>OZ014525.1:261806611-263085843 GCA_963966055.1 Lathyrus aphaca | reverse complement strand
AGTTAATACAAAAGACGTTTGGCGGATTGTTTCAAGGAAAAACTCATGATCAGGAAGCAACATATACGACTGATGGGACTTTTGGGATTTTTGCCATTATGACATGACGTCAAACGCGTGGGTGGAGAATCACAATAGTTTTCAGAACGTGGGTTAGGTGGTTCCAACCATACTTTCGTCTGACTAAAGTTGGCATTGAAAATGATGAATATCAAAAAATGATCTTTTCATCAAGATGGTCAAAAAGAACATTTGGGGGGGGGGGGACAATTTGTTATACCTAAATTTTGACGCTAGAAATTAATGAGGTCATTTGTCTTAGTAAAGAGTTTTCTTGTTATAAGCTAAAAGTGAGGTTTTAGACCTTACTCATTAAAAGGATGATAGTCGAAGGAACCCACTTACAGGTTCTGTACTTAGAGAAATTCTGAGTTGAAATGTTTTCTAAGTGTTTGGATGATTCGGCCATGTAGCAATTCGACAAATATGGCAGTTACATGAGTTTGACACGTTCAAGTTTGGAGGGAAGTTACATAATTTTCAATTCAAATGCAGAGACAAGTGGCGCAAGATCAAGCTTCTTCCGCATGTTAGTGGAACAAATATCATCATCTTCGGGTAGTCTTAGGAAGAAACCGTCGAAAACGGTTACTTTGTAATGTATATAAATAACTTAGTCTAGTGTTAGAATAAGTGTGTGGAAATTATATGTACTAGTAACTCCGTATACTCAAAGTATCTGTGTGTAGAGAAAAGAGTGCAGTGAGAATGTACGTGATTGAAACACCACCAATTTATCTTCAAATGTCAATTTATCTTCAATTTATTTATCTTTGAAGCCATTTAAAATTTCAAGTCTTTTATGTTAAAGCATTTATCTTTCAAAGTCATTTACTTTTCAAGAAATTTAATGTGTTTCCTTTACAATTCATGCCCTTTGTTTTTCCAGCACTTTAACATTATGCCTTGCATTTATCTTTCCTTTAAACTTTCAGTCATTTAAGTTTCATTGCCTTGTCTTTAATTTCCATTTACCTTCAAGTCTCGTCTTTACTTTTCTTTAAATCTTCAAGCCTTGGCCTTTCTTTTATTTTACTTTGAAAGTTCTTGATTTTACTTCATTTTCTTTCATTTTAAAACACCTTTTGAATCATGTCGAAAGATTCAAGATCTTTTTCCCAAAAACATTACAAATCATTAAATCTTTTAGCACATGTCCTAGGATCAATCTGGTCGATCCTGTGAGTAACTGAGGGTATTTTGGTATCTTTTACCAATTTTGGGGGTAAACAAAACAACAAACGCATCGAGTACCTGGCCCTCGTCAAAGAAAAAAAAGGAGAAGTTTGATTCTTGGGAAGTCAAAAACGTCCCCACGAGCACAACATACGAGCATACATGTTATCAAAGCTGGCTAGCACACATAGGAAGGGCGACAATAAGTCTGTAATCCAAGAGATTCTACCACGCCTAAGCATCGAGAACCCAACCAAACACCTCGATGTAAACGCCATTGGCGACGCTAACTATTGGATGACCCCGATTTACAACTACCACACAAGGAACGAACTACCCGTCGATCATAAAGAGGCCTCAACAACTAAAAATAGAGATTGCTCCTACGTCCTAGTCGAAGGCAAATTCTACAAGTGAGGATTTTCCATTCCCCTTTTAAAGTGTGTCTATAAGACAAAGATCTCTGACATCCTGAGAGAAATTCACGAATGAATCAATGCCTAGCACATCGAGGGAGGATCCCTGGCATGAAAATCCCTTCAAGCAGGTTATTACTGGCCAACGATGCAACACGACACAAAGGAACACGTCAAGAAATGCGACAAATGCCAGACACAAAGATATGCACTTGGCTCCCCCCAACGAACTCAAGACCTTGTCCTCCCCATGGCCTTTTGCATGGTGGGGGATGGACATCCTCGGTCCTTTCACAACATGATCTAATTAGAACAAATATCTAATCGTCAATGTCGACTACTTTACTAAGTGGATCGAAGCCAAAGCACTTGCTAAGATCCCTGCGCAAAATATACTTCACTTCTACCAAACAAACATCATCGCCCGGTTCAGTGTACCTCAAGTCCTCGTCACGGATAACAGTACAAAATTCACCGACAGGAAATTCCGAGACTTCTTCGCAAAAAGGGCACAAAACAACATTTCACATTCGCCGAACACCCCCAGACCAACGACTAAGAAGAAGCAGCCAACAAGGTGATCTTAAGGGGCATAAAACATAGATTTGGTGAAGTGAAAATAGCTTGGGTCGAAGAGCTACATAGCATGCTTTAGGCCTATCGTACGACCCCCTACTTAACCAACAAGGAAAATTTGTTCTGAATGGCATACGAGACCAAGGTAGTCATCCCAGTGGAAATCAGAGAGCCCTCGCGACGGATAGAAGCACCCCTAGACGATGAAATGAACGACGAATCCCTTCGGGCAGAACTCGTCCTTGTCGAAGAAATAAGGTCCGAGGCGGATCTCCGAGAGGCGTCATTAAAAAAATTACTATGCGCCATGACGCGAATGTCATTAAACGAGAATTCCATGTCGGCAGCCTCATCCTCTGGCAGATTCAGAAGAACTCGTGAGAAGGAAAACTGGCCGCGAACTGGGAAGGCTCGTACGGTGTTCGAGCCAAAACGTACAACGAGGCCTACTACCTTGAGAATTTGCATGATGAAAAACTTGTTCGACCATGGAACGCCGAAAAACTTAAACATTATTATAGCTAGACGGCCCGCATGACTAAAACCCAAAAAAGGATAACAGCGCGACCACGAAAACATGAGAGGTACGACCATGACTCCCAATCTCTATCCATATGAGGGTTCACGTTCATTGAGAAAGGACGAGATACCTCCCCGATAAAGGAAACCTCAAACGAGTTCCATTATCGCAGTACCATGATGGCAGGACGCCTAGCTCGCGATGAGAAGGTCCAAGTTGCGGGACCAGGATCCTGATTGCGGTCCTAATCCTGCCACCCCCCAGAAGTAAGTCCTGCAACCTCGACGATTCCCTAAAATATCGAGTCAAATAGGTCGGGCAATGAAAAGTTCAAAACTGAAACACTTAAAAACATACACAACATATCAGAAAATTGAAACTTCAATCAAATTAACCGACCAAAGACTGGTCGACATCAAAAATTACAAAAAGTAAGGACTACACCTGCAATTACAAGAGGGGTTACGCCCAAGTACAAAATAACAACGACACGCAGGCCGACAACAAAACAACAATGGCACGCAAGCTACTAGAAAAAAACTACTCTTCAACATCATCTTCATCCACCTCCTTGGCAAACTCCTTGATAGGGAAGACGATATTCCCGTCAAACACATCAAAGTTGGACCCAGTCACAAGATCCACTCTGAGATTGACGAGTCGGAGCTGCTCCACGGCATTGTAAAAACCCAACTAAATGGTATGTGCAGAGTCGTTCCCAAGCTCCCGAATTCGAGAAATCAGGTTAGCTCGAGTCTTCAAGACAACATCTTCCTCCCCCTCCCCCTCAAAATGGGCAACCAGGAACTCCAGCTCTGCCACCCTCGCCTGAAGACGTTCGGCCTCAGCAATGGCTTCATCGAACTCAACTTCTATTTCCTTAAGCCTTTTGTTCTCTTCGGGCAAGTCGTCCTGGTCAATCCTGACCTCCCCAGCTATAGAATTATCCCTTCATAAAGCTTGTAACGATCCTTGTAATTCAGATAGTCAATTTTGACCTTATCCCTCTTGAGCCTCGTCGCCTTCAACTTTCCTTTGACATCCTCCAACTCCGACACCGAGCAAGCATAGTCGTTGAAAACCAAGTGTGTCTCCATAACCCCGATCATAGCAGATATGTCTTAGGAAAAGTTCATCTGCCTAGTCGACTAGTCCAGACCCATAATGGCCTTAGCATCCGCTTCAAACATTTCCGCTGAGCCTTCTTCGCTGAAAATCCCCTTGTAAATATGGCAAGAGGGCAATGTAAACACCTCGGGATCCCCGATCAGGTCCACAGCTGAGGGGCCACCAGCCAGTGAGCCATCAGCGCGTTTGCGCTTAGCAGGGGGAGTCACCGAATCAGGAGACTTATTGGCAGGAGACTTAACGGTAGGAGGAGAAGGAGGAGGGGTTGGATTCGATGAGTTGCCAGTCGTGTCCTTAGCAATCACTTGTTTGACACGGCTCTAGACACCCTTTTTCAAAGCTTTAGATGTTGCTTTGTTCGACAGCTTCAGAACATGCTCCTTGGCATTGGCCATTATAATTGCATAGAAAAAACACAAGTCAGTCACCAGACAAAATATAGCTAAGACAAAAGAAAGTCGAATGCAGTCTACCTAGAAGTCTGAGGGACTATTTTCCTTTTTTACATTCGAGCACCGCCTTGGTGTCGATCAGGAGAACGTCGTAGATGGTCTCCCCGAACTCCGACAAGACGAGTTTGTCATGCGGATCCACGCATAAAGCCGAGATAAAGCTCTCGACAAAGGCCATCAACTTCCGATAAGCGGTCGTGTTCTCGTCCCCTAAATTCTCGGGCTTTATGAGGAACTAGTCGGTAGTACGGTTATAATGAGCCCGTTGTCACTCGAGCGAAATGGTCGAGACAAGGCGTTCCACGTTGTTGGTGTCTCGCTATGTAACATATATGTTATCTATGGCCTAGGGGTAAGGGGTTTCACCGTGTACCACTTGTCCTTGAAGTTCATGGCAGAGTCAACATAAGTTTTGAACAGCCTCCTCGACTGCTTAAACAAAACCCAATTATGCCTCCTATGCATGGAAGAACATTTTAGATAAAAGACTCAGAAGAACAAAGGCAAGGTAAAATCAATCTACAGGTGATGGAACACCAGTACGAACACATGGACGAACGTAATAGCGTTTGGATGTAGTTGAGAAAGGGCCAAGTCGAGCCATCTGAAAACGCCCACCTAAAATCCGGAGAAGGGGGGATGAAACCTCGCCTCCTTAAACGCAAATTCATACATAGGGAATCACGTTCCCCCAAACACCGAGCAGATCCGTTGTTCGGGAAGAGGAGCAAAACAATCCTAATTCCTGGGGGGCCTCGACCAAGTCCTTCAGGACAGTATATGCGCTATGAGGATACTGCACGAAGCGAGAATCTGTCTCCAAAGGTTCCTCCCTGACTCACGACAAGTTAGTCGCAACATAGAAAGCTGCCGCGGGATCCTTAGCACGGGTGTCAGGCATATCTTTGTCCACTTCATACTCATCCACCTTTACATCTTCATCCACTCCGTGTGAGTCCATCTTTACCTGAAAAGCGGAGGAAACTAGTGAATTCGACGTCACATCAAATCCATTATTCCACCGTAGTTCAAGTGAAAGGGCGAGTAGCAGAACTGGGGAAAGAAACACACAACAAGGAGCAAACGGAACGTCTCTAATAGAGCCTTCCTCAGGAGAGTTCATATGTTGCACGAGGGATTCATCGGCATCCCCATGATCAACGCCCGGGAAATGCATGCGTTGATCGACAGATTTATCAGAAAGTTCATATGTTGCACGAGGGATTCATCGGAAACCCCTTGACTAACGTACGAGGAGGGTCTTCCTCGACAGATTTCGATGAATATCTACCGGAAAACGCATGCGCTGACTGACATATTCATAAAAACTCATATGTGCATACCAAGGAGGGGCCTCCTCGACTGCACCGGTGAATAACCACCGCGAAAAATCCAAATAAAAACCTACCACTATTAGAGAAAGAGAGGGACTTACTTTAGAGTACGGCGACGAGGAAACTTTCTGACGATGTTAACGGTGGAAGAAAATTTTTCCAATGAGAGCAGAGAGTTCCGGTGGAGGTCTGAGGAGATTTGAGGAGTGAAAAAGAGAAGTGAGGAGAAGTTCCACCACAAACTCTTCTTATAGCATTCAGAAGGGGAAACACGCCTAGGCCATCATTGCCTAGGCTGCCTAGATCCTCCTAGGTAATCATGGCATTTAATGTGCCACCACGCAAGAAACGAGGGGACTGAAATTAATTCCCATTATGACACGAAAAACGAAGGGACAGACACGTGTCACCTTTGACTTCTCCAAAGGCCAAGAAATCACATTGCTCAAAACACCGAGCACGCAATTCTCCTCGACAACCAAAAATCACCAAAGGAAGCTACATATGCCTGCCATGACCAAACGACGCCCACAATGGGCCTCGAACAAGCGTTCCTCGTCGACACCAACCCACTTAACACCTAGAATCGACGAACTACCTCGCGCGACCAGTCCGACGTAATTCCACCCTTAAGTCATCACTCTGCACCGGAGTTGCGACTTGGGGGCCTTTTGTTTTGGATTGGGCCTGACACCAAGCGTGTTGGGAACGACCTAGTCCGACGGGGCGGGTCCAAGGCCCAATAGGTAAGGGGCGTGGGGAGAACACCTCCCCCGCGTACTCCAGTCCTTCAGTCAACTGTCTCCACTGTAATCTCCTAGATTAACAGAACAACTGGACCAGGGGCAAGACCACGTGCTAGGTCTTATCTACTCCTACGCAAAACCTAGCAGTCCCCTTCTTGGGCCTAACTGATCCAGTCCACGAAGAGAATCTTTGCCCAACGCTAGGGGCACATTATAAAAACCCTCTTTCACCAGAGGGTCAGATATTCTATTCTCACTTACCTTTTTTGTACTTGCTCTAACTACATAGCGTACTCTCACTTTGGCATCGGAGTACCTTGCAGGTACACCCCCTTTTTTCTCCACTGCAGAAGCTACGTTATCTTGGAGGTTCCTCCTGGTCAGGTCAAATCAAAACCCATATCTAAAAACTTAAAGAAAAATCTCAACTTTATCACAAAAATGAGAAATTCAAACTCCAATAGAAACTCTTCCTTGGGTTCATCCAGATCTACAAAAAAACAAAGCAAATCAATTGAATAAAAATGAAAACTTTATGGGAAAAAAGTGAATTGAAGGTGCCTACGAAGCTGATTCAGTTACTATGATTTTCTAGGGTTAAGATTTGGAAAAAAATGATGAAAAAAGGGTAAACCTTCAAGGGAAAAAAACTCCAACAGAAACTCTTCCATTGATGGATCTTCAACAAAAACTCGTGATCAACAAAACTCTTATCGAAACTCTTCCTTGTGTTCATCCAGATCTACAAAAAACACAAAAATCAATTGAATAAAAATGAAAACTTTATGGCAAAAAAGGTGAATCGGAGGTACCCATGAAGTTGATTCAATTACTATGATTTTCTAGGGTTAAGATTAAACAAAAATGAAAAAGGGTAAACCTTAAAGGGAAAAATGATGAAAAAGGATAAACCTTCAAACGATGAAGAAAAAAGCAGCTTGTTATTGGTGTTGAGGAGGAAACCGAATAGAGATGAAAAAGCAGCTTGTTATACACATTCCTCAATCCACAAAAACCTACCACTGTACCTTTCGCACACAAGATACATAGTACCACCAAATGACCAAAAACCTCACTCCACAACCCATAAACTCTACAAAACGTAATATATAAATCAATATTTAAATCAATATAAAATAAAAAATTACATGTCAACTTTAAATGGTCCAACAAGAGCTATTAGACCTATTTTTTTTAGTAAAATCTTACTGTTTTGGTTACGATCTTGTTATCCCCTCTCAATCTTAGAAAATTAATTGAGTAAGGTCTTCTAATTTTAATTACGATTTTATATTTTATGATTTTAATATTCTTTCCTGATCTTATGTAAAATCTCGATTATGACAATATTGACTATTAATTAGTGTCAGCAGGATTCTAAACCAAATTTGACATATTCATAACAAAGAGTGTAAGGATGGTTATAAGGGTTTTGCTAATATAAGATAATACTTCCTGCAAGTCATCATAGGCTTGAGCTGAAACATTCCTTTAATATAATGTGATGCTCATTATATCATGGAAGGAGTACCATTATTAATTTTTCCATAGACAATTGAACAAGAACAGAACTTGTCTCAGTTTAATGTTACTCTAGTGCAAATTCCTTTTCCCACGCGCTCTATAGAACAGTATAATCATACACAATCAGCCTCAATCACTGTCTGAGGGCCCCACTCTCCACCCATTTTTATGAAATCCAGCTTTATTTCATTTTCAAATCCGTTGTGTGAGTGACCACAACTCCACTCAACTCATTATTTTTAATCTTTTCTTTATATAAACAAAAGGCATGTCTGTGCTCACTACCCTTATGTATGTTTTCTGAATTTTCTTTCTTCAAAACACTAAGTGCTAGTTTTGTCTCTTTTTTCTCCTTCTTTTAGTCCTTGTTTGGATTTCAATCATACATAAAAATATAAATATAAATAAAATCTCAGAGGCTAATTTCTCATGGAGTTTGATGAATTTGTATATGGTGAAATTTTTGAAAAGAACATAGTCAACAGTTATAGTGGTAAGCAAGCAAAATTAGGGCTGATTTTTTTATTGTCAATTAAGCTAATTATTAGAATTGAATTATCATCAAGATCTTCTAAAGTTCCTAACATGAATTTTCAATTTTGAGTATTTCTTTCTTTGTTTTTCAGAGTTGACTAACAATTTAACAGACTCTTTGAACTAAGTTCTTTGATTTGTTTTTGCAGGAAGTGTTGTTCTTCAATATTGACCTAGTTTGTTGAAGAAATTGTAGTTTTGTGTCAAGTTTGTGAATTTAGTTTTCAAGTTTGGGAGTGAGAATGGGAATTGTGAACATTTCTGGTCATAATTGATTCTTTCAGAACGGCTCTACATATTTACTTTGTTATAGTTTTTTGTTGGATGAACCAAGTTATGGTAATTTTGTTGTTGATTAGTACAATAGGGCCAATGTTAAAAAAGAGAGTTGGTTTGAGAATTAAACAAGCTGGTAGAGGCTCATACCGAGGAAGCTAGGTGTGTTGTGTGTGTGTGCTTGAAAATTGTTGTTGGTTGTTGTTGTCTGTTGTGTTTGTTGTTTATTTTTAAAAAAAGTTCTGCGAAAGTAGAAGATGGAAGCTACTTCAATATCAGAACTGTTAAAGGGCTTTTGTGATACTATGCCATGGCAGTATGTTGTCTTTTGGAAGCTTAATCATCTTTCTCCGATGTAAGCTCTTTCGCCGTTGAATTGCTTTTGATCTTATGCTCCTATGGCGTGAATCGTAGATAGTTGTTTTATTAGAGGTTTAATGATTTTCTTAGTAGAATTGGCACCGTAGAGATCTTAACTTGATATACAAAATCAAATGATCGATATGAATTTCTAGTGTTCACTAAACTTAATATAGTTGGTTACTTCTTTTGGTCAACTTTGTATTAGTCAACCACTTCACTTCAATCATTTGATTTATAACTTGAATCTTAAATCACATATGGTTCAGATATGATATTATTAGCTTATAATTCAGCTTGTATCTCATGCTTTTACTCGAAACTATCATATTTTTATCAGTAATGTATCTTACAGTTCAAGGTAAGATTTGAGTCACGAATCAAAAACTCGATTCACAAGCCTAGGGGTTGATCTGATGGTGAAGGCATGGAACTTTAGCCACTAAATGGGGACCCACTAATGGACACTAGGATTGGTCCCCTCGGATTAATCGGTCCTAGGGCCGGATACCGAGTCTTCAAAAGAGAAAATATTTTGATTCACAATATTATCACATTCGTGTAATTTTCTTAGAATATTAGTATGTTGCATGAAATTATGTTAGCAGTTTTGGACCAGATATTAAATGTATAACACAAGTCTGTTTGTTTTAGGACATTGAACTGGGAAAGTGGTTACCAGAAAAGTAATGAGCCTTTGGGGAGTATGTGGGGGAACATCAATTTCGAATCCACCGATGACGTGTATTCTTCAAGGACTGAAGGAACTGATGATGTAGGTGATTATTCAGTTCGACTTCTTATGATCGAAATGTCTCATCATAAATACTGTTTGGGAGAAGGGTAACAACCTATGCTTTATAGTTCATATCAGAAATTGGTGTTGCAAATTATTGTTGGTATTATGGATCTATAATGATGATGCAAACTCAACCATTTTTCCCGGTTATCATTCTTTCAGGGTTGTTGGTAAATTAGCTCTTGCCAAGGAACATTGTTGGGTTTCCAGTGAGGATATTTTCACCGGTAAATTTGACACTAGTTTGATTCCTGAGGTGAGATTCTATACATTCAATATCCACATAAATGTGAATTTTATTTGTCGTCCTGCATTGAAATATACTAAAAACGGCTTTGTTTCCTCCAGTGCCCCGATGAGTGGCTTCTTCAGTTTGCATCTGGCATCAAGGTAAAAATTTCTTATGTAATATTTCTGCAATTAATAAAGCCGGTTGAAGCAAATGCTAAGTTGATGATTTGAATTTTTCAGACTATTGTGCTGGTACCAGTTCTTCCACAAGGGGTTTTGCAGTTTGGTTCATTTAAAGTGGTGCGTAAATTTTTATCCTTATCTTTTTTTTAGGTTTAGTTGCAAAATTTGGGTTTCTAATTAGTCATTTTGTTCATATTACATGAAATTTTAGGTTGCTGAAGACCGAGAATTTATTGCAAATATCAAAGAGAAATTTCATTTCATTCATTCTATGGAAGCTAATACCACAGCTTTGAACTATGGAATTGATTCGCAAGATTGGTCATTCTCAGATCTATCGAATTATTTGATGGATAGCATCGATGAATCTTCTGCAGCGAGTACTTCTCTCAATATGAAGGAATCAGGCAGATTTCCTCAGGACGAGTATTTGTTCTCTAGAGAAACTCAGCTAAAATCTCTCAAAAGAGCGAATGAAAATCAGATGTTTTCGTCATCATTCGAGACGTCAACCGATCCATCACATATTGGTTGTGTGGAGACAAAGCCAAATCAGCTGGTAGAAGAGATATTTCCCTGGTCTCACTTTGTCGCAAATGTAGAGAAGTTTGGAGAGACGTCATATGGATTAAGTTCTTATTCTGATAATAATTTGACTGGTGATGTTAATGTTAAGAATTTCAATGACTTCTCCGTTCCCTCAGTGTCTGCATTCGACAAAGCAGTTGGGTCTGTTGCATATCGAAATATCTTGGACGAGGATACATTCAGTAGCTCGACTTTAATATCCAATAAAAAGGAGCATGATCATATCACGAGTTTTGAGCTTCCTGAAGGACTCGAATCAGAATATCTTTTGGATGCTGTTGTTGGCGATTTATACAGTGTCTCTGATGATACCTCATGTAGATCCAACAGTTTTCGGTCTCATATAACAATGCAGTCAGAGTTTACTGGCTCCATTCAGCCGAAAATCACATCTGAAGAAAGAACTGTGTTTGTGAAAAACTCAGATGTTGGAAGTGGTCTTATGCCTGCGGTTACAACCAATGCAAAAGACGTATTTATGTCATCTTTCGATGGAAATTCAAGTTTATTGGTTGATGAGGTGCCTATTAGTCGACCAAAGCTCTCTAGTGTGAGCAAGAAAAGAGCAAAAGTAAGCAACAAGAAAAATTCAAGGCCAAGAGATAGACAATTGATCATGGACAGGATGAAGGAGTTGAGGGAACTCATCCCAGATGGTGGAAGGGTAAGTATTTACATTTCATTACCCAAACTATGTGTTTGGTTTCTCTTTTGTATTTTCTAAATTGTTTAACTTTGGGATTATGATCTACAGTGTAGCATTGACAATCTTTTGGAACGAACCGTAAAGCACATGATGTACTTAAGAATGGTAACTAGCCACGCTGAGAAATTGAAACGATTTGCTGATCATGAGGTAAGGCTCACAATGTTTCTTATCTACTTGCTTAGGAAAGTTTCTAAACTAGGATCCAAGAATTTTTTTTCATCATGTCTCCTCACCATTCCATTCCATCATGTTCCATTTTGCTCCACTATGTTCTATTCCATCAATCCAAGCATAGCCATAGAGAGAAAATGAATAAATCTCTGGTATAACTGTTTCATTTATGTTTGACTTTGTATTTACAGGTACCTAAAAGGAAAAGACAGAAAACAAATGGCAGCCATCCAGGAAGAAGCTGTGCATTTGACTTAGAAAGCGAACAATCATGGCCCATAGTCATAGAAGATCTGGAATCCTCAGGGCACATGCTCATAGAGGTATTCGGATTTTTGAATTGAGATTCTCTCCGGTACCAGACGGTCCATGATAGGATGCAAATTAGAACCCTAACAAGACTAGAGAAAAACTAAGAATTAAAAAGACAAATAAATGTAACTAGAAAATTATAGACTTTCATTTCATTTTATCTCTTATAAGAGAGGATAATGCATTTGTTATATACTATTTTAAACAAATACCAACCATCCAAGTGTCTCAATCTTAAGGGTCCTAAGTACATTCTAGAAAATATAATAATTCCTAATACATCAAAATACAAATAAAACTCATTTAACTAATAATAAATTATTCCATTAAACTCCCAATCAGTCTATTCCAGAGAAAGAAAGATTATTATGTTCTATGAGTCTTTCTCTACATAATGGATCTCTTAATACCGCAGAGCATTCCAAAACTCTTGATTTTCCCCTAGACTACTTGGCTCTCGTATTTTTGAAAAACTCTTGATTTTCACCTAGACTACTTGGCTCTCGTATTTTTTTTTCAAAACTAACCACACACAAGAATAGTATTTATTGAACTGCCCAACATTTTCTTACAGATGGCATGCAATGATCACGGACTTTTCTTGGAGATTGCTCAGGTGATCCGAAGACTGGACATTACCATCTTGAAAGGGATTTTAGAGAACCGTTCGAGCACAAGCTGGGCTTGTTTCATCGTCGAGGTAGATAAAAACATGCCTAATCTTGTTATTCTAAATTTGATTACAGTATTGTTAATACTTAACTCTAATTTTTTTCTTTGACATTTACAGGTTCCAAGAGGTTTTCACAGGATGGATATTTTATGTCCCTTGCTTCATCTTTTGCAGCTTAGGAGAAACTGTGTCTCATAAAAAGCTGACCCTTCATTCTTCTATGAAGGAAATGTAGGTGGTCTTCAGTTTTAAATGACAAGTTTTGTTTTATATAGTAGAAGTTAAAGTAGCTGTGTGACTAGTAGTGGAAATAATTGCTCTCATCAGTGTTGTAGAATTTGTTATTGATGATGGCATGAATATGTAGACAAGAATGCTGCAGGGGTGTTACTGGTTAGAGAACTAAGATTGTCTGGCTTTGTAGACCTTTCTAGTGTGGTATTATGATTTGCTTTATAACAGAAAATCTGGTGAATGTAATTTAAAGAAAAATAGTGTGCAAGTCAGATCAAATTACTTCTTTCTTAAAATACACATTACTTAAGCATTGATATAGGGGATTCTTCAATACCCCATATTTCATGAGTTACTCATACACCCCAATGAAATTTAAAAAATAATCTTTAAATCTGTATTTAAAAATTCAGACGCACTTCCGGACTTTGGAATTTAGACAATTTAGACCACATCACACCACTTGTCCGATCTCAGAACACAATTTAAAAATACTACGAAGATTGGAATCCAAATATTTGTGTCTTTTCTCTCCCTTCCCAGCTTTTACTCATTTGCATTCTTAGAGATTGTAATATCATTTTCAAGCATTTTCAGAACTTCTCCATTGTATTAAAGTTTAGGATGTCTCTAAAGAACTTCTACTTCATTGCATTGAAGTTTAGCATGTCTCTAAAGTTCTACTCCATTGCAGTGCACTTCTCTGAAGTTCTTCTCTATTTCTACTCCATTGCAGTGCACTTCTCTGAAGTTCTTCTCTATTGCATTGGTAAATAACTCATTTTTATTTTATTTGACAATGCATGCATTATCTAATCAATTTATAGATTTGGTACATTAGAGTACAGAGTTTGTGCCTTGTTTGTTCTAAATTGTCTAGTTTCTTAATTTTCCACATTGGAACTTATGACTGATACTTTATTTCTCTGTTTCATTTATGATGGTTCGTTTCAGAATGTCTTTTGTTATCTAGTCTACAAGATTGAATATGGTTATATTAATCATGGATTATTGTATGCTTTTGTGGAGAGATGACACACAGAGACATTGTCGTTTCATCTTTCAATCGGTGAAATATCAATCACACTTTATGATGTATCATGCCTCATATATCTTAAACCACAGGAAAACTATTAAAATACTTTATAACTAGTAGTCCTTGGGCACCGAATATGATGATGACTTATTTGGAAGATGACTCGGAAAAAGCCCAACAAGAGATAGATGATGTAACGCCCATTTATTTAATTAATTATTTAATTAAACATAAGTGTATTGCGTTGTGTTGATTTGCGGTGATTTGTGTATTTAAGTTGATTTTCGAAATATCGGAATATTATGTTGATAATTATAAGTTGGTTTAAGTCGAATTTGATTAATTAAGTTGATATAAGTTGTGGAATATGTTATGGAATATTCTCCGGGTATTGTTAGATATGTTGTTAGAATCATTTGGACCATTTGGTTTATAATCGGAAGTTAATCAATTAAGTCAGGAATAAATATTTATTCGTGAATTATTCGGTCAATTCGGTATTTTGGTAAATTAAGTCGTTAAGTCGGAAAAATTAAGTCGGAAGCCGTAGAAATATTATCGGAGTTAATATTATAGTTGTTGTATGGACTAATTAGTGGGGTTGAAACCGTGTTCGAAATAGCAAATTAAGGGGGTGTTGCATTTAGGTCCATTAGTTATAATTGAATTATTATTATTATTATTATTATTATTATTATTATTATTATTATTATAATTATAAAAAGAAGAAAAATAAAAGAAGAATTAGTCAAGATGAGAAGAGGTATTAGTAGAAGTTAAGAAGAAGAAAAAAAGAGGAACGAAGGAAAATCGTGAAAATTGGAGAACGAGGAAAAGTGGAGAAAACGGTTACGAGAAGTCGCTGTCGGAAGCCAAATCGAAAAGATGATCGGAGATTCGAACGACCATCGATTAAGGTAAGGGTGAGATTCGAACTCTATAATCGGGATTAAGATGATTAATATGTGGGATTGAGATTTTATAATTTCTATATTGTCGGGTGTTGATTTTGTGTTGGTCGTGTTATTTTGAATTGTTGTGAAGAACATAATTTTTGTGATAATTGAGTAATCGATTTGTAATAATTTATGGCTGGATTAATTGTTGAGGAATTGTCGTTGATTAATCGATTCTGGAGAAATTAGAATTGGGAACGGAACCCCTAGGCAGAGGGTGGCGCAGGTCATCCATGTGAGAGGACAACACATGGCGCAGGCCATGTTTAAGTGTTTATGTGGTGCAGGCCACCCATTATAATAGGTAAGTAGTATGGCACATGCCATACATTTTTATGGCACAGACCATACATTCATGGCACATGCCATATAATCCATGGCGCAGACTGTCCCTTTCTAGGTGGGGCACACTACCTATTTTGTTATTCTTAATAATATTATAATTAAATAATATTAATAGTGTGACATGTGTATAAAAGAAAAATGTTTAGTATAATTAAACAATAATGTTAATTGGGTTGTAAGAGGTGGAGTATAGCAGTAACATATTTTGGCAGATCATTAGGAGAGACAGAAGTAAGAAATCAGTAACATGAAGTTTAGCAAGTGTTGGCATTTTTGTATCGTGACAGAATTCTCATGAGAGTATGATTGGCAATATGATATGTTGGTATTAGTAAGTTGGAAATTGAACATAATTGCAAAATTGATTAGTAATAGCCGTGGAGTATAAAACAATGCAGTTTGTCTATTTAGCCGAATAAGTGAATTTAAGCGGAGAAATTAGTTGTCCGGAATTTAACGAAAATTGACGAGGTAGTTCGTAAGAATTAGTAGGTGATTCTAGTTGGTTTATTTTGTTGATTTGTGTCGAACGTGTGCATTTTCTAGTATAGTTACTTATATTGTTTTGTATCGATATGTGGATATTTTTAAGTTGAAGGTCGAAGGACCAATGTTGATTATTAAAGTTGTTGGTCGTATGACCAACATTGAAAGTCGTAGGCCTATGGCCAAAGTTGAATCGTGTTGAATTTAAGTTGCTAAGTTGTGTGTGGTATGTTGTTTTGTGTGGTTCGTTGTTTATGAGTTGCGCTGTTGGTCTCATCGCATACATTGCATTTCTAAGTTGGAGCGAATGCTCACCACGTTGGTCTGGATTAGCAAAATTATTAAGTTAAAGGCTTATGCCTTGCAGATACCTCGATAACCTGATATATTTTAAGTTGAGAGTTTTACTCCAATGGTACCACATGCATATGCATAATCGAGTTGCATTTTGTGTCACATTAATTATGTTGTTTATGTTGCCAAGTTGATAAAGTTGTTCGCATTGCTTAAATTGATAAAGTTGTTCGCATTGCTTAAATTGATAAAGTTGTTTAAGTTGTTCAAGCTGAATAAGTTGTTTATGTAGATTTAAGTTGATTAAGTGGTTTATGTTGATTACGTTGAGTAAGTGGTCCATGTTGGATAAGCTGATTATGTTGCTAAGTTAATTATATGATTATGTTGAATAAGTTGATTATATGATTATGTTGCCTGAGTTGTTTATATGTTTATATTCGTAAAGTCGATTATGCTGATATTGAAGAAGTTGAATACATTGTATATGTTCGTCGAAGTTGATGAAGATGTCTATGCTAATTTTATAGTTGAAATTGGTTATGTTGATGTGTGAATTAAGCTGGTAAAATATGTTGATTGTTTGGGGTGATTGGTAAGATGTTGTTGTTGGATAGTATGAAAAATTTATGATTCTATCTAGCGTATTAACTATCATACTCTTGTTTATATTGTTCGATATCCCACCCCTTCTGTTTGAATGTTACCCCTATGTTGGTAACGTGCATGTAGTTTGCAGGAAGATGGTTATCTTCATTAGTCGAGTCGGTGTCGGTGCTCTGATACGTAACACTCGGGGGGATGAACGCTTAGTTGTCTCGTTGTTATATTAAGTTATTGGTTTTAGTTGTTACAATTAAAATTAAAAACATGTTACTACTAAGTTGTTAAGTTGAATAAGTTGTTATATGATGTATAGTTGAATATTAGTGAATCCGCTGCCTATTTGTAAAAGTTGTTTTATTTCAAAGAATTGAATATAAGTTGTTGTTATGGTTTCATCCTAAATGAAAGTGTTATGTATCCTTGATATAAGAAAAGAAATGAAGTTGTTTTTAAAGTCGAAAATGTGGCATCCTATATTGTTATTGAATTTTTGAAACCCTGATTTATGAATTTTCGCCGGGTAGAAAATTGGGTGTTACATATGACACTAGAGAATGTCATGATATATTTTCATTCTTAAAAGATTTGTATGACGATGACTTATTTGGAAGATGATTCGGAAAAAACCCAACAAGAGATAGATGACACTATAGAATGTCATGCTATATTTTCATTCTTAGAAGATCTGTATGAAAATTGAAAAACACGTATCATTTGGTATCGTTTACTTACTTTTAGTTCATTTGTTTGATTGTAATATTCTTTTTTTTCTATTATAATCGCTTTGACTACTAAATTGTACCAATAAAAACTTTTTACATTCATAATCATATTCATTTGATTTGATCCTTATCCTAGTTTCTCTTTTTGAGACAAATTTTGTTATTTTTTCTACATCTCAATTTCAAAAAATTAACTTCTAATTTTAATGTTTGGAATTGGAGTTGTCTAAGTGAAATTCTTTACTCCAATCCTTCTTTCTTAAATTTTGTATAAATTCCATCTAGTTCTAGAAAGGTTTGATTAAGGTTAAAATACCCTTTGTATTCTCTATTAATATCATTTGCCTTCCATAAATGTAGTTCCGGTCAAATGCAACATTTAAATGGCCAAATTTAAGAAATTATCGCAAGATAAATTACATAAGACAAATCATATAAAAAAAACTCACAAATATAATGTAACAAGACCACTAAGATATGCCCTCATAAGAATAAATTTGGTCTCATCCATTAAATAGTGCAATAAATTACAACCATATTTAAACAATGTTAAATCCTAACCCCTATTGTTTTTTCTGTTAGTATCCAAACTTAAAATCGTTCTCAGATCTCCATGTTAGTCCCAGGCTACAATCTAGAAATGGAAACATGAGAAAATGGAGAGTCATGCCCAGACAAAGAAATAGAAGAATGAACCATCCAAAACCAACTCCAACTGAATTTTTACATTACTCATAGCTTTCAAACAGGTTTATCAACCATCAGCAGTGTATGCCACCAACCACAAGCAACATTTCTTGGACGGCAACCGGAAATAGAAACTCGACAGGGAATGTTTCTGTCAACAGAATCGCCCAAGCCAAGCTGGCCATATTTGTTCCATCCCCATGTGAAAAGGTGACCATCATCTTCAATATGAAAATGTGAACCATTATAGTATGTAGCAACTTATTTGACAATCATAATTATTTTTTAATATAACTGATTTGATTATAACATTCGAGTTTAAGCATATTATCAAAGAGACATACCTGTTAGCAAAGCACTATGACGAGCACCACAAGAAACTATTCTAGAGAGATTGTTCTCGAAAGTATCCAACAGTCTAGGTGAAGTCTGAAAAAGAAAAAAAAAATTAGGCAATTTGGAAGGCAACTATATACATAACCACCACATACTGAAAGCATAAACAGTAAGAGTTAAAGACAACACAGTTATAACAAGAAGGAATGCAGTCAACAAGAATCAAAGGGAAATGCAATGTTTTTTCAGCAACATTTTTGTCCCCCAAAAATAAACCAAATAAGTTAGTCATTTTTCTCCACCAATTTATTTTGTTAAGAGATTAATTGTTATGTAGTGTCATACAGTATGTTCATACTATGACCCTAAACATGTTGAAGACTTCTCCATCACCTTCCAAACATGACAGAAATGCTTCTGCCCCTGATTACAGATGTTGAATAAAAGCACATTTGTTTGTTGCAAATATACACAAAAATCCCAATAAACCTTTCTCTTTTAGTGTTTCATTTTCAAAAAAGAAAATATTAAATTGATTTTGTGATTCTAGTTTCGAAAGGGTTAGGATTCCCTATCATTTATGTTCATCCAAGCCAACTAGAGTTTTTACCATAAAATGGTCTTTTCTTATTTTCATATTTTGTAAGGGACTAGCATTATATTTATTTACTTTACTAGGGACTAACTCATTCTTCCAATGTATTCAAAGATTAGGGTTGAGTCGTTGAATTTAAATAAATAAATAAATTAAACGTAATCACAAGTGTCGGTGCATGTGTCTGACTCGGACACACATTTTTTCAGAGGAGACCGTGCTACATTGCTAGCTACAGAACAGACTTATGAATCACGGTCGTAATCGGCACGATCCCGGACGTTCCTGCCGTAGAGGCCACCCACCACGGCAGATTCACGGTGCGTATCACAGATTCAAAACGCGGACGATTTCACCAAGTTTGCGGATCGCATATTGCGTGGGACGGTTTACTGTTTTTTTTTTTACTTTTTAACTATTTGCAATTACAATTTTACTCTTAATTTTAAAAGGGCTGAAAGAGAATTTTTCTGTGTTTCTTTTCAGCACTTCTTCCTTCTTGTCTCGGCCTTCAAAACCTAACGGCTATTATTTCATCTTCCTCCTGCCCTCTTCCTTCGGCCACGGCAACCCTCTGACGCTCCTCCTCCATTCTTCAGGTAAGTTCTATTTTCTTTCCTCTGCGTTGTTTTCTTTTAAGTTTTTTCTTTTTATCCCTTTCCTCTTTTCTCTATTCTTTTCTTTCTACTTTCTTTTTCCGTTTTTTTAGTTCTTTTTCTGTTGTTATTCCTAGACAATATTACAACATCTTTCTCTACATTCTCTACACGAAATTCTACCTGGGTTGCTTCATATGGTCAAACCTTCTACACCAAATTCTACCTTGGGTTGCTTCATATGGTCAAACCTTCAAACCAAACGGTAGTACTATTAACATAGCATGACAATAATCATTGGAAGGATTTTAATAACAAGAAGGTGACATGTGATTTTCGTAATCTAATAAGTAGTGGGGGAATAAGTAGAACAAAAAAGCATCAACTAGGAATAAAGAGTGATGTAGTTCCTTGCTTGAAAATACCCGTGGAAGTTAAAACAATATACAAGGTGATATGGTTGAGAAAGAGAGAATTGAAAAAGGAATAGAAGAGTTATTTTTATGTTGTTATTCCTAGACAATATGACAACATCTTCCTCTACACCAAATTCTACCTCGGTTGTTTCATATGGTCAAACCTTAACCAAAAATAGTAATACTGACATAGCATGGCAATAATCATTGGAAGGATTTTAATAACAAGAAGGTGTACATGTGATTATTATAATCTACCAAGTAGTAGGGGAATAAGAAGAGCAAAAAAGCATCAACAAGGAATAAAAGGTGATGTAGTTCCTTGTTTGAAAATATCCGCCAAAGTTAAAGCAATATTACATAGAAAGAGAGAATTAAAAAAAGGAATAGAAGAGGTGTTAGTACAATTAGATGTGGATGATATAAATGAAATCGAGGAAATAAGTAGAATTCAAACAAGAAAGAGGTTTACTGAAACCTCTTCAAAATGGCTGTCAATAACACTAAAGGACCATTGAATTTAATAAGTAGAATTCAAACAAGAAAGAGGTTTACTGAAACCTCTTCAAAATGGCTGTCAATAACACTAAAGGACCATTGAATTTAGTGTTTAAAAAGAATATGGACACAAGCATCAATGATGCGTCTGATAAAGAAGCGAGAGCAAGATCCGTACAATATAGTTTGTTTTGTTTACAAGTGTGGAATTGCTTTTTAACATAGCAAATACAAAAGCCTTTAAGTTGATGTTTGAAGCCGTTGGAAGCTATGGTCTTTATTTAAAACCGCCAAGTTTTATGAACTTATTTCACTCCTTTAATATGAGTTGGAATATACAAAAGGTTTATCGAAGAATCATGAGGAGAAAAAGAATGAATATGGATGTTCAATTATGTCAGATGGCTGGACGGATAGAAATGGTAGAATCTTGATTAATTTCTTGACCAATTGCCCGACGGGAACCATGTTTGTGAAAAGTGTTGATGCTTCTGACTATGCCGAGACACGAGATAAGCTAGCTTAGTTGTTGAACACTTTTGTTGAGGAAATGGGTGGAAAAAATGTTGTTTAATTGATTACCGATAATGAAAATAATTATGTAGTAGGGGGTAAAATATTAACTTCGAAGAGGTCAAACATGTTTTGGACTTCATGTGCCGCCCACCGTATAGACTTTATGTTAGAACACATAGGAAAAATTTCAAAGCTTCATAAGGTTATACAAACAGAAATTAAGGTTGTGGGCAACATTTATAATCGCACATTTGATTTGAATCTAATTAGAAAGACTACCGACAATGTTGAATTGGTTAAAAATGGAGTGACAATGTTTGCTATCTCTTTCCTTACTCTACAGAGGTTGAAAGAACTAAAAAACAAGCTTAGTGATGTTCACTTGTGAAGATTTGGTGAGTTCCAATGTCAAGGATTCTAAAGGAAGAAGGGTAACTAGTACAATACTTATGCCATCACATTGGACTACACTCATAAGGTCATGGCACCTCTTATAGATGTGCTAAGATTGATTGATAATGAAAGAAAACCTGCAATGGATCACATATTCGTCACAATGGTGTAGCTAAGGAATCAATTGAAAAAGATTTCAATTCAAATTCAAGCAGGTACAAAGTTGTATTTGAAATCATTGATAAAGTTGTATTTAAAATCATTGATAAAATATGGGATCCCCTACATGTTGCATGTTACTATCTCAATCCTGGATATTATTATGATAAAGTAGAAATTGAAAATGATCCAAAATTGATGAGAAACCTCCGTAAACGCATTAAGACACTCAGTGAAAGCGATGAAGTGGAAGATAAAATTTCAGTACAATTGGCACAATAAAAAGGGTGCTACCGGTCTCTTTGGAATAGGAGCAGCAATTAGACAAAGGTTGACTTCCAGGTAAGATGGAAGTTCATTTTTTAGATTCATTCCAAGAAGAGAATCTTACTTTCAAGTATCCGGAATTAAAGTATCTTACTTTCAAGTATTATAAAATTAATACTTCAAATTATTGTATTTTAGATTCATTCCAAGAAGAGAAATAAGTTGGAGCATTAAAGTTTTCATCAAGTATAATCAAACTTTGATTGAAAGATTTGAAATTCGGAACAAGATTGATCATATGATTTTTGGTGAAATTAATTATTACATTGAATGATTGATGGGAGAGACGGGAGAGATAGGAAAAGATGGTGAACCTGTAGAAGAAGATTTGGTTCATAAAAATGATGATATAATTTGGTCTTAAGTTGCCAATACAAGTGGATTTAATGAGCCTCTAGTCGAGGTCAAGGCAACTTGAAGTTGCAAGTACATCTAGGGCAACAATGGCACAACAAGTGGTGGTAGAAGATGTTGAAGAAGATGAAGAATTGTAAGAATACTTAGTGATTTCTATGTTTGCTTGAATTTTCAAACAATAGTGCTAAGTTTGTATTATAAGATGTGATGTTTTGAATCCTCTACTATGTTTTGAATTTCTATAATATTTTGAATCTTGATTAAGTATTGTTCTTTGACATTGAATTTTATAAATCTTTTACTTACATTAAATATATGACATATGTTTTATAGATTATTATATCATTATTAGTACAAAAAATTATCCTGATATCCCGCTTTCGGGTCGACCGCTCCATTCCACTATCCGGAATTAATAACTCTGCTACAAAACTAACTCTTAATAGACTACAGCTGCAAGTGCTGTGAAGAAGCCGACTACTATAACATTCCCCTTTACAAATGGAGGGTATCTTAACCAAATTGTGTTTGTCAAACACACAAAGCTTGTCACGAAGAATGCAGAATCTAGTAGCAAAAAGAAGTTTAGTTAGGACATTTGCACACTGGTCTTGACCAGAAACGTAAGATAATGAAATTCTTGCTAAGTACTTTCTCACTCACAAAGATGATATCCAGTTTTGTATGTTTGGTACAATTGTGTAGAGTAGGATTATGTGCTAATGAAACAATACTCAGATTATCACAAAAAATAAGCCAACTTATTTGTACAACTCATGAAACATAACTCATGAAACATAAGACAGCTTCTTTGTTACGATATTCATTTAACTTTTAATTTTCTCTTTACAAATTTGTGCAATTTTTATTTTTTTTAAAAATCAACTTTGTTTTAGTTAGATGAAAGTTGCATTACAAAAATCCAGATTAGTCACATGAAAGAAAAACAAAATTTTTGTTCCCAAAAATTAAAGATGACACATTAGTCTTTGAACTAAGATTCATGACTTAACCGCTTAAAGATGACATATTAGTCTTTTGGATAAAAAGGTGTAGCAATCTCAATGGGCAGGGGATGCATTCATCACCGCCTTATCCAAAACCCTCATCTTTTCTTCTAAATTCCAACATAGTTCAAAAACTAATATGTCATGTTTTATTTTGTAAACAAAACAAAAAAATCTTGTTGGAGACTAACATAAATTCTGTATTTTTTGTAATGAAACTCCAATCTAAATAAAACTAAGTTGGTCTAAACAAAATAAATAAAAAAAAGCACAATTTTGTAAAGAGAAAAAAAAAATATCACATGCTGAATTTTTTTATTAAATGAACATTAGAACAAATAAGCTGCCTTATTTTTCATGAGTTGTACTTATTAAAGACACACTTTCATTTATTTTTTCACCTTATACTAATTATGAATAAATATATACAAAAACACAAAAGACATAGCATTTTTGTCAAATTTGTGTGACCATTTTCCTTTTATATGTTCGAACCTCATCACCTAACTGTTGTTAAGCGATTTATCATGTTCCAATTAGGTAGTGGAGCATCGTAATAAAACTGGAGGGACAAAGTTGGAATTTACATTACTCTCTTTTATTTATAAGATTCACAAAAGGTAAATAAAAAAAGCAAGTGAAACACTATTTTTGGAAAGTACTAAATAAAGCAGACGTGCCCTAACTCCTCCATTTTGGTACCAAATACTTCTTGCACCCATATGCACCAAGGGATTGAGGTGAGTTTCTACTCTATTATTCTTGTTTCATCGGTGCCAAGCCTTTAAACTCCTGAGCTTTGCCACCTTTAATAGTGGTGCTTTGATCAAACATAGTATGTTAGTAACCTGGCTAAAAAATAGTGATGCTAAAGCTTGTATTTTAAAGATTTTTTCTGAAAACTTAGAAGAAAATACTAAATAAATTTGTAGAGAAAAGAATGGAGATATTTAGGTAGAGAGTGTTCTGAAAATGTTATAGATTTAGGTGGAGAGAACTTTAAAAAAAAATATTATTTTCTTTCAAAATAGAAAATCTCTAATTTGGAAAATTCGAAAATTATAGGAGCATTTGAAAAGCTTACATAAATTCTACAAATCTATTCATATTTTTTAAATTAAATATTAAAAAATATTAATAGTAAAATTATTTATCATTCTATAGAAAAATATTCTAAATTATATTAAAAAAGTATCTATTTTCCTCTCTAATAATATCCCTCCCCTTCAATCTCAAACAAAATTAAGGTGTTTGATGAAAACCTAAGGCAATGTCTAAATATTTCAAAACGAACGAAATGGAATAGAGCGAAGCGAACGAAGTAGAGGGCAATATCTGAATATTTCAAAACGAACGAAGCAGAGGGCAATATCTTATTTTATTTCGATATTTTATGATGGAATGTAGATAGGTAATGAAATTGAATGGAATGCATTCTATCATGTTATGTTTCATTCCATCCTCTTTTTACCAATCCAAATTATGGAGCATCCTATTCCACTCTATTCCATTGCATTCATTCAAATATAGCTAATAGATGAAAACCTAAGTTTTATAGTTAGGAGTATATCTTTATCCTCTAAATAAATTTTCTTAAGGTTTCCATTTATATCTTCTAATTTGTGTTTAGTTATTTTATTTGTTCATGGATCTCTGCTTTTTAGTGCATTTTAGTTCTACAATGTATGAGCATGCTGTTTAGTTCTACTATGTATTTGAGTGTACGGGTGGTAAAACGGACTCAGTTCGTTAGACATAAATATTTTACATGCATTTTAGTGTGGGACGTGTCAAGGGTTTTTTCCCTCATTCTCTAATGTTTCCGCTCCGTCCCACTCCCATTTTCTTCGCGGGTTTTTACAGGCACGGTCATTTACATAAATTTTTACGTTTTTAGGATTAAAAGGTGTGTGTAGTGCCTGCGGCTTTCCCCGTCCTCCTCACTTTTTTGCAGGGTGGATCTAGAGTTTAGACCCTCATCCTCAACTATGACCACCCTGTCCCACTCAGTTTTTTTTCCAAACTTTTACGGGACGAGATTAAATGGGACGAGCATTTTCGTTTGCCACGCCTAATTGAGTGTATGTTAGGATGAGCAGTGAGTTTGGCATTTGACACAATCATGGTAACATCACAATTTTGTACAAGCTTTAAATTGTAGATTTTACTAGAGTGGCAGAAGCTAGCCATAACTCTTCTAGTGTCACCGTGAATTCTTGAATCCCAACATGTAATAGTTAAAAGCGGCCAATAGCGGGATAGCAGAGCGGGAAGAGGTTGGCTGATAGCCTTTGCGATGGAGAATATAGTAGCGGGCTCTGTGGGGGAAAATAGCGAGAAGCGGAGTAGATCATTCTATTTACTTCCTTCATTCCTCCACCGATCAACGTATTTTTCTTGTGGTCTATATTGATGACATTGTTATCACTGGAGACGATATACAGAGGGTATCCAGCGATTCAAAACTCATATTTTCAAAAACCTTCAGACAAGATTTGGGTCCACTCAGATAATTCTTAGGTATTGAAGTTGCTCAGTCCTCATCAGGCATTGCAATTAACCACCGTAAGTATGCATTAGACATCCTAACCGAAATTGGTATGATTGAGTGTCGTCTGATTGATACTCCTAGGGATCCCAACATCAAACTTCTTCTGGGTCCGTGAAAGATGTCGAAAGACATGGGTAGACTCAATTATCTTACCGTCATCAGTCTATATACTACTTTTGCAGTGAGCATTTTGAGCCAATTCCTGAACGCTCCTTGTGATACCCATTGGAATGCAGTAATTCAGATTCTCAGATAGATAAAAAAAGCACCAGGAGGAGGCTTATTATATGAAGATAAAGGTGATGCAAAAATTATTTGTTATTCATGTTAAGTCAACATTCTCTATGTTTAACTTTGTTTTGATGATGACAAACAATCTTCAATGACGCTTTGAAGTTTACGGAAAGTCTTCTCCCCCTAAGTTTGTATAACTCCCCTTAAGTTTGTATAACTTCCCATTAATATGAAACTTAGAAGTTTTTTTATTTAATCATGAGACTTGAAAATTTATTTGTACCTTTATGAAATCTTAAAACAAGGAAATATGCAAACATTCAAGTATAACACCTTTCTCCCCTTTGAAATTATCAAAAAGAAGGGAAAGATGGGTAAAAGAAAAAAATATATGACAAGTAAAAGTAAACGTTAGAACCCATACAAACATTAACAAAAATATGAAATTTATATTAAAAAACAAACATAAACTTCAATAATTAGAAATTAAACTTCAATAATTAGAAATAACATAAACTACAAAGAAAAACAACTTACGTTTGATCCATATCATTGTTGGTGTTGGTGTTGAAGAAGTTAGATCCATGATATGAAGAATGATGTTGGATAGGAGTGAATATCGGTATAGGGGCAATCGGGTTGTTCGGGTCATATGGAGGAATATGAAGATGGGTATATAGGTACGAAAATTGTTGGTTCATGCTATTGTGGATCTCATTGATGTGGTTAGTGGTATTGACATGGTTTTGGGCAATTTGGTTGTGAGCCAAAATCCAATTCTTATTAATGGTGGAATTGAGTTGTTTAAATTGAGTGGTCATGAAATACATAAGAATTTGGTTGGATGAATCATTTTGAATTAGGAGGAGGACATTCACCACTGTCACCTTCTTGAAGGTTATCTTCATTTCCTATTCCATCTTCACCATGTGATAGTTTCCGACTCCGGATTATACCGAACACCCATCCGGTTATTCACATTCTTTATAGTTATCTTATGAGTACGAGTGTTCATCAAAACGCTTTCAAAACCATCAAATTCCAATTGATATTACAAAATATCGAGGTATGATTGGTCTTTATTATATTATATCTAACTGCTAGTCGATCTGATAGTCGACCTGATATTATGTTTAGTGTATGTTTATGTGCACGATTTGAAGCATGTCCAAAGGAATCACATCTCACTGCTGTGAAGAGGATAATGAAGTATCTTAAAGGATCATCCAATATCGGTCTATGTACCCCAAAGATAGTGCATGTAGTCTTGTTGGTTTCTCTGATGCAGATTA
The DNA here is from genome assembly GCA_963966055.1 of Lathyrus aphaca. Classification (NCBI taxonomy): domain Eukaryota; kingdom Viridiplantae; phylum Streptophyta; class Magnoliopsida; order Fabales; family Fabaceae; genus Lathyrus; species Lathyrus aphaca. The sequence continues at coordinate 263,058,432 of OZ014525.1, read as the reverse complement.
TGCAGGATGTAAGACGGACAGAAAAAGCACATGTGGTACGTGTCACATTTTTGAAAATGCCTTAGTCTCTTGGTCATGCAAAAAGCAAGGAAGTGTGGCTCTTGGTACTGCAGAAGCAGAATATATCGCCGCCGGGAGCTGTTGTTCGCAAATACTTTGGTTGAAGCAACAACTTCATGACTATGGTGTAAATCCAGGAAGCATCTCTCTCAAATGCGACAATACAAGTACAATCAACATATCAAAGAATCCAATCATGCATTCAAGAACCAATCACATCGATATAAGGCATCACTTCCTTCACGATCATGTGTTAAAAGATGACATTGAGACTTCCTTCATCAATACACAAAATCATCTTGCGGATATTTTCACAAAACTTCTCGCAAAAGAGGCATTCTTTAAGATTCGTCGTGAACTTGGAATTTTGGATGACAATTACATATAGATTCTTCATTCGTTTTATACATCAAAGGTGCACAAATGTCTTTAATTCCTCTAATTGTTCTTGAAATTTATTTGTAGTGCATCTCTCTTTCTACTCCTTCTTATAATTGTTTATTATGTTTGATATACATTAAAGTATGGTTAAAATATGATTTGTTACATGTTACTTTATGTTTTTGGCAAATTTTCACATAAGCAATCAATTGCACACCTATGCCAATCGATTGCTCACTGTAACATACGTAATTTTTCACTTTTTGCCATGAAGCAATCGATTGCTCTCACACTACAATCAATTGCTCACTGTAGAAAACACAATTTTTCACTTTTTGGCTTGCAGCAATCGATTGCCCCCCTAATGCAAATCGATTGCTCACCGTGTTTTTGGCCTTGTGCGTGTTTTTGGATACGTGCAATCGATTGCAAACTAGTGCAAATCGATTTGCACCTGTAACATTGCCAAAAATTGTTTTTTTTTTTATTCTTTTCTCTTTAGGTTTGGTCCATTGAATGGCCATTCATGTACATCAATTCAAATCAATATTTGTCATAACTTTTCAAAATTGGTTCTCTAACCTACCCTATTTTTTATTCCCTTTGACCAAAACTTTAATTACCTTTTACCTTATTCAATTCCCATAACCACTCACCATAACTCTCACCAACTTCTCACAAAAGACTCACATTTTCAACCTTCAAAAATAAGAATATAATCACACATTTGGTAGTCATTCTCTCCCCCACAACACTCATTTTCGTTTTCCCCTCTAAGGCCACTCAAAAATATCAAAACTTTCATTTTTAGAGCACCTCATCTCTACCACTCTCTACCTATTCTCCATGGCTTCAAAATTGAAAAGGAAGGCTACTATTGAAGAAAAGGGAAAGGGCAAGGCTTCATCTTCCACCATCACTCCTCCACTTTATAAAGATCTCACAAATAAAAGTGGAAAGGTTTGAAACTTTCTTTTAACAAAAACATATGCAAACCCCTAAGTAAGGTGATCTTACTACCTTTCCTTCTAGATGTTTTTCCTTTCAAGATACCTTAACCTCTTTGAAATTAGGTTCTGTTATTGCATCTTCGGGACCATATTATCCACTTTTGGTTAAAATGTTTTACAGCAACATGGTTGTAGAGGATGGAAACTTTACAACTTATGTTTTGGGTAAGAAAATTGTTTTAACTACTAAACAACTTGAAAATTTTTTGGAAGCTCCCTATACCAGTAGTCAACTCTATAATGAGGAAGATGAAAAATGGAAGGATTACAAGAAGCGTGATTTTTACTATAGTATTGGTCGGATGACACAACCTTCAAAAATAAGAATATAATCACACATTTGATAGTCATTCTCTCCCCACAACACTCATTTTCGTTTTCCCCTCTAAGACCACTCAGAAATATCAAAACTTTCATTTTTAGAGCACCTCATCTTTACCGCTCTCTACCCATTCTCCATGGCTTCAAGATTGAAAAGGAAGGCTACTATTGAAGAAAAAGGAAAGGGCAAGGCTACATCTTCCACCATCACTCCTCCACTTTATAAAGATCTCACAAATGAACAAGTGGAAAGGTTTGAAACTTTCTTTCAACAAAAGCATGTGCAAACCCCTAAGTATGGTGATCTTACTAACTTTCCTTCTAGATGTTTTTCCTTTCAAGATACTTTAACCTCTTTGAAATTAGGTTCTGTTATTGCATCTTCGGGACCATATTATCCACTTTTGGTTAAAATGTTTTATAGCAACATGGTTGTAGAGGATGGAAAAATTACAACTTATGTTTTGGGTAAGAAAATTGTTTTAACTACTAAACCACTTGGAAAAATTTTGGAAGCTCCCTATACCGGTAGTCAATTCTATAATGAGGAAGATGAAAAATGGAAGGATTACAAGAAGCGTGATTTTTACTATAGTATTGGTCGGATGACACAAGCGGAGTTTCATGAGAAAAGAATAAGGTCTCTAGATGGTATGGTACCTTCTCGTGGCTCTTGATCGGCCGGAATATTTTTTATTGATGATAGTTTGCTTCATTATTGTTTTGCTTATGTTTTGTTTCCAAGGAATGGCAACCATTGTAATGTCACAGATATGGAAATGCAAGTCTTGTATGCGATTAAGAAGGGAATTAAAGTAATTGGGCATGGTTGAATTTTGCAACATTTCAAGGTGGAATTTGATGGTTTTGAAAGCATTTTGATAAACACTCCTACTCATAAGATAACTATAAAGAAATGTGGATAACCGGATAGGTGTTCGGTATAATCCGGAGTCGGAAACTATCACATATATTGGTGAAGATGGAATAGGAAATGAAGATAACCTTCAAGAAGGTGACAGTGGTGAATGTCCTCCTCCTAATTCAAAATGATTCATCCAACCAAATTCTTATGTATTTCATGACCACTCAATTTGAACAACTCAATTCCAACATGAATGAGAATTGGATTTTGGCTCACAACCAAATTGCCCAAAACCATGTCAATACCACTAACCACGTCAATGAGGTCCACAATAGCATGAACCAACAATTTTTGTACCAATATACCCATCTTCATAACACCAACAATGATATGGATCAAACCTAAGTTGTTTTTGTTTGTAGTTTATGTTATTTCTAATTATTGAAGTTCATGTTATTTCTAATTATTGAAGTTTATTTTTATTTTTTAACATCTTTCATATTTTTGTTAATGTTTGTATGGGTTCTACCTACTTCAATGTTTATTTTTACTTGTCATATATTTATTTCTTTTACCCATCTTTCCCTTCTTTTTGATAATGTCAAAGGGGGAGAAAGGTGTTATGCTTGATTGTTTGTATATTTCCTTGTTTTAAGATTTTATAAAGGTATAAATAAATTTTCAAGTCTCCTTCAAAGATAATCAAATCAAAAAACTTCTAAGCTTCATATTAAGGGGAGGAGTTATACAAACTTAGGAAATAAGTCTTTTCGTAAATTACAAAGCGTCATTGAAGATTGTTTGTCATCATAAAAAAGGGGAGAATGTGAAGTCAACCTTCCTAATGTTTAACTTTGTTTTGATGAAGACAAATCTCTTAACAAGCAATTATGACAAGAAGGCAAAGATGATATAAAAGCATAATGTTCAAAGCATCATATTCAAGCAAATGATACGTTATGAAGGGATAGTGTCTATGTCTATCAAAATCAAAGGTCTTAGATGCTCATACCATAATACATCATTGCATACTTCATTCATAATCATAGCATATCATTTTTAAGGTTTTTTTCAAAATTTGATTGATGCAAATCGATTTGCATGTGTAAAAATGTGTTGTTTTTCAAGGTTTTGCCAATGCAAATCGATTTGCATTGTTGTGCAATCAACTGCATGCTGTTGATTTTCAAAAAATGTGTACGTTAGCCATGTGCAATCGATTTGTACATAGGTGCAATCGATTTGTACATAGGTGCAATCGATTTGCACCTGGACAGAACTGAAAAATCATTATTTTTCATAGCACCTCTTCATGTATCTTGTGTCAAATGAATCATGGCATCCTTTGGTGAATCATACCTTTTTGTAGAGGCATCTAGGCATAACATAAAAATCATATTTTTCAGAATTTAAATTTACCTCCTACAATTTTCATCAACATTTTCTTAGTCACTTATTTTATATTTTCATACAAATTTTGAATACACTTATTCAAAATTTTCAAAAGTGAAACTTTACATAAAAATTTCATATACATTTTAAAAGTTTCATTACACACGTTAGTAAACACTTGTATTGATAGAAAGTTCAAAGACTTCATCATTATTCACCTATTTCAAGAACAACTTATATTTTGTATCATTGTTACGACTTATCCTTAGGTTTGTTAGGGATAAGTTAGTGAGATTACTTGCTTTCAGGATTGTTGTAAAGTAAGTGTGTGCTTTGAAGAGTATTGTTCTTCTAGCACTTGATTTACCTAAAGGTTAGATAGTAAGCTTCACCGTTGTGTGAATAGGCTATACAATATTCTGACTATAGTGAAATCTCTTTCAGTTGAAAGGAGACTGGACGTACTCTTGAATTGTGAGGGGAACCAGGATAATCCTTTGTGTCATTTTATTTTCCGCACTTTATTTCTCAAGTACTTAACAACTTACGGAAAGAAGAACATTCCATGCACATTCCATCAAGATGGAGGAGTATTCCATAAAGATGACCAAAATGCAAGTAAACTGACAAGGTTAACTCTTTTATATCATAAATGTTACACTTCGAGATCTTTCCAAGCTGAATAGGGTTGGACCTTTAGCCTAAGCATTAGTTACATGTATTAAAGTGATCTATACCAATATAAATCTGTTTCCTACAATTTCATCTTCCAAAAGCAATTAACTATCAGAAGCAACAACCTTATAAGCATTAGTTACATGTAATAAAGTGATCTATACCAATAATAAATCTGGTTTCTACAATTTCATCTTCCAAAAGCAACAACCTTAAAATCGTAGAATACTTAATGCAGTTAGTCTTTTATAAAACCGCAAACTAATGTAACAGGTTCTATAGAACCCTCCATTGTGTTTAAAATGTTAAAAAAACATTTCTCTGTTAACATTGTTCTATAAAAAACAAAATGATTCAGATAAAATGAGCAAATTAAACATACATACCTCAGGCTGATCATTGCCAGTACCTAATTGTCCAAATTGATTCCCACCAAAAGCATAAATTTGACCATTTACTGTAACACACAATGTATGCCAGAGTCCAGCAGCGATTTTTTTCACTCTAGTTCCCAATAAAGAAGGAACTAGAGTTGGCCTTAGCTGATCAGCATTATTCCCTTGCCCACACTGGAGGAAAATTTCGTGAAAAGGTAAGGAAATGTCAGATAAGCTACTTATATAAGTTACAAAATCTATGTCATTTCAGCAAGTTTTGTAAAGTAAAAGTAATCTGCTACACTTAACTAAAATAAATAAGTGAGGTTAGGAGGAGGTAAGCTATTCACATTTACTCAGGTTGGTATAAATTAGTAAATTGAAAATGCTAACAAGTACCTTTAAGGGATTGTTTGAGGAATTAGAAGATGTAATTTGTTTTGTATAGAAAATGATATATTTATTACTTTGTGAAAGTGTTTGATTTGCATTTCCAAGACAAATTTTAGGTTCCTTAGACCATGCCCTTTAGGGTTAAATGAAGACTAAAAAGAATCTTAAATATATTTTATCTACAAAGTATTATATTTATGTTTTGCTGTACTCTAAGTATATTATAGTTGTTTCTACCTCTTAAGGTTGTCAGGAACGAGATCTTGCATAAAATCAAGAGGGGACACAAAATTGTGAAAAACACAAAATTGTAAAAAACATAAGATTGTAACCAAGATCAGAAGCCCAATTGTTTTTATAAAAAATCATATCCTATTAAAACGAAAAATAATACTATATATTTGAAGTATTTTTACATAACATTTTAGTAGGCAAGTGTATTTTGTGGAAAAATGATCATTTTTCATATTCTTTAGACATTGAGTTTTTATACCTTATTACGATTTGCCACCTCAAACATTTGTTACACATTAGGGACATATTTGACACATTACTTGGTTTAGCATAAGCCCTTATTTAAAACAAACCCTTTATTCTCTAAACCCTAAATCAAAAACTTCATATCAAAAGGCATGCATTGACCACACCGCCGAACAAAACTTGTTGAGCCTCAGTAGCTTATCATCCTCGTCCTTTATTTTTTTTCTTAATGGTTTCTTCCGATGGTGATGGTCGGAAAATGGCCGATCGTAGATGGAACTCGTCAGGATTACACAGAATCAACAATGTCATGTTTATCATGATTTTGAAGTGATGTTACTCGATCTTGCTACAATAAACAATTTTGCTTAAGATCAGGATCGTTGGGAGGGGGGAGTGAAATTGCAGAATTGTTAGATTTTAAGATCTAGATTGAGATCTTAACAAACTTGGCTGTCTTGAGGTATTATTATAACGGATGAATAAAGTATTAGTGGTAAGCCATCCTACTTTGTCTTTTTTGGGCCCTTTGATGGGTAGCACCGCAAACATAGCTGGAAACTAACCTTTAGATAGAGATGTCAATTATTAGTGGTACATGGAGATCCTAGTGGGGACTGTCATATTTGGGGCTCCGCAGGAGCAGATGCGTGAGCTTGTGTAATATGAGGGATGGAGGGCAGAAAGCATGACATGATAAGAATACTACCCACCTCTACCCTGTAGGCATACCTACCCTGAGGACTCGGGTAATGAATAGGTAATAAAGTCCTTTCCCAAGTAGGATTCTAATATTTCAACAACTAATCTGGGATCACTTTTATCTTCTGTAAAGTTTAAGCATTAATCTATCTAATAAGGCTATATTGTTAAGCCTTTTTTTATCTATTCATTGTATCTTCTATTATTGTGATCATCTAATCTAATATATAACAAATGGCAGGGTAAATTTCTTACGAATCACTCAAGCCTGTTGGTCTATTGTTGAGGCACTCCCACAGGAGACTGACAGAAGTAACAATATCTTGCTTCGGTTAATATTGCATTGTAATACATTTTGTCTGTGTTTTCATCATCATAAATCTAAAGTAAGCGCAAACACAAATTTATCATCCCCTCTATTAAACTATAAAAGATGTGCCCATGTGGTCTTACTACCTATGTAACACTTTTTTTTTATGTTGTAATAACTGTCATAACAAACTTAACCCTTAGTTATTTACAGTTTTGATGCTACTTTTTACATTACTACTTCCTCCTATACAAAGCACACATGATATAAACGTCTTTTCAGCATGTTCAAGTTCCATCACATCTTTTGCAATGAAAAATAATGCATTTTATCTTAATGAAAACTTAAGGAATATACTAAAATATTTTAAGAGCAGCAGACTCACCTGTCCATGCAGACCCCAGCCAAAAGTAAGAAGAGCTCCAGCATCTGCAAAAGCAATTTAAAAAACAAGGTTAGAATTTTGAACTACATGAAGACTAGACATTTTGTTACTGATACCCAGGATTCTCAAATTGCACTTAGTTTTGGTGACATGGATTTACATGGCATGTAGATCATGTCACTTCTTAAACATTCAGAGATGCTTTTGCAGACTGGATATTATGACGGCAATCAAATCTGACCTGTTATCACAGCGCTATGCCGACCTCCGCATGCTATTTCTACAACACAACTCCCATGACCTTGAACTCCAGCACTGCTCCCTTGGTGAAAAGATGGCCTATCCTTCCCAGAATGAGACTCAATACATGGTATAAGATGAGGGGATGATACCATCTTTACTCGAGAACCCATACCTAGCTGTCCTTCGCCTCCATAGCCCCAACCCCAGACCTGTCCCACATCTGAAAACTTCGGTTAAAATATGATGCATGCATCAGGTGTCTCGCTTTTCATCAAAAACCTTCCATATCTTCGAACTTCATAGAACCTACAAAACTATATAATGTGACCACAAGGAAGAGCCAACTAGACCTAGAATATCATTATAATTAGTGTAGGCATATGCCAAACGATCTACCTGACAGTGCCAAGGTATGCCTCCCACCAACTGCTACCGAGGTAATTTTCACCCCTTGGCCCAGGGTAACAAGAGAAGGAGATACAACAAAGAAATCATCTCCAGAAGCTTGACTGTCAGATTCCTGTTTGGCAAATGAGACCTTCCTTCGCTTTCCAGCTTCTTCTCCAACTTTCTTGTTGTCGGGATGAGAATCAGATCCGCTACTAGTGTTTGGGCTTTGCGGGCTTTCTGTTTAGCATCTTAAATTCCATTAGTTCCTCAAAATAAAATCAGAGAAAACCCTTTGTTAAATTATTAATGTTTTATGTATAATCAATGATCAGCACCTTGCTCGGCTACCGATGAACTATTTTTCGTAGCAAGATCTTTTTGGGGGCTTCCTGCAGTGATGAGATCAGTAAAAACTTTTCCAGAAGGCACGCATTCTTTCCAGCCCCATAAATATACATCACCATCTTCTGCACACATAGCAGTTAATTCCATAACAATGCATTAGTATGGTACAGTATCTTGGCTATTACTAAACAGGTTGGCCAAGTGATACAATATATGATATTAGACATCCTATGTCTAGTAATAAAACCCCACTTTGGTGACTATTGAGTTGATAAAATGGAATGAGTTGTTAAGTTAAAACCCCACTTAGACATTGTCTTAAATTAAATTTGATTGATTTTTTTAATAATAATATAAATATAAATTAATATTATTTTAATGAGAATCCATCTACTTTTCAAAAAAAAAATGAGAATCCAGCTAAAAATTGTTTTAGAGAATTATTTATTCTTTGGAACCTCCATTACACATGATTTTTCAACTTTGTGAAGGGGTGAGAGTCTTAACTTCACACTATTCCCATGAGTTATATATAATATTAATTTAGAATATTTAGATGGATTATCATTTGACAACTCACCCCTTAACTTTACAATTGGATGGAATGAAATGAGTCAAGGAAAAACAAAATGTATAACTTATATTATTCCATCCATTTTTCAAATAATGAAATGGAAACAATATTTTGTTCCATATTAAAATACCCAAACATTAAAGTGGTAACTTTCATCCATTTCATTAAGCTCTATTCTATTTCGGTCCATTCAGCTCTATTCTATTTCATTCTATTTTAGTTTGCTTTATTCACTACTATAATATATCCATGGAGAATCTAAGGAGCATGAGAACGGTTTGACATTGTGAAGGAAAGGACCAATTTGAGTTTTTTGAGATGAGTATGAATGATTTTAAACAAGTTAAAAGTTAAAACAAAAATTATGCAAACAAACTATTTAATCTCGGATATTATTTCCAATTGATAAAAAAAGTAAGACATTTTGAAAACTCAAAAAATATTATTGCTGAAACCCATGACGAATACAATTTTCCCATCGGTGAAAGGCTATAAACAAACTATTCTGCAACAATGCCACTCTCAACAACACAGTTTACATGGTGAAAGGCTATAATTGTACCTTTTTACATGGTGAAAGGCTTCATCCCCCAGATTCCATAAATTATAAACCCCAAAAATTGAGAGATTTTCGACCGATTTTTTTAGCGTATTTATGTATAAGGTTATGTCTCAAATTTTAGCAAATTGCATGAGGACTGTTATTTGTTATTTTATTTCTGAGGCTCAGCCGGCTTTTGTGAAGGGTCAATAAGTTTTAAATGGAATCATTATGGCAAACTAAGTGGTGGATGACACATACACGAAAAACAAAGTTGATTGTCTTTAAAATAAGTTTAGAGAAAACTTAGGATTCAATTGAATGGGGCATTTGGATGATGTAAGGGGAAAATAAGTTTTCAAAAAAATGAAGTCATCAATGAATTATGGAGTGATGGAAGAGGTTTGAGGCAAGGTGACCGACCCTATATTATCGTTTGTGTTAATATACCTTGTAAACAAGTTAGGGGAAATCCTAGCAGACACTTGTTGTGGATTTCTATGGTGGTGAGAATAAAAAACAATCTAATGGCTATAGAAGTGGAATGGCAAAAACTTGTCAATGTATATAGCCTTTTACTCATCAAAATTGTTTTGACATCTCCACCAAATTAGAGTCCTTCTTCACGGCTCCCACAGTTTATGCTATTAAATCCTTATTTAAGTCTTTATTAGAGAGAAAGTGAGAGTACGCATAAAATTCAACAAGTCTTTATTAGAGAGAAAGTGAGAGTAGGCATAAAATTCATTGGATTAATAGGGACAAAGTGAGAAGTGAGTAGGTTGAGGCTGTGGAGGATAAGGGTGTTTAATTTAGCATTGATAACTAAATGGTAGTGGAGGTTACATGTTGTCTAAAATAGTTTGTGGAATAAGATTTTAACAGCAAAATATGGGTTGAAGGTGGACGTATTAAAGGTGGAGAAAATAGGACGTCAGTTAGGTGAGGGACTTTGTATTCCAATTTTGTTTATTATTATTGTTATAATAACTATGTAAAATTCAAATAAGACATTATTTATGAACAAGAAATAACATTAATTCAAAGTAATAATAACCAGTGGAAAGTAGCTCAACTGACTAGTCGAACAAATATCAGAGGTCTAGAGTTTAATTCTTGATTAAAATATAAATATAATATTAATAATTAATTTTTAATAATTTACTATAAAAAACAATTTAAAACAACTAATAATTGTCCATTTTTTTCAAGTGAAAATAAGGATCGGAACAAAAATAATTTTGGAACGAAACAACTTTTATTACATCTGTTTGATTTTATTTTTTGTTTTTGACAAAATTACATCAGTTTGATTAATAAATTGATAAACTAGCATAAGACTCCACAAAATAGATATTAAGAAATTAAATAAATAAAAAATGTATCCCTCACTTTTTACCCATTGACAACTTTTCATACCAGATATAAAAAAATATCAAAATATTTTTTTTGTTTCATTTTCATCTCATATCTCTTATCTCCATCTCTTTTCTCTCTCTCTCTCTACCTCTACTCTATGTCTGTCTCCATATATCTACTCTCTCCCCTTTTATCTCTCATATTTCTCTCTCTAATATACCCTTTGACTCGTTACTCATTTCTCTCTATATCTACTCTCCCCTTTTATCTCTCATATTTCTCTCTCTAATATACCCTTTGACTCGTTACTCATTTCTCTCCAACCGACTCATTTCTCTTTCATATCTTCTCTCACTTTCATTTCTCTTCAACTCTCTCTAATATACCTCGTATTTCTGTCTTTCATCACTCAAACTCACTCATTTCTCTTTCATATATCTTCTATCTCTAATATACCTCATATTTCTGTTTCATTTCACTCCAACTCACTCATTATTTTCTATCTGTTGTATCTCTCTTCATCCCTATACTTTCTCTTTATTATCTCTCTCCTCTCTTTTTCTCCTTATATAAATTATTATTTTGCCCATGTGCATGGATCATCAAACATAATGGAATATTTTAAAAAATTATATTGATTTGTTCGGCCTCTCTCTCATTTATCTCTTTCATTTCTCCAATTTATTCATTTCCAATATTTCGAAAACCATATCGATTATCAAACCAATGAAATATTAAATACTGATTCATTGGTTGAATCACTGAATCATTGATCAAACCGTATGATTAAATCGGATAACTCGGTAGAATAAACTTATCACTATAGCAAAATTATATAGATATTAAACCGATCGAATCGAATGATTCATTGTCAGAAAAAATCACTCACCTAAACAATTTAAAAATATCATAATTTTACAAATTTATAATTTAAATCCAAATTTGAATCAATTATAAATTTAAATCAAATAATTGATTTAAAAACTTAATAAAAGTATCATTTATATTTGTTGTCTATATAACATGCATTATCATTTTCTTCGGCCAACTAATAAAAACCAATAATATTAAATAGAAGAAAAAATAGTTGTTCAAATTTCAAAACATATTAATGCTATAATATTGCAATAATGTCTATTTATTATATTTATATTTAATATTGTTATCACCAAATTTTAAAAGAAAAAATATCAACTTTCCCTTATATTTTTATTTTTACTTTTTTTAAATAATAAAAAACATCGTTTTAATTTAAAAAAACACATTTGAACCGACGTTTTTCTAAAACCACCGATTTACATCAGTTTTGATTGATCCTCGCCGGTTCAATTGCATAGTCGATCCAACAATAGAACTAGACCGATTATCACTCCAATTCCCGATTCAATCGGTGCAACCGATCGATCCGATCCGATTTTTAAAATTATACTCATTTCTTCTCTTTCTTTTGTATCTCTCATTCCCTATACTTCCTCTATATTATCTCTCTTCTTTATCTCTCCCTATGCATATCAATAAAAAAATTAATATAAATTATCTTATTTTGTCAATTGCATAGACATCAAAAATGTGTACTACATAGACATCAAAAAATGTGTACTACAAAATTGTTTGCTCAATGCATCAAATCATCAAATACAATGGAACATCAAAAATAAATTAACATCAAAAATAAATTGTATTGATTTGTACAAGCTCCCCTACTATTTATCACAAATTCACCATTTGCAAATCAAACACACCTATAAAATCGTCTTTTTGAAGCTATACAATTAAGCTTACAACACAAAATCTCATATTTTTTATATTAAATTTTTTTTTTACATTAAATTATATAAAAAAAAAAACTCTATACACAGTTAATTTACGATTAAATAAGACCCAACTAAAACTAACTTCAACTTCTTAAAAAAACCTCTTAAAATTATTTAAAATAAAAAATATGAGTAGTGTAAAGAAGTCTCATATTAATTAGAAATATAGAGATTTGAACATTTAAAAGGGAAAAACTTATACATCTATCACCTTAAGATTTTTGATGAGTATGTAATAGAGACTTGAACATTTAAAAGGGAAAAACTTATACATCTATCACCTTAAGATTTTTGATGAGTATGTAGTGTATCTCTCACAAAAGTATGTTGCTCATAATAAAAATCTCCAAAATAAAAAATATTCACTCGTATTAACCCTCCAAATTGACCCCAATAGTAATATCATGAATTCTTGATTTGAACGAAGAGACTGATTCACTTGTATCGAAAATATCCCCACATGATCATGGATAAAGTGTCCCATTGGAAAGTAGTATATGTTGATGAAAAAATTTCCACTTGAGAAAAACATTGTGGATATACTCACATTTGAAGAGAAGTATTAAGAATAATAAGTGTGGATAGTGTGGAAAAATCTCACACATCTATCATCTTAAAATTTTGGTTGAATATATTGAATGTCTCTCATAAAGATACGTTGTTCATGATAAAAGTTCACAAAATAAAATACACTCTCGTGTTGACCCCAATTAACCCCAACAAAAGTTACACCTGATTCAAAAATCCTCTAGACTCCAAAAGAAAGGTTAACATTACACTCTAGCAATATTTTATATTTTAATTTTTATCTGTTAAAATTCCATAAATTTCAAGACTCACTAAATCATGGGGAAGAATTTAAAAAATAAATGAGAATGCATGAGATAGAGGGCTCATTTGTTTTAGATTTTTATCTGTTAAAATTCCATAAATTTCAAGACTCACTAGATCATGGGGAAGAATTAAAAAAAAAAAAAATGAGAATGTATGAGATAGAGGACTCATTTGTTTTAGATTAAAAACTAAACTTTTTTCTTTGAATTTTATAGTCATTTTATAAAAACTAAATTTTTTTCTTTGAATTTGAATTTTATAGTCATTTTATAAAACCGCGTTATTAAAAATTAATAGTTGAACTCATTTTGTATAAATTAAAAAATTAATTTTAATATTAAGTATATATTATTTGAAAATTAAAATATAGTTGAATTTAAAAATATTTTTGATAAAAAAGTTATTTAAAATTACTTCAAAATTTGAAGTTATAAAATTTTCAATATCCAAAAAAATTATAGTAAAAAAATAAATACATACAAAAGTTTTAAAAATTATTTAAAAAACAATTTTTTATTTGAATTTTATTAAAAAGATTTATAACTTTTTAAATAAAAATATGTAATACTGTAAAATCATTTTAAAAAAAATTTGAAACAGAAGTATAAAGTTATAAAATCATTAAAATTATAAATAACAAAATAATAATGATTGAATAAAGAAAAGGAACGACAACAACTAAAACTTATTCCACTAGACGGGATGATCAAATGTTTTATTAAAACTTATTAAAACTAATTCCACTAGACGGGATGATCAAAATGTTTTATTAAAAATTATGTTACTACCAAAATCATTAAACTCGGAATTTTTCTTAATAATTTCACTTATAATATTTTTGGGACTTCCTCTTCCCCAAATTGTTTTCTTTTTCTATATGATCTACTCTATAGATCTTCTCCCTACATATTTAAAGCACCTAAATCTATTTTTCATTATCTTCTGTACTATAGAAATTACCCTGATATTTTAATATTTTAAACTCTAATTGCTTGAATAAAAAAAAAAGCAAAACATAAAATAAATAAAAAATTAAAAAAAAAAGTACTGTATTTGACAAAGGTTAAGAAAAATAAATTGGTAAATTATCCTTGCATGATAAAAGAGATGCATGATAAAGAGGGATAGAAGGAGAAGATTAAAGGCCAAATGTAGATTGATGATTATAATAAAATTAATCTTTTAAGGTTTTTTTTACCAGATCTTAACTAAATTATATTTTTTTATATTTCTTATTAAAAATAAATATAAAATTAAAAAATACATCATCTTCAACCCATCTCCATGCTCAGTCTTCACCTTCAATCTATTTAAGAATTTCTTATCCAAACCAAAATCTGAAAATTAAAAAGAAACTGAAGAAAGAAAAGTTTAAAAGTTTGGAGATAAACATGAAAGTGGGTTGAAGACGAAGATAGCAAATTTTTTTATTAACAGTTTAGTTTTAAATATAAATTAATTAAAAAATATAATTTGTTGCGTACCACGTGATCAGTTAAATTTAGCAAAAGTTGTATGGAGAAGAGTACCCTAACAAACATTATTTTCGCAAAAGTGGTATGGAGAAGAGTACCCTAACAAACATTTTTTGGACAAATAGAAAAGCTAAAAGAGTAACTTGTTATAATTATCTAACTAAAGGATCCTAGAATGCATTCTGCGTCGATATAATATAAGAAAAAGTTTACTATCCTAAATTTATTGAAAAATTAATATATTTGGATTAGGTACATTGAATATAAAAAAAAAAAAAGTTTATTTTTTAAATTTATTGAAAATTAATATATTTGGATTAGGTACATTGATTCTGTGATGAATTTACATTTTTTTTCCTTATATTAAGAAAAAGGGAGTAATAACAAATAATCACAATGCTTCAACAATTAATATACAAAGACTAAAACAGAATTAAGATTGGTTCGATGCGTTACCAGTGACAGTAGCACAGTGAGCCCAACCAGCAGCAGCTTTCACCACTGAAGCCTCAGTGGGAAGCTTGTAAGCCCCTGGTATCTCCTTCATGAAAAACATACATGCATCCACAATCAATTCCAACACCAAATTCATACCTAAACCAAACCCTTATTTTTACAATACCAACTGCATTACCCCATGCTTTCCTGACATCATGTAGCTTTGATTCTCATCGTCCGCCGATCCCCACGTTACCAGCTTCCCTTTCTCTACACAACAAACACTTCTTCTTCAGACTCTAATCATCTAGTTCAATGATTTGATTTTTAATATCTTAGATCTACAATTTCTTTGAAATAGATTAACATATTGATTTGAATTTAGTCAAAATACAGTCAACGGATATCGAGAAATTAACCTG
This sequence comes from Lathyrus aphaca, assembly GCA_963966055.1. Lineage (NCBI taxonomy): Eukaryota > Viridiplantae > Streptophyta > Magnoliopsida > Fabales > Fabaceae > Lathyrus > Lathyrus aphaca. Next base: position 263,042,646 of record OZ014525.1, on the reverse strand, counting down.
ATATCGCTACGGCGAATCCACAACCGCCGCCGCAAATGTCTTTCCACGAATCTCCGGCGAAGGAAGGATCGGAGAGATGCACCGCCGTCGGAGACAGTATCGGTGCTTTCTCCGACGATGCTCCAGGAAGGTAACCCCACATGTAAACCGTTTTCTCTGTTGACTCCTCCTCATCCACCACCTTTGCGTCCACCGCGGCTTCGTTTCCGTTCATGGCGATGAAACTCTCCGATCTAAAAAAGATAAACTCGAAGCTCAAAACGCAGAGAGAATGAGAATGAAACGACGATGCGTTGTGTTTGATAGGGTTAGATGTGGAAAGGTTCCTTCGTAAATATGAAGGACGAGAGTGATGCGTATCAATTACGAGGCTAAATTGGTGCCACATTGGATGATGACGTGGAAGTTATGACACGTGGAGTAATCCAGGCCGCAGTTACGGATTGCATATTGCATATTTGAAACGCGCGACTTGGTGTGGAACTTTCAGGAAACGTGTGGGGACACGGTTTTGGGTTCTTCGAGGCGCGTTTTAGTCAGTGAGACGTGTGTCTTGTTACGCTAAAGCATTTTTTTTCTGGAATTTATATGGACCTGTTGCTATACATCAAAAGTAGGACTGGACAATGGTTGGATTGAACTAGATTCGGGCTCAGAAATACAATCCGACCTAAACAGGCGGGTCTAAAATGGGAATTCAATTTCGACCATTTAAATGATCGGTTTTATTAATTTATAGGTTTACAGTTTAGCGGTTTGACAGTTTAGTTTAATCCATAACCTAATTAAGTTTTTGTTTTTAAATTATTATTTTTAAAGTAAAAAATCAAATTTAACGTTATATTCTCCATTGGTTTTTGAAAAAAAATAACAGATAAACTTAAAAATACTATTTAAAATAAGAAAATAAATTGAGAAAACAAACGATAGTAAATAAATAGATACAAACATTACACCCTCCTTATACACTGTATTCAATAAATTAACCTATATTAAAAAAATTAGAAAATAAAAATGATAAGAATATAACACTAGAACAACATAAAGTTTTTAGTTTCTTCCCATCCCAATCATTCTTCAATAATCAATCATACATTTTCCCAAAGTTTCTTTTTAGACCATTCTTCAATCATTCTTCTTCCCCAACAACATCAACATCAAGCTTCAAAGACAATATATAAAAAAAGAAGTTAGATTATTAACGTAATCTCAATAATCTCAGTATAAAAAATGAAAAATGTAGATCTAATAGAAATAAAAGGAAAAAGTGAAGAAGCAAGAGAGAAATTATATAGTATGTATTAAAATCAAAATAAAAATAATTTTAATTTTGATAAGCTTCAAATCTGAGTGTGAAGTAAATAAAGAGAGTGTCATGAGAGAGCAAGAGAGAAGAAAGCTAAAGGAGGAGAGACATATCGACGGTTTGGGTTTTTCACTGATATATTGGTGTTGAAATATGGAAGATTGTACCATATACTTCTACAATTTAACTTATACCCCTACAAAAAATATGATTGGACTAAAATACTCTCATATAAATACTTAATAGTGTAAATTGTGTTTCTATTTTTACTTTTTTACAACACTACACAAGAGAATTCTCACAAAATCTTCCCGGAAGACTACAAGTAAGTCTTCCGGTTTGTTTTTCATATACCGAAAGAGTTTGTTTAAGTCATTTGGTTCACACATTGTTTGCGTTGCATACCGGAAGGCTTTCATTAAGTCTTCCGGTTTTATCTCTTTTGTGTAATGCCTTCCGGAAGTATTCCACTAAGTGTTCCGGTTTGCCTCCCAAAAAATGTGTACCGGATGTCTTATATGCAAATCTTCCGGTTTTCAATTTTTTTTATTAATTTTTATTATTTTAAATATGTATTATCCAAAAAAAAAATTATTATTTTAAGTTTTATTAATTTTTTTTCTTCAGTGGTACGGACACGAGGCAAAGATGGTAGCATACCTGTCCGATCTAATGGACTGAGCGATACGTCTAGAAGAACATATCGGTACATCTGCAGCAGCAGCAGGTCTAGTTGGATATCCGGGAGGACCGTACGATACCAGTGTTTTTGTAAGTACGAGCATCATGTCGCTAGACGTTTATGGTTCAGGGAGGTAAGTAAATTATAATTATTTAGTATTGAATAAAAACTGAAATTTCAATGTTGTATTGTATAATTTACTTAATTTTATTTGTTTTCAGGAGAGAGGTGCAAAGAAGGAGTTGAAGGTTGCAGGACATGGATTGAAGCTGACTCATATGGTTCCACAGCAGCTTCCACCAGAGATGGAGTTTGATATCTAGGTTTGTTTTAGCTTCCCTACAGAGAATCAGTTTGAAGAAGATAGATGCAAACTTGGTTTCCGCATTTGTTGAGAGGTGGCATCTAGAGACATCTTCATTTCATATGTCGTTTGGTGAAATGACGATTACTTTGGATGACGTTGCATGTTTGCTTCACCTACCCATCACGGGGGGTATTATAGAGCCCTTAACACATTAGTGAAGACCTAGTTATTGAGTGAGTCGTTGACTACCTAGGAGTGTCACAGAGAATGACATTATACTAGGTCCGTGAGTGCAGGGGTTCGTACTACAAGCTGGAGTGGTTATATGATCGATTCGTAGAGCATCGAGCTGCTTCATCGTGGGCATATGCGACCAGATGTTATTTGATGATGTTAGTGGGTTGCACGATTTTTGTAGATAAGACCTTTACACTTGTTGAGGCACGATTTTTGCGGATAAGACCATGTCACCAATACTGTTACCCAACATCTGCTTCAATTTCCAGTGAGCAGACTCAACCCAAAAATAATACATATTTAAAATAATTAAGAAAAATACAAAATGTGCAATAATTAAATTTTGGGATCTAAAACAAAACATACTGATTAGTCGTCGTGTTACCCATATGTAGGACTCAATTAATCCATGCGCAAACAAATCTATGTTTATGTGGTGTCAACCATGTGTCGTTCACGTACTAAAAAAATCTAGGACAATCAGCACACGCCTGCTCAAGTTCTTTTAAATGTTGAGCATACTCAACCTCATCACTAGCACATACAACATTCGTCCATAATTTGCCAATTGACTCTTGCATATCACGAGCCACTAATAGTTTCCTTTTTGCACCAACATTTTTGTTTATATGTGTTCGATGGTGTTTTTGGCGAACAACCTCTGGTTTACCAATTCCTTGAAAAAGGGTTACTTGTAGGACCAACCACACAAGTCCTATGACACATGTGCTAAATTCTAAGGATAGATTCTTAATGTATGAGTTTTATTGGTTCTTATGCGTTCTGTCGAACGGTTACTCAACAAAATTGTTCTTATTGATATTGCAATATGGAAATGTTTGTTTAATGAAACTAACAAAGAAACTTAAAGTTTGCATTAAAGGTTTGTTGAAATATAAATTGACTTGGAAGTAAATTACTGGAAAGTAGATTGCTTGGAAGTAAATGAAAACATAAACTTGAACAAGGAATGAATGATAAATCTAATCTTTATAACTGAAAATTGAATGGTGTTTACACGTACATTTTCCAGATAATCTCCTTTCTCTTACACACGAGTATTAGAGTAATCTTCACAGAAATATTATACAGAATTTCACACACTTTTACACAAAGCAAACTATCTTATTTATATACAAATAAAATAACCGTCGAATAACGGTCAAATCCTAAGACTTCGCCACTTGGCATTTTGCATGTTACTAATCCCTAAGAATCTTCCACGTATCTGCTATCCGACGAAAAACCGTTATTCACAGAAACTGCCATTTAAACCGACGAAACGATGCATCTCCTTGCCATGTTGAATTCATTTGAAATTCAAATCTCTTTTCGAAAACACAAAAGGATTTCCCAGTAGTGATGTGAAGAACTTGCTAAAGGGAAACTCATCCATACTTTCGACAGACGACTGTTCGCCATAACAAGAACCAAATCATCACAAACCTTCTCAAGATTCTGGACATGTTTGGAAGAAAGAGTGATCTAATCTTGTCAAAAACCTTCGAAGCCACATACATCACCCATTTAAAATATAATAAGATGAGAAATGTTGAAAAACTGTCATGTTAGATAATGATGACGTGTAAGGAACAAAGCTTAACAAATCCATCAGCTGCTAGGGCTTTCTCATGGTGTCGAAATTATATGTATATGATAACGAGAAAACGTATCGATTATATTGCTAGGTTTCATTAACATTTTATCGCATAATCATCGTTTTAACACTCGATTTCTCGAGTTTTTCTTACTATTTTGCAGGTACGTCATTATATGGAGCTAAATCATGAATTAAGAGAAAAAGGAACAAAAGCAACCATAAAAAGATGAAGAAATGAAGAAGCCTGCAAAACTGCATAATTTGTTGCAGTCACGGTCGTCACCAGGGTGTCACGACCGTGACACCCCAAAAGAAGCCATCACGACCGTGAGAACATTGTCACGACCGTGACACTTAAAAATCACAGGACACGAGCGTGAAGACCTTGTCACGACCGTGACAAGGGTAAAAATAGGTTATTGACTGAGACCACGTCAAAGCATTACGTGAAGAACTTTTCTCCTACTTTTTTGCCACGTTCCTACATCTCCTCCACCACTTCAGCAAGGCCCAATGCAACAAAGTCCAATTTTCAAGCCCATTAATGGTTCTATAAATAGTACAAGTTTTATGAAGAAACTACAGAGCATTTATTATTTGATTTTCTGCGGAAGCTCTGCCGAATTGTTTTACGACCCTGTTTCTATTTCTGCATTATTTTCAGTTTTCATTCTTATTGTATCCAAACCCAACATATAACAATTTCCAACATCAGGAAATTGTTATACATTTACTTGTTTCTAAACCTTCAGAATTTGTTTATTTTCGATTTCCGCCAACTCCAAGCTTTCCGGTCTGTGGAAGAAGGAGTCTGCTATAATATTTGTTAACCAGGTTTTTTATTATATTGCAATTTTAATATTTATAATGTTTATTTATTTTTCTGCCATGAGTATTTTATTATTTGTTTTTCTGTCTCTGTCTGGTTCAACATCAATGAGTAGCTAATTACCTTAGGACGGTATGTAGTTAAAACAAACTTAATCGGTAAAATTTAACCATAGGCTAAAAATTATTAATAACTTAACATTCTGGCTGACACTTTTTAATTAAAATCGACCTTTTTGTTACGAGAGTAAGAAAAAAGTATTAGGTTAGGTCAAGACCACGAGAGTGTGAGATTTTAACCAGATAGCTAAAGTTAGGCATTTAAATTAAACACAGCGAGAGCGCTTTAAAATAAATTAGAATTACTAAGTTTCCAAAAATTATCTCTAAACACTTATGGGCTAGCGAGTGCAGACATAGAGCTTTAGGGGTAAGATCTGAGATAAGACCACGAGAGTGTGAGTTGAGGGTATTTAAACTGGTAACCTCTACCGAATAGATTAAGTAAACACCTTTATAAGCCTAGGTTAGATTGACCCACCTAAGTTAGTATAATTACATACCGACCGCCTTAGTATTATTTTATTAAAACTTAAATTTAATTCCGCCTTTAATATTTTAAAATCAACAAAAAATCGTGACAACCATTCGCCTTAGCTAAACTAGAAGTTCATCTAGCACTAAGTAACCATAGAATCCCTGTGGATCGATAATCTTAAATATTACTTCGATAGGCTGTGCACTTGCAGTTAAGATACCGCTAGACGCATAATTAGACACGTCTTTAGCCCATCAAGTTTTTGGCGCCGTTGCCGGGGATTCCTTAATTTAGTTACTAGTGCATTTAGGTAGCATTGTCTAGACTAAGGTATCAACTATTTAATTTAATTTAATCTCCGAGTGTATGCCAAGTACTCGCTCTAAAGGCGAAGACTTGCAACCTCTAATCCCTGAATCGGAACGCTTCTTACACGTAAGAAGACGTATATTCGATTACGAAAAAAGTTACAATATTCCAGATCTTCAATTAGATCCGCCTAAACCAGTCGTAACATCAAAGGACGCAGAGATGGCTGAAGAACAGAATCACCCACTCAAGTATTACGCCAGTCCTTCGCAAGCTGAACCGCATTCAAGCATTGTCGCGCCGGCTATCAACCGAAATGATTTCGAACTAAAACCTTCGTTGATATCAGCCGTGCAACAAAATCAATTCGCCGGAAATCCTACCGAGGATCCGAATCTTCATATTTCGATCTTTGTGCAATATGCAGATACCGTAAAAGCCAATGGAGTTACCCAAGAAGCTATTAGACTACGTTTATTTCCTTTTTCACTTCGAGACAGAGCAAGAGCTTGGCTTCAATCTCTGCCTTCGAACTCAGTAACTACGTGGGAGGAACTTAAGAGAGTTTTCTTGAACAAATATTTTCCACCTAGCAAGACAGCTATGCTGAGAGCTCAGATCAACGGATTTAAGCAAAGGGAAAGCGAATCACTATTCGAAGCTTGGGAACGCTATAAGGATCTGCTGAGACTTTGTCCACATCACGGATTAATAGAATGGATGGTCATCCATACCTTCTATAATGGACTCTTGTACAATACAAGAATGACAATTGACGCTGCCGCGGGCGGTGCATTGATGGACAAAGAATATAATGATGCTTATGCACTTATCGAAAGTATGGCTCAAAATCATTACCTTTGGGGAAGCGAGAGAGTCGCAACTGAGAAACCAACAAAAGGAGGTATGTACGAAGTGAGTAGTATGGACCAAGTCAATGCGAAGTTTGACCAACTAAGCCAAAAGATCGACAACTTGGCCATAACTCCAACAGCCACCGTGGCTGCAGTAACACCTAATTGTGAGTTATGTGGAGTCCCAGGACACGAAGTTTCTGATTGTCAACTATTGACAGGAACTCCCACTGATCAAGTGAATTATGCTCAAGGAAACCCATACTCAAACACATACAACCCAGGTTGGAAGAATCATCTGAACTTCTCCTATAAGAATAACAATGCTTTATACGCACCAGGTCAAGCACCAGCTACATCACCAGGATATCAAAAGACTGCTCCTAATGTCCCTAGAAAATCGAACCTTGAGTTGATGATGGAGAACTTTATAGCTAACCAATCTCAAACAAACAAGGACTTCTTAAACCAAAACATTCACACTAGTGAGCAGATTAAACAATTAGTGAGCAAAGTAGATGCATTAGCTACACATAACAAAATGCTTGAAACTCAGATTTCACAAGTAGCTCAACAACAAGCACCTACTGCTGCACCAGCTGGAGTATTCCATGGACAACCTCAACCTAATCCGAAAGGACATGCTAATGTCGTAATATTAAGAAGTGGCAAGGAACTTGACGGACCTACCGATCCAAGACTTGACAATCCAGCCATGTACCAAAAACCGGATAAACCGACTGAAGTGGTGGATGATCCAGAAGAAAAGGAAGATGATAATCAAGAGGTAGTGGAGAAAGAACAACCTTATGTGCCTCCACCACCCTATAAACCACCAATTCCGTACCCTCAAAGATTAACAAATTCCAAGACGACAGGTCAATTTAAGAAATTTGTTGAACTTCTGAAACAGTTGAATATTACTATTCCGTTTACAGAAGCTATCACCCAAATACCCTCGTATGCTAAGTTTTTAAAAGAAATCTTATCAAATAAGAAAAAGATAGAGGATAACGGAACAGTTACACTTACTGCCGAGTGTAGCGCCATAATTCAGAATAATATGCCTCCTAAGCTAAAAGATCCAGGAAGTTTCTCTATACCCTGTGTAATAGGAAAATTCGTCATTGACAAAGCTCTATGCGATTTAGGAGCCAGTATCAGTGTTATGCCCTTAACGATTTGCAAAAGGCTAGACATGGGAGACCTAAGACCAACTAAAATGTCTGTTCAACTAGCCGATCGCTCTGTTAAATATCCTGTAGGCATACTAGAAAACGTCCCAGTACGTATAGGACAATTCTACATCCCTACTGATTTTATAATCATGGACATCTCTGAAGACTCCACTACACCTATCATACTAGGAAGACCATTCTTAGCTACCGCCGGAGCTATAATAGACGTAAAAAGAGGAAAGCTGACCTTTGAAGTAGGTGAAGAGAAAGTTGAATTTATTTTAACACAATTCTTACAATCACCAGCTATAGAGGATACATGCTATCTATTGGACGTAATTGACGAATGTGTAAGAGAGATGGAACTAAAAGAGACTACCTATTCTGAAATAATGAAAATTCAAATCCCTCCGATTTTCGAAGATGATAATTGGCGTAAACCATATCAGGATGATAGTCTAAGCGAAAGTTTAGCACTTACACCGGATCCCATGCCAAGTAAAGATAAACCTACATTAGGATTAAAAACTTTACCTCATAACCTAAGGTACGAATTCTTAGACGTTGAATGTAAAAGACCAGTTATAATAAATTTCAGTTTAGGAACTATAGAAACAAAGAAACTTTTAGATGTCTTGAAGAAATATCCAACTGCATTAGGATATAACATATCTGATCTCAAAGGAATATGCCCTTCAGTCTGTATGCATCGTATTCTGCTAGAAGAAGATTGCAGAACCTCCAGAGAATCTCAAAGAAGAATTAACCCAATCCTTAGCACCGTAGTAAAAGAAGAAGTTAAGAAACTACTAGATGCCGGAATAATATATCCAATCTCTGATAGTGAATGGGTTAGTCCAATACATGTAGTGCCAAAGAAAGGAGGTATCACTGTTGTGAAAAACGCTCAAGGCGAATCGATATCGCAAAGAGTAGTGACGGGACATAGAGTATGCATAGATTATCGTAAACTAAACAAAGCCACTCGAAATGATCATTTCCCACTACCCTTTATAGATCAAATGTTAGAACGATTAGCCAAGCATTCTTACTTCTGTTATCTTGACGGTTACTCAGGATTTTTCCAAATCCCTATCCATCCAGATGATCAAGAGAAGACTACATTCACATGCCCATATGGAACGTTCGCTTATAGACGAATGCCCTTTGGATTATGCAACGCTCCTGCAACCTTTCAAAGATGTATGATGTCAATCTTCGCAGATTTTATAGACAACATCATGGAAGTGTTCATGGACGACTTCTCTGTATGCGGGCAAAGTTTTGAAGGATGCTTATCAAACTTAGAAATGGTGTTAGAAAGATGTGTAAAAGTAAACCTCGTGCTTAACTGGGAGAAATGTCATTTTATGGTCAGAGAAGGAATCGTATTAGGTCACGTAATATCCGACAAGGGAATTGAAGTTGATAAAGCTAAGATTGAAGTCATAAAAGATCTTCAACCCCCTAAAACCGTTCGAGAAATACGAAGCTTTTTAGGACACGCCGGTTTCTACCGACGATTCATCAAAGATTTCTCGAAAATCACTAAACCTCTTACTGGTTTATTAATGAAAGACGCTGAGTTCATATTCAATGAAGATTGTCTTAAAGCATTCGAAACTCTAAAAACAGCCCTCATCACCGCACCAATCATGCAACCCCCTGACTGGAGATTACCTTTCGAAATCATGTGCGATGCGAGTGACTATGCTGTAGGCGCAGTTCTAGGCCAGAGGAAGGAAAAGAAACTTCATGCGATTTACTATGCCAGTAGAACCTTAGATTATGCCCAGATGAACTACGCCACTACTGAAAAAGAATTGTTAGCAGTTGTCTTTGCGCTTGACAAATTCCGTTCTTACCTAGTAGGAGCGAAAATAATCGTTTACACAGACCATGCTGCTATCCGATATTTATTAACTAAGAAAGATGCTAAACCGAGACTATTGAGATGGATTCTACTCTTACAAGAGTTTGATCTCGAAATAAAAGATAAGAAAGGTACTGAGAACATCGTAGCGGACCATTTATCTAGAATAGAAGGTATTAAACCCGAACAAGTGCCGATTAACGATGATTTTCCGTATGAACAGCTGATAGCACAAATAGGAAGCGACCTAGTTCAGTTAGACATAAATGCACCAGAACCCGTGGAAACAATCCAGACAACTGTAGGACTGCCATGGTACGCTGACATTGTCAACTACCTAGCCACAGGAGCTCTTCCACCTGATCTAACCTATCAGCAGAAAAAGAAATTCTTTCACAATCTGAAACATTACTATTGGGATGAACCATTATTGTTCAAAAGAGGACCCGATGGAATCTTTTGTCGATGTATTCCCGAAGAAGAAATAGAAGATGTCATTGCTCAATGCCATTCATCTCCTTATGGTGGACATGCAAGCACTTCCAAGACTTGTGCAAAAATCTTGCAAGCCGGCCTATTCTGGCCTAATCTTTGGAATGATGTCCACATCGCTGTCATAAATTGCGATCGGTGTCAACGCACCGGCAATATTTCAAGAAGAGATGAAATGCCTCAAAAAGGAATATTAGAAGTAGAAATCTTTGACGTCTGGGGAATAGATTTCATGGGACCATTCCCATCATCTTTCGGTAATAATTACATACTCGTAGCTGTTGATTATGTTTCGAAATGGATTGAAGCTATAACTTCTCCTACAAACGATACACGAGTAGTAATAAAGCTTTTCAAAAATATAATCTTTCCCAGATTTGGTGTGCCTAGACTCGTCATAAGTGACGGTGGCTCGCACTTCATTTCAAAAATCTTTGACAAATTACTATCTAAGTATGGAGTAAGACACCGTGTGGCTACACCATATCACCCACAAACAAGTGGACAAGTCGAAGTCTCAAACAGAGAAATTAAACAAATCTTAGAAAAGACTGTCGCCATATCTCAGAAAGATTGGTCATCTAAACTTAATGAAGCTTTATGGGCTTATAGGACCGCTTACAAGACACCCATAGGTACTACACCTTTCAAACTAGTTTATGGAAAATCTTGTCACCTCCCAGTAGAACTAGAACACAAAGCTTATTGGGCGATTAGAACTCTCAATATAAACTATAATGCTGCAGGAGAAAAGCAAATCCTAGACATTAACGAATTAGAAGAATTAAGGCTAGATGCTTATGAAAATGCTAAGATATATAAAGAAAGAACTAAGCGATGGCATGATAAACGCCTATCTAGGAAAGAATTTAGTGTGAGAGACATTGTACTCCTTTTTAATTCAAGACTTAGGCTCTTTCCTGGAAAATTAAAATCTAGATGGTCAGGACCCTTTGAAATAACTAAAGTATTCCCGAGTGGAGCAATAGAAATTAAGGGTAGGAATAGTGAACCATTCATAGTAAACGGACAACGTTTAAAACATTATCATAAAGTTGAAAATAGAGATTATGCAAATAATCTAAGGCTTTTAGAGTTGTCCACTGATTCCCCTGATTAATCTAAACCTAAGCATTACGTCAGGCGTTTGACGATAAAAACAGCGCTTAGTGGGAGGCAACCCATTTACTCATTTAATTATTTAAACTATTCTCTTTATCATTTTGTTATTTATCGTTTTACTATTTGTTCATTTGTTTTGTCATTTTATAGTTTTATTTTATATTACTATTATTGCCTTTAAATTATGCATTTCATTTTCTTATTTTTATCTTAAATCACTTTTTACAGATTTTCTAAAAGTCTTTTCCACTTTCCTTCTTCCCCTGATTTGTTTCCTCCATATTTGCACTAACCATGGCTAACCAACCCATAAACCATATGGAAACCAAATTTAGAGGTAGGAACCAAAGAATGAAGTTTGAAGAGTTATCACAGAGGCAAATGGATTTGACCCTGTACCCGGATGATCAGACTATGGAAACCCTAGGTATACATGATAGCATCATGTACTTGTTTAACCGACTCGGATGGGAGAATGCATTGATCCAACATAAGTTTGTGACTTACCACGAGCTCACCCTTGAGTTCCTTAGCTCCTTAGTTTACCTACCTGAGCGCGGTTTTGGATTCAGGAAAGGATTTATTAGTTTCCGCCTATTTGGAATAGAATATGACTTTAACCATAAAGAACTAGCTGACTTATTAGGATTCCCTAGTGGACCATTTGCTTTTACTACCACACAGGTAGAATTGATGGATATTGAGCTAGATTTCTTTTGGGGAACTTTAACCGGAAACTACCACCCTGAACCAAATAGCATGAATAATGATGAGATCCATAACCCTGCTCTCCGTTACTTCCATAAAATCCTTGCCCACACTTTCTTTGGAAAAGAAGAAAACATTACCGGAGTTTCTAAAGATGAGATATTTATTATGTCATGTTTCACTAATGGACAGCCTGTTAATGGTGTACCTTTCATGATGCAAACCTTCACCCGTATCCAAGAAGAACTTGAATTACCTATATTAGTAGGAGGTCTTGTAACCATGATTGCTGATGCTTTAGGACTTAGGTACCAATTGCACAGGTGCAACCGTTTAGGTACCATCCGTCCTATGAATCTTAACTTCTGCTTTAATAGACATATCATAAGGAATTTAGGACATCCACCTTTTGAGTACCTGATCCGGAATGAGATAGTAACCCTGTTCACATTGCCAAACCATGCTAGAGTAAGTGTTCACAATAAGGATAACTGGCTTTATGAGTTAACCCCACCTGATTATCCATCCACTCCTGAAACACCTCAGTCTTACAAGATAAAAGATGATACAATGACCGATGTCGAAACTGACCCTGAGACACCTCCTGGTTACCATGACATTGACCACACTGACGAAGTTATTGAAACCCCTGAAGTGAATCAAGGAGATTATGCTAACAATTTACAGAACATCATGAACACTCTTGAAGCTTACCAAACTGATATAAATTCATTTAAAGAAGACATTAAGAGCATGCGATTGGACATTATAGGTTTGACTGACATAACCTGCGAACAATTCTATCACTTGAACTCCGCAATCGAAGATTTGAAGAAACGCTTTTGAAAATGCTATAAGTGATTTAGTTTATTTTTCTCATTGTTTTCGTTTCTAGTTAGATTTATTTTTCACAAACAATTTCGTACCGTATTTTCATTAATGTAATTTCATTTTCAATTACCTTATGCAATGCACTTCTAATCCCAAAATTTCTCCATTTTAATCAATTTATATATTTTTTATTCTATGTACTGTTATGCTTGCATTTATTCATATTATATAAAATCTCTCATGCCATGCAAGTTAGTAAAGTACTATGTTGAAATTATTTATTATATGGTGTTTATATTTAATATGAGTGAGAAGTGAAGAAAATAAATTATTATAAAGTATGTGAAATAATTGAGATAGTGTTTTCTGGAAATTATTCACCGAAGCAAGCCCTCACGGTCGTCACACCCCCTAACGATCGTGACGTGCTCATTTAGCGTGTCACGACCGTCGCACCCCTGTCACGACCGTGACAACCCTTATTACAGGATTCGTGAGAAACAGAACTGTTTCTCTTCGTGACCTCTTCTTCTTCTTCCTCCATAACTTCCAAAAACCACCCATTTTCTCCATAACTTCCGTAACCCCCCATTACCAACTTTAAACTCATTAACCCCCCATTATCACCACACCTATCACATTCTCACCTTCTAATATTTATTCCGAATCATTATTTCTCTCATTTTATCATTTTTTCACAAACATCAAAAATCTCCATCTTTCACTCTACCTCTTGCATGCAATGGATACCATTCAATTTAGAGAAGGTGATGCTGGAGAAACCCAGAGAGAAAGATTTCTCTGATTCCAGAACCGCGGTGTGCAACCTACACGTTATATCGACACTGTCTGTTTGAGGGAACTCGGAATGCTTGCCAGTGTCACGAGCCTGCTTCAAAAAGTCGGTCTGTGGGATCTTTGCAGTCAGCCTCAGCCCACATTCGAGCTTCTGACATTGGAGTTCCTTAGCTCATTCCAGTACATCACTCCTGCCGGTTCTCAGAGTCAGCTCACCGGTTTCGCCAAATTCAGATTGCATGGCCGGGAGTTTAACCTTTCGCAAAACAGGATAGCCGAGTTGCTAGGCTTCGATCACGGAAGTGAAGCTCACCTCCGCGTGCCCGATAATTTTAGTGAACCCGCTTTCACTTTATGGCACGACATAACCAATACCCGTGCCTTAGCCTTCCAAAGCCTCAATGCTACACACATTCACAACCCGGCAATCCGTTATTTCCACCGAGCCATTTGCAACACCATATTCGCTCGAGAAAGTAACCATAAGCTCAACTCCAAGGAGCTTCTATTCTTGCACTGCGCTCTAAATGACGAGCCGATCAACGCTGCCCCGTTCATGCTTTATCACATCCAGGCTATTGTGCATAGAAGATCAACCCCATTTTTCATAGGCGGCATTGTCACCACCCTCGCCATTCAGTTGGGGCTTGGTGACTTGGTCATTAATCAGCCTTTCAGAGAAGCAGAATTCCTCACCAAGAGTTATTGCAGGTCCGCTCACCTGATTGCGCAGCGAGAGGATGGCAGGTATAGCCCTGTTGTCCATGGCACCATTTTTCACCATATCATTCTGCCGTCCCGCGACCGCATCGACCCATCCAGCCGAGCCAACTGGCTCTTTATTTTACCAGATGCTGCCGACCACGCCCCTATTCATGATGATCAGGCAGATCCTCCAGCGGATGAGATGCAGGACGCTATGGATGCAACTGAGCCTGTCCAGGATATACCAGAGACATCTACCCGACAGCCTCCTGCTCCGGAATTCACTCTTGAGGATGTCCTCCGTGCGATTCATCAGCAGAACCAGATGAACGCCGCACTGGAGCGAAGGCAGAAGGAGCAGTATGATGCTTTACTCAGCACTATTGCAGCAAATCAGGCAGCTACTAATGAGAAGTTTGGAGAAATTTTCAGCGAGCTAGAAGCCCTACGCATTGACATCACTGCGACTACCGGCACCGGTTCTGATCCTGAAGCGACTCCTTCCAGACGCTCCTGCACCAGAAGCCGACCCCGCGGTCCTCAGCAGCCATAGTTCTAGTTTTGCTTATGTTTGTTTTTCGTTTTTGTCCTTTGTACTGTACTTTTATCGCATTTATATCACAACATTGAGGACAATGTCTGATATAGTGTGGGAGAGGTACCTTTCATTTCCGCATTTTTCCCTTTTCGCACTTTTTCCATTTCGTTGTATTTTGAATTCCGTTGTATTTATTTTCGTAAGTTAATAAAGCGAGCAAATCTTTGCGATATTTTCTTTAAACTCGAACTTTCCCCGTTTATTTAGCCATACCGAAAAAATCTTTAATTATTCGCATTACCCGACTCGCCTACGAAATCGTAATTAGGAAGCTGAGAACGATTCAACAAGACCAATACAATCTTGACACCTTTGACTTCTCACTTATGCGATTACATTCCGATTATCATTACGAGTACACTTTAAGTTTCAGTTCAAAAGTAACCCCTAGTAGTTTATACTAGCAGTCAGCACCGTCTGAACACAAACCACGTGGGGAGCCGATGAATATAAGCGTTTGATGCCTAATCAATAATGATCCTTCATATCTCGATGCAAATGAAAAGAAATTGCACCAAAGTACACGGTCGCATATAAGAAACGAGAAATATGAGAAGGAGTCCATTGCGGGTTGGTTCAGAGGTACTGGTTCTGAACTTGGTAGGGTGTGCTACGGCTCGATCCCCCACAACCTCCAAATCGGATAATATATGTAGGGTTACCGCACTCGTGTACCAGACCCCGTGCTTAAAAAAAAAGGATCAAAGTCGCTAACCGGCTACTCCACTACGTGCGTGCTAAGGCAAAGGGCTTAATGTGATTGCGCTAGAATGAAATCGGGCGAAATAAGATCGAAAAACTCTAGGTGAAATCGTAAAGTAATTACCGATTGTTTCGTTTAACGGGAAGTCGACGACATAGCTTGTTGCTTGTGTCATTAGTGTATCGGTAGTGTTCTATCAAAGTACCGGATTATCCGACAAAACGATCCCTCGTACGGTTTGTTATGAGTATGCGTCAATAAAAACTTGTCCGCCGATTTTCAACCGACTATTTGCTTGAGGACAAGCAAAGGTTTAAGTTTGGGGAAGTTTGATAACGAGAAAACGTATCGATTTTATTGCTAGGTTTCATTAACATTTTATCGCATAATCATCGTTTTAACACTCGATTTCTCGAGTTTTTCTTACTATTTTGCAGGTACGTCATTATATGGAGCTAAATCATGAATTAAGAGAAAAAGGAACAAAAGCAACCATAAAAAGATGAAGAAATGAAGAAGCCTGCAAAACTGCATAATTTGTTGCAGTCACCAGGGTGTCACGACCGTGACACCCCAAAAGAAGCCATCACGACCGTGAGAACATTGTCACGACCGTGACACTTAAAAATCACAGGACACGAGCGTGAAGACCTTGTCACGACCGTGACAAGGGTAAAAATAGGTTATTGACTGAGACCACGTCAAAGCATTACGTGAAGAACTTTTCTCCTACTTTTTTGCCACGTTCCTACATCTCATCCACCACTTCAGCAAGGCCCAATGCAACAAAGTCCAATTTTCAAGCCCATTAATGGTTCTATAAATAGTACAAGTTTTATGAAGAAACTACAGAGCATTTATTATTTGATTTTCTGCGGAAGCTCTGCCGAATTGTTTTACGACCCTGTTTCTATTTCTGCATTATTTTCAGTTTTCATTCTTATTGTATCCAAACCCAACATATAACAATTTCCAACATCAGGAAATTGTTATACATTTACTTGTTTCTAAACCTTCAGAATTTGTTTATTTTCGATTTCCGCCAACTCCAAGCTTTCCGGTCTGTGGAAGAAGGAGTCTGCTATAATATTTGTTAACCAGGTTTTTTATTATATTGCAATTTTAATATTTATAATGTTTATTTATTTTTCTGCCATGAGTATTTTATTATTTGTTTTTCTGTCTCTGTCTGGTTCAACATCAATGAGTAGCTAATTACCTTAGGGCGGTATGTAGTTAAAACAAACTTAATCGGTAAAATTTAACCATAGGCTAAAAATTATTAATAACTTAACATTCTGGCTGACACTTTTTAATTAAAATCGACCTTTTTGTTACGAGAGTAAGAAAAGAGTATTAGGTTAGGTCAAGACCACGAGAGTGTGAGATTTTAACCAGATAGCTAAAGTTAGGCATTTAAATTAAACACAGCGAGAGCGCTTTAAAATAAATTAGAATTACTAAGTTTCCAAAAATTATCTCTAAACACTTATGGGCTAGCGAGAGCAGACATAGGGCTTTAGGGGTAAGATCTGAGATAAGACCACGAGAGTGTGAGTTGAGGGTATTTAAACTGGTAACCTCTACCGAATAGATTAAGTAAACACCTTTATAAGCCTAGGTTAGATTGACCCACCTAAGTTAGTATAATTACATACCGACCGCCTTAGTATTATTTTATTAAAACTTAAATTTAATTCCGCCTTTAATATTTTAAAATCAACAAAAAATCGTGACAACCATTCGCCTTAGCTAAACTAGAAGTTCATCTAGCACTAAGTAACCATAGAATCCCTGTGGATCGATAATCTTAAATATTACTTCGATAGGCTGTGCACTTGTAGTTAAGATACCGCTAGACGCATAATTAGACACGTCTTTAGCCCATCAGTATACAAATTGCCCCCCAGCAAAGGTATTTCGACTGTTGTTTGGAGAAAACATCTTTGATGCCAAAACCTTCATTTCGACTTCATGTCTTACATTTAATGCACGAATCTTTGAGATCTTGCTTTTATCTTGCATTAAATGCGTTGATTCCCAAAAATCTCACTTTTTGTCAAATCATAAAAAGCAATCATCAGATTCTTCAACCCTTCACATTCAGACCACGTTCTTGGACATGATCCCCATAACTCTACCAACTTCTAGATTTGGTGTGGCTCTGAGCCCACCATTTCCAGATTGGTTTCTATGTGGCTCCGACTTAAAATTGCTTCAAGAGTCACGAAAAAAGCTTGTTGAGCGTGTGGTTCCAACCAAATATCATCTGGATGATTACCCAGGGCACCTTCATATTGGAATAGAACACGTTCGCGTGGAATCTACCATTCTTGAAGATGCAACCAAGATTTCGACTTCATCTATGCATCCAATATCTATATTTTAGTTTCTTCTTTTCTAACTTCTCTCTCTTTTCAGCTGCTAAGATTACTGGTAAGAAGAGCGTTGTCGAAGACAAACCCGTCAAGACCACTAAAAAATCCACCTCCACTAAAAAGGTTATTTTCTATCCTTTTGCCAAGAGAATATCTCAGTTATGCAATTATTTCGTTTACTGGATTTTCTTTGATTTTTAGATGAGTCGAAAGCCACCTACTCCTCAAAAGAGAAAAATAAAGGAAGTGAATGTGCCTTCTGAGGATTCAGGTGACGAATCTCCAGACGCACAACCCTTGAAGAGGAAAAAGTCTACAAAAATAAAGATGATTGCCTCCCAAAGGTCATTGGTGACATCGAGGAAGACTCCCCCTTCAAGCCCAGTAAAAAAGCTTGTGCAAGATGCAGAGAGTGGAAATTCTAGCTTCCACACCATAATCCCTCAGGTAATTCACCTTTGATAAATTATTACTTTAACCTTTGTATACCCTTCGTTTTTTTTATTTAAACGTCTGTTTTGTTTCAGGTCCAAATCCCTACTAAGGAGCATCCCATCAATCTTCTAGACTCTCCTCTTGGTGGAATAAAAAAAGCCCAAGAAAAAAATACACCCAAAAGTGGTAGGCTGGAACCGCAAAGTGAGGCTGAGTTCGACGTCAACATGGAGGAAGGTTCTGCAGACAAATCTCCTGATCAGCCAAAGTCTAGTGCCACCAAAGAAAGTCCATCTAAAGACGACAAAGGCAAAAAAGGTTTATGTTGAGCCCAATGTCCAAAATGAGGAAGAACAACAAAATCCCCAAGATGCTGGCGAAGAAAACCCTAATGCCAATAGCACAACAGGAAAAGGTCAGTCGAAAGGGGAGGTTGGGCCTAGCGCTAACATCCCTCTTGATCCAATACCAAGCAACCCTCCATCTTCTGGTTCGACTGTCTTCTCACGTGAGGAGGTTGAAAACCTGAAGACAAGGAAACCTTTGGAATACTTGAGGGCCATGCTCAACAACCGCTATAACTTTCAAGATTCTTCCAGTTGTTCGACTAACTCTGGGGCCACCTCTGAGGTCAAGACTCTCAGTTCTATTATGGCTGAAGTTAAAGCTAAAGTGTTTGGTGTCGATTTATTCCAAATTTTGGAGGAAGATCCTAGTCAGCAATCTGAACTGAAAGCGCTCCTTAAACTAGTCAATGTCTTAGAGGCCAGTGCTGATGAGACTCGTCTGGTCATGTATCTCGCTCAGATAATTGATGTGGTAGCTGGAGATCTTGGCCGTCGAAAGGAATTCATCCAGATGATTTCTAAAAAGAGAGAGACCCAAGCTGCTGAGTGGGATGATGTGGCAGCTTCAACTGAGGAGGTTTCAGAATTGTCGAAACTTTCTGACGTTTATTCACAAGAAGTAGTTGAATGTGATAGAAACATTCAAAACTTCAAGGAAAAATAGCTCAGCTTGAAGCCAAGATTGCTCAAGAATAGAAGCGTAAGGCGGATCTTCAATAACCTAAGAAGGACGAAGTCGAAGAGGAGATCAAAGTATGGCTTCATCATGTAGACAGAGCTCAACTATTAGGCAAAGAGATCGACGAGATGTCTTATAGCAAAAGTTTGTGTGATTGTCGAATCTCAGTTCAGAAAAGGAAATTCATAGAGCTCAAGGAATCTTTCCTATATAACCAAACTTTGTAATAGAAAAATAGGTTTATGTATTTTCTTTTTGTTTAGCAGCCCAGGAAGGCCCCCTTTTGTAATGATTTCAGCGCTTATTTGGCAAAACAATTAATGCAATTATTCTATTTTTATTTTTAATTCTTGCAGAATTGGTTTGTATTTTTTCAAGTATTTGCCATTTATTTTTAATATCCTTTTCGTCTTTGCCTATTTCTTCGACTTCATAAGCACCATTTGAGAAAACATTTAAAATTTTAAAAGGTCCTTCCCACTAGGGGGACCATTTTCCCATTAATCTGTCTTTTCGATCCATTGGAAGTATTACCTTCCAAACTAAATCGCCCACACAAAGGACTTTAAACTTTACTTTTTATTGTAAGACTCCTCGACTCTTTCTTTATGTCTCCTTATCAAGTCTAACGCGTGTAGCCTTTCTTCGTCTAAATCCACTAATTCGTCCATCATCATGCTCCAATATATTTCTGAAGGAATCTCATGATGTCTTTGAACACGTATGGACTGCAAATAGATTTCTACTGGAAGTACTGCATCATGTCCATATATCAATTTAAATGGAGTATAGTTAGTGGCCTCTTTGGGTGATGTTGGACAAGCCCATAAAATCTGATCCAAGGTTTTATACCAATTTCTAGGCTTTTTACCTACATGTTTTTTGATCAAATTTATTATCACTTTGTTTGTTGCTTCGACTTGTCCATTTTCCTGGGCATAATAAGGTGTAGAGGTTAATAACTTAAACCATGTTTCTTTTGCAAAAGCTTGCATGATTCTACCAGTAAACACAGACCCTTGATCAATGGTTATTGTTTCTGGTATTCTAAATCTATAAATTATATATTTTTGGATGAATTCTATGACTGCTTCCTGATTCATATTCACCAATGGTATGGCTTCAATCCATTTAGTAAATTAATAAACTCCTACTAAGATGTATTTTTGTCCTTTCGACGAAGCTGGTCGAATCTCTCCAATTAAATCTAAGGCCCAACCTCTGAATGGCCAGGGTTTTATGATTGAATGCAATTCGCTCGCAGGGACATATGGTATGCCTGCATGGAGTTGACACTCTTGGCAATCTTTTGTGAATTCGACACAATATTTTAGCATGGTTGGCCAATACAAATCTTGTCTAAATAACAACCATTTCATCTTATGCCCTGCCTGGTGTGCACCACAAGTACCACTATGTACATATGACAAAGCTATGTAGGTTTCTTCTTCGCCTAAACATCTTAGCAAAACTCCCTCTGCAGTTTTTTTGAATAGTTCGTTTCCAAAAAGTACATAGCTTAAAACTATGTATCTTACTTTTCTTTCCACCTTTTGGTTTGGGTCTTGGAGATACTTTTTGATGGGTTTTCTCCAATCTTCTTTCTCTGAATTATCTATGTTAAAGATTTCAAAGTTTTCATCATCCCCATAACCAAGTTTTATTGTTTCCAAATCTGATGGGGATAATTTGGTTGCCACAACTCTTCCCCTTACTTCAATAACAGTCTCTAGTTTTTCTTTCGACACTTTGTAACCTTATGCGATTTGAGCCAAGTCATTGGCTTCTTGATTTTTTATTCTAGGGATATGTTTAAAACCACCGTGTCGAATTGTTTGAGGAGTCTATTGGCTATAACGAAGTACATAATCAGATTTTCTTTGACACATCTGTATTCTTTGGTCAAATTTTTTATTACTAGTTCTGATTCGCCCATTATTTCGACTCTTGTTGCCCCCAATTCCAACAACACTTCAAGTCCAGCAATTAAAGCTTCATATTCGGCTTCGTTGTTTGAACAAGGTTTTTCGACCCTATACTTGAGTTTTGTTGGAATTTTATCAAGAGAAATAATCAATATTCCAATACCTACACCATTTTTGTGGCTGAAACCATCAAAATATAGCCTCCATGGCTGTAATTCGACGTATTTTATTTCATTTTCATCTATGGAGTGGTCAGCTATAAAGTCAGTCACCATTTGTCCTTTTACAGCTTTCAAAGGCAGGTATTTCAAGGAATATTCAGTTAATGCTTGAGCCCACTTCCCAATTCGACTATGTAAAATAGGTTTAGATAACATATGTTTTATTACGTCAAAATGAGATGATACAAATACATCAACTGGTTTTATATAGTGCTTCAATTTAGTACAAGAAAAATATATACACAAACATAATTTTTCTATTCCACTATATCTAGTTTCAGCGTCGTTTAAGACTCTGCTGAGATAGTAAATGGCTCTTTCGACGCCATGTTCATCCTCTTGACACAACATACTTCCTAAGGTCTTGTCGGATGCTGATATGTACAACCTCGTGCTTCTTTTCCCACTAGGAGGCATCAAGACTGGAGGACTGGCTAGGTATCCTTTTATCTTGTCGAAAGCATCTTGCTTCTCTTGCCCCCATGTGAAGTCTTATTTTTTGAGTCGAAGCAGGGGAGAGAAAGCTTGCCTCTTCCCGCTGAGGTTTAAAATGAATCTTCTTAGAAAATTGATTTTTCCCAGCAGTGATTGCAATCCTTTCTTTGTTGATGGCGCTTTCGCCTTCATTATCGCTTTAGCTTTGTTGGCGTTTATTTTGATTCCCTTTTTATGGACCACAAAACTTAGGAAATCTCCAGCCTGCACACCAAATGCACATTTGAGGGGATTCATCTTTAAACCAAATTTTCTCATCCTTTCAAAGGATTGTCGAAGATGGTCTAAATGATGTTTTCCTGAAACAGACTTTATTACAATATCATCAATATATACTTGCATGTATGTTTCAATGAAATCATGAAAAATAGAATTCATGGCCCTTAGGTACGTAGCCCCAACATTTTTTAAACCAAAGGGTATAACTACCCATTTGTAGGTCCCTATTGCTCCAAGACAATGAAAGGCTGTTTTGGCAACATCTTATTCTGCAATGAAGATTTGGTTGTAGCCAGAGTATCCATCTAGCATGATCAGGTACTCATGGCCTGCTGCAGAGTCTACTAGCATTTCTGCCACTAGCATAGGATATTCATCCTTAGGGGTGGCTGAATTTAGGTCTCAAAAATCAATGTACACCCTCAATGTGCCATTTTTCTTTATTACAGGTACAATATTTGCAATCCATTCGACATACCTGGTTGGGCGAATGAATTTGCATCTGAGAAGTCTTTCGACCTCTTCTTTTATTTTCGACATGACTTCTGGTGCGAATCTCATTGAAGTCTTCTTTACATGCATCTTTCCTTCCATGATAGGAAGTTTTAGTTCGACCAAACTTCTATTAAGGCCAGGCATTTCGTCATAGTCCCATGCGAAGCAATCTTTGAACTCTTTCAGCAACTGGACTAATTCGACTCTGAACTAGGGGTCCATGTTAGCACTTATATAGGTTGGTATTCCTTCTGCTCCCAGTCCTAGATTGATTTCCTCTAAAGGGTCCTGTGCCACCATCTTCAAGCTAGTTGGTATTGGATCTTTTTCGAAGCTCAAAGGTTCGTTATCATAAATGGCATCAAGCTTTTGATCTTGCCATTTGTCTATTATATTGTCTTTATCTTCTCCATCAATGCCCTGGGGAGGGCATGGTGGGCCTACATCTTCTTCATTGGCTTCGACAGCCATATATTTTATTTCGGCTTCTAGAACCGCTTTTAGTTTGTTTTCGGCCATATAGGTCGTCAGTTTATTCAATGGTGATGCTTCACTCATCATCATCGTCGAACTCGCTACCCCAACCAGCTGGCTATATATTAGAAGTCCCCCATACATGGCTTGGTTCACCAATCACTTCTTTGTCCCATTGAAACCCATGTGTTTGATGTAGGTACATGGAGCAATAAACATTGTCTGATGCTTTCAGATCAAACTCATCTGGATTGCAATGAGCTATGTGAGCCAAGTTTCTGTCGAAGCTTCGACTGTTTATGTTGTTCACTTCAGTCAAGAAGTAGCTTTGGTCTGCTTCGATATTTTCGACGATGCCATCGGGGCGCCAGATGACTATGCGCTGATGCATGGACAAAGGTACAACTCCCATTCCATGGATCCACTTTCTTCCCAACAACAGATTGTAGTTGGCCCTGGAAGCTATGACTATAAACATTGTTGGCTTGGTGATAGTGCCAACTGTCAAATCCACTTGAAGAACACCCATAGTTGAGCCCATTTTCCCTTCGTAGTTCGATAGAACCATGTTGTGTGGTTTCGCATCAGAGTCATCTTTTCCTATCTTTTTTAGCATGTAATGGGGCATTAGGTTCACTGCAACTCCCCTATCCACTAGTATTTTGTTGACGCATATATATTCGACCTTTCCTTTTATGAATAAAGGTTTCAAATGCCCTCTCATTGATTCGTCTGGCTTCTCAAAGAAAGCATTTTTTTCTTCGACACAACCATTGTTCATGATGTAATAACACACAGGCCTTGGTCCCACAATACTATCTATCATATTTTCTTCTTCATCTTCGATTTCCATTACTCTGTCATAGTCTCTAGGGAGGACTGAAACCATATTGCATATTACGTCGAATGACCTTTCTTCGTCGGACTCAAAATTGTCGGTTGCTTCGTCACCTTCTGATATTGTGTTGGTGGGCTTTAACAACTGCAACATGTTGCTGGTGTTGTCCCTTTTGAGAGCTTTGTCTTTCTCTGCCTGAGTGTTTCTGCTAGACTCTGCCTTATCTTCGCCAATATTTTTCTTCTTAACGTTGAGTCCTTCTGATGCGTCTCTCTTAGCCCTTTTCTGCCTCTGGAACCTCCTCCATTGAGACTTCGACATGAGACTTTTTCCTTTATAGTTCTCTGAGGGGTATGGTCTTGACTTCTGTTTCCCAGTTTCTTTCTTTACTTCAACTAAAGAACCTCTCTGGACTTCAAAATTCTTCCATCTTCTTGGTCCTTGGGCAAATCTAATGGTTTGCACCCATTTATCATCAGGTACCTTGCCAGATGGTTTGTAAGTGTTGTGGTATTTGCCCCCAATGTTCTGAAAGTGGTATTGTCCCTTTCTTGGATCACACCTACATGTTTCAACTACTGGTCTTGGTCCCTAATTTCCTCTTACTTTATTCTTCTCCACAACCTCGAAATTTGCTGCTGCTTTTCTATCGAATACGGCGCTGCATCTTGGGCATAGTATTACTTCAGTCTTTTTCTTTTGGCACCTTTGGATAAATTATGCCAAGTTCTCGTCTTCTTTTGGGTAGACTGTCTTTTGGTATTCCTCTTGACGGTGTTCCTCTTTTTCTTTATTCTTTTGAGAGGCTTCCACCATATTGATGTCTATTTTCTTTCCTCCAGCAATGCTCAACTTATCCATCTTTTCAATGAGGATTTCTTCGACAGTTTCCATCTTGACTTCCGCAGTGCCCTCGCTTGTAGTTTCGATAACATTGGTGAGGTCCTTAACCTCCTCTTCTTCTATTTGGTTAGGAGCAACATCTTCAGCAATTTTGTCGTTGTTGTTGAGGCCTTCAAGAGCTTTCTTCTCAATGCTGAGGGAAACATCTGATCCTTTCTCAGTGTTCTCAAAAATGTCTCCCTAACCCGTTGGCTGGATTTTTTTGATGTCAACCTGGGCACTGGCAGGAGCGGTGTATTTCACTAGATAGTCAAACTTTCCGCTAGGCTCTCCCAGAGTGTCCCATATTATTCCTTCTTCAGCTAAGGTGTTGTTTCTTTTGTCGAAACCCTCAGTAGCTTCCTTCTTCATGCCCTCAGAGCTTTTAGTAACCCTGGTTTTGTATTGATAGTCGAAACCCTCAGTGGCCTCAACTTTGCTCTGGTTATTGAAATCTTCAGTAATTTCCACGTTAATGGCCTTGCTGAGACCCTCAGTAGTCTCAGCCTGTTTTGGAGCGTCGAAACCTTCAGTGGTCTTGACATCATTCTTTACCTCAAGGTCTTCAGTAACCTTGATCAGTATAGACATGGTTAATTCGTCTTCGGATACTTCTTCCACGTTGGGTTGGACCTGGAGATCTTCATTGATCCCCACCATGTTAACGTAGGTGTCGAAACCCTCAGTGGCTTCAATCATCTCGAAGATATCATCAAACATTTTCTCTATTTCGACCATATTCATGTCGAATGGTTCAACATAATTAGCCTCCAGGATCTGCATAGGATTGGTGTCAATCCTCATTTGTTGTTTCGATTTGTCTCCAAACCTCAGCCTTCCATCCTGGATTGCATTTTGCACTAGATCCTTGAAAAGAAAACATTGAGAAGTTTTATGGCCCAAGAAATTATGGTACTTACAAAAACCTCTCTTTTTATGTTGGTCAATAGAGGGTTCTTTAACACCTAGTGGTTTTATTAATTGACCATCCTTTACCAACAAATCAAAGATTTCATCACATTTGGTGACGTCGAACGTATATGTTCTTTTAGGGAATTTATTGTTCTTCTCCGGTTCGACAAGATTCTTTCCATTTGACGGAGTTAACATTTTGCAAGAATATGGTGGACCTTGCTTTAATTCTGCCAAGTCAATTTCTTGATTGTCGAAAATGACTGTTTCATCTTCGTCACAGTCATCTCCTTGGCACATTCCTACATAAGCCACCCTTTCTTTTTTACCTTTGTTGGCCATAAACTTCTCAGATTTTATCCTTTCGATCTGCCTTACCCTATCTGCTAATTGTGCCATATCTTTTAAGTATTGAGTATCTAGTTTCTTCCTTATGGAATAGTCTAGACCTCCTGCAGCCATTTCGACCAATTTTTGTTCCGACACTTGGGTGAAACATCTTGCTTTTAGAAATCTGAATCTATTAAGGTAGTCGTCTATAGGCTCTGAGAATTTTCTTTTTACGCTTTCCAACTCTTTCAGGATTATCTTAGTTTGTCCCATGTAGAATTGTTCATGGAACAATCTTTCCAACTGAGTCCATGTATGTATGGAACCTGCTGGTAGGGATGTAAACCAAGTAAATATGTTCCTTGTTAAAGAGCTTGGGAAGTATTTCATCTTTAGATTTTCATTACGTGTTATTTCGCCTGCTTCGATCAGGTAACGCGCTATATGTTCTATGGTGGATTCACTTGTATCCCCTGAAAATTTTGTAAATTTGGGGATTTTCCACCTTGGGGTAGTTCTTGTTGTAGAACTTATTTAGAGAGTGGGGAAGCGTAACTGGGCCTATGGAATCCCACATTTGCTGCATTTTGAGCCATTATTCTCTCGACCATGACTGCCAAATTGTTTTCGACATGTGGATTATTGTATTGCATTCTTCGTTGTAAAATGTCATCAGCATCTTGACCTCTTTGTACTAACAACCTCCTAGGCTCCTGTTGGATAGGGATTTCGACACGAGGGTGTTCTACAATCTCTTCTTGGATCCTTATATTTGCCTGAGGGTTGTTTAAAGATCTTTGATTTATTGTTGGTTCTTCTTCGACATTGATTACTGGATTCTGAAACACAACTTCTCTCTATCGAATTTGGGGGACTCCAAAGAATTCAGCAATATGCACCATTTGTGTTGCCAATATCTGATTCGTTTGAGTAGTGCTTTGTATTAAAGGGTTAAACACTTCCCCCATTTGTTGAGTCAACCTATGGACCATTTCATGATTACTTTCGTCCATTTGTTGACGTATTGCCTGCGCATAATTAGTTGTAATCGCTGGCATGTTGAATCCTGGTGGGGGTTGGTTTGGTCTACTAACGTTCCATCCATAACCTGAACCTTGTAATGGTGAAGACATGTGGGCCACAGTATCAGAATACAAAGGTGTTGCGTTATGCAAACTAACCATCACTGAAGTTGGCATTCCATAAGGTTGTTCTCTTCCAAACATAGGCGTGGAAAAATTTGTTTGATAAGGTCTAAAGTTATTCCCTCTAGGGGGAGGGTTACTCATAGGTATCGAATTCCCTATGTTGGAGGAACTGGGTCCGCTTTGAGAAAATGACACCCCTTGTATCGATCCAGATGATGAGGGATTTCCTCCTTCTGAAACGTGGAGTGTTTCCATATTCCCTCATGTCGAAGGAATAGCATTGGAAACTGGAATTTCGTCAGTATTTACTGGTGGTGGGATAGCCATTTTCCTTTCTCTAGTTCGCCTAGGTCTTTCTACGTCAGTCACGACTAATTTACCACTTCGTAAAATCATACAACGTAATAAAACTCTTTTGGATCGAGAATCCTTTTTAGTATTTTAGCATTATCCCACTGGGCGTGCCAATTTGTTCACTGGTGTTTTTGGCGAACAACCTCTGGTTTACCAATTCCTTGGAAAAGGGTTACTTGCAGAACCAACCACACAATTCCTAGGACATATGTGCTAAATTCTAAGGATAGATTCTTAATGTATGAGTTTTATTGGTTCTTATGCGTTCTGTCGAACGGTTACTCAACAAAATTGTTCTTATTGATATTGCAATATGGAAATGTTTGTTTAATGAAACTAACAAAGAAACTTAAAGTTTGCATTAAAGGTTTGTTGAAATATAAATTGACTTGGAAGTAAATTACTGGAAAGTAGATTGCTTGGAAGTAAATAAAAACATTAACTTGAACAAGGAATGAATGATAAATCTAATCTTTATAACTGAAAATTGAATGGTGTTTACACGTACATTTTCCAAATAATTCTCCTTTCTCTTACACACGAGTATTAGAGTAATCTTCACAGAAATATTGTACAAAATTTCACACACTTTTACATAGAGCAAACTATCCTATTTATATACAAATAAAATAACCGTCGAATAACGGTCAAATCCTAAGACTTCGCCACTTGGCATTTTACATGTTACTAATCCCTAAGAATCTTCCACGTATCTGATATCCGACGAAAAACCGTTATTCACAGAAACTGCCATTTAAACCGACGAAATGATGCATCTCCTTGCCATGTTGAATTCATTTGAAATTCAAATAGTCCCACATCTTCTTCGTCGAATCCTTGTCTTCATATCTCTTTTCGAAAACACAAAAGGATTTCCCAGTAGTGATGTGAAGAACTTCCTAAAGGGCAACTCATCCATACTTTCGACAGACGACTGTTCGCCATAACAAGAACCAAATCATCACAAACCTTCTCAAGATTATGGACATGTTTGGAAGAAAGAGTGATCTAATCTTGTCGAAAACCTTCGAAGCCACATACATCACCCATTTAAAGTATAATAAGACGAGAAATGCTGAAAACTGCCATGTCAGATAATGATGACGTGTAAGGAGCAAAGCTTGACAAATCCATCAGGTGATAGGGCTTTCTCATGGTGTCGAAATTATATGTATACAATGTGAAACTGACATAGCAAATTATTCATCCTTGGAAGCACAGTCTCAACGGCCTTCATCAAAGCAAGATCTCTATATGTCATCATCACTTGTGGAAACAAATCTTTCTTCACAAACAATTGTTTAAGCTTATCTAACACCCAACAAAAAGTCTCAGTCTGCTCAGAATCAATATACGCAAATGCGACAGCAAAAGTCAACTCGGTTGATGTCATGCCAACAATTTCAAACAAAGGTTGCCTATATTTGTTTGTCTTGCAAGTGATATCCATAACTAACACAATAGGAAAAATATTCAACAACTTAACTAAATCTGGATGAGCCCAAAATATATCTTTAATAACTTCAAAGTCATCTCTTTTTCTACCCCAATAAACATAACCTGCAGCCTCGATAAGCTTAAACAAATGTTGTATCTCACTTTTATGACCTCTTATCTCTTTTTCTATCATACTCTTCTACTTGTATATTTGTGTGATCCGAGTGACACAATCTGGATCTTGATCGTGTAAGGAATGCAATATATTTCTAGGTGCAACCTTTCTCTTTGTTAAATCAGCAACGTGTTGCTTCTGATCCCTTGTCAACCTACCAACAAATGAGTGACCTTCTAATCTATCAGGTAAATCATGGTTATGAACCCCACATTTTACATCAATCTTCCATCCAGATCCATCTTTCGCCGGAGTCGACCAGATCTTAAATGGACATCCCCATTTTTTCGTCTCACTTTCGATTCCACTATGAATATCCTTGTATTTCCCACCTTTATCACAACCAAATATTTTTTTTTTTACTTCTTCCTCTCTTTTATGTTTGTGTATCTGAACGAGTGATGATAACGGTCACTTTATTACGTAATCCGGTGTCTTTAACCCATCTTATCACCTCCTCTCGTGTACCAAATCTTTATGACATTGTTATAACATCTGACGTATTCACACATATGGGTTCTTTTTCATATATAGCTATTTCCGCACCTGCACAATAAAAATATTTTTAATAACAAATTATAAAGAAAATTAAAAAATTAAAAAATTAAAAAAAAATCAAACCGGAACACTTCAAGTAAATCTTCCGGTAGTGTATATAATACAAATCAGAACTCTTACATGAAGTGTTCCGGTACATGCAAACTTCGCAACCGGAAGTCTTATTGGTTATGTTCTGAACCGAAACACTTCCCCTAAGTCTTCCGGTGATAAAAAATTTATAAACCGGAACACTTTTCCTAAGTCTTCCGGTTTGGAAAAAAACATATTGGAAGTCATATTTAAAGTCTTCCGGAACGTGGCTTTTTGGGTAAATATTTCGGAACACTGATGGTCCGACATGAATGATAAAAATCAATATGATCAAATAATAAAATAATATTAGGGTTTTATTTGGCATTTTGAAAAAATTTGTAGGGGTATAGGTCAAAGAGTAGTGGTATATGGTACAATCATCTGGAATATGATGTGTATTTGTGTATTGGGCCTGAAAAAATTTCAGTCCAATCCAATATAATTAATGCGGTCGGATTCAATTTCGTTTGGGTTGCATTTTTTCAACCGAACTGAATCGCTTCAAGCCAATAGAAACCGATTAATTCTATCTTATTTACCCGACATTCGTTTCTAATCCGACCGCATGCAAACAGTTATAGTGGGTCAAACGGATAAAGGTGGTTTACTTAAATCATGTCTACCCCTAAACAAAAGAAAAAATATATATTTTTTGAATAGCTATTAAAACTAAAAATAATTATAGTTTTAAAATTAAATTATAGTTTTAATTTCTTTTAACCAAAGAAAATATAATAAATAAAAAGAGTTAAATAAAACATGAACATATATATTTGTTCTGGACTGGCCTAGCAGGTGCCTTACGTCCAATTGAGGTCCAATCCATACTATCTCTGGGCATAAGCCCAACAAGAGATTCACAAAGACATGATCGTTGAAAAATAGAGTCGTTAGCATATAGCCGTTGGGGACTTCCCCTACACGCGCTCTAACATCTTTCACGCGACCAATTGCCTTTTGAAAATACAAGAAGCAGTTACTCCAAGTCAAGGGCCACGCGTCCGTGATTCACTGGCATATGCCCTTATAAATACCCTTCATCTTTGGAGGGTCAGGTATTCTATTCCAATCACTCACTTCTTTCTTAACGCTTTGGTTTGCTTCACCCTGAAACTGACTTGAGTGTCGTAGTACCTTGCAGGTATACCACCCCTTCTCCTACAACCTTCGTTGTAATCCCAGTTGAAGACCACGAGGACCTGTTCGGATATCTTTGAACAATAACGTCGTCTGTGGGAAACAGCAGCTCCCCTCATCTTTCGTGAACAAGATCCTTTATTTTCAATGCAAGATCAAAGCTCATCTCTTCTTTTTCGTCTTCATGGCTTCCCTGCTCAACGATACTATGAACGACCCTCACACCATCGTCATCAACGATGGGGACAATCTCGGTAATCGTGGAATAACCCATCTAGATGTCGACCATCACGAAGGATATTACCCCTCTCTCCGTCTTCCAACAATCTGAAACAGCCATCTGTCATTCACAGAGATCGTGTGTTTGAACCAATCCTCGTCTCGTCCGATGCCGACGCTAGTTCTCAAGCTCTTATCACCGCCCTTAATGAGGCAAATCTCGCTCTTTTCGAGCAAAACGAGCGCATCCAAATGCTCGAGGGTATTCTTCGCTCCCCTTCTCCCACTATAAGACATCACCGCAGAGACTCTCGCAGTCGTCCATGCCACTCACGATCTCCTCCATAGAAACACAAGAGGAAAGATATCAGACATCTTTCACCCCTGACAAATCAAGACAGACCATAAGGATCCCATCTAGAGAAGGCCAAGAAGCGCACTCGATCTCCTCCCAAAAGCCGAGACGCTCACCAAATGAGAGGGATCAAGCCACCAAGAAGTCCTGTTACGATGAGGACCATCGTCCCCGTCAGCGTAGCAGGAGTTCTCGCTGAAGCCGACCCCATATCCTTCATCTAGAAGCAGCGACGACTAGAACAACCGCGGGCCCTGAGTCGCGAAATTATAGAAACCTACATTCCTCGCGGTCTCAAGAAACTATAATGCCTTATTTATTTAATTTATTTAATTAAATATCTTCGTATTATTTTTCTGTTGATTTAATTATTGAAGTTGTAGAATATTGATTTAAGTTGTGTTGTTAATTGAATTAATCTATTTTATTAAGTTGTAGAAATAGTATTAGAATAATACTATTATTGTTAGTATGGACTTACTTATGTTTAGAAGTAGTAAGAGTGGGGTGTAAAAAATTAGGCTCAATGGAATTATTCAAAATAATAGAATTATAAGTTAATTAGAATATATAAGAGAATTAGGTTTAATCAGTAAGAAAGTAATAATGTTTTGGAAGAAGTTACGTAAAGTTGCAGAGAAAAGGAAAAGATGAAAAAGAAAGGCAAAGTTAGGTTCAATCAGAGAGTTACAGATCAACCTTCAATCCAAGGTATGGGTGGGGTTCTGACTCTATAATTGGGTTAATGATAAATAGTATGTGGAATAATTTGGGGTTTAGGAGGTTTTAGGGATTTATGATTAGTTCTCGATGAATTAAGTACATAGTGATGAAATTAAGGCATATTTTTTATTTGGAATGATGTATGGGTTAACTAAATTGATGTGTTGTGGTTGTATATGATTTAATAATGAATTGATGGGGATTTGGAGCTGTATAGAATTGAACCCGTAGGGAAAATTTAAGGTTTTTGGAAAACTTGGAAAATTCACAACTTTCAAACGGTGTATCTATTTGACGCGTCGTTCGAAGCTTTGGAAAGCTGATATTATGAACTTTAATTTGGTAAAATAAAATTAGTAAGATTAATATTTTCCATTATTGAATTTTGGGAAACGTCAGATTATACTTTTGGGTAATTCCGGGTTGGCTTATATGTTGATTACTTTAATGTTGTGATGATTGTTCTGTATATGTTTGATTATTATAGTTGATCCGGAAAATTCATTGATGTTATTGATTTTGTTGTAGAAAATTGATTTGGGTATCAGTGTTCCTATAATTATCGTGTATTGCGATGATTGGGTTTTCTGGAATTGAACCGAAGAAAAAATATGGAGAACTGAGAAGAAGAACAGGAAATTACGTTGGGACGACCGTCCCATGGTGGTGACGACCGTCACATGGTCCTGACGACCGTCCTGCTATTGTAATGACCGTCACGCCTTGTGACGGGGGGCTTTTTTTATCTGTTTGCCTTGCCTGCTGGTGATATATGAAACATAATAGAATGCATAATCACATTAAGTTATAAGAAGCAATAACAATAATAATTATGTGGCAAGTAGTGTTTCAACAGCAGTAACAACAATAAATTAGTAGCAACACCAGTAATATTTGGAATGTATAATTTAGTAACAGTGTAGTAATAATTTAGCAGTGAAACCTTGGTAGTAGTTGAAATGAAATTGGTATATACTTATTAGTAGCAGGTTTGGAAATTAATTTAGTGACAATGTAGTATTAATTTAACAGAGGTATATTAAGAAATTTAGTACGAAGTATAAATAATATAATTTTTAGCCGATAATTAATTAACCAGTTTCAATAAAAAATTGTCCGAATAATTATGCGGTTTGGTTGCGGTATGATTTGGTTTATTCGTGTGTTGTGTTCTTTGTGAAAATTGCGAATTTGCAGGTGGTATTATATCTGGTTGAATTGCCACTATTTATTGGCAAATATAAGTTGTAGGCTATGGCCAATGTTAATTTGTTTTTGTGTTGCTAGGTGATGATTATTATTGTTATTTTGATATTCATGTTGTTGCATATATAACATATCAAGTTGGAGCTGATGCTAGGTAAGTTGGTATGGATTGGAAAATTAAGTTGGAGGCTTATGCCTTGTTGACGCCTCTATTAATTGACATATTTTTAAGTTCGGAGTTCTGCTCCAATGGTACCAGATACATGTGCATTTTATAAATCGCATTTCAGGTTGCATAATCATGTTTTTGTATTGTGACTTGTGTTGATTGATGTTGGTTGCAAGTGGTGATATTATATAATTTGATCTAATATATTGTTTATCATACATTCAATTATATATTTTTGATATCTCACCTTATTTGTTTGAATGTTTACTCTACATGGGTAACACGTGGGTAATCCAGTGTGAATATTGTCTACCTTCATTAGTTCAAGTCGGTGTCGTCGCTCTGATACGTAACACTCGGGGGGAATGAACGTTTGTTGATTTTTTGTTGATTTTATTTCCGTTGCTGAATTTTTAAGTTGAACTCGCTAAAATACATAGTTATTTTGAAGTTGTTTTCAGTTGGACAATGATGTTATGTCATTAAAGTTGAGATTATGATTTCGCTGCTTAATTATAAAAGTTGTTTTGTTTTCAAAGATTAAATTACGTTGTTATTTCACCTGAGTTTTCAGTGTTATGTATCTATGTTAAAATGGGATTAAACGTTGTTGCTATAAGTTATGAATGTAGCATCCTATTTGTATGTTGAAATTTTGTAACTGATTTTATTAATATCTGTCGGGTAGAAAGGGGGTGTTACATTAGTGATATCAGAGCCTGGTTGGTCCGTACGACCAAGTTGTGTATTGTTGTTTATTCCTTAGTATGCGACATGTGTGTGAAACACTATCGGTACTTGCTTATTAGTTTTCTAACCGTTTGTCTTCAGAAGTTTGTTTGAAACAAGTGGGGAGAAGTTTGCTTCTCAGAAATGTTTATGATGTGTGAAGTTGGTTCAAGGTGATATTGATTACAAGAGTGCAAGTGTTGTCGAAACTGTGTTGTTGCAAATCGACAAGAGTACAAATTAATGATTCTTACCTGCGGTTCAAGTTTGAGATGCCTTTGAGGGAGGACGAGCCGATAATTATGACTTGCCTCTAGAGTGTAGATATGAGTTTGGAGACAATTGAGAAGTGGTGTTTTTATCTGCTAAGCATGTGACATAACTCTTAGATTATATGAGTGCATGTGTATGATGAAAGTTATATGAGATCTGCACGGATTATTGACAGTGGATTAAGAAGATGATTGAGATTAAGGATCTACTCCAAAGAAATTGACAATTTGATGAATCAACTAGTAAATTTGCATGTCTTGAATATAATTGGATTAAAATCGGATGATTTTCAGAGTTGGGTGAAAAGCAAGGATAATTGGAAGATCTTGGAAGCAAGAGAGAGAGGTAGAATTCAAGTTCACCAATTTCAATTTTTATTTCGTAATTATGGAACAACCTTCGGAAAAAGGGCCATAACTTTTCACTCGTAAATCTAATGGGAGCGATTCTGGATATTTCAAAAAGCTTACGAAATTCCCTATGGTTTACATATGAATTTTGTATTCGGCATATTTCTTAAGAGAGAGAGAGAAAATGCATTTGAATATTTGGGTCTGGTGCTGATTAAAGTTTGTATACGAGATTTATTGACCAGTCCCACTACAAGGACGATAACTTTTTACTCGTAACACGGATTTAAGAGATTCTTGAAGTTCTGGAACCTATATGAAATTTCCTTCATTTTGGAATATAATTTTGTGTTTGGGAGGTCTGTATTGAAAGAGATAATTGTGTTTGAAGTTGAACGATTCTTGTTGGAAATGGTAAGATGAGGCAGACTCAAGGATGTTAGTATGAGGTTGCGAGTTGATCGGTGAGTAGTATGGAAACTCACATTTGTGTTCTGGATAAATTGAGTTTGATTTGTGATAGATCAAAAATCTTAATGACATGAGACTTGGCACATTGTAGAGATGATCCAAGGAGGGAGTAAATGAAAATGTAAGACCTTGATTTGACTAAGGATGTCAGATAGAGAATGGTAGTGGAGTGTATGCCTTAAAGTGTATATAGGAAACATGAATTGTATTTTTCATACTTGTTTGGATAAGTTAGAACTGGTGTTCGTTTTGGATGTTATGATCTGTTATAAAATCAGAACGAGAGCGCGTAGAGTATTTGAGAATTGAGTTACAAGTGTTGAAAGAAGTGAAGTTATATGTAAGTTATCAAAGTATGATTTTTGGTTAATAAAGATGAGTTTACTTTGGTTCGGTAATTCAGATTAGGGTATTATGGTGGATCCATCTAAAGTAGAGGTAGTTCTACTATGAGGAAGCTCTGAAGTGGGTTAATGGGAGTATAATATTCTTGGACTTAGTTGGTTATTATCACAGAGTTTTGTAGCAGAAATCGCGAAGGGCACTTATGTAATACCTCAAAATTTACCCTCTCATTTTCATGGCATTTAACATATCATCTTGCATATCCAAATACACATAATAACCTAAAGCATTTCATCATAACCATCATAGTTAAGGCATAAGGCTTGTGATCAGTGATTGAAGAGATTGGAGGTCATCCAAAGGCAATCAAATAGCAACATGGTTTCTCAACATTGTGCATAGGGTTCACAACAATCCACAAGTTTTCACTTGAGGCCACAAGTCATAGAAAGAAGTGAATTGATTCAAACATTCAAATAGTGCAACATCTCCTAACAAAAGGGGCCAAATTAGGGTGTCTGATTAATTGAGCTTCCCAAGGAAATTTTGGTTCAAACTTGATCTCATGGTCTTCTACATGATATTAAGTACCTAAGGTTGAAAGTTCATCCATTGAATCATTTTGGAGGGCCTTCAATTGATTAGTTACTTGAAAATCAAGGAATTGGGGAAAAGTCAATCGTGTTGAGTAAAAAGTCAACTCCTGACCTTTTGAGGTCAAATTCATGAAATTAAGGCTACAAGGAGTCTATGGATTGAATTTGATCATGAAATGATTGAGGGATCATGAGAAATCAAGAAAATCAAAACTTACCATTTTTGGAAAACTAGGGTTTCCAAAAATGGCAAGTTTTGGCCATTTTGCAGTCAACTTCAAGAGAGGCCTTCTCCCAAAATAAAAGTCAATTGAAAATTCCACTTGGTCTGTTTGAAAAATGACATCCTAAGCTTCAAATCCATAGGTGGAACATGTCCATAGCATTAAAATTGAAGAAATTATGATCATTTAAGGTTGAGGCTGTAACATCCGTTTATTTAATTAATTATTTAATTAAATATAAGTGTATTGTGTTGTGTTGATTTGCGGTGATTTGCGTATTTAAGTTGATTTCCAAAATATCGGAATATTGTGTTGATAATTATAAGTTGGTTTAGGTCGAATTTAATTAATTAAGTTGATATAAGTTATGGAAGAAGTTATGAAGTATTTTCGTTTATTGTTGGATATGTCGATCGGGTTGTTTGGACCATTTGGTTAATAATCGTAAGATAATCTAATTAAGTCTAGAGAAAATAATTAGTAGTGATGTATTAAATTAAAGTTTGGTGTTGTGGTGAATTTAAGTCGTTAAGTCGGGAAAATAAGTCGGAAGTCGTAGAAATATT
The DNA here is from genome assembly GCA_963966055.1 of Lathyrus aphaca. Taxonomy (NCBI): domain Eukaryota; kingdom Viridiplantae; phylum Streptophyta; class Magnoliopsida; order Fabales; family Fabaceae; genus Lathyrus; species Lathyrus aphaca. The sequence continues at coordinate 263,005,237 of OZ014525.1, read as the reverse complement.
ATCGGAGTAAATATTATAGTTGTTGTAGTAGATTAATTAGTGGGCTTGAAACCGTGTTAAAATAGCAAATTAAGGGGGTGTTGCAGTTATGCCCATTAGTTATAATTGGATTATTATTATTATTATAATAAAGAGAAAATAAAAGTAGAATTAGTCAAGAGGAGAAGTTGAATCAGTAGAAGTTGGAAAAAAAAGTGGAACGTGAAATTGGAGAACGAGGAAAAGTGGAGAAAACGGTTACGAGAAGTCACCGTCGGAAACCCAATCGGAAAGTCGATCGGAGATTCAAAGCGGACATCGATTAAGGTAAGGGTGGGGTTCGAACTCTATAATCGGGACTATGATAATTATTATGCGGGATTGAGATTTTATAATTCCTATACTGTCCGTGATGATTTTTGGTGTGTTATTTGTGTTGATTTATTATTGCTAATAATAATCGATTTGGCATGATTGTGGTTGGAATTAATCGTTGAGAAATTGTCTTGAATTTGGGAATTCTGAAAAAAAAAACTAGAATTTGGAGACGGAACCCTAAGTAGAGGGTGGCGCAGGCCACCTGTTGTCCAGGAAGGGTGGCGCAGGCCATCCATTGGAATTATATCATGGCACAGGCCATGGATTTGTGGGGTGGGGGATGGCGCAGGCCATACCCCCTTGTCTCTAAGTCATGGCGCATGCCATGCATAGGGAAGGTGGGGATGGCGCATGCCATCCCTTTGTTGACTGGCCACCTAACATGCCTACGGCCCAGGCCGCACCTCATGGCCCTTGCCATGGTTTAATATTTAGTGTATATTACGTTACCTTCTTGCTTAAAGGAATAAATAAATATAAAAAAAAGTCTTACTAATTTTATAATAAGAATATAATTAAAGGAATATTATTATAATAACATTATACTAAGTATTAATTATAGTATTATATGTGTATAAACATGTTTAGTATAATTAAATAATAATATTAATTGGTTTTTAAGATGTGGAGTATAGCAGTAGCATTATTTAGCAGATCATTAAGAGAGACAGAAGTAAGGAATCAGTAACATGAGATTTAGCATGTGTTGGCATTTTGGTATCGTGGCTAAATTCTTATGATAGTATAATTGGCAATATGATGTGTTGGTATCAGTAAGTTGGAAATTGAACATAATTTGTAAAATTGATTAGTAATAGTCGTGGAGTATAAAACAATAAAGTTTGTCTGTTTAGCCGAGTAAGTGAATTTAAGCGGAGAAATTAGTTGTCCGGAATTTAACGAAAATTGTCGAGTTTGTTCGGAATAATAAATAAGTGATTTTAGTCGGTGTACTTTGTTAATTAGGGTTGAATGTGTGTATTTTCTAGTATAGTTGCGTATGATGTTTTGTCCCGGTTTGGGAGCATTTTTAAGTTAAAGGTCGAAGGACCCATGTTGATTATTTGAGTTGTAGGTCGTAAGACCAATGTTGATGTTCAAGTTATAGGTCGTATGACCAACGTTGAAAGTTGTAGGCCTAAGGCCAAAGTTGAATCGGTGTTGAATTAAAGTTGCGATGTTGTTTGTTGTATGTTGTTGGAGTTGATTGTTGTGATGTGTTGAGTCGTTGTATCATGGCATACACTGCATTTCTAAGTTGGAGCGGATGCTCACCATGTTGGCCTGTATTGGCAAATTTATTAAGTTGAAGGCTTATGCCTTGCAGATACCTCGATAACCTGGTATATTTTAAGTTGGGAGTTTAACTCCAATGGTACCACATGCATATGCACAATCGAGTCACATTCCGTGTCGCATTAATTATGTTGTTTGTGCTGTTTATGTTGCCGAGTTGATAAAGTTGTTCTTGTTGCTTACATTCATAAAGTTGTGTACGTTGCTCAAGTTGAATAAGTTGTTTATGTATATTTAAGTGGATTATGTGGTTTAAGTTGATTATGTCGAGTAAGTGGTTCATGCTAAGTTGATTATATTATTATGTTGGACAAGTTGATTATGTTGTTAATTTGATTATATTATTATGTTATTAAGTTGATTATAGTATTATGATGGATGAGTTGATTATAGGATTATGTTACCTGAGTTGTTTATATATTTATGTTTGTAATGTCGATTATGCTGATATTGAAGAAGTTGAATATGTTGTAGATGTTCGTCGAAGTTGATGAAGGTTTGTATGCTAAGGTTATAGTTGGAATTGATTATGTTGACGTGTGAATTAAGATGATAAAAAATGTTGGTTGTTTGGGGTGTTTAGTAAGACGTTGTTGTGGATAGTGTAAAAATTGTATGATTCTATCTAGCGTATTAATTATCATACTCTTGTTTATATGGTTCGATATCTCACCCCTTTCTGTTGTTGAATGTTACCTTGATTGGTAACGTGCAGGTATTCCAGTTTAGAGTTGCTTACTTTCGTAATCAAGTCGGTATCGTCGCTCTGATACGTAACACTCGGGGGGATGAACTCTTAATTGTTTTGTTGTTATATTTAGTTGTTGTTATTTTAAGTTATCTCAATGAAAAACATGTTATTACTAAGTTGTTAGGTTGAAAAAGTTGTTAACTGATGCAAAGTTGAATATTTTTGGATCCGCTGCCTATTTGTAAAATTTGTTTGACTTCAATGAATTGAATAAGAGTTGACCTTATAGTTTCATCCTGTTTGAAAGTGTTATGTATCGATGTTCATGAAATTAAATGAATTTGTTTAAGTGGAAAAATGTAGCATCCTGTTTTGTTGTTGAATTTTTTAAACTCTGATTTATGAATTTCCGCCGGGAAGATTTGGGGTGTTACAGAGGCAAACTAGGGCAAAGTAGGGCAAAGGCAAGGCATGCCTTGTAGCCTGCGCGCGCGCCAGGCCAAGAAATGCATCAAACATGTGGTGTGCAATAAGTATGGGCATTTTTCTCCATCAAGATGACCTCAAATGAAATTTCTCCAACATCAAAGTTGTTCACTGGCATGTCCTCTACAACTTTCATGTTTGGAGAATTTTCATTTGATCATTGGTTTGGGAATTATAGAAGGTCAAAGTAGGGTCCTCACACCTAATCATCCATGGGCCATTTGCCTCAAGGCATGCCCCATTCAATTAAGTCATTATGCAGCAATAAGACATGTAATTCAATGTTCATTTTGAACAACTTAGAGACCATGTCTCATCTTGGATTGAACATCAAACATGTTCTATGAAGTATTCCCTTCACTTTGCTCACAAGAATGTCATCATTTGATTGCTTGATCATGAAGAAACATTCAAAAGAAGATCACAACATGTCATATGCTTTCTTATGCAGCAAGGCAATGTGCTTCATGTTGGATTCGACACAATCCAATTATGTTTGCTTCATTCAATAAGTTGGCCTTTATAAAATGCAGTTCATTAAAGCATATGATCATGTGGCTGCATGATCATTCTCACTATCATGTACTCTTTGGAGAAGCAAGGCAAATGATGCAATTCAAACATGATGAACAAGTGGCATCACTTGATCAATCCAGTCTCATTTACATTGCTTCACCTTCATGCTGCTTATCCTGAATACCATTACATTAGAGCAAACTCGAGCTAACTAACTCAACATTGCATTATCACACTAACTCACCAATAACTAACTTGACTCAACTCCAAAAAACTTGACTCATTTAACCACACTTCCAACTGTTAACCATAGGAAGTTTAGATCTTAACTACACATATATAAGTTGCAGATCTAACTGAATCACACAACCATTTCCATTTGATCAAAAATCATTCAAAAAATTCATCACTCTCCCTCTGAATTTTGCTATACATTCCCTCTAAATTCTCACTGCATTTTGGCTTGAGCCAACTTCATATTCATCAATCTTGCTTCATTCCTTCATTGATCATCATCAACTTAAGCACCATTTCCATGGCTGAATTCAGTAGGAGCTTCAACATTGTGTAATACCTCAAAATTTTCCCTCTCATATCCTCAACATTTTGTATAGCATTTTTCATACATAGCTTCATAAAATAACCAAAAACATTGCATCATGTATAGCATAGCTGAGGCATGGGTATGTGATCATTGATTGGAGCAACTGAAGGCATTACAAAGGCAATCACATGGCCACAAAGCTTCTCAACCTGGTGCGAAGGGTTCACACCATCCCACAAGTCTTCACTTGAAGCCACGAGCCATGGAAATATGGGGTTTGATCAAAGGAGGCAAGCAGTGCAACATCTCCTGGTTGAAAGGGCCAAATTAGGGTTTCATTTCTACTGGGCTTCTTCATGAAGTTTCAATTTAAAGAGGATTCCTTTGTATTATATATGATGTCAAAGGCCTATGGTTCAAATCTCGTCCACAAATTCATTTTGGAAGGGGTTCGACTGGCCAAACGACTGAAACTCGAGGAATCGGGGAGAAGGCAACCGAGCTAGGTGAGAAGGGCCGATTCCTGACTTTTAAGATCGGTATCATGAAATTAGGGTTACAATGATCCTATGGTTCAAATTTGGTCAAGAAATGATGGAGGAATCATAAAAAAATCAAAGAAAAATCATTTGAAAAGTGGTTGGTTTTGCATTCCCCTCCACTTTTCCTTCCACTTTCTTTCCACACTTCCTTTCATTCTTTCCCTTTTGTTTTTCCATTTCAATTCCACTCCATTTCCCTTGGAAACTTCTACCATGTTCTACCATCTTATAGAGTATTCCAAGGAATATTCCAAGGAATATTTCCTTTTCCAACCCTAACCCTAACTAACTACCAAACCATAATTTTGGATCCCAAGCCTAATTTTTGGGCCCCAAACCTAATTCTATTCCCAAACCTAGCTCCAAGCCTAGCCTCTATATATTCATTAATCACTTCATTGAGAGAGGTTCACACAATTTTCCAACTTTTCACTCTTTCACAATCACTTTTTCTCTCTCACTTTTCCTCCTTTTCCCCTCCTTTCACTAAAGCTTTTTGAATAAGCTCTTCAAGTTTCACATTGAAACTTGAAGATCTTGAAGCTTAGCCTTAACCTCTATTGATTTTGTGGATTGTGGAAGAAGAAGCTACTGAATTTTGGTGAAGGTTTCGACTTATCGGAAGCACACGAAGGTTCAAGCATCAAGAACACATTTATTTTGCGGTTTCGCGGTTTTCTCTTCGATCAAGCTCTGATTCTTGCAACATTCACCGAAGCACTTCTCCGCTTAGTAGGTTGGTGATCTAAATCACTTCTCCTTTAAGTTATTCTCTTCATCTCGCCATTTCGGCATTCTTTAATTGCTTTTCGTTTTGATTGCGATCGATTATGTGTTGCTTGCGATTTGTGACTTTTAATGGATTAGAAGTTAAGGTGTTGATAGTTATAGGTGCTAGCATGTGTAAATAAGCCCCAATTATGTAGAAATTAGTGTTAGCATGTTCCTAGATATGTTGGGGATCATTAGAAGTGAGTTTGTGGCCAAAAATACTTATTTCAAAAGTTTTTTTCACTTTCTGTTCAGTGTTAACCGGTTAACGCATTTGGTTAACCGGTTAATGCGTGCATTTAGCCACAAATTGCTGTTGTTTTAGGTCCGTTAACCGGTTAACGCATTGGGTTAACCGGTTAACGCTGTTGATTTTTGGGTTTTTAGCTTATTTCATGGCTTAGTCCTAAGTTCTAGTGCCTCTAATGTTCATATATGTTTAGGTAGTGATTTTAGGGATTTTTGGGTCCATTTCCAGTAGCTCATTCCCCCATTTCGAGTCGTTTCGACGCGTTTCCGTGCATGTTGCGTGTTATGCATTTTAGTGTTTCTTTGTGCATAGCTTGAGTTCTTGCATTTTGTTGCCATGTTTATGCATTATTTGGCATATGAATAATCATGTTGCATTCTGTTTTTACATCTTTTGCATTGCATTAAATCATTTTGCATTTCATTGTATCAATGCATGTTGCATTTCACATAATCATGTATATATGTGCATTTAATTGCATTTGATTGCATGCTTGATCATATCATTTATATCAATTCAATTCTGAATTTTGCATTGAGTTTAGCATTCTTGTTGAGCTATCATATTGCATGTTCATAATCAATAATCCTCATGTTCATATACCATATTCATGTGCTACATTTTTGTATACTTGTTGCATAATCAACCATGTGATGCATTCTTGCATAATCCTTCTAAATGTTCATGTTCTTCCATTTATGTATGTTGATCCATGTTCAAATGCATGTTCATGATGAGATTGGTGCATTTTTCATTGAGTTTGTTTATTAAAAAATGAAAATAATCAATTCTGGATTTTGCATTTCATAGCTGTTTTTGCATAAAGGTGCTGTAAAATGTATGTTGTTTGCTATGTTTGCATGTTGTTTGAACCTTTTACACCTACCTTTTCATGCTGCATGCTGGCTGTAAAAAGCTGCTTTGTATTATGCTTTGTTTTCATAGCTGTTTGTGTATTAATGGCTGTAATAGGTGCTGTATTTTTGTCTTAGCATTTTTTTAGTCCTCTAGAATTAAGAAAGTCATTAGGATTAATTGTTGTGTGTTTGCTTTTTTATTTTTAATAAAATGCACATTAACCTTTGTTTTGTAGAGGGGAAGATTGAGGTAAGTTTCCTTACCTTATCCTTTATTTTATTTTTATGCATTTTCTTTATGCATTTAATTCATTTTTCCTTCCATATTTGTGTTTGGTAGGATTTCCCCCTTTGTTAGGATCAACTTATCTTCCTTAAGAAGTAAGTTGCATCCTTTTTCTTCTTTCTTTTTATTTTCTTCTTTAGGATTAGAAAAACCTCATAAACCATAGGACCATCATATGATAACTAACTTAGGGTCGTGTCTTAGTCCCCCTTAGACTTTTGCCTTTTGCAACTTGAGTCTTTCTTTCTTATCTCATAAAGAAAAATAATAAAGTATTTAATAAAAACCGAACGTTCTTGTACGACACGAGACTTTGTTGCGGAGTGCTTATACACGTCCTGTTTCGGGGCGAGGTGTAAGTATTTACTGCGATGAATAGGTCTTAGTATGAGAATGTTCACAAACAAATTCAAAACATTTCTCATAAAAGACAAAAACACACAATAAGCGGCTTTCCTGCGGGAACTTCTTTTCTCACCTCATTCACTCACAACGTGAACTCGCGACGACCTGTCTCGCATGCAAGATGGTAAATGCACTCGTACCAGACGAGCCTGTAACACCTGAGCATAGACATACGCAGTTCCAGCTATAAAAAACACAAACAAATAGTTCCCGCCTTAGTTAGGCGAACTACGTCGACTCTGATCCTCATTATCCCGACGAGGTACGTAGGCAGCGGGGTAGGGCACGTTCGAGCACATTCTTTATTTTCCCTACATTTTCCCCATTCTTTCTTTTTGTTCTTTTTCAACTCCTTTCTCATTTCAGTTCCAGTTCCAGTAGCATTTCTTTGTTCAGTAGCACTTTATTTCTCACCCTTTGAAACACACAAACAAGCGTGGATCCCGTCGGGTATGGCAGACGGTCTGGGGTGCTAATACCTTCCTAGGTCGTAACCAACTCCCGAACCCAGATCTTTGGTTCGCAGGACCTTGTCCTTTCCTTCTTCCTTAGGTTTATGCAACATTACCTTTCCCATTCTTTCGGGATAAAAATGTCTGGCTGACGACTCTACCTTTTCTGCGCCACTTTCGCGTTTGTACTAGGATGAATATCCCGGGAGCGACAGCTGGCGACTTTGCTGGGGATTGAACCCATAATCTCTGGTTTCCCTTTGTAGAGTCAATCCTAGCGCCTGTTTGGTTTTGTTTCTTTGGGTGTTTATCTGTTTGTTGATGTGTGCTTTAGTTTAGCTTTACTGTTTTCATTTGCATTTTTACTTTACAGCTTTACTTTACCGCATTTATTTACCGCTTTCAGTATTTATTTTCCATGCATCATATTATACTGGACTGTCTGGCTGTACTGGTTTTCATTTTTTCTGTGGGATGGGAGTTACTGTGAGATAAGCCAAATACCCGGCTTGAGTGCACTATAGGATTAGCGTGGACAAACATTGTACTTCCATGGTATCTCACCATGATGAGTGGCGATGTGCTCCACACCCAGATTGCGACTGTCTTGGAATTATTCTGTGTGGGGATTACCCCACTTCAGGGTACGACCTTGATAGTTATGTGCATGTGGTGACCGATCTTCGAGGAACTTAATGGGAACACCCCTCTCCAATGATGACAGTGGCAGACCACATTTGTTGGCAAACCCACTCGCATCCGAGGGTCCATTGGGAACTCGCATAGGATGGCCTGGTTCTCTCATAGGAATCCAGTTAAAGCAAACTGTTCGTATGACGGTAGTATTGTACCCTTCGGGATGAATGTACTATTGTTTCTCGATTCAGTGCTTGAAGCTGGGGACTTATGAGGGTTGCTTGTTTTTCCGGACTCAGTTGAGGCCTCCCTGAGTAGTACATAATGCCAAACCGATTCCCTTATTTGGTCATGAGCCATTTCTCGGAAATGGTGAACGTATTATCGCTATTCGGCTTTGAGAGTCCGTGATGTTGACCCGAGTAGCACACCCATGAGATTGGGAAGGGTTTACAGGCTTGCAGGAACCCTAAGACCTTCAGCATACCCGCTTTGCCTTTGGTTCAGTTTTGTGATCTGGATTTCTGGTTCTAAGATATGGATCCCGGATCAGAGGGATTGTTATTGTGACATGTGGATATTGTGACCTTGCACTGACACCTGATTATATGATTGGCACATCACAGACACTTCACTGATCACATGCCTTGCCTTACATAAGCATCATAGCATCATTAATCATTTGTGTTTCTTTTATTCTCAGGGTTTGCACTACTCTCAGTTCCTGGTTATATACTTGCTTCAGAATGGAAGATATTAGAAAGAAGAATATTTTCTACAAATTTTTTGATACCAAGGTGGACTTGCTCAAGCAAATGGTGTCTTTCATTACCCCGGGTCATTTGGGATTTTTCAAACAGCGATATGGTGATATTCTGGACATGGTGTTCAATCTAGATAGTTCACAAAGGAGTGCCATCCATACCTTGTTACAGTATTATGACCCTAGACTCCGATGTTTCACATTCCCTGATTTCCAGCTAGGTCCATTACTAGAAGAGTATGTTGAGATTTTGGGACTGCCTATCAAAGACCAGATTCCTTTCAATTCAGAAATGACAAGATCGACTCATGCTAACATCGCTAAAGCTCTTTATTTGAGCCTGTCAGAGATATCTACTAATCTGGTTTCCACCAAGGCAGGAGTACTTGGTTTTCCCTTAGAGTTTCTGGTCAGAAGAGCTGAAGAATGTGCTGTGGAAAAGCAGTGGGATTCAGTTTGCGCCATCTTGGCATTATCTGTGTATGGGATAGTTTTGTTTGCTGACATGGAAAAGTTCGTGGATATGAATGCCATTCATTTGTTCGTGATGAAGAATCTTGTACCCACTCTCTTGGGAGATTTGTATTATTCAGTACACTATAAGAATGAGAAGAGACGAGGTGGCTTGGTTAGATGTTATGCCCCGTTATTCTACACATGGTTTATGAGGCACATCCCTATTACTGGAGTATTCACGGATCCCAAAGTAATCTGGTCGCAAAAACTAAGCACGTTGACCGCCAAAGACATTAGATGGTTCACATTAAGGCTAAAAGGGAAAGATCTCATCTCCAGTTGTGGAAGGTATCCTAATGTTCCCCTCTCAGGAGTAGCTGGGGGAATTAATTACAACCCCATACTTTTGAGAAGACAATTAGGATATGCTTTGAAGAATGTTCCCAAAGATTCGGAGTTGGATCAGACTTTTTATTTCCCTGTGAAGGACAATCTCCCCTTGGTACGGGAAGCTGCAGGTGCTTGGAAATTGATTAATAGAAAGGGTATAGAACGCTCGGGCAGGAGTAATAACCAAATGTTTCCCGAATTTGAAGCTTGGGTAAGAGAAAAAGCTCAAGCGACTCTAATCCCTTTCTCCGCACCGTTACCACCACCTACCACAGTTCCTTTAGAAGATTATCAGAAGTTGGAAGCTTTGGTCAAGCAGCTTAGGGTTGAGAATCAGGAGGCTTACAATTCTTGTCAGAAATTGATGATTCAGAACCATCAGTTAGAAGATAGAGCTCTTCGAGCTGAGGAAACAATTCGTCTCAAGCAGAAGGACTTCGAGGAAAGGGAGCTATACTTCAGGAAGAGAGGATTGGCTGAGATCCATAAGGCAATTCAGCGCCGAAAGGATAAGAAAGAACTTAATGAGGCTAATGAAGCCATCACACTTTGGCAAGAGAAATGGAGTGATAATCATAAGAAGCAAAAGGAGGTAGAAGCTGAATTCAAGTTGAAGATCAAGAACCTCCAAGATGCTTAGGTTGAGCAAGAGAAGCTAGTTCGGAGAGCACAAGAGCAACAGGGAGAGTATCTTCGTCAGATGACAAAGAGTCAACAAATAGCTGAAGATGTCCAGAAAGAAGTTGAAGAGCTTAAGCTTCATACGGATGTGAAGAGGTCAAGGGCCGAGCCAGATCCAAGCAAAGAGGATGAGACAACTTTCCTGCAACAGATTGAAGAGTTACATGCTTCCTTTGATCTGAGGGACCTCCTCATCCAGAGACTCATCCAGGAGCCTGATCATCCGGATATCGTTCAGTTGTTCCAGAATGTCAAGCGTCTTAGCTGGAGGCTGCAGGACTTAGAGCTCCCTAGAGTTTAGTTTCATGCTATTGTCCTTGGAATACCCACAGACTTGTTGTGGGATTCCTTTTATTTGATGTACTTTGTTGTTATTTTGATTGGCACCCTTCGGGGACTTTGTTGTTTCAAACTTCAGTTTATATGATTGACTTGTTTTGAATCTCTTGTTCGTTATTTGTTGCACCGACACGGGGTAATGAGCACCAATTCTCCACGTCCGTCACTGTATTTGAACATCTCTTGGGACTTCTTCCCAATTATTATTCTCCAAATACCAGGACCGGGAAAGGAAAAAGCCTTGGAAATAAAAGGAACACATTGCATTGCATACACATCATTTGCATTTCTTTTTGTTTTGCAGGTTTTCTACAGGATGCTTAATTTATCTGTGTTTCAGGTAAAGATTGCGAGAGCTGCCAAGACTCGGCATCTTCGGTAGAATATTCCACATTTCTACGCAACTCACAACAACCAGAGGACAATCATGGACGCTATGCAAACTGAGCTTAATGAGTTTCGCACCAGAATGGGAGAATTCATGGTGATGATGCAAGGGATGGCTCAGGGACAACAAGAGTTAAGGAATGCAGTTCAGGGGCTCAACCCTCCTCAGACTAATATCCCTGTAACCACTCCTGACGTGCAAGTGACTCCTCCCAACACCAACAATGGCCTAGGCGGACCTCAAATTCCAGAACAGGGCACAACAACTTTCATTCCGGTATAAGATAAGCAGGATGATCAGTTCCCTTCTTTCAATAATGACATGGGGTTCGGTGGAGAAAGAAATCTTCAAGACTTTTTGGTGCTTGCTGAGAAAGTCAAAGCCCTTGAGTGTAGAGACACTTTGGGGATAGATGTATCTGACATGGTCCTAGTCCCCGGGGTGGTTATTCCTCACAAATTAAGGCCGCCTACTTTTGACAAGTATAACGGTAGCTCCTGCCCAAAGACTCACTTGCAGGCATTCTACCGAAAAATTGCTGCCCATACTAGGGATGAAAAGCTCTGGATGTACTACTTCCAAGATAGTCTCTCCGGAGGATCCTTGGAATGGTATATGAAGTTAGAGAGAAGCTCCGTGAGAAGCTGGAAGGAATTGAGAGAAGCATTCCTTAAGCAATATCAATATAATATCGACATGGCGCCCAGTCGCACCCAACTTCAGAGTCTGACTCAGAAGAACTCTGAGAGCTTCAAAGATTACGCATAAAGGTGGCGTGAAGTGGCTGCTAGAGTGCAACCGCCTTTGCTGGAGAGAGAAATGGTAGACCTGTTCCTAGATACCCTTCTTGGACATTTCATGGAAAGGCTAGTTGGATGTTCTTCAAGTGGATTCTCAGATATCATCTTGACTGGTGAGAGGATAGAAAGTTGGATCAAGCAAGGGAAGATTCAGAACGGGGGTTCTTCGAGTTCTGGTATTAAGAAACCCTTCGTGAAAAGAAGAGAAGGAGAGTCTGGTGCAGTGTACGCGCAAAGGTGAGGAAACAACAGAGGTTTTTATCAGCAAGTGGCCCCTGTCACTATCTCAGCTCAACCTATTCAACAACAAGTCCAACAACCACATCAACAACGCCAACAAGGGTATCAACAAAGAGCTCCTCGTCCATATTACCCCCAGAAGCCCAGAGAAAGATATTTCGAAGCTCCGCCGATGTCCTATTCACAGCTTTTGAAGAACCTCCTACAACTTCAGATGGTTCAACTCCGAACTCTACAATCCTCGAAGCCATGCCAAATCCCCGAGGGTTATGATACAAACGCCAGATGCGAATTTCATTCCGGAGCTCCCGGGCATACCACAGAGAACTGCAAAGCACTGAAGCATGTTGTTCAAGACCTACTGGATTCTAAAGCAATCAACTTCGCTCCTACTCCTAATGTAATTCAGAACCCCATGCCTCCTCACGGAGGTACGGTTGAGGCAGTTGATGAAGGGGAAAATTTAAACTTGGTGCGCGATGTCAAAGACTTGCAGACTCCGTTGATTGTTGTTAAAGTCTGCTTGTCACAAAAGGATATTTTTCCTGGGTGTGAAGTTGATAGTCCAGGATGTGCTGAAGCTACAAATGATTGTGAGCAGCTGAAAGCAGGGATCCAGAGCATGATTAATGAAGGGGTGTTGCAGTTTGACAAGGTTGTAAAGGAAAGCGAAGTCTCTACAATAACCATCTTCTACGATCCATCTCAAGTTCCTCCACAGGCCAGAGTAGCACCGATAACCATCACCACTGCAGGACCAGTACTGTATCAGAATGATAAAGCCATTCCCTGGAATTATGGTGGCGAAGTATACTGTAACGGCCAGAAGCAAGAGTTGGCCACGTCTAGTACAACCCTGGTTCAATTAGAAAATGTTGGAGTAGGGGGCTTCACCAGAAGTCGGAGATTATTCGCGCCGGAAACACTAAGAAATAGTGTGGTACCACCCAGGGACACCGCAGAAGCCCAGGCTAGGGCGAGAGAGAAGCAGCTAGTGGTTGTCAACGATCCTGCACCAGCAACTGATCCAGACCTTACCTTTGATAAAGAAGCTGAAGAATTCCCGAGGATTATCAAAAAGAGCGACTACAAGATTGTGGACCATCTACAGCAGACTCCGTCGAAGATTTCCATTTTGTCCTTGCTCATGTGTTCTGATTCTCACAGGAAGGCTCTCCTGAATATTCTGAACAAGGCGTACATGCCTCAGGATATTTCAGTAAATCAGTTGGAAGCAGTGGTATCTAGTGTCAATGTTAGTCACAGATTGGGTTTCACAGACTTGGATCTGACTTCTGAAGGGCGTGCTCATAATCAGGCACTGCATATCTCTTTAGAATGTAAAGGTGCAGTACTCTCTCACGTGTTGGTAGATACTGGATCATCGTTGAATGTCTTGCCCAAGAAAGCATTGATGAAGTTGGATTATGATGGGGTAGTTCTAAAGCCTAGCGACCTGGTAGTTAGAGCATTTGATGGGTCGAGGAGATCGGTGTTCGGGGAGGTGGAGTTACCAATTAAAGTAGGTCCACAAATCTTCAATACCACGTTTTATGTAATGGATATACAACCTGCATACAGCTGTTTGCTTGGAAGACCTTGGATACATTCAGTAGGAGCGGTATCATCCACACTTCATCAAAAGCTAAAGTTCGTTTGGGAGGGTCAAATTGTAACTGTCAGTGGGGAAGAAGACATTTTTGTTAGTCATCTAGCTTCATTCAAATATGTGGAGATGGATGGAGAAATAGTTGAGACCCCATGTCAGGCTTTTGAGCCCTTGAAGACTGAACAAGCATCTGTAGTGGCGGCTACTCCTAAAGAACCTAAGAAGGGGGTTTCCATATCCTCTTATAAGCAAGCTCTTGAGGTGGTAGAGTCAGGGGTGCGAGAAGGCTGGGGCAGTCCAGTAGAAGTGCCTGAAAAGAAAGATATGTTCGGGATTGGTTATCATCCTGGGAAGTCATCGTCTGGACCAAGTGCTAAAGGTTGCCAGAGCCCGATTACTTTTACGAGTGCGGGAGTGGTAGACTATGGAAACATCAGTGCCATGTAAGATGACGCAGTTGATAGTGACTGTGACCTAGATGAGTGGATCAGGCTTGCCGTTCCAGGGACTCAGCTTAGCAATTGGACATCAGAAAGGCTTATTTAGGTCACCTCTTTCGAAGAGTAATAACTTTTGTTTATGTTTTTCCTGTATTCAAGCACTATGCCTTGCCCAGGGCATAGTAGCTCTTTGTAAGGGTTCTTCTGTTCTTAACACAATTTACAATAAAGCTGACGTTTCGCATTCATTCATGTTGTTCTTTGTCTTTCATTTTTTCTTTTATTTTTCAAAAAGAAAGAAAGGTTTTAAAATGGCAATGTTCCTCATTTTCTCAAGTTGTTGCTAAAGCCTTGCATGAATCACCATTCATGCATGTGCTCGTCACCGGATCTTATCAATGACGAACCTGTTATGGCTGAGTATGACTTCGACAATCCAATCTATCAAGCAGATGAGGAAGGTGAAGAGGATTGCGAACTACCTGAAGAATTGGCCAGACTGCTTAAACAGGAGGAGAAGATGATTCAGCCGCACAAAGAAGCTGTCGAAGTAATAAATCTGGGTACTGAAGAAGACAAGAAAGAAGTCAAGATCGGGGCTGCATTAGAAGAATCTGTCAAGACTCGTTTGATTGCTATGCTTCGAGAGTATGTTGACGTCTTCGCATGGTCTTACCAAGATATGCCTGGTTTAGACACTGACATTGTGGTACACAAGTTACCTCTCAGAGAAGATTGTCCTCTGATAAAGCAGAAGTTGAAGCGCACACGTCCTGACATGGAAATTAAAATAAAAGAAGAAGTACAAAAATAGTTTGATGCTGGCTTCTTGGCCGTGACCAGTTACCCTCCGTGGGTTGCCAACATTGTGTCGGTTCCCAAGAAAGACGGTAAAGTCAGGATGTGTGTAGACTACACGGATTTGAATAGGGCTAGCCCCAAAGATGACTTCCCTCTACCTCACATAGATGTGCTCGTCGATAATACTGCTCAGTTTTCCGTGTTCTCCTTCATGGACGGATTTTCAGGCTATAACCAGATTAAGATGTCTCCCGATGACATGGAAAAGACAACCTTCATCACTCCTTGGGGCACCTTCTGTTACAAGGTCATGCCATTTGGTTTGAAGAATGCAGGAGCCACTTATCAACAGGTGATGGTGACGCTATTTCACGACATGATTCATCATGAAATTGAGGCTTATGTTGATGATATGATAGCAAAATCCCAAACAGAGGAAGAGCACTTGGTTAATCTAGCAAAGTTTTTTGACAGACTTCGGAAGTTCAGACTAAGGTTGAAGCCGAATAAGTGTACCTTCGGGGTCCGTTCTGGCAAGCTACTCGGCTTCATTGTTAGTGAGCGAGGAATTGAGGTTGATCCAACCAAAGTGAAAGCCATCCAGGAGATGCCTGAGCCGAAGACTGAAAAGCAAGTACGTGGTTTCTTAAGGAGACTAAACTACATTGCACGGTTTATCTCTCACCTAACTGCCACGTGTGAGCCCATCTTTAAGCTTCTGAGGGAGAATCAGGCCATTAAATGGAATGAAGACTGCCAACAAGCCTTTGACCGAATCAAAGAATACCTGCTAGAACCTCCCATTCTTATGCCTCAAGTGCCAGGGAGACCTTTGATTATGTATCTTACTGTGCTTGAAGGGTCGATGGGATGTGTGCTGGGTCAGCAGGACGAGTCTGGTCGAAAAGAGCACGCCATTTATTACCTTAGCAAAAAGTTTACCGATTGTGAGACGCGCTACTCACTACTCGAGAAAACTTGCTGCGCTTTGGCATGGGCTGCTCGCCGACTAAGACAGTACATGCTGACTCACACTACTCTCTTAATTTCCAAGATGGATCCTGTGAAATACATCTTTGAAAAGACAGCTCTGACAGGAAGAGTAGCCCGATGGCAGATGATACTAACAGAGTATGATATACATTACACTTTGCAAAAGGCAATCAAAGGAAGTGTATTGTCAGAAAACTTGGCTCAGCAGCCAATCGATGATTATCAACCCATGAGGTTCGAGTTTCCGGATGAGGACATCATGTTCCTCAAGTCAAAAGACTACGAAGAACCACTTCCGGAGGAGGGGTCAGACTCTAAATCCAAATGGAAGTTGATGTTTGACGGGGCTGTGAACATGAATGGAAGTGGAGTAGGTGCTGTTATCATCTCACCAGAAGGGGTCCATACACCTTTAGCTGCTTGGTTGACTTTCGAATGTACTAACAATGAGGTAGAGTATGAAGCTTGTATCATGGGGATCGAAGAGGAAATCGATTTGCGAGTCAAAAACCTCGAGATCTTCGGAGATTCTGCTTTGGTGGTGAATCAAGTCAATGGCAAATGGCTCGTTCATCAACCTCATTTGATTCCTTACAGAGGTTATGTCAGGAGGCTGTTAACTTTCTTCACCAAAGTCAAGTTGAATTATATTCCTCGAGATGAAAACCAATTCGCCGATGCTCTAGCAACTTTGTCATCCATGATTAAAGTTTGTCAAGAGAATTTCGTGCCTCGAATTACGGTATCCCGTCTTGAAAGACCTGCTTATGTCTTTGTGGTCGACGAGGGTGAAGATAACAAGCCTTGGTATCATGATATCAAACAATTCCTGAAGGCTTAAGAATACCCGACTGGGGCATCTAGTAAGGATAAGAAGACCCTTAGAAGACTGACAGGAGGTTTCTTCTTGAATCAAGATGGCGTGCTGTACAAGCGAAACTTCGACATGGTTCTGCTCAGATGCGTGGATAGACACGAAGCAGACCTGTTGATGCAGGAGGTCCATGAAGGCTCCTCTGGTACCCATGCTAGAGGACATGCTATGGCCAAGAAATTGTTGAGATCGGGATACTATTGGATTACCATAGAATCCGATTGCTGTAAGTACTCCCGTAAATGCCACAAGTGTCAAATTTACGCTGATAAGGTCCATGTGCCTCCGAATCCATTGAGTGTCATGTCTTCACCATGGTCGTTCGCTATGTGGGGCATTGATATGATTGGCAAGATCGAGCCGACAACTTCTAATGGTCATCGCTTCATCCTGGTTGCTATAGACTATTTCACGAAGTGGGTCGAAGCGGCGTCTTACACCAATGTCACTAAATAAGTGGTAGCCCGATTTATTAAAAGAGACATCATTTGCCAGTACGGAACTCCTGAAAGGATCATTACTGATAATGGTTCTAATCTCAACAATAAGATGATGGCTGACTTGTGTCGAGATTTCAAAATAGAGCATCACAACTCTTCTCCATATCGCCCGAAGATGAATGGCGCCGTCGAGGCGGCCAATAAGAACATCAAGAAGATTGTGCAGAAGATGGTTATAACATACAAAGACTGGCATGAGATGCTACCATTTGCGTTGCATGGGTACAGAACGTCAGTACGTACTTCAACAGGGGCAACCCCGTTCTCACTGGTGTATGGTATGGAGGCAGTCCTACCAATTGAAGTGGAAATCCCCTCGTTGAGGTTGATGATGGACATTAAACTAGACAAAGCTGAGTGGCTCCGATCCAGATATAATAAGTTAAGCCTCATTGAAGAGAAAGGTCTAGTAGCTGTATGCCATGGACAGTTGTATCAACGGCGGATGAAGAAGGCTTTTGACAAAAAGGTGCAACCACAGAGGTACATGCCAGGTGACTTAGTGCTGAAAAGGATTATTCCTCCTCTTAACGATCACAGGGGAAAATGGACACCCAACTATGAAGGACCGTTCGTGGTTAAAAAGGTTTTCTCAGGTGGAGCCCTAATGTTGAAAACCATGGACGGAGAAGACTTCCAATCCCCTGTTAACGCAGACGCAGTAAGAAAATACTTTGTGTAAAAAAGGACCCGCTGGATAAAAACAGAATAAAGATCCAGGCAAAAATGGGCATTCCGGTGAGCCAAAAACAGAATAAAAGGCTCGGGCAAAAGTTAGGGAAATCTTGAAAAAAATGTACACCCGCTGAGTTGAAAAGCCACATCGAACAACTCAGGCAAAAAAGGGTATCCCGATGGATTGAAAACCTGAAAAGGCGATCCATGCAAAAGAGGGATTAACACGAACGACTGCGATCTGCGAGATCTATAACCTATCTACAGTTGAGACTATCCTAAGGGTTGAAGATCAGTTCAATTACTTTTCTCAAGGGCAGAGCCAACAGAGTGTCTTGAAGATATACGAGTCATAACTGGGTTGAAACTTGATGAGATCCACTTCTTGCATTGCCAATAGGATAGTTTGTTTTCCTTTTTGGATGTTTCCTCTTTCCAGGGAACTGCTTCCTTTGTATTGCCTATTCATGGCCATTTTTCCGAATCAATAAAATTCAACTTCAGTTAGCTTGTGACTATCTGCTTCTCATTTTTGTTTTTCATCTAGCATTGATTGATTGCGGAAACGTCCAGCAAATTGTGATTTACATTGTGTTGTGAACATTTGAATGCTTTCTAACTCATGCAGGAGAACAAAAACATTTAATACAAATCTGAAAGGGTGTCAAGATGCCCAGATAATGATTCATACCACGAGCCTGGGGCAGGCAGGTCCCAAACTAACTCTCCATGTTGCAGGCACTATCGATTATGTTTATGCAGGTACAGGTATAGGTGTTGCTAACAGAGCTAAAAGCAGATTCCCAGGAGGAACATTTTTTTATGCTTGACCAAGAGCAGGTGTCTCCCAGGGTGTCTCCAATCATGCCCAGTAAAGTGGAAGTTGAAATTTCTCCCAGCAAGGTAGCAGAATGTGGGTGTCATCCCCAAGTAGAAGTTTCCCTTCAGACAGGGGCAATTCTCAGCAGTATGAGGAGTGTTTTTCCTCCCCAGCAATTTCTTCCTTAGCAGTATCATGCCTTTGGTTCCCAGCCAAATCAGGAGGTCCTCACTTCTCCACCAGAGTTCAAGAAGGGTTCATCTCCGGCAGAGTCTTTGCGCTCCAGTATCAAAGTCCAATTTATTTTTGGCAATGGCGGCTGTTCAGAGCCGATGTATCATTGACAACCTTCCCCGCAGAGTTGTCTCCTCCTCATCAGGATGGATCAGATCAGTGCAGTGATCATCGTTTCTCCCCAGTCAAGCCATCTGGGATACTTGCAGTCTCCTTGTCAGGAGATCCTTTTGCATTCGCATACGCATAATCATCATTGCATATACATCCTCCACAGCGTAGCCTTTCCATCATTATGGAGCATTACGCCATAAATTCAAACATATGCATGCCAGCATGGGCCAGTTTTGAGGTATATTACAAACATCTTCTCAACCTGAAGTACTCCGCACAGAGGATACCAACATCATTTTTCATACATCCTTGTCTTTCCAAGTCAATGTTCGTCACTTATTCCGCGTCTTGTTTGTTACAACAGTCGCGTCGCAGTTTTCCGTTTTGTACAACGGACCTGTTTGCCTGGGCTCTCATTTATGTATAACGACCCCGTTCCATCTTATCCTATTTCCTTTGTGTTTATGGTTATCGACTGAGGCCGGTATACCATTGCGTTTCCATTCGAGGATGGTTTTGTTTTAGATCCGAGGATCTTTTTGAGAATGGTCATCCGAGGATGGCATCTCTTCTTCAAGCCCTTCTGAGGTTGGTCTTGTTGTTGTGGCTATCATTCGAGGATGATAGACCATTTTGAGCTTATTTATTGAGGTCAGTTTGTCTCTTTTGCAAAGTCTGTCTGAGGTCAGTCTTTGTTGTTTCTAGTTATTGACTGAGGCCGATATACCATTGCGTCTCTATTCGAGGATGGTTTTGTTTTAGATCCGAGGATCTTTTTGAGAATGGTCATCCGAGGATGGCATTCTTTTCTTCAAGTCCTTCTGAGGTTGGTCTTGTTGTTGTGGCTATCATTCGAGGATGATATACCATTTTGAGCTTATTGATTGAGGTCAGTTTGTCTCTTTTGCAAAGTCTGTCTGAGGTCAGCCTTTGTGTTTCTGGTTATCGACTGAGGCCGGTATACCATTGCGTCTCCATTCGAGGATGGGTTCGTTTTAGATCCGAGGATCTTTTGAGAGTTGTCATTCAAGGATGGCATTCTTTTCTTCAAGTCCTTCTGAGGTTGGTCTTGTTGTTGTGGCTATCACTCGAGGGTGATAGACCATTTTGAGCTTATTGATTGAGGTCAGTTTGTCTCTTTTGCAAAGTCTGTCTGAGGTCAGTCTTTGTGTTTCTGGTTATCGACTGAGGCCGGTATACCATTGCGTTTCCATTTGAGGATGGTTTCATGTTAGATCCGAGGATCTTTTGAGAATTTTCATTCGAGAATGAATTTCTTTTCTTCAAGTCCTTCTGAGGTTGGTCTTGTTGTTGTGGCTATCATTCGAGAATGATAGACCATTTTGAGCTTATTGATTGAGGTCAGTTTGTCTCTTTTGCAAAGTTTGTCTGAGGTCAACCTTTGTGTTTCTGGTTATCGACTGAGGCCGGTATACCATTGCGTCTCCATTCGAGGATGGTTTCGTTTTAGATCCGAGGATCTTTTGAGAGTTGTCATTCAAGGATGGCATTCTTTTCTTCAAGTCCTTCTGAGGTTGGTCTTGTCTTTGTGACTATCATTCGAGGATGATAAACCATTTTGAGCTTATTGATTGAGGTCAGTTTGTCTCTTTTGCAAAGTCTGTCGGAGGTCAGTCTTTGTGTTTCTGGTTATCGACTGTGGCCGCTATACCATTGCGTCTCCATTCGAGGATGATTTCGTTTTAGATCCGAGGATCTTTTGACAATCGTCGTTTGATGATGGCATTCCTCCCAATATATTTTATTTCCCACAGAGTTCAAATTTCCAGGTTTTATTCGAGTATTCAATCACTCCATACCTTGAACGTCTAAAAGCTCTCGCAATTATTCGTTCAGGCCTGCAGATGATTGAATAGGGGCAGCTGTAATACCTCAAAATTTGCCCTCTCATATCCTTAACATTTTGCATAGCATTTTGCATACATAGCTTCATAAAATAACCAAAAACATTGCATCATGTATAACATAACTGAGGCATGGGTATGTGACCATTGATTGGAGCAACTGAAGGCATTACAAAAGCAATCACATGGCCATAAAGCTTCTCAACTTGGTGCGAAGGGTTCACACCATCCCACAAGTCTTCACTTGAAGCCACGAGCCATGGAAAGATGGGGTTTGATCAAAGGAGGAAAGCAGTGCAACATCTCCTGATGGAAATGGCCGAATTAGGGTTTCATTTCTACTGGGCTTCTTCATGAAGTTTCAATTCAAAGAGGATTCCTTTGTATTATATATGATGTCAAAGGCCTAGGGTTCAAATCTCGTCCACAAATTCATTTTGGAAGGGGTTCGACTGGCCAAACGACTGAAACTCGAGGAATCGGGGAGAAGGCAACCGAGCTAGGTTAGAAGGGTCGATTCCTGACTTTTAAGATCGGTATCATGAAATTAGGGTTACAATAATCATATGGTTCAAAATTGGTCAAGAAATGATGGAGGAATCATAAAGAAATCAAAGAAAAATCATTTGAAAAGTGGTTGGTTTTGCATTTCCCTCCACTTTTCCTTCCACTTTCTTTCCACACTTCTTTTCATTCTTTCCCTTTTGTTTTTCCATTTCAATTCCACTCCATTTCCCTAGGAAACTTCTACCATGTTCTACCATCTTCTAGAGTATTCCAAGGAATATTCCCTTTTCCAACCCTAACCCTAACTAACTACCAAACCATAATTTTGGATCCCAAGCCTAATTTTTGGGCCCCAAACCTAATTATATTCCCAAACCTAGCTCCAAGCCTAGCCTCTATATATTCATTAATCACTTCATTGAGAGAGGTTCACACAATTTTCCAACTTTTCACTCTTTCACAATCACTTTTTCTCTCTCACTTTTCCTCCTTTTTCCCTCCTTTCACTAAAGCTTTTTGAATAAGCTCTTCAAGTTTCACATTGAAACTTGAAGATCTTGAAGCTTAGCCTTAACCTCCATTGATTTTGTGGATTGTGGAAGAAGAAGCTACTGAATTTTGGTGAAGGTTTCGACTTATCGGAAGCACACGAAGGTTCAAGCATCAAGAACACATTTATTTTGCGGTTTCGCGGTTTTCTCGGATTTCTCTTCGATCAAGCTCTGATTCTTGCAACATTCACCGAAGCACTTCTCCACTTCGTAGGTTGGTGATCTAAATCACGTCTCCTTTAATTTATTCTCTTCATCTCGCCATTTCGGCATTCTTTAATTGCTTTTCGTTTTGATTGCGATCGATTATGTGTTGCTTGCGATTTATGACTTGTAATGGATTAAAAGTTAAGGTGTTTATAGTTATAGGTTCTAGCATGTGTAAATAAGCCCCAATTAAGTAGAAATTAGTGTTAGCATGTTCCTAGATATTTTAGGGATCATTAGAAGTGAGTTTGTGGCCAAAAACACTTATTTCAAAAGTTTTTTTCACTTTCTGTTCAGTGTTAACCGGTTAACGCATTTGGTTAACCGGTTAACGCGTGCTTTTAGCCACAAATTGTTGTTGTTTTAGGTCCGTTAACCGGTTAACGCATTGGGTTAACCGGTTAACGCTGTTGATTTTTGGGTTTTTAGCTTATTTCATGGCTTAGTCCTAAGTTCTAGTGGCTCTAATGTTCATACATGTTTAGGTAGTGATTTTAGGGAATTTTTGGGTCCATTTCCAGTAGCTCATTGTCGCACCTCGAAAAATACGACCTCGCAATAAAAGAGTACCGCGGATGAAAATTAAAAACAACAGAGTCGCCACCGAACTTATTTTATTCCAACTAAGGAAAAGGAAAATATCGAGAAACCTTTTTTGAAAACGGATAGAACAAGGTCTTTGAAACCAAATTCTAGGTTCGGGAGTCGATTCCGTAAGGGGAAGGTATTAGCACCCCTTACGACCGTTGTACTCAACGGGAACCTCTTGTTTAACTTGCGATCTAATATTGACTTATGCTTTCTGTTTTCTTCGAATAATAAAATAAATGTAAACGATTCTAATATAAGGTTAATAGGGGAAATGGGTTATTTTGTTCCTAGGGTGCTCGGCAAGGAGTAAGATCCGTGTGCCTACGTATTCCCTTGTGCAATGGGAAAGTCAGAGCTTCGTAGTTCGTGGTTCTAAGGTTGATCGGTTTGTTTTAATGAACAGTTATTTAAATCGCATTCTACTGCTAAGCGTTGGCTTGTCTGCTCGTATTATGAGGCTGAAGCGCTAGCTTGTTTGTGAGATAGAAGGGATTTAAATAATGTCCGCTTAAAAGAAGTTTGATTCGATTGGTGTTTTTAATAATGAAAGGGTAAATAAACTGCGTCCTGAGGGGCGGGCCTCAGGAGAATTTATTCGAGAATTCGAGGAATGCGAGACTCCAGAATTCAATTCTTTCATTATTTAATATGTGGATTAAAAGTTTTAATTACGGAAAGTCGAATGAACGACGTCCCGCGGGGCGAGCCTCGGGAGTGTTCATTCAAGAATTCGAGGAATGCGAGACTCCAGAATTCAGTTAATCCGTTAAAATATTTAAATGTCGAATTCGGGAAAAAATTCGATGGCGAGGCACGATGCGCTCGACTTACTTGGTTCGCGATTCGATTTAAGCGATAAAAAGAAAAATAAGAATTTAAATTAAATTGCAACAATTAGAATAAATGTATAAGAATAAGCAAATTAAATTGAATTTAATAGAATACTAAATAATTGAAATAATATAATAGAATATAAGTTAACTTAAATTTATTTTATTGAATATTGAATTACATAATAAATAAAATAGGAGGCCTCATATTAATTAAATTTTCCAATTAAAAGTATCGGAAACAATTTAATTTGTTTTAATATCATTGGCCCTAAAAAATGGAAATAAATCAAATGAACATTAAACTTTTTTTTAAATTTTTTTTTTCTTCTAACAGGAATATCATACAAATAATGGCAAAAGAAAAAAAATATGAAAAAAAATAGATAATAAAAAAACTAGCAAGAAAGTAAAGAAATATAAAAGTAAATAAATCATAATAATATGCGTGGGGTATTCGTATGGGTCTGGAGTGGAAGATAACAAGATGAACTGGGCTGAGCCCAAAAACCAGGAAAAAGAAGTCACAAAAAATAAATAATAAAAAAACAAAAAAAACTGAGGGGAGGTGCGTGTAGAAAAACTCAAATTTAACCAATGGCCCATAGGCCCTTTAGCAATTCCATCAGGATTTTATATATATATATATATATATATATATATATATATATATATATATATATATATATATATATATATATATATATATATATAAAACAAATTAAAATTAATCACCAATTTTTCCTAACTGTGGATCAACATCATCAATTGAGGAATAAAAACAATCCTCTTCTTCCCACGCAACAGAACACAAAAACAAAACCTACCCAAAAATGGCGGCCAGCAACTCGCGATCCTGACCTTTATCAGTCGAAGCTCCCGAAGGCGACACGGCTCCTCTTTCGCTCGACTCAGGATCGATCTTGCTTGGAAATCGAGATGGTAGGCTTTCTCACGAAACCCCTCTGTTTGCTCGCTCTCTGCGTTCTCGAGTATCACGACGGATTTGTCATCTCCTTTTTGGTTCGCATGGTAGTAATGGTGGACGCGGCGACGCTCAAATCGCAAGCCTCTCTTGACGGTGTGGCCGAAGATTTTGCTTTTGGTGGTTTAGATCGAGTTTTGGGATCTCGCTTTGGTTCGTATGCGGGGGTTCTGCTGTGTTTTTGGTTTGTTCTCACCGTGTCTCTCCTGGTTATGATTTCACGCCGGATCTGTATTTTCGGTACGACTTCTCATTTGCGATGAGGTTTGCTCGTGATGCCTTCGCCACTCACAACTTGTGTTCTCGGTTCGTTTAGATTCGGTTTCGATGGTTGGTTGTGAGGTGCTTTAGTGTTGTGCCGGTGGCGAGGGCTTTGTAGTTGTGCCGATGGATGAGGGCTTTGCAGTTGTGCCGGTGGATAGGGGCTGCGATTTGCTGCGTTTGTGTTCTCTTGGATCTGTGTTTTGGTTTAGGTGAGGGTTTACGACGAGGTGATTGTTGGTGTTTCGGAAATGGTTTGTGGCTCTTTCGGTAGTTCCAAATGATTTTGATTTATTTTCACGTTCAGTTTTGGAATATTTGGGTTGGTAAGAGTCTCATATTTTTTGCAGTGATTGGTGGGGATTGGAGGAAGGATGGTGTTTATTTAGAGATGCAGCAAGTTTAAAAAAGTTTGTTTATTATGCAATTGCAGGGTCATGAATGAAGATGACGGGTTATAAAATGGATCTGCTTATTTTGGAACTTGAAGCTTATTTTTAGAGTAATTACAGCTTGGTTTATTGGTTTTGACAGGGTAATAAGAGGCTTTCCCCCTTTTTGAGAGGAATAAGATACTGGTTTTATAGAAAAATAAGTTGGAGGGTGAAATGGAGATTTGAGTAGAGGAATTTGGATAAGAATCAAGTTTGACAGGCTGTGAAAAAGTTGTTATGCTGAATGCAAGAAAATGTAGTGGGATGGTGGAATGTGTAAATGCTTATCATAACAGAAACTAAAGAAATAAAGTAATCTAATAATAACAATAATAATATAAAAAATAATAATAATAACAGAAAGTATGAAGTGAATTTATAAAAATAAAATAAAAGTGATGATGGTGATAATGATAATAAAAATAATAATAATAATAATAATAATAATAAATAATGATAATAAAAACAATAACTTTTAATTATAAGAAACTATAATAATAATAGTAAAGATGGAAATTAAATAATAAAAAAAAATGAAAAAAAAAACGGAATAATAAAATAAATTCTTAGATTTTATTTAGAATGGTAAATGGGCCTTGAAATATTCATGGACAACAAGAAAGTGAATTAAAAAATAGAAAAGGGAAATAAACCTAGATGGAATAAAATAAAGCATAATGGACTTTTGTAGAAAATGAATTTAAATGAAAATTGAAAAAGATAAATAAGAATTGATATGATGAATATGAATAACCGAAATAAATCGGATGGTGAAATATGAATGGATATGAATTATGAAAGGTGATAATCGGATAAAAAGAAGTAATAATAAAAAAACGAATGGCCACCATACCTAAACCTACATGAACTGGACCGACTCCTGGTGACTAACACACACAAAACCCTCAAAATAAATCTCCATTGCACGCATTCAAGCAAGCTCAAGTGAAACCTAATTTTCGCACAAACTCTAAGAAAAGACATATTTTCTTAAAATTTTCAAATAACAGACAAAAGAATAAAATGGTGCATAATTTTTGATTTTTGAGATAACGGTAAAATAAAGTAGTACATTATTTTGATTTTTTTGGAATATCGTTAGACAGAAAAATAAAACGGTGCACGTAGGAAAAATTTGGGGTATGACACTCATTCCCCCATTTCGAGTTGTTTCGACGCGTTTCCGTGCATGTTGCGTGTTATGCATTTTAGTGTTTCTTTGTGCATATCTTGAGTTCTTGCATTTTGTTGCCATGTTTATGCATTATTTGGCATATGAATAATCATGTTGCATTCTGTTTTTACATATTTTGCATTGCATTAAATCATTTTGTATTTCATTGTATCAATGCATGTTGCATTTCACATAATCATGTATTTATGTATTTTCTTTATGCATTTAATTCATTTTTCCTTCCATATTTGTGTTTGGTAGGATTTCTCCCTTTGTTAGGATCAACTTATCTTCCTTAGGAAGTAAGTTGCATCATTTTTCTTCTTTCTTTTCCTTTTCTTCTTTAGGATTAGAAAAACCTCATAAACCATAGGACCATCATATGATAACTAACTTAGGGCCGTGTCTTAGTCCCCCTTAGATTTTTGCCTTTTGCAACTTGAGTCTTTCTTTCTTATCTCATAAAGAAAAATAATAAAGTACTTAATAAAAACTGAACGTTCTTGTACGACACGAGACTTTATTGCGGAGTGCTTATACACGTCCTGTTTCGGGGCGAGGTGTAAGTATTTACTGCGATGGATAGGTCTTAGTATGAGAATGTTCACAAATAAATTCAAAACATTTCTCATAAATGACAAAAACACACAATAAGCGGCTTTCCTGCGGGAACTTCTTTTCTCACCTCATTCACTCACAACGTGAACTCGCGACGACTTGTCTCGCATGCAAGACGGTAAATGCACTCGTACCAGACGAGCCTGTAACACCTGAGCATAGACATACGCAGTTCCAGCTATAAAAAACACAAACAAATAGTTCCCGCCTTAGTTAGGCGAACTACGTCGACTCTGATCCTCATTATCCCGATGAGGTACGTAGGCAGCGGGGTAGGGCCCGTTCAAGCACATTCTTTATTTTCCCTACATTTTCCCCATTCTTTCTTTTTGTTCTTTTTCAACTCCTTACTCATTTCAGTTCCAGTTCCAGTAGCATTTCTTTGTTCAGTAGCACTTTATTTCTCACCCTTTGAAACAAACAAACAAGCGTGGGTCCCGTCGGGATTCAGTTGCTGCATCATCACTACATTACTCCAAGTTTCTCCAAGATTCATCATCCAATGAGTGTTTATTTCACTCCACTGAGGATCAAAGACAATTAGCAAGCATAGAAGGAACCTCACCTATAAGATTTCTTCAACCTCTGCATATCTACATTTTCAGGTTTCTTCTGAAATTCAACTTGCATGATTTTTTTCAATTTTATTTGATTTGTGTGGTTTAAAGCTTGATAGAAGTTGTGCATACTCTGGCTAGTTGATAAGTATAGTAGATGTTTAGATCCATTTCTTAGGTGGAATGTGTTTTCTTCGATTCACACTAATTAAACATGATAAATGAATTGTAATCCTAGATTCTTATTGTCCTCAACCTTTCGAACACTTCTAGGGTTTTAGATTTCACTTCCATGAGGTTTTTAACTTTGCCCTAACCAGGACTCACCAGAGAAGGTGATCGGAGACTAGCTCCGGTCACTTGAACAGTTGCCCTAATATTTCTTCAACTTTATATCCCAGCCTTAGGATCTTCTCCATCCAACGTCCACTAGCTTGCCAGTGTTTAAATGACACACATGCTTATCACGTGCATCACTTATAAGCCTAGGCTCTCCCATGCGTGCCATCCACCTTGTTATGATGTGCCATGTGATATGGTCGACTTGATTTGCATAAGTTTGACTCCATCTTGGGGCGTTAGATTGATCTAGAGGTTCAAGAGAAGTCAATAGGTTGACTGATTCCCCATCCTATCTTTTGGTTTAGAAGCGCATATGGTCTAGGCTTGGTTTCTACTCACACCCCCATTTCAATAGGCCCAATGAGTCTGAACGTAAATCATTCATTTTCACACCCCTCTTCATTTTTCCTTTTTCTATTACAATTTTATTTCCTTAAAATTACCAAACTTCATCTAAAAATTCTCAATAAATTCACACATCAACCTCCCCATTTTTTAAAATTTTCCACATTTTTATTTTTATTTTCCATTTATTTTTCATCCAGAATTGAATTTCAATTTCATTTCTTTTGGTTTATTCACATTCTTGAACACTTTGCTTTTCTCATTTTATTTCTTTCAAACCAAAACGGATACTGATCCCATTCGTTTTGCCCTATCTAGAGGGCACATCAAGGATCCTAAAAATATTTTTTTCCCAATTTTAAAGTCATGTTTGGTACCTTGTTGAGCCTTTCTTTTGGGCTTGATCATCCCAAACCCTAATTCACTTTACACCTTCATTTGAGGGAGTTAAAAAGAGATTTTTTGTGAGATTTTTTATAGGTATGTTTTCCCCTGGTTCATGACTTTGAATGTCAATTTTCATAATTTTTCAATGCCATTTGATATTTTTTTTAGTCCTTTGTGTCACAAGTTACATTTTGGTCCTCATTTTGCCATCCTTCTCATTCCATGTTGGTAAGGCATGTATGTCATTCATTTGAGACCATAAATTTGAATCTTTTAGGTCTTGTTAGAGGTCTTTAATTGATGTTCATTCATGTTTAGGTCATTACACTTTGAATTTGTGGGTTACTTGGTCCTTAAGTCACATATATGTTCATTTATGCCCTAATTTTCATTCTTCTCCTTCACCTCACTTCTAAATCAACTTTGTGAGTATGATAGCCATGTTACATCATTGTTGGATATCTCATAAGTGTTCCATACCCATTTTCATGTATTCATTTCAAGTCATGAGCCTTTGTGATCTTTGGTGTCATGTGGTGTCATAAAACTCCAAAATCAAGCTTTTGGTCCCTTAACCCTGATGCCATTCACTCTAATTACTTTATGACTATTTTTTGAGTTTGAACTCCATCTTAACATTTCATAAAGCCCCTGGTTTTTGTACGGTAAGTTCAAGTTCCTTTGACCATGTTTGACCTTTTCTTTCTAAGTTTTTCCCCTCCTTTGAAGCCATATGTTCAATGCTTATTCTTTCATGTATCAATCTTATGTTTGAATCTCTCTAACTTGAATCTCTTCATTCCCACTTAGTTTCACACTTTAAGACACTCTCATTTAGTGTTTAGTTCTGGATTTTACATTCACCTTTGACCTCATTCAAGTTTTCCATACTTAACCATTTGGATACTTCATTTAACTTCATCTTGACTCCTATTAGGGTTTAGTACCATTTAGTGCATAATTTGTTATTGTTTGGTCCTCTAACCTTAGAATGCTTTAATATGATTTAGCTAATGACTTTAGAAGATTGTAATCATGTAGGATGCTCTAGACTTAGGTCTTAACCCTAGAAGATCATGAATGCTTTACCTTAGCTAGTATGAGTTTTACTTGAGTTTTGACATACATGTATGTTCAAATGATTTTGAAAAAGCTAACCCTTGTTTTGTAGGGAGGTTGAGGTAAGACTTGTATATTCTACTTCATACTCATATCTTTATGCTTTCTAAATGTGATTGCCTTGGCACTTTGTGCTTTATTTGTATAGGCATCCCTTTCTTTAGAACCACTTACCTTCCTTAGGAAGTAAGTTGAGTTCTAATTTTCTTTTATTATTTTCCTTTCTTCATTAGGATTAGGAAACATCACAAACCATTAGGGCCCCATTTTGTATACAATAAATAACTTAGGGTTGTGCCTTAGTCCCTTTAGTGTTTGTCCTTTCTCATTTGAGTCCTCTCCTCTCATCTTCAAACAAAAATCCAAAAGACACTTAATAAAGGATGAAAGTAGTCTCTTGTGTATAGCCTTATTCCATGGGGCACTCATATCCATTCCATTCTAGAATAACGTGAGCTTGTCTAGCATGATGTACAAGTCTGATCATGAGACTATCTTCATAAATAAAACATAAAAGACATTTCTTCAAAAGCTACAA
Source organism: Lathyrus aphaca (assembly GCA_963966055.1). Lineage (NCBI taxonomy): Eukaryota > Viridiplantae > Streptophyta > Magnoliopsida > Fabales > Fabaceae > Lathyrus > Lathyrus aphaca. The sequence continues at coordinate 262,974,720 of OZ014525.1, read as the reverse complement.
AAACAGGTAATAAGTTCAACAAGCTAGTGAACTTAGACCCTAATCCTTGGAAACAAGTATTGGATAAATTATCCTTACTTGGTACACAGGACCTTGTCATTTCCTTCTTCCTTAGGTTTGTGAAGCATTACCTTTCCCGTTCATTCAGGATAAAAATGTCTGGCTGTAGACTCTACCTTTTCCGCGCCACTTTCACGTTTGTACTAGGATGAAAATCCCGGGAGCGATAGCTGGCGACTCTGCTAGGGATCGAACCCAGAATCTCTGGTTTCCCCTTTGAGAGTCAATCCTAACGCCTTTTTTTTTGTTTCTTTGGGTGTTTATATGTGTGTTGTTGTGTGTCTATTTACTGTTCTCATTTACACTCTGTACTTTACTGCATTTATTTATTACTTTCAGTATTTATTTTCCATGCATCATATATATTGGACTATCTGGCTGTGCTGGTTTCATTTTTTCTGCGGGATAGGAGTTACTGTGAGATAAGCCAAATACCTGACTTGAGTGCATCTAGGACTTAGAGTGGTTCCACTTTGGCTTCATGGCATCTTGCTATGTTGGTATTAGTGAGTTCCACACCCAGACTTGCGACCGTCTTGGCAATATATTGATACCAAAATCTTTCTGGGGCAATATACAACCTTGATAGTTATGTGCATCTGGGGACCGATCATTGAGGATATTTGTGGAAACATCCCTCTCCAGTGATGACTGTGGTAGACCATATTTGTTGGCAAACCCACTCGCATCCGAGGGCCTATAGGGAACTCGCGTAGGATGGTCTGGTTCTCTCATAGGAATCCAATTAAAGCCAATTGTTTGTATGACGATAGTATTGTACCCTTCGGGATGAATGTACTATCATTTCTCGATTCAGTGCTTAAAGATGGGGACTTGTGAGGGATGCTTGTTTCCTTGGACTCAGCTGAGACCTCCCTGAGTAATACATAATGCCAAACCGATTCCCTGATTTGGTCATGCGCCATTTCTCGGAGATGGTGAACGTATTATTGTTATTTGGCTTTGAGAGTCTGTTATGTTGACTCGAGTAGCATACCCGTGAGATGGGAAGGATTTACAGGTTTGTAGGAACCTTAAGACCTTCAACACACCCACTGTACCAGCATGATTCAATATTGTGATCTGTTCTCTTACACAATTGACTATGAGATCTGAATCCTTAATCAGAGAGATGATTATCATGATTTAGTGATGTTGTGACCCTGCACATACACTTGCTTATATGATTGACACTACACAAACACATCACTGATCACATGCCTTGCCTTGCATAAGCATTATGACATCATTAATCATATGTGTTCTTTTTATTCTCGGGGTTCATATTATTCCCGATTCCCGGTCATGTTGCTACTTCAAGATGGAAAATCCAAGGAAGAAGAATGTTCACTACACCTTCCCGCAACCAGAAACTGAGAGTATTCAAAAGATGATCAGTTTGATGAATGACAAGGTTCTGGATGAATTCAGAAGAGAGTATGGAAGGATTTTGGAATATATGAATAAGCCAAAAATTGATCAAAGGGACAACCTTCATTCCTTGCTACAATTCTATGATCCACAATTACGAGTCTTTGTGTTTCGAGATTATCTTTTGGCTCCTACATTGGAAGAAGTTTCCAGCATCCTTAGGGTCCCCATCAAAAGTGGTGTTCCCTATTATGGCTTGGAGAAGATTCCTTCATGCAGAGACATAGCTGACATTTTCCATTTGGATTTGTCCAAAGTTAGTAGAGGGCTGGATGTCAATAAAGGTAAGTGGTTTCTTTTGGATTTTCTTGTCAAAGAAGCTTAAGATCTGGCCTCAGAGAACAAGTGGGCTAAGTTCAGTATATTGCTAGCTTTGATGGTATATAGGATAAGCTTGTTCCCAAGGGAGAAAGGTCTGATTAGCATGGAAGTTGTTGTCATCTTCATTCAGAGAAATCTAGTGCCTACACTGCTAGGTGATTTCTATTATGGGGTCCATTATAGGAATGAGAAAAGAAAAGGGTATGTGAACTATTGTGCTCCTTTGTTTGCTGATTGGTTTGTAAGGCAACTCCAAAAATCAGGACCTTTCCAAGACTTGAAACAAGATTGGAAGTGGTCCAAGAGATTGATGGGCTTAACCCCAAACAACATATCTTGGGGGTGCAATAGAGACCTGATAGGCAAAGAGATTATTTCTAGCTGTGGCACTTTCCCCAATGTACCCTTGCTGGGAAGGAAAAAGGGGAATAAACTATAATCCTTCGTTGTCCAGGAAATAGTTTGGTTATCCTCTGAAGGTTCCACCATCAGCTGAAGAGGTAGTTGAGTCATTGTATTTCTCGATAGAAGGAAATATGGAGTCGTGTATATAGGTAGCCCAAGCTTGGGAGGTCAAGATAAGGCAAGGAAAGAAATATTTTGGGAAGGTGGACCCAAAAACATATGATCCTTTTGCTACATGGTTGAAAGATCGTGTAGAGGTCATACTTCTCCCGTTCTCTATGAAGTCCCCCTATACCCTAAGGAAATGTTACCCCTGAATTCAATAGCTCTTAAAGATTACCAGAAATTGGAGGCCTTGGTTTAACAACTTAGAATGGAAAATCAAGAGGCCAACAATTCATGCCAAAAGTTGATGATTCAGAATCAGAAGTTAGAAGAAAGAGCTCACTGGGCTGAAGAGATGGTCAGGCTCAAGCATCATGGCTTCCAGGAGAGAGAACTCTACTTTAAGAAAAGAGGGTTAGCTGAAACCCACAAGGCGAGTCAGTGCTGGAAAGATAAGAAAACTTTGAACGAAGCTAATGAAGCTATAACCTTGTGGCATGAGAAGTGGGAAAATAATCTGAAGAAACAGAAGGAGTTGGAGACTAAATACAAACTGGAGATCAAAAGTCTTCAGGACACTCTAGCTGAACAAGGAGAGCTGCTTGTTCGCTTGTGTTTTTTGCGAACAACCTCTGGTTTACAATTCCTTGGAACTGGGTTACTTGCAGGACCAACCACACAAGTCCTAGGACACATGTGCTAAATTCTTAGGGTTTATTTCTTAATGTACAAGTCTTACTAGTTTTCTTATATGTTCTGTCAAACGATCTCTTAACGAAATTGTTCTTGTTTATATCAAAGTATGGATATGTTTGTAAAATGAAACTAACGAAGAACTTAAAGTTCGCAATAAAGGATTTCTGGAATGTAAATTGCTCGAAAGTAAATGGCTTGAAAACAAATGACTGAAAGCATAAACTTTGAACAAGAAATAAAAGAAATCTAAATTTTATAACTGAAAGATAAATGGTGTTACACGTACATTTTCCAGACAATTCTTTTTTCTCTTACACACGAGTATTAGAGTAATTTTCACAGGAATGTTGTACAAAATTTCACACACTTTACACAAAGCAAGACTATCCTATTTATATACAAATAAAATAACCGTCGAATAACGATCAATTCCTAAGAATTCGCCACTTGGCATCCTGCATGTTATTAATCTTTAGGAATCCTCCACGTATCTTCTTCCAAGCAAGGCCGTTATTCGTATTACAACTGCCCTTTAACCGGCGAAGCGACGTATCTTCTCGTCGCGTTGAATTCATTTGAAATTCAAATAGTCATAGAATCTCCTTCGTCGAATCCTTGCATTCACATCCCTTGTCGAAAACATGAGAAGACTTCTTTGTAGTGATGTGAAGAACTTTCTAACTGGCACCTCAACCGCTTCTTCGACAGATAACTGTTCATTATATCACGAACCAAATCATCACAAACATTTTCAAGATTCTGGACATGTTTGGAAGAAAGAGTGATCATATTCTGTCGAATATCTTCACAGCTATGTACATCATTGCTCAAAGCACAATAAGATAAGGAGTACTGAGAAACTTCAATGTCGAATAATGGTGACTTATGGAAGAATAGCTAACGTAACTACCAATTTGATAAGGCTCTCATTTATTAAAACCCATGGTGTCGAAATTATGTGTATACAAATTGCCCCCAACAAAGGTATTTCGACTGATTTATGGAGAAAGCATCTTTGCTGCCGAAACTTTTATTTCGACTCAACGTCTTGCATTAAATGCACTGATCCCTGAAATTTTACTTTTATCTTGCATTAAATGTGTTGATTCCCAAAATCTCACTTTTGTTAAATCATAAAAAGTAATCATCAGATTCTCCTAACCCATCACATCTAACCCACGTTTCTAGACATGATCTCCATGACTCTATGAAACTAGGTCTGCCATACTTTTTCAACTTCCACAGCCTTTTCATTTCCACTAACGCGTCGACACGTGCCATAACCGTTTGAAAAATCAAACGTTTCTCTCCTCAATCTTTAGTATAAATACCCCTATTCTTCCTTCTGAAGAACGTTTCGCTCCCCAAACTTAATACATTTCAACTTTCTCTCTTCTCACATACCCAGTCTATACTCCTTCTCGCTCAAGTTTCTTCACTACCAAAAATGGAAACTTCAAGCAAATAGAAAGATAAGAACACATCTTCTCTCCCCTGCACACACAAAATTCTTGGACCAAAGCTTGTGGGTAACCAACAATACGTCCCAGAACCTCCAAACGAGAGGGAGAAAGCAAGCATCTACTATTCTCAGGTACTCATCCCTATTTTAATATCTGGTAAGTGCCATGTTATGTTAGGTCCTCTCCCTAACCCTAATGCTGATCAAACTCGCCTTAAGGAGTTTTTCCCTACTTATTCACGTACAAAACCCATAGGCGCATGAAAAACACCTAAATCTAGTGATAAATCACCAGAACACACCGAACAAAACTCTGAGTCGGCTTCCCTAAATTTGATGTACTTGAATCAGCCTAGGATTTTTAGAAGCTGTCCTTAGTCGAAAGAACCTTCCGAATATGTAGACTGGGTAGACAAAATCGAAAAAGTCAAGGGTAAAAACTGGAAGAAAATTTGCATTTATGACTTGATCCAGCTGTCGAAGGAAGGCCCTGGCTACTGCACCAATATGATCCTTGCTTCCCTCTACTTTTGGGATAGTACCTACAACACTTTTCACCTTCCCTACGGAATAGTGACCCCCACTCTACCTAGCTGCCATAGTAGGTCTTAGTCCACTAGGGGCAGCTTTCGATCCAACTGTACTGGTTGAAAATACCATAGCTTTTGAAACTAGTTTCGCCTCATACTCCCCCTTTATTGCCCACTATCATGACAATGACTCTGCTGATGTATTAGATATATAACACATAGCCTTTCTCAGCCTTTAGCTGTCGAAATTTGTGTTTTGCACAAGATCTCTTCAAGTGGCCAAAAAGTACATAACCCTAGCCAATCAGCTCCATGCTGGTATGAACCTGTGCTTAAGCGAATTGATTCTGACCAACCTCTACGAATCCATCAGTGAGGGTGTCGAATCTATCAAGCAGATCAAGGACAAGGGCAACCTCAGTTTGGCCGGCCCATTCTGGCTCCTTCAACTATGGCTCAACGCCACTTTCGAATCCAGTCTTCCTGACAAAGGTATAGTGGATGAAGAATATGTCAAAGAGAAACATGTCGAATGGGCGAGACTAGCGCAGTTAACTCCTTCTAAAGAAGGACTGGGTCTTCGAAGATCCTTTACCAATTATGTGAACATGTTCGCCAAAGGCTACAACTTCACTGCATGCATGGCACCTTTCGCCAACATGACTGTCGGACCCAAGTGGTTCACCCGGAAACTTCCCGTGGAACACAAAAGGAAGAAGACAATTCCTTAGCCATATGGAAATTGTTTCTTACACCCAAGCTCTTGTCCTCTTACCCAACTATGTCCAACTCTAAAGTGACCCTATTAGTTTATCAGCCGAATTTAGTGGCCTTACAATTTGGGCTGATACAACTGAAACCAAGGTCAATCTATCCCAAGAAAAGCTCCATTCTCTTTTACAATTCGTTCTCCACTAAGTCGAAGAGTATAGAGATCTCAGAAAAAGTCAATGATGCTGCTTTGGAGATTCAACCAGTGGTCTTTCCACCAACCTTCTTCTGCACTCAAGAGTTTGACATTTGGTGGAAGGAGTATTATCTCACCAGATTTTATGACGTAACTGACTTCAACACTCTTCTCACAAATGCCTTTGCTTTTGTGCAGGATCGAACCAAGAAAGGTACCCAACAACATGTTAAAGAGATTCAAATGTTCCAAAAATATTTTGAAACAATTTATAGGCCAGATGATCTTAGGTGAGCCATAGGCGAAGCAGCTATGACTCTGAAGCATAAATTCACAGAAAAATGGGGAAGTTGGCATTTCCCTCACACGTTCCACTAGAGGCGCGTTATAACTTGGCGTATACTTGCTATCCACCAAAGTTTCCACCTCTACCATATGCTGATTTTGGTGTGGCTCTGAGCCCGCCTTTTCCAGATTGGTTCGTATGTGGCTCCGACTTAAAACTGCTTCAAGAGTCACAGAAAAAACTTGTCGAGCGTGTGGTTCCGACCAAATATCACCTGGATAATTACCTAGGGCACCTTCATATTGGAATAGAACATGTTCGCGTGGAATCTACCATTCTTGAAGGTTTAACCATGATTTCGACTTCATATTTGTATTCATATCTTTATGTTTTATTTTCTTCTTTACTCTAACTTCTCTTTCTTATTTCAGCTGTCAAGATCACTGGCAACAAGAACTCTGTCGAAGACAAACCTGACAATTCCACCAAGAAATCTTCCTCCACTTCAAAAAAGGTTCTTTTCTTTTATGAAGAAACTATTTTAATCATGCAATTATCTTAGTCTTGGGCTTATTAGATTTTCCTTGATGTTTCAGATGAGTCAAAAACCACCTACTCCTCAAAAACGGGAGAAAGAGGAAGTGCAGGTGCCTTCTGAAGACTCTGGTGACGAATCCCTAGACAAAAAACCTTTGAAAAGGAGGAAACCTACAAAAATAAAGACGATCGCTTCCCAAAGATCACTGGTGACGTCGAAAAAGAACCATCATGCGAGCCTAGTAATTAAGCTTGTGCAAGATGCAGAAAGTGGGAATTCTAGTTTCCACACTACGATCCCTCAGGTAACTATCTTTCGACTAAATTTAACTTTGATCTTTGTATACTCTTCTTTTTTAAACTTTATTTTATTTCAGGTTCAAATCAACACTGATGAACCTTCCATCAATTCTGGCCCTCTACTCCAAGCTGATTCGATTAAAGAATTAGAGGCAAAGAAAGACCAACTGCAAAACTCCCCTCTTGACGAAACCAAAAAGGTCCAAAAAGAAAATGCCTCCAAGGGTGATATGCTGGAAACCCAAATTGTGGCTGAATTCGACATCACCATGGAGGAATGTTCTGCAGATAATTCCCCTGATCAACCAAAGTCCACTACCAACAAAGAGAGTCCCACCAAAGACGATAAAGACAGAAGGGCTGATGTTGGATCCAGCGTCCAACAAGGGGAAGAGCAAAACAAATCCAAAGATGCTGGTGAAGAGGACCTTAATGCCAAAAGTACAGAAGAAAAAGGTCAGTCGAAGAAGGAGGATGGGCCTAACACTCACATCAATCCTGATCCATTACAAAACAATCCTCCATCTTCTGGTTCGACTATCTTCTCTCGTGAGGAGCTTGAGAACCTGAAAACAAGGAAGCCTTTGGAGTATTTGAAGGCCATGCTCAAGAACCGCTACAACTTTCAAGACTCCTCCAACAGTTCGACTACCTCTGGGGCTACTTTTGAGGTTAAAACTCTCAGCTCCATCATGGCTGAAGTTAAGGCGAAAGTGCTTGGTGTCGATCTGTTCAAAATTTTGGAGGAGGATCTCACCCAACAATCTGAACTGAAAAAACTCCTTAAACAAGTGAATGTCTTGGAAGCCAGTGCTGACGAAACTCGTCTGGTAATGGACCTTGCTCAGATAATTGATGTAGCAAGTGGGGATCTCAGCCGTAGAAAGGATTATGTCCAAATGACCTCCAAAAAGGCTGACACCCAGGCTGCTGAGTGGGATGCTGTGGAGGCTTCAACTGAGAAGGTTTCAGAGATGTCAAAACTCTCTGAGACTTATTCCCAAGAAGTGGCTGAATGTGACAAAAACATTCAAAACTTCAAGGAATAAATAGCCCAGCTTGAAGCCAAAATTGCTCAAGAAAGGAAGCGCAAGGCGGATCTTCAACAACCCAAGAAAGAAGAAATTTAAGAAGAAATCAAAGTGGGGCTTCATCACGTGGATAAGGCTCATCAACTAGGCAAAGAGATTGATGAAATGTCTTACAATAAAAGTCTGTGTGATTGTCGAATCTCAATCCAGAAAAGGAAATTTACAGAGCTTAAGGAGTCTTTCCTTTAGAACCAGGACTTGTAGTAGAAAATAGGCTATGCATTTTCTTTTCGTTTAGCAGCCTTAGAAGGCACCTTTTGTAATGACTTCAATGTTTATTTGGCGAAGTATTTAATATAATTATTCTATGTTTATTTTTACTTCTTGTAGAATTGGTTTATATATTTTCAAGTATTTTCCATTTATTTTTAATATTCTTTCGTCTTTGCCTATTTCTTCGACTTCATAAGCACCATTAGAAAAAACACTTAAAATTTTGAAAGTCCCTTCCCATTTGGGGGACCACTTTCCCATTAATCTGTCTTTTCGATCCATGGGAAGTATTACCTTCCAAACTAAATCACCCACACAAAGGATTTTTGACTTTACTCTTTTATTGTAAGATTTTTCAACTCTTTCTTTTTGTCTCCTTATTAAGTCCAACGCGCGTAGCCTTTCTTCGTCTAAATCCACTAATTTGTCCATCATCATGCTTCAATATATTTCTGAAGGAATTTCATGATGTCTTTGAACACATATGGACTGTAAATAGATTTCAAATGGAAGCACTACATCATGTCCATATGTCAATTTAAATGGAGTAGAGTTAGTGGCTTCTTTGGGTGACGTTCGACAAGCCCATAAAATCTGATCTAAGGTTTTATGCCAGTTTCTAGGCTTTTTACCTACATGCTTTTTGATCAAATTTATTACCACCTTGTTTGTTGCTTCGACTTGTCCATTTGCCTGGGCATAATAAGGTGCAGAGGTTAATAACTTAAACCCCATCTCTTTTGCAAAAGCTTGCATAGTTCTACCAGTAAACACAAACCCTTGGTCAATGTTTATTATTTCTGGTATTCCAAATCTATAAATTATATATTTTTGGATAAACTCTATGATTGCTTCTTGATCCACATTCACCAATGGTATGGCTTCAATCCATTTAGTAAAGTAATCAACTCCTACTATGATGTATTTTTGTCCTTTCGATGAAGCTGGTCGAATTTCTCCAATTAAATCTAAAGCCCAACCTATAAATGGCCAATGCTTTATGATCGAATGCAATTCACTCGCAGGGACATGTGGTATACTTGCATGGACTTGGCATTCTTGGAAACCTTTTGCGAATTCGACACAATCTTTTAGCATGGTTGGCCAATATAAACCTTATCTAAATAACAACCATTTCATATTGTGCCCTGCTTGGTGTGCACCACATGTACCGCTATGTACATTCGACAATGCTATGTAAGCTTCTTCTTCGCCTAAGCATCTTAGCAAGACTCCCTTTGCATTCTTCTTGAGTAATTTATTTCCAAAGAGTACGTAGCTTAGAGATCTATATCTTACCTTTCTTTCCACCTTTTGGTTTGGGTCTTGCAGATACTCTTTGATGGGTTTTCTCCAATCTCCCACCTCTGAATTATCTATGTTAAAGATTTCAAAGCTTTCGTCATCCCCATAACCAAGTCTTATCGTTTCCAAATCTGATGGGGATAATTTGGTTGATATAACCCTTCCCCTTACTTCAATAGTATTCTCCAGTTTTTCTTTCGATACTTTGCAACCTGATGCAATTTGAGCCAAGTCATTGGCCTCTTGATTTTTTATTCTAGGAATATGTTTAAAGGCCACAATGTCGAATGCTTTGTGGAGTCTGTTGGCTATAACGAAGTACATAATCAGATTTTCTTTGACACATCTGTATTCTTTGGTCATTTGTTTTATTACTAGTTCTGAGTCGCCCATTATTTCGACTCTTGTTGCCTCCAATTCCAACAACATTTCAAGTCCAGCAATTAAAGCTTCATATTCGGCTTCATTGTTTGAACATGGGTTTTCGACCCTGTACTTGAATTTTGTTGGAATTTTGTCAGGAGAAATAATTAATATTCCAATACCAACACCATTCTTGTGGTTGGAACCGTCAAAATATAGTCTCCATGGTTGTAATTCGACGTATTTTATTTCATTTTCGTCTATGGAGTGGTCAACTATAAATTCAGCCATCACTTGTCCTTTTACAGCCTTTAAAGGTAAATATTTCAAGGAGTACTCAGTTAATGCTAGAGCCCACTTCCCAATTCGACTATGTAAAATGGATTTAGACAACATATATTTTATTACGTCGAAATGGGATGATACAAATACATCAACTGGTTTTATATAGTGCTTTAATTTTGTACAAGAAAAATACACACATAAACATAATTTTTCTATTACACTATATCTAGTTTCAACATCGTTTAAGACTCTGCTGAGATAATAAATGGCTCTTTCGATGCCATTTTCATCTTCCTGACACATCATGCTTCCTAGGGTCTTGTCGGATGCTGAGATGTACAACCTCATGCTTCTTCTTCTCTTATGAGACATCAAGACTAGGGGACTGGCTAGATATCCCTTAATCTTGTTGAAAGCGTCCTGTTGCTCTTGCCCCTATGCTAAGTCTTCTTTTTTGAGTCGAAGCAGAGGAGAAAAAGCTTGCGTTTTCCCACTGAGGTTTGAAATGAATCTTCTTAGAAAATTAATTTACCCTAGCAGCGATTGCAATCCTTTCTTCGTTGATGGTGCTTTCGCCTCCATTATTGCTTTAGCTTTGTTGGCGTTAATTTCGATTCCCTTTTTGTGGACCACAAAACCTAGGAAATCTCCAGCCTGCACACCAAACATACATTTGAGGGGATTCATCTTTAAACCAAATTTTCTCATCCTTTCAAAGGATTGTCGAAGATGGTCTAAATGATGTTTTCTTGAAACGGACTTTATTACAATGTCATCAATATATACTTGCATGAATGTTTCAATGAAATCATGAAAAATAGAATTCATGGCCCTTTGGTACATAGCTCCAACAATTTTTAAACCAAAGGGCATAACTACCCATTCGTACGTCCCTATTGCTCCAGGACAACGAAAGGCTGTTTTGACAACATCTTCTTCTGCAATGAAGATTTTATTGTAGCCAGAGTATCCATCTAGCATGCTCAGGTACTCGTGGCCTACTGCAGAGTCTACTAACATTTTTGCTACTGGCATAGGATATTCATCCTTAGGGGTGGCTGAATTCAAGTCTCGAAAATTAATGCACACCCTTAATGTACCATTTTTCTTTATCACAGGTACAATATTTGCAATCCATTCGACATACCTGGTTGGGCGAATGATTTTGCATCTGAGACGTCTTTCGACCTCTTCTTTTATTTTTGACAAAACCTCTAGTGCAAATCGCCTTTGAGTCTGCTTTACAGGCTTCTTACCTTCTATGATAGGAAGCTTTAGTTCGACTATGCTTCTATCGAGGCCAGACATTTCTTTATAGTCCCATGCAAAGCAGTCTTTAAACTCTTTCAGCAACTGGACTAATTCGACTCTGAACTGGGGGTCCATATTAGCACTTATATAGGTTGGTCTTTTTTCTACTCCCAGTCCTAGATTGATTTCTTCCAAAGGATATTGTGCCACCATCTTCAAGCCAGTTGATATTGGGTCTTTTTCGAACCCCAAAGGTTCGTCATCATAGATGGCGTCAAGCTTTTGATCCTGCCACTCGCCTATCTGGTTGTCTTTATCTTCTCCATCAGTGCCCTGGTGAGGGCATGGTGCGTCTAAATTTTCTTCATTGGCTTCGACAGCCATATATTTTATTTCGGCTTCTAGAGCCGGTTTTAGTTTATTTTCGGCCATGTAGGCCGCCAGTCTATTCAATGCTGATGCTTCACTTTTCATCATCGTCGAACTCGCTACCCCAGCCAGCTGGCTCTACATTAGAGGTTCCCCATGCATGGCTTGGTTCACCAATCACCTCCTTGTCCCATTGAAACCCATGTGTTGGATGTAGGTACATGGAACAGTAGGAATTGTCTGATGCTTTCAGATCGAACTCAGCTGGGTTACAAGGAGCTATGTGAGCCAGATTTCTGTCGAAGCTTCGACTGGTTACATTGTTTACTTTAGTCATGAAGTAGCTTTGGTCTGCTTCGATGTTTTCGACGATGCCATCAGGGCACTAGATGACTATGCGTTGATGCATGGACGAAGGGACATCTCCTACTCCATGGATCCACTCTCTTCCCAACAACAAATTGTAGTTATCCCTAAAAGCTATAACTATAAACATTGTTGGTCTGGTGATAGCGCCAACTGGTAGATCCACTTGAATAACACCCATAGTTGTGCCCATTTTTCCTTCATAGTTTGACGAGACCATGTTGTGTGGTTTTGCATCAGAGTCATCTTTCCCAATTTTTCTTAGCATGTAGTGGGGCATTAGATTCACTGCATTTCCCTCATCCACTAATATTTTGTTGACGCCTACATTTCCGACCTTCCCTTTTATGAATAGAGGTTTCAAATGTCCCCTCATTGATTCGTCTGGCTTCTCAAAGAAGGCGTTATGTTCTTCGACACAGGCATTGTTCATGATGTAATAACACACAGGCCTTGGTCCCACGGTGTTGTCTATCATGTTTTCTTCTTCGTCCTCAATTTCCATCACCCTGTCAAAGTCTCTAGGGAGGACTATCACTACATTGCATATTATGTCGAACGACCCATCTTCGTCAGACTCAAAGTTGTCAATTGCTTCGTCACCTTCTGATATTGAGTTGGTGAGCTTTGACAACTGCAACATGTTGTTGGTGCTGTTCTTCTGGCGAGGTTTGTCTTTCTCTACTGCCTGAGTGTTTCTGCTAGACTCTACTTTGTCTTTGTCAGCGTTTTTCTTCTTGACGTTGAGTCCGTCTGCTGCTTCTTTCTTAGCCCTTTTCTGCCTCTGGAATCTTCTCCATTGAGACTTTGACATGGGGCTTTTTCCTTTATAATTCTCTGAGGGGTATGGTCTTGGCTTCTGTTTCCCAGTTTCTTTCTTTACTTCGACTGAATATCCTCTATGGACTTTGAAATTCTTCCATTTTCTTGGTCCTTGGGCATCTCTAATGGGTTGCACCCATCTATCACCAGGTACCTTTCCAGACGGTTTGTATGTGATGTAGTATCTGGCCCCAGGGTTCTGAAAGTGATACTTGCCTTCTCTTGGATCACATCTACATGTTTCGACTGCTGGCCTTGGTCCCCAATTTACTTTCATTTTGGTCTTTTCCACAGCCTCCAAGTTTGTTGCTGCTTTTCTGTCAAATATGGCACTGCATCTTGGACATATCATTACTTCAGTCTTTTTCTTTTGACATCTTTGAATGAATTCTGCCAAGTTCTCATCTTCTTTTGGGTAGGCTGTCCTTTGGTATTCCTCTCGATGACGTTCCATTTTACTATTCTCTTTACTCCCTCGAGAGGCTTCTACCATGTTGATATCTATTTTCTTTCCTCCAGCAATGCTCAGCTTATCCATCTTCTTGATGAGGGCTTCTTCGAGTGTTTCCACCATGGCTTCTGCAGTGCTCTCGTTTGTAGTTTCGACAGCATTGGTGAGGTTCCCGATATCATTTTCTTTTGCTTGGCCAGGAGCAACACATTCAAATGTTTTGTCTTCATTGTTGAGGCCTTCAGTAGCCTTCTTCTCAAAAATGAGGGAAACATACGATTTTTCCTCAATGTTCTCAAGGGTGTCATCCCAACCTGTTGGTTGGATTTTGTTGATGTCAATATGGGCACTGGCAGGAGAGGTGTATTTCACAAGGTAGTCGAACTTTCCGCTAGACTCTCCCAAGGTGTCCCATATTACTCTGTCTTCAGGCAATTTATTGTTTCTCTTGTCGAAGCCTTCAGTAGCTTCCTTCTTCAGACACTCAGAGCTTTCAGTAACCCTGGTCTTGTCTTGATGATCGAAACTCTCAGTGGCCTCATGCTTGTTCTAGTTGTTGAAATCCTCAGTAATCTCAATGTTGGTGGTGTTATCGAGACCCTCAGTAGTCTCATCCTGCTTTGAAGAGTTGAAACCCTCAGTGGCCTTGACATCGTCCTTCGCCTCAAGATCATCAGTAACCTTGATCAATACGGGCATGGTTAATTCGTCTTTGGACACTTCTTCCACGTTGGGCTGGATAGGGAGATCTTCATTAATCCCCACCATATTAACGTAGGTGTCGGAGCCTTCAGTGGCTTCAATCATCTCAAAGCTATAATCAGACATCTTCTCCATTTCGACCATATTCATGTCGAATGGTTCAGCATAGTTGGCTTCCAGGATCTGCATAGGATTGGTGTCAATCCTCATTTGTTGCTTCGGCTTGTCCCCAAACTTCAGCCTTCCATCCTGAATTGCATTTTGAACTAGATCCCTGAAAAGAAAACATTGAGAAGTTTTATGACCCAGAAAATTATGGTACTTACAAAAACCTCTCTTTTTCTGTTGGTCTATAGGGGGTTCTTTAACACCTGGTGGTCTTATTAGTTGACCATCTTTTACCAATAAATCAAAGATTTCATCACACTTGGTGACGTCGAACGTATATGTTCTTTTAGGGAATTTATTGTTCTTCTCCGGTTCGACAGGATTCTTTCCATTCGACGGAGTTAACATTTTGCAAGAATATGGTGGACCTTGCTTTAATTCTGCCAAGTCAATTTATTGGTTGTCGAAAACGACTGATTCTTCTTCGTCACAGTCATCTTCTTGGCATATTCCTACATAGGCCACTCTTTCTTTTTTATCTTTGTTAGCCCTAAACTTATCAGCTTTTAGCCTTTCGATCTGCCTTACCCTATCTGCCAACTGTGCCATATCTTTTAAGTATTGAGTATCTAGTTTCTTCCTTATGGAATAGTCTAGACCTCCTGTAGCCATTTCGACCAGTTCTTGTTCTAGTACTTGCGTGAAACATCTTGCTTTTAACAGTCTAAATCTGTTAAGGTAGTCATCTATAGGCTCTAAGAATTTTCTTTTAACACTGGCTAATTCTTTCAGGCTTATTTTAGTTTGTCAAATGTAGAATTGTTCATGGAACAATCTCTCCAACTGAGTCCATGTATGTATGGAACTTGCTGGTAGGGACGTAAACCAAGTAAATGCATTTTTCATTAAAGAGCTTGGGAAATATTTCATCCTTAGATTTTCATTACATGCTATTTCTCCCGCTTCGATCAAGTAACGCACTACGTGCTCTATGGTGGATTCACTAGTATCCCCCGAAAATTTTGTGAATTTGGGAATTTTCCACCTTGGAGGTAATTCTTGTTGCAAAACATATTCAAATAGTGGGGAAGCGTAACTAGGCTTATGAAACCCCATGTTTACCCCATTTTGCGCCATTATTCTTTCGACCATGACTGCCAAATTGTTTTCGGCAGGTGGATTATTATAACGCATTCTCTGTTGTAAAATGTCATCAGCGTCTTGACCTCTCTGAACTATCAACCTCCTAGGCTCTCGTTGGATAGGGACTTCGACACGAGGTTGTTCGACAATCTCTTCTTGGAGTCTTGGATTTGCCTGAGGGTTGTTTAAAGGTCTTTGATTTATTGTTAGTTCTTCTTCGACATTGATTACTGAATTCTGAATCATAGGTTCTCTTTTTCGAATTTGAGGGACTCCAAAAAACTCAGCAATGCGCACCATTTATGCTGCCAATATTTGATTCGTTTGAGTAATGCTTTGTATTAAAGGGTTAAATACTTCGCCCATTTGTTGTGTCAACCTATGGACCATTTCATGATTACTTTTGTCCATTTGTTGACGTATTGCTTGCGCAAAATTAGTTGTAATTGTTGGCATTTGGAATCTTGGTGGGGGTTGGTTTGGCCTACTAACATTCCCACCATAACCTGACCCTTGTAATGGTGAAGACATGTGAACCATGGCATCAGAATACAAAGGTGTTGCGTTATGTAAACTAGCCATCACTGAAGTTGGCATTCCATAAGGTTGTTCTCTTCCAAACATAGGCATGGAAAAATTTGTTTGATATGGTCTGAAGTTATTTCCTCTAGGGGGAGGGGTTGCCACAGGCATCGAATGTCCCATATTGGAAGAACTAGGTGCGTTCTGAGAGAAAGACACCGCTGATATCGATCCAGATGATGAGGGATTTCCCCCTTCTGAAACGTGGATTGCTTCCATATTTCCCCCTGTCGAAGGAATATCATTGGAAACTGGAATTTTGTCAGTATTTACTTGAGGGATAACCATTTTTCTTACTCTAGTTCGCCTAGGCCTTTCTGCGTCAGTCACGGCTAATTTACCGCTTCGTAAAATCATACAACGTAATAAAACGTTTTTGGAATAAGAAGAATCCTTTTTAGTATTTTAGCACTAGTCCCACCGGGCGTTCCAATTTGTTCGCTTGTGTTTTTAGTGAACAACCTCTGGTTTACCAATTCCTTGGAACTGGGTTACTTGCAGGACCAACCACACAAGTCCTAGGACACATGTGCTAAATTATTAGGGTTTGTTTCTTAATGTACAAGTCTTACTAGTTTTCTTGTATGTTCTGTCGAACGATCTCTTAACGGAATTGTTCTTGTTTATATCAAAGTATGGATATGTTTGTAAAATGAAACTAACGAAGAACTTAAAGTTCGCAATAAAGGATTTCTGGAATGTAAATTGCTCAAAAGTAAATGGCTTGAAAACAAATGACTGAAAGCATAAACTTTGAACAAGAAATAAAAGAAATAAAAATTTTATAACTGAAAGATAAATGGTGTTACATGTACATTTTCCAGACAATTCTCTTTTCTCTTACACATGAGTATTAGAGTAATTTTCACAGGAATGTTGTACAGAATTTCACACACTTTACACAAAGCAAAACTATCCTATTTATATACAAATAAAATAACGGTCGAATAACGGTCAATTCCTAAGAACTCGCTACTTGGCATCCTGCATGCTATTAATCTTTAGGAATCCTCCACGTATCTTCTACCAAGCAAGGCCATTATTCGTATTACAACTGCCTTTTAACCGGCGAAGCGACATATCTTCTCGTCACGTCGAATTCATTTGAAATTCAAATAGTCATAACGTCTCCTTCGTTGAATCCTTGCCTTCACATCCCTCGTCGAAAACACAAGAAGACTTCTTCGTAGTGATGTGAAGAACTTTCTAACTGACACCTCAACCGCTTCTTCGACAGACAACTGTTCATTATATCACGAACCCCAAATCATCACAAACCTTCTCAATATTCTGGACATG
Source organism: Lathyrus aphaca (assembly GCA_963966055.1). NCBI lineage: Eukaryota > Viridiplantae > Streptophyta > Magnoliopsida > Fabales > Fabaceae > Lathyrus > Lathyrus aphaca. The sequence goes on along the minus strand of OZ014525.1, from coordinate 262,957,330 downwards.
TTTGGAAGAAAGAGTGATCCTATTTTGTCGAATATCTTCATAGCTACGTACATCATTGCTCAACGCACAATAAGATGAGGAGTACTGAGAAACTTCAATGTCGAATAATGGTGACTTGTGGAAGAATAGCTAATGTAACTACCAATTTTCTACGGCTCTCATTTATTAAAACCTATGGTGTCAAAATTATGTGTATACACTACTCCAAAAGGCCCACGACCAACGAAAGGATTACCTCCAGGATATGGTAAAGAGTCAGCAGACAGTAGAAGGCACTCAGAAGGAAATAGAAGAGCTAAAGCTTCGGGCTGATGTTAATAAAGTCAAGACCAAGCCAAACTCAAGCAAAGAAAGTGAGAAGGTGTTCCTACAACAGATTAAAGAGTTATATGCCTCTTTTGATCTCAGGGGTCTCCTAATCCAGAAGCTCATACAGGAGCCAGATCATCTAGACATTGCCCAGTTGCTCCAAGGTGTCAAACACCTTAGCTGGAGGTTGCAAGATGTAGAACTTCCTAGGGTTTAGTCTCGTGCTCTCATATTTGGATTACCCACAGGCCTGTTGTGGGATTCCTTTTTATTGATGTACTTTGTTTCTTTTCTGATGTATGAACTGGTACCTTTCAGGGACTTTGTTGTTTCAGATTTAAGTTTATATGATTGACTTGCCTTGAATCTCTGGTTGTTATCTTTTGCACTGACACGTGGTGATAAGCACCAATTCTCCATGGCTGTCACCTTATCTGAACATCATACGGGATCTTCTTCCAAATGCTATTCTCTTAATACCGGAACAGGAAAGTAAAAAAAAACCTTGAGGATAAAAGGAACACAACATTACATGTATTCACATCTTTTGCATTTTCTTTCTTTTTGCAGGTTGTTCAGGTTACTTAACTTATACATTTTCAGGGAAAGATTGCGAGAGCAGCTAAGACCCGTCACCCTAGACAAAATATTCCTCACCGGTACACTACCTGCAACAATCAAAGAAACATCATGGATACTGTGCAGACATAGCTTAATGAACTCCGCACCCAAATGGGAGAGTTTATGGCAATGATGCAAGGCATGACCTTGGGGCAGCAAGAGTTGAGAAATTCCATGTAGAGGCTTACTCCTCCCCAAAGAGACCCTTCGGTGGTTACTCTGGATGCCCAGGGAAATCCACCCAACAACAACAGAGGAGATAGACCTCCGGTTCAGGAAATGGGTACCCCTACTCTTATCCCTGTGGAAGATTGCCAAGAAGATAAGTTCCCTCCGGTCAACGATGATATGGGTTTCGGCACAGGTGGAAACTTTCAGGATTTTCAACTGCTGGACGAGAAGGTTAAGGCCCTTGAATGTAGGGACACTCTTGGAATTGATGTATCTGATATAGGTTTGGTCTCCCGGGTGGTCGTCCCTCCTAAATTCAGACCTCCAGGCTTTGATAAGTATAATGGAAACTCCTGCCCCAAGACACACTTACAGGCTTTTTACCGCAATATAGTCGCTCACACTAAAGATGAAAAACTCTGGATGTACTACTTCCAGGACAGCCTCTCTGGGGGCTCACTGGAGTGGTATATGAAGCTAGAAAAGAACTCTGTCTGAAACTGGAAAGAGCTTGGGGTGGCCTCCTTAAGCAGTATTAGTACAATATTGATATGGCGCCCAGCCGTACTCAACTCCAGATCTTATCTCAGAAGAACTCAGAAAGCTTCAAGGACTATGCTCAAAGATGGCGTGAGGTTGCCGCCAAAGTACAACCACCTTTACTGGAAAGATAGATAGTGGATATCTTCATGGATACCCTCCCAGGGAACTTCATAGAAAGATTGGCAGGCTGTTCATCCAGTGGGTTTTTGGACATCATTTTGATGGGTGAAAGGATAGAAAATTGGATGAAACAAGGCAAAATCCAGAATAACAGAGCGTCAACCTCCAATGTAAAGAAGCCTTTTGTGAAGCACCGAGAAGGATAAATTGGGGCTGTGTATACTCAAAACAGAAGAGGAAACCAGATTGTGTATCATCTGGCAGCTCCTGTCACCATTGTTGCTCCAACAAACCAACCACAGGTTCAACAACAACAGCGTCAACCAAACTACCAATAGCAAAGGGCTCCTAGGCCATATTATCCTCCCCGATTAAATGACAAGCATCTTGAGATGCCACCCATGTCATATGCCCAGCTTCTCCAAAATCTTCTACAACTACAAATGATCCAATTAAGGACCCTGCAACCTCCAAGACCGGGGTAAATCCCTGAGGGGTACGATGCCAATGCTCGCTGTGAGTTCCATTCTAGGGCCTCAAGTCACAACACAGAGAATTGTAAAGCGCCGAAGCACGTTGTCCAGGACCTGATTGACTCTAAAGCAATCAATTTCGCTCCTACTCCAAATGTAATACATAATTCCATGCCTCCTCATGGAAGGATTGTGGGGGCTGTTGATAGCGGTGAAGGTTTGAATTTGATATCTGATGTCAAAGATTTGAAAACTCCATTGATGGCAGTAAAAGCTTGCTTGGCCAAAAGGAACATGTTCCTGGGTTGTGGAGAAAATTGCCCAGATTATGTTAATTCCCCAGATGGTTGCGATCAACTGAGATCAGGGATATAAAAGATGATCAACGAAGGAAGTATACAGTTCGATAAAGTTGTGAAGAATGATGATATATCAACTGTTACAATTTATTACAACCCAACACAGGTTCTTGTCGCAGCAAGGGTGGCGCCAATAACCATCACTACCTCGGGACCCATCCCCTACCAGAGTGATAGGGCCATTCCCTGGAATTATGGGGGTGAAGTGTACTATAATGGCCAAAAACAAGACATAGATGCGTCCACTTCCTCTCCGTGCCAAATTGAAAATGTTGGAGTCGGGGGATTTACCAGAAGCGGTAGATTATTTGCGCCAGAAACTTTGAGAGGCAATACATTGCCACCAAAAGATACTGTCGAGGCTCAAGCAAAAGCCAGGGGAAAACAACCCATGGCTAATGATGCACCTATGCCAACAATAGATCCTGACATCACTTTTGATAAGGAAGCAGAGGAATTCCTAATAATCATCAAGAAAAATGACTACAAGATTGTAGACCACTTACAACAGACTCCCTCTAAGATCTCAATTTTATCTCTATTAATGTGTTCAAATTCACATAGGAAAGCCCTGTTGAAGATTCTAAACAATGGGTATGTATCGTAGGATATATCAGTAAATCAATTGGAAACAGTGGTTTCAAGTGTAAACTCTAGCCATGGCTTGAGATTCATAGATATGGACTTAACATCCGAGGGACGCAGGCACAACCGCACCCTACATATCTCCATGGAATGCAAGGAGGCTGTGCTCTCCCACGTACTGGTTGACACAGGGTCGTCACTGAATGTGCTCCCCAAGAAAGCCCTCATGAAGCTGAATTATGATGGGGTCGTGTCGAGGCCAAGCGACTTAGTCGTATGGGCATTCGATGGTTCGAGGAGGTCAGTGTTCAGAGAAGTGGAATTACCGATCAAGGTAGGTCCACAAGTCTTTAATGCAACTTTCTACGTGATGGACATCCAGCCAACCTATAGCTGCTTGTTGGGGAGACCTTGGATCCATTCAGCAGGGGCAGTATCCTCCACCCTTCATCAAAAGTTAAAGTTTGTTTGGGAAGGGCAGATTGTAACAGTGTCAGGAGAAGAAGACATCTTCATCATCCACTTAGCCTCATTAAAATATGTGGAGATGGATGGAGAAATCGTTGAGACTCCTTGCCAAGCTTTTGAGCCCATCAAGTCTGATAATGCATCATCATCAACTGCTTTATCTAAAGATCCAAAGAAAGGAGCTTCCATAGCTTCTTACAAACATGCCTTAGAGGTGGTAGAGTCAGGTGCAAAGGAAGGTTGGGGTAAGACAATTGAGATCCCAGAAAATAAATACATGTATGGAGTTGGCTACCAGCCTGGTCAGTCAACACCTGGACAAAGTGCTAGAGGTCAGAAAGGCCCAATTACCTTCACCAGTGTTGGGTGGGTTGATCATGGAAACGTCTGTGCTGCACAAGGGAACACGATTGACAGTGACTATGATCTTGACGGATGGATTAAGCCTTGTGCTCCGGGGACACAACTCAACAACTGGTCGGCTGAAAAGCTCATCTCTGTCACTCATCCTGAAGGGTAATAGTTTATGTTTTTCTTTCCTATATTCAAGCTTTATGACTTACCCGGGGCATAACAGCTCATTGTAAGGGTTCTTTTGTTCATGATACAATTTCATAATCATCAATAAAGCAGACGTTTTTGCATTCATGAATGTTGCTCCTTGTCTTTCTTTTTCATGTTGTTGTAATTTTTGAAAAAAAATGCAAATTTCATACAAAATAAATGGCAATGTTTCCTAAAACCATTTCTAAATCTAGAATGAATCATTATTCATGCAGATGCTCCTCATCGGGTCTCATCAACGACGACCTTGCTATGGCTCAGTATGACTTTGACAATCCGATCTACCTAGCTAATGAGGAAGGTGAGGAAGATTGTGAACTTCCCGAAGAGCTAGCCAGGTTGCTTAAACAAGAGGAGAACATGATTCAACCACATGAGGAAGCTATTGAGGTGATAAATCTGAGTACTGAGGAAGACAAGAGAGAGGTAAAGATCGGGGCTACGTTAGAAGAATCTATCAAGAGTCTTCTAATTGCCATGCTTCGAGAGTATGTTGATGTCTTCGCCGGGTCTTATCAAGACATGACCAGATTGGACACTGACATCGTGGTGCATAAAATACCTCTCAGGGAAGAGTTCCCACCTGTAAAGCAAAATTTGAGATGAACACGCCCTAACATGGCCATCAAAATTAAAGAGGAGGTGCAGAAACAGTTCGATGCCGGATTCTTGGTTGTAACAAGTTATCCCCCATGGATAGCAAATATTGTACCAGTCCCTAAAAAGGATGGTAAAGTCAGAATGTGTGTGGAGTATAGGGATTTGAATCGGGCCAGCCTTAAAGATGATTTCCCTTTGCCTCACATTGATGTGCTTGTTGACAACACTTCTTAATTTTCCGTATTCTCCTTTATGGATGGCTTCTTTGGCTATAATCAGATCAAAATGGCTCCAGAGGACATGGAGAAGAATACGTTCATTACGCCCTGGGGCACCTTCTGTTATAAAGTCATGCTGTTTGGTTTGAAAAATTCCGGAGCAGCCTACTAACATGCAATGGTGACATTGTTCCATGATTTGATTCATCACGAGATTAAGGTCTATGTTGATGACATGACCAAGAAGTCGCAAACAAAAGAAGAGCATCTAGTCAACTTAGCTAAACTATTTGGCAGGCTTCGAAAATTTAGACTAAGGTTAAACCCGAACAAATGCACCTTTGGGGTACGTTCCAGTAAGCTACTGGACTTTGTTGTCAGTGAGCGGGGTTTCTTAGGGAGGTTGAACTACATTGCACAATTCATCTTGCACCTAACAGCCACGTGTGAGCCCATTTTCAAGCTTCTGAGGAAAAATCAGGCTATCAAATGGGATGATGACTGCCAACAAGCCTTTGACCGAATTAAGGAGTACTTGCAAGAACCTCTGATTCTCATGCCTCCAGTGCCAGGGAGACTTCTAATCATGTATTTCACCATACTCGAAGGATTAGTGGGATGTGTGTTGGGTCAGCATGACGAGTCTGGTCGAAAAGAGCACGCCATTTACTACCTTAGCAAAAAGTTTACCGATTGTGAGACACGCTACTCACTACTCGAGAAAACTTGTTACGCTTTGGCATGGGCTTCTCGCCGACTAAGACAGTACATGTTGACTCACACTACTTTCCTAATTTCCAATATGGACCCTGTGAAGTATATCTTCGAGAAGCCGGCTCTAACAGGAAGGGTAGCCCGATGGCAGATGATTTTGACAGAGTATGATATCCAATACACTTTGCAAAAAGCTATCAAAGGGAGTGTGTTGTCAGAGTATCTGGCCCAACAACCAATCAATGATTACCAGCCGATGAAGTTTGAGTTTCTGGATGAGGACATCATGTTCCTCAATTCAAAAGACTGTGAAGAACCATTCCCGGAGGAGGGGCCAGACCCCGAATCTAAATGGAGATTGATGTTTGACGGAGCTGTGAACATGAATGGTAGTGGAGTAGGTGATGTCCTTATCTCACCAGAGGTGGCACACATACCTTTCATTGCTCGACTGACATTTGTGTGCACCAATAACGAGGCAGAGTATGAGGCCTGCATAATGGGTATCGAAGAAGCAATCGGTATGAGAATCAAGAACGTTGAGATCTTTGGTGATTCTGCTCTAGAGATCAACCAAGTCAATGGCAAGTGGCTAGTTCATCAGCCTCACTTAACTCCTTACAGGGATTACACCAGGAGGTTGTTAACCTTCTTCACTAAAGTCAAATTGTACTACATACCTCGAGATGAGAACCAATTTTTTGATGCTTTGGCAACTCTATATTCCATGATTAGGGTGTATCAAGAGAACTATGTGCCTTAAATCGATGTCTCTCGTCTCGAAAGATCGGCATATGTGTTCACAATTGACAGTGTTGAGGATAATAAACCTTGGTATTATGATATCAAGCAATTTTTGAAGGCTCAGGAGTACCCAGCTAGGGCATCTAGTAAAGATAAGAAAACTCTCAGGAGGCTGGCATGAGGGTTCTTCTTGAATCAAGATGATGTAGTATACAAATGAAACTTCGACATGGTCCTGCTCAGATGCGTGGATAGACACGAAGCAGGCCTGTTGATGCAAGAGGTTCACGAAGGCTCATTCGGTACCCATGCTGGATGACATGCTATGGCAAAGTAGCTATTAATATCGGGGTATTAGTGGATCACCATGGAGTCTGATTGCTGCAAATATTCCCGCAAATGCCACAAGTGCCAGATTTATGCTGACAAGGTCCATGTACCTCTAAATCCATTGAGCTTCATGTCATCACCTTGGTTGTTCGCCATGTGGGGAATTGATATGATTGGTAAGATTGATCCAATGGCTTCCAACGATCACCAATTCATCTTGGTTGCTATAGACTACTTCACAAAGTGGGTTGAAGCGGTGTCTTATGCCAACGTTACAAAACAAGTGGTCGCTCGATTCATTAAAAGGGATATCATTTGCCGGTATGGAATTCCCGAGAGGATCATTACTGATAATGGTTTTAACCTCAATAATAAGATGATGGACGGTTTATGCTGGGATTTCAAAATAGAGCATCACAACTCCTTGTCGTATCTCCCGAAGATGAATGGTACCTTTGAGGCGGCCAACAAGAACATCAAGAAAATCGTTCAGAAAATGGTTGTGTCATATAAGGATTGGCATGAGATGCTACCGTTTGCACTACATGGGTACCGAACGTCTGTGCGTACCTCGACAGGGGCAACGCCGTTCTCACTGGTGTATGGTATGAAGGCAGTCCTACCGGTCGAAGTTGAGATCCGCTCGTTGAGAATAATGATGGATGTCAAGTTGGATGAAGCTGAATGGCTCCAAGCCAGGTAAAACCAACTGAGCCTCATAGAAGAGAAACACCTAGCAGCTGTATGCCATGGACAACTGTATCAACGACGAATGAAACAGGCTTTCGACAAGAAAGTACAACCTCAACGCTACATACCAGGTGACTTGGTGCTGAAAAGGATTCTTCCTCCTCACAATGATCACCAGGGCAAGTGGACACCCAATTTTGAAGGTCCATTTGTGGTTAAAAAGGTCTTCTCGGGCGGAGCCTTGATGTTAACGACCTTGGATGGTGAAGACTTCCAATCCCCCGTCAACACAGACGCAATAAGAAAATACTTCGTGTAAAAGGACCTGCTGGATAAAAACAGAATAAAGATCCAAGCAAAAAAGGGCATCCCAGCGAGCCAAAAATAGAATAAAAGGCTTGGGCAAAAATTAGGGAAATATTTGAAAGAATGTACACCCGCTGAGCTGAAAAGTCACATTGGACAGCTCAGGCAAAAAAGGGTATCCCGGTGGATTGAAAACCCGAAAGGGCGGTCCACGCAAAAGATGGATTAACACGAACGACTGTGGTGTGTGATCCATTTGAAACTAAGGGCATTCCAAGAGTTGAAGACAAATTCAACCACTTTCCTCAAAGGCGAAGCAAGCAAAAAGTCTTGAAGATATACAAGTCATATCCGGGTCGGAGCTTGATCAGATCCAGTCTTCACATTTCCAATAGGATAGTTTGTTTTCCTTTTGAGCAATTTCCTCTTTCCAGGGATTTCTTCCTGATGTAATGCCTATTCAAGGCCATTTTCAAATTAATAAAATGCAATTTCGTTCAAATTTGTGTCCATGTGTTTTTGTTTTTTCATCTAACATTGATTGATTGCAAAAATCTCCTGCAAATTATGATAAAAATTGCATTATGAAAATTTGAATGCCTTATAACTCATGCAGGAGGAAAAAATTATATGATACCACTCTAAAGCGTTGAGTGGCAGAGGATGGTAATCCAAACCATAAGCCTGGGGCATATAGGCAAAACTAACTCTCAATGTTGCAGGCCCTATCAGTTTTGTTTATATAGGTGTAAGCACGAGCATTGCTAGCAAAGCTAGAATAGACCTTTAGGAGACCTTCCTCAATAAGTTCTTGAACATAATTCCTCAACAAGCATCTTATTAGATGTCTTCCATTATCCCCAGTAGAGTGGAGATTGAAATCTTCCCCAATAATGGTGAAAGAAGACTGATAGTCTCCCAAGCAGAGATCTTCCTTCAACAAAGGAACATTCCCCCATCAGAGTCTTCCTATCTCCAGCAATACATGGAGACATCTCTTCCCCAAGCAGAAGATTGTATATATAAGTAGTTTTCCCATCAGATTTCTTCCTCAGCAGAGCACCGACATCTGATTCCCCAACCGAGTCAGAGTGATGTCATTCTCTCAGCGGGGTTCTACGGGTAGCGTATCTCTCAAGTCAAGTTCATTCCCAACAAAGTCTTGGCTCCAACCTCAAAGTACAATTTATTTTTGGCAATGGTGGCAATTTAGAGCCAGTGTGTCATCCACAATATCCCCCACAGAGTTTCCCATCCCCACAGGGATTAACCAAATCGATCCAGTGATTATTTCTTCCCCAGCGAAGTCGTCGAAGATACCTATCATATCCTCATCGGGAGATCCCTTTGCATCTGCATTTGCATTTAGTAATCATCATTGTAGTTCATCCTCAAGAGCGTAGCATTTCCATCTTCATGGAGCATTGCGCCATGACAAAAGCCAAGCATGTGCATACCAGCATGGGCCAGTTTTGGGGTATATTACACAAAAGCCCATAACATCTTTACAACCTGAAGTATTCCCCACAGAGAATGCCAAGTTTGTTTTCCAAACATCATTGCTCTACTAACTTAATGTTTGTTATCCCCAGTCGAGTCTTGTTTCAGTACAACAGTCTCATATTTTCGCGTCTCCGTTTAAGTACAACGGTCGCGTCTCGGGCTATCGTTTAAGTACAACGATCCCGTTTTCTGTCGAGCTTTCATTTAAGTACAATGGTCTCGTCTTTGAGTCTCGTTTAAGTACAACGGTCTCATTTTTCGCGTCTTGTTTCAATACAATAGTCGTGTCACAAGTCATCGTTTAAGTACAACGATCCTGTCCCTATGACTTCATCTAAGTACGATGATTTCATTTTTACAACTCCATTTAAGTACAATGGTTTCGTAGTTGTCGAGTCTCCATTTAAGTACAATGGTTTCGTAGTTGTCGAGTCTCCATTTAAGTACAATGGTATCGCTTTTAAGTCTTATTAAAGTACAACAGGCTCAGTTTTCACGTCTCGTTTCAGTACAACGGTGTCATGTTGGGTTTTCGTTTAAGTACAACAATCCCATTTCTTTAACTTCATCTACGTACGATGATTTCAACCCCTCGATTCCATTTAAGTACAATGGTTTTGTTCTTGAGTCTCGTTTAAGTACAACAGACTCATTTTCCGCATCGCGTTTAAGTATAATGGTCGCGTTGCGGGTCATCGTTTGAGTACAACGATCTCATTCCCTTCGAGTTCCATTTAAGTACAATGGTCTCGTCTCCGAGTCTTGTTTGAGTATAACAGGCTCACTTTTCGCGTCTCCGTTTCAGTACAACGGACGCGTCATGGGTACAAATTTAAAATAAAATAAAATAAAAAACCAAAAATATAAAAAAGAAGAAGAGAAAAAATGACATTCTCCTCATTTTTCATGGAGTACAAATTTTCAGGATTATTCGAGTATTCAATCACTTCATACCTTGAATACCTAAAAGTTGTTGCTATTATCCATTCAGGTCTGCAGATGATTGAATAGGGGCAGCTGTAATACCTCAAAATTTGCCCTCTCATTTTCATGGCATTTTACATATCACCTTGCATATACAAATACACATCATGACCTAAAGCATTGCATCATAACCAACATAGCTGAGGCATAAGGCTTGTGATCAGTGATTGAAGAGATTGGAGGTCATCCAAAGGAAATCAAAAGGAAATATGGTTTATAAACATTGTGCAAAGGTTTCACAACATCATACAAGTTTTCATTTGAGGCCACAAGTCATAGAAAGAAGTGAATTGATTCAAACATTCATATAGTGCAACATCTCCTGACAAAAGGGGCCAAATTAAGGTTTCTGATTAATTGAGCTTCCCAAGGAAATTTTGGTTCAAACTTTATCTCATGGTATTCTACATGATATTAAGTACCTAGGGTTGAAAGTTCATCCATTGAATCATTTTGGAGGGCCTTCAATTGATCAATTACTTGAAAATCAAGGAATTAGGGAAAAGTCAACCATGCTGAGTAAAAAGTCAACTCCTGACTTTTTGAGGTCAAATTCATGAAATTAAGGCTACAAGGAGTCTATGGATTGAATTTTATCAAGAAATGATGGAGAGATCATGAGAAATCAAGAAAATCAAAACTTACCATTTTTGGAAAACCAGGGTTTCCAAAAATGGCAAGTTTTGGCCATTTTGCAGTCAACTTCAAGAGAGGCCTTCTCCTAAAATAAAAGTCAAATGAAAATTCCCCTTGGGCTGTTTGAAAGAGAACATCCTAAGCTTCAAATCCATAGGTGGAACATGTCTATAGTATTAAAATTAAAGTAGTTATGATCATTCAAAGTTGAGACAACTAGGGAAATTAGGGCAAAGGTTAGGCAGGCCTTGCAGCCTGCGCGCGCGCCAGGCCAGGAAATGCATCAAACATATGGTGTGCAAGAAGTATGTGCATTTTTATCCATCAAGATGACCTCAAATGAAATTTCTTCCAACATCAAAGTTGTTCATTGACATGTCCTCTACAACTTTCATGTTTGGAGAATTTTCATTTGATCATTGGTTTGGGAATTATAGAAGGTCAAAGTAGGATCCTCACAACTGATCATCCATGGGCCATTTTCCTCAAGGCATGCCCAATTCAATCAAGTCATTATGCAGCAACATGACAGTTAATTCAATGTTCATTTTGAACAACTTAGAGACCATGTCTCATCTTTGATTGAACATCAAACATGTTCTATGAAGTATTCCCTTCAATTTGCTCACAAGAATGGCATCATTTTATAGCTTGATCATGAAGAAACATTCAAAAGAAGATCACAACATGTCATCTTCTTTCTTATGCAGTAAGGAAATGTGGTTCATGTTGGATTCAACTAAATCCAATTATGTTTGCTTCATTCAATAAGCTGGCCTTCATAAAATGCAGTGCATTGGAGCATATGATCATGTGGCTGCATGATCATTCTCACTATCATGTACTCTTTGGAGAAGCAAGGCAAATGATGCAATTCAAACATGATGAACAAGTTGCATCACTTGATCAGTTCAGTCTCATTTACATTGCTTCACCTTCATTATGCTTATCATGAACACCATTACATTGGAGCAAACTCGAGCTAACTAACTCAACATTGCATCATCACACCAACTCACCAATAACTAACTTGACTCAACTCCAAACAAATTGAATCATTTAAAAACACTTCCAACTGTTAACCATAGGGAGTTTAGATCTTAACTACACATATATAAGTTACAAATCCAACTGAATCACACAACCACTTCCATTTGAAAAAACATCATTAAAAAAATTCATCACTCTCCCTTTGAATTTTGCTCTGCATTCCCTCTGAATTCTCACTGTATTTTGGCTCGAGTCAACTTCATCTTCATCAATCTTGCTTCATTCCTTCATTGATCATCATCATCAACAACTTAAGCACCATTTCCATGGCTGAATTCAGTAGGAGCTTCAACATTGCACCAATGCATACCTCTACAAATTGCTAAGATTCTCACTGATCTTCATCAACCTTGCATCAATCATCCAAGGCTCAAGTTCCATGACACACGCAGTTTGAAACTTCAAGATTCAGTTGCTGCATCATCACTGCATTACTCCAAGTTTCTCCAAGATTCATCATCCAGTGAGTGTTTATTTCACTCCACTGAGGATCAGAGGCAATTAGAAAGCATAAAAGGAACCTCACCTCTGGATTTCTTCAACCTCTGCATATCTACATTTTCAGGTTTCTTCTGAAATTCAACTTGCACGATTTTCTTCAATTTAATTTGATTTGTGTGGTTTAAAGCTTGATAGAAGTTGTGCATACTCTGGCTAGTTGATATGCATAGTAAATGCTTAGATTCAGTTTCTTAAGTGGAATGTGTTTGCTTTGATTCACAATTATTAAGCATGATACATGAATTGTAATCCTGGATTCTTATTGTCCTCAACCTTGTGAACATTTCTAGGGTTTTAGATTTCACTTCCATGAGGTTTCTAACTTTGCCCTAACCAGGACTCACCTGAGAAGGTGATGGGAGACAAGCTCCGGTCACCTGAACAGTTGCCCTAATATTTCTTCAACTTTATATCCCAGCCTTAGGATCTTCTCCATCCAACATCCACTAGCTTGCCAACGTTTAAATGACACACATGCTTATAACGTGCATCACTTATAAGCCTGAGCTCTCCCATGCGTGCCATCCACCTTGTTATGATGTGCCATGTGATCTGGTCCATTTGATTTGCATAAGTTTGACTCCATCTTGGGGCGTTAGATTGATCTAGAGGTTCAAGAGAAGTCAATAGGTTGACTGAGTCCCCATCCTATCTTTTGGTTTGGCAGCGCATATGGTCTGGGCTTGGTTTCTACTCACACCCCCATTTCAATAGGCCCAGTGAGTCTGAACGTAAATCATTCATTTTCACACCCCTCTTCATTTTTCCTCTTTCTATTCTCTCATATTATTTCTATTCCAATTTTATTTCCTTAAAATTACCAAACTTCATCTAAAAATTCTCAATAAATTCACACATCACCCTCCACATTTTTACAAATTTTCCACATTTTTTTATTTTTATTTTCCATTTATTTTTCATCCAGAATTGAATTTCCATTTCATTTCTTTTGGTTTATTCACATTCTTGAACACTTTGCTTTGATCATTTTATTTCTTTCAAACCAAAATGGATTATGATCCCATTCTTTTTGCCCTATCCAAAGGACACATCAAGGATCCTAAAAATATGTTTTGCCCAATTTTTAAGTCATGTTTGGTACCTTGTTGAGCCTTTCTTTTGGGCTTGATTATCCAAAACCCTAATTAACTTTACACCTTCATTTGAGGGAGTTAAAAAGAGAATTTTTCTGATATTTTTTAGAGGTATGTTTGCCCCTGGTTCATGACTTTGAATGTCAACTTTCATAATTTTTCAATGCCATTTGATATTTTTTTAGTCCTTTGTGTCACAAGTTACATTTTGGTCCTCATTTTTCCATCCTTCTCATTCCATGTTGGTAAGGCATGCATGCCATTCATTTGAGACCATTCATTTGAATCTTTTAGGTCTTGTTAGAGGTCTTTAATTGATGTGCATTCATTTTTAGGTCATTACACTTTAATTTGTGGGTAACTTGGTCCTTAAGTCACATATATGTTCATGTATGCACTAATTTTCATTCTTCTCCCTGATCTCACTTCTAAATCAACTTTGTGAGTATGCTAGCCATGTTACATCATTGTTAGACATCTCATAAGTGTTCCATACCCATTGTCATGTATTCATTTCAAGTCACAAACCTTTGTGATCTTTGGTGTCATGTGGTGTCATAAAACTCCAAAATCAAGCTTTTGGTCCCTTAACCCTGATGCCATTCATTCTAATTCATTTGTGACTATTTTTTTGAGTTTGACCATGTTTCACTTTTTCTTTCTAAGTCTTTCCCCTCCTTTGAAGCCATATGTTCAATGCTTATTCTTTCATATATCAATCTTATGTTTGAATCTCTCTAACTTGAATCTCTTCCTTCGCACTTGGTTTCACACTTTAAGACACTCCCATTTAGTGTTTAGTTCTGGATTTTACATTCACCTTTGACCTCATTCAAGTTTTCCATACTTAACCATGTGGATACTTCATTTAACTTCACCTTGACTCCTATTAGGGTTTAGTACCATTTAGTGTATAATTTGTCATTGTTTGGTCCTCTAACCTTATAACGCTTTAATAGGATTTAGCTAATGACTTTAGAAGATTGTCATCATGTAGGATGCTCTAGAGTTAGGTCTTAACCGTAGAAGATCATTAATGCTTTCCCTTAGCTAGTATGTGTTTTACTTGAGTTTTGCCATGCATGTATGTTCAAATGACTTTGAAAAAGCTAACCCTTGTTTTATAGGGAGGTTGAGGTATGCCTTGTATATTCTACTTCATACTCAACTCTTTATGCTTTCTAAATGTGATTGCCTTGGCACTTTGTGCTTTATTTGTATAGGCATCCTTTTCTTTAGAACCACTTACCTTCCTTAGGAAGTAAGTTGAGTTCTAATTTTCTTTTATTATTTTCCTTTCTTCATTAGGATTAGGAAACCTCACAAACCATTAGGGCCCCTTTTGTATATAATAAAATAACTTAGAGTTGTGTCTTATTCCCCTTAGTGTTTGTCCTTTCTCATTTGAGTCTTCTTCTCTCATCTTTAAACAAAAATCCAAAAGACACTTAATAAAGGATGGAAGTAGTCTCTTGTGTATAGCCTTATTCCATGGGGCACTCATATCCATTCCATCCTGGAATAATGTGAGCTTGTCTAACATGATGTACATGTCTAATCATGAGACTATCTTCATAAAGAAAACATGAAATACATTTCTTCAAAAGCTACAAATACATGTAATAAGTTCAACAAGCTAGTGAACTTAGACCCTAATCCTTGGAAATAAGTCTTGGATAAATTCTCCTTACTTGGTGTGCTTGTTCTACTATTCCATCTTGGAATGTGGTAGCAAGTACACATTCCATGGAAAAGAGTTTGGATTAACTTCCTTGTGCCAAATTCATAGAAAACTCTTAAAAAGCAAACAACAAACAATAAGCGACTTTCCTGCGGGAGTTCTCTTC
The DNA here is from genome assembly GCA_963966055.1 of Lathyrus aphaca. Taxonomy (NCBI): domain Eukaryota; kingdom Viridiplantae; phylum Streptophyta; class Magnoliopsida; order Fabales; family Fabaceae; genus Lathyrus; species Lathyrus aphaca. The sequence goes on along the minus strand of OZ014525.1, from coordinate 262,941,900 downwards.
TCATCTCACTCACTCTAAACGCGAACTTGCAACGACTTGTCTCACATGCAAGATGGTAAACGCACTCGTTCGAGGCGAGCCTGTAACACCTGAGCATAGACATAAGCAATTCCAGTTCATAAAAAACGCAAACAAATAGTTCTCGCCTTAGTTAGGCGAACTACGTCGACTCTGATCCTCATTTTTCTGATGAGGTATGTAGGCAGCGGGTAGGGCCCGTTCGAGCACATTATTTATTTTCCCTTTTCGCTCTCTTTTTCCAATTCACTTTCTCATTCTAGTTCAAGTTAGCAGTTTTCTCATTCAGCAACATCTTATTCCTCACCCTTTGAAACAGACAAACAAGCGTGGATCCCGTCGGGTACGGAGGATGATCTGGGGTGCCAATACCTTCCCAAGTCTTAACCGACTCCCGAACCCAGATCTTTGGTTCGCAGGACCTTGTCCTTCCCTTCTTCCTCAAGTTTGTGCAGCATTACCTTTCCCGTTCCTTCGGGATAAAAATGTTTGACTGGCGACTCTACCTTTTCCGTGCCACTTTCACGTTTATACTAGGATGAAAATCCCGAGAGCGAAAACTTAGCGCCATCGAGCACGCTTATCACGAGCTGGAACCTGCTTAGCGCGGTTAGGAGTGAAAAAAGATTATTTTTCTTGTTGAAATTAATTGGACACATGTATTCTTATGTTGTTGTAATGTTGTTATGTGTTTAAAATGGTTTTAGACAATCTGTTAATACAAGATGGTAAAGTTGTAGCTTATGTTTTACGATAATTGGGGATTCAAGAAAGTATCTATCCTATTCAATATTTGGAATTGGCTGCAGTTGTAGTTGCGTTGGATATTCAGATGTATTATTTTTATGGATCTAGGTTCAAAGTATTCAGTAATCACAAGAGTGTAGAATACCAGTTGGTTGGAATTTCCGATGAGTTAAGTCGAAAGTCTTTCTTATGTCATCTTTTATGGTCAGAAGGTATATGGGAACGTGGTAGATTTGATAGTTGTAAGTATTCAGAGTGCGCAACGAAAGCGCGGTGTAGCATGGTGTAGCTACACCATGAATCATAAGTTCATAGCCCCCTCTCTCTCCTTGACCTGCATAATTTCATATCTTTCAAAAACTTTAGGTTTATTATGTAAAGAGGGAGTGATGTCAGTGTGGCTATCTCAGTGTCAAGGTTAAGGGCCATAGCAATAGATGTGATCAATCCTCCGAAAGCAATGGTTCATGTACTCATAGAAATAATAATCATGTGTGCAATCATAAAAGGAATAACATTAATCCGCTTGTTTGTGAGGAACCTTTGCAAAAAATAGTAATTCTCTAGCATTCACCTTGTTTGAATTCTCCCGGCCAAAAATAGTACAAGTTAACATGAGACGAAAAACGCGGATGGCCGGGTTATGGATCCTTGAGGCAAGGATTCCCTCAAAAGTGGTGGCTGTATGATTCGACAACCCATTTCAAAAGGAAAAGGCTTCAACGGACCATTCAGAATCCAGAGGTGCTTCACAAATAGCGTCATCACCAAAAAGTACTCCTAAACGGGCTGCTTGTTCGTTGGTCGTGAGTTCATATTCAACATTGAACTTCCGGAATTTCACTGTGTCGACTGTGCTAGTAGTGTTAGGACTAACAGTGTAAATGATGGCACTAAAAAATTCCCGAGTTACCCGTTAAAAATTTGGTTCCATTCTAGAAAAAATGTCATGTATCCCTAACACATCTATTAAATAAAAAACGCTATGGTAAATACCGAGAGAATAGAGACAATCAACATCCACGTACCTAGTCGAGAGGATCTCTTGATTTTGCAATTTTTCCAAGAGTTTTCTTTGTCTTTCTATGGGTTTTCCTTCGCGGAGTATATAGCCTTTAAACTCCATTGAAATCCTTGAAGATGATGAGAAATGGGTTTATGGAGAAATGGAGGAAAATGGAGAAAATTGGGATTTTTATGGATGGTTTTGGAAAGGAGGTTTGGAAATAATAAAGGAATGGTGAGTGGGTTGGAAATTTTGGACTTTTTGGAAGTTTATGGAAGGTTAAAAATGGGGTTTTTAGGGAAGAAGATAAGAAAAATGGTGGTTTTGGTGGTTCCGCCCCGCATATAGAACCAGACCCCATGGCGGGCGCCATGGTCTATATGGCGGGCTCCACATGTGGAAAATGCAGTGGGCCGATTTATTTCTTGTTTTTGGTGGGGCGTTCCATCTTTTCTTCTTTTTGGTGGTGCAAATAACATATTTTGGCAGTAATAGGCTAGGATAATTCAATAAGTACTGCATGAACTTAACAATATAATTAATAAATATAGAGAAAAATAAAATAGCAATGATAATAATGAAAAATATAAACTAAAAAGGCATATATATATATATATATATATATATATATATATATATATATATATATATATATATATATATATATATATATATATATATATATATACATAAATACACACACACACACACACACACATATATATATATATATATATATATATATATATATATATATATGTATATATATATATATATATATATATATATATATATGTATGTATATGTATGGAGATATGTCAAAGCAAACAAGCAAATGCATAGAAAATGCAATGTTAAAAAAATAAGTCTGGAAATGCATAAATATGATAGTAAATAATGCAATAATAATATCATCATGATGAAGGTTGCTCCTCAGGCTCATCTGAATGACGCAGTGCTGAAATCTTGCGGCGCAACTCAGCGATCTCCTGATATAACGCATCAGCCTCTGTAGCATGGGTCAAGTCAGATACCTGGATCTGCAGGGTACGATCAGTCACAAACTGCTGAACTCCGGCGATCTCCCGACGAAGCTCTACTATCTGGGTGTACACATCTGGCCTCCGCATAAAAAATTATTTTATAGCATCGTGGTCCTGGGTGAAGGTGGAGTAGGGATATACTCTAGAACTGAACGAGGTCGAGGTCCGTCAATTGTCTCTCCATAACCTTTTAAGGTATAGCTCCAGTTGGCTGGATCGTGGACGCTGGTCATCACGGGGTCAAGCAAAGTAAAATAGTGGATGGTCTCACCGTCAATCAAGAGTCTGAACTAAGAAGGGTGAAATGAACTCCTTTGCATCAACCCGCAATCTAAAAAGAAGTCGATGTCCATCGTAGTGTATCCACAGTAAGCGGTCAGATGATATAACTTGCGGTCGAGGCTGAATGTATAAGCGATCTGGGTGATAGTCCTTCCCACATGTATAGTTCCTTCTGAAGATCTAGCGGCGCCTATGAGGGTATCAAGCATAAAGTTTCCGTATACCAAAGCACACAACTAATTCACATAGAAAAGGAAAAAGATCTCCTTCTCAGTGATGTGGGTATCATAGTTGGGTCTCCCAAGGAATGTGTGAGAAACGATCATCTGAAAGTACCTAAGAGTAGGATTATGAATAATGTAAGAAAACTAGGTGTCGGGATTAGGGCTCCCTCCACCTGAAATGTCGCTTCAGAACTTCTCAATGTCCATGCTCATGAAATATCCCATAGACAGCTCAGGGATGGAATCATCAATGGTCTGGAAACCTAGAAAGTCATCAAACACCTTATGGGTGAAGGAGTACTCTGTCCCAAATAGTCTGAAGATGACGTTACCGTCCTGGCCCAAGTATGGCTCATAGATGAAAGAGCTAAGAAACTCCAGGGTGAGGTTCCTGTAGGTGTGGTTCAGATCATCAGCATATTCATCCCACTTGAGTTGGTTGCACATGAATCTGATGATGGACTCTATACCCAAGGCTTCCATGTAGGTCTGGTCGGGATAACGTGTAGATGCCATGGGACAAAAGGAAAGGGCTGCACGACGCTGCTTCTAAGCGCCATCTCGGAAGGTAACGTGCAAGTCATCGTCGAGATGCATCCTGAAAGTAAGGGTTAGAGAATTGATCATGAAAACACAAAGCATCATGAAAGGTCAGATATAAATAAACAAGCTAAAAAAATTGGGAAAATATAAAGTACGAAAAGAAAAGTAAAGAAAATGCTAAAATAAATAAAATCGTGGGTTTCATCTCAGGAAGCGCTTGTTTAACGTTGTTAGCTTGACAAGTTGAATTCATTCATCTGAAGTGGGTATTGGTGGATAAGTAAAAGTGCATTTAGAGTAGTATGTGGGGATGTTACCTCCTTCGTAGTGTTTTAGCCTTTGCCCATTTACAATGAATGGATTGCAAGATTTGTTCTTGATTTCAACCACTCCGTATTTTAGGACTTTAGAAACCTCGAAAGGGCCAGTCCACCTTGATCGTAGCTTACTAGGAAAGAGTCGCAATCTGGAATTGAAAAGGAGAACATATTCCCTAATGTTAAAACTTTTCTTAATGATTTTCTTGTCATGCCATGCTTTCGTCCTTTCTTTGTATATAATGGCATTTTCATAGGCAGATTAGCGAAATTCTTCTAGCTTGTGAATGTCAAGGATGCGTTTCTTGTAACGCCTTAATTTTTATATTTATTTTTGTGAAATAAATATTAATATTTTAATGGTATAATTGAATTAATTGGTGAAGAGAGTATTTTATGAGAATAATAATAATAATAATATAAGGTGTATTATTATAATGTTGTTATTATTTAAATAAAATAAAATAAAAGGGTAGTTAGAGGTTTAAGGGGCAAAGGTGGAATTATTGTTTCATAAAAAGAGGAATTAGGGAAACAAACCTCATTCATCGTATTTTGACGAAGAACAGAGAGGTCTGGAGAAAGATGAGAAGAAAGGCAAGGTCAAGGATCGTAGATCACCAAGACCAAAAGTTGTGAAGGAAAGCTTCAATTTTAAGGTAAGGGGGGGAGAAAAGGGTTTATGATTGGTGATAAGACATAGAAGGGTAATTGGGAGTTCCTTCCTCCCTTAGGTATATTAAGAGATTATGATAATAATGATTGAATTGATGCAATATTGTGAAATTGTTGATGAATATGATTATACGATGTATTTTAAAAATATATTTGGTGTTGTGTGTTTGGTATTGGGAAGAATGGCATATGAAGGTTATGGAGGATATGATGAACAGAGAAGAGGGTTAAACCTCATTGATTCCCTAATTTGATCTAGGAAAGTTTATTAATAAAAATAGTTGATGTTATATGTATAAATGGATAATAAACATGTGAATTGGTTGGTTTTGAGTGCTAAATTCGACCTAGAATTATTGGGGTTCGTGCAGGTGAGAAAGGAGGAAGAAAATGGGAAAAACCAAAAATCAGAATTTTGGGGAATCAGGTGCCCTGACACGGGCCGTGTCCCATGACACGGGTGGCCGTGTCAGGCTACGGGAAATGAGTTTTTGTGGATTTTTAGGGGCGTGTCCCAGGCCACCAAACACGGGCCGTGTTAGGGGACACGTGAGGCCGTGTCAGGCCCCTGTAAATGTAATTTTTCGTCCGTTTTAAGGTGGATTTGACTCATTCTTCTAATGTAGGATTATATTAGTGAAATAAGACTTTGAGGATGTTCTAATAGTGAATATAGGACTTGATGATTAGTCGCATAAGAAATCCTAAGTTCTTAATTTAATTATATGAATATGTAGATTGTTATAATTGTGAATAACATGAGATATATGTATGCTTTGTGTGTGAATAAGATGCACTGATGGTTGGTTGATGAGATCATGATGATCGTAAAGCATGATGTGTTCATGTGTATTGTGATATGGTATGCGTTGTTGTGTCTGCATGCGCATACATTTGATGGAATAATCATGTCGTGGAATTGATTATTCGAGATTCATTGAGAATCGTGGTTGCAGGGATGATCGTGTCTTGTTGGAAACGTTAACGATGCATTCGGGGTTCTATTTGATGAACCGTTATTGTGAGTCGGTACCGCATTTGCATTGTGAATTTGAGTCACATTGCATCATGATTGATTGAATATTATGATTGATAATTTTGTATGATTAGGGGTGAATTACTTCTTCATATATGTCGTATGCACCGTTATATTATGAATCTATTTCTCACCCCTCTGTTTGTTTTGTTGCGTCTGTGCTTCTTCGGAAGTGTAGACAATTCAGGTACTTGAGAAGTACGTTGGTGTGATGTTTGTGTCCTAGGAGCTCTGATATGTAACGGGAACGAGGATCTTTGTCCACATTTACTTTTAATGTTTAGAAAAGCTTATTTTTATAATTAAACTTGAATTGAAGAACCTTATTATGTGTGATTTGCTAAGCCTTTGAGCTATTGACGTTAAATATTTGGATTCCGCTGTTTTCTTCTATTAACGATTTTAATGAATGATGATGATGTAACATTTCACTTTGGACGAGTAACTCTGATTTTAGTAAAGATTTATATAAATATTTCTGTGGGAAAAGTGGGTGTAACAATTGGTATCAGAGCAGGTCGGTCCAACCGGTCAGATTGAGTCAGTCCTTAGAATAAGAGTCATGTGTTTCCTAACCTGAGTTATTTGTTGTATCAGTATGGCAGGAAGGAATGATGCTGCTCTTGCTGCGGCTATGCAAGCCATGGCGCAAACGGTTGAGAACGTTGTTCAGGTTGTTCAAGGTGGAGGAAATGCTCAGTCTCGTGCATTGGAGCAGTTCCGAAATAACAAGCCGCCGACGTATGAAGGTGGAATTCTGGATCCAGAGGCTGCTTAGAAGTGGTTGAAAGTTGTTGAGAAGATCTTCAGAACCATGGGATGCTCTAATGATCAAAAGGTGAGATTTGGTACTCACATGCTGGAGGGCGAAGCTGAAGTTTGGTGGGACAACAGTCGCCAAAGGATGGAGGACGCGGGTACGACTATCACTTGGGCGGTATTTCGCAGAGAATTCTTGGAAAAGTATTTCCCGGAAGACATCCGCAGTGCTAAGGAGGTTGAGTTCTTGGAACTCAAGCAAGGTAATATGACAGTGGCGGAGTATGCTTCCAAGTTTGAAGAACTAGTGCAATACTGTACGCACTACAATAGTGAAGAGGCAATGACTTCCAAATGTCTGAAGTATGAGAATGGACTGCGTCCTGAGATTAAGTTGGGTATTGTTTGCCAGAAGATCAGGAATTATCTAGAGCTGGTAAGTAGAAGCAGGATTTATGATAATAACAACAGGGCGCAGATTGCACACTACAAAGTTGTGAATGATAAGAAAGGGAAGCAGAGATTTGGTGGTACTCCTTACAGTGCTCCAACTAACAAAGGGAAGCAAAAAGCTGGTAATGAGAAGAAACCAAGTGGGGGAGGAAGTACTCCCGGTGTGCTTAAATGCTACAGATGTCACGGAACGGGACATCGTGCTAATAATTGTCCTACTGAAGAAAAGAAGTGTTTTAAGTGTGGAAAGGCGGGTCATGTGATGGCCAATTTCAGAGGGAATGTGCCTATTTTCTATAATTGTAGAGAGCAGGGCCACATTAGCACTAATTTCCCGAAACCAAAGAAGCAGAAATCTGATGGGAAAGTATTTGCATTAGTGGGAGCTCAGCCTACTAGTGAAGATCGATTGGTCAAAGGTACTTGCTTTATCAATAATATTCCTTTATTTGTGATTATTGATACGGGTGCAACACACTCGTTTATTTCTTTGGAATGTGTGAAAAGTTAGGATTGGAACCTTCTCAGTTAAGTCGAGGAATGGTTATTGATACACCATCTATAGGGTCTGTGACTACTACCTTGATATGTCGTGATTGTGTTTTGGCTATTTCTTATAAAGAGTTTAGAGTGGATCTCATATGTCTACCACTCACTAATCTTGATATAATCTTGGGTATGAACTGGTTGGAATCCAACCGAGTTTATATTGATTGCTTTAGGAAGAGATTGTTATTCCTGACTCTAGAAGAGGAAATTTTGGCCAGTTTAGTTTCTACTAAAGAGCTGAGGACCTTATTGGAAGACGAAGCGAAGATGTTTGTTGTGTTTGCTTTATTATCTATGGAGGAGAAGGTCGTTGTTGAAGAGTTACCAATGGTGAATGAATTCCTTGAAGTATTTCCCAATAATATTACAGAGTTACCTCCGACGCGTGAAGTGGAGTTTACTATTGACTTGATTCCTGGTACCAGGCCTATTTCTATGGCACCGTACAGGATGTCTGCTACTGAGTTAGCTGAATTGAAATCGCAGATTGGTGACTTACTTGATAAGAAGTTCATTCGACCCAGTGTATCTCCACGGGGTGCTCCAGTGTTATTAGTTAAGAAGAAGGATGGTAGTGTGCGCTTGTGCATTGACTACCGACAGCTGAATAAGGTTACTATTAATAACAAGTATCCACTTCCAAGGATCGATGACTTGATGGACCAACTTGTGGGAGCTTGTGTTTTTAGAAAGATTGATTTGAGGTCAGGATATCATCAAATCAAAGTGAAAGAGGAAGATATCCAGAAGACAGCATTTAGAACTCGATATGGTCATTATGAATATGTAGTGATGCCTTTCGGAGTGTCTAATGCGCCAGGTGTGTATATGGAATATATGAACCGGATATTCCATTCTTACTTGGATCAATTCGTCGTAGTATTTATTGATGATATATTAATATACTCGAAATCTGAGGAAGAGCATGAGAAACATTTGAGAATTGCGCTGCAAGTGTTAAAAGATAACAAATTGTTTGCTAAATTTTCCAAGTGTGAATCCTGGTTGAAGAAAGTTAGCTTTTTGGGACATGTAATATCTGGTGAAGGTATAGCAGTAGACCCTTCGAAGGTCAGTGCTGTGCTTGATTGGGAACCTCCAAAGATGGTAACGGAAATTAGAAGTTTTCTTGGTTTAGCTGGTTATTATCGAAGGTTTATAGAAGGATTTTCTAATTTGGTGTTGCCATTGACTCAATTGACCCGGAAGAGTCAAACATTTATTTGGGATGTAACTTGTGAGAGAAGCTTTGAAGAATTGAAAAAGAAATTGACTTCAGCACTGTAAACACCCCAAATTTGCCCTCACCCATTCACTCCATGGCTTGTGATCATTTCATATGCATAAACTCAATCATAGCATCTCATATTACATTTTTGATTCACTGCATAGATCCTAAGTCATCTGCATCTAGGGTTTGTGATCTGAGCAATCCAAGAGCTTCTTGAGCTACTCCAAAGGCCATCAATCACTTCAAAGGGGTCCATGTGTGTTCAAACATCATATTATATCCTCTCAAAGTCAAGAATGTCAAAGAATCACAAGAACTGAGAATGGTATGGAAGCAGAGCCAAGTTTGACTGCACAGATGACCTAAAATTAGGGTTTTGGTTTCAGAGGCCATAACTCCAAATTTTTTGGTCATTCTTGTTTCTATTGGTCTCTATATGGTATAGGGAGTATGCATATCAATTTTCATGAAGAAACTCCATGGGGAAGTCATCTGATCAAGAGTTGACTTTTCAAGCAAGACAGTGCAAAATCAGGGCATCTGAGGCCCTCCATTGACCCCAACCAAAGGGTGTTCTTCATCATTTTGATTGTATATGATATTTATTTGATCATAGAAGAAGTTGGAAGTTCACAAAATTGAAGAATTTCAAGTCTTTTGCAAAGTTGACGTTTTGGGAAAGTTTGACTTTTAATGAAATTGCCATTTTAGGCAACTTTTTCAACATTTACTTTTTGATTCAAAAATGCTTCAAATGGAAAAACTTTGGTCATGAAAGTTGTAGAATGGATCATTCCCTTTTCAAAAAGTACAAGAACATGACCTAATTCATTTTGGATCAAAAGTTATGGCTTGTCAAAGTTGGCAAAAATCACAAAATTTCAAAGTTTCTACCAAAGAGGCAAAGTTGCAAATTCACTTCTCAAGGCAAATTTAGTTATCAAATGGACTTCTAAACTTCACAACATGATCATACAAGTCCTAAAATTCAGATTGGGCCAAAAGTTCATTCATTTTTGTGGCCTATGGATCAAGATTTTTCATGAGAAGCAAAAGCAAGGCAAGTTGCAAAACTCATCATAAGCTACCATCCACTTGCTGGCTGACTTGCTGAACCATCCTAGGGTTCTCCCCACATCATGCTGCGCAGGACATGCCTTTTGTCCTTGGCTAGCAAGTAGCCCATGCCCTTCTTACACAACTTTGACATTTTGGCAACTTGAGCCATACCTATCAATAAAGCACACATCACTTCATCTGACCAATCACAATTGTTTTTACAAACCAAAAGCAAGCCAAAGCAACAAGAACACAAGCCTGAAACACTCTCCATGACAGCATTCTCATTTTCACACCATCTTGCAAAAGCTTCCGAAACTGCTTGCACAGGCCATAAACATACAAACCAACTTCACAAACAATCTCACCATGCTTCACTGAACACAAACCAACCCTTAAAACAGCCTGAAAGCCACTGAATCAAAAACACGATCACCACCCTCCCCTGAGCAGAACCTCTGTCATCTTCCAAACCAACCACCATAAACTTCTTCTAAGCATCAGGACTTTATCAGGGGCCTAAGAGGAGTGGTTTGCGCAAAGAGAGAGGGTCAGAAAGTTGCAAACTGAGAAAGCTCAAAACTCAGGTATACCAAGAACTTTTTTTTCTTCAGAAATGAGTTTTTAAGTTTCTAATTTGTTCCTCATGCTTTGCTGATCACTCTGATGCTTTTACTTTTTGAAATGGTTGAGAAATAAGCATTTAATCTTGTTCTGAAACTTTTCTGACCTAAAAATGTTTGGCTTCGATTCGCATGATTAATGAATGAAAAATGAGTTTTGTTTAGGGGTTTTGATTCAGTGATGTGTGGGGATGATTTCTGGGCTTTTAGCTTTCATTTTCATGAGGTTTAGAGGATTTTAGAAATTTTCAGGTGGGAGTCCCACCGGAGAAGACGACCGGAAGTCTTCTCCGGCCACCTGAAAATAATTAGGGCTAATCCCTGTAATTAATGCAAGTTTGAATCTGGTGCGTTGGATGAGCTGACTTGGTCAATTCCCGCGTGTGTTCAATGGCCTGGATCCACTCACTTAACCCTAATCCACGTCATTAGCTAATTAATCAGGTTTTATATTAATCTGGCCAGTTTAAATGAGAGCCGTAGGATAGCGCGCGCAGTCAACTCCCGCGTCTCAGTTTTGAATCTCAGCCTCTGGATCAGCATACTTCTCATTTTATTTTATTTTTATTCCATTTAATTTCATTTGTTTTGTCCATTTTATTAAAAATAGCAAAAATCATTCAAAAATTCTGAAAATTTTTATGCAAGCTCTTATTAATTTTCAGAAACCAAAAACATTTTTATTTTTAGTTTTTGCATTAAAAAATATCTTTAAATCATTTAAAGGTTTATTTTTAATTAATTAATGATAATTAATTAATTAAAAATACTTTTAGGTATTTAAAAATCACAAAAAAATTCATGAAACCTTTAAAATCATTTAGAAACATTGTCCAACCTTCAAACCAAATTTCTTTTTTGATCTTGATGCATTTTGACAATTTTCCATGGAATTAATTCATTTTCAAAGCATTATATTGATCCAAACTTCAAAAAATCATTTCTGCCTAACCATTGAGAGTTGGACTTTGATTCTTTTTGCATTGTGTTTTGCATATCATGTAGTTTGTAGGATTAAATTGGCATGATTTGATCTTTCATTTTCAATTTGTTTGACATTTTTTCTTGACAAGGTGCCTTAAAACCCTAGAAATCTTAGGAAATTCATAACCCTCATTAGGTTAAGAGTTAGAATCCCTCCTTTGGGCAGTGAGTTTGTGTAGGGTTAGGGTTCCTTTGAGTGCATTTTCAATTTAATATCTTGATGTTTGCTTCTGGTTTTGATTTTTGTTTGTTGCATTGATCATAAACCCTAATTTGGGCTTCCATATGTATCCATCTTGCATTTGCTTGCATACCATGACTTGCCATAGCATTTTGTGCATCCATTTGATTCATATTACATCTTAAGACATATTAGAATCATGTTTGATCATTGCATCTTGCATTTGCCATGTTATATGTCATTTGCATTCCATAACTTTTCATGTATGTTCATGGTTCTAAGCATGCCTCTCTTGCATCCATATGCTTGTATGATCATCCCCATGCCTTGATTCATGTTTGCATCATCTCATAGAATCATTAACATCATGTATATGCTCCTGGTTTTGATTTGCATCATGTCATTGCATCTCATTTGCATTACATTTCATTCCTTTCACTAACTTTTCAGGTGGTAAGTAACTTTGAGAAGTGAATTTGCCTTCACTTCTCACAATCTCTTTTCATCTCTTTTATGCATCATTGCTGCATTTTTAGCTTTTGTTTGAGATTGAGCTTGCTCTTTCTTCTTCTCCTTAATTTCTTTCTTCAAGTGACTTGTCTTCTTAAATGAAGCAAGTTACTTTGCTTCTCTTTGCTCCTTTCATCTGCTTCCTGGTGGTTCCATTGAAGATTTCTTTCTTAAACCTCACAAACCTTAGGAACAACCAAGCATGACAATGATTAGGGTTTTGATTAGTTCCCCACTTAGTTTTACCTTTGTGTCTCTTTTGAGTCTTCTCTTCTCATCTCATAATCAGGGACTAAACCCTAAAGGCTTTAAGGCTTTGTGATTAAGCTTATGCCTGCATCCTTCTATTAGGATGGAGTGTATAACTTTAATCCTAAGTGTTAAACCCTTAATGTGTTTAAATACTTTAATCAATTCACTTAATAATCATCAAGACATCAAGCTTGTAACTTGGGCCTTGCATTAGGGTTCTAATTCTTCCTTAACTGGTTAAGAAGGACTAACCCTAGTGTTAATGGACAAGTCCTCCTCAAGTTGTCTTACAAACCCTAAAAAATCACTTCTTCATCATACCATTAACTAAAATCCACTTAGTAAAGGCTTTGTTTTGTCATGGGTTTAATCCCTAATCATGGATTAAGTTGAGGAGCTTTCCTCAGCTTAAACATTCTCATCTATTATCCTTCTATTAGGATGGTGTAATGAGTCTGTTTAATCCTTGATTATGGCTTAACCTCATTACTTAACACTAAACAAAAACACCAAAAAACATCTAAATAATCACAAGTAGGTTAATGATCTTAATCCTGCATCATGGTGATTAAGTGTGAGAAGCTGACTTCACACTTAAGGTACTCTCATTACCCCTAATCAGAGGGAAGATGTGATGAGATTACTAACCCATTGGTTTAGGCTTAAGCTCATTAACTTATGACAAACTTTCAAAAGCAATAAAAGACTGAAAACACAAAAAACAAACAATAATCGTCTCCTCCGGGATTCTTTTCTCATCTCATTCACTCACAAACGAGAACTTGCTTCTTCCGTCTAATGCAAGACAGTTAGCACCTGAGCCAGACAGGTCATACACTTGAGCATAGACAAGTAAGCAGTTCACAAGTCAATTCACGTTTCAGTCTCTTTGGGTCGAACTACGGTGTTCTGACTTCCTCATTGCACGAGAGGATACGTAGGCATAACTTAACAGTTATCGAACAAAAGTCTCTGTATATTCCCCCTCTTCCAGCATCATTCTTTAAGCCTCATTATCATGAGCATTTCATTCTTGTTCTCACACTGACACATCATTTATACACTTCACACTTCTTTTACATTGACACCTGTACATCCTTTTCCAGCTCTTTTATACACAAATTGCACTGACACTACCCCTTTAAAACACAAATCTTTTAAGCGTGGATCCCGTCGAGTACGACGGACAATCTGGGTGCTAATACCTTCCCAGGTTGTAACCAACCCCCTTTCTCAGTCTCTCTGGTTCGCAACCGTCTTATCCATATCTTTCTAGGTCTATGCAGCATTACCTTTCCTCCGGGATAAAAATGCCTAGCTGGCGACTCTATTCATTCCCTGTGAGTTCACTCCTGTGTGTTCTCACACCCTCCTTTCGCCGACCGTTCGCGCCTGTACCCCATTTGACCCGGCTTCATTTGGTGGGAGCGACAGCTTGGCGACTCTGCTGGGGACCCTTATACTGTAACCAGGGCTTCTGGTTCTTTTTGTGGGTTCCTCCTAGCGCTTGTTTGATTTGTGTTTACTGGGGTGTTATGTGCTATTTGTGTTTGTATATTTGTTTTATTTATTGCTTTATGAACAGTTGTTTATTTGCTTCTTATCAGCTTTATATATATCATATTGTCATACTGTGCTGGCTGGATCTGGTTTTGTTGCTTTGGTGGGTGGGGTTCTATTGAGAGTTTAAGGTCCTATACCTGGGACCTGAGTGACACCTAGGCTAGAGTGGTTCATGTTCTTTCCCATTCCATTTCGGTCTGGTTCCGGAATATGAAACACGGTTCAGATATGGGTTTCTTCTTGAGAACTCTGTGCTACAAATTTCCTGTAGTGCTAGGGCTATCTGGGAAGCCTGCTAAGTCTGGATGACCTTTAGTATTGACCTTCAGAAACTGAGGTGAATTAGAGGAGGATCTTTTATGGTTATTGTAAACACTGTACCTCCGGGTTAGAAGTGTTTACACTTCTCATAACTGATCCAAGTCTGAGGATCCTTGTTTTAGAACATCACCTGTGAGGGGGTTGGGATGTTTACAGGTTTGCAGGTACCTTTGACCTCAACATACCCCGTTACCTTGTTTTGATTAAGAGTACTCCATTTTTGGATAGTTCTTGTGATTTTTAACCCAGGACATGTGACTCTTTATTTGAGTCCCCCACCTTGGTTACCGGACTTATGAACCTCCATCTGGATTTCTTGAACATATATGGACCTATATCAAGGCAGTTAATCAGATCCAGCTTGATCACAAACCCTTGCATATCATTTGCATACATCATTATTGCATCATTTTAACATTTGCTTATTTGTTTTTCAGGGTATCCATACTATATTTTGGCTTGGTTTTGACCCCTTCATCTGCATAGACCTATCTTCACCAGTATCTGCTTCAGCTATTCCTCATCAGCTACCTGCTTCAGTCACCTGCATCCCCAGTCTCAGCCTGTCAGTGGCCCATCTTCTAGTATCAGTCACCATCACCAGCATCTGTCCTTCAGCAACATGGCACCCAAGAAGAGTAACATCTCCTATCATTTCTTTGAGCCTGAGCTAGCTGGCATCAGGAAGGTCCAGGCCCTGATTACTCCAGACCATATACCACTATTCAGAGAACATTATGGAGGAATCCTTGACGTGGTTATGGATTTGGATCCTTCACAGAGGAGCTTGATTCATACTTGCCTGCAGTTCTATGATCCCCCTCTGAGATGCTTCACCTTCCAGGATTTTCAGTTGGGACCCTTGTTGGAGGAATATTCATCACTGATTGGTGTACCTATCAGGGGTGGAGTCCCCTTCAACCCTGAGATGGCTTTTCCTGGTAATGAAGAAGTGGCAAAGGCCTTGTATCTAGAACCAGTTCTGATTGGGCAGAATATAACCACCAAGGCTGGAATCTCTGGTCTACATTTGGATTTCTTGACCTCTCAGGCTATTCTGAAGGCCTCCTTGAGGGAGTGGAAGGCAGTCTGTGCTTTATTGGCCCTTAGCATATATGGGGTTATATTATTTGCAGATGAGCCTAAATTTATTAGCAAGAATGCAATCCATCTTTTCATTCTAAGGAACCCAGTGCCCACCTTACTGGGAGATCTCTACTACTCTGTTCACCAAAGGAATGAAAAGCAAAGGGGAAGATTAGTGAGATGCTGTGCTCCTTTGTTCCATACTTGGCTGCTCAAACATTTGCCAAAGACTGATGCATTCTTGAACCCTCACCAGCAGAAGAACTGGGCTAGGAGGCTTGTTGCTCTGACCTCAGATGATATCAGGTGGTGCACCCAGAGCACCAAGGGCAGAGACATCATTACTAGTTATGGGCAGTTCCCCAATGTACCTCTGATAGGAGTGAAGGGTTGCATCAACTACAACCCTTTGTTATTCAAGAGACAACTGGGCTATGCATTGGTCCACCCTCCTAGAGCACAAGATCTGGCTGAGACCCTTTATTGTGAAATTAAGCCTAATCTGGCTATTGTCAGGCAAGCATCCTGGGCTTGGGACAATGTCCAGACTAAAGGAATGGCCATTCTTGGGAGATGCAACAATGTGGCCTCAGCTCAGTACTATGAGTGGTCTCATGCCAGGGCTCAAGTTTCTGGGATGCCCTTCACCATTGAAGATGTGCCTGGACCCTCCACAGCACCACCTCCAGCCACTGTCAGTCTGGAGGAGTTTGAAAAGCTCAGAGAGAGAAATGAGAATTTGTCTGAAGCCTTGAAGAGAACCCTCTGGGAGAGGAGTGATGGTCGTCTGGACATTGAAAGGTTAGAAAAGCTTAAGGTGGAGCATCTAGCCAGGATTGAAAAGTCAGAGGACTACATCAAGAAGTCAAGGGCTGGAGAGCAGATCTTGAAGAATGCCTGCAAGGAGGCTCAATTCCAGAAGGCCAGGACTGATTTGTATCTAAAAGAGAGTCAAGCTAGGTGGGTCAGGATCACCGAAGCTCGTACTCTGGAAGATAAGAGGACTCAGGATAAGATTGAGCAGTTGAAAGCTAGTGCAAAGGAGCAACAGGAAGCCCTGGTAGCAGCCCAGAGGGAGATCTCAGAATTGAAACTCAGAGCTGGTGTGAAGAGGTCAAAGGACCAGGGCAGACACAAGAAGCTAACTGCAGCTATTGCCACCAGGAATCTTCTCATCAGGAACCTCACAGAGCATCCAGCTAATCCTGTGACTGAGGCACTTTTGAAGGAAGTCCAGGAGGATGAGTTTGGCCTTGGTGTCTGACTTTTGCTTGTTGTTGCTTTCTTTTCATGTACTTTTCTTTTATGTTGTATTTTTGACCCCTCAGAGGGCATGTATTGTAAAAAACAAACTATGTATGTTTTTCCTTTTGTAATATATTTACTAGTTTGTTTTATCTGAGTTCTTTCAAGCAACATCAAAAGCATCTTCCTCAGGGGTCTGGAAAGGTCAAAACCATATGCCAAGCCGGATACCTTGGAGACAAATAAGCATACTGCATTGCATACTAACCTTTGTTTGTTTTGTAGGTTTGTTTTGTTTTTGTTAACTAACTCTGTTGTGACTTCAGGAACTATTGCTCGACGTCGGGTGTTCCCACTCAACCGTCCACACAGATATCCCACTCGCAACAACCTTCCGGGTATACAAATGGACCAAGTACATCAGGACCTTACAGAGGTCAGGACTCAAATGGCCAATGAGAGACTAGAAATGAGGAATCAGATGACTCAGTTTATGGAGGTGATGAATAATATGGCTCAAAGCCAAGAGAGATTAAGAGCACTGGTAGAGAGGAAGAATCAGGAAGACCCCCATCTAGGGACTGCTGGGACAAGCAATAATGAGAGAGTTCAACCTCATGTTAATCCTCCAGTCTATGGACCCCACCTTCATCCAGAGATCAACATCCCTGTTAATGTGCAAGGGACTGCCATTGCAGGCAGAGTGTTACAAGAAGACCCCCAGGAAGATCAATTTACAGTGATGGGAGCTGGAGAGGAAGCCTATGACAGACGGCTAGATGAGATTGCTGAGAAACTGAGATCCCTGGAGTCCCAGAATTCCTTGGGCTTTGATGTTATGGACATGGGTCTAGTGGACGGGGTCAGGATTCCCCACAAATTTAAACCTCCGTGCTTTGAGAAGTACAACGGAACTTCCTGTCCCCGGACCCACTTGCAATCCTTTCTGGGGAGGCTGAAGGCATATACCATGGACGAAAAGCTATGGATGTTTTATTTTGAGGATAGCTTAACAGGAGCTTCAAGGGAATGGTACTCTCACTTGACTAGAGCGACCATTAGATGCTGGAAGGACCTGGCTGAGGCCTTTATCAGACAATACCAGTACAACTTGGATATGGCTCCCAACAGAACCCTCCTGATGGGAATGTCTCAATCATCCAGGGAAAGCTTCCGGGAGTACGCTCAGAGGTGGAGACAGCTTGCTGCTGCTGTCCAGCCACCCATGTCAGAGAGGGAGATGGCTGATATGTTTATGAACACCCTCCAGGGGACATACATTGATAGGCTAGCTGCCTTTTCTTCTACCAGCTTTGCAGATGTCGTTATAGCTGGAGAAAGAATTGAGAGCCTATTAAAGATGGGCAAAATTTCTGACAACGGTGCAAGCTCGTCCAGCAATCCCAGAAAACCTTTTGTAGGTCCAAGAAGAACTGGTGAGACCAATGCTATCCATACCAACAGGGGCAGACCACAATATGTTCACAGGTCTGTGGCAGCAGTCACCATTCCCGCTCCAATTCATCCACAACCAGCTTATCAACCACAGCAACAACCCCATTACCAGCAACAAACTCAGTATCCTCCTCAGAGAAACTACAACAACACCAGCAACAACAATCAGCAAAGACCGTTCCAACAGAGACCTTCTCAGGCCAATAGGGTGATTGATCCGATCCCTATGCCCTATGCCACATTATTGCCACAACTCCTAAAACTCAACCTGGTTGAGCTAAGGACATTGGCACCTCCAGATCCTACCAGTCTACCCAGAAATTATGACGCCAGCGCCAGATGTGCTTTTCACTCAAATGCACCTGGCCACAGTACAGAGAAGTGCAGAGCTTTGCACATGAAAGTACAGGACTTGGTAGATTCTAAAGCTCTAAACTTTGCACCACCACCAAATGTTAACAAGAACCCTATGCCACACCACGGAGGACCCAGAATCAATGCTATTAAAGAAGGTAAGCCGTCTTACTTGATAACCAGTGTGGGTCAGATTCGGACACCCTTGGTAGAGATTAAAGCTCAACTCCTTGAATGTCAAATGTTCCCGGGATGTGAGTTAGGATGTGCTTATTGCAACATTTCAGTGAACGGGTGTGATAACTTGAGAGATGGCATAGATGGTCTCATCCAGAGTGGCCTGCTTCAAATCACAACATCAATACCTACCAACCCAACAATCTCCTTAACAACAATTCCCGAGTCTTCTACAACTGCAACAACAATTATTCCAAACAACTCTTCGGTTTCATCAACAAATGCTTCATCTGTTACTTCAACGGACCAAATATCAACAAACATCCCTTCTACAACTTCAGCACCCCTTCATTCAGAATCTCCTACAACAACAACATCCATCCAGTCAACAGTGTCTCCTACAATACCAACAACAAACAATGAAAGTGTCTCAACGGTTACAATTTATTATGATCCTGCAAATGATTCTGCCTACAACTCACAGAATGCCGCTCCTGTCAGAGCACCAGTTACAATATACTATGATCCACATACTATCATGGTCCCTTCTGCAGTTTCTATCAGTCCAGTCACTGTCACGGTGCCTGGGCCAGTTCCTTATGAAAGCAGTAATGCCATTCCTTGGCATTACGACTCCGATCTATACTGCCAAGGACAGAAAATCACTTTTGAATCATCAACTTCTTCACCACAAATAGACAATGTGGGGGGAGGCGGAGGCTTCACTCGAAGCGGACGTCTCTTTGCCCCGCAAATTCCAAGACCCATTGCTGAAGCAGAAGCTGCTGCCAAGGCAAAAGGGAAGAGCACGGTGCAAGAAGATCAAGTTGTTAGAGAAGCTTTGAAAACCCCTTTTGATCAAGAGGTTGATGAATTCATGAGAATCATCAAGAAAAGTGATTACAAGATAGTGGACCAGCTTCACCAGACACCTTCCAATATCTCCATTCTATCATTGCTTATGTGCTCCGAGGCTCATCGGAACGCACTATTAAAAGTCTTGCACGCAGCTTATGTGCCAGAGGAGATTACCGTCAATCAGTTGGAAGCTGTAGTTGGAAATGTTAATGCTAGTAATGGACTAGGATTTACCAACACTGATTTGACTACGGAAGGCCGCAATCATAACAAGGCTTTGCACATTACCATGGAGTGTAAGGGTGCAGTTCTTTCTCATGTGCTGGTAGACACGGGATCATCCCTCAACGTCTTACCTAAGAAGGCCCTTGTGAAGCTGGAGTATGAAGGATTGGAATTACGCCCCAGTAACTTGGTAGTGAGAGCCTTTGACGGTTCTAAGAGATCAGTTCTGGGAGAAATTGAGTTGCCTATAACGATTGGCCCACAGACTTTCAAAACAACCTTCTACGTGATGGACATTCAGCCGGCCTACAGCTGTTTGTTGGGTAGACCATGGATTCATGCCGCTGGCGCAGTTACGTCTACCCTTCACCAGAAGTTAAAATTCGAGTGGGAAGGCCAAATCGTTACTAAGGTGGATTTGACTCATTCTTCTAATGTAGGATTATATTAGTGAAATAAGACTTTGAGGATGTTCTAATAGTGAATATAGGACTTGATGATTAGTCGCATAAGAAATCCTAAGTGCTTAATTGAATTATATGAATATGTAGATTGTTATAATTGTGAATAACATGAGATATGTGTATGCTTTGTGTGTGAATAAGATGCACTGATGGTTGGTTGATGAGATCATGATGATTGTAAAGCATGATGTGTTCATGTGTATTGTGATATGGTATGCATTGTTGTGTCTGCATGCGCATACATTTGATGGAATAATCATGTCGTGGAATTGATTATTCGGGATTCATTGAGAATCGTGGTTGCAGGGATGATCGTGTCTTGTTGGAAACTTTAACGATGCATTCGGGGTTCTATTTTATGAACCGTTATTGTGAGTCGGTACCGCATTTGCATTGTGCATTTGAGTCACATTGCATCATGATTGATTGATATTATGATTGATAATTTTGTATGATTAGGGGTGAATAACTTCTTCATATATGTCGTATGCACCGTTATATTATGAATCTATTTCTCACCCCTCTGTTTGTTTTGTTGCGTCTGTGCTTCTTCAGAAGTGTAGACAATTTAGGTACTTGAGAAGTACGTTGGTGTGATGTCCGTGTCCTAGGAGCTCTGATATGTAACGGGAACGGGGATCTTTGTCCACATTTACTTTTAATGTTTAGAAAAGCTTATTTTTATAATTAAACTTGAATTGAAGAACCTTATTATGTGTGATTTGCTAAGCCTTTGAGCTATTGACGTTAAATATTTGGATTCCGCTATTTTCTTCTATTAATGATTTTAATGAATGACGATGATGTAACATTTCACTTTGGACGAGTAACTTTGATTTTAGTAAAGATTTATATAAATATTTATGTGGGAAAAATGGGTGTTACATTTCTCACCAGTTGTCAAGTAATCAAAGTTCAAGGTTCTAACGGCCCAATAAGCTTTATGTTCTAACTCAAATGGTAAGTGACAGGATTTTCCATAGACTAATTGGTATGGGTTGTTCCAATGGGAGTCTTATAAGTTGTTCTATAGGCCCACAATGCTTCTTGGAGTTTCTGGGACCAATCTAATCTAGATATTGAAACTGTTTTTTCTAGGATTTATTTAATCTCTCTATTGGATATCTCTACCTGGCCACTAGTTTGCAGATGGTAAGGTGTCACTACTCTGTGCTTAACTCCATATTTTCTCAAAAGTTTGTTAAAAATTCTTGATATGAAGTGTGATCCTCCATCATTTATGACGAGTCGGGGTACTCCGTATCTAGGGAATATGTTATTCTTGAACATCTTAACGAGCACCCGAGTGTCGTTTGTGGGTGAAGCTAGGGCTTCAATCCATTTGGACACATAGTCAACAACCACTAAGATATACTTATTTTCTAAATAGGATGGAAAAGGTCCCATAAAGTCGACCCTCAAAATGTCAAAGAGTTCTACCTCTTGGATGTTTCTTAAAGGCATATTGTCTCCTCTTGATATATTTTCGGTGCGCTGGCACTGGTCACATCTTGTTATGAAAGCATGAATATCATGCCACATTGTGGGCCAAAAAAGGCCAGCTTGCATAATTTTAGCGTGAGTTTTGGGCATGCTTGCGTGTCCTCCATAGGGTGTTGAGTGACAGTGTTCTATGATATTTCTTACCTCTTCTTCTGGAACACAGCGGCATAAGATTCCGTCAGTACCTCTTTTGAAAAGGAGCGGCTCGTCCCAATAAAAATGCTTTATATCATTAAAGAACTTTTTCTTCTGTTGGTAGCTGAGGGGGAGGTATTATATCTATAGCTAGATAATTAAAAAAAATCTGCATACCAAGGTATATTACTTACCGCTAAAGATCTCTCGGAATTTCCAAAAGTTTCTAGATTAATTTCTTCAATGGCATCTAACTTGACTATCAACCTGTCATAAGCAAAATCATCGTTTATAGGTATTATATCTGGTTTTAGTAATTCAAGCCTAGAAAGGTGATTGACAACTGTATTTTTCGTGCCTTTCTTATCTCGAATATCAAGGTCGAATTCTTGTAGCAAAAGTATCCATCGAAGTAATCTAGGTTTTGCATCTTTTTTTTATCGAGAAGGTATCGAATAACGACATGGTCTGTTGACAACACTAAATTTCACCGTACTTCTGACTCCGATTTCGCATGCATTCTTAGTTTTTATTGCTATTTTGTTATGTTATTACTTTGTTTTTCTTTATTTTCAGGTTTTTTATGTAATCGGGGGGCCTAAATCGAGAAAAGAAGCGAAAAAGGAGTTGAAACGGACAAAAATCAAGAAATTCAGCTTTTTACACTTACGGCACCCACCATGGCTGATGCCATGGGGTCAGCCATGACGTGGCCATGTCTCAAGACCACTCCACAACTGCCTATGCCCACGATCCCCTTTCTCCACCAAAATACACTCATGGCGGGCGCCATTGGCCTGTGGTGGGCGCCACAAGGCAAAAGTTTTCCCCTCCACATTTTAGTGGAGGGGGCATCCTGGTCTTTTCTTACTATTTGTTTTCCTATAAATAGGGCCTTAGATTTTCGTTTTCAATCATCCAAACTTAGTATCTCTTAGGCATATATCAGTTTTAAAGTAGTAATCACTTCACATCGGGGTGTTACTACAATCGAGTGATCGAGTCTGTATGCATCTGTGTGATCGAGTTTTGGAGCACTCTGGGAGGAAGTTAATCCTGCAGCCATTTTAATTCCAGTTCGTATTTTATTTTTCCGCACTCGCTTTATTTTATTTACTTTCCGCATTGCCTTACTTTATTTATTTTCCGCACTCACACTTTACTTTATTTTATTTCCGCTCGCTTTAAATACTTTTATTTCTCGCACTCGCTTTAAATACTTTTATTTCTCGCACTCGCTTTACCTTCTTTATTACTTGCACTCGCACTACTTTTATTTATTTATCCGCACTCGCACTAATTACTTTTATGAAAAATAATAAAAAGAACTTTTACTTTACCATGTCTAACTAAATCCATAAAGGTTAGAATGTAAGGATCGTAATTG
Organism: Lathyrus aphaca; assembly: GCA_963966055.1. NCBI lineage: Eukaryota > Viridiplantae > Streptophyta > Magnoliopsida > Fabales > Fabaceae > Lathyrus > Lathyrus aphaca. Next base: position 262,918,635 of record OZ014525.1, on the reverse strand, counting down.
AACCAGTAATCCGTACAACTGTTCGTAGAAACACTTAAGGGCTATTTTAACTTTCAATTTAAGTTTAATTATTTTTAACTATTTCAAAAACAGCCAAAAGCGCTTTGTCTAGTTCATTAGGGGTTTTTGGATTAAAAAGAAAAGAGATTTTAAAACCATTTTCGGACGCGTTAAGAAGTTTAGAGTCTGGTTCGTGAGAACCTCTTTTTGCTAAGAAATCCAGGTTAAAATACTTTTCAACTTAGTTAAGATACTATATTTCTTAAAAATAGGTTTACTACTCTAACGCAGTACGCACCTTTTTATCCGTGACAATAGGAGGGGTTGATTAGAGAGTACAACTCGGTTCTGAATATGCGAAAGCGACAGTTCCTGTTAAATTGGTTCTTTTCAAAGTGGTAAACATTGTTCATAAGTAGTTCTATTAACAAGTACCAGATTATCAATTGATTATGTGAATTACATTCGAGCCTGTCTTTATTAATTGTTTAAAATTATTATTCTATTTACCATTGTGCACTCTTTAAAACCATTATATTCAATTGCCTTAGATACACACCATAACAACAGGTACGATAGATTGACACTTGGTCTCTGTGGATTCGACAATCTTTTATATTACTCTGACGTGTTCGTACACTTGCGAAAAACACGCATCAAGTTTTTGGCGCCGCTGCCAGGGATCAATTTCGTCAAATTTCATACCCTGTAGTTATACCGTTTAGACTAAGGTTGTTACCTGTCGGTCAATGCGAAAGACTCGCAGTGCCAGAAGCTTAGTAGACCCTCTAGCTGAACTTGAATGTTACGCTCGCGCACATTTATTTTTCCATAGGATTAGGAGAGCTATGGCCGAAGATCAAAATCAAAGACCTCTTAAGGACTTCGCCCAACCATTAAACGAGGAACCTAGTTCCAGTATAGTAAACCCCGTTATCCCAGCCAATAATTTTGAACTTAAACCATCCCTGCTACAATTAGTGCAACAAAGACAATTCGCAGGTCTTGCTACCGAGAACCCAAACCAACCATTAAAAAATTTCTCCAGTTAGCAGACACCTTTAAAACCAATGGAGCTCCTCTTGAGGCAATCCGCTTAAGATTATTCCCTTTTTCCCTCGGAGATAAGGCTCTATCATGGTTAGATTCCCTTCCACCCAATTCCATAACAACTTGGGAAGACCTTAGAAAATTGTTCCTTTCTAGATATTTTCCCCAAGCAAGACCGTTGTTCTTCGAAACCTAATAACCAGATTTACCCAAAACAAAGGAGAATCGTTGTTCGAAGCCTGGGAGAGATATAAAGAGCTATTAAGAGCATGACCACATCATGGCTTAGAGAATTGGCTAATCATTCAAACCTTCTATAATGGACTTCATTATAACACTAAGATGACCATCGACGCTGCCGCTAGTGGCGCACTGATGAACAAACCTTACCCTGAAGCTAGTGCCCTTATCGAAGATATGGCCCAAAACCATCAATCATAGGGAGTCGAATGAGCAACAATGGAAAAGAAGGAAGCCCAAGGAGGAATACATGAGCTAAGTTCTATAGACATGATGCAAGTTAAAATGGACGCGTTGGCCCTTAGAGTCGAACATATGTGTACAACCCCGAATACTGTAGCTGCAGTTTCGTCGAATTGTGAGATATGTGGGACGCAAGGACACCAAAATGCCGAATGCAATTTGTTAAATGAGACCAACCCTTAGCAAGTGAACTAGACCCAAGGGAACCCATTACTCTACGAAGTGGAACCGCTTATAAGGAACCTTCTAACCCTAGATTAAATGATCCCGAAACTTCTGAGAGAAATGAAGAGAAGGAACCAGAGGAATCTGAAAACCCGGAAAGTCAAGAAAAAGGAGAAGTACCTAAAAACAAAACCTATGTACCAGCACCGCCATACAAACCACCAATACCATACCCTCAAAGACTAAAGCAAAACCATATCGATAATCAGTATCAAAAATTCGTTAAGGTTATAGAAAAACTTCACGTAGAAATCCCCTTTACAGAAGCCATCACCCAAATACCTTCTTACGCTAAGTTTCTCAAAGACATACTTACAAATAAACGTAGACTTGAAGATCCGAAACCCGTGGAATTGTAGCACCCCAAAATTTTCCCTCACCTAGATCAGACATTGGGTACTAAGGTCTCCCAAGAGGTTCACAAGGTTCACAAGGCATCTCAAGAGGTTCACAAGGTTCACAATTAGTCAGAAGGTTTGACAATCCCCTCAGGCAAAGCATCCTCCTAAGCAATGCATCCTAAACTAGGGTTTTGACTTTCATCAGGCTAAATGGACTTCCAAGGCTTCAAGTGAGCTTCATAGTATCCTATATGTCTTCAAGAATCCCAATGTCAAGTTTCAAGGCTTTCCCAAAAGGTTTGCTCAGTCAAATGATCAGATAGGCTAAAATCAGTCAAAGCAGTCAAAAAAGTCAAACTAAGGTCAACTGTGGTCAAACCAAAGTCAAACTTCATGATTTTTTGCCAACATCAAGTATATGAAGTAAAATTCATCATTTTATCAAAGGTTAGTCATGATTCATCAAGGAGATTTCAGATCATCAAGAATCAAGAGTTTTTAAATTAGGGTTTTCACAGGAAAAGTCAACTGAACTTTGACCAACCATAAATTTCACATGCTTCATCAAACATTTTCCATCCAAAGCTCATTTTTAAGGAAATTGAATTCTATACAACTTTGTGTCTCACAAGCTAAGCCCAAAAATGCTTCATTTGGAAGGTATGAGCTAAGACATTATAGGTCATTTTAAAAGTCAACATCTTCTAAAGGGCATAATTTGAAAATGGTAAAGGATATGGACATGAGACCAAAGAGGTTGGTTAGAGGACTCTCTAAGATTTCCAAAATGTCCAAGAAAACCTTCATAGCCATAAAATTGAGGGATTTGTGCCTTTGCAAAGTTGGGAAATTTTTGAGAGGTTTATTGAGCAAATGGGGTCTTAGAACCAATTCTTTCCACATGGGCTTGCATTTTTATGACCCAATCTCTACCATGACATCATGCACGAATTAAATCTTATTTATTCATATTTTTATAGTTTATTTTTTTATTTATTTTGATTTTATCCATTAAAAATCAATTTAAATTAAAATAAAATATGAAAACTCAATATTTAAATTTGATTTTTGTTCTAGAAGGTCATAAACATTGTTTAAAGTTGATTGATCACATCCAAATTCGTGCTTGATCAATTTGGCATTGTTAGATTTGATTTTTGGTGATTTTTAAATATTTTATTTCTTCATGATCAAGCTACATCATAAAGCCCACAAATCCATAAGATTATTGACCTAATTCACTCTACTACATAAACATAAGAAGACCATTTCATTGGGGACGATTTTCAGAGGCTGCAAGAACACTATTGAACTTCAAATTTTTACCAAAAAAGTGATATTCGGTTTTTTACCTAGAGGCCATATCAAGAGGTTTTAAAGGTTGTAATATACTCATGGATGTTCATTGAAGCTATTGGCATCATTATCATCATCCAAATCATCACATATTGCATAAACCGAATCAAGATTGTTCATGTTTTTATTTTTTTCAATTTCGATTGTTTGTGTGATGATAATGAATTCTAACCATATATTCTTGTTAGTTGTGATGTTTAGATCGTTTCTGGGCAAAGAGATTGAAGAACCATGACCTAAATCGAAAGCTGCCATTGTTAGGGTTCTTGGACCAAAATTAGGGTTTCCCAATATAGCAACTATAAATTCATTCTAATACTGTAAATGAACTGTGTGATGGTTGTGGATCATGACCATGTGATCAATTTGATGAAACAATACGTATTTGTGATGATATGAGATTTGCAGGTTTTGAATGCAGGAAATTTCGCAGGAAATTTGGTAGGAGATTTCGCAGGTAATTCAAATGGAAAACACGAAGTTTGGCGCGGAAATTCAACTTTGAAACTTGTTTTATTTTATAATGATTAGTGATGGTTATTTGTTGTACGCGCCCCATGTGGCTCAGTTGGTTGGAGTGTTTGTGTGTTGTTGCAAAGGTCCTGGGTTCGAATCTGGCCGCAAGCCATTTTGTTTTGGATTTTATTTGTTTTGCAGGTTTAAAATAAAAGGATCAGTACCCATTACATGTTCACCAGGCGCAGCTGGCCTAGTGGTGGTGATGCTGGACCAAGGATTGGAAAGCCTAGGGCGTGGGTTCGAATCCCAGCCCCAGGTATTTTGCTTTTTTCAATTTTTTTTTTGTATTTATTTGTTTATATATTATTCAATTCATTTAAATTCTTATAAAAATAATTTCTAGACAATAATCAATAATATTTTCCTAAAAACTTTATATTTTCTAAAAAAAAATCATATTTTATTTTCTTAAATATAAATTACTTGTATTTATTTTATAATATGTTTATATATATAATTATTATGTATTTTTGTAAATAAATTAATAATGTAATTATAATTAAAAATACCCTAATTTTTTTAATTCAAATATTAACCCTAATTTTTTTGTCAACCCTAATTTTCATCTAACCCTAAATATTAAACCTAATTTTTCTAAACCCTAATTATATTATTAATCTTTATTTTTATTACTATATAAATAATTTGTCATTTGTTTATTATTATTAAACCTATTTCTTTTAATTAATTTCTAAAAAAACTTTTCTAATATTAATTTTGCCTTGTTAAATTCTAATTTTCTTTATTTATTTATTTTTCTAACCCTTCTTATCATTATTTTATTATTTCTAACATATGATTATTGTTTATTTATTCTTATTATTATTATATTTATCATTATTATTATTATTATTATTTTGTAATTGCTAAAGCTATGTAATAGGTTTATTTGTGCTTTCTTTTTATAATTATTTTTATTATGTGGTTAGTAACCTTAGGGTGTGTATAACCTATGTGTAAATAAAAATAACTTAGAAAATTAACTTAAATAAGATAAATATTTGAACATGAACACTCACACACGTAAGTCGATCTTTGATCGCCATCTTGCACTTCCTAAGTTGCCCCTCTTGGTTGCTTTTATATGGTCAAGTCCCTCGAATATAGGGGTGTCTTAAGCAAAGTCCCTTCATAAATATCATCAAGTCCCTACAGTTTTAAAGATCAAGTCCCTTCGAGGTTGCCTACGATAATGATCTTATCCCTTCGAATAAAAGATGGTAAGTCCCTACAAATTGCTAAAGACACCCTTACTTGTTGCTTTCTATGACCATATGATGACCCTATGCTTGTCCCTTAAACATCCAAGGTAATGACTACCTATTCCTTAATAATAGGGATAGTCTTATCATTGAAAGAACATATAAGAACATGAATGACTTAATCTAGGGTAGGTACCTCATAGTTACTTGCTCACACTTTTCAAACTTACTTTTACACCTCACAATTTCTAAACTAGGCTTTGTATACACCCATACGAGGGTAATTACCAAGTACTTAAAGAAATTTTTCTAAACACACACTACACCCTTGCAAACAAACAAAGTTAGCTAAGTAACTAAGAGCCCATGGATAACTATGGATATAAAGGATGCTAACACCTTCCCTTTATATAACCTACCCCCCGAACTCAAGTCTTTTAAAAATAGGTCTTTCCTGTTCTTTTATGTCCTTTCCTTTTGGATAAAATAAAAGTCAGTGGCGACTCTTGCTATCCACAACATTTATAGAAAGTCAGTTCTCCCACCGTGTTACAGAACTGGCGACTCTGCTGGGGATTTAATAAAAGAGGGGTACCCTTCGGAATTAGATCACTTAAATTGTTTGTCTTGTTTGCTTTATATTATTTCCTGGGCTTTATGTGTGAAAGATCCTAACCCGGATCTAGTGTACCTTAGGTAAATGGCAATAGACCAAGGAAACTGTACGGCGTATACCGATATGGTTGATCTGGTGGCCATAGTTAGTGTGACTTCTTGGTTGGTGCTTATGTTCCTTAAGTAAGTTAAGGATAATATGAGGCTGCCATATGTTGTCAATACACTAACTGACTTTTAGAACCTTAGTCATTCCATCTTGGCCTTTATAAAAGTAGTGAGATAACCGGCTTTGGCGAAGACTGAAGTTGGTTGATACTCGATACTACGCTCATTGAGATCCTAAACTTGGAGGGTTTTGGTGGGCAAGTAAGTTGCCTGCTGAACAACCACCCTTGGGAAGGATCAATGATATTGAGATCCCTTAGAACCCGGTTTCTTTTGTAGGACATGATGAACCAACTAACTTCAGGGGAAGGTACTTACCTTTAAACCTCATGCAAGCCTCTAAACCTAGGGCTATGGTGTGACTTGTTTATGTGTGCCACATGTTTGTGATTGAGCATAACATCATGACATCATAAGCATAGCATTTTCACTAACCATTTCAAGGACCAAAGGATTTATCTTTGTTCTTTGTTTCAGGTCATGGCTTCTACTCGTCAGAATACTATCCGGATCAACTTTGTAGGGATACCTCCTAAGCTTAAGGAATTGGTCTCTCAAGTTTCTGAAAACTCCCAATTCATTAAGAGGCATGGTCACCTACTGGATCTAGTCACTTCAGGGTTCAATGAAGACATGATGAGTGTCCTGTTTTAGTTCTTTGATCCTAAACATCATTGCTTCACATTCCCCGACTATCAACTGATTCCTACAATGGAAGAATTCTCCAAACTATTGGGTATACCTATCCTTGATCAGAGACTCTTCACATGGTTAGAAAAATGGCCTAAACCTGAAGTCATTGCTGCAGCCCTACATCTGAAGAAATCAGACATTGTCTTAGAAACGAGAAGTGGAGTTAAGGGTATCCTTGCTAAGGTATTGATGGAGAAAGCTCAAGTGTTCCTAAAGGCTATGAGTTATGATGATTTTGAGGAGATCTTAGCCTTATTAATCTATGGCCTAGTGTTGTTCCCTAATCCAGACCAGCTCATAAACATACACGCCATCAACATATTTCTGACTCATAATCTAGTGCCTACATTACTTGGAGACATCTTACACTCTCTTCATACCCGTACCACGAAGGCACGAGGAACTCTAGTGTGTTGCATACCTCTATTGTCTAGATGGTTTATTTCTCACCTTCCTCGATCAGTAATGAAGAATGAACACGGGTTCAGGTGGTCCAAGAGGATTATGTCACTTTCTCATTTAGATATTCATTGGTGCTCTCGATCTATGGAGAATGTTACTATCATTGACCGTTGTAGGGAGTTCCCTAATGTGCCACTCCTTGGCATAAGAGGGGGCATTACTTACAAACCTTCTTTAGCTCTACATCAGTTTGGTTATGCTCGGAGTGATGGTCCTCATTACATGCTTATTTAGGGTATTATATTCGACTACGACAACAATCTGCAAGGTTACTGACAAAGGTTTATACGATCTTGGGGTAAAGTGAACAAGGTTGACAGCAAGACTCTGGAACCAAAGTATTCCATTCCTATGGAACCTTACCTCAGATGGGTACGAGCATGTGCTCAGACTCTTATGATGCCATATCCTGCTATCCTGCCAGTTACCATGGAGCCTCTTGCTGAAGGAGATACCCCTTATGTCATCCTTCATCCAGACATGCCCACTGACATGGAAGAGTTGCAGAGGTCCTGGATCCAGTTGAAGGAGCAAACATATACTTTTGAGACTCATTTCAAAGCTAGTCAAGAAAGAATCCTGGAGCTGACAAAACAACTTCACAAGGAGCGAAATCTCAACTCATACCTCAACACAAAGAGGAAACGTCCATGGGAGACTTAAAACCCCATCTTTGTATTCATTTCATTTTTGTTGTAAGCCCAAGAGGCAAACAAGTTTATTGATTACTAATAAAAGTTTACTTTCAGGTTGTTTAAACAAATTTAAATCCCGCGGTCCTTGAAACATTGCATATGCATTTACATACCATATCATTGCATCACAGGTTTCTTATAAACAGGTATCTTATCTTCTGTTGTTTATTTCAGCAGAAATGGCTCTTGAACAGACTGTCAAGGATCTTCAGGCTCAGAATGCACAATTCCAAGAGCTGATCCTGAACTTGTCCAAGGGACAAGATGAGTTGAAGACACTGCTGGCTAAGAAGAAGAAGAAGACTAGGAAATCAGGAGGAGTTATCAACCTGGGTAGAAGATTCAGAGGTCCTATCAAGACAAAGGAAAAGGTTGAGGATTCTGAGTCTGAGAATTCTGAGAAAGAGGGAGGTAGTCTCCATGATACTGTGGAAGATTCTGATTCTGAGGCAAATTATTTTCATGATCCTGCTAGTGAGGAGAAGTACAAGATGTTGGTAGACAGAATGAACGCTATGGAACTACAAAAGTCTTCTGGGCTTGATTTTGAAGATTTAAGTTTGGTTTCTGGAGTAGTTATACCTATTGGCTTCAAGGTTCCAGTTTTTGTGGTGTATGATGGTGTTTCATGTCCTAAACTGCATTTGAGGTCCTATGTCTGGAGGATTCAACCACACATTGCTGACAAGAAACTGTGGATTCATTTCTTCCAAGAGAGTTTATCTGGAGCTCAATTGGAATGGTATTATCATCTGGAAAGTGTTAATGTTCGTGATTGGAATGATCTTGCTGAGGCCTTCTATAGGCAATACCAATATAATGCTGATTTAGCACCAACTCGCATGCAGCTCCAAAGCATGTCTATGGGTGCTAAAGAGAGTTTCAAAGGGTATGCCCAGAAATGGAGAGACCTGGCTGGCAGAGTTCAACCTCCCCTGACTGACAAGGAATTGGTGGATATGTTTATGAGTACGTTGAATGGTCCTTTTTATAGTCACCTCATTGGAAGCTCATCATCTGGTTTCACTGAGCTGATAATGAATGGAGAACGTGTGGAAAGTGGTATAAGAAGTGGTAAGATACAGGTGGGTGCCTCTTCATCAAGCACTGCTAAGAAGCTCCCTAGTGGAAAGAAGGAGTCTAATGATGTGTATGGTCAACATAGTCGTAACAGGAGTCACCAATCTATGGGAGCAGTTCACATCTCCAATCCCGCCCCTACAGCACCAGAGCAACAACAAAATAATCAACAAAAGCCTAGAAGACAGTTCACCAAGATTAACATGTCACTGGCCCAAGCCTTGCAACACATGTTGAAAGGGGAGCTAATTACTTTAAGAGATCCTCCTCAGAATCCTAATACATCCTCTCCTCGGTACAATCCTAATGCAAGATGTGCATATCATTCTAATAGTCCGGGACATGGCACCAACAACTGTTGGGTGTTGAAAAACAAGATTCAAGACATGATCGAAGCGGGGGAAATTGAATTTGACCCTCCTGGGACCCTAAATGTGATCACTGCTCCAATGCCTAATCATGAGAAGGCTGTTAATGCTGTTGATGAGGTTACCTATGTTTCCTCAGTAGAAGAGGTGACTACTCCTCTATCCATTATCAAGAAGAAGCTGGTGCAGGCTGGATTCTTTCCAGGTTGCAACGAAGACTGTTTTTACTGTGCCTATAAACCTGATAGTTGTTGGAAGCTGAAGGATGGTATTCAACGCCTCATGGACAATTACACTATATTGTTTGAGAGGACACCTTCTGTTGAAAGTATGTGTGAACATCTGACTCGAAGCACGAAACTTAAGGATGTAGCTATGGTTGATAAAGTGCCAATGAAGATTACCACTAAGGGTCCTGTCAGGATTACTGCTGAAGGCCCTGTGAAGACTGTTGCTGAAGCTAGAATGGCTCCCATGATCATCACCACTCCTGGCCCTATTCCTTATACTTCTGATAAAGTTATACCTTGGAATTATGGTTCTGATGTTTATATCCACGATGTCAAACAAGAACCTTTGACTGATGCACCTGTTACTAATGTTGGTCTTGATGTGGACAATATTGCTGGATCTAGTAAGATCACCAGAAGTGGAAGAATCTTCTCTCCTCAAGATACCTCTAAAAGTGCAGTTACTCCAGCTCATACCTCCAATTCTGGGCCAAGTACTAATGCCTGGGGCAAAGGTCCTGTGATTGAACATGTGCAAGCTGAGGCACCAACTGCTGAAAATATTTCTAAACAGATGGAAGAAGTATTGAAGATCATTCGCAAAAGTGATTATGATATTGTTGATCAGTTAGGGCATACTCCCTCCAAAATCTCCATGTTATCTTTGCTGCTGTGTTCTGAGGCCCATGCTAAAGCTTTAATCAAGTTCTTAAAGACTGCTCATGTGCAAAATGAGATTTCTGTGGATCAATTTGAGAATTGTGTTGCACATCTGACTAGTGATAATGGTTTGGGCTTTTCTGATGCTGATCTGACTCCTGGCAAGAGAAATCATAACAGAGCTCTGCATATTTCCATTGAATGTAGGGGCACTACCTTGTCTCATGTACTGGTGGACAATGGTTCTTCATTAAATGTGCTCCCTAAAGAGGTTCTGGATAAGCTCAATCCTGAAGATGTTGTGTTAAGACCAAGTGATGTAGTGGTGAGGGCCTTTGATGGTTCAAGAATAGTGGTACATGGAGAAGTAGACCTCCCAATCAAAGTAGGCTCTCAAGTCTTCAACTCCACTTTCTATGTGATGGATATCCGTCCTACGTATTCCTGTTTGCTTGGGCGCCCCTGGATCCATGGGGCAGGTGCTGTGACTTCCACCTTGCATCAGAAGTTGAAATATCCGGTGAAAAACAAAATTGTCACTGTCTATGGTGAAGAGGAGTACATGTTTAGCCATGTGAATACTTTCAAATATGTAGAAATGGAGGGTGAGATGGTTGAAACTCCGTGTCAAACATTTGAAGTTGTTCCTTTCTCTGTTCCTCAGTTTGTCCCTGTTTCTGAAAGAGCTCCTGTGGTTTCTAGAATACCTCCTGCAATGGCCTCCCTCAAATATGCTAAGGTTGTGGTTGCAAAAGGTGGTTCTGCTATTTAGGGTCAGCTTCCCAACATCCCTAACAAGTCTGACAAGTTTGGTTTGGGTTTCACTGCAGAATCTCAGAAGACTGTTCGTCGTGCTCGTGCTGTTCGTATCACTAATCATGGGGTCATAAGAGATCAAATCAATGTTGTGGGTGACTGTAATGAAGACTACAACCTGTATGATTGGATCTTTCCTACCATGGGTGATGGGCTCAACAATTGGAAGGCTGAAGACGTTATTCCTATCTCCTTTAGTCAGGAGTAAATACTATTACTGTGTTTTTATTTTAAGTTTGTAATTTCGAACAATTAGACTCTTAAGCCTTGTGTCTTGCCCGTGGCAAATTGGTATGCTTGTTTCGGGATGTCATTTCATTTGCATACTTCATTCAATAAAATCAATGGATTGTTCGTTTTCGTAAATATTGTGCTCCTTGTCTTTCTTTTATTATTATTTCTGTTTTATTAGCTATGTGTTCTTACACACATCCACATCACTAAATGCAGATCCTCATCCACTCTGGATCCTGTTGATAACAGTTCTACTATTGCCAATTATGACTTTGAGAATCCGATCTATCAAGCTGAAGATGGAAAGGAGGAAGATTGTGAAGTACCTGTAGAGCTTGCTAGGTTGTTACAACAAGAAGAGAAAGCTATACAGCCTCATGAAGAGCCAATCGAAGTTGTAAATCTGGGAACTGAAGAAAACAGGAAAAAGGTCAAGATAGGGGCTGAATTAGAAGATGGTGTTAAGAACAGGTTAATCCAGATGTTACGTGATTATGTGGAGATCTTTGCTTGGTCGTATGAAGATATGCCAGGGTTGGATACTGACATTGTGGTTTACCGTCTACCGGTAAAAGAAGATTGTCGTTCAAAGAAGCAAAAGGTTCGTCGCATGCGTCCTGAAATGTCAGTGAAGATTAAAGCAGAGGTGATGAAATAGTTTGATGCATGGTTCTTAGCTGTGAATTCTTGTCCTCAATGGGTTGCAAACGTGGTACCGGTACCTAAGAAGGATGGTAAGGTACGCATGTGTGTGGATTACAGGGATTTGAATAAGGCCAGTCCTAAAGATGACTTTCCACTTCCACATATTGATGTTTTGGTAGAAAACACTGCTCAACATAAGGTATTCTCTTTCATGGATGGTTTCTCTGGTTACAATCAGATCAAGATGGCACCTGAAGATATGGAGAAGACTACATTTGTTACACAGTGGGGCACGTTTTGTTATAAGGTGATGCCATTTGGTTTGAAGAACGTCGGAGCATCATATCAGCGTGCTATGGTGGCTTTGTTTCACGATATGATTCACCATGAGATAGAGGTATATGTGGATGATATGATAGCCAAATCCTAGAATGAGGAACAACACCTTGATCACCCGCACAAGTAATTTGAGAGGTTGAAGAAGTATAAACTGAGATTAAATCCAAACAAGTGTACTTTTGGAGTTAGGCCTGGTAAACTCATGGGTTTCATTGTCAGTGGAAAAGGTATTGAAGTGGATCCTGCAAAAGTAAAAGCTATACAAGAGATGCCTGCTCCCCGTACTCAGAAGGAAGTTAGAGGTTTCTTGGGACGACTGAATTACATTGCAAGATTTATTTCCCAGCTAACTGCTACCTGTGAGCCAATCTTCAAGTTGTTGAAGAAAGATCAGGTAATGGAATGGAATGATGAGTGCCAGGTAGCTTTTGATGAGATTAAGAAATACCTCAAAGAACCTCCAATTTTGATGCCACCAGTTGATGGAAGACCCTTGATTATGTACTTAACAATATTAGACAGCTCAATGGGGTGTGTGTTGGGGCAACATGACGAGTCTGGTCGAAAAGAGCAGGCAATATACTACCTTAGCAAAACGTTTACCGACTGTAAAACAAGATACTCACTGCTCGAGAAAACTTGTTGTGCTTTGGCATGGGCTGCTCGTCGACTAAGACAGTATATGTTGACTCATACTACCTTGCTGATTTCAAAGATGGATCCAATCAAGTATATATTCGAGAAACCTTCTCTCTCCGAACGAATAGAGAGATGGCAAATGATCTTAACAGAATATGATATACAATACACCACTCAGAAAGCCATTAAGGGTAGTGTGGTAGTTGATCATTTGGCTCATCAGGCAGTGGATGATTATCAGTCTATGAATTTTAAGTTCCCGGATGAAGACATTATGAATATTACCAAAGAACCTGGACAATATGACGGACCTGAACAGGGATCTCGATGGACTATGGTTTTTGATGGAGCTTCTAATGCACTTGGTAATGGTGTTGGTGTTGTAATCATTTCCCCTGAAGGTTGTCATACCCCAATTACTGCTAGACTTTGTTTCTATTATACCAATAACATGGATGAATATGAAGCATGTATCATGGGTATCAAAGCTGCCATTGAGATGAAGATTCAGTTTCTGGACGTATATGGAGATTCAGCCCTGGTAGTTAGTCAAATTAAAGGAGATTGGGATACCAAGCACCCAAATCTCATTCCTTACAGAGAGCATGTGTTGTCTTTGATCCCGTACTTTGAAGAGATTACCTTTGGACATATTCCACGAGAAGAGAATCAGTTGGCAGACGCTTTAGCCACCATGGCATCTATGTTTGAGATTAGCTGGGATGATGAAGCTCCCAAGATCACTATTGATATATTTGAGAAGCCTGCATATTGTAATGAGATTGATACTGAAGGAGTAGAGGGAAAGCCTTGGTTCTATGAGGTAAAGAGCTATCTTGAAGCTCAAGAGTTCCCTGAAGGGGCATCTGTCAATGATAAGAAGTTTCTGAGGAGGTTTTCTGCTAAGTTCTTCTTGAGTAATGGAATTTTGTACAAACACAATCATGATTCGACTTTGCTTCGTTGTGTGGATAAAAAGGAAGTAATAGAGATTATGGAAGACATGTATGATGGGATCTTTGGCACTCATTCTAGTGGTCATACCATGGCAAAGAAGATATTGAGAGCAGGTTACTATTGGTCTACCATGGAAGCTGACTGCTATCAACATTCCAAAACATGTCACAAGTGTACAATTTATGCTGATAAGGTGCATGTACCTCCAGTTCCGTTGAATGTGTTGACTGCTCCTTGGCCTTTTGACATGTGGGGCATTGATATGATTGGTGAGATCAAGCCTACTTCTTCTAATGGGCATCGTTTCATCCTGGTTGCCATTGATTACTTTACAAAGTGGGTGGAGGCAGCCTCATTTGCATCTGTTACTAAGAATGTTGTGGCTCGATTCATTAAGAATAATCTCATATGTAGGTATGGCATCCCTGAAAGGATTATCACGGACAATGGCTCTAATCTGAACAACACCATGGTTACTGATCTCTGTATGCAGTTCAGGATTAAGCATCACAACTCTTCTCCGTATCGTCCAAAGATGAATGGGGCAGTAGAAGCTGCTAATAAGAACATCAAGAAGATTCTACAGAAGATGACTGTTGCGTATAAGGATTGGCATGAGATGTTGCCATTTTCTCTTCATGGTTATCGTACTACAATACGTACTTCAACAGGGGCAACCCCGTTCTCCTTAGTCTATGGTATGGAAGCAGTTCTACCCATTGAAGCTCAGATCCCCTCTTTGAGAATCATGAAGGATGCAGGCTTGGATGAAGATGAGTGGATTTAGACTCGACTTGACTAGATAAATTTGATTGATGAGAAAAGGTTGGCAGCTGTTTGTCATGGTCAGATGTACCAGAAACAGATGATCAAAGTTTTTAATAAGAAGGTTAAGCAAAAGGTATATCAGACTGGAGAATTGGTAATCAAGCGTATCATATTACCACAGGGTGACCCTAGGGGCAAATGGACTCCTACATATGAAGTACCTTTTGTAGTCAAAAGGGTATTCTCTGGAGGTGCCATGATGCTTACTACTATGGATGGTGAAGATTTCCCACAGCCTGTAAACGCAGACATAGTTAAAAAATACTACGCATAAAAAGAGACCCGCTAGGTTGACTGGCCTAGGCAAAAATAAGGGCATCCCAGAGAACCAAAATGGTTCGGGAAAAAATTAGGGATATATATAAAAACAAATGTACACCCGACAAGTCGAAAACCTAAAAAGGCGGCTTGGGCAAAAAAGGGTATCCCGGTGGGTTGAAAACCTGAAAGGGCAATCCAGGCAAAAGTTAGGGATTAAAGCGTATGACTATGTCTCATTTGGATCACTCATGTAACCCCAACCAGTTGTGTTATTTGAATCAAGTTCAAGCAGATAAAGATCAATCCAATCATTTCTATCTCGACAATAAAGGATGAGATACTTGAAGATAATGGCAATAGTGGAATTGGAACTCAATAGGATTATTCCTCACATAACTGCTTTTCTTTGTTTTTGTAAAACTTTTACGACGAATTCCTCTTACTAGGATTTCTGTCTCCTTGTACAAACTTGCCTATGTATAGATCACTTTCTAAAAATAAATAAAATCCCGTCTTTAAATTCAAATTTACGTTTACTTTGTTTACTTAAACAAAAACGTCCATTGGTTGTGTTTGAATGTATGTATGCTTTTGAATATGATTGATGTTTACCAGAAATGCATAAAATGCAGTAATAGTATTTACTAAGGACGAACGAAGGTAGGAATTCAATGAAACTTCGCCGGTTCATCCCCATAGAGTAATCTTTATAGATATCCATACAAGATACCTCAAGTAACATCTCCCCTCGGATTTATGTCCATCTCTTTTATCCTCAGTCAGGATATTCAGGAACTTTTCATTCCTTCAATAAAAGCACGAAGAACGAAGATGGGAGGTTCTGAGTACCATATTATCAAACAAGACGGGAACAAAGTCCTCATATTCCTTAGCAACGAACTGGGATTTATTTTCCCTAGCCAGCAGTTGTTATACAGAGATATCCAGACGCTTCAGGCTACATGATTCATACATACATCATTTACACCATATCATAGCATACACATCCATAGTGCATAAGACAATCTTACTTAAGAGCATCATGCTATACATGCATACATCAAGTAATCTTGCATAAACTAACCTTTTCTTTTCAGGATAGTTGCAGACAGATAAACATTATCAACAACTCAACACAGTTCAGAGACGATCTATACAAAGATCTAGTACTGATACTTAATTCAGAGATAATCGCTACGAAGATTCATTTCTGATGATCAATACTCAAGTTGTCTTTGGGATAATGTGTAAATGATCTATACGAAGATCTAGCACTTAATCCAAGAGATTCTTTCAGAAGAAGTTCAGGGATAATCGCCATGAAGATTTAATCCTGATGTTCTTTTTGTCCTTGGGAAGGTATGTAAATGGTCTATACGAAGATCAATTACCTAATCCGGGATATTTCCAGAAGAGTTAATCGCTACGAAGCTTTATTTCTAATGGTCTATGCAACAGTTTATCTGTGGGATGGTACATAAATGATCGATACGAAGATCTTATACTTAGCCCAAGATATTACCAAAAGCAATTCAGAAAAGATCACCACGAAGATTTGATTATGATGCTTAAATTAAAACATAATGCAGAGACGATCTATACGAAGATCCAGTGCTGACATTCAATGATTCAGAGACGGCCTATACGAAGACCTAATACTGATATCCAATGACAACATAAAGATACTATCATCTTCTGATATTATGGGTGGCATCTATAAGCCCATTTCCAGTTCCTCTAAGTGGCATCTTTAAGCCCACTCCAGTATATGCAACCAATAAGCAGTGTTACTCTATGAACCAGCGAGTGAAAATTTTTGGGCTTTTGTATTCAATCCCCTTCAACATTCCAAGTCACGAATGGCACACATGCCAATCTAACTCCTCAGGTTTCAGAAAATTGAACAGGGGCAGCTGTTGCACCCCAAAATTTGCCCTCACCTAGACCAAACATTGGGTACTAAGGTGTCCCAAGAGGTTCACAAGGCATCTCAAGAGGTTCACAAGGTTCACAATTAGTCAGAAGGTTTGACAATCCCCCCAGGAAAAGCATCCTCCTAAGCAATGCATCCTAAACTAGGGTTTTGAGTTTCATCAGGCTAAATTGACTTCCAAGGCTTAAAGTGAGCTTCATAGTATCCTATATGTCTTCAAGAATCCCTATGTCAAGTTTCAAGGCTTTCCCAAAAGGTTTGCTCAGTCAAATGATCAGATAGGCTAAAATCAATCAAAGCAGTCAAAAAGTCAAACTAAGGTCAACTGTGGTCAAACCAAAGTCAAACTTCATGATTTTTTGCCAACATCAAGTATATGAAGTAAAATTCATTATTTGATCAAAGGTTGGTCATGATTCATCAAGGAGATTTCAGATCATCAAGAATCAGGAGTTTCTAAATTAGGGTTTTCACAGGAAAAGTCAATTAAACTTTGACAAGCCATAACTTTAACATGCTTCATCAAAAATTTTCCACCCAAAGCTCATTTTTAAGGAAATTGAATTCTCTACAACTTTGTGTCTCACAAGCCAAGCCCAAAAATGCTTCATTTGGAAGGTATGAGCTAAGACATTATAGGTCATTTTAAAAGTCAACATCTTCCAAAGGGCATAATTTGAAAATGGTAAAGAATATGGACATGAGACCAAAGAGGTTGGTTAGAGGACTCTCTAAGCTTTCCAAAATGTCCAATAACACCTTCATAGCCTTAAAATTGAGGGATTTTTTCCTTTGCAAAGTTGGGAAATTTTTGAGAGGTTTATAAAGCAAATGGGGTCTTAGAACCAATTCTTTCCACATGGGCTTGCATTTTTATGACCCAATCTCTACCGTGACATCATGCACGAATTAAATCTTATTTATTCATATTTTTATAGTTTATTTATTTTGATTTTATCCATTAAAAATCAATTTAAATTAAAATAAAATATGAAAACTCAATATTTAAATTTGATTTTTGTTCTAGAAGGTCATAAACATTGTTTAAAGTTGATTAATCACATCCAAATTCGTGCTTGATCAATTTGGCATTGTTAGATTTGATTTTTGGTGATTTTCAAATATTTGATTTCTTCATGATCAAGCTACATAATAAGTCCACAAATCCATAAGATTATTGACCTAATTCACTCTACTACATAAACACAAGAAGACCATTGCATTGGGGACGATTTTCAGAGGCTACAAGAACACTATTGAACTTCAAATTTTCACCAAAAAAGTGATATTCGGTTTTTGACCTAGAGGCCATATCAAGAGGTTTTAAAGGTTGCAATATACTCCTGGATGTTCATTGAAGCTATTGGCATCATTATCATCATCCAAATCATCACATATTGCATAAACCGAATCAAGATTGTTCATGTTTTTATTTTTTTCGATTTCGATTATTTGTGTGATGATAATGAATTCTAACCATATATTCTTGTTAGTTGTGATGTTTAGATCGTTTATGGGCAAAGAGATTGAAGAACCATGACCTAAATCGAAAGCTGCCATTGTTAGGGTTCTTGGACCAAAATTAGGGTTTCCCAATTTAGCAACAATAAATTCATTCTAATACTGTAAATGAACTGTGTGATGGTTGTGGATCATGACCATGTGATCAATTTGATGAACAAATACGTATTTGTGATGATATGAGATTTGCAGGTTTTGAATGCAGGAAATTTCGCAGGAAATTTGGTAGGAAATTTCACAGGTAATTCAAATGGAGAAGACGAAGTTTGGCGCGGAAATTCAACTTTGAAACTTGTTTTATATTATAATGATTAGTGATGTTTATTTGTTGTACGCGCCCCATGTGGCTCAGTTGGTTGGAGTGTTTGTGTGTTGTTGTAATGGTCCTGGGTTCGAATCTGGCCGCAGGCCATTTTTTTTGGATTTTATTTGTTTTGCAGGTTTAAAATAAAAGGATCAGAACCCATTACATGTTCACCAGGCGCAGCTGGCCTAGTGGTGGTGATGCTGGACCAAGGATTGGAAAGCCTAGGGCGTGGGTTCGAATCCCAGCCCCAGGTATTTTGCTTTTTTCAATTTTTTTTGTATTTATTTGTTTATATATTAGTCAATTCATTTAAATTCTCATAAAAATAATTTCTAGACAATAATCAATAATATTTTCCTAAAAACTTTATATTTTCTAAAAAAAAATCATATTTTATTTTCTTAAATATAAATTACTTGTATTTAATTTATAATATGTTTATATATATAATTATTATGTATTTTAGTAAATAAATTAATAATGTAATTATAATTAACAAAACCGTAATTTTTTAAATTCAAATATTAACCCTAATTTTTTTGTCAACCCTAATTTTCATCTAACCCTAAATATTAAACCTAATTTTTCTAAACCCTAATTATATTATTAATCTTTATTTTTATTACTATATAAATAATTTGTCATTTGTTTATTATTATTAAACCTATTTCTTTTAATTAATTTCTAAAAAAAAATTTATGATATTAATTTTGCCTTGTTAAATTCTAATTTTCCTTATTTATTTATTTTTCTAACCCTTCTTATCATTATTTTATTATGTCTAACATATGATTATTGTTTATTTATCCTTATTATTATTATAGTTATTATTATTATTATTATTATTATTATTATGTAATTGCTAAAGCTATGTAATAGGTTTATTTGTGCTTTATTTTTATAATTATTTTTATTGTGTGGTTAGTAACCTTAGGGTGTGTATAACCTATGTGTAAATAAAAATAACTTAGAAAATTAACTTAAATAAGATAAATATTTGAACATGAACACTCACACACGTAAGTCGATCTTTGATCGCCATCTTGCACTTCCTAAGTTGCCCCTCTTGGTTGCTTTTATATGGTCAAGTCCCTCGAATATAGGGGTGTCTTAAGCGAAGTCCCTTCATAAATATCATAAAGTCCCTACAGTTTTAAAGATCAAGTCCCTTCGAGGTTGCCTACGATAATGATCTTGTCCCTTCGAATAAAAGATGGTAAGTCCCTACAAATTGCTAAAGACACCCTTACTTGTTGCTTTCTATGACCATACGATGACCATATGCTTGTCCCTTAAACATCCAAGGTAATGACTACCTATTACTTAATAATAGGTATAGTCTTATCATTGAAAGAACATATAAGAACATGAATGACTTAATCTAGGGTAGGTACCTCATAGTTACTTGCTCACACTTTTCAAACTTACTTTTACACCTCACAATTTCTAAACTAGGCTTTGTATACACCCATACGAGGGTCATTACCAAGTACTTAAAGAAATTTTTCTAAACACACACTACACCCTTGCAAACAAACAAAGTGAGCTAAGTAACTAAGAGCCCATGGATAACCATGGATATAAAGGATGCTAACACCTTCCCTTTATATAACCTACCCCCCGAACTCAAGTCTTTTAAAAATAGGTCTTTCCTGTTCTTTTATGTCCTTTCCTTTTGGATAAAATAAAAGTCGGTGGCGACTCTTGCTATCCGCAACATTTATAGAAAGTTAGTTCTCCCACCGTGTTACAGGAATGTAATTCTATTTCCGAAAATAGGTTAGCAAAGAAAGATAAAGATCCCGGAAATTTTTCCATTCCTTGTATTTTGAGGAATCATGTCATCGAAAAAGCTTTTGTAGACTTAGGAGCTAGTGTGAGCTTAATGCCTTTAGCAATTTGTGAAAGGTTAAACTTAGGAGAATTACAACATACTAAGATGTCACTTCAATTAGCCGATAGATCCGATAAATACCCTATAGGCATACTTGAAGACGTCCCTGTTAGGATATGTCAGCTGTTTATACCTACTGATTTTGTTGTCATGGACATTAAAGAAGATGACGACATACTAATCCTCCTAGGTAGACTTTTCTTATCAACCGCTAGAGCCATAATAGATGTTAAAAAAGGGAAACTAACCTTTGAGGTAGGTGACGAGAAGATAGAATTTGTACTCTCGAAATTTCTTATGGCACCTATAATAGGAGATGCTTGTTATGCCTTAGATATCATTGATGAATGCATTAGGGAATTAGAACAAGAAGAAGAAACTGAATCTATAAAATTTCCATCAACCCTTATTTGGGAAGATGACAGTTATAAAAAACCCTACATTGATGATAACCGTCACGAATGTTTATCCCTTACCCCAAATCCTATACCTTGCCTTATGAAACCAACCGTAAAACTTAAGGAACTGCCTAAGAACCTGAGATATGAATTTCTTGATGAAGAAATGGACCGTCCAGTTATAGTCAGTGCTACCTTGGACCAATAGGAAACAAACCAATTGTTAGATGTTTTACGAAGGTACCCCTCAGCCTTAGGATATAAGATCTCAGATCTAAAAGAAATAAGCCCATTCGTATGCATGCATCAGATTTTGCTTGAAGAAGATTCAAAACCCTCCAGAGAACACCAATGAAGAATAAATCCTATGATGAGTGAAGTAGTTAACACTGAATTTCTTAAGTTACTAGAGGCAGGTATAATATATCAGATCTCGGACAGTAAATGGGTAAGTCCTGTGCATGCAGTACCTAAAAAGGGAGGCATCACAGTCGTGCAAAACGAGAAGGGTGAACCTGTAGCAAAAATAATTGATGAAGGTTGGCATATGTGCATAGACTATAGAAAATTAAACAAAGCAACTAGGAAGGACCATTTCCCATTACCATTCATAGACCAAATGTTAGAGCGCCTAGCCAGACACTCTTACTTTTGTTACCTAGATGGATATTCAGGATTCTTCCAAATACCTATTCATCCCGAAGATCAAGAAAAAACTACCTTTACATGCCCTGTTGGAACTTTTGCCTACAGAAGAATGCCTTTTGGACTCTGTAATGCCCCTGCCACTTTCCAGCGCTGCATGATGTCTATCTTTGCAGACTATCTAGATGGAATCATGAAAGTATTTATTGACGATTTCTCAATTTGTGGATCTGATTTAAAAAATTGTCTTATCAACCTTGAGAAAATCCTAGAAAGATGTGTGGAGGTAAACCTTGTGCTAAATTGGGAAAAGTGTCATTTCATGGTCACTGAAGGGATTGTTTTAGGACATATAGTTTCCGAAAAAGGTATAGAGGTAGACAAAGCTAAAATAGAAGTCATAGAGAATCTAAAACTGCCGAAGACTATCAGGGAGATAAGAAATTTTCTTGGACATGCCGGATTTTACCGACGTTTTATCAAAGACTTCTCCAAAATAACAAAGCCCTTAACTGGTCTTTTAATGAAAGATGTTGAATTCATCTTCGATGAAAAATGTACTGAAGTATTTAATCTATTGAAGCAAGCTCTGATTTCGGCACCTATAATGAAACCCCTTGATTGGTCAGAACCGTTTGAGATAATGTGTGACGCTAGTGACTATGCTGTTGGAGCCGTTCTAGGTCAGAGAAAAGATAAAAAGTTACACGTAATTTATTATGCCAGTAGAACCCTAGACGCTGCACAGCTCAACTACGCAACAACCGAAAAGGAGCTCATAACTTTAGTTTTCGCCATAGACAAATTTAGATCTTATCTAGTAGGAGCCAAACTTATAGTTTACACCGACCATGCTGCCATTCGTTACTTACTGAGTAAAAAAGATGCCAAACCTAGGTTACTTCGATGGATTCTACTATTGCAAGAGTTTGATTTAGATATCCGTGATAAGAAATGCACAGATAATGTAGTAGCTGATCACCTTTCTAGGCTAGAATACCAAAAACCTGACTCAGTGCCCATAAATGACAATTTTTCCTATGATAGACTGATAGCCCAACTAGAAACTATTGAAGATGATAACCCAGACCCACATGAGCATTCTCAAAAATATTTAGCTATAAGTAATGTACCTTGGTATGCAGACTTTGTTAATTACCTATCCGCTGACATCATACCCCCGATCTAAATTACCACCGGAAGAAGAAGTTCTACAGTGATGTGAGAAACTTCTATTGGGACGAACCATTTCTTTTCAAGAGAGGTAAAGATGGCATTTTCCGCCGTTGCGTTCCAGAAGAGGAGGTACATAATATAATTGAGCATTGTTACTCTGCACCCTATGGTGGACATGCAAGCACATCTAAGACCTACGCAAAGATTCTTCAAGCTGGCCTATTTTAGCCTACCATGTAGTGTGACGTCCATGCTTTCATTGTCAAATGTGACAGATGCCAACGTACAGGAAATATTTCAAGACGTAATGAAATGCCTCTAAGAAATATCCAAGAAGTAGAACTCTTCGACGTATTGGATATAGACTTTATGGGACCGCTCCCACCATATTTAGGAAACCAATACATCTTAGTAGCTGTTGACTACATGTCTAAATGGATTGAAGCTATCGCCGCACCCACGAATGACACCAGAGTAGTCATCAAATTAGTTAAAAACTATATATTTCCCAGGTTTGGAACACCCCGTTTAGTCATAAGGGATGGAGGATTACACTTCATATCGAGAATATTTGATAAACTTTTAAGCAAGTATGGAGTTAAGCATAGAGTAGAAACACCATACCACCCACAAAATAATGGACAAGTGGAAGTATCTAATAGGGAGATCAAACAAATTCTTGAGAAGACTGTCTCTATATCTAGAAAAGATTGGTCGCAGAAACTTCAAGAAGCGTTATGAGCCTATAAAACCGCTTTCAAAACCCCTATAGGAACAACCCCTTATCAACTAGTCTATGGAAAATCATGTCACTTACCTTTTGAGTTAGAGCATAAAGCCTATTAGGCCATTTAAAATTTGAATTTGGATTACCTAACTGCTAGTGAAAAAACTATCCTTGATATCCACAAATTAGAAGAGCTCAGACAATCTGCCTACGAAAATGCCATCATATACAAAGAAAGAACAAAAGCTTGGCATGACAAAAGAATCATAAGAAAAGACTTCAAAATAGGCGATCCTGTTCTTCTGTTCGATTCTAGGTTGCGACTTTTTCCAGGGAAGCTTCGTTCGAGATGAACTGGCCCTTTTGAAGTATCTAAGATTCTAAGATCTGGAGCTATTGAAATCAAGAACCAAACATGTAAACCATTCATCATCAATGGAAAGAGACTGAAGCCCTACGAAGGAGGTGACATCCCAACAACATACTCCAGCGATACTCTAAGTGATCCACCAAATCCTTCGAATGATGTATAAAATCCGATTGTCGAGCTAATGAAGTTAAACAAGCACTGCATGGGAGGCAACCTATGGTTTTCTTATCTTACTTACTGTAGATGTTTAGAATTGGCAGAATTTTTGACCAACAAGAAATGTTGAATTCAGTTCAGGATGTCCTATCAGATGTTGGGACATTATCAAACAGAGTATAAGTAAATGAACTTAATTCAGGATGTCACACCAGATGTTGGGAGATTGTATCAGTTAATGAAATAAGTTCAGTTTACAGGATGTCACATCAGATGTTGTGACATTGTATCAGTAAATGAAGTAAGTTCAGATTTTTTCAGGATGTCCCAACAGATGTTGTGACATCTCAAACCTGCTACCAGAATTAATTAATGACTAACAGAACTGAGTAAATTAAGGAAAGTTATCTGGAATTAATTATGGATGGATAAAACAGAATAAGGCGCATCTGTAGGGAGTGTTGTTATATGTCTTCAGCATAATCAGAAGAACTGAATCACCTAGAATCTAGGAAGTAACAAACCCTAATTCAAGGTGGAAGCAGCATGCGTTTTAGGATTTGATAAACCTACAGAAAGCCCAAAATCCAAACACCTATTTAAGCAACAGAAACTCTCAGAATAGGGTACGAATTTCAGAAGACAATATAGGGTGTTTTGTGTTTTAATAGCAGGTTGTTTTTATTGTACCACTTTATGAGCTTTTAAGCAAAAGTGTATTTGTGTCTTGATTGAAACTGTGAAGTAAGATCAAGCTGTTTTTGTTTGAAGTATGACTTCAATTTTATTAAACTTGTAAACAAGATCACTGTGTGATTGAGGGGGAGTGAGTTGGTACTCATATCTAAGTTGTGTCTTAGGTAGAAATTGCATTGGGTAGATATTAAGTGAAAGATTAAACTGGGTGGTTTAAGTCTAGAATTAATATTACTTATAGTGGATTTCCTCCTGGCTTGGTAGCCTCCAGATGTAAGTGTGGTTATACACTGAACTGGGTTAACAAATTCCTGTGTTGTTTAATTTTCCTGCACTTTAAGTTTTAGTAAAGTCTTCAAGTGTTTAAACATCTCATTCGACATCTCATACCTGATCACAGAATTTCACTTACTTTTACTTTATTTTAATTTGTTTACTAACCTTGTGCAGAATGCAGAACCCCGACGACATGCACGTGGCCTTCAGAGACGATGCACAGAGAGAGCGTTACTATGTCCACATGAGACGCCCTATGGCACCTATACTGTACCCATACCAAGATTGCATGGATGCCTTGGGGATAGAGCCAAGCATCAGATTCTTATGCCACCAACTCCAGTGGGACCAGTTCGACGACATGAGAAACACTTACAGGAACTTGACTCTAGAGTTCCTCAGCTCGTTTGATTATGATCCTTGGGCTGGACCCGATGGACATGATGTTTTCAGGTTGTTCGGGACTGATTACTCTTTCTCTCACAAAGAGTTTGGTGATTTACTAGGTTTTCAGACTACTCCTGATGCTATTCCAGAGACACCGATGGGGTATTTTATGAGCAGAGAAGTGGAGAAGTTTTGGGGTAACATCTCAGGTGGAGGGAGCCAAGATCCTTCCACTCAGTTTTCTCAGGTAATCCACAATCCTGCGTTAAGGTACTTCCAGATGATTCTAGCACAATCTTTCCTCAGTTTGCCAGATAAAGAGACTCTGCTGAGTGAGGAGGAGATTTTCCTACTGTTTTGTGAGACTCAGTCACGCCCAGTTGCTTGTGGCAATTTTCTGTTGAAGAGCCTTGCCGGTGTCGCCAGGTCATCTATAGGAATTATACACGTCGGTGGGATTGTTACACAGATTGCTACTGCATTGGGTTTGTCTCGCAAATTATTGCACCTCAGGACCTTCTGCTACTACACCACTCTGGATGTTGACTTTTTTCTTGACAGAGGATTGATGAGGAGGGCCTCTTTTGAGCCCAACACGTTTAGATTACTAATCGACGGCGAAGTGATACATTGCTTTTCATTACCTGACCCACTGATGACCAGTGTCCACGACCCTTCTAATTGGAGTTATGCTTTAGAGGGTTATGGAGAGACTATCGAAGAGCCAAAATCACCTCCCGCCGCTGAGTACACTCCTACACCTCTTTCTCCCAGAATCACTGTTATGTCTAACAATATGTCTTTAAAGACGCCTGATCTACAGACCCAGATTTACGAGCTCCGCATGGAAACTGCCCTGCTCAAGCAGGAAGTAACGGACTTGGCATTACAAATCGAGATATCTAATCTCACTCATGCCTCAGAGGCCGACGCTCTATATCAGGATATTGGAGAGCTTCGGAGGGAGATAGCTGAGATTCGTGGACCGAACCAGGCAGAGAAGCCTACCACATGATCGTTTTACACTGACATTATTACTCTAGTATTTAATATTTCATGCCTTATTTTATTTCTCACATCTCCAGACATATTTTATATTATCGCATATATTACATTTTCCATGTACTTTGATTTTTATCTTATATATTATTTCGTGCACTAATACTCATTTTTTCTTTTTTTTTCATTTCATTTTATTTTATTTTGTGTCGAATAATGAAAAAAGAACAAAAATATTTTTATTTTTTCCTTCATAAAAAAATATGAAAGCTTTGTGCCTTAGAAGAAAGAAGAAAACGCTACCCGGACCCCCCATCATCCTTCACAGTCACACACCACACCATCTTCCTCTAACCCTGTTGCAGGTCCTACTCTTGGATTCTATATCACTGAGGAGATGTGGCGTGATATAACGGCTAGAGAGGAAAGGCGAGACAACCTACTCTCTACTATTTCACAACAACTGACGGACAACATGAGCTACATGGAACAATCGCGATCCGTATCGGATTGTGCCTACAAGAACGTTTACCGCACCTTGACCGACATCACATCAGAGCAGGCCCGTCAGCGAGAAGTCAACCGCCGGCACCACCAGCTTATGGAGGCCGCTCAGGGTTCCATCCTAGGTAACCTTCGAGAGGTCCGGAGTGCCCAGGTTTCCTTATCCGCATGACTTGACCGGAGGGACCAGCAGTGCAGTAGATCCCGTCGTTCCAGACCATCACAGCAGGACGGCAAGGGCACCAGTGCTCCTCCGCAGTAGTTTTCCAGGTTACTCTCCTTATCTTATTTCGAAACATTGGGGACAATGTTCGATTTAAGTGTGGGAGGGGATTTTATTGCTTTATGTTATTTCCCTTCTTAGTTATTTATTTGCTTTCTGTTATTTTCTTTTTCAGTTAGTTATTTAGTTTATGTGTTTTTAGATATTGCATGAGTCTGACGAGTCACTAGTATAGTGTATCTTTAGTACATCCTCATTTTTCCTATTTCCTTAGCCTTACCAAAAAAAAAAATTCAAAAGAAAACAATGTTGTTTCAGATTTGGATTAGGATGTGGTGACTTAGGTAAACTTTTTGAAACATCAGTATCATTTTAGCACCATAGACTTCTTGAATATAGAAATCACTCCTAAACCCCGCATACCATGGCCTTTATTATCATTGGAAAAAAAAAGTCCTAAGTAGTTTATTCTAGCAGTCAGCTCCGGCCCAAAGCATGCTCTACGTAGGGGGCCGATGAACATAAGTGAATGATCCAGTGCTAATAAAAAAAAGAAAAAGGCAAAACTCTGGGATAGATGACCCTCACAAAGTCATTTAAACCGAAAAGAGAGAAGAAATTTTTTTTTCCACAAAAAGAAAAAAAAAATTGCAGTCACCTATTGTTAGTTGGTTCAGAGGTATTTGGCACTGAACTTGGTAGAGCGGATTACGATCCGATCCCCCACAACTGCAATTAGGTCAAATAAAAGGGTTTACACATGCTTATGTGTCAGAAACCTTATGTTTTGGATCAGAATCACTAACCGGTCACTCTACTATGATGCATGTACGGATAACGGGCTTAATGTGATTGCGCATGAATGAAAAGGACCCAAAAAGAGATGAAAAGATAGGCCTATGTATTGTGGGAGGGCATGGGTTGGTTAATATAGGATTGAGGTCTATGTCTGTGTTATTAAGATACCCTTGGTTCACTTGGTTAGTACCTGTCACTGCATCCTGACCTAAACTTAGAAGCCCTTTTAGCCCAAAATCATGTGTTAACACCAGTTATCTTCATTTGAGCTTTAAATGTTTCCTTGAGGACAAACAAATGTCTAAGTGTGGGAGGATTTGATAACACTAAATTTCACCGTATTTCTAACTCCGATTTCGCATGCATTCTTAGTTTTTATTTCTAGTTTGTTATGTTATTACTTTGTTTTTCTTTATTTTCAGGTTTTTTATGTAATCGTGGCCTAAATCGAGAAAAGGAGCGAAAAAGGAGCTGAAACGAACAAAAATCAAGAAATTAAGCTTTTTACACTTACGGCACCCACCATGGCTGGCACCATGGGGTCAGCCATGACGTGGCCACGTCTCAAGACCACTCCACAACTGCCTATGCCCACGATCCCCACTTTTTCCACCAAAATATGTAACGCCCTGAAAATCTAAATTTAATTATTTAATTATTTATTTAATTAATTTAGAAAAATTGGAGAGTTTGGATTATTTTGAGAATTTTGGAGAAAATGAGTATTTTTATATAATAAGGATAAATAGTGTTTTATTATGCTATTTTATTATTATTATTAAAAATATATTAAAGAAAAGGGTAAGGTAGTCTTTTTGTGAAATTATGAGGGTAAGGTGGGAAAAGGCTAAACTGGGATAATATATCCAAAGAAGAGAATACGATCAGTTTCTCATTTTTTGTTTTCTATCGTGTTTGGAGAAGTGCTCTGAAGAAAGGAGAAGCTCAGAGTCAGGAGGCTGTGGAGAACCCCAGAGAAGTGTGTAAAGCGACGAAATTCTCTAAGGTACGGGAGTTTTTATAATCTATGATAAATGTGTAGGAATTGGAATATGAATGGATTAGAATGGTATGAATTTTTGGGGTTTTGAGTTAGGTTGAGTTTTATGAGAAATCTTGATGAATTAGAGCGATTAAAATGAGTTATAATCGTATATTTGTTTGTATAATTGTTGTCTGGATGTTGTTGAGGTTTAATTGATGTTTTTGAATAGTTTTATGAGTGTTATGATGTGAAACCCGTAATGGGGTTTGGGGGGTTTTTGGTGTTGGGACAGTCTGCAATTGTATAGCATAGAACTGCTGGAAAACGTGCGTTAACCGATTAACGCTATGGGTTAACCGGTTAACCATTGTAATTTTTGGAAAATTCTGGAATTTCGTCGGCATTAACCGGTTAACGCTATGGGTTAACCGGTTAACACTGTTGGGATGACAAATTTTAATTCTTTGAAAATTCATATCTTTTAAACCGTAAGTCCGATTCGCATTCCGTTTGAAGCGTCGGAAAGAGCACAAACTGAACTTTATTTTGATGAATAGAAACGAGAAAAATGCAATAGTTTTTGATAAATGAGTTTGTGAAATAACCTTATAATTACCTTATAAATTACCGGGTACGGGTTAATATTTGATGTGTCAGAGTGGTTAGAGAACCAGTGTTCAGGGTGTAATGTCATGATGATATATATGATTATTTGATGGTTGTTCTGCTGATTGAAATGAATGATGCGAATTGTTTTGATGAATTTTTCGGTGTAGCGCATCATTGCATTTCATAACATTCACGATGGGGCTTCGACCTATTTATTTGCTTCAATCCCATTGTGTGGATTGAAGTGTCTCGATGATTTATGATGTGCTCCTTTGTGGAGGGTTGATGGTCATGTATCCATCTCACGATGAAAATGGTACCACATGCATATTGCATATCAGGATGTTAGAATTGCATATTCTAGATGAATTTCATGACTGTGTTGGTGTTGATTGATTTCATGATAGTGTTGTGGTTGTTACTGAATTTTGTAGTTGACGATGTCATGATATGTGTACTAATTATTTATGATTTTATATTCTTGTACGTTTATGATATATTATGATTACTCACCCTGCCTGCTTGGAAATGTTGCCTCTTTCGTGGGTAACTTGCAGATGTCGAGGAATAGTCCTGCAGTGAAATAGGAGTAATTCATGAGTCTCGGAGCATGCTTTAGTGTTCCTTAGGAGTGGTTCTAGTTTATGTGTCCTGCTCTGTGTCATGTAATATTGGGATGGGTTTCTTTAGTTAAACTGTTTTCAGTATGTTGTTATCTGAATAATGTTTTCCATTTTATGATGTTAAATTCAGGATGGTGAAAATGATGTTTATGAAGTTTTGAATTATGAAGTTAAATTCCGCTGTGAAATGATTTATGATATTTTTGATGTTGATTAACCTGTGTTACGGGACAGGACAATGTTGTGTTGATTTATGATGATATGTAATACCCTTATAGATGATTACTCTGATATTATTTCAATATTATGTTTTGGGGTAGAAGGGTGTTACATTAGTGGTATCAGAGTAGGTCGGTCTGTCCGGCCAAGTCTTGTTGTTGTCAGTCAGTTGTCAAGTCGTTATTTATTTAACGATTATTCTCTTCTGATGTGGTAAGTATTGTGCAGAATGGCAAGAAACAACTCGCGTGCTCTCGCTGATGATATTACAGCTCTTGCTCAGACTGCTGCTCGAAACAATGCGCATGATGAGTTTCGTGCATTGGAGAAATTCCAGAGGAATAATCCACCTGTGTTTGAAGGAACTCATGACCCGGCGAGCGCACAGAAGTGGCTCAAGGAAATTGAGAAGATTTTCAGAGTGATGGCGTGTGCTGACGCGCAGAAAGTTCAATTCGAAACTCATATGTTGTCTGAGGAAGCTGAAGACTGGTTGGATAATACTCGTCAGCGTCTCGAGGATGAGGCTGTTGTGGTGACTTGGACTGTATTTAAGGCGGAGTTCCTTAAGAAGTATTTTCCAGAAGATGCTCGTGGTAAGTTGGAGATATAATTCCTTGAGCTGAAGCAAGGAAACATGACAGTGGCAGAGTATGCTGCCAAATTTGAAAGGCTGGTGAAGTTTTGTCCTTACTACAACAGGGCAGATGTTGAACTTTCCAAGTGCCTTAAGTTTGAGAATAGGCTGAGACCTGAAATTAAGCAGGGAATTGGATGCCAACAAATTCGCAAGTATGCAGAGTTGGTGGATAAGAGCCATATTTATGATGAGGACAGCTGAGCTCGATCAGCTCACTATAAACAACTGAGCGAGAAGAAAGGCAAGAGTCAGTATAGAGGGAAACCTTTTGTAGCTACTGGTGATAGAGGGAAGCAGAAAGCATCTGATGAGAAGAAGCAAAGTAGGGGAGTTGCCAATGTACCTGTTAAGTGTTACAAGTGTGGAGAGACAGGTCATAAGGCCGATGTGTGTACCACCAGAGTTATGAAATGTTACCGTTGTGGCAAGCTTGGGCATAAGATGAGTGATTGTCCTAATGAGGGCCCAACCTGTTACAATTATGGTGAACAGGGGCATATCAGCGCCCAATGCCAGAAACCAAAGAAGAATGCTGCTACTGCTTAGAATGCTGGAAGAGTTTTTGCATTAGCTGGTTCAGAAGCTCCAAAGAAGGACAACTTGATCAGAGGTACCTGTTTTATTAATAATACTGAATTGATTGCTATTATTGACACTGGAGCTACACATTCATTTATTTCTCTTGAGTGTGCTAATAGATTGGGTTTAAAGTTGTCTAATATGAATGGTAATATGATAATAGAGACTCCTGCTAATGGTTCTGTGACTACCATGCTTGTCTGTTTGAAATGTCCTTTGACAATTTTCGAGAAGAATTTTGTGATAGATTTGGTGTGCCTACCATTACACCAAATTGATGTTATCCTTGGTATGAACTGGTTGGAATTCAATTATGTTCGTATTAACTATTATAGTAAGATGGTGCAGTTCCCTGATTTGAGCGGGAATGGTGAATTGATGTTTTTATCTGTTAAGCAAGTGGATGAACTTGTTTTATATGAAGCTTTGATGTTTGCAGTGTCTACCTCATTGCAAGTTGATGATAAGACTGTCAGTGCATAGTTGCCTGTGGTTTGTGAATTTCAAGATGTGTTTCCTGGTGATATAAGTGATTTACCACCGGAACGTGAGATTGATTTTTCTGTGGACTTAGAACCGGGTACAAGTCCTGTCTCGATGGCTCCTTATAGAATGTCGGCTTCAAAGTTGAATGAGTTGAAGAAACAATTAGAATAATTGTTAGAGAAGAAGTTCATTAGACCCAGTGTTTCTCCTTGGGGTGCTCCGGTGTTGCTTGTTAAGAAGAAGGATGGTAGTATGAGATTGTGTGTCGATTACCGACAGTTGAATAAAGTGACTATCAAGAATAAGTACCCACTTCCGAGGATCGATGATTTGATGGATCAGCCAGTAGGTGCTTGTGTCTTTAGTAAAATTGATCTGAGGTCTGGTTATCATCAGATTCGAGTTAAAGCTGATGATATTCCGAAGACAGCTTTCAGGACGAGATATGGGCATTATGAGTATACGGTGATGCCGTTTGGGGTTTCTAATGCGCCTGGTATGTTTATGGAATATATGAATATAATCTTTCATGAGTATTTGGATACGTTCGTGGTGGTTTTCATAGATGATATCTTGGTATATTCTAAATCAGAAGAGGAACATGCCGAGCATTTGAGAGTTGTGTTGCAAGTGTTGAGAGAAAAGAAATTGTTTGCTAAATTATCTAAGTGTGCATTTTGGCTAAGGGAAGTGAGTTTCCTCGGCCATGTAATTTCAAGTGGTGGAATTTCGGTGGATCCTTCAAAGATTGATGCGGTATTGCAGTGGGAGACTCCGAAGTCAGCTACAGAAATTCATAGTTTTCTTGGGTTGGCTGGTTACTATCGTAAGTTCATTGAAGGTTTTTCTAAGATAGCTTTACCGTTGACGCAATTGACTAGGAAGGGTCAAGCGTATGTGTGAGATGTTGCTTGTGAAGAGAGTTTCATAGAACTGAAGAAAAGATTAACGACCGTGCCAGTGTTGGTCTTACCGAATCCATATGAGTCCTTTGTAGTTCATTGTGATGCTTCCAAGATGGGTCTTGGTGGAGTTTTGATGCAGGATAATAAGGTGGTTGCTTACGCTTCTAGACAGTTAAGAGTTCATGAGAGGAACTATCCTACTCACGACTTAGAGTTAGCAGCTGTGGTGTTTGTGCTTAAGATTTGGAGGCACTACTTGTTTGGTTCGAAATTTGAAGTATTCAGTGATCACAAAAGTTTAAGATACTTGTTTGATCAGAAAGAGTTAAATATGAGACAGAGGTGGTGGCTTGAATTATTGAAAGATTTTGATTTGGATTTGAATTTCCATCCGGGTACGGCAAATGTTGTGGCTGATGCTTTGAGTAGGAAGTCGTTACATATTTCAATGCTTATGGTGAAAGAATTAGAAATGATCTAGCAATTCAGAGACATGAGCTTGTTGTGTGAAACTACTACTGATAGTGTGAAATTGGGAATGTTAAAGCTGACCAGTGAGATTTTGGAAGAGATTCGTAAGGGTCAGAAATCGGATTTGAAATTAGTCGATCAATTGATGTTGGTTGATCAAGGTAATGCAGGTGACTTTCGAGTTGATGAAGATGGAGTTTTAAGATTCCGAGATAGAATATGTGTTCCGGATATTGCAGGAATTAAAAAGAGTATTTTAGAAGAGGGGCACAAGAGTCGACTGAGTATTCATCCTGGTGCTACGAAGATGTATCAGGATTTACGCAGGTTGTTTTGGTGGCCGGGTATGAAAAAAGACATTGCTGAATTTGTATATGCTTGTTTGACATGTCAGAAGTCAAAGATAGAACATCAGAGACCTTCAGGTATGATGCAACCATTGAATGTTCCTGAGTGGAAATGGGATAGTATTTCCATGGATTTCGTGAGTGGGTTACCTAAGACTGCTAGAGGTAATGATTCGATTTGGGTAATTGTTGACCGGTTAACTAAGTCGGCACATTTCTTGCCGATGAGGATTAACCATTCCATGCAAAGGTTAGCTGAGATTTATATTGAGGAAATTATGAAGTTGCATGGTGTACCTTCAAGTATTGTATCAGATAGAGATCCGCGGTTTACGTCGAGGTTTTGGAAGAGTTTGCAGGATGCCTTGGGTACTAAGTTGAGGATGAGTTCTACTTATCACCCTCAAACGGATGGACAGACGGAAAGAACAATCCAATCTTTAGAAGATTTGCTGAGAGCTTGTGTATTAGATCAAGGAGGGTTTTGGGATAGTCATTTGTCGTTGGTCGAGTTTACGTACAATAACAATTTTCATGATAGTATCGGGATGGCTCCATATGAGGCGTTGTATGGTAGACGTTGTCGTACTCCATTATGTTGGTATGAGTCAGGAGAGAGTTTGGTGCTTGGGCCAGAGATTGTCCAAGAAACAACTGAAAAGATAAAAATGATTCAAGAAAGGATGAAAATGTCGCAGAGTCGTCAAAAGAGTTATCACGATAAGAGAAGGAAAGCACTTGAGTTCCAAGAGGGAGATCATGTGTTCTTAAGAGTTACTCCTATGACTGGTGTGGGAAGAGCTTTGAAGTCTAGAAAGCTCACTCCACGTTTCGTCGGTCCATATCAGATTATGCAGTGGATAGGGGAAGTGGCCTATCGGGGTGGCTTTACCTCCCTCTCTTGCGAATTTACATGATTTATTCCATGTATCACAGTTGAGGAAGTACATTCCATACCCGTCGCATGTAATTCAGATAGATGATGTTCAGGTGAGAGATAATCTGACGATTGAAGCTGTACCAGTAAGGATTGATGGTAGGGAATTGAAGCGACTTAGAGACAAGGAAATTGCTTTAGTGAAGGTATTGTAGGGAGGACCAGCTGGAGAAAGTTGGACTTGGGAGCGCGAAGATCAGATGAGGGAGTCGTATCCGACTCTATTTACTTCAGGTAATTTTCGAGGATGAAAATTCTTTAAGTAGGGGAGAGTTGTAATGCCCCGAAAATCTAAATTTAATTATTTAATCATTTATTTAATTAATTTAGAAAAATTGGAGAGTTTGGATTATTTTGAGAATTTTGGAGAAAATGAGTATTTTTATATAATAAGGATAAATAGTGTTTTATTATGCTATTTTATTATTATTATTAAAAATATATTAAAGAAAAGGGTAAGGTAGTCTTTTTGTGAAATTATGAGGGTAAGGTGGGAAAAGGCTAAACTGGGATAATATATCCAAAGAAGAGAATACGATCAGTTTCTCATTTTTTGTTTTCTATCGTGTTTGGAGAAGTGCTCTGAAGAAAGGAGAAGCTCAGAAATTCTCTAAGGTATGGGGAGTTTTTATAATCTATGATAAATGTGTAGGAATTGGAATATGAATGGATTAGGATGGTATGAATTTTTGGGGTTTTGAGTTAGGTTGAGTTTTATGAGAAATCTTGATGAATTAGAGTGATTAGAATGAGTTATAATCGTATATTTGTTTGTATAATTGTTGTCTGGATGTTGTTGAGGTTTAATTGATGTTTTTGAATGGTTTTATGAGTGTTATGATGTGAAACCCGTAATGGGGTTTGGGGGTTTTTGGTGTTGGGACAATCTGCAATTGTATAGCAGAGAACTGCTGGAAAACGTGTGTTAACCGGTTAACGCTATGGGTTAACCGGTTAACCATTATAATTTTTGGAAAATTCTGGAATTTCGTCGGCGTTAACCGGTTAACGCTATGGGTTAACCGGTTAACACTGTTGGGATGACAATTTTTAATTCTTTGAAAATTCATATCTTTTAAACCGTAAGTCCGATTCGCATTCCGTTTGAAGCGTCGGAAAGAGCACAAACTGAAATTTATTTTGATAAATAGAAACGAGAAAAATGCAATAGTTTTTGATAAATGAGTTTGTGAAATAACCTTATAATTACCTTATAAATTACCGAGTACAGGTTAATCTTTGATGTGTCAGAGTGGTTAGAGAACCAGTGTTCAGGGTGTAATGTCATGATGATATATATGATTATTTGATGGTTGTTCTACTGATTGAAATGAATGATGCGAATTGTTTTGATGAATTTTTCGATGTAGCGCATCATTGCATTTCATAACATTCACGATGGGGCTTCGGCCTATTTATTTGCTTCAATCCTATTGTGTGTATTGAAGTGTCTCGATGATTTACGATGTGCTCCTTTGTGGAGGGTTGATGGTCATGTATCCATCTCACGATGAAAATGGTACCACATGCATATTGCATATCAGGATGTTAGAATTACATATTCTAGATGAATTTCATGACTGTGTTGGTGTTGATTGATTTCATGATAGTGTTGTGGTTGTTACTGAATTTTGTAGTTGACGGTGTCATGATATGTGTACTAATTATTTATGATTCTATATTCTAGTACGTTTATGATATATTATGATTACTCACCCTGCCTGCTTGGAAATGTTGCCTCTTTCGTGGGTAACTTGCAGATGTCGAAGAATAGTCCTTGAGTGCAATAGGAGTAATTCATGAGTCTCGGAGCATGCTTTAGTGTTCCTTAGGAGTGGTTCTAGTTTATGTGTCCTGCTCTGTGTCATGTAACACTGGGATGGGTTTCTTTAGTTAAACTGTTTTCAGTATGTTGTTATCTGAATAATGTTTACCATTTTATGATGTTAAATTCAGGATGGTGAAAATGATGTTTATGAAGTTTTGAATTATGAAGTTAAATTCCGCTGTGAAATGATTTATGATATTTTTGATGTTGATTAACCCGTGTTACGGGATAGGACACTGTTGTGTTGATTTATGATGATATGTAATACCCTTTTAGATGATTACTCTGATATTATTTCAATATTATGTTTTGGGGTAGAATGGTGTTACAAAATACACTCATGGCGGGCGCCACAAGGCAAAAGTTTTTCCCTCCACTTTTTAGTGGAGGGGGAATCCTGGTCTTTTCTTACTATTTGTTTTCCTATAAATAGGGCCTTAGATTTTCGTTTTCAATAATTCAAACTTAGTATCTCTTAGGCATATATCAGTTTTAAAGTAGTAATCACTTCACATCGGGGTGTTACTATAATCGAGTGATCGAGTCTTTATACGTCTGTGTGATCGAGTTTTGGAGCACTCTGGGAGGAAGTTAATCCTGCCGCCATTTTAATTCTAGTTCGTATTTTATTTTTCCGCATTCGCTTTATTTTATTTACTTTCCGTATTGCCTTACTTTATTTATTTTCCGCACTCGCACTCGCACTCGCACTTTACTCTATTTTATTTCCGCACTCGCTTTAAATACTTTTATTTCTCGCACTTGCTTTAAATACTTTTATTTCTCGCACTCGCTTTACCTTCTTTATTACCTGCACTCGCACTACTTTTATTTATTTAACTGCACTCACACTAATTAATTTTATGAAAAATAATAAAAAGAACTTTTACTTTACCATGTCTAACTAAATCCATAAAGGTTAGAATGTAAGGATCTTAATTGAACCAGTAATCCGTATAATTGTTCGTAGAAACACTTAAGGGATATTTTAACTTTCAATTTAAGTTTAATTGTTTTTAACTATTTCAAAAATAGCCAAAAGCGCTTTGTCTAGTTCATTAGGAGTTTTTGGATTAAAAAGAAAAGAGATTTTAAAACCATTTTCGGACGCGTTAAGAAGTTTAGAGTCTGGTTCGTGAGAACCTCTTTTTGCTAAGAAATCCAGGTTAAAATACTTTTCAACTTAGTTAAGATACTATATTTCTTAAAAATAGGTTTACTACACTAAAACAGTACGCACCTTTTTATCCGTGACAATAGGAGGGGTTGATTAGAGAGTACAACTCAGTTCTGAATACGCGAAAGCGACAATTCTTGTTAAATTGGTTCTTTTCAAAGTGGAAAATATTGCTCATAAGTAGTTCTATTAACAAGTACCGGATTATAAATTGATTATGTGAATTACATTCGAGCCTGTCTTTATTAATTGTTTAAAATTATTATTCTATTTACCATTGCA
The DNA here is from genome assembly GCA_963966055.1 of Lathyrus aphaca. NCBI lineage: Eukaryota > Viridiplantae > Streptophyta > Magnoliopsida > Fabales > Fabaceae > Lathyrus > Lathyrus aphaca. The sequence goes on along the minus strand of OZ014525.1, from coordinate 262,880,671 downwards.
CACTCTTTAAAACCATTATATTCAATTGCCTAAGATACACACCATAACAACAGGTACGATAGAATGACACTTGGTCTCTGTGGATTCAACAATCTTTTATATTACTCTGACGTGTTCGTACACTTGCGAAAAACACGCATCATTATGTATAAACTATGTTCGTACACTGACAAACACTACGACTAGAAGTTCCTTTTCAGTGGTTGCGTAGTTAAGCTGTGCTGCGTCCAGGGTTCTACTGGCATAGTAAATCACATGTAACTTCTTATTTGTTCTTTGCCTTAAGACTGCTCCTATAATGTAATCACTGGCATCACACATGATTTCGAAGGGTTTGGTCCAATATGGTGGTTGCATAATAGGTGTTGAAATCAAAGCTTGTTTTAGAAGGTTGAATGCTTCGTTGCATTTTTCATCAAAAATGAATTCGACATCTTTCATTAAAAGACCGGTCAGAGGTTTGGTTATTTTAGAGAAGTCTTTTATAAAGCGTCGGTTGAATCCAGTATGTCCAAGAAAACTTCGGACTTTCCAAATCGTTTTAGGTGGTTTTGGGTTTTCTATAAACTCTATCTTGGCTCTATCTACTTCAATACCCTTCTTAGAAATAATGTGTCCTAAAACTAGGTTTACTTGTATGCATCTCTTCAAGATCTTTTCAAGGTTGACGAGGCAATTGTTGAAGTGAAACCCGCAAACTAAGAAATCATCCATGAATACCTCCATAATCCTATCGAGGTAATCAACAAAGATTGACATCATGCAACGCTGAAAAGTAGATGGAGCAATACAGAGTTCGAATGACATTCGTCTATGGGCAAAGGTCCCATAGGGGCATGCGAAGGTTGTTTTCTCTTGATCTTCTGGGTGTATAGGAATTTAGAAAAATCCTGAATATCCGTCGAGGTAACAAAAGTAGGAATGTCTAGCCAGACGTTCCAGCATCTGATCTATAAATGGTAAAGGGAAATGGTCTTTCCTAGTTACTTTGTTTAATTTTCTTTAATCTATGCATATACGCCATCCTCCTTCTATCCGTTTTGCTACGTGTTCGCCTTTTTCGTTTTGAACGACTGTGATGCCTCCCTTTTTAGGTACTACATGCACATGGTTTACCCACTTACTGTTCGAGATCAGATAAATTATCTCTGCTTCCAACAACTTGAGAGCTTCTTTTTAACTACTTCACTCATTATAGGGTTTATCCTTCTCTGATGTTCCCTCGAAGGTTTTGAATCTTCTTCAAGTGAAATTTGGTGCATACACACGAATGGGCTTATTCCTTTTAGGTCAGAGATGTTGTATCCTAATGCTGAAGGGTATTTTCGCAAGACATCTAAGAGTTAATTTGTTTCGTTCTGGTTCAGGATGGCGCTAACTATAACTGGTCGGCCTATGTCCTCGTCTAAATAATCCTATCTTAGATTCTTGGGTAATTCTTTAAGTTCTAAGGTTGGTTTCTTTGGGCTTGGTATATGATCTGGGGTTAGGGATAAACATTTGAAAAGGTCATCATTGATGTAGGGTTCCACAAATGCATCATCATCCACTATGGGTGTTAAGGGTAGCTTGATTCTTTCTATAGGTTCTTCTTGATCGAGTTCCCTGACGCATTCATCAATGATATCTATTGCATAACATGCATCTCTTATCACTAGTGTCATAAGGAATTTTGCAAGAACAAATTCTATCTTTTCATTGCCTACCTCAAAAGTTAATTTTCCTTTCTTGACATCTATTATGGCTCCTGCTGTTGATAAAAATGGTCTACCTAGGAGGATTGGGATTTCGTTATCTTCTTTAATGTCCATGATGATAAAGTCGGTAGGGATAAACAACTGGCCGATCCTAATTGGGATGTCTTATAATATGCCTATTGAATATTTGATAGATTTGTCAGCTAACTGAAGAGACATCTTAGTAGGTTGCAACTCTCCTAGTTTTAATCTTTCACAAACCACTAGGGGCATTAAACTTACACTGCCTCCTAAGTCCAGAAAAGCTTTATCTATGACATGATTTCCCAAAATACATGGTATGGAGAAATTTCCGGGGTCTTTGTATTTTTTGGCAAGTTTGTTCTCGGAAATGGAATTACACTTCACTGGTTTTGGATCGTCAAGTCTATGTTAGTTGGTAAGGATGTCTTTCAGGAATTTAGTATAAGATGATATTTGGGTGATGGCTTCTGTGAAAGGAATCTCTACATGGAGTTTTTCTATCATTTTAATAAATTTCTGGAATTGATCATTGATCTTGGTTTGTTTGAGTCTTTGCAGATAGGGTATTGGTGGTTTGTATGGCAGGGGTGGTACATAAGTTTCGTCTATAACTACTCCTTTATCTTGATCTTTTTGTTTTTCAGTTTCCACTGGTTTCTCTGTAACGCGCCAAATTCTATTTAATTAATTTATTTGGAATGTTGTATTTTGGTGTGTGGAAGAATAATATATTGTTGAATATAATTCTAATTTAAAAATTATATTGTGGTGGATGATTATATTAATAAGTGATAAAATAAATAATTGGTATAAAATATGAGGAACGGGTAAGGTGGTTATTTGGTGGAATTAGTGAGGGTAATGTTGGAATTCCCTAAGTTGGTCCAAGGGATAAGGTTGGAATAAGGAAAAGATGAGTTCAGTCGTGTTTTTGTGTTTGCGAAGAACGATTGTGAAATTGAGAAGGGAGTGTAAACACCCCAAATTTTCCCTCACTAAGTTCACACCATGGCTTGTGATCTTTCACATTTACATAAGTTCAAGCATATCATATCATATTGCATTTTTGTTTCACTACATTAGTTCAAGTTCATCTGCATCTAGGGTTTGTGATTTGAGCCATCCAAGATCCATCTGAGCCACTCCAAAGGCCTTCAATCACTCCAAGAGGGTCCATGTATTTTCAATCATCATATTATATCCACCAAAGATCAAGGAAGTCAAGAATCACAATAACTGGCAAGGCATGGAAGCAGAGCTAGGGTTTAACTGCGCAGATGACCTAAAATTAGGGTTTTGGTTTCAGAGGCTATAACTCCAATTTTTTTTGGTCATTCTTGTTTCTATTATCCTCAATATGTTATAAGGATCATGTATACCAAGTTTGATGAAGAAATTCATTGTGGAAGTCATCTGATCACTGGGTAACTTCTTGAGCAAGTCAGAGCAAAATCAGGGCATCTGACCCCCAACAATGGAACCAAAGTGGTATTTTCATCAAATTGAGGTTATATGGTTTTTATTTGATCATTTAAGTGTTTAGAAGTTCACAAAATTGAAGAAAAGTGAGCTAAACCAAAAGTTGCCAAAAATGGAAAATGACTTGTAATGTAAACTTTCCATTTTGGGAAAGTTTTTCAACCTCCTCTTTCTCAACCAAAAATACTTCAACTGAAAAATTATTGGTCATGAAAGTTGTAGATTGGATCATTCCATTTTCAAAAAGTACAAGAACAAGATCTAATTCATTTTGGAACTTAAGATATGGCTTGTCAAAGTTGGCAAAAATCCCATAATTTTCAAGAATGCACCAAAGAGGATTCTTTGCAAAACCACTTGCCAAGGCTTTTTATGACTTCAAACACACTTCAATGTATCATAACATCATAGTGCATTGCCTTTATATCAGAATTGCCCAAAGAATTGCAAGATTTCATGCCTTGAACATCAAGATTTCTCAAAGGGGCCAAAACTTCACATATTTGCAAAACACCCCATAACTTTGTTTCAACTTGCTGAATTGCCTCAAGATTGATTTTGTGGACATCCTTGAACTCAGATGCACATGGACATGCCAAAAAGCCAGCTGTATCCTTGCCCATACCTCAAGTACACAAGATGGTGACTTTTTGCAAGAAGGCCATACTAATCACCATAGGCCACAACCACTTCTCTGACCTATCACAACTTGATATGTGGACCAAAGGCAGATCATAACACACAACATTGCAAGTTGAAACCTGAGATTAATCAAGTTCCCAAAATCTCTCCCTCTTGCATTTTCCTTCGAATCTCCCAGCTCACTTACTCAAACTCAAAACCAATTCCACCATTCATCTCTAAATCACTCACTGACTCCAAAGCAACCCTCAAATCAGCCAAGAACACACCATATACAAAACACGATTCTCAGCCAGTTCAGTTGCTACAACACAAACCAGCCATTCTCAAAGCCTTTGAAGCATTCCATTAGCCCCAGGAGGTCAAAGGGAGTCTTTTTGCGCAAAGGAAGTGGCCAGAAAGTTCAAGTTTGTTAAGCTCCATCTCAGGTAGCCATCTGAATTCATTTTTCCAGAACTATCTTTTTATGTTACAATATGATAAAGCATGCTTCACTGATCACACTGAGCTTTGAATTTTCGAAAATGGTGTAGAAATGAGTATGTACTGAATCTCTGAAATTTTTGCCATTTTTATGTTTCTCTTTGAATCTTAGGATTGAGCCATAGGAAATAAGATTTGAGTGTGGATTTGGATTCAGGGAGGTGAGAGGAGTTAATTTGGAGCTTTAGAGCTCCAGAAATAACCTAGGGAGAGAGTTGGAGATTTTCAGGTGAGGGGGTCACCGGAGAAGACGACCGGAGCTCTTCTCTGGTGACCTGAAAGTCATTAATGTTTTAATTAAGTTTAGGGTTTCATTTGAATTATGGCCATAGGATTTAGCTTCCCCGCGTGTTTGAATGACCCAGATGCTATCATTAAACCCTAATTGTTTTAATTAATTTAATTAACTGAAATTAGCTGAGTTTGAATTTCGTCCCTTGGATTTGGCGCCAGGTCAACCCTTATTTTCCCAGTTTCAATCTAAACCACTGGATCATCATACTTCTGTTTTATTTAATTTAATTTTCAATTTTTCTTATTTATTTTGTACCATTTATTTAAAATAGCTAAAAATTTCCAAAAATATTTTTATTCTGCATTTTTACTTAAAATAATTTTCTCAACCCAAAAATATTTTTATTTTTATTTTTTGCATTAAAAAATCATTTTTAAAACATTTAAATGTTTATTTTAATTAATTAATGAAAATTAATTAATTAAAATATCATTTAGGTTTCTAAAAATCCCAAAAAAATTCACATTGCATCTTTAAACATTTAGAGACATTGTCATACCATCCACACAAATTTCTTTTTAGTTTTGAACCATCTTTGATAATTTTCTTGAATTTAGGGTTCATAAAATTGACATTTTAGAACCCTAACTTCAAGAATTATTTTCTGCCTAACCAAGAATGGTATGACAATGGTTCTTTTTGCATTGATCTTCATTTGACATGTAGTGTCTAGCATAATTTTGTCACTAATTTCTTCTGCCTTTTTGAATTGATTTGCATTTTTTCCCTTTAGGTACCTTAAAACCCTTGATAACTCAGAAAAATCATAACTTTCATTAGGTTAAGAGTTAGGTCTTCTCCTTTGGGGTGTGAAATCATATGGGTTAGGGTTCTTTTGATTGCATTTTTAATTTTTTATCTTGTCATTTGCTTCTGTTTTTGAGTTTTGCATCTCATGTTGCATGAAAACCCTAATTTCTCATCTTCCTTTAGATACATCTTGCATATGCTTGCATTCATGAACTTGCCATTACATTTTATGCATTCACATGACATATAAGACATCATAGGAAACATTAGAATCATGCTTGATCATTTCTTCATCCATTTGCCATGTTATGCATTCATTTCATTTCATGTGCTTTCATGAACTTTCATGCTTCTTTCATGCTTCATTTGCATTCTCATCACTTGTATGATCATTCACAACTCTTGACATACATTTGCATCATCTCTTAGCATCATTTACATCATGAACATGCTTCTGGTTTTGGTTTTCATCCTTGCACACATTTCATTTCATTTCTTTTTGCTAACTTTTCAGGTGGTAAGTGCTTTGAGAAGTGAATTTTCCTTCACTTCTCACAATCTCTTCTCATCTCTCTTATGCATTCATTGCTGAATTTTGCTTGTGCCTTAGAGTGAGCTTTCTCATTCATGTTCTCTATCCACTTTCTTTCTTCAAGCAACTTATCTTCTTAAGTGAAGTAAGTTGACTTGCTTCTTCTGCTTCTCCTCCTTCCATCTTTCTTTCTCCTTGGTGGCTTATCTGAAGATCTCTTGCAAGCCTCATAAACCCTAGGAACACCCAAGCATGATAACAATTAGGTTTTGATTATTCCCCCATTAGTTTTACCTTTGTGTCATCTTTTGTGTCCCTCTTCTCATCTCATAATCAGGGACTAAACCTTCAAGGTTTTAAGGCTTTGTGATTAAGGTTATGCCTGCATCCTTCTCTTAGGATGGAGTGTATAACATTAATCCTAAGTGTTAAACCCTTAATGTGTTTAAATCTCTTAATCAATTCATCTAATAATCACTAAGACATCAAGCTTGTAACTTGGGCCTTGCATTAGGGTTCTAATTCTTCCTTAATTGGTTAAGAAGGACAAACCCTAGTGTTAATGGACAAGTCCCCCTCAAGTTGTCTTACAAACCATAAAACTCACTTCTTAACCTTACCATTAACTAAAATCCACTTTAATAAAGGCCTTGTTTTGTCATGAGGTTAATCCCTAATCATGGATTAAGTTGAGGTATCTTCCTCAGCTTAAGTGTGCTCATCTATTATCCTTCTATTAGGATGGTGTAATGGGTTCACTAATCCTTGATTATGGCTTAAACTCATTACTTAACATTAAACAAAAACTCAAAAACATATAAATAATCACAAGTAGGTTAATGATATTAATCCTACATCATCATGGTAATTAAGTTGAGATGTTTATCTCATACTTAAGGTATTCTCATTATCCCTAATCAAAGGGAGGATATGGTGAGTTTACTAACCCTTGGTTTAGGCTTAAGCTCATTAACTTATGACAAACACAAAAACAATAAAAGATTGAAAACACAAAAACAAACAATAATCGTCTCCTCCGGGATTATTTTCTCATCATCTTCACTCACAAACGAGAACTTGCTTCTTCCGTCTAATGCACGACAGTTAGCACTCGAGCCAGACGAGTCATACACTTGAGCATAGGCAAGCAAGCAGTTCACAGTCAAATCTTTCAGTCTCTTTGAGTCGAACTACGGTGTTCTGACTTCCTCATTGCACAAGAGGATACGTAGGCATAACTTAACTGTTATCGAACAAAAGTCTCTGTATATTCCCCCTCTTCCAGCATTATTCTTTAAGCCTCATTCCTGAGCAATTCATTTCACATCTCTTTTGCAGTGACACTTGTACATTCTTTTCCAGATTTTGCACACAGATAGCACTGACACTACCCCCTTTAAACACAAACTTTCAAGCGTGGATCCCGTCGAGTACGATGGACAATCTGGGTGCTAATACCTTCCCAGGTTGTAACCAACCCCCTTTCTCAGTTTCTCTGGTTCGCAACCGTCTTATCCATATCTTTCCAGGTTTATGCAGCATTACCTTTCCTTCGGGATAAAAATGCCTAGCTGGCGACTCTTTTCAGTTCACCTTCATTTCCTCCTCTCGCCGACCGTTAGCGCTTGTACCGGGATGCAAATCTTTGGGAGCGACAGGGAGAAGAAGAGAAAAGGCTAAGGTTGAAGAGAAGAATCCGTGAGGAAGAGGAATTTCTCGTCAACACTAAGGTAAGGGTGGGATTCTTCCATCTCTAAGGGTTTTATAATAGGAATTGGGTATGTTGGGATTAGGGATTGTGGTTGTGGTGAATTGATGAAGAATTGTTTTGGATTATGAGTTGTTGTTGTTAGTCGATAATTGTATGGATTAGATAGTAAAATTGTTAATTGATGCGAATTTTGGCTGTTATTAGTGTTTTATCTTTGTGTTTTCGTAGCAGAATGAGTGTAGATCGCATAAGAGGGATTTATGAAATCGCAGAGCTCGCTTAGCGAGCGAGATGAATTTTGGAAAAGTTGGAACATGAGAGTATATCGCTGAGCGAGACCTGGGGTGAAAAATATTGATTTTTTATTTTCGAAAAATTCCTTAAAATTATCTAATCAACTTAGTAATTCATAGGAATCCATGTGGTGTAGTTGAGATTAGTTAGAGAAGAGTTATGCACATAATTGTAAGGATAATTAGTATAACTGGTAAATAAACATAAGTTGACATGTATATTAGTCGTGATGTTTTTATGCGTTTCAGTTGTTGTATGTTGATATATTTGTTGATGAGTGTGTTATGTTGTTGTTGTAGTGTGTTATTGTGGAAGTGGATATATGTTATTATAGTTGAAAATGCATGTTGTAGGTGTCGATAGGTGTTATTCATGATGTTATATGTTGTTATAGTTGAAAATGCATGTTGTAGGTGTTGATAGGTGTTATTGATGATGATATATGTTGTTATTGTTGAAGATGCATGTTGTAGGTGCTTATACATGATGTTGTATGTGTTATCGTTGTTATGTGTTCTCGTTGATATTTGTAAATATCGTTGTAGTGGGAGATGCATCTTGTAGGGGTTTATAGATGTTGTTGACGTTGATGTATGTTGTTATTGTTGAAGATGCATGTTGTAGCCATAGATAGGTGTGATTGATGATGTTATATGTGTTGTAGTTAATGATGCATGAAGTGGATGTTTATTGAAGTTATATGATGTTGTTATGTGTTGTTGAGGCTGTTGTAGTTACATGTCGTAATAGTTGTTCGGTATTGTTGTATATTGATGATATATGTTATTGATGTTGCTATGTATTGTTATTATAGTTATGGTGATGTGATGTAGTAGTTGATAGGTGTGGTTGTATGTTGTTGATGATGCTAATGCATGATATAGTTGTTGTTGTATGTCGTTGATAATGTTGTTGCATGAGGTTGATGTTGTGGTTGTTGCATATTGTCATTGATGGTGCATGATAGGTGCATAGTTGTTGATGCGTGATTGAGTACAATCACCGTGGTTGGTGCATTCATGAAATAGGGACCGTACGAGGGTGTGATCATGAAATAGGTATCATACTGAACCATGAAATAGGGGTCAATGGGTGTGATCATGAAATAGGGGTCATACTAGTCCATGAAAGAGGGGTCGAGAGTTCTGACAGGAACTGGATCTTGAAATAGAGATCGAATATGGTACGACTTGCATAGAGTCAAGTAGAGTCTCATTGCATGATTGTCGTTGTTATCGTATATGATGTTGTTGTATATGATGTTTTTGTATATCTGTTGTTGATGTAGGTGATGTTGTTGAGGTGTGTGATAGTTGTTGTTGAGAAGTGGTGTATTATTTTCTGATACTTGCTTAATTTCTATTATATTACTCTTTGTGATGTAAGTATCTCAACCCTTCTATTTAAATGTTGCCCTTATGTTGGTAATGTGCAGGTGAGCAGTATAAGTCGAGTGGTGGTTAGTGAAGTCGATGTATTTCCCGTCCATAGAGTGTCGGCTCTGATACGTTGCTTTGGGAGTTGGGACGACGTTATTTTTACTTGTGATTCCAGTTAGAAAAACAAATTTTGTACTTAGAGACGACTAATGTTATTTTAAAAATATTTCCGCTTCAATTTGAATAACTATTTTGAAAACGTATCATTGAGCCGATTATGATGATTTGTAGTTGATTGTGACACTCGAATAAAAAGTTGAAAATTTTACTCTGATAATTACATAAAATTCTGTGGGGTAATTTGTGTGTTACAAAATGATATCAGAGTAGGTCGGTCCGTCTGACCAAGTAGTTGGGTCGTTGTGTTATTGTTTAGTATGCGACATGTGTGTGATAACACTGTCGACACTTGTTTTGTTTTCCATTGCAGGTGGTAATGAAACAAGTGGGGTAGAAACGCCTATTTCTCGTGGATATTCCCGGTGTTGAGAGATGGGATATCATGTCGTGTAAGAAGGAGTGTTGTACGGACTGTGATCAACTATTTAGAGAAAGGTGTTGCCCGATGGGAGACACTCAGGTGTTCGTGTTGTTTGTTTTGTTGTGAAGGGGAAAAATAATGTTTTAGGCCAGAAGTGAGCTGGTGATGTGTGGAGTATCCTGACGCGTTTCCTTAGGAAGTACACGGTTATCTTTAAGTTGGGACAAGGCGACGTTATTCTTGGAATGAATCGATGGAGTTAAACAGTGTGTTTTCTAATCGTTGAGAGGATGATGAATTGTGAAGTTGAACGCTATTATGACTTGGTGAGGATGATTTATACCCCATCGTGATTGTCAAATGTATATCAACAAATTGAGGAGCTAATCACCCTTAATCTCTTGTTGATATCAGACGAGATCATGTTGGATGGGATAAACTTGAATTGTTAAGATAGAATGACATGTACAGTGAATGGCACGAAGTTAAGTCAAGTACTTGTAGAGTGTTTGGACTAGTTGATGCAAATTCCTATATCTGGAGGTGAGATAGATTCAGGAATGTGAAATTTTCCATTAACGCAAATATGATGTTATGGAGATTAGAAATAAGGTCACAACGACAGACTACTAGTTGTGTGTGGATTTTGAGGGATGTTTCGGAAGAGGTATCAGATGTTTAATTAAGAAAGGAATATGGAATTTTATTGGAATTATGTTCGTAGTCCTGGATTCTATGGTATTGAACGAGATGTCGACACTATAGAAGAGTAGTCTGAGGATTTGATTAAGAGGGAAATTATGAAATCAGGAATGCCACTGTGGAGAATTTTAGTATGATTGGTGAAGAAGAGGACGGTGGCTTGGGATTGTGTGTTGGACAGGGAGTGGTATGGAATTCATAGTTGTGTTCGGCATAACTTGGATTTGAGGCGCGATGAATCACAAATGGGTTGATGTTTCCTGATGGTGTTAGTGGAATATGAGGTGAAGAATGAGTACGAAGTATGGTAATTGGAACCAATAACTGTAAACCATGTGGGACGATAATGGTAAGATAGAAGTATGGTTATAGGTTTTGGATTAATAAGACGAATACATAATGTAAAGTATGAAACCATTGTCTTCTATGGAATTCATGAATCGAAAATACGTGGGACTTAAGATTTGAAGATTTGGCAAGGTGACCCAATGTTGGGAAAAATAATAGGTGTAGAATGTTTGGAAGTTGAATTATAAATATTAATTGAAGGAAGTAAAATGTATGATAAGTTGTCAAAGAATGATTTTTGGTTGATAGAGGTGAAGTTGTGTGTGTATGCCAAGTCAAATGAAAGTATTGTTATAAATCCATAAGATGTTTTGGATACGGGTTTTGGAAGATATTTCCCAAGTTATAAATTTGGTTATCTCAGTTGATTTGCGAAAGATAAGTTATATGTTTGGGATGTTTGTCGTAGGAAGAGTTTGGAGAATCGAAGCAGAAGTTGTCTATAGTTTCAATTTGATTCAGTATAATCCTAATACGCCGTTTGTGGAGTGTTGAGATTGTGGGTGACGAGGTTGGCAGGGAATGAATGCAAGATGGTAAAGTTGTAATTTATGCTTTACGACAACAAAGGATACATGAAAGGATCTATTATGTTTTAAGAATTGGATTGGGGTTGCGGTAGTGGGTGTGTTGAATGATTAAGGGATATGGTTTTATGAACCTAGAATTCGGAGTGATTAATAATCACAAAAGTATATGGATATTGTTGGTATACCGGAATAAAGTATGATATGACAAGGAGGATTGGGATTCCTTATGAGTTAAGTCGGAAGTCTTTTCATCTGTTTGATTTGGTGATTAGAGAGAGTTGGAATTGAGTTAGCAGGAGGAACCTTGTGTCTAGTTGAGAAAGAACCCAGTGGGAAGAATGTTGGATACACCAAAAGTGAATAATGATGCATGGTGATTGCTAGAAAGCATAAGAAGTTGGATGTGAACTCGTTGTAGTTGATTGTTGCAGGTAAACAAAGTGCGCAGTGGGAGCTAGAGGTAACATAGTTTGTTCATATGGGTATGACTTGTAAGAATTCGAAGGTTGATGATAGAAATGACGAGAATAATGAGACCATTAGATATTCCAAGAGGGAAGTGAGATGGAAATAAGTTTAATTGTTAATATCGTATTACTAGACAGATGGGTGTTCAGGCTACGTGTTCGACTAGTAAATCGTGGAATGGTTATTTTGAGTCGTGTGATAACGAAGTTAGTTGTTTAGCTGTGGTAATGTTGTGTTATGGATTTTGGTGTTCTTATCCTTGTTTGCACCTGTTACCTATGATGATGGTCCAAGTGTATGAGTAGCTAATTCCTATGATGGGGAATTAGGGAAGTGTTACCTAAGGTGATGGTAACTATAGTATTGTGCCCGGTTCAAGAGTGAACTTGTGTGTTCGTAGCTTGATTATTTTGTGTAGTGAATTGGTTGTGGGGATGCATTGTATGAGAATTGTGCCTAGTTATGGTTGTCGTCGATAAGTTATACCATTCTTTGTATTGTTCGTGGTATCATTTTCCTAGAAGTAGTAGTTGATTAGTGGTTGTGAGGGCGTATCAGTAGTAGTTGTATCCGGTGAGTTTTCGAGGATGAAAACCTTTTTAGTGGGGGAGAGTTGGAGCTTGCTTAGAGAGCGAGATGAATTTTGGAAAAGCTGGAACCTGAGAGTAGCTCGCTTAGCGAGCGATACCGCTCGCTGTGCGAGACCTGGAGCAAAAAATATTGATTTTTATTCCGAAAAATTCCTTTAAATTATCTAATCAACTTAGTAATGCATATGAATCTATGTGTGTAGTTGAGTGTAGTTAGAGAAGAGTTATACACATAATTGTAAGGATAATTAGTATAACTGGTAAATAAACATAAGTTGACATGTATATTAGTCGTGATGTTTCTATGTGTTGCAGTTGTTGTATGTTGATATATGTTGATATATTTGTTGATGAGTGTGTTGTTTTATTGTTGTAATGTGTTATTTTGGAAGTTGATATATGTTATTATAGTTGTAAATGCATGTTGTAGGTGTCGATAGGTGTTATTCATGATGCTATATGTCGCTATAGTTGAAAATGAATGTTGTAGGTGTTGATAGGTGTTATTGATGATGTTATATGTTGTTATTATTGAAGATGCATATTATAGGTGTTTATACATGATGTTGTATGTGTTGTCATTGTTATGTGTTCTCGTTGATATTGGTAAATGTCGTCGTAGTGGGAGATGCATGTTGTAGGGGTTTATAGATGTGGTTGACGTTGATGTATGTTGTTATTATTGAAGATGCATGTTGTAGTCGTCGATAGGTGTGATTGATGATGTTATATGTGTTGTAGTTTATGATGCATGAAGTGGATGTTTATTGAAGTTATATGATGTCATTATGTGTTGTTGAGGCCTATTCAGTTACATGTCGTAATAGTTGTTTGGTATTGGTGTATATTGATGATATATGTTGTTGATGTTGCTATGTATTGTTGTTGTAGTTATGGTGATGTGATGTAGTAGTTGATAGGTGTGGTTGTATGTTGTTGATGATGCTAATGCATGATATAGTTGTTGTTGTATGTCGTTGATGATGTTGTTGCATGAGGTTGATGTTGTGGTTGTTGCATACTGTCATTGACGGTGCATGGCAAGTGCATAGTTGTTGATGTGTGATTGAGTACAATCACCGTGGTTGGTGCGGTCATGAAACAGGGAGCGTACGAGGGTGTGATCATGAAATAGGGATCATACTGGACCAAGAAATAAGGGTCGATGGGTGTGATCATGAATAGGTGGTTGTGGTAGTTGAAAAAGGCAGTTTTCAGCAGTTGGTATGTCTTCTTCTTATGGCTTACCCTATGGCGGCCGCCATGGAGGGTGCCATGTGTGCAATTCCTTAAAAAACTGGCTTTTTGCTTGTTTTTCTTTGTTTCTTCGCGAATGGACCTGGAAATACCTAGGATCTGAAAACAAAACAAAATACAAGTATAATACAAGAAAATGGTAATAAAAATACTAACAAACATGCGTACTCAGAGTAAAAAATGCAGTGTTATTCAGTGTTATCAACATCCTATTTGTATGTTGAAATTTTGTAATTCTGATTTTATTAATATTCGTCGTGTAGAAATGGGGTGTTACATTAATGGTATCAGAGTCAGGTTGGTCCATCCGACCAAGTTTTCTAATGTTGTTTATTTCTTAGTATGTGACATGTGTGTGAAACACTGTCGGTACTTGCTTATTAATTTTCTAACAGTTTGTCTCCAGGAGTTAGTTTGAAACAAGTGGGGGAGAGTTTTGCTTCTCTGAAATGGTTGTAGTATGTGAAGATGGTTTAAGGGGATATTCATTGCAATAGTGAAAGTGTTTTCGGAACTATGTTGTTGCGAACCAACGAGAGTACGAGTTAATGATTCTTACTTGCTTGTCAAGTTTGAGATGCCTTTAAGGGAGGACGAGACAATAATTGTGACTTGCCTCTAGAGTGTAGATATGAGTTTGGAGACATTGAGAAGTAGTGTTTTTATCTGCTAAGCACGTGACATAACTCTTAGATTACATGAGTGCATACGCATGATGACTATTATATGAGATGTGCGCGGAATATTGACGGTGAATTAAGAAGATGATTGAGATTAAGGATCTACTCCAAGGAAATAGAAAATTTGATGAATCAACTGGTAGACTTGTGCTGTACCCCAAAATTTTCCCTCACATATTCAATATAATGTGTCTCAAGAGGTCTCCCAATGGTCACAAGATTCACAATTTCTCAAAAGGATTTCAGGTTTCATTAGACAAAGCCTCCTCCTAAGCAATGAATCTTAAATTAGGGTTTTGAGTTTCACAAAGCAAATTGGACTTCTAAAAGACTCAATTGGACTTCATGGTATCCCACATACTTTAAAGGATCCTCATGTCAAGTTTCAAGGCTTTCCCTACAAGTTTGGTTAGTCAGATGCTTAGATGATCCAAAAATCAGTTAACTTGGTCAAAAAGTCAACTGTGGTCAACATACAATCAATCTTCAATATTTTTGGTCAACATCAAGATTATGAAGTAAGATTCATCATTTTATCAAGGGTTGATCATGATTCATCAAGGGAACCTCAAAATCATTAAGAATCAGGAGTTACTCAATTAGGGTTGTCTAGGAAAAGTCAACTGTACTTTGACCAACCATAACTTTCACATGCTTCATAAAAAATTTCCCATCCAAAGCACATTTTAAAGTAAATTCAATTCTCTACAATTTTGTGTCTCACAAGACAAGTCCAAAAATGCTTCATTTGAAAGATATGAGCCAAGACATTACAGGTCCTTTTAAAAGTCAACAAAAAGTCATAGGACACTTTAAGGAGAAGTTATAGGACATGAGACCAAAAGGAGAAGTTATAGGACACTTTAAGCTTTCTAAAAAGTCCTATAACACCTTCATAGGATAAAAATTGAGGGAGTTATGCATTGTTGAAGTTGGGCAATTTTGAGGAGGTGTATGAAGCAAAAAAGGCCAAAACTCAAGTTTTCTTCAAATGGGCCCATAATCTTTCAATCCAAACTCAATTCTAAGACCATTCACGACCCATTGATCATATTATTTGATTTTTGTTATTTATTTTATATTATATTTAATTTAAATCATTTAAATTCAATTTTAATTAAGATAAATCACAAAAAAATCAAATCTTTGATTTAAAAACTATTTTGGGATCATATAAGTGATGTTTATGATGATTGGAAAAGATCAAAATCGTGCAAAAGCAAATAGGCATGATTTTATCAAATATTTTGACAAATTTAGAAACCATTTTTCTTCATCTTCAAGCAACCCAAAACCAATCCACAAAGCCCAAAGTTCTAACCTAAAATACACTCTTATAAATACACAACATCACCACAATGCAAGGGGACAATTTTTCTGAGTTTTTGAACCCTCACCAAACTTCAATTTTTCAAGAAAAGGTGCCCAATCGTTTTCCTGTTTCCAGCTGATTTCAATGAATTTCAAAGGTCCCATTACGTTCCTTGGAGCATTCTGAACATGAATGCATAATCTCCATCATCAAATTCATGCCAAATTACATAAACCGAACTCACACTCTTGTTCTTATTTTGATTTTTCGATTTCATTAATTTATGCATGAATGATTGATTTTGGTTTCCTAAAATTGTTTGTTTGATAGTATAGATGGTTTCTGGATAATTGAATTTAAGTTTCGATGCAGGAATCGTATGCTGCCATTGTTAGGGTTCGAAAGCTCCAAATTGGGGGATGGCGGTTAAACACAATTTTATATGAAATTGATAAAATAATTGGACTTAAGAGACCCCTTTTGATTGATTTGTGGTATTAGAACAAATTTATTTCATGAATTGCATTGTTTTTGATTTGCAGGACATGTAGTGACGGGTAAAAACCGTCACTATAAGTTATAGCTACAGACTGCCGTAGGTAAAACCTAACCCAACAGACGAAGGAAGAAGACGGTCCCTGCGCGTGTTTTTGTGAAATTCAAAAATTTACTTTATTTTATAATAACAGGCATGCATAGCACAGTGGACGTGCGCGTGATTGGAGAAGAGGGAGGTCTTGGGTTCGAATCCAGGTCTCCACCCTTTCTTTTTTTATGCTTTTTCTCCTTTCTATTTTTTTTTATTTTAAATTTCTTAATTAACTATAACTAATTACAATTAACTTTAAACTAATTTAATCTAATCACCCCCAAATTCTTTTTTTAAGAACAAATTCATTAATAAATTCCTAATTATTTTTTAAATAACATTTCTCATAAATAAAATTAGTTTTTTTAATTAATTTTGTAAGTTAATTCATAATTAATTTAGTAATTAGGTTTTTAATTAATCTAATTAACCCTAATTTTTTCTAAACCCTAATCTAATCAACCCTAACTTTCAAACCCTAATTTTCTAACCCTATTTTTTTCATAAAAATAATTAATCTCTTTTCTTAATTCAATTTATTCTAAATTGTCTTAATTATTTATTTTTATTAGAAAATTTGTATAGGACGCACAATATTATGTAATTTTATTTCCTCACACTTCTTTTTCCGATTATATAATTGCTCCTCCTATGTATTAGTTAATTAGGTTTACTTTCCGCATTTTAATTTCCGCAATCCCCCTAAAAGAAAAATGTACCCCCCCTCCCATGATGTAATAGCGTAGGACTTTACTTTCTGCTTTTATTTTTTGCAAAATATTATTGCGTGGTTAGTAAAATAGGGTGTGTAAAAGATTGTATGCTTAAATAATTGGATTTAGCCCATTAAATTCAAGATAAATAACTGAAATTAATATTTGCACACGTAAGTCAATTGTTTTACGATTTCCGTCTGCACCTCCTAGGATTTCCTCTCTTGGTTGCCTAACAATAAACAATGTCAAGTCCCTCGAACATGGGGGTATCTTAGTAAAGTTGCCTATGAACAATATCATCAAGTCCCTTCAAGATAAAAGATCATAGTCCCTTCGAGTTGCCTACGAATAAATGATCTCGTCCCTCGATGACCCTACGAAAATGATGATAGTCCCTTTGAATGACTAAAATACCCCTACAGGTTGTCTTCTATGACCATACGATGACCCTACGCCTGTCCCTAACATCCAAGGTAAAGACTACTTACTCACTAATAGTAAGGAAAATCTTACCCCTAAAGGAAATAAATAACAAGAAAGACCTTACAAACTTAGGGTAAGTAGTTCTTAAGTACTTGCTCACTTCTTTTCAAAACACTCTTTACACCCCACTTTTCAAAATACTTTCAAACTAAACACTTTGTATACATCCATACGAGAATCATTGCAAAGTTAAAGATTTATGAAAATATTTTCTAAACACACACTACACTATTTAAAAAAAAGAAGTAAAGTGAGCTAAGTAGTTAAGAGCCCATGGATAGCCATGGATACAAAGGGTGCTAACACATTCCCTTTGAATAACTTACCCACGAACTGAAATATTTTTAAAAAAGGTCTTTCATGTTCTTTTATTCCTTTTCTTTATTGGATAAAATAAAAGTCTGTGGCGACTCTTGCTATCCGCAACATAGTTTTTGGAAACAAAAACACCCTAGTCAGTTCTCCCACCTTGTTACAGAACTGGCGACTCTGCTAGGGACTACTAAGTAAAAGAGGGGTTACCTTAGGATTAGATCACTATACTTGTTTGATTTGTCTGCTTTATCTTTATTTGTTGTGGGGTTACTGTGAGAAAGATCCTAACCCAGATCTAGTGTATCTTAGGTAAGTAGAAATAGACCAAGGAAATTGTACGGCGTATATCGATATGGTTGATCGGGTGGCTACAGTTAGTGTGACTTCTTGGTTGGTTCTTATGTTCCTTAAGTAAGTTGAGGATAAGATGAGGCTGCCATATGTTGTCATTAACACTAACTACCCTTTAGAACCCGAATTGACCCATCTTGGCCATTATAAAATAGTGAGATAATCAGCTTTGGTGAAGTCTAAAGTTGGTTGATACTTGATGCTACACTTATTGAGATTCTAATCTTAGGGAGTTTTGGTTGGCAAGTCAGTTGTCATACTGAACAACTACCTTTGAGAAGAATCAGTGATATTGAGATCCCTTAGAACCCGGTTACTATTGATAGGATAAGATGAACCAACTAAACTTCAGTGAGGAGGGTACTTACCTATGAACTTCATGCAAGCCTCTAAACTTAAGGCTATTGTGTGACTTGTTTGTGTGTGCCACTTGTCTGTGTATGAACATAACATCATAACATCATGACATCATAACATAGAATTTTCACTAACCATTTAAAGGACCAAAGGATTTATCTTTGTTCTTTGTTGCAGGTTAAGGATTCCACTCGTAGGAACACTATCTGAGTCAACTTTGTAAGGATACCTTCACAGCTTAAGGAATTGGTCTCAAAAGTTTCTGAAAGCTCTCAGTTCATCAAAAAGCATGGTCACCTACTTGATTTGGTTACTTCAGGGGCAATTATATTTTAAAAAAACCTACTAATACAAGTTTTTGTTTTTCTTTTAAACAAATTTAAATCATATGTGGTCCTTGAAAACATTGCATATGCATTACATGCCATACCATCACATAACAGGTTTCCGTGACAAGTTTCTTATCTTCTCGATGTTTATTTTAGCAGAAATGGCTTTCGAACAGTCTTTCAAAGATCTTCAAGCTCAGAATGCCCAGTTTCAATAGATGATCCTGAACTTGTCCAAGGGACAAGAAGAGATGAAGGCACTCCTGACCAAGAAGAAGAAGAAGACCAGAAAATCAGTTGGCTTCATCAACCTGGGTAGGAGATTCAAAGGTCCAATCAAGACAGATGATGAGGTTGAATATCCTGGAGATGAAGATTCTGCGAAAGAAGAAGATAGTCAACATGGTACTGTGGGAAATTCTGATCATGAGGAGAATTACTACCATGATTCAACTGGTGATGAGAAATATAAGTTACTGGAAGACCGTGTGAATGCCATGGAATTGCAGAAGACTTCTAGATTAGATTTTGAAGATCTAGGTTTGATTTCTGGAGTTGTCATCCCTATTAGTTTCAAAGTTCCTACTTTTGTGGTGTATGACGGTGTTTTGTGTCTAAAGCTGCATCTGAGGTCCTACGTTCGAAGAATCCAGCTACATACTGTTGATAGAAAGTTATCGATTCATTTCTTCCAAGAGAGTTTATTTGGAGCTCAATTGAAATGGTACTACCAACTTGAGAGTACCAACTTTCTTACTTGGAATGATCTTGCTGAGGCCTTCTATAAGCAATATCAATATAACTTTGATTTAACGCGGACTCGCATGAAACTCCAAAGCATGACCATGGGCTCTAAAGAAAGTTTCAAGGAGTATGCCCAGAAGTGGAGAGATCTTGCAAGCAGAGTTCAACCTCCTTTGACTGATAGGGAATTGGTTGACATGTTCATGAGTACGCTGACTGGTCCTTTCTACAGTCATCTAATTGGAACTTCATCATCTGGTTTTACTGAGCTGATAATTATTGGAGAACATGTGGAGAGTCAAATACGAAGTGGTAAAATACAAATTGATGCCTCTTCAAGTACCACCAAGAAGCCCTCTATTGGGAAGAAAGAATCCAATGCTGTATATGGCCAACAGGGTCATAATAAGAATAACTGTAACCAATCTATGGGAGCAGTTCTGATCTCTAATCCCGCACCTATGCAACAAAGTCAACAACAGAATAATCATCCTAAGCAAGATACACCTAGGAGACAATTTACAAAGATCAATATGTCATTGGCTCAGGCTCAGGCTCTGCAATGCATGTTGAAGGGATAGCTGATTACTTTGAGGGATCCACCTTAGAATCCCAATACTTCCTCTCCTCGTTATAATCCCAATGCAAGGTGTGCATATCACTCCAACTGCCCCGGACATGATACTAATAATTGTTGGGCATTGAAGAATAAGATTCAGGATATGATTGATGTTGGGGAAATTGATTTTGATCCTCATGAGACTCTTAATGTGATTACCGCTCCTATGCCCAAACATGAGAAAACTGTTAATGTTGTTGATGATGGTTCTTATGTTTCTACTATGGCTGATCTGACTACTCTATTGTCCATTGTTTAAGAAGAAGTTGTTGCAAGTCGGTTTATTTCCAGGCTGCAATGAAGATTATTTTTACTATGCATATCAATCCAATAATTGTTGGAAGCTGAAAGAAGGTATTCAATGTTTGATGGACAATCATACTATATTGTTTGAGAAAAGCCCTTCTATAGAGAGTTTATGTGAAGTTTTGTCTCAAGGTATAAAGCTTGAAGATGTGTTTGTGGTTAATAAGACCCCTATGGGGATAAATTCTAAGGGTCCTGTGAGAATCACTTCTGAGGGTCATGTGAAGATTACTACTGAGCCAAAAGTGGCTCCCCTGATTATTACTACTCCCGGTATGATTCCATATTCTTTTGACAAGGCTATCCCTTGGAATTATGGTGCTAATGTTTATATACATGGTGTCAAGCAAGAGCCTTTAACTGATATACCTTATGCAGATACTAATCCTGATATCAATAATATTGTTGGGACTAGTAAGGTTACTAGGAGTGGAAGGATTTTCTCTCCAGAAGACACATCAAAGACTGTTGTTGCTCTAGTTCATATTTCCAACTCTGGGCCAAATACTGAAGCTCGGGGCAAAGGACCAGTGATTGAGCCTATTCAAGTGGAAACACCGGCTACTGAAGATCTCTCTAAGGAGATGGAAGAAGTACTGAAGATCATCCTCAAGAGTGATTACAATATTGTTGAACAATTGGGGAATACTCCTTCCAAGATATCTATGATATCCCTGTTATTATGTTATGAGGCCCATGCTAAAGCTTTGGTGAAATTCCTGAAGTATGTGCACGTACCTCACGAAATCTCTATGGACCAATTTGAAAATTGTGTTGCTAACTTGACAACTGATAATAGCTTGGGATTTTCCTATGTTGATTTAACTCCTGCTAAAAGGAACCACAACAAAGCTTTGCGCATCTATATTGAGTGTAGGGGCACTACTCTATCTCATGTGTTGGTGGATAATGGTTCATCGTTGAATGTATTGCCAAAGGCTGTTCTTGACAAACTTAACTTTGAAGATGTTATGCTAAGACCTAATAACATGGTGGTGAGAGCCTTTGATGGTTCAAGAAGAATGATGCACGAAGAAGTTGATCTTCCAATCAAAGGGGGTTCTCAAGTCTTTGGTTATACTTTATATGTGATGGATATTCGTCCTGCCTATTCCTGCTTGCTTGGGCACCCTTGGATACATGGGGCAGGTGCTGTGACTTCCACTTTACACCAGAAGCTAAAATATCCAGTGAAGGGTAAGATTGTCACTGTTTATGCTGAAGAAGATTACATGGTCATCCATGTGAATACTTTCAAATATGTTGAGATGGAAGGTGAATTTGTTGATACTTACTGTCAGACATTTGAAGTGGTTCCTCAGACTACTCCTGATGTTAAGCCAGTTCCTGTTGTTCCTAGAGCAACTCCTGCAATGGCCTCCCTGAAAGATGCTAAAGATGTGGTTGAAGAAGGTGGTTTTACTATTTTTGGTCTGCTTCCTGACATTCCTTACAAGTCTAACAAGTTTGGTTTGGGTTTTACTGCAGAGGCTAAGAAGGTTGTTCGTCGTGCTCGTGCTATTCGTATTTCCAACAAGGGAGTTCAAAAAGATCAAGTCAATGTTGTGGAAGACTCTGATGAAGACTACAACATAGACAGTTGGATCTTTCCTACCATTGGCAGTGGGCTCAACAATTGGAAGGCTGAAGACGTTATTCCTATCTCCTTTAGTCAGGAGTAAATGTTATTTTCTATTTTTTCCTTCTTATTTTGTAATTCGAACAATAAAAAACTTTTAAGACTTGGGCCTTTCCTGGGGCACAATGGCATGCTTGTTAAGGATGTAATTTCATTTGCATATTTTCATTCAATAAAATCAATGGATTTTTTTTCTTTCGTAAATATTGCGCTCTTTATCTTTCTTTTATTTTTCTTTTTCTATCAAAAAAGCTATGTACATAAAGGAAGATGCTATAATAGTTCTGCTATTGCCAATTATAACTTTGAGAATCCAATTTACCAAGCCGAGGATGGAAATGAGGGAGATTGTGAAGTGCATGTAGAGTTTGCTAGGTTGCTACAACAAGAAGAGAAAGTTATATAGCTGCATGAAGAACCAATCAAAGTTGTGAATCTGGGATATGAGAAAAACAGGAAAAAGGTCAAGATAGGTGTTGAATTAGAAGACAATGTCAAGAACATGTTAATTTAGATGCTACATGACTATGTGGAGATCTTTGCTTGGTCTTATCAAGATATACCAGGGTTTGATACTGATATTGTGGTTCACCGTCTACCAATTAAGGAAGGTTGTCGCCCAATAAAACAGAAAGTTCGTCGTATGCATCCTGAAAAATGTCAGAAAAGATCAAAGCTGAAGTGATGAAACAATTTGATGCAGGATTCGTAGCTATCACTTCTTATCCTCAAGGGGTTGAAAAATGTGGTACCGGTGCCTAAGAAAGATGGTAAACTACACATGTGCGTGGATTACATGGATTTGAATAAAGCCATCCCCAAAGATGATTTTCCGCTTCCAAATATTGATGTTCTGGTTGACAACACTGCTCAATATAAGGTATTCACTTTCATGGATGGTTTCTCTGGTTATAATCATAGTAAGATGGCGCCTGAAGATATGGAGAAGACTACGTTTGTCACACAGTGGGACACCTTTTATTACAAGGTGATGTCATTTGGTTTGAAGAATGTTGGGGCAACATATCAGTGTACTATGGTAGCTTTGTTCCATGACATGATTCATCATAAGATAGAGTTATAAACAAGATGTTAGAAACTCAAATTTCTCAAGTAGCCCAACAACAAGCATCCACTGCTGCCCCAACTGGAACTTTTCATGGACAACCACAACCAAATCCTAAGGGTCATGCGAATGCAGTCATACTAAGGAGCAGAAAAGAGTTGGACGGACCTACCCATCCTAGAACCGAAAACATAGCCATGTACTAACAACCTGAGAAATCAGCTGAGAAAAACGATAAACCACATGAAAAGGAAACCAATGAACAAGAAGCCGAGGAAAAGGAAAAACCTTATGTACCTCCGTCACCATATAAACCACCGGTTCCGTACCCCAAACGGTTAACAAATTCTAAAATAATGGGACAATTCAAGAAATTCGTAGAGCTTCTGAAACAATTAAACATTACCACACCTTTAACAGAAGCTATTACTCACATGCCCTCATACGCTAAATTCCTAAAAGAAATCTTATCTAACAAAAAGAAAATCGAGGAGAACGAAACAGTTACACTTACTGCTGAGTGTAGCGCAATCATTCAAAATAACATGCCTCCTAAACTGAAGGACCCCAAAAGTTTATTTATTCCTTGTGTAATAGGAAATTTTGTCATTAGCAAAGTTTTATGTGATTTAGGAGCAAGTATAAGGGTTATTTCGCTATCAATTTGCAAGAAACAGGATATGGGACAACTAAGATCAACAAAGATGTCAGTCCAGCTAGCCGATTGTTCAGTTAAATTCCCAGTAGGCATTCTAGAAAATGCTCATGTACGAATAGGTCAGTTCTATATCCCAACTGATTTTATAATCATGTACATCAAGGAATATGCTATAACCCCTATTATACTAGGAAGACCGTTCTTATCTACTGCAGGAGCTATCATTGATGTAAAGAAAGGAAGGCTGACATTCGAAGTATGAGAAGAGAAAGTCGAATTTATTCTAACCCAATTTCTCCAAGCTCCAACCAAAGAAGATACCAGTTATTTCATTGATGTCATTGAAGAATGCAGACGAGAAATGGAAAAAGAAGAAATTACTCACTCTGATATAATGAAAATCCCATCTCTAGAGATCTTCCAAGAAGATACCTCGAAAGAATCTTATTAGGACGAAAACCAAATTGAAGGATTAACTCTTACACCTGATCAAATGCCACGCCCAAAAAACCCCGATATTTAACTTAATACATTACCTAATAACCTTAGATACGAATTCCTCGATTCAGAACTTAGAAGACCAATTATAGTGAATGCGGACTTAGAAAAGCTGGAAACCAAAACACTTTTAGACGTTCTAAGAAAGTACCCAACCGTGTTAGGCTATATCATATCTAATCTAAAAGGAATAAGTCCTTTAATATATATGCATCGCATTATTCTAGAGGAAGATTGTAAGACCTCTAGGAAGCCCCGAAGAAGGATTAATCCAATTCTAAGTACTGTAGTCAAGGACGAAGTAAAGAAGTTATAGACGCCAGAATTATATATCCAATATCCGACAATCAATGGGTTAGCCCAGTACATGTCGTACCAAAGAAGGGAGGAATTACAGTCACTAAGAACACAAAAGGTGAGTTTATAACACAAAAAGTAGTAACCGGAAGTAGAATGTGTATCGATTACCGAAAACTGACTAAAGCTACCCGGACAGATCATTTTCCTTTGCCCTTCATCAATCAAATGTTAGAAAGACTAGCCAAACATTCTACTTTTGCTACCTGGATGGTTACTCAGGATTTTTCCAAATACCTATTCACCCTGATGACCAAGAAAAGACGACATTCACCTGCCCCTATGGAACATTTGCTTATCGACGTATGCCATCCAGTTTACACCAGGAAAAATATAAGAAGTTTCCTAGGACACGTTGGTTTTTACTGACGATTCATTAAGTACTTTTCTAAAATCACTAAGTCGTTGACAGGTTTATTAATGAAATATGTCAAGTTTATCTTTGACGAAGACTTCTTAAAAGCATTTGAAACCCTCAAAACATCTCTTATCACGACACCCATCATGCAACCACCCGATTGGAAGCTACCATTCGAGATTATGTGCGATGCGAGTGACTACGCTGTTGGCGCAATTTTAAGTCAAAGAAAAGATAAGAAAATCCATGCTATATATTACGCAAGTAGGACCTTAGACCCTGCTTAAATGAATTGCGCCACAATAGAAAAAGAACTCTTAGCCGTAGTGTTCACACTTGATAAATTACGTTCTTACCTTGTAGGAGCTAAAATCATCATCTATACCGATCATGCCGCCATCATATACCTTCTAAGTAAAAAGGATGCAATGCCTAGGTTATTAAGGTGGATCTTATTGCTACAAGAATTTGATTTAGAAATTAAGGATAAGAAAGGGACTGGAAACGTAGTAGCAGACCACTTATCATGTATGGAAGGAATTAAATCTGACCCGATGCCAATTAATAATGACTTCCCCGATGAATGTCTTATAGCCCAACTAGAACATGTTATATATTCTTTAGGTGAACATATCCAAGAAGAAACCATGGAAGAAATTTGTGCGCAAACCACTTTGCCATGGTATGCTGACATAGTCAACTATTTAGCTGTCTACTTCCACCAGATCTCACTTATCAGCAAAAGAAGAAATTATTCCATGATTTAAAATAGTATTACTGGGATGAACCGTTCCTTTTCAAGAGAGGATCCGATAGTATTTACCGTCAATGTGTCCCAAATGAAGAAATAGAAAACATAATAATGTAGTGCCACTTTGCTCCTTACAATGGACATGCAAGCACTTCGAAGACTTGCGCGAAGATCCTTCAATCAGGCCTATTTTGGCCCACTCTATGGAAAGATGTTTACCTCGCCAGTCTAAATTGTGACCGATGCCAATGCACTGGTAACATATCGAGGCGCGATGAGATGCCCTAAAAAGGCATTCTTTAAGTAGAAGTTTTTGATGTGTGGGGAATTGATTTCATGGGACCATTTCCATCTTCTTTCAAAAATAAATTCATAATCGTAGCTGTTGATTATGTTTCAAAATAGATAGAAGCTATAGCTTCTCCAAAAAACGAAACTAGAGTTGTCACAAAGCTTTTTAAGAACATTATCTTCCCAAGATTCGGTTTACCAAGAATCGTCATAAGTGATGAAGGCTCACATTTCATATCTAGAATATTTAATAAACTCTTATTAAAATATGGAGTAAGACACCGAGTATCTACACCTTACCATCTGCAAACTAGAGGACAAGTAGAAGTTTCAAATAGAGAAATAAAACAAATTCTAGAGAAAGCTGTAGCTACATTGATATAATGAAAATCCCATCTCCCGAGATCTTCCAAGAAGATACCTCGAAAGAATCTTATTAGGACGAAAACTAAATTTAAGGATTAACTCTTACACCTGATCAAATGCCATGCCCAAAAAACCCCGATATTAAACTTAAGAAATTACCTAATAACCTTAGATACAAATTCCTCGATTCAGAACTTAGAAGACCAATTATAGTGAATGCGGACTTAGGACAACTTGAAACCAAAAAACTTTTGAAGTTCTAAGAAAGTACCCAACCGTGTTAGGCTATATAATATCTAATCTAAAAGGTATAAGTCCTTTAATATGAATGCATCACATTATTCTAGAGGAAGATTGTAAGACATATAGGGAGCCCCGAAGAAGGATTAATCCAATTCTAAGTATTGTAGTCAAGGACGAAGTAAAGAAGTTTTTAGACGCCATAATTATATATCCAATATCTGACAGTCAATGGGTAAACCCAATACATATCGTACCAAAGAAGGGAGGAATTACAGTCACTAAGAACACAAAAGGCGAGTCTATAACACAAACAGTAGTAACCAGAAGTAGAATGTGTATCGATTACCGAAAACTGAACATAGCTACCCGAAAAGATCATTTTCCTTTGCCCTTCATCAATCAAATTTTAGAAATACTAGCCAAACATTCTTACTTTTGCTACCTGGATGGTTACTCAGGATTTTTTCAAATACCTATTCACCTTGATGACCAATTAAAGACGACATTCACCTGCCCCTACGGAACACTTGCTTATCGACGTATGCCATTCATTTTATGTAACGCTCCAACAAAATTTAATATACGCATGATGGCGATATTTCATGATTTCATAGATGACATCATGGAAGTGTTTATGGATGATTTTTCTGTATGCGACCTAAGTTTTGAAGGATGTCTATCTAACCTAGAAATGGTACTCGAGAGATGCGTAAAAGTGAATCTTGTGCTAAATTGGGAGAAGTGTCACTTTATGGTCAGACAAGGAATTGTTTTAGAACATCTGATATCCAACAGAGACATTGAGGTAGATAAAGCAAATATAGAAGTTATAAAAGACCTTCAACCGCCTTAAACTGGGAAAGATATAAGAAGTTTCCTTAGACACGCTGGTTTTTACCGACGATTCAATAAGGACTTTTCTAAAATCACTAAGTCATTGACAGGTTTATTAATGAAAGATGTCGAGTTTATCTTTGAGGAAGACTGCTTAAAAGCATTTGAAACCCTCAAAACAACACTTATCACGACACCCATCATGCAACCACCCGATTGGAAGCTACCATTCGAGATTATGTGTGATGCGAGTGACTATGCTGTTGGCGCATTTTTAGGTCAAAGAAAAGATAAGAAACTCCACGCTATATATTATGTAAGTAGGACCTTAGACCCTGCTCAAATGAATTGTGCCACAACAGAAAAAGAACTCTTAGCCGTAGTGTTCACACTTGATAAATTCCGTTCTTACCTTGTAGGAGCTAAAATCATCATCTATACCGATCACGCCACCATCAGATACCTTCTAAGTAAAAAGGATGCAAAGCCTAGGTTATTAAGGTGGATCTAATTGCTACAAGAATTTGATTTAGAAATTAAGGATAAGTAAGGGACTAGAAACGTAGTAACAGACCACTTATCACGTAGGGAAGAAATAAAATCTGACCCGATGCCAATTAACGATGACTTCCCCGATGAACGTCTTATAGCCCAACTAGAACATGAGATATATTCTTTAGGTGAACATATCCAAGAAGAAATAGTGGAAGAAATTTGTACGCAAACCACTTTGCCATGGTACGCTGACATAGTCAACTATTTAGTTGTCGGGGTACTTCCACCAGATCTCACTTATCAACAAAAGAAGAAATTCTTCCATGATTTAAAATAGTATTACTGGGACGAACCGTTCCTTTTCAAGAGAAGAACTGATAGTATTTACCGTCAATGTGTCCCAAATGAAGAAATAGAAAACATAATGCCACTCTGCTCCTTACAATGGACATGCAAGCACATCAAATACTTGTGTGAAGATCCTTCAATCAGGCCTATTTTGGCCCAGTCTATGGATAGATGTTTACCTCGCCATTCTAAATTGCGACCGATGTCAATGCCCTAGTAACATATCGAGGCGCGATGAGATGCCCTAAAAAGGCTTTCTTTAAGTAGAAGTTTTTGATATGTGGGGAATTGATTTCATGGGACCATTTCCATCTTCTTTCAAAAATAAATTCATACTCGTAGTTGTTGATTATGTTTCAAAATAGATAGAAGCTATGGATTCTCCAACAAACGACACTAGAGTAGTCACAAAGCTTTTTAAGAACATTATCTTCCCAAGATTTAGTATACCAAGACTCGTCATAAGTGATGGAGGCTCACATTTCATATCTAGAATATTTAATAACCTCTTTTTAAAATATGGAGTAAGACACCAAGTATCTACACCTTACCATCTTTAAACTAGTGGACAAGTAGAAGTTTCGAATAGAGAAATAAAACAAATTCTAGAGAAAACTGTAGCTACATCGATATAATGAAAATCCAATCTCCAAAGATCTTCCAAGAAGATACCTTGAAAGAATCTTATTAGAACCAAAACCAAATTGAAGGATTAACTCTTACACCTGATCAAATGCCACGCCCGAAAAACCCTGATTTTGAACTTAAGACATTACCTAATAACCTTAGATACAAATTCCTCGATTCAGAACTTAGAAGACCAATTATAGTGAATGCAGATTTAAGACAACTTGAAACCAAAAAACTTTTAGACGTTCTAAGAAAGTACCCAACCGCGTTAGGCTATATTATATCTAATCTAAAAGGAATAAGTCCTTTAATATGAATGCATCGCATTATTCTAGAGGACGATTGTAAGACCTCTAGGGAGCCTCGGAGAAGGATTAATCCAATTCTAAGTACTGTAGTCAAGGACGAAGTAAAGAAGTTGTTAGACGCCAGAATTATATATCCAATATCCGACAGTCAATGGGTCATCCCAGTACATGTCGTACCAAAGAAGAGAGGAATTATAGTCACTCAAAACACAAAAGGCGAGTCTATAACACAAAAAGTAGTAACCAGAAGTAGAATGTGTATCGATTGCCGAAAACTGAACAAAGCTACCCGGAAAGATCATTTTCCTTTGCCCTTTATCAATTAAATGTTAGAAAGACTAGCCAAACATTCTTACTTTTGCTACCTGGATGGTTACTCAGGATTTTTCAAAATACCTATTCACCCTGATGACCAAGAAAAGGCGACATTCACCTGCCCCTACAGAACATTTGCTTATCGACATATGCCATTCAGTTTATGTAACGCTCCAGCAAAATTTCAAATATGCATGATGGTGATCTTTCATGATTTCATAGACGACATCATGTAAGTGTTTATGGATGATTTTTCCGTATGCGGCCTAATTTTTGAAGGATGTCTATCTAACCTAGAAATGGTACTCGAGAGATGCGTAAAAGTGAATCTTGTGCTAAATTGGGAGAAGTGTCATTTTATGGTCAGACAAGGAATGGTTTTAGAACATGTGATATCCAACAGAAGCATCGAGGTAGATCAAACAAATATAGAAGTATTAAAAGAACTTCAACCGCCTTAAACCAGGAAAGATATAAGAAGTGTCCTAGGACACGCTGGTTTTTACCGATGATTCATTAAGGACTTTTCTATAATCACTAAGTCGTTGACAAGTTTATTAATGAAAGATGTCGAGTTTATCTTTGAAGAAGACTGCTTAAAAGCATTTGAAACCCTCAAGACAACTCTTATCACGACACCCATCATGCAACCACCCGATTTGAAGCTACCATTCGAGATTATGTGCGATGCGAGTGACTACGCTGTTGGCGCAGTTTTAGGTCAAAGAAAAGATAAGAAACTCCATGTTATATATTACGCAAGTAGGACCTTAGACCCCGCTTAGATGAATTGCGCCACAACAGAAAAATAACTCTTAGCCATAGTGTTCACACTTGATAAATTTCGTTCTTACCTTGTAGGATCTAAAACCATCATCTATACCGATCACGCTGCCATCAGATACCTTCTAAGTAAAAAGGATGCAAAGCCTAGGTTATTAAGGTGGATCTTATTGCTACAAGAATTTGATTTAGAAATTAAGGATAAGTAAGGGACTAGAAACGTAGTAACAGACCACTTATCACGTAGGGAAGGAATTAAATCCGACCCGATGCCAATTAACGATGACTTCCCCGATGAACGTCTTATAGCCCAACTAGAACATGAGATATATTCTTTAGGTGAACATATCCAAGAAGAAACAGTGGAAGAAATTTGTGCGCAAACCACTTTGCCATGGTACGCTGACATAGTCAACTATTTAGCTGTCGGGGTACTTCCACCAGATCTCACTTATCAACAAAAGAAGAAATTCTTCCATGATTTAAAATAGAATTACTGGGACGAACCGTTCCTTTTCAAGAGAGGACCCGATAGTATTTACGGTCAATGTGTCCCAAATGAAGAAATAGAAAACATAATGCCACTCTGCTCCTTACAATGGACATGCAAGCACTTCGAATACTTGTGCGAAGATCCTTCAATCAGGACTATTTTGGCCCAGTCTATGGATAGATATTTACCTCGCCATTCTAAATTGCGACTGATGCCAACGCCCTGGTAACATATCGAGGCGCGATGAGATGCCCTAAAAAGGCATTCTTTAAGTAGAAGTTTTTGATGTGTGGGGAATTGATTTCGTGGGACCATTTCCATCTTCTTTCAAAAGTAAATTCATACTCGT
This sequence comes from Lathyrus aphaca, assembly GCA_963966055.1. NCBI lineage: Eukaryota > Viridiplantae > Streptophyta > Magnoliopsida > Fabales > Fabaceae > Lathyrus > Lathyrus aphaca. The sequence continues at coordinate 262,849,366 of OZ014525.1, read as the reverse complement.
AGTTGTTGAATATGTTTCAAAATAGATAGAAGCTATAGCTTCTCCAACAAACGACACTAGAGTAGTCACAAAGCTTTTTAAGAACATTATCTTCCCAAGATTTGGTGTACCAAGACTCGTCATAAGTGATGGAGGCTCACATTTCATATCTAGAATATTTAATAAACTCTTATTAAAATATGGAGTAAGACACCGAGTATCTACACCTTACCATCTTCAAACTAGTGGACAAGTAGAAGTTTCAAATAGAGAAATAAAAGAAATTCTAGAGAAAACTGTAGCTACATCGATATAATGAAAATCCCATCTCCAGAGATCTTCCAAGAAGATACCTTGAAAGAATCTTATTAGAACGAAAACCAAATTGAAGGATTAACTCTTACACCTGATCAAATGCCACGCCCGAAAAACCCTGATTTTGAACTTAAGACATTACCTAATAACCTTAGATACAAATTCCTCGATTCAGAACTTAGAAGACCAATTATAGTGAATGCAGATTTAAGACAACTTGAAACCAAAAAACTTTTAGACGTTCTAAGAAAGTACCCAACCGCGTTAGGCTATATCATATCTAATCTAAAAGGAATAAGTCCTTTAATATGAATGCATCGCATTATTCTAGAGGACGATTGTAAGACCTCTAGGGAGCCTCGGAGAAGGATTAATCCAATTCTAAGTATTGTAGTCAAGGACGAAGTAATAAAGTTGTTAGACGCCAGAATTATATATCCAATATCCGAAAGTCAATGGGTCAGCCCAATACATGTCGTACCAAAGAAGAGAGGAATTACAGTCACTCAAAACACAAAAGGCGAGTCTATAACACAAAGTGTAGTAACCAGAAGTAGAATGTGTATCGATTGCCGAAAACTGAACAAAGCTACCCGAAAAGATCATTTTCCTTTGCCCTTCATCAATTAAATGTTAGAAAGACTAGCCAAACATTCTTACTTTTGCTACCTGGATGGTTACTCAGGATTTTTCCAAATACCTGTTCACCCTGATGACCAAGAAAAGGCGACATTCATCTGCCCCTACAGAACATTTGCTTATCGACATATGCCATTCAGTTTATGTAACGCTCCAGCAAAATTTCAAATATGCATGATGGTGATCTTTCATGATTTCATAGATGACATCATGTAAGTGTTTATGGATGATTTTTCCGTATGCGGCCTAATTTTTGAAGGATGTCTATCTAACCTAGAAATGGTACTCGAGAGATGCGTAAAAGTGAATCTTGTGCTAAATTGGGAGAAGTGTCATTTTATGGTCAGACAAGGAATGGTTTTAGAACATGTGATATCCAACAGAAGCATCGAGGTAGATCAAACAAATATAGAAGTATTAAAAGAACTTCAACCGCCTTAAACCAGGAAAGATATAAGAAGTGTCCTAGGACACGCTGGTTTTTACCGATGATTCATTAAGGACTTTTCTATAATCACTAAGTCGTTGACAAGTTTATTAATGAAAGATGTCGAGTTTATCTTTGAAGAAGACTGCTTAAAAGCATTTGAAACCCTCAAGACAACTCTTATCACGACACCCATCATGCAACCACCCGATTTGAAGCTACCATTCGAGATTATGTGCGATGCGAGTGACTACGCTGTTGGCGCAGTTTTAGGTCAAAGAAAAGATAAGAAACTCCATGTTATATATTACGCAAGTAGGACCTTAGACCCCGCTTAGATGAATTGCGCCACAACAGAAAAATAACTCTTAGCCATAGTGTTCACACTTGATAAATTTCGTTCTTACCTTGTAGGATCTAAAACCATCATCTATACCGATCACGCTGCCATCAGATACCTTCTAAGTAAAAAGGATGCAAAGCCTAGGTTATTAAGGTGGATCTTATTGCTACAAGAATTTGATTTAGAAATTAAGGATAAGTAAGGGACTAGAAACGTAGTAACAGACCACTTATCACGTAGGGAAGGAATTAAATCCGACCCGATGCCAATTAACGATGACTTCCCCGATGAACGTCTTATAGCCCAACTAGAACATGAGATATATTCTTTAGGTGAACATATCCAAGAAGAAACAGTGGAAGAAATTTGTGCGCAAACCACTTTGCCATGGTACGCTGACATAGTCAACTATTTAGCTGTCGGGGTACTTCCACCAGATCTCACTTATCAACAAAAGAAGAAATTCTTCCATGATTTAAAATAGAATTACTGGGACGAACCGTTCCTTTTCAAGAGAGGACCCGATAGTATTTACGGTCAATGTGTCCCAAATGAAGAAATAGAAAACATAATGCCACTCTGCTCCTTACAATGGACATGCAAGCACTTCGAATACTTGTGCGAAGATCCTTCAATCAGGACTATTTTGGCCCAGTCTATGGATAGATATTTACCTCGCCATTCTAAATTGCGACTGATGCCAACGCCCTGGTAACATATCGAGGCGCGATGAGATGCCCTAAAAAGGCATTCTTTAAGTAGAAGTTTTTGATGTGTGGGGAATTGATTTCGTGGGACCATTTCCATCTTCTTTCAAAAGTAAATTCATACTCGTAGTTGTTGAATATGTTTCAAAATAGATAGAAGCTATAGCTTCTCCAACAAACGACACTAGAGTAGTCACAAAGCTTTTTAAGAACATTATCTTCCCAAGATTTGGTGTACCAAGACTCGTCATAAGTGATGGAGGCTCACATTTCATATCTAGAATATTTAATAAACTCTTATTAAAATATGGAGTAAGACACCGAGTATCTACACCTTACCATCTTCAAACTAGTGGACAAGTAGAAGTTTCAAATAGAGAAATAAAAGAAATTCTAGAGAAAACTGTAGCTACATCGATATAATGAAAATCCCATCTCCAGAGATCTTCCAAGAAGATACCTTGAAAGAATCTTATTAGAACGAAAACCAAATTGAAGGATTAACTCTTACACCTGATCAAATGCCACGCCCGAAAAACCCTGATTTTGAACTTAAGACATTACCTAATAACCTTAGATACAAATTCCTCGATTCAGAACTTAGAAGACCAATTATAGTGAATGCAGATTTAAGACAACTTGAAACCAAAAAACTTTTAGACGTTCTAAGAAAGTACCCAACCGCGTTAGGCTATATCATATCTAATCTAAAAGGAATAAGTCCTTTAATATGAATGCATCGCATTATTCTAGAGGACGATTGTAAGACCTCTAGGGAGCCTCGGAGAAGGATTAATCCAATTCTAAGTATTGTAGTCAAGGACGAAGTAATAAAGTTGTTAGACGCCAGAATTATATATCCAATATCCGAAAGTCAATGGGTCAGCCCAATACATGTCGTACCAAAGAAGAGAGGAATTACAGTCACTCAAAACACAAAAGGCGAGTCTATAACACAAAGTGTAGTAACCAGAAGTAGAATGTGTATCGATTGCCGAAAACTGAACAAAGCTACCCGAAAAGATCATTTTCCTTTGCCCTTCATCAATTAAATGTTAGAAAGACTAGCCAAACATTCTTACTTTTGCTACCTGGATGGTTACTCAGGATTTTTCCAAATACCAGTTCACCCTGATGACCAAGAAAAGGCGACATTCATCTGCCCCTACAGAACATTTGCTTATCGACATATGCCATTCAGTTTATGTAACGCTCCAGCAAAATTTCAAATATGCATGATCGTGATCTTTCATGATTTCATAGATGACATCATGGAAGTGTTTATGGATGATTTTTCCGTATGCGGCCTAATTTTTGAAGGATGTCTATCTAACCTAGATAAGGTACTCGAGAGATGCGTAAAAGTGAATCTTGTGCTAAATTGGGAGAAGTGTCATTTTATGGTCAGACAAGGAATGGTTTTAGAACATGTGATATCCAACAGAAGCATCGAGGTAGATCAAACAAATATAGAAGTATTAAAAGAACTTCAACCGCCTTAAACCAGGAAAGATATAAGAAGTTTCCTAGGACACGCTGGTTTTTACCGATGATTCATTAAGGACTTTTCTATAATTACTAAGTTGTTGACAAGTTTATTAATGAAAGATGTCGAGTTTATCTTTGAAGAAGACTGCTTAAAAGCATTTGAAACCCTCAAGACAACTCTTATCACGACACCCATCATGCAACCACCCGATTTGAAGCTACCATTCGAGATTATGTGCGATGCGAGTGACTACGCTGTTGGCGCAGTTTTAGGTCAAAGAAAAGATAAGAAACTCCATGTTATATATTACGCAAGTAGGACCTTAGACCCCGCTTAGATGAATTGCGCCACAACAGAAAAATAACTCTTAGCCATAGTGTTCACACTTGATAAATTTCGTTCTTACCTTGTAGGATCTAAAACCATCATCTATACCGATCACGCTGCCATCAGATACCTTCTAAGTAAAAAGGATGCAAAGCCTAGGTTATTAAGGTGGATCTTATTGCTACAATAATTTGATTTAGAAATTAAGGATAAGTAAGGGACTAGAAACGTAGTAACAGACCACTTATCACGTAGGGAAGGAATTAAATCCGACCCGATGCCAATTAACGATGACTTCCCCGATGAACGTCTTATAGCCCAACTAGAACATGAGATATATTCTTTAGGTGAACATATCCAAGAAGAAACAGTGGAAGAAATTTGTGCGCAAACCACTTTGCCATGGTACGCTGACATAGTCAACTATTTAGCTGTCGGGGTACTTCCACCAGATCTCACTTATCAACAAAAGAAGAAATTCTTCCATGATTTAAAATAGAATTACTGGGACGAACCGTTCCTTTTCAAGAGAGGACCCGATAGTATTTACGGTCAATGTGTCCCAAATGAAGAAATAGAAAACATAATGCCACTCTGCTCCTTACAATGGACATGCAAGCACTTCGAATACTTGTGCGAAGATCCTTCAATCAGGACTATTTTGGCCCAGTCTATGGATAGATATTTACCTCGCCATTCTAAATTGCGACTGATGCCAACGCCCTGGTAACATATCGAGGCGCGATGAGATGCCCTAAAAAGGCATTCTTTAAGTAGAAGTTTTTGATGTGTGGGGAATTGATTTCATGGGACCATTTCCATCTTCTTTCAAAAGTAAATTCATACTCGTAGTTGTTGAATATGTTTCAAAATAGATAGAAGCTATAGCTTCTCCAACAAACGACACTAGAGTAGTCACAAAGCTTTTTAAGAACATTATCTTCCCAAGATTCGGTGTACCAAGACTCGTCATAAGTGATGGAGGCTCACATTTCATATCTAGAATATTTAATAAACTCTTATTAAAATATGGAGTAAGAGACCGAGTATCTACACCTTACCATCTTCAAACTAGTGGACAAGTAGAAGTTTCGAATAGAGAAATAAAACAAATTCTAGAGAAAACTGTAGCTACATCGAGGAAAGATTGGTCTATTAAACTACCTGAAGCTTTATGGACCTACAAAACAGCTTTTAAGACACCCATCGGGACCACACCGTTCAAATTAGTCTACGGAAAATCTTGTCACTTTCTTGTAGAATTAGAACATAAAGCCTATTAGGCAATTAAAAACCTAAACTTTAACTACACTAACGCATGTGAGAAACATATTCTAGACTTACATGAATTGGAAGAGTTAAGACTAGACGCTTACGAGAATGCCCGCATATATAAGGAGAGAACCAAGAAATGACATGACAAGTGAATCTCTAGGAAATAATTCAATCTGGGAGATGTCATTATTTTATTCAACTATATACATAGGTTTTTTTCGGGAAAGTTATGATCTAGATGGTCCGGACCTTTCAAAATAAATAAAGTTCAAACAAGTGGTGCTATTGAAATTAAGGGTAGGTCTAATTGCGTAAAAGACAAAGAATTTTCAATGGGTTTGAAATTGGCATACTTGCCATCTGAAACATTAGATTAATTTCCCTTAAGTTATGTCAAGCCCAGACATTAAACGAATAACTTTGTGGAACGCAACCTGCCATTTAATTTTTAAAAAATTTCGCTTTAAATTTTCATTTAATTTGCATTTTAAATTTTTTTTATGACTTTTAAATGCTTTAAACTCACTGATTTTTGTGTTGATTTGTTTTATTCTGTGATTCCAGGATATTTTTAAAAGTTTTTCTACCTTTTCTCTCTCTCTCTCTCTCTCTCTCTCTCTCTCTCTAATTTTCACTAACTCTGATCATGACTATCAATATGACTGTGGAATTTAGAGATGGCGTCTAGAGGCGCCGTTATGAAGCTTTTTCCCTACGACCTATGTCTTTGACCAAATTTGCTCATGTACCTACCATGAAAGCTTTAGGCATATGTTCAAGCATTGACTACCTGTTTATCCAGCTAGGCTGGGACGAATTTGCACTTAGGAAACATAGAACCTACTATGAGTTGACCTTAGAATTCCTAAGTTCATTAGTTTACAACCCAAACCGTGGAAAAAGGATTAACCAGAGGAAATATAACATTTATAATCTTTGGATACCCCTGTGAGTTTAACATTCACGAGATGGCTAACCTTTTAGAGTTTCTAGATGGCCCTTCCGTTTTCTCAGAACCACAGGAGGAATTTCTTGCACATGGTGAGTTATACCGTTTTTGGAGTAGTATCTCAGGACGACCTGATCATGATTTATATCCTATGCTGTCCACTGAGATTCATAACCTAACTATTAGATACTTCCATATGATCCTAGCATATTCATTATTCGGAAAAGCTGAGAGTGATAACACTGTTTCAAGAGAGGAATTGTTCATTATGTTATGTGTTTTCACCTCCAGAGAGGTTAATACGGTGACTTTCATGTTTGCAAACTTCTGCAAAATTATTCAGAGTGATCACCGTCAAATTATGATAGGTGGACTAGTTACCAAGATTGTTGATGCAATGGAATTTAGAACCCTCCTTGCTAATATTAAACTACTTGGAGAGTTTAGGCCTATGAATATCACATTCTGTTTTGAGAGGGAAATGTTTTATGACCGATGTCCTGACCATTTTAAGCTTCTAATAAATGGTGTAGTTGTGCCCTATTTAATGTTACCTGACCATGAGCGCACGAGTGTGCATAGTAAACACAAATGGCTTTATGATCTAGATGAGCCAATTTATGAACCGGGAGATGCTTGGTCCAAAGTTGAAATAGATCCAAAGACCCCCTCAAATTACTATAATTCAGATGATATGATAGAAGTCGAGAAGCCCGAAAAAGAGGAACATAAACCTGCTGAGAAACCTACACCTACTACAAACAATCCGGAACTTACTTTAGAAAGTCTCCGAGCTGAGATGCAAACCATGCATCATAACATCCACAACTTGCGCATAGATATCGTCACTCTAAGAGATATGGCAATGGATCAGTTTGAGTATTTGAGAGACACGATAGACTCAATCCGCAAAAATCGTGGCTAAATTTCAACATCAACACTTATCAGGATTTTCTTGCATTTTTTTCAGCATTTTAATTTAGTTAAATTTGATTTCTAGTTGATTTTTAATTTTCAACCTATTTTGAGTTATAACTCTTGCAATTTTATAAGCTTTAATGAAATACTTTGGTTTTGTTCTTAATTTATGTGTGCCTTAAATTATGATTGCTCAAGTGTATTAAGAGTGCTCTAACCAAATATTAAAATTCATGTGTTATTGGTGTTTAGATATATCAGTTTGATGAAATTATGATTCACTGCTAGTCTGATGCAAATATTAAATTATTGTTTACCTACTGCTAAAAATTTCCACTACTGATATAAGAAGTATACCTGCTTTATTATTTATTCTATTACCTGCTACACACACCAGATACATGAAAGAAGTGTACAAATGCATTACGTGCATAACAGACCGAGTAGAAGTACAATAATTTGGAGTTGTTTAGAATTATGAGGTGTGACGACCGACTGAGCATTGAGACGACCGTCACAGAACCCAAACGAGCGTCTCACCTTCAAGAACCTGTAACATTCATCTTGCAATGGTCGTCACGATCGTTGCATCCCCACTATCCCCCTTCTCCCCAATGGTCATGAACCCACCTCCTATAAAACCCCCACTACCAACTCCCATTTTCACACAACCAATCAGAGCATCATTTTCGTAACATTCTTTCTCAACCAACCTACTCATCCACTCTCTATTTCTATATTTATTTGCATCATTACTTTTGTTCCATATCAGTCCTATCTTCACAAAAATTTTGTTTTCTTTTCATCTTTTATTCTTCATAACCTTGCTATAATGGCAGAGCAAACACCCACAAACCTCATCTCAAGAAAAGGTGTCGCTGGAGTTCTTCAAAGGGAGCATTTTACATAGTTTCGTGAGATAAACATCAACCTCACTAGTTAAATTGATGTGGAGTGCCTAACTCGTTTGGGACTCCTTGACAACATCAACTATATGATCAAGAGAACTAATCTCACGACACTTTCCAAAAGCAATAGGCCCACCTATGCCACACTTGCCTTGGAATTTCTAAGTTCCTATGAGTATCACATGCCCAAAGATGCAACAAAAGTTTTGGCGGGGAATATCACGTTCTGCCTCTTGGGAAGGGAATTTTCCGTCACTCAGGAGAAGTTCAATGAGTGGTTTGGATTTCCGCAAGGCGAAGGTGTATACTTAACCATTCTAAATGATGGAGACTGGTCGATTAACGCTTTTAATCCGTGGGAAGAGTTAATAGGAGAAAGGAAGCATGGATGGGATGAGTTGTATGCAACTCATATCCATAACCCCGCCATCCTCTATTTTCAGAGGGTGGTATCCAGCATAATCTTCGGACGGTTCAACAATCATAAAGTAAATTAGAGGGAGTTGTTCCTAATTTACTTCGCCTTTTTCGACATCCGTGTGAATCCCGTGGCCTTCATCTTCCACAACATTGAGTACATCTGCAATAGAGGGAAAATACCCTTTTGTTTTGGCGGTATGATTACTGACATTTCACTTAAGTTGGGTTTAGAGGAAAACCTGAACCAGCTGCATGAAGCACCCTCCATGTACCTGGATATGGAGTATTGCAAATCCAGTCACATAATCATGCAAAAGAGGAGGGATAGCAAGTACAACATGGTTGTAAAGAGCAAAGTCATCTGGAGTATCGTCTTACCCTGTCATACCAGGACAAATGTGAGGGTTCGAGCCAACTGGAGCTACGACCTCAACGCTCCATCACCAGGTGCTGCTGCACAGGAAGAGGAACAAGCTGTCGGGATCAATGAGATACAACAGACCATTGATGAAGCTAAAACTTCTGATACAAGAGCCGCTGATTTGACCAGCACCTTCATTAGATGTCGACAAAGGAATCAACAACCCACGTCTACGGATGACATTATGGTGGACATCGTTCAGAGCCAAGAGCTGTAGTAGAAACATTACCAGGAGATGTCACAGAGAATGGGGAGGATGGAGCTCGCTCAGACAGAGCACGAAAGACTGATCGCTGCCAACACCGAAGTTTTAGGTGATTTGACACGCGAAGTTCATGGTATGCATGATTTCATCTATCATATAGGTATACCAGACCATATAGCGACCCACAGACAGAGAGCCCTTCGAGCCATAGCCAGAGCCAGAGGCCAGAGGCCAGAGACCACCACCACCGCAGGAGTAGTTTAGTAGTTTTTTTGTTTTTTAGCTTTTGTTGTTTTTATTGGTTTCCTTAGAAGTGTAGATATATCTCGCAACATTGAGGACAATGTCCGAGATAGTGTGGGAGAAGGTATTAGATTTCCCTTTCATTGTACGAGACCTAATTAAATTAATCAAAGTATTTTAGTTTCAATTTCTCTCCAGTATTTTTAGCATACCAATTGTTTTTATTCCTTTAGAATTTTTTCATTTAACACACCCTTCAAGTATATAGGTTAATAGGCTTTGTTAGAAACTGATAAAAGACCTAAAAAAATTTATACAGTCTTGACACCTTAGACCCATAGAAGCGATATCGATTTGGATACCTGTTATATCAAAATCTGAAGCTTTAGCTCTAAATTAGCCCCGAGTAGTTTATATTAGCAATCAACGCCGCCTGAAGTATAAGCTACATGGAAAGCCGATTCAAATAGGTGATTGACCAAATAATTGCCAAAAAGAAGAAAAAGAAAAAAAATATAGAATATGCAAGACATTGGTAAAACAATAAAGTTGCACAAAAGGCAAAGCAAAAAGACTTATGTCAGTTGGTTCAGAGGAATCTGGTCCTAAACTCGGTAGTGCGAATTACTATTCAATCCCCTACAACTTACACGCAGTGTGATAAAGGGTTACCGCACTTGTGTACCAGACCCCGTGTGAAAAGGAGGATCAAATTAACTAACAACTATTCCACTATGCGCATGCAAAGGTAAAATGGCTTAATGTGATTGCGTCGGAATGAAACCGGGTGAAACAGGTACAAGAGCATTAGGTTGAGTTATAATAGCATGATTCAGATTGGTTTGTGCGAGGGGTTTAAGAACTTTATTCGGTTTTAGTATCATTAGTGTATTTTTGGTGTTCGAGTTAATATCAGTTATTTTAACATAAAGTTGCACGACCACGTACGGATAGGTGTTGTGTTTTGTGTCTGCGTATGAAGGCATTTTATTGAAAATATATTTGATTGTTTGCTTGAGGACAATCAAAGATTCAAGTCTGGGGGAATTTGATAACTCGAATTTGTATCGATTATTTAATGTAGTTTTCGATTGTTTAACATGTTAATTTATGAATTTTGGACCATATTACGCGAGAATTATGTTTGTTTTGTAGATATTTGATCAAACATGACTTTTGGAGGCAAACTTATAAAAGGAAGCTTATTGGGCAAGAAACGTGGCTAAATAGAAGGAAAAGAGCAAGAAAAATGCATTTCTGAATAATTCATTGTCAGACGCCCATCTCATAAGTACGACGCCCGTCTGGGCTTCAAGACGACCAACTCCAATTCAAGTTGACTGTCTCACCTCCATGACGCCCGTCTCAATTCTGAAACGCTCGTCTCAAACTCCAGTTAAATAACCTATTTATGAAACAGAGTTTAAATGCAGTTATAGCCGTTACGAGGATTATTCGCATTCAACAGAGGATTTCTCTCCACTTTAATCAGTCAAGTCTATACAACTCAGTTCAAAGACCACTCGAAGTCCAGGCCTACAATTTCTCAACAAAACCTAAGCCACTGCCTATAAATAAAAGCTCCAACAATTTTGCAGAGGGAGCTTTGTAACGCCCCGATTCGATTTTCCCAATTTTTGTGGAGTCTTTTATTTTATTTGTATGATAATTGTTTTATTTGTGAAATTATCATGATGATATGATATGTTGAGGAATTAATGTGATATGTTGGTGTGATTGTGATTTTACCGTTTTGTGAATTTTGGGGTAAAATTGGTTTGGAGGGTATTTTAGATATTTGTTAATTAGTAATAAGTTAGAAATTAGTAGAATTGGTATTTTTGTGAGAGAATGATATTTGGTTGAAAAGAGTAGAAAATAGAAATAGAAAGAAATAGAATATAAGAGAGTGATAAAGAGTGAAATAGAAAGTTGGTAAGAAGAGAAAGAAAAAGAGAAGAAAGAAAAGGAGAGAAGAGAAAAAGAAGAGAAAAGAGGGAAAGTTGGAAAAAGCTTCAAGATTGCTCCTAGGAATCGGTATAATCGGGTAAGGGTGATAATCATTGTTATCTTAATATTGTGTATGATTATGTATGTGTTTGATTGGTTGAGTTTTGGTTTTGATGGAAGTTTAGAGAAGATGAATAGTTAGGGTTTGAGAGAAAATGTGAGAATTTGGTAGATTAATCGGTTAGAAATCGTTATAGTCGAAGTATGATGTTAGATATATGTTATTGATCATGTTTATTGGAGTTTTGGTGGAGTTTTGGAGTGAAAGAGTTTATTGTTCGCAGCTGGTATTTTTCTGAAATCGCAGTGGTCGCTCAACGAGCTATCCCTCGCTCAGCGAAAGTTCCAGGGCGATTTTCGCTCAGCGAGCAAGAGGGCGCTCAGCGAGCCTGTAGAATTTTGAGGGGTTATGTGTTTTAATCCGTAGCTTGAGTTTCGGGTATCCGTTTTTAGTGATCCTTATATCGATTCGAAGCTAAAAACATGTAGAATCCAACGATGCTAAAATATGTAATGTTTAGCCGACTTTTTCCCGACTCTTCCGATAAAATGTAATTATGTTAATTATGGAATTGTGGGTTTGATTATTGTGTTGTGGCCATTTGGCAAGTAGATACATGACTTGAATTAAATGCGAATGTATGTTAATTGTATGAGATGAATGCATAACTATATTGTGAATATGTATGCATTTCAAGAATGGTTTGTGCATTTTTGCATATAAGCATAATGTATGCATTCTTGTGTTGTGGGATTCTTTGTGAATCCATTGTAGCATCGTGTGCTCATGTGGAGTATGAGCGATGACTACAACAAGATTGTGTGCCCATGTGGGGTGTGAGCGATCAGATTGTGTGCCCATGTGGGGTGTGAGCAATCCAGAAACATCGTGTGCCCGTGTGGGGTGTTAGCGATGGGTGATTTATTCACATTGATTGTGTGCCTGTGTGGGATGTGAGCAATCAGATTGTGTGCCCGTGTGGGGTGTGAGCAATCCATAAACATTGTGTGCCCATGTGGGGTGTGAGCAATGGGTGAACATTGTGTTCCCGACGGGGAGTTACTTTAGGTAACAAGCGATGTATCCATTTGGTTCCTGAGAGAACCTGCTGAAATGTTGAGTCGGTACTGCATTGCATCTGCATAGAGTCGTATGTCGGTCTCTATGAGTTTCATTTTATCATTTTAATTATGATATGCAGAAATAAACATGAATGTGTAAATGTTTATTTGAAGTATTATGGAGATGATAGTATGTGTGATGAAACATACTTGATTGTATATATGCATGTGTGATATGTATATGTATGTGGTTTATACATTTGTAATATATATGTGTGATTAAACATAGCTAGACGTATGTTTATGCGGAATGAATAGAATTGAGGAATAAACATAAATAATATGAGTTTATGTGAATTAATGAATTGGTGTATGATGAACATGCTTGATTAGTGTATGTACACATTGCGATGTGTATGGGTGATGAGGTATGAACAGTGGAGAGAATATGCTTTATGTGCATTTTATATGTTGAGATATATAATTATATGCAATATTATTATGATAATGTTTCTCACCCTTCTGCTGTTTTATGATGCTCTATGAGGCATTGCAGAGTAGGTTGTTGGATGATATTTTTGTGAAGTTCGTCCTCATCTTTTGGTCGGTCAGCTCTGATATGTAGCACCGGGTAGCTAGGATTTGGCTTGATGCCTTTTTGTGAATATATTTGTATATGTATTTTGATGTGATATGTTTTATGTAAACATGGAGTATTTTGGTGATTCAAACTTGCAGATATATTTATGATAAGTATATAAGTTTGAAATTGTTATGTTTTGTTTCTGCTGTTTAATGAATTTGATGAATACGGGTGTAAGGATGAAATCCTTGTGTATGTAAGTTACCCCGTTTGTTGCATATCTTTATTGATCAGGTGTTGTATGTTTTCAATTTCAAGTATAATGTGGCATCGCTCTTTTATACCGTTTTTCAAATATACTCTGATGAAAATTTTTAATATGTGCCTAAGTGATTTAATGGCTTATTTGGGGTATAGAAAGGGGGTGTTACATTAAGTGGTATTAGAGCCAGTGTTCGAGTCAGTTGTGTCTGTCTTGATGTTGTAGTGATTGAAGTTTTGTTTAATCTTGTTGTTGTCTTTGGGAATAATCAGAATATGGCTGGTAGAAATGACAATGCTATGGCTGCTGCTTTGGAAACAATGGCTAGGGCGGTGTAGTGAACGCCAAATGTGAATACGAATGATGAGTTCAGGAAGAATCAACCGCCGGTCTTCAAGGGGAGATTTGATCCTGATGGTGCTCAGAATTGGTTGAAGGAGATTGAGTGAATCTTTAGAGTCATGGATTGTGCTGAAGGAAGTAAGGTGAGGCTTGGTTCTCACATGCTGAAGGAAGAAGCCGATGATTGGTGGGTCGGTAGAAGTCAAACTCTTTAGGAGAATGATGAAGAGATAACTTGGGAAGTTTTTCGTACTGAGTTCTTAGGAAAGTACTACCCTGAGAGTGTGAAGGGAAAGAAGGAGATGGAATTCGTTGAGCTGAAGCAATGTAGTATGTCAGTGGTTGACTATACTGCTAAATTTGTGGAATTGGTTCAGTTTCATCCTCACTATGTTGCTGCAACTGCTGATTTTTCTAAGTGAATTAAGTATGAGAATGGCTTGCGTCCTGAGATTAAGCAAGTTGTGGGATATCAGAGAATCAGAAGGTTTTAAGATTTGACGGAATGTTGTAGAATTTTTGAGGAAGATAGCAGAGCTCATTCTACACATTACAAGAGTGTGAATGAGAGGAAAGGGAAGCAACAAGCTAGAAGTGGACCTTATGTGACACCCGCTGATAAGGGAAAACATAGGGGAAACTTTGATAGGAGATCTGGTGGAGGGAGTTCTAGCCCCGTTAAGTGTTACAAGTGTGGCGATTTAGGCCACAAGTCCTTTGAGTGTGGGAAGAATATTGTGAAATGTTCAAACTGTGGAGGTCTTGGACATGCTACTACCGAGTGTAGGAGGAATGTTGTGAAGTGCTTCAATTGTGGGGAAGTTGGTCACATTAGTACTAAGTGTACTAAGCCGAATCAAGCTCAGGCGGGCGGAAAGGTGTTTGCATTAGCAGGGAAGGATACTACTAGTGCAGACCGTTTGATTAAAGGTACATGCTTTATTAATAGTACGCCTTTAGTTACTATTATTGATACGGGAGCGACTCATTCGTTTATTTCTCTTGAGTGCGCTAAGCATTTGAATTTATTTATGTCTTCTTGGGGTGGTGAGATGGTTATTGAGACTCCTGCTTCAGGATCGATAACTACTTCTTTGGTGTGTGTAAGTTGTTCTTTGACCATGTATGGTAAAGATTTTGTTATGGATTTAGTTTATTTGCCGTTGGAGGATTTGGACGTGATCTTGGGTATGAACTGGTTGCAATTTAATCGAGTTCATATAGATTGTTATCACAAGTTAGTAAGGTTTCCTTCTTTGGATGATGGTGAAGAAGAGATTTTTCTATCCACGAAAGAGTTGAACAAACTTTTAGTGAACGAAGCTCAATTGTTTGGTTTGTTTGCATCGTGGTCAGTGGAAAGCGACGTGGAGATAATTAGGTTTCGTGTGGTGTGTAATTTTTAAGAAGTGTTTCCGGAAGATATTATGGATGTACCACCGGAAAGAGAAGTTGAGTTTTCTATTGATCTAGTTCCGGGTACTAGACCGATTTCGATGGCACCGTATCGTATGTCAGCTTCAGAGTTGGTAGAATTGAAAAAGCAATTGAATGACTTGTTGGACAAGAGGTTTGTTAGGCCGAGTATTTATCCTTGGAGTGCACCGGTATTGTTAGTAAAGAAGAAGGACAGAAGCATGTGGTTATGTATTGATTATCGACAGTTGAATAAGGTGACAATTAAGAACAAGTATCCGCTTCTGAGGATCGATGATTTGATGGATCAATTGGTTGGTGCACGTTTTTTTAGTAAGATTGATTTGAGAGCAGGATATCACCAGATTCGTGTGAAAGAGGAGGATATTCAAAAGACGGCTTTTAGGACACGGTATGGTCATTACGAGTATTCTGTGATGCCATTCGGAGTTTCTAATGCGTCGGGTGTGTTTATGGAATACATGAATCGTATTTTTCATGAACAGTTTGATCGTTTTGTGGTTGTGTTCATCGACGATATTTTGATTTATTCTAAGTCTCAAGAAGAGCATGAAGAGCATTTAAGGATTGTGTTACAGATTTTGAGAGAGAAACAATTGTATGCTAAGTTGTCAAAGTACGAGTTTTGGTTATCGAAGGTAAGTTTTCTTGGGCATTGATTTCCGATGGTGGAATTAGTGTGGATCCATCCAATATTGATGCGGTAATGCAATGGGAAGTTCCTAGATCGGTTACGGAGATTCAAAGCTTTTTAGGCTTGGCGGGTTATTACCGGAGGTTTATTGAAGGATTTTCAAAGTTGGCACTTTCGTTAACGCAGTTGACTTGCAAAGGAAAAGCTTTCATTTGGGACATTCATTGTGAAGAGAGTTTTATGGAACTTAAGAGAAGGTTAACAACGGCTCCGATCTTGATTTTGCCGAATCCGACGGAACCATTTGTGGTATTTTGTGATGCTTCATTGTTTGGGTTAGGTGGTGTTTTGATGCAAGGTGGAAAAGTTGTAGCTTATGCTTCAAGACAATTGAGAGTGCATGAAAAGAATTATCCTACGCATGATTTGGAATTAGCGGCCGTGGTTTTTGCTCTAAGAATTTGGATTTATTATCTTTATGGTGCAAGATTTGAAGTTTTTAGTGATCACAAAAGTTTGAAGTATTTATTTGATCAAAAGGAATTGAACATGAGACAAAGGAGATGGTTAGAGCTCTTGAAGGATTATGATTTTGGTTTGAATTACCATCCGGGTAAGGCGAATGTGGTAGCCGATGCCTTGAGTCGTAAGTTGTTACATATGTCCGCATTGATGATGAGAGAATGGGAACTTTTGGAGAATTTTAGAGACTTGAGTTTGGTTTGCGAGATGACGCCGAGAAGTGTGAGACTTGGTATGCTTCATGTTACGAATGATTTTCTTGCAACCGTTTGTGAAAAGCAAAAGTTGGATTTGAAATTTGTTGATTTGATGATGAATGAGAATGAGGATTTCAAGGTTGATAATTTTGGAGTTTTGAGATTCCGTGGTCGTATTTGTATTCCCAATAATGAGGAGTTGAAAAAGATGATATTGGAAGAGGAACACCGGAGTAATTTAAGTATTCATCCGGGAGCGAATAAGATGTATCAAGATTTGAAGAAGATCTTTTGGTGGTTCGGATTGAAGAGAGATGTAGCTCATTTTGTGTATGCGTGTTTGACTTGTCAGAAGTCTAAGGTGGAACATCAGAAGCCTAGTGGTTTGATGCAACCGTTGGATATTCCAAAATGGAAATGGGATAGTATATCAATGGATTTTGTTACGGGTTTGCCGAATACGCAAAGAGGTCATAATGCTATTTGGGTGATTGTGGATAGGCTTACTAAATTTGCTCACTTTATTCCGATGGATATTAGTTATTCTTTGGAGAAGCTAGCCGATATTTATGTTTCTGTGATTGTGAAGTTACATGGAGTTCCTAAGAGTATTGTATCAGATAGAGATCCTAGATTTACATCGAGATTTTGGGAAAGTTTGCAAAAGGCTTTGGGTTCTAAGCTAAGATTGATTTCGGCTTACCATCCGCAAACGGACGGTTAAACCGAGAGGACGATTCAATCGTTAGAGGATTTGTTTCGTGCTTGTGTGCTAGAACAAGGTGGTATTTGGGATAGTTATTTAGCATTGATTGAGTTCACCTATAATAACAGTTTTCATTCGAGTATTGGTATGGCACCATTTGAGGCTTTATATGGTCGGAGATGTCGAACACCTTTGTGTTGGCATGAAACCAGAGAGAGAACGGTAGTTGTACCGGAGATGGTACAATAAATTACAGAAAAGGTAAAGATTATTTGGGAGAAGATGAGAGCTTCTCAAAGTAGACAAAAGAGTTATCATGACAAGAGAAGGAAGGATATTGAGTTTCAGGAAGGATACCATGTGTTCTTGAGAGTTACACCGGTTACGGGAGTAGGCCGTGCTTTGAAGTCGAAAAAGTTGACTTCTCGTTTTATTGGGCCGTATAAGATTACTGCACGAGTTGGTGTTGTGGCTTATCATGCGGCGTTGCTTCCGAATCTTTCAAATTTACATGATGTGTTCCATGTTTCGCAACTTCGGAAGTATGTTCCGGATCCGTCACATGTTATTCCTATGGACGAGGTTGAGGTAAGAGATAACCTTACGGTGGAAGCTTTGCCGGTTAGGATTTTGGACCGTGAAATCAAGAAGCTAAGAGGCAAGGATATTGTGCTTGTGAAAGTGGCGTGGGGAGGCGCTTCGGAAGGCAATATGACTTTGGAATTGGAGAGTGGGATGCGCGAGTCATATCCGGAGTTGTTTGAATCAGGTAATATTTTCGAGGATGAAAATTTCTAAAGTGGGGGAGAGTTGTAACGCCCCGATTCGATAATTCCCATTTTGTTGGAGTCTTTTATTTTAATTGAGTAATTATTATTTTATTTGTGAAATTAATATGATGATATGATATGTTGATGAATTAATGTGATCTATTGGTGTGATATGTGATTTTTACCGTTTTATGAATTTCCGGATAAAATTGGATAAGAGGGTATTTTAGACTTTTGTTAATTAGTGATAAGTTAGAATTAGTAGAATTTGTATTTTTGTGAGAGAATTGATATTTGGTTGGAGAGAGTAGAAAATAGAAAGAAAATATAAGAGAGTGAGAAAGAGTGAAATATAAAGGTTGGTAAGAAAAGAAAGAAAAGATAGAAAGAAAAAGAGAAGAAAGAAAAAGGAGAGAATAGAAAAGAAGAGAAAAGAGGGAAAATTGGAAAAGCTTCAAGATTTGCTCCGAGGAATCGAAATAATCGGGTAAGGGTGATAAGCAATGTTATCTTAATATTGTGTATGATTATGTATGTGTTTGATTGGTTGAGTTTTGGTTTTAATGGAAGTTAGAGAAGATGAATAGTTAGGGTTTGAGAGAAAATGTGAGAATTTGGTAGATTAATCGGTTAGAAATCGTTATAGTCGAAGTATGATGTTAGATATATGTTATTGATCATGTTTATTGGAGTTTTGGTGGAGTTTTGGAGTGAAAGAGTTTACTGTTCGCAGCTGGTATTTTTCTGAAATCGCAGTGGTCGCTCAACGAGCTATCCCTCGCTCAGCGAAAGTTCCAGGGCAATTTTCGCTCAGCGAGCAAGAGGGCGCTCAGCGAGCCTGTAGGATTTTGAGGGGTTATGTGTTTTAATCCGTATCTTGAGTTTCGGGTATCCGTTTTTAGTGATCCTTATATCGATTCGAAGCTAAAAACATGTAGAATCTAACGATGCTAAAATATGTAATATTTAGCCGAGTTTTTCCCGACACTTCCGATAAAACGTAATTAAGCTAATTATGGAATTGTGGGTTTGATTATTGTGTTGTGGCCGTTTGGCAAGTAGATACATGGCTTGAATTAAATGCGAATTTATGTTAATTGTATGAGATGAATGCATAACTATATTGTGAATATGTATGCATTTCAAGAATGGTTTGTGCCATTTTGCATATAAGCATAATGTATGCATTCTTGTGTTGTGGGATTCTTTGTGAATCCGTTGTAGCATCGTGTGCTCATGTGGAGTATGAGCGATGACTACAACAAGATCGTGTGCCCATGTGGGGTGTGAGCGATCGGATTATGTGCCCATGTGGGGTGTGAGCAATCTAGAAACATCGTATGCCCGTGTGGGGTGTGAGCGATGGGTGATTTATTCACATTGATTGTGTCCCTGTGTGGGGTGTAAGCAATCAGATTGTGTGCCCGTGTGGGGTGTGAGCAATCCATAAACATTGTGTGCCCATGTGGGGTGTGAGCAATGGGTAAACATCGTGTGCCCGACGGGGAGTTACTTTAGGTAACAAGCGATGATTCCATTTGGTTCCTGAGAGAACCTGGTGAAATGTTGAGTCGGTACCGCATTGCATCTGCATAGAGTCGATGGTCGGTCTCTATGAGTTGCATTTTATCATTTTAATTATGATATGCAAAAATAAACATGAATGTGTAAATGTTTATTTGAAGTATTATGGAGATGATAGTATGTGTGATGAAACTTACTTTATTGTATATATGCATGTTTGATATGTATATGTATGTGGTTTATACATTTGTAATGTATATGTGTGATTAAACATAGCTAGACGTATGTTTATGCGGAATGAATAGAATTGAGGAATAAACATAAATAATATGAGATTATGTGAATTAATGAATTGGTGCATGATGGATAAGCTTGATTAGTGTATGTACACGTTGCGATGTGTATGGGTGATGAGGTATGAATTGTGGTGAGAATATGCTTTATGTGCATTTTATATGTTGAGATATATAATTATATGCAATATTATTATGATAATGTTTTTCACCCTTCTGTTGTTTTATGATGCTCTATGAGGCATTGTAGAGTAGGTTGTTGGATGATATTTTTGTGAAGTTCGTCCTCATCTTTTGGTCGGTCGGCTCTGATATGTAGCACCGGGTAGCTAGGATTTGGCTTGATGTCTTTTTGTGAATACATTTGTATATGTATTTTGATGTGATATGTTTTATGTAAACATGGAGTATTTTGGTGATTCAAACTTGCAGATATATTTATGATAAGTATATAAGTTTGAAATTGTTATGTTTTGTTTCCGCTGTTTAATGAATTTGATGAATATGGGTGTAAGGATGAAATCCTTGTGTATGTAAGTTACCCAGTTTGTTGCATATCTTTATTGAGCAGGTGTTGTTTGTTGCATATCTTTATTGATGCTAAGAAATGTAATTTTTAGCCGACTTTCACCCGACTTTTCCGATAAAACGTAAATGAATTAATTATGGAAATATGGGTTGATGTGATGTTGTGGATGTTTGGCAAATGAATACATTGTTTGAATTGAATGTCAATGTATGTTAATTGAATGAGATGAATGCATAATTATGTTGTGAATAACGTATGCATTTTCAAGAATGTTGTGTGTCATTTTGCATGTAAAGCATAATGTATGCATTCTTGTACTGTGGGATTCTTTGTGAATCCGTTGTAGCATCGTGTGCTCATGTGGAGTGTGAGCGATGACTACAACAAGATCGTGTGCCCATGTGGGGTGTGAGTGATCGGATTGTGTGCCCGTGTGGGGTGTGAGCAATCCATAAACATCGTGTGCCCGTGTGGGGTGTGAGCGATGGGTGATTTATTGACATTGATTATGTGCCCGTGTGGGATGTGAGCAATCAGATTGTGTGCCCGTGTGGGGTGTGAGCAATCCATAAACATTGTGTGCCCATGTGGGGTGTGAGCAATGGGGAACATCGTGTGCCCGATGGGGAGTTACTTTAGGCAAACAAGCGATGATTCCATTTGGTTCCTAAGTGAACCTGCTTAAATGTTGAGTCGGTACCGCATTGCATCTGCATAGAGTCGTGTGTCGGTCTCTATGAGTTGCATTTTTATCATTATGATATGTAGAAGTAAACATGAGTCTTCATATGTTTATTGGGAGTATTATGGAGATGATAGTATGTATGATGAAACATACTTGTTTGTATATATGCATGTTTGATATGTGTTTATGTATGTGATTTATACATTTGTAATGTATATGTGTGATTAAACATAGCTAGACGTATGTTTATGCGGAATGAATAGAGTTGAGGAATAAACATAAATAATATAAGTTTATGTGAATTGGTGAATTGTGCGTAATTAAAATGTTTGATTGGTATTGATGTACACGTTGCGATGTGTATAGGTGATAAGGAATGATTTGTAGTGAGAATACGCTTTATGTGCATTTTATATGTTGAGATATATAATTATATGCAATGTTATTATGATAATGTTTCTCACCCTTCTGTTGTTTTATGATACTCTACGAGGCATTGCATAGTAGGTTGTTGGATGATATTTTTGTGAAGCTCGTCTTCATCTTTTGGTCGGTCGGCTCTGATATGTAGCACCGGGTAGCTAGGGTCGGATTGATGCCTTTTTGTGAATGCATTTGTATATGTATTTTAATGATAGATGTTTTATGTAAACATGGAATTATTTTGGTGATTCAAACTTGTGGATATATTTATGATAAGTATATAAGTTTGAAATTGTTATGTGGTTTCCGCTGTTATTTGAATTGAATGAATACGGGTGTAAGGATGAAATCCGATTGTGTGCAAGTTACCCCTTTTGTTGCAAATATTTATTGAGCATGTGTTGTATGATCTTAATTTCAAGTATAATGTGGAATTGATCCTTTTATACCGTGTTTCAAATATTACTCAGATGGAATTTTTAATATGTGCCTAAATGATTTAATTGCTTATTTGGGGTATAGCAAGGGGGTGTTATATTAAGTGGTATTAGAGCCAGTGTTAGAGTCAGTTGTGTCTGTCTTGTTGTTGTTATGATTGAACTTTTGTTTAATCTTGTTGCTGTCTTTGGGAACAATCAGAATATGGCTGGTAAAAACGACAATGCTATGGTTGCTGCTTTGGAAGCAATGGCTAGGGCGGTGTAGGGAGCGCCGAATGTGAATGCTAATGATGAGTTCAGGAAGAATCAACCACTGGTCTTCAAAGGAAGATTTGATCCTGATGGTGCTCAGAATTGGTTGAAGGAGATTGAAAGAATCTTCAGAGTCATGGACTGTGCTGAAGAGAGTAAGGTGAGGCTTGGTTCTCACATGCTGAAGGAAGAAGTCGATGATTGGTGGGTCGGTAGAAGTCAAGCTCTTGAGGAGGAGGATGAAGAGATAACTTGGGAAGTTTTTCGTACTGAGTTCTTAGGGAAGTACTGTAAACACCCCAAATTTGCCCTCACCCATTCACCATGGCTTGTGATCATCTCATATGCATAAACACAATCATAAGATCTCATACCACATTTTTGATTTACTGCATAGTTTCTAAGTCATCTGCACCTAGGGTTTGTGATCTGAGTAATCCAAGGGCTTCTTGAGCCACTCCAAAGGTCAACAATCACTTCAAAGGGGTCCATGTGTGTTCAAGCATCATTTTATATCCCCAGAAAGTCAAAAATGCAAAAGAATCATAAGAACTAGGGTTTGAGTGGATGCAGAGCCAGGTTTGACTGCATAGTTGACTTAAAATTAGGGTTTTGGTTTCAGAGGCCATAACTCCAAATTTTTTTGGTCATTCTTGTTTCCATTGGTCTCTATATGGTATAGGGAGTATGCATATCAATTTTCATGAAGAAATTCCATGGGGAAGTCATCTGATCAAGGGTTGACTTTCTGGACAAGTCAGTGTAAAATCAGGGCATCTGAGGCCCCCAATGACCCAACCAATGGGTGATCTTCATCATTTTGAGTGTATATGATCTTTATTTGATCATGGAAGAGGGTTGAAGTTCACAAAAATCAAGAATTTGGAGTTTTTGCAAGTGTTGACTTTTTTGGGCATAGTTGACTTTTCAAGAATGCTTCATTTTAGGTCATTTTTCAAGCCTTGATTCTTGATCCAAAAATGCTTCAAATGGAAAAAATTTGGTCATGAAAGTTGTAGATTACATCTTTCCCTTTCCAAAAAGTACAATAACATGATCAAGCTCTTCTTGGATCAAAAGTTATGGTGTGACAAAGTTGGCTAAAATCATTGATTTTCAAGACATGCCTCAAATGAGAATTTTGCAAAATCATGAACCAAAGCCAATTGTAACTTCTAATTCACTTCAAACCAGTATGCAAACATTCAATATGTCCTAAAAGTCAGAATTGGACCAAAGATTACATGTTTATGGTTTGTGTAACAAGACATTTTTCACAAAAGTTTCAAAAAGTGACAACTTGCAAAAAACACTCATCACACTTCACCAACTTGATGCATTGGATGCTGCACCTTGCTAGCCCTCTCACCTCATCTTGCTGCACCAGAACCATGCCTTGTACTAGCTATAGCTTAGCCCATGCCTCTTTTACAAAGAAGTTGACATTTTGCAAAAGGTGACTTACCTATCACAGCAGGCCATGTCACATCATCTGGCCAATTAGAATTGTTTATACTTTCCATTTGCAAGCAAAACATGTCATCAAGCCAGGCTGAAACTCTCTCAAGCATCACATACACAAAGACACCCCATTTTGCAAATTGCTTCGAATCTGCCTCCACAAACTACAAACACTCAAACAAATTCCTCCAATCATCTCACCCTGCCTTGTTGAGTAGAAACCACCAAGAGTCAGGCCTGATTTGAGCAAGAACACTCCATTGCCATTTCTCACCTCAGCCTGCATTTCTCTTCGAATCAACTTCCTCAGCCATCAAACATCCAAGCTCTTTTCACCAACAAATCAAGCACATCAAAAGGAGTCAAAACCACCCATCACCTTGATCTGAAACAGCCTGTACACAAAGCTCATTTTCTGCTATATCAGTTTGGTACCTCTTGAAATAGCTTGCTAAATCTCATTCCAAGCTTGCCATTAGCACCAGGGGAGTCAGTGGAGCTAGCTTGCATCAAGGAACCGTTCAGAAAGTCCAGAAATAGAAGCTTCCATCTCAGGTATAACCATGGAAACTTTTCTCTCAGAGCTTGATTTTTAAGTTACAAATTGATTATTCATGTCTTGCTGGTCATGGGGATGGTTTCAGAATCAAAAATAAGTGAAAATTGAGTTTGTGTGATCCCTCTGAAATTTTGCCCGTGGATTTTATTTTCTTCGATTCACATGATTCATGGTGTTTAAATGTTGTTTGAACATGGATTCGTGTCTTAGGTTGTTAGAGGATCACTTAGGTGTGCTTAATTTGTGGAATAGATGCCTGGTTCATGTTTTAGGGTTTTGGTAGTGCCGGAGAAGATGACCGGAGCTCCCCTCCGGTCACCTGAAAGTTGTTATGCCCTAATCCCTGTAATTAGTGCCATTTGAATCTTGGGCGTTAGATGGGGTTGACCAGTTGACTTCGCGCGCATGTGAAGGGCCCAGATCACTTTGCTTAACCCTAATCTTCATTATTTATTTAATTAATTGAGATTAACTCAGGATGAACCACAGCCGTCCAGATGCGCGCTGGTCAATGCATTCAAACCCAGGGCTCATCTCAGCCTCTCCTTCTGATTACTTCTCTTTTTATTTATTTTAATTTCATTTATTTTCATTTTATTTGCATAATTTATTTAAAATAGCAAAACTTGTCTAAAAATTATGAAATTTAATATCCTGAATTTCATTAATTTTTATGATACAAAAATATTTTTTATTTCATTTTTATCATTAAAAAAGTACTTTTAAATATTTAAAAGATTATTTTTAATTGATTAATGAGAATTAATTTATTAAAAATACTTTTAGGTATTTAAAAATCACCAAAAAAATTCATGAAATGTTCTAAGACATTTAGAAACATTGTCCAACCTTCAAACCAAATTTCTTTTTTGATCTTGATGCATTTTAAGAATTTCTCATTGAATTAAAATCTTTTTTATGCATTAATTTGATCCTAAGTTCAAAAAATCATTTCTGCCTATTCATGAAGAGTTGGACATTGATTCTTCTTGCATTGCATTGTGTTTAGCATGTAGTATTTGAGATTAAATGGCCATGATTTGATCTTTCATTTTTCATTTGTTTGACATTTCTTTTGTTTGGAAACCCTAAAAACCCTAAAAACTTGCAAAAATCATAACTTGAGATTGGTTAAGAGTTGAGACCTCCCCTTTGGGCATTGGTTTAGTATAGGATTAGAGGTCCTTTGAGTGGCATTTTCCATTTTTATCTTAGGGTTTGTTTCTGTTTTTGGCTTTTGTTTGATGTTTGGTTCACAAACCCTAATTTGGGCTTCCATTTGCATCCTTCTTGCATTCTCTTGCATAACATGACTTGCCATGACATTTCAAGCATCCTTTTGATTCATTTGACATCATAAGACATATTGAAAGCATGTTTGATCATTGCATCATGTGTTTACCATTTTGTTTGCATTGTGCACCTCATAACCTTTCATGTTTGTTCATGTTCCTTAACTTGCATCACTTGCATCCATGATCTTGTATGAACATCTCCATGCCTTGCCTCATGTTTGTAGCACTTCATAGCATCATTATCATCATCAACATGTTCCTGGTTTTGTTGCTCATCATGTCATTTCATTTCATTTTGCATTGCATTGCATTTCTTTTCTAACATTTCAGGTGGTAAGTGAACTTGAGAAGTGAATTTGCCTTCACTTCTCATGACTTTTCTTTTCATCTCTCTTGCATCCATGCTGCATTTTTATATGTGTTTGAGTTTGAGCTTGCTCATTCTTCTTCTTCCTACTTTCTTTCTTCAAGTGACTTGACTTCTTGAATGAAGCAAGTCATTTTGCTTCTCTTGATCCTTTCATCTGCTTCCTGGTGGTTCCATTGAAGATCTTCTCTTGAAAACCTCACAAACCTTAGGAACAACCAAGCATGACAATGATTAGGGTTTTGATAAGTCCCCCACTTAGCTTTTACCTTTGTGTCTCTTTTGAGTCTTCTCTTCTCATCTCATAATCAGGGACTAAACCCTAAAGGCTTTAAGGCTTTGTGATTAAGCTTATGCCTGCATCCTTCTCTTAGGATGGAGTGTATAACTTTAATCCTAAGTGTTAAACCCTTAATGTGTTTAACTCCCTTAATCAATTCACTTAATAATCATCAAGACATCACACTTGTGACTTGGGCCTTGCATTAGGGTTCTAATTCTTCCTTAATTGGTTAAGAAGGACTAACCCTAGTGTTAATGGACAAGTCCCCCTCAAGTTGTCTTACAAATCATAAAACTCACTTCATCATCATATCATTAACTAAAATCCACTTAATCAAAGGTTTGTTTTGTCATGAGTTTAATCCCTAATCATGGATTAAGTTGAGGAGTTTTCCTCAGCTTAAACATTCTCATCTATTATCCTTCTATTAGGATGGTGTAATGAGTCTGTTTAATCCCTGATTATGGCTTAATCTCATTACTTAACACTAAACAAAAACACCAAAAACATCTAAATAATCATAAATAGGTTAATGATCTTAATCCTACATCATGGTGATTAAGTGTGAGAATCTGACTTCACACTTAAGGTATTCTCATTACCCCTAAACAGAGGGAAGATGTGATGAGTTTACTAAATCCATTGGTTTAGGTTTAAGCTCATTAACTTATGACAAACTTTCAAAAGCAATAAAAGACTGAAAACACAAAAACAAACAATAATCGTCTCCTCCGGGATTCTTTTCTCATCATCTTCACTCACAAACGAGAACTCGCTTCTTCCGTCTAATGCAAGACAGTTTGCACCTGAGCCAGACAGGTCATACACTTGAGCATAGACAAGCAAGCAGTTCATCAGTCAATCTATCTTTCAGTCTCTTTGGGTCGAACTACGGTGTTATGACTTCCTCATTGCACGAGAGGATACGTAGGCATAACTTAACAGTTATCGAACAAAAGTCTCTGTACATTCCCCCTCCTTCCAGAATCATTCTTTTAGCCTCATGGTCTTGAGCAGCTCATTCTCATCCCTACACTGACACTTCACTTATACACTTCACTTACACTGACACCTGTACATCCTTTTCCAGCTCTTTTATACACAAATTGCACTGACACTACCCCTTTAAAACACAAATCTTTTAAGCGTGGATCCCGTCGAGTACGACGGACAATCTGGGTGCTAATACCTTCCCAGGTTGTAACCAACCCCCTTTCTCAGTCTCTCTGGTTCGCAAACCGTCTTATCCATATCTTTCTAGGTCTATGCAGCATTACCTTTCCTCCGGGATAAAAATGCCTAGCTGGCGACTCTATTCATCTCCAGTGAGTTCACGGCTGTGTGTTCTCACTGTCTCCCTCGCCGACCGTTCGCGTCTGTACCTTTATCTGGGGCCCTTCCCCACTTATCGGGAGCGACAACTTGGCGACTCTGCTGGGGACACCTTATATTGCAACCAGGGCTTCTGTTTCCTTTTGTGGGTTCCTCCTAGCGCTTGATTGATTTGTGTTTACTGGGGTGTTATGTGTTATCTGTGCTTGTATATTTGTATTTATTCATGCCTTATGTACAGTTGTTTTACTGTTTTCTTTACTGCTTTTCATATATCATACTGTCATGCTGTCTGGTTGGATCTGGTTTTGTTTTGGTGGGTGGGTGTTCTATTGAGAGTTAAGGTCCTATACTGGGGACCTGAGTGACACCTAGGCTAGAGTGAATCATATTCTTTCCCATTCCATCTCGGTCTGGTGCGGGAATATGAAACACGGTTCAGATATGGGTTTCTTCTTGAGAACTCTGTGTTGCAGATTTCCTGCAATGCTAGGGCTATCTGGGAAGCCTGCTAAGTCTGGATGACCTTTTAGTATTGACCTTCAGAAACTGAGGTGAATTAGAGGAGGAACTTTTATGGTTATTGTAAACACTGTACCTCCGGGTTAGAAGTGTTTACACTTCTCATAACTGATCCGAGTCTGAGGATCCTTGTTTTAGAACACCACCTGTGAGGGGGTTGGGCTGTTTACAGGTTTGCAGGTACCTTGACCTCAGAATACCCTGTTACTTCGACTTGATTAAGAATACTCCATGTTGGAACAGTTCTTGTGATTCTAAAACCCTGGACATGTGGCTCTTTATTTGAGCCCCCCACCTTGGTTACTGGATTTATAGACCTCCATCTGGATTTCTTGAACATACCTGGACCTATATCGGAGTTTTTGATCAGATCCAGCTCAGTCACAAACCCTTGCATATCATTTGCATACATACTCATTGCATCATATTGACATTTGCTTATTTGTGTTTCAGGGTATCCATCTTCATCTTTGGCCAGTTTTGACCCCATCTTCAGTATTGACCTACCTTCATCAGCACCTGCTTCAGTTTAGCTATCTGCTTCAGTTATCACCATCCAGTCAGTGGCCCACTTCTTCAGTATTATCATCAGCACCTATCTCTACTCAGTCTTCAGCATCATGGCTCCTAAAAAGAGCAACATCACCTATCACTTTTTCCAGCCAGAGTTATCAGACATCAGGAGGATTCAGACCCTGATCACTCCAGATCACATACCATTGTTCAGGGAACATTATGGAGATATACTTGATATGGTTATGGATCTGGACCCTTCACAAAGAAGCCTGATCCACACTTGCATTCAGTTTTATGATCCCCCACTGAGATGTTTCACCTTTCAAGACTTTCAGTTGGGCCCTCTATTAGAAGAATACTCATCATTGGTTGGTTTGCCTATCAGGGGTGGAATCCCTTTCAACCCTGAGATGGTCTTTCCTGCTAATGGAGAAATAGCCAAGGTTTTGCATCTGGAACCTGTCCTGATTGAGCAGCATATGACTTTTAAAGCTGGAATCCCTGGCTTCCATCTGGATTTCTTGATCTCTCAAGCTACCCTGAAAGCTTCTTTAGGAGAGTGGAAGGCTGTTTGTGCCTTGTTGGCTTTGAGCATATATGGAATTGTGTTGTTTGCAGATGAGCCTCGATTCATTAGCAAGAATGCAATCCATCTGTTCATCTTGAAGAACCTAGTGCCAACTTTATTGGGGGATCTCTATTATTCAGTGCATCAGAGGAATGAAAAGCAGAGGGGAAGATTAGTGAGGTGTTGTGCTCCATTATTTCATACTTGGCTTCTCAAGCATCTACCCAGGACAGATGCATTTCTAAATCCTCATCAGCAGAGCAACTGGGCTAAGAGACTCACAGCCCTAACTTCAGCAGATATCAGATGGTGTACTCAAAGCACCAAGGGCAGAGGTATCATCACCAGCTGTGGGCACTTTCCCAATGTGCCCTTAATAGGAGTTAAGGGAAGTATCAATTATAACCCTCTGTTGTTCAGAAGGCAACTGGGCTACGCACTGGTCCATACTCCTAAGGCACAGGACTTGGTAGAGACTCTCTATTGTGAGAACAAGATTAATTTGATTGTTGTTAGGCAGGCTGCCTGGGCCTGGGATCATGTTCAAACCAAGGGAGTCACCATCCTAGGGAAGTGCAACAATGTGGCATCAGCACAATATTATGAGTGGTCCCGTGCCAGGGCTCAATTCTCTGGAATGCCCTTTACCATAGAAGATATGCCTGAATCATCTTCAGCACCCCCTGCCACTATCAGTTTGGAGGAGTTTGAGAGCTTGAAAGAAAGAAATGAGAAGTTAACCCAGGCTTTGCAGAAGACCCTCCGGGAGAGGAGTGATGGTATGAGGGAGGTTGAGAGATTGGAGAAGTTGAGAGTGGAGCACCTGGCTAAGATTGAGAAGTCTGGGGATTATATCAAGAAGTCTAAAGCTGGAGAACAAATTCTGAAGAATGCTTGCAAAGAAGCCCAGTTCCAGAGAGCAAGGACAGACTTGTATCTGAAGGAGAGTCAAGCCCGTTGGGTCAGGATCACCGAGGCTCGTACCCTGGAGGACAAGAGAGTTCAAGACAGGATAGAGCAACTAGAAGTTGGTGCAAGAGAACAACAAGAAGCCCTGGCAGCAGCCCAGAGGGAGATATCAGAGCTGAAGATCAAAGCAGGAGTGAAGAGGTCAAAGGACCAAAGTCAGCACAAGAAGCTCACTACAGCTGTTACAACCCGGAATCTCCTCATCAGGAATCTCACGGAGCGTCCAGCTGATCCTGTGACCGAAGCACTTCTCAAGGAAGTTCGTGAGGATGAGTTTGGTCTTGGTGTTTGACCATTTGTTTGTTGTTGCTTTCATTCCATGTACTTTTGTTTTCTTGTAATATGTTTTGACCCCTCAGAGGGCTTGTATTTGTAAACAAACTATGTACCATTTTGCTTTTTGTAATATATGTATTAGTTTGTTCCATCCGAGTTTCACTTCAAAAGCAACCTCAACAGCATCTTCAAGGGTCTGGAAGGGTCAAAACTGAAAGCCAAACCGGATACCTTGATATCAAATAAGCATAACTGCATTGCATGCTAACCTTTTGTTTGTTTTGTAGGTTTTTGTTTTATTGCCACTAACTCTGTTGTGATGTTCAGGAATTATTGCTCGGCGCCGAGTATTTCCCCTCAACCGTCCGCACCGTTATCCGACCCGTAGCAACCTTCCGGGCATTCAAATGGATCAGGTACAGCAGGACCTTGCAGAGGTCAGGACTCAAATGGCAAACGAAAGATTGGAAATGAGAACACAGATAGCTCAATTTATGGAAGTGATGAACAACATGGCTCAGAGCCAGGAAAGATTGAGGGCCATGGTGGAAAGGCAGAATCAAGAAGACCCACATATAGGGACTGCCGGCACCAGCAATAATGAAAGGGTACAACCTCATGTTAACCCCCCTGTATTTGGACCACACCTCCATCCAGAGGTCAATATTCCTGCAAATGTTCAAGGGACTGCCACTGCAGCCAGGGTACTTCAAGAAGACCCCCAAGAGGACCAGTTTACAGTAATGGGTGCTGGGGAAGAAGCTTATGATAGAAGGTTGGATGAGATAGCTGAGAAATTGAGGTCCTTAGAGTCTCAAAACTCTCTGGGTTTTGATGTTATGGATATGGGCTTGGTAGACGGGGTCAGGATTCCCCACAAGTTTAAGCCACCATGCTTTGAGAAGTATAACGGGACTTCATGCCCCCGGACTCATTTACAATCATTTCTGGGGAGGCTGAAGGCCTATACTATGGATGAGAAGCTCTGGATGTTCTATTTCGAAGACAGCTTGACTGGAGCCTCAAGAGAATGGTACTCTCACCTGACAAGGGCAACTATCAGATGTTGGAAGGACCTGGCAGAGGCCTTCATCAGACAGTATCAGTACAATTTAGATATGGCACCCAACAGGACTCTCCTAATGGGAATGTCACAGTCTTCAAGGGAGAGTTTCCGAGAATATGCCCAGAGATGGAGGCAATTGGCTGCTGCTGTTCAGCCACCTATGTCTGAAAGGGAAATGGCAGACATGTTTATGAATACCCTTCAGGGGACATATATTGACAGGCTGGCTGCTTTCTCCTCCACTAGCTTTGCGGATGTTGTCATAGTTGGGGAGAGAATTGAGAGCCTGTTGAAAATGGGCAAGATTTCTGATAATGGTGCCAGCTCGTCCAGTAGCACAAGAAAGCCTTTCGCAGGCCCAAGAAGAACTGGCGAGACCAACGCCATCCACACCAACAGGGGCAGGCCCCAATATGTTCAAAGGACAATAGCAGCAGTCACCATTCCTGCTCCAGCTCATCCTCAGCCAGTTTATCAACCTCCGCAGCAAAACTATCAGCAACAACCTCAGTACCATCAACAAAATCAGTATCCTCCAAGAAATTACAACAACAGCAACACCAACAACAACAGTCAACAAAGGCCATTTCAGCAGAGGCCCTCTCAAGCTAATAGGGTGATCGATCCGATCCCCATGCCATATGCTACCTTGCTGCCACAACTCCTGAAACTCAACCTAGTTGAGCTAAGGACGCTGGCACCTCCGGATCCCAACAGTCTACCCAGGAACTATGACTCCAATGCCAGATGTGCCTTCCATTCAAACGCACCTGGCCACAGTACAGAAAAGTGCAGAGCTCTGCATATGAAGGTACAAGACCTGGTGGACTCCAAGGCTCTGAATTTCGCACCACCACCCAATGTCAATAAGAACCCGATGCCGAATCACGGTGGTCCTAGAATTAACGCTATTGAAGAAGACAAACCGTCTTATTTAATAACCAGTGTGGGTCAGATCCGGACACCGTTGGTAGAAATCAAGGCTCAACTCCTGGAATGTCAAATGTTCCCGGGATGTGAGTTGGGTTGTGCTTACTGCAATATCTCGGTAAATGGGTGCGATAATTTAAGGAATGGCATAGATGGCCTTATTCAGAGTGGCCAGCTTCAGATCACCACATCATTTCCAACAAATCCAGCAATTTCATCAGCAACAACTCCAGAACCTCCTACAGCTGCAACAACCATTGTTCCTGACAATTCTTCGGCTTCATCAACAAGTACCTCATCTGTCATTTCAACTGACCAGATGTCGACAAATGTTCCTTCTACAACTCCAGCTTCATTCCATTTTGAATCTCCTACAACAACAACATCCATTCTTCCGACAATGTCTCCTACAACACCAGCAACAAATCATGAAGATGTCTCTACTGTCACAATATTTTATGATCCTGAAAACAACTCTGCCTACAACTCAGAAAGTGCTGCTCCCGTTAGAGCACCAGTCACGATTTATTATGATCCACAAACTATCACAGTTCCTTCTGCAGCTGTCATCAGTCCAGTTACTGTCACAGTACCTGGACCAGTACCTTATGAAAGCAGTAGGGCCATCCCCTGGCATTACGGCTCTGACTTGTACTGCGAAGGACAAAGGATCACTTTTGAATCATCAACCCCTGCACCACAAATTGACAATGTGGGAGGAGGCGGAGGCTTCACTCGAAGCGGACGTCTTTTCACCCCACAAATTCAGAAACCCACTGCCGAAGCAGAAGCTGCTGCCAAGGCAAAAGGGAAGAGCCCTGTGCAGGAAGATCAAGCTGTTAAAGAAGCTTTGAAAACACCCTTCGATCAAGAGGTTGATGAGTTCATGCGAATCATCAAAAAGAGTGATTATAAAGTAGTGGATCAGCTTCATCAGACGCCTTCCAAGATCTCCATCCTATCATTGCTTATGTGCTCCGAGGCCCATCGGAATGCACTACTCAAAGTCTTGCACGCAGCTTACGTGCCTGAAGAGATCACTGTCAATCAGCTAGAAGCTGTAGTTGGAAATGTTAATGCTAGTCACGGACTAGGGTTCACCAATACTGATTTGACAACGGAAGGCCGCAACCATAACAAAGCCTTGCACATAACCATGGAATGTAAAGGTGCTGTCCTTTCCCATGTGTTGGTAGACACGGGGTCATCCCTCAATGTCTTACCCAAAAAGGCCCTGGTGAAGCTAGAATATGACGGATTGGCGTTGAGACCCAGCAACCTGGTGGTAAGAGCCTTTGATGGTTCAAAGAGATCGGTCCTGGGAGAGATTGAGTTACCCATAACGATTGGCCCACAGACTTTCACAACGACCTTCTACGTGATGGATATACAGCCTGCCTACAGCTGTCTATTGGGTAGGCCATGGATTCACGCCGCTGGCGCCGTGACCTCTACCCTTCACCAGAAGTTAAAATATGAGTGGGAGGGTCAAATCGTTACGATCTGTGGAGAGGAGGATATTTTTGTTAGCCACCTGGCTACCTATAAATACATTGAGATGGATGGGGAGATCCATGAAACGATGAGCCAAGGTTTCGAGGCCTTGAACGTAAATGAGACATCTGCTGTGCCCGGTACTTCAATATCATCATACCAACAAGCACGGAAGGTTGTTGAGGGAGGAAACGCCCAAGGCTGGGGTAAACTGTTATCGGTGGAGAAGAAAGAGGATAGATTTGGGTTGGGTTACAAACCAACTCAAGAAGATCAAGCAGAGGCTGCAAAAGAGCCCAACTTTGTGAGTGGGGGGATGCTCACCCCTGATGCTGTCAACTGTCTGGAAGACGAGCTGGAAGAGGAACGCAACCTGGAAAGCTGGATTCGTCCAAAGATCCCGGGGAGCAGTATCTCAAACTGGTCTTCCCAGGAAATTATAAGAGTTACTCATGCAGAGTAATTATTATTTCCTGTATTTTTATAGCATGCATCAAAGTCTTGCATCTTGCCCAAGATGACAAGACTCATTTTGTAATCGGGCCATCTGTACTTTTTGTGCAAACAAGATTAAATCAATGAAATATCAGACATCTTTTTGCAAATGAGTCTTTTTCTTTTCCGATCACTGTTTTTCCATTTTTCTTTTTGTACAAAAAAAATAAATGGCAGTGTTTTCAAAATGACAATTTTATTTCACTTTTCTAAAAACAAGATTAAAATCAAATCACTAAAATGAACAAACTAAACCCTTGCAGAGAGTGCCTTCCAGACAGCACCGACAACAGCACGGCTATGACTTCGTATGACTTTGACAATCCAATCAATCAAGCTGATGAAGGGGTTGAAGAAGAATATGAGCTTCCTGAAGAGCTAGCCAGGTTGTTGAGACAGGAGGAAAAGGTTATTACTCCTCACCAGGAGGAGGTTGAAGTGATTAATCTTGGTACAGATTAAGACGTGAAAGAGGTTAAAATCGGGGCCTGCCTGCAAGACTCAGTGAAGAGACAACTGATTGATCTGCTTCAAGAATATGTGGACGTGTTTGCTTGGTCTTATCAAGATATGCCAGGGTTGGACACCGACATTGTTGTGCACAAGCTGCCTTTGAGGGAAGAATGCCCACCAGTTAAACAGAAGTTGCGCCGAACTCGCCCAGACATGGCTATGAAAATCAAGGAGGAGGTACAAAAGCAATGGGACGCCGGGTTCCTTGCTGTAACTAGTTATCCGCCGTGGGTTGCTAATATTGTACCTGTGCCTAAGAAAGACGGCAAAGTAAGGATGTGTGTCGACTACCGGGATCTGAACAGAGCCAGCCCGAAAGATGACTTCCCATTACCTCACATTGATGTATTGGTTGATAATACGGCTCAGTTCTCGGTATTCTCCTTCATGGACGGATTTTCAGGATACAACCAGATTAAAATGTCACCTGAAGACATGGAGAAGACAACATTCATCACACCCTAGGGCACGTTCTGCTACAAGGTAATGCCATTTGGGCTCAAAAATGCCGGTGCAACGTATCAACGGGCTATGGTAACATTATTCCACGATATGATCCACAAAGAAATAGAATGTTACGTGGATGATATGATCGCCAAGTCCCTTACTGAAGAAGACCATCTGGTGAATCTGCTCAAGTTGTTCAAGCGTCTGAGAAAGTATCAACTGAAGTTGAACCCCAACAAATGCACATTCGGGGTGAGATCTGGTAAGCTGCTGGGTTTTATTGTAAGCGAGAAGGGGATCGAGGTTGACCCTGACAAAGTCAAAGCCATCCAAGAGATGCCTGCACCGAAAACGGAGAAAGAAGTTCGAGGGTTCTTAGGTCGATTGAACTACATTTCAAGGTTCATATCTCACCTTACAGCAAACTGTGAACCCTTGTTCAAGCTATTAAGAAAAGAACAGACGGTCAGGTGGAATGAAGACTGCCAAAGGGCTTTTGACAAAATCAAGGAGTACTTACAAGAGCCTCCGATCCTTATGCCTCCAGTTGAAGGAAGACCTCTAATCATGTACTTGACAGTATTAGAAGAGTCAATGGGGTGTGTGTTGGGCCAGCATGACGAGTCTGGTCGAAAAGAGTATGCAATATACTACCTAAGCAAAAAGTTTACCGACTGTGAACAACGTTATTCACTGCTCGAGAAAACTTGCTGTGCTTTAGCGTGGGCTGCTCGCCGACTGAGACAGTATATGTTGACCCACACTACTTTGTTGATCTCAAAGATGGACCCAGTTAAGTACATATTTGAGAAGCCAGCACTTACCGGACGGGTTGCAAGATGGCAAATGATTCTCACAGAGTATGACATCCAATACACATCTCAAAAAGCCATCAAGGGCAGTGTATTGTCTGAATATCTTGCTGAGCAACCCATTGATGATTACCAGCCAATGAGATTTGACTTCCCTGATGAGGACATCATGTTCATAAAAGCGAAAGATCATGAAGAGCCTGTTCACACTGAAGGGCCTAACCCAGAAGAAGAATGGACTATGATGTTTGATGGGGCTGTCAACATGAATGGTCGTGGTGTTGGTGCAGTACTCATTACACCTAAAGGAGTTCACATGCCTTTCTCGGCAAAACTCACCTTTAACTGCACTAACAACGAAGCTGAATACGAAGCTTGCATTATGGGTCTTGAGGAAGCCATTGACCTCAGGATCAAGACATTGACCGTATTCGGAGATTCAGCTCTGGTAATCAATCAAACCAATGGCAAATGGTACACCCATCAGGATCATCTGATACCTTACAGGGATTATACAAGGAGGTTACTGACTTTCTTCACAACGGTCAAGCTTGAGTATATCCCTCGGGACGAGAATCAGTTCGCAGATGCTCTTGCTACCATTTCATCCATGATCAAAGTTCAAGCTACTAACTTTGTACCTCAGATCTCAGTGTCCAGACTTGATAGACCAGCATATGTGTTCGCAGCAGATGTTGTTAAAGACGATAAGCCTTGGTTCCATGACATTAAGTGCTTCTTGGAGGATCAAACATACCCACCTGGGGCATCTTCCAATGATAAGAAGACTTTGAGAAGGCTTGCTGGTAGTTTCTTTCTGAATACTGATGGGTCTTTATACAAGAGGAACTTTGATATGGTACTCCTCAGATGTGTTGATAAGACAGAAGCAGACTTGTTGATGCATGAAGTGCACGAAGGCTCCTTTGGTACCCATGCAGGAGGGCATGCCATGGCTAAGAAATTGTTAAGATCAGGTTATTACTGGATCACAATGGATGCAGACTGTTGTGCCTACGCCAGAAAATGCCATAAATGCCAGATCTACGCAGATAAGGTGCGTGTGCCTCCCAATCCTTTGAACATCATGTCTTCACCATGGCCCTTTTCCATGTGGGGCATTGATATGATTGGCAAGATTGAGCCAACTGCTTCAAATGGCCACAGATTCATCCTGGTCGCCATCGACTATTTCACCAAGTGGGTTGAAGCAGCCTCATATGCAAATGTTACAAGACAAGTGGTAGCCAGATTTCTGAAAAGAGATATCATCTGTCGATACGGAGTGCCCGAGCGAATCATTACTGATAATGGTTCCAATTTAAACAACAAAATGATGGCAGAGCTGTGCCGGGACTTCAAGATCCAACATCACAATTCTTCTCCTTACAGGCCAAAGATGAATGGCGCTGTTGAGGCAGCAAATAAGAATATTAAGAAGATTGTGCAGAAGATGGTAGTCACCTACAAAGACTGGCATGAAATGCTACCGTTTGCCTTGCATGGGTACCGCACGTCAATCAGAACGTCCACTGGGGCAACCCCGTATCAGCTTGTGTATGGTATGGAAGCAGTCCTACCGGTTGAAGTTGAATTACCCTCCCTAAGGGTATTGATGGATGTTAAGCTGAACGAAGCAGAATGGGTTAGGGCCCGATACGAACAACTGAGTCTGATTGAAGAGAAAAGATTGGCTGCAATCTGTCATGGGCAGTTGTATCAGAAAAGAATGAAGAAGGCCTTCGATCAGAAAGTCAGGCATCGAGAGTACCAAGTAGGAGATCTTGTGCTGAAGAGAATCCTCCCTCCTCATACAGACCACAGGGGCAAATGGACTCCGAATTATGAAGGACCATTTGTTGTAAAGAAAGTTTTCTCTGGTGGAGCACTGATGCTCAGCACCATGGATGGTGAAGATTTCCCGTCCCCTGTGAATTCAGATGCAGTTAAAAAATACTTCGCATAAAACGACCCGCTGGACATAAAAACAGAATGTAAGTCCAGGCAAAAATAGGGCATCCCGGCGAGTCAAAAACAGAATAAAAGACTCGGGCAAAAATAAGGGAAAATAAATAATGAAAAAATGTACACCCGCTGAGTTGAAAAGCCGCATTGGACAGCTCAGGCAAAAATGGGTATCCCGATGGATTGAAAACCCGAAAGGGCGATCCATGCAAAATAAGGGAATAAGCGAACAACTGCATTCTGAATTCGCCTGTATCATCTACTACTTGGTAAGCTTCGAATGGATCAAGCTTCAATCAGAATCAACATTCTTCAAAAAGCAAGATGAGAAGAATGTCCAAAGTCATACGGGTCATAGTGAAGAGGAAGCTCCTCAAAGAGTCATCAACACTGCCAACATTTTGTTTCTCAATTTGTAACAATCTCTTCATTTTAGGAGATTTGTTTCCTTGGCTGTATCTTGCCAATTCAGGGCATATGAATTAATAAAATCAGATTTTTCAGTCATGTTTCGTCTTGTACATTTTTATTTGCAAAGAATGTCTGATGTCTCTAAAAAACTATTCGCATGAGTACAGATGCTTTTCTCTAAAAAAAATAATAATAATAATAATAAAAACGCATGCTTACAGGAAGTGTACTTACTCTCAAGAATGTCTAACTCCTATGACGGAATCCGGTAAGGGATACCTCGGGACCATTTGCGCGTTTCCTTATCTTCGCAGGATTGCAGGTATCCAGGGCACAGCTTAGGGTATGAAAGCTTCACCCTCAGCAAGCTGGCAGATCATTATCAACTCGGCACTGGAAGGTGCCCATTTCCCCAGCGAAGTTGCCAAATCAATACTCGCTCAGTTGCTTCTTCCCCAGCGAAGTTGCCAAATCAATACTCGCTCAGTCTTAGCGCCTGAGTTGCTTCTTCTTCAGCTGAGTTGTCACCCATTACTTATCCCCATCAGAGTTGTCAGGCATCACGGAAGACGCCCATATCCCCGGCTGAGTCAGGGTCCTCTTCAACAGAATCCCTAGGGAGGCCTCTCAATGATCTCTCTTTCTCCCCAGCCGAGTTGCCACCTCGCCCTCAGCCGGAGCACAAAAGTCAGGGAACCATCTCCCCACAGAGTTCCAACCTCTATCCGGAAGAGCAATGCATAGGAGATCACAACAGAGTGAAGAAAGCTTCTACAAACCCCAGCTGGGTCTCTCATTTATAAGGATAGGTCTCTCAGTGACCCGAATCCCCAAACAGATACATATCATCAGATCTACTAATGATCTCATCCCCAGCTGGGATGTCTACTTCAAACAGATCGATCGAAGATCTTCGCAGCAGCGGGACCCGGATCCCGGTTTTGATATCTTTGCACAATCATAGCATTCGCATCATATTCACCCCCAAAGCGCAGCATTCCGTTTTAACATGGAGCATTGCGGCAAAAATCAAACATATAGCATAATCATGAGCCATGATGTGAATCGAACACTTGTGAATAATAACCATTCATCAGAATACAGAATACTTCCCCCAAAATCCCCCAGAGTCCCCAGCAAAAGCAGTTGCCTCACAAATCACAAACACCAGTATATACTCCTTTTGGCACCTGTCCGTGCCATCTTTCCCCAGTAAAGTCGTCTGAACACTCTTACAACAAAATCACCCGTATTACAGATACTTCCTGACACCCGTCCGTGTCACATCCCCAGCAGAAAGCCAAAGACATCCCCTTTGCACTCACATAAACTTATATACACCTTCTCGGCACCCGTCCGTGTCATATCCCCAGCACAGTCACCTACACTTGGTATATCAGATTTTTGTTCATATTATACTTTTCTTTCTCGACACTCGTCCGTGTCACCTTCCCCAGCAGATATACACTCGTCTATACACTCATACAGATGCTCGTCCGTATCTTGTATATACCGGTTACATCCCCACAGATTCGGCATTGGTCCTTGTTCTTTGTTAACCAGATGATACTCGTCCGTATCGTCATCTCAGAGCATGCGTCAAGAGTTTGTTTCTACATGATACTCGTCCGTATCATAGTCTTAAGGATGCTCGTCCGCATCTTTAATCCATACACTGTGTCAAATACTTCTGTTCTTTTTGAATATAGATAATCGCCTGTATCTACTATTCCCCAGGAGTCCCCTCAGATTCAACACTCGTCCGTGTTCTTTGTTAACCAGTTGATACTCGTCCGTATCATCATCTTTGAACACGCGTCAGTATTTGTTTCTACCCGATACTCGTCCGTATCGTAGTCTTAAGGATGCTCGTCCGCATCCTTAATCTATACACAATATCTAAACACTTATACCTTTTGCTTCTTGGATATAAGCACTCGTCCGTGTTTGCTATTCCCCAGTAGATCGCTAACAAAGCAATTTTCTTTTTATCTGACACTCGTCCTGTGTTGTGATAAACCCTGAGAGCAGCCGTACCCTGCTAGGTGGTCGTCCTCCACCTCTTGATGGTCGTCCTCCATCATGCTCATCCGATGGCCGTCCCCATCGTTGATTTTAGCAGCCGTCCCTGCTAGGTGGTCGTCCTCCACCCTTGATGATCGTCCTTCATCATTTTATCCAATGGCCGTCCCCATTGTTGATTTTGGTTATCTGGCATTCGTCCTATGTCATGATAAACCCCGAGAGCAGTCGTACCCTGCTGAGTGGTCGTCCTCCACTTCTTGATGGTCGTCCTCCATCATGCTCGTCCGATGGCCGTCCCCATCGTTGACCTTTTATCCGATGGCCGTCCCCATCGTTGATATTTTCGACAGCCGTACCCTGCCAGGTGGTCGTCCTCCACCTTTGATGGCCGTCCCCATCATATTTCTTTTATTCCCAACAGAGCAGCCGTCCCCTGCTAGGTGATCGTCCTTCACCTTTGATGGCCGTACCCCATCATCTGTTTATTCCATTTATTCTTTAACCCGATGGCCGTCCCCGTCGTGGTCCCTTTTCCTTTTCTTTTAGCCCGATGGCCGTACCCATCGTTGGTTACCTTGCTTTATGAACTTGATGGCCGTCCCCGTCATGTTTCATTAATCCCCAGAGAATTCTACAGCTTTTTTCTCGATGGCCGTCCCCATCATAGTATCTCATTTTCCCAGCTAGTCGGTCGTCCCCGTCTTGGCTTTACTTTTATCCCCAGCATGTCGGCCGTCCCCGTCATTGCTCTTTACCCAGCAGTCGTCCTCTGCTCGACGGTCGTCCTCCGTCGCCCGCATTATAATATACTTCATTTTCCTTTGCAATCTATATCCCTTTTCTTCTCCGCTCTGTGAGTGCAAATTTTGGACTGTCTTTGGTATTCAACCACAAGTTATCTTGTTTGCCTGTTAAGCCGTCGCTTACATCCTACACAGCTAACTCATGTTTGAATAGGGGCAGCTGTAAACACCCCAAATTTGCCCTCACCCATTCACCATGGCTTGTGATCATCTCATATGCATAAACACAATCATAAGATCTCATACCACATTTTTGATTTACTGCATAGTTTCTAAGTCATCTGCACCTAGGGTTTGTGATCTGAGTAATCCAAGGGCTTCTTGAGCCACTCCAAAGGTCAACAATCACTTCAAAGGGGTCCATGTGTGTTCAAGCATCATTTTATATCCCCACAAAGTCAAAAATGCAAAAGAATCACAAGAACTAGGGTTTGAGTGGATGCAGAGCCAGGTTTGACTGCATAGTTGACTTAAAATTAGGGTTTTGGTTTCAGAGGCCATAACTCCAAATTTTTTTGGTCATTCTTGTTTCCATTGGTCTCTATATGGTATAGGGAGTATGCATATCAATTTTCATGAAGAAATTCCATGGGGAAGTCATCTGATCAAGGGTTGACTTTCTGGACAAGTCAGTGTAAAATCAGGGCATCTGAGGCCCCCAATGACCCAACCAATGGGTGATCTTCATCATTTTGAGTGTATATGATCTTTATTTGATCATGGAAGAGGGTTGAAGTTCACAAAAATCAAGAATTTGGAGTTTTTGCAAGTGTTGACTTTTTTGGGCATAGTTGACTTTTCAAGAATGCTTCATTTTAGGTCATTTTTCAAGCCTTGATTCTTGATCCAAAAATGCTTCAAATGGAAAAACTTTGGTCATGAAAGTTGTATATTACATCTTTCCCTTTCCAAAAAGTACAAGAACATGATCAAACTCTTCTTGGATCAAAAGTTATGGTGTGACAAAGTTGGCTAAAATCATTGATTTTCAAGACATGCCTCAAATGAGAATTTTGCAAAATCATGAACCAAAGCCAATTGTAACTTCTAATTCACTTCAAACCAGTATGCAAACATTCAATATGTCCTAAAAGTCAGAATTGGACCAAAGATTACATGTTTATGGTTTGTGTAACAAGACATTTTTCACAAAAGTTTCAAAAAGTGACAACTTGCAAAAAACACTCATCACACTTCACCAACTTGATGCATTGGATGCTGCACCTTGCTAGCCCTCTCACCTCATCTTGCTGCACCAGAACCATGCCTTGTACTAGCTATAGCTTAGCCCATGCCTCTTTTACAAAGAAGTTGACATTTTGCAAAAGGTGACTTACCTATCACAGCAGGCCATGTCACATCATCTGGCCAATTAGAATTGTTTATACTTTCCATTTGCAAGCAAAACATGTCATCAAGCCAGGCTGAAACTCTCTCAAGCATCACATACACAAAGACACCCCATTTTGCAAATTGCTTCGAATCTGCCTCCACAAACTACAAACACTCAAACAAATTCCTCCAATCATCTCACCCTGCCTTGTTGAGTAGAAACCACCAAGAGTCAGGCCTGATTTGAGCAAGAACACTCCATTGCCATTTCTCACCTCAGCCTGCATTTCTCTTCGAATCAACTTCCTCAGCCATCAAACATCCAAGCTCTTTTCACCAACAAATCAAGCACATCAAAAGGAGTCAAAACCACCCATCACCTTGATCTGAAACAGCCTGTACACAAAGCTCATTTTCTGCTATATCAGTTTGGTACCTCTTGAAATAGCTTGCTAAAGCTCATTCCAAGCTTGCCATTAGCACCAGGGGAGTCAGTGGAGCTAGCTTGCATCAAGGAACCGTTCAGAAAGTCCAGAAATAGAAGCTTCCATCTCAGGTATAACCATGGAAACGTTTCTCTCAGAGCTTGATTTTTAAGTTACAAATTGATTATTCATGTCTTGCTGGTCATGGGGATGGTTTCAGAATCAAAAATAAGTGAAAATTGAGTTTGTATGATCCCTCTGAAATTTTGCCCGTGGATTTTATTTTCTTCGATTCACATGATTCATGGTGTTTAAATGTTGTTTGAACATGGATTCGTGTCTTAGGATGTTAGAGGATCACTTAGGTGTGCTTAATTTGTGGAATAGATGCCTGGTTCATGTTTTAGGGTTTTGGTAGTGCCGGAGAAGATGACCGGAGCTCCCCTCCGGTCACCTGAAAGTTGTTATGCCCTAATCCCTGTAATTAGTGCCATTTGAATCTTGGGCGTTAGATGGGGTTGACCAGTTGACTTCGCGCGCATGTGAAGGGCCCAGATCACTTTGCTTAACCCTAATCTTCATTATTTATTTAATTAATTGAGATTAACTCAGGATGAACCACAGCCGTCCAGATGCGCGCTGGTCAATGCATTCAAACCCAGGGCTCATCTCAGCCTCTCCTTCTGATTACTTCTCTTTTTATTTATTTTAATTTCATTTATTTTCATTTTATTTGCATAATTTATTTAAAATAGCAAAACTTGTCTAAAAATTATGAAATTTAATATCCTGAATTTCATTAATTTTTATGATACAAAAATATTTTTTATTTCATTTTTATCATTAAAAAAGTACTTTTAAATATTTAAAAGATTATTTTTAATTGATTAATGAGAATTAATTTATTAAAAATACTTTTAGGTATTTAAAAATCACCAAAAAAATTCATGAAATGTTCTAAGACATTTAGAAACATTGTCCAACCTTCAAACCAAATTTCTTTTTTGATCTTGATGCATTTTAAGAATTTCTC
This sequence comes from Lathyrus aphaca, assembly GCA_963966055.1. NCBI lineage: Eukaryota > Viridiplantae > Streptophyta > Magnoliopsida > Fabales > Fabaceae > Lathyrus > Lathyrus aphaca. Next base: position 262,805,231 of record OZ014525.1, on the reverse strand, counting down.
ATTGAATTAAAATCTTTTTTATGCATTAATTTGATCCTAAGTTCAAAAAATCATTTCTGCCTATTCATGAAGAGTTGGACATTGATTCTTCTTGCATTGCATTGTGTTTAGCATGTAGTATTTGAGATTAAATGGCCATGATTTGATCTTTCATTTTTCATTTGTTTGACATTTCTTTTGTTTGGAAACCCTAAAAACCCTAAAAACTTGCAAAAATCATAACTTGAGATTGGTTAAGAGTTGAGACCTCCCCTTTGGGCATTGGTTTAGTATAGGATTAGAGGTCCTTTGAGTGGCATTTTCCATTTTTATCTTAGGGTTTGTTTCTGTTTTTGGCTTTTGTTTGATGTTTGGTTCACAAACCCTAATTTGGGCTTCCATTTGCATCCTTCTTGCATTCTCTTGCATAACATGACTTGCCATGACATTTCAAGCATCCTTTTGATTCATTTGACATCATAAGACATATTGAAAGCATGTTTGATCATTGCATCATGTGTTTACCATTTTGTTTGCATTGTGCACCTCATAACCTTTCATGTTTGTTCATGTTCCTTAACTTGCATCACTTGCATCCATGATCTTGTATGAACATCTCCATGCCTTGCCTCATGTTTGTAGCACTTCATAGCATCATTATCATCATCAACATGTTCCTGGTTTTGTTGCTCATCATGTCATTTCATTTCATTTTGCATTGCATTGCATTTCTTTTCTAACATTTCAGGTGGTAAGTGAACTTGAGAAGTGAATTTGCCTTCACTTCTCATGACTTTTCTTTTCATCTCTCTTGCATCCATGCTGCATTTTTATATGTGTTTGAGTTTGAGCTTGCTCATTCTTCTTCTTCCTACTTTCTTTCTTCAAGTGACTTGACTTCTTGAATGAAGCAAGTCACTTTGCTTCTCTTGATCCTTTCATCTGCTTCCTGGTGGTTCCATTGAAGATCTTCTCTTGAAAACCTCACAAACCTTAGGAACAACCAAGCATGACAATGATTAGGGTTTTGATAAGTCCCCCACTTAGCTTTTACCTTTGTGTCTCTTTTGAGTCTTCTCTTCTCATCTCATAATCAGGGACTAAACCCTGAAGGCTTTAAGGCTTTGTGATTAAGCTTATGCCTGCATCCTTCTCTTAGGATGGAGTGTATAACTTTAATCCTAAGTGTTAAACCCTTAATGTGTTTAACTCCCTTAATCAATTCACTTAATAATCATCAAGACATCACACTTGTGACTTGGGCCTTGCATTAGGGTTCTAATTCTTCCTTAATTGGTTAAGAAGGACTAACCCTAGTGTTAATGGACAAGTCCCCCTCAAGTTGTCTTACAAATCATAAAACTCACTTCATCATCATATCATTAACTAAAATCCACTTAATCAAAGGTTTGTTTTGTCATGAGTTTAATCCCTAATCATGGATTAAGTTGAGGAGTTTTCCTCAGCTTAAACATTCTCATCTATTATCCTTTTATTAGGATGGTGTAATGAGTCTGTTTAATCCCTGATTATGGCTTAATCTCATTACTTAACACTAAACAAAAACACCAAAAACATCTAAATAATCATAAATAGGTTAATGATCTTAATCCTACATCATGGTGATTAAGTGTGAGAATCTGACTTCACACTTAAGGTATTCTCATTACCCCTAAACAGAGGGAAGATGTGATGAGTTTACTAAATCCATTGGTTTAGGTTTAAGCTCATTAACTTATGACAAACTTTCAAAAGCAATAAAAGACTGAAAACACAAAAACAAACAATAATCGTCTCCTCCGGGATTCTTTTCTCATCATCTTCACTCACAAACAAGAACTCGCTTCTTCCGTCTAATGCAAGACAGTTTGCACCTGAGCCAGACAGGTCATACACTTGAGCATAGACAAGCAAGCAGTTCATCAGTCAATCTATCTTTCAGTCTCTTTGGGTCGAACTACGGTGTTCTGACTTCCTCATTGCACGAGAGGATACGTAGGCATAACTTAACAATTATCGAACAAAAGTCTCTGTACATTCCCCCTCCTTCCAGAATCATTCTTTTAGCCTCATGGTCTTGAGCAGCTCATTCTCATCCCTACACTGACACTTCACTTATACACTTCACTTACACTGACACCTGTACATCCTTTTCCAGCTCTTTTATACACAAATTGCACTGACACTACCCCTTTAAAACACAAATCTTTTAAGCGTGGATCCCGTCGAGTACGACGGACAATCTGGGTGCTAATACCTTCCCAGGTTGTAACCAACCCCCTTTCTCAGTCTCTCTGGTTCGCAAACCGTCTTATCCATATCTTTCTAGGTCTATGCAGCATTACCTTTCCTCCGGGATAAAAATGCCTAGCTGGCGACTCTATTCATCTCCAGTGAGTTCACGGCTGTGTGTTCTCACTGTCTCCCTCGCCGACCGTTCGCGTCTGTACCTTTATCTGGGGCCCTTCCCCACTTATCGGGAGCGACAAGTACTACCCTGAGAGTGTGAAGGGAAATAAGGAGATGAAATTCCTTGAGCTGAAGCAAGGTAGTATGTCAGTGGATGACTATACTACTAAGTTTATGGAATTGGTTCAGTCTCATCCTCATTATGATGCTGCTACTACTGAGTTTTCTAAGTGCATTAAGTATGAGAATGGCTTGCGTCCTGAGATCAAACAAGTTGTGGGATATCAGAGAATTAGAAGGTTTTCAGATTTGATTGAATGTTGTAGAATCTTTGAAGAAGATATCAAAGCTCGTTTTACGCATTACAAGAGTGTGAATGAGAGGAAAGGTAAGAAACAAGCTAGAAGTGGACCTTATGTGACACCCGCTGATAAGGGCAAACATAGGGGAAAATTTGATAGGAGATCTGGTGGAGGGCGTTCTGGTCCTGTTAAGTGTTACAAGTGTGGCGATTTAGGCCACAAGTATTTTGAGTGTGGGAAGAATATTGTGAAATGTTCAAATTGTGGAGGTCTTGGACATACTACTACCGAGTGTAGGAGAAATGTTGTGAAGTGCTTCAATTGTGGAGAAGTGGGTCATATTAGTACTAAGTGTACTAAGCCAAAGTAAGCTCAGGCGTGCAGAAAGGTGTTTGCATTAGCAGGGAAGGACACTACTAGTGCAGACCATTTGATTAAAGGTACATGCTTTATTAATAGTACGCCTTTGGTTACTATTATTGATACGGGAACGACTCATTCGTTCATTTCTCTTGAGTGCACTAAGCGTTTGAATTTATTTATGTCTTCTTGGGGTGGTGAGAGGGTTATTGAGACTCTTGCTTCAGGGTCGGTAACTACTTCTTTGGTGTGTGTAAGTTGTTCTTTGACCATGTATGGTAAAGATTTTGTTATGGATTTAGTTTGTTTGTCGTTGGAAGGTTTGGACGTGATCTTGGGTATGAACTGGTTGTAGTTTAATCGAGTTCATATAGATTGCTATCATAAGTTATTAAGGTTTCCTTCTTTGGATGATGATGAAGAAGAGAGTTTCCTATCCACGAAAGAGTTGAAGAAACTTTTAGTGGACGAAGCTCAGTTGTTTGGTTTGTTTGCATCGCTGTCAGTGGAGAGCGAAGTGGAGATAAATAGGTTTCGAGTGGTGTGTGATTTTCCAGAAGTGTTTCCAGACGATGTTAAGGATGTACCGCCGGAAAGAGAAGTTGAGTTTTCTATTGATCTAGTTTCGGGTACTAGACTGATTTCGATGGCACCGTATCGTATGTCAGCTTCAGAGTTGGTAGAATTGAAGAAGCAGTTGAATGACTTGATGGATAAGAGGTTTGTTTGGCCGAGTGTTTCTCCTTGGGGTGCACCGGTACTGTTAGTAAAGAAGAAGGATGGAAGTATGTGGTTATGTATTGATTATCGACAGTTGAACAAGGTGACAATTAAGAACAAGTATCCGCTTCCGAGGATCGATGATTTGATGGACCAATTGGTTGTGTAACACCCCAAATTTGCCCTCTTCATTTTAAGCATCATATCACATCATATTCATATCATTTTCTTAGCATCCTAGCATGGAAAGATGAGGCATAACATTCTTCATGTCCTAGCATCAAGCATATGGTCATCTGTGGAGGTTCTTGGGTCATCACAAGCCATGACAAGGGTCCCAATGAGTTTGTACAAGTCCTATGGTGAGTCAACACTCAATTTAAAAGATCAAGTCCATTGGAAAAAGCTCAGAAGATTGCATGATCACCAGAGGTCTCAGGACAAGGCAAAGCTCCTATACAAGGCACCTAAACTAGGGTTTGAGATTCAAGCACCAAAACCTCACAACTTTGGCCATTTCATTTGGGAAAAGTCTTCTATATGTCAAGAGGATCCTAGGTGTCAATTTTCATGAGAAAATTCCATGTGGAAGTCAGAGAATTCCTCAGTTGCTTGCAGATGAAGTAATTGGTCAACTGTGCCTTGAAAAAGTCAACTGTGTAATTTCAAGGGGTCTAACCCAATTTTTTTGGCCAAGAGGGGTCCTTACAATGTTATAAGAGGTTTGGGATGATCAAAGTTCAAGAATCATGGAGATTTGAAGGGTTTTGCAAAAATGGTACAAAGTTGGTTTTGTGAAATTTCCAAATTTGGCAACTTTTGCCCTAATTTTCAAATGGCCTTAACATGATCAAAAATTCTTCAAATGGACCAAAGTCAAACATGAAAGTTGGAGAGTAAGGGCTCCCATTTTCAAAAAGTACAAGTACATTTTCATGGGATTTGTGGTTCATCCTATAGGTCCTTCGAAAATCTTGTCAAAATTAGGGCAAATTCAACTTTTCATGCATGCACCAAATGCAAGAAGCTTCAAAACTTATTTGTAAGACTTGGTATTGGTTCAATTTGGTTTCAATGATAAAATACATCACATTTTGATCAATTTTCTCCAAAGAAACTCCAATTATCGTGCACAATAAGAAAGTTGCTCCAAAAGTGGATTATTTGCAAAATCATGAAAAATGTGTGATACCTCAATCCAATGGCCAAGATCCTTTGTATAATGATTAAGGGTACAGATTGCATTGCACATGGGCTGAGAATGCAAGCAAGGAATGAGGGTGGCATGCTTATCTCACATTTTGCAAAATTTGCAAAATCACACATACCTCATGATCTACACGTGCAAACTTCTTAATTCTTTCAGCATTGCATTGTGAGAGCATACTTAAGCAGCTAGGGTTTCAGAATTGTGGACCTCTCTCTATTTCTCTCATTTCCAACTTCTTGCAACCTTTGCATTTTCTCTCATTTCTCTTCATACAAGCACTCAATCTCAAGACAAATTATGGATTTGTGATCAGTGAGAGCTAAGGATCATTAAGCAACCATTCATTCAAGCTTTCTCTCAAGTTTAGCAACATTGCCATTTCAGGGCAGGTGTGAGCAAATCTCAAGATCCAACTTATTTCAAGACTTTAGATGCATTTATTTTGCATCTATAGTGAGTGTGGAGTAATTGGCACTCATCATTTGGTCTTCTATCTCACTGAATCAAGATCTTCACCTCAGGTATGGATCCAAATCTTGTGATCTAAAAATGAAATTAATGAGGTGTTTTGTGATGTGTGAAGTTCACTGATCATTCTGCACGTTTTAGATTTGAAATTGATGCATTGTAGTGAAAGTTATGTGAATTTCAGTTTTGATGGTGCAACTTGTTCTTGTTCGATCCCTTCGATTCATTAGGTTTTAGGAATTTTTGATCTCATTTTTTGAATCAGGGCATGTTGTTTAGTCAATCTGGAGGTCTTGATCAATTTATATTAGGTTTTTTGTGTCTGGTGTGAATTTTGGTGCCGGAGCCCTAGCTCCGGTCACCGGAAACTGGGTTTGTTTGCTAGGGTTTGCGCAAGGTTGAAGACAACTTTCTAGCCTTTGGATCTCTCTCACGTGCGTCCAGGATCATGCCACCTAGCCCTAACCCTCAGCCTCCATATCACGTGAATTTTATTTCATTTTATTGTTTTATGTTTCTCAGCCCATGTTACTTACTATGTTCCAATCACTCACATCTCTCCATTTCTCCACGTCAATTAATGAAAGGATAACCATGCGCGTCAGATGCATCCTGCGTTCCTCATTTTTCCAATTTTATTTCATTAAATCCCACCCTAATTCACATAAACCTGCGCATTGAGCGGGGCCCAGAGTGGCTATTCACACCCCTCAGTTGTAAGCCCAAACCAATTACAACATGAAACCTTTACTTCCTGCACCTCCAACCCAATATTCTTTTTATTTCTTTTTCATTAATTTTCTTTTATTTCATTTTTAGTTTCTAATTTATTAAAATAGTTCCCTTCATTAAAATATTCTCAAAAAAATCATGAGTCATCTTTGAAGTGTCTTTTATTTTTATATATTTTTTTATTTTTCATTTTTCCATTTCCACGTGTCATAATTAATTCTTCATTTCAATTAGCTTCTTTTTAAGTTCATTTTGAGTACACTGCCTTGTCAAATTTCCATAGACTTCATTATTTTGAGTTTTTTGCTCATTCTTTTTCCTCAGGATTCTTAAGATGGTGTAGTTCTTGTGTGATTTTTCCCCTGATTTTTAGAATTTTATTTCTTGGGTCTTGGTCATTTGACTTGTGGTGGAAGTTTGTAACCCTAGTTTGTGTTCTTGCCTCCTTTTGACTTAGTTTGCTTCTGAATCTTTCCAAATCCATTTGGCTCATTGATACACCATGTTTGAAGATAATTTGGTTTAAGTTGTGGAATTTTTAGGTTTTTGGTTGATTTGATTTGAATTTTATCTTGAACCTTGTCCCATTTTGCTTCCTTTGGACCTTTAGCTCTCTTATAAGCTTAGAAGGGCACTTGTGCCAACTTCTTCTTCTCATTTGGGGTTCTTTTGGGGTATGGGTACCTTCCTGGTCCTAGCTTAGGGTTTGTGTCTTTGGAATTTTGGTGTCTTGCTTACTTTTAAGTCCTTTCATTCCTTAAGGGTGTTTTCACTTCTTCCTTACTTCTTTCACTCCCATTTTGTGATTGTTTGGTATTGTGTGACCTTTCTCTTCATCTTGTTGGCTTCTTAAGCCCTTATTCATATTGTTTTGGTTCTGATCTTGTGCATTTGAGTCCATGTTTATGCATTGTTGCTTTACATCCTCCTTTAGTGTGCATTTGTTTTCATATGTGTTCATGTTGCATCATTTTGACTTATAAGTTTCTCCTCTCATTCTTTTGAGTTGCATATGCATTGTGCATTTGTTCATACCATTTCATTTCTGTTTGTATGATGATGGCATGTGATTTGTCTCATTTTGCTTCACTTGTATGCATGTTACTAACCTTGCAGGGGCTATGGTAAGTGTGAGGTGTGGAAGTTGAGTTCCACATCTCCAAATCCCATCTCTTCCTCTTCTATTTATTTGTACTAACTCTTTTGTTGTTGGGCTTAGGCCTTTCTCATCCTCTCTTTTTCTTCTTCTTCTCTTCTTCTTTCCTTCTTCATTAGGATAGAAACCACCCTAACCCTTAGGACATCCATGCATGTTAACACTTAGGAATCTTTAGTCCCCCTTTTAGAATTTTGCCTTTGTGATCCTTTTGGTTCTTTTTCTTTTCTCATCTCATAACCATAAAAAACATCTTAATAAGTTTGAAGTGATGTCTTGATCCATAGCGTTATCCCATGAGGTATGCTTGTAGTCTTCCCATCTTGGGATAGTACAAGTTTACCTTGTGATGCACAAGTCTGATCAAGGTATCTTCTTCATAAAGAAAAGCATAAAAAACACTTCTTCACTGTAAATACCAAAAACACTTAATAATTTGACAAGTTAGTGAGCTTAAGCCCTAATCTTTGGTTTCAAGTTTTGGGGATCTTCTCCTTACTTGAGTGTGCTTGTTCTATTATTCCATCTTGGAATGTAGTGACAAGTTCACATTCCATTGAAGAGAGCTTGAGTTCACTTTCTTGTGACACACTCATAAAAAGCATCATAAAAAACACAAACAAACAATAAGCGTCTTTCCTTCGGGAATTCTTTTCTCATCTCCTTCGCTCCGTACGCGAACTTCTCCTACTTGTCACTTTGCAAGACGGTTACGCACTCGTCGTCCGAGTCTGCAACACCTGAGCAATGGCATAGGCAGTTCAAGCCTTAATTCACAAGCAATTTCCTTGCCACCCCTAGTTAGGGGAACTACGGCGTCTCTGATCCTCATTATCCTGATGACGTACGTAGGCAGCGGGGTAGGGCCCGTTCGAGCACAATCTTTATTTTCCCTACATTTCCCCTTTGTTTTCTTATTCAGTTCCTTTCTCAGTTTCTTTTCCAGTTCCAGTTTCTTTTCTATTTCTTTTCTTTTGTTGCAGTTTTCATACCCTCATCCTTTGAAACAGTATTCTTTGCAAGCGTGGATCCCGTCGGGTACGGCAGACGATCTGGGTGCTAATACCTTCCTAGATCGTAACCGACTCCCGAACTCAGTCTCTTTGGTTCGTAGGACCTGTTTCCTTCCTCTTCTTTCTTCTGATTTGTGCGGCATTGAATAAAAATGCCTGGCTGGCGAATCTATTCTTTTTCCGCGCCACTTTCGTGTTTGTACCAGGATGGAAATCCGAGGAGCGACAGCTGGCGACTCTGCTGGGGATCGAACCCAGAGTCTCTGGTTCCCCTGTGAGTCTCTCCTAGCGCTTGTTTGTTGCTGTTTCTTTGGGTGATGTTTGTTTGTTGTGCCTTGTTGTATTTTATTGTTGTTTATTTACAGCTTTATTTACAGTTTTCAGTATTTATTTTCCGCATCATGTATATATACTGGACTGTCTGGACTGGTTTTCTATTTGGTGGGATGGGTGTTACTATGTCTGAGAGATGAGCTCATTACCATGGCTCGAGTGCACCTTAGGACTTAGAGTGGTTCCACTTTGGCCTCATGAGACCTTGTCATGTGGGTATAGTGAGTTCCACACCCAGGTTGCGATTGTCTTGGAAATGTCTTGATTTGGGGATCTTCCTCTCTCATTTCATAACCTTGACAGTTATGTGCAGCTGGGGACCGATCATTGAGAACCTTGTGGAAACATCCCTCTTTAGTGATGACAGTGGCAGCCCACATTTTATGGCAAACCCATTCGCATCCGAGGGCCCATCTGGGGATCACATAGGATGACCTTGTGTCCTGGACTCAGCTGAGGCCTCCCTGCGTAGTATATAATGCCAAACCGATTCCCTGATTTGGTCATGAGCCATTTCTCGAAAATGGTGAAAGTATTATTGTTTTTCGGCTTTGAGAGTCCGTGATGTCTGACCCGGAGCCTACTACCAGTGAGATTAGGAGGGGTTTACAGGTGTGCAGGAACCCTTGGCCTCAACATACACTCATTATTCAGTGGTCCTTGTTATTATCAGTGGTCCAATGATTATGATCTTTGGTTCTATGGTCCTTTGGTTCTGGAGTTATGGTTTTCTTGTTCTGATCTCCAGCATGCTGAATGTTCCAGTCAGAGAGACCTTGCCATTCTATGGGTCTGAGGTTGTGCTTAAAGATGAAGACATAGCCAAAGTTTGTCGTCTGCCAGCTGCTACAGTCAAGAGGGCTATGAAAGAGAGTGAAGGTAGAGGACTCCCTTGGAGTGTGCTCATCCCAGAGGCAGAGAGATATGCTACAGAGGCTAACTGGAATGACTTTGGTGTTTTGCTTGCATTGATGGTGTATGGGTCCAGCTTGTTCCCAGGAGAGAAGGAATTTGTCAGCTTAGAAGTGATCTCTATCTTTGCAAAAGGCAATCCAGTGCCTACTCTTTTGGGTGACTTTTACTACAGTGTTCATTACAGAAATGAGAAGGGTAGGGGTGGTCCAATAGTCTATTGTGCTTCTTTGTTTGCTGAGTGGTTTGCCAGACAGTTGCCTAAGTCAGGTGCCTTCAAGGAGATGAGGGATGAGTGGAGATGGTCCAGAAGACTGATGGGGTTAACTGCTGAAGATATTGCCTAGGGATATGACAGGGATCTGCTAGGTAAAGAGTTGCTGGTCAGTTGCGGGAGGTTTGTTGGAGTGTGATCAGTGATCTTTAGTTGTAGTTTTCAAGCCGTTTTTCATTGTCCTTTGCGTATAATTTCGTTTGTTTGAAGTATTTCGTTCACGTTTTCATCGTAGTTTTCTTAATGTAGCATGCAAGTTTAGTTTTAATCTTTTTATCTATTTTTATCTTTGGTATGTGTTATGTGGTTGTTTTTTATGTGTTTTCAGGTTAACATCTAATCGGTTGTTCGAAGCTTTTGAAAAGATGATCCGAGTGTGAAAAATAACAGCAAAATAGGATATCAGAAGCACAACACGGGTGCCAGTGTTGTACATTACGGCCCATGTTGTGAAAGCCTGCTGAAGAGGGAGTTTATGGAAGAAAGTGAAGAAACCAGTGTTGTGACACGGGTGCCCGTGTTGTACAACACGGCCCGTGTCATGGCATCTGAAGAAGAGGAAGTTTTGATAAGACTCAGAGACATAACACGGGTGCCCGTGTTGCACAACACGGCCCGTGTTTCACAAATCGGCCTGTGTTGCACAACACGGCCCGTGTTGTGGAAACCAGAAAAAGCCTGATATTTATATATTGCTGCGAGGGTATTCTGGACTTTTTGCGGTGTTTTTGAAAGACTGGTTTATATTAGATGATTAAGACTGAAAGAGATTGACTTTTTGATTTGGGGGATTTTGGGATTGAACGATAACGGGAGAAGAAGGATTGATCAAGAGCGGAAGCGATTGACGATCCAACCGATTCTATGTTAATTGTAATGTCTCTATATTATTGCTCTGTTTTTATTTTCGTTATGAACATGAGTGGCTAAACCCCCAAATGCCAGGGGGTGTCCCTGATTTGCTTTATGTAATGACAATTTGAATTCTTAATTTTGAGATTAAGCGTTTAAATCCGTTTCTTTATTTTATGCAACGTTCTAAATGCTTTATCTTTGTTGGAAAATTGGATAATTGATCGTGGTTAGGATTTGGTCTGACCAACCATCCTAACCTTGTTGCATAATTTTTATCACGGTAAATATTACCGAGGAATTGGAATATCCTGTGAAAACCATTTTTATGTCAGAATTATTGCTTGATATTCTTCCTTGCCCATTGAGGAATCAAGGTCGAGGAAGAATACCAAAGGTTTTTCTCTAAAGGAATTTTGGAAAAACATTATTGAACATAGGAAAGATACTTTTTGAAGCATGTCTCTGTAAAATTGAGAAATTCTTAAGTCATTGCATTGCAGATCATACACCGTCCCTGGCATTATTCTCATATAAGTGAAATCTCTGTTTTCGTTTACGTTTTAGTAATTTTAGTTTTATTTAATCTAAAAACAAACTTTCAACCATAACTTTTGTCCAATTGAAATCAATTCATTAGAACTTATTTCGTTACGCAGTCCTTGAGATCGATATTTGGGATAACTCCCTTCTATTACTACATCGGTAAAAATAGTACACTTGCTATTTTCCGATCAAGTTTTTGGCGCCGTTGTCGGGGACTGCCAAAGAACTAAGTTGTCTTGTATTATATCAATTGGAATTTTGTTGCCCTGCGACTAAAATTTTATTGTTTTCTCTGTATATCATTTTAGTGTTATTGAAATTTTGTTTTCTAACTTGTGTCTAACTGTTTATGCGAGGTCAGGCCTCAGCTAAATTTTCTTTTGACACAGAACCAGAAAGAGCTTTGCACGAGAGACGCCGCAAGGCAAGAATTGATAGACTGGCTAAAACTGGTTCAAGTGTCCCGAATCAGGAAACTGAGGACTATATATTTGTGCATTCTGAGCACAGTGACTCTGACTCAGACAGAGAAATTGACCCAGGATTTGATAACATGGCAGGGAATCAACCTGTTGCAGAGAGACTTTTAGGGGATTATGGAGGGGCAAATGCTCAACCTAACAGGATGACTATTGTTAATCAACCGGTGAATGTAGCACACTTTCAGTTGCATCCATCTACTATCCGCCAGTTAGAGAGCAAGCCTTTCTCCGGAAGAATCAATGAGGATGCAAATAAGCATCTTCAGAGATTTCTTACAACCACCACTTCTTTGAAGATCGAAGGTCATTCAGAGGAGGCAAAACGACTTGTGATGTTTCCATTCACGCTTACCGATGATGCAGAAGAGTGGTTCTACTCTCTTCCAGCGGCGAGTATCACAACATGGCAAGAGATGGAAACAACGTTCCTTAATTAATATTTTCCTGCGTCAGTGTTCATCCGGAAGAGATATGATATAGTCAATTTTAAACAAAAAGAGGGTGAATCACTTGGAGATGCTTATAAAAGATTCAAAAGGTGTTTGACCTCGTGTCCTACTCATACTATGGATGCAACCGAGCAGATGCAAAAATTTGTGAATGGGTTGCGACTCAAGACAAAACAGCTTATTGATACCGCTGCAGGTGGCTCAACAAACTTCTCAACAGCCACTGGTATTAAAAGAATCATAGAAGCCATTGCTGCCAATGAACACCTTGAATTATATGATCGCACAGTGAGTCAACCAGATGGGAAAATTGATCTAAAGCTGACAGAGCAGGTTGTAAAAATGGAAGATCAAATTGCTGCAGAAGTTGAAAGAAGATTAAAGAAGATGAATCTTGGAACACAAACAGTAGCTCAGGTGGAACCTGTTCAAGCTGAGATTTGCGAGATATGTTGTGGACCACACTTTTCCATGCACTGTTTGGCAACTCAAGAACAGGTTGAACAAATTAATATGTTGAGGCAGAACAATCCGTATGCCAACACGTATAATCCGGGGTGGAAAAATCACCCCAATTTCTCTTGGAAAGATCAACAAGGGAACATCCAAAAATTGGTTCAAGGCCAACAAAAATATCATCCCCAGCAACAATAATATCAGCCCCCAGTTCCAAGAAAAGCTGATTGGGAAATTGCCATTGAAAAGATGGCAGCTCACAATTGTCAATTCCAAGAAGAGACAAGGAGTAACTTCAAGAACACTAGAGCCTCTATCAAGAACCTTGAAGTGAAAATGAGCCAAATTGACCAACACCTTTCCATTCCACAAACTCCAGGGACTCTTCCAAGTGCTATTGTAACAAATCCAAGAGATAATCACAAAGTCAATGCAGTCACAACACGAAGAGGTAAAGTTATTGAGGAGGTGAAAGAAAATTCTGAAAGTGAAAATCAAATGATTGAAGTGGAACTGGAAATCAAAGAGAATGAAGTTGTTGATAAAGAAAAAGAAGTTACCCCAGCACCGGACATCAAAGAAAAAGCGGTTGAACCAAAACCGGTGATCAAACTTCCGTATCCAACAAGAAACAAGAAGAAAGGGCAGCAAGAAAAGAATTTTGAGAAATTCCTTGAGTTGTTCAAGAAGCTGGAGCTGAATATTCCATTACTTGAAGCACTTGAGCAAATGCCCACTTATGCCAAATTCATGAAAGATATCATTGCTAAAAAGAGGACCATGGGAGCTGAACCTATTATTCTAAATGAAACTTGTAGTGCTATTTTGCAGGGACTAAAGATTTCGGTGAAGAAAAAAGATAGAGGAGATGTCACCATTCCATGCACCATCGGTGACCGGTCATTCAAGAGAGCTCTCATTGACTTGGGAGAGAGCATCAGTTTAATGCCTTTATCCATCTACAAAAAGTTGGGTATTGATGTTGTTCAAGATACTCGGATGACTCTCCAATTCGCGGACCATTCTGTGAAGCGGCCCTATGGAGTTGTCCATGATGTCCTGGTTAGAGTGGACAAATTTGTGTTTCCGGTTGACTTTGTGATCCTTGAAATGCCTGAAGATGAAGAAATTCTGTTGATTTTGGGAAGACCTTTCTTAGAAACCGGGAGAGTCATGATAGATATGGAAGGGGGAACACTCACTTTGAAAGTGTACGATGAAGAGTTGAAAATTGATGTTAGGAACACTTTGAAGTATAAAGATGATGTGGGCACTAGTAGTAACATACAAGTGTTAGAACAAGTGGAAGCTAGTGAGCATTTAGAAAGTGTATCCCAATTGCCTCTAGAAAGAGTACTGAGTATGTCCATTTTTGAAGATGATAAGGAAGTTGAAAGTAGTGATATGGAAGTGGTAGCTATGCTTGAAACTCAACCTATCCTGAAAAGAGTTAGAATGAACCGGTGGGAAGAGTTAAGACAACCTATAATGGTTTATGAAGGCAAAGACAAGCCAAAGATATCAGAATTGAAGCAACTACCCGAGAATCTCAAATATGTCTTTCTCGACACGGAAGAAAAATGTCCCGCTATTATTAGCACTAATTTGAAAAGTGTGCAAGAGGACAAGTTAATTGAAGTTCTTAAGAAATTCAAGGGAGCAATTGGGTGGAAGATTGAAGACCTTAAAGGTATAAGTCCTACGGTGTGTATGCACAAAATACTTATGGAAGAAGATCACAAACCGGTTGTGCAGCCCCAAAGGAGATTGAACCCGGTGATGAAGGAGGTAGTGCGAAAAGAAGTTGTAAAGCTATTGGATGCGGGATTAATCTATCCTATATCCGATAGTGCTTGGGTGAGTCCGGTACATGTGGTACCCAAAAAGGGAGGAACAACTGTTATAACAAATGAAAAAAATGAGTTGATTCCTACTAGAACTGTTACTAGATGGAGAGTTTGCATTGATTATAAAAGATTGAATTTGGCTACGAGAAAATACCATTTTCTGTTGCCATTCATTGACCAAATGTTGGAAAGACTAGCGGGACATGATTACTATTGTTTTTTATATGGTTACTCCGGATACAATCAAATTGTTGTTGCACCGGAAGACAAAGAGAAGACGGTGTTTACATGTCCCTATGGCATTTTTGCATATAGAAGGATGCCATTTGGGCTATGTAATGCCCCCGCTACATTCCAAAGATGCATGACATCCATTTTTGCTGACATGTTAGAAAAGCACATGGAAGTGTTCATGGATGATTTCTCCGTGTTCGGATCCTCATTTGATCACTGTTTATCTAACCTTTCACTTGTTTTGCAGCGATGTCAAGAAAGTAATTTAATCTTGAACTGGGAAAAATGTCATTTCATGGTGCGAGAAGGCATTGTTCTTGGTCACAAGATCTCACAAAAAGGGATCGAAGTTGATCAAGCAAAAGTGGAAGTGATCTCGAAGCTGCCACCACTGATTAATGAGAAAGGTATAAGAAGCTTCTTGGGACATACGGGTTTTTACCGCAGGTTCATAAGAGACTTCTCGAAGATAGCTAAACCTTTAACTACTTTGTTGGTTAAAGGTAAGGCTTTTGTTTTCGATAAGGAGTGCACCGATGCTTTTGAAACACTTAAAAAGGAATTAGTGTCGGCACCTATTGTTATCGCTCCCGATTGGTCCCTACCCTTCGAAATTATGTGAGATGCTAGTGATATTGCGGTAGGGGATGTTCTTGGACAGCGAAGAGGAAAATTGCTTCATGTGATTTATTATGCTAGTCACGTTTTGAACCCCGCACAAATAAATTATGCAACTACCGAGAAGGAGTTGCTAGCTATTGTGTATGCCTTCGATAAATTCAGGCAATATCTGTTGGGTTCAAAAGTGATTGTTTACACTGACCATGCTGCTTTGAAATATCTTTTTGCTAAGCAGGATTCAAAGCCCAAGCTCTTGAGGTGGATTTTACTTCTCCAGGAGTTCGATGTCGAGATCCGCGACAAGAAAGGGTGTGAAAACACTGTTGCAGATCATTTTTCTCAGATGTCACCAATTGAGGAGACTGAAGAGCAGCGCCCGATAAAGGATGAGTTTGCTGACGAACACATCCTAGCTGTTATTGGGGTGCCTTGGTTTGCAGATTATGCAAACTACCTTGTTGGCGGTACTATACCCGACGATTTTGATTCTAACAAAAGGAAAAAGTTTGTTCATGACTGCAGGTTTTACTTATGGGACGATCCGTTTCTCTACAAAAGAGGGGTGGATGACCTAGTCAGAAGATGTGTACCCGACGAAGAGCAAAAAGATGTGCTGAAAGCATGTCACAACTTTGAGTACGGTGGACACTTCAGTGGTGATAGGACAGCAGCTAAAGTCCTTCAATCCGGACTATACTGGCCATCTCTATTTAAGGATGCTCAAGAGTTAGTGAAAGAGTGTGACAGATGTCAGAGGACTGGGAATATATCAAAAAGAAACCAGATGCCCCAGAACTCTATGCTAGAGGTTGTGTTATTCGATGTATGGGGGATAGACTTCATGGGGCCGTTTCCACCGTCATTCGGAAAAAACTATATCTTGATTGCGGTGGACTATGTGTCCAAATGGGTAGAGGTTGTTGCATTGCCCACCAACGATGCAAGGGTTGTGGTGAGATTCCTTAAAGAGAATATTTTTGCAAGGTTTGGTGTTCCGAGAGCATTGATAAGCGACGAAGGAACACATTTCCTAAATCACCTCATGGAGAAGCTTCTGCAAAAGTACAATGTTAAACACCGGATAGCTACTCCATACCACCCCCAAACAAGCGGCCAAGTTTAGGTGTCAAATAGACAACTAAAACAAATCCTGGAAAAAACAGTGAATTCGTCTAGAAAGGATTGGTCGATTAAGTTGGATGATGCCTTATGGGCGTATCGAACGGCTTTCAAAATGCCTATCGGTATGTCACCATATCAACTGGTATACGGAAAGGCATGTCACCTACCATTGGAACTTGAACACAAGGCTTTTTGGGCGTCTAAGTATCTTAATATGGATTTGTCAAAAGCTGGAAGTTCGAGGATTCTTCAACTTCATGAGTTAGAAGAATTCAGGAATCGGGCATATGAGAATGCTAAGGTTTATAAAGAGCAAACAAAAAAATGGCATGACAAGAGGATTCAAAGAAAAGAGTTTTGGAAAGGACAACTGGTCCTTCTGTACAATTCGAGGTTGAAGCTATTTCCTGGAAAGTTACGGTCTAAATGGTCGGGACCTTTTGTAGTTCACAAGGTATTTCCTCACGGAGCGGTCGAAATTAAAAATCAGACCAATGGAGATATTTTCAAGGTGAACGGGCAGAGATTAAAGCCCTACTTCACAGGCCAAATTACTGGTGATGTGAATGTCACTCGTCTTACTCAGTAGGATGACGGACAGTCGAGCCATGCGACGTTAAACGCAACGCTAAGTGGGAGCCAACCCACGATTTTATCATTCTTACTTTTGTTTGTTTCAGTTTTTGTATGTTGTGCGTTTTTATACATCATTGGTTCTGCTAAGGAAAGAATGAGGTTGGATAGTCTGGCAAGAAAAATAAAAAAAATCCAGGAAAAGTGGAAAATCAGGGATGCAACACGGGTGCCCGTGTTGTGCAACACGACCCGTGTTGCAATGTTTGAGAAGGCTCTGATTTTGAAGTGTTTATTGAGAAATATAGGGGTGCAACACGGGTGCCCGTGTTGTGCAACACGGCCCGTGTTGCAATGTCTGAGCAGTTTTGGATTTTGAAGGTTTTTTATGAGAAATGCAGGGGTGTAACACGGGTGCCCGTGTTGTGCAACACGGCCCGTGTTGCAATGTCTGTGAAGGCCCTGATTTTTATTCAAGTGGTGTTGCAATACAGGGGCCTGACACGGGTGCCCGTGTTGTGCAACACGGCCCGTGTCAGGCGTGCGGGCAGTTTCATTTTTGAATTTTTTCATATTCACACATTTTAATGCCATGGGACCCACGTTTTTACTCTCTTAATTTATCATTAGTGGCTCCATTACCACTCATTTCCCCTAATCATTCATCTTCTTCAAACTTCATCCTCTAAAAACCCTAACCTCCATTTTTTTCTTCTCCACAAAAGCTTCCATTTCTCCAACACCCACTCACTAAAACACCATACCCCTTTCACAAAAAGTGTTCTCCTTGCCTCCATCGTCACTTCTACGGTGACGGATTTCACTAATCCTTCTATCAAATTGTGTGTCTATTTTTTGCAGGTAATAACAATGCCTCCTCGTAGAGATACCAGAAAGAGTGTGGCCGAATCTTCTCGCCCCCGTAAGCGAGCACACCGAATGCCTAATGCCCACGGCATTTTATTTGAGAATCCGGAGCACCAAGTCAAATACTCAAAGTTGGTAAGGCGTAAGTTGATACCGGCTAGGTATATGTGTAATGATACTCTTGAAATTTTAGGGCTTAAATTTGAGGTACATAGAATGTTTCACAATATTGGAATGCTCAATTTTATGCTTTATGAAGCGCCGACTTTCGAGCGCATAACATTGGAATTTTTGAGTTCTTTGCAATTTCAGCTTAAGCACAAGTGGACCGGGTCAGATACAGAGTACTACGGTACTTTGAGGTTTTGCCTGTTTGACACCGATCATGTGTTGTCGGTTGCTGATTTAGGAAAGATGTTAGATCTTCCAATCTACGGGCCTGGTGCACCGCCGAGTACATTTGTTGCAGGAGAATTCTGGAGAGATATCACCGGCAGTACCGACTATGTCGCATCAGCGGCGAAAGCTTCGGGGATTCATAACTCATGCTTTAGGTATGCTCAGAAGGGGTCGGCTTATACCCTTTTCTGCCGAGGCGATATCACAGGAGTAGCTACACAGAGAGAGCTGTACTTCCTATATGGTATGGCTAATGATGAGCTGATTAACGTTGCGGCCTTCGCAGCAGACCACCTCAAGCGGGTAGCCAATGCTGCTTCTGGTGAGATCTCTGTAGGAGGGATGATAACGCAGATTGTTGAAAAACTTGGTTATGGTGAGAGGTTGCTTGAAGTACCTGCAGTGGTAGGTAAGAACAAAATTGATCTAGACACCCTAACCAACCAAGGTATGATTAAGAGCTTTCATAATTATTACTCTTGGCTTACCCGTAACCGGCATTTGATATCTTTGCCTGCTCCTAATTTGATTACCATAGACAATAGAGCTAACTGGTTGTATGAGGACCCTATGCAGGGCGGTAACGATCAGTTTGATGAATATTTTTCAGGTGAGGAGGATGAGGGGAACCAAGCTGAGGAGGTCCCTGTTCAAACTACCGGCGGCTCATCAAACCAGGAAACTGGTCAGTGGAGCGTGACCAAGGATGAATGGGACGAAATGATAAGAGAGCAGACCCGGCAAGGGGACGTCATCGATGAGTTGCATGAGTGGATGCAGCAGATGAGGCTGCATGGATTTCCCCCAGCTCAGTGATGGTTGTGAGTTCCCTCCGACATTGGTTCTTCAACAGTGTGGACACTGTTGAGTTCAAGTGTGGGGGGGTTTAGTTTTCATGTTTAGTTTTCATGGTTTCCTTTTGTTTTGTTTTTATCTGTGTTTATTTCTAGTAGTGCCGGTTTGAAAATTATAGCTATAAGTTATTTGAAAAAAACACCCCTGAGTTGACCTGTTGTGTTGTTGCGAGTGAATAATGAGAAAGTATATAGGATTTGAGTGAAAAGAAAACCGATGAGCAAAAATGAAATTTTTTTTGATGTTTAGGTACAACATGAACACACTGAGTCTCCTGAATTTGGAACGAGTCCGACGTGTAGATTCGTGCCATGGTACTTTGATCTGAGAAGTAAACCCGAAGTAATTTCTACTGACATATCTGGCTTTATCTATAATAATTGTGTGTGCAGAGTTTATCCAAAAGAGAAAAATGCTTGAAGGCACCCAAAAAAATATGAATAAAAACATTAGAACAATCGATCCTTCTAAGTTGGGTAGCCCTCACCCGGTTATTCAACCTAACGGCGGTTGAACATAAATGTTTCCCTTAAGGGACAAAGAAATATCGGTGCCAACAATTAAAAAAAAAGGGGATCAATTTTGCACACACAGTGAAAATCATAAGAAGCCTTAAAAAGGATTGTCCGAATGAAAAGGGTGGAAAATCGAAACATAAGACCTAAACCCGTAGTATAGTCGGAGAGGTTACCAAAAAGGAGATTCAGGTCTGGGGTTTTCCGTGGTTTAGTGTTTGTGTGATACCTTTACAGAGAAAGAAGTACCAAAAGAACTTGTTGGGTGACTTGGAACGAAAATCCACGTATGAGTATCGTAATTCATCTCGCTAGTGTTTGATTGTGTAAATACAGGATCTTTGCTTGAGGTCAAGCAAAAGTTCAAGTTCGGGGGAGTTTGATCAGTGATCTTTAGTTGTAGTTTTCAAGCCGTTTTTCATTGTCCTTTGCGTATAATTTCGTATGTTTGAAGTATTTCGTTCACGTTTTCGTCGTAGTTTTCTTAATGTAGCATGCAAGTTTAGTTTTAATCTTTTTATCTATTTTTATCTTTGGTATGTGTTATGTGGTTGTTTTTGATGTGTTTTCAGCTTAACATCTAATCGGTTGTTCGAAGCTTTTGAAAAGATGATCCGAGTGTGAAAAATAACAGCAAAATAGGATATCAGAAGCACAACACGGGTGTCAGTGTTGTACAACACGGGTGCCAGTGTTGTACAACACGGGTGCCAGTGTTGTACAACACGGGTGCCAGTGTTGTACAACACGGCCCGTGTTGTGAAAGCCTGCTGAAGAGGGAGTTTATGGAAGAAAGGGAAGAAACCAGTGTTGTGACACTGGTGCTCGTGTTGTACAACACGGCCCGTGTAATGGAATCTGAAGAAGAGGAAGTTTTGAGAAGACTCAGAGACACAACACGGGTGCCCGTGTTGCACAACACGACCCGTGTTGTGGAAACCAGAAAAAGCCTGATATTTTTATGTTTCTGCGAGGGTATTCTGGACTTTTCGCGGTGTTTTTGAAAGACTGATTTATATTAGATGATTAAGATTGAAATAGACTGACTTTTTGATTTGGGGGATTTTGGGATTGAACGATAACGGGAGAAGAAGAATTGATCAAGAGCGGAAGCGATTGACGATCCAACCGATTCTACGTTAATTGTAATGTATCTATATTATTGCTCTGTTTTTATTTTCGTTATGATATGAGTGGCTAAACCCCCCAATGCTAGGGGGTGTCCCTGATTTGCTTTATGTAATGACAATTTGAATTCTTAATTTTGAGATTAAGCGTTTAAATCCGTTTCTTCATTTTATGCAACGTTCTTAATGCTTTATCTTTGTTGGAAAATTGGATAATTGATCGTGGTTAGGATTTGGTCTGACCAACCATCCTAACCTTGTTGCATAATTTTTATCACGGTAAATATTACCGAGGAATTGGAATATCCTGTGAAAACCATTTTTATGTCAGAATTATTGCTTGATATTCTTCCTTGTCCATTGAGGAATCAAGGTCGAGGAAGAATACCAAAGGTTTTTCTCTAAAGGAATTTTGGAAAAACATTATTGAACATAGGAAAGATACTTTTTGAAGCATGTCTCTGTAAAATTGAGAAATTCTTAAGTCATTGCATTGCAGATCATACACCGTCCCTGGCATTATTCTCATATAAGTGAAATCTCCGTTTTCGTTTACGTTTTAGTAATTTTAATTTTATTTAATCTAAAAACAAACTTTCAACCATAACTTTTGTCCAATTGAAATCAATTCATTAGAACTTATTTCGTTACGCAGTCCTTGAGATCGATATTTGGGATAACTCCCTTCTATTACTACATCGGTAAAAATAGTATACTTGCTATTTTCCGATCAGAGTGCCTTTGCTGGGAAGGAAATGTGTCATCAGTTACTATCCAACATTAGCCAGGAAGCAGTTTGGCTACCCTTTGAAAGATCCTCCACAGATGGAAGAGTTTGCTGAATCTTTGTACTTTCCTGCTGAAGGAAACAAGGAGTTAGTTCAACAAGCAGTCCAAGCTTGGGCTCACAGGATAAGGAAGGGTAAGAAAGACTTCGGCAGAGTTGATCCCAAGACGTATCCACCATTTGCTGCATGGTTGCAAAGACATGTAGAAGCAGTTCTCATGCCTTTCTCAATTGAGGCTCCACTTTATCCCAGACAAGTACCAAGCCAGAGTGGTACTATTTCCCTTGAAGTGTACAAGAAGTTAGAAGCTCAGCTGCATGAAGTTAGAGTGGAAAATGCTGAAATGGTAAGCCTGTACCATCATGCCAACAGGGCCAAGAATGAAGCTGAAGACAAGCTGCAGAAGCTCCAAGCCTCCTTGGAAGCCAAAGAGAAAGACTTTGCTGGTAGAGAAGCTCATTTCCACAGGTTGGGTCTAATGGAGGCAAAGAGAGAAGCTGAACGCAAAAAGACTTTAAAGACTCTCAAGGATGCTCGTCAATCCATTGTTTGGTTGAAGGGCCAAAGGGAGGAAGAGCAGAAGAAGTTCAGAGAGAAAGAAGAGTTCTTTGAAGTGAAAATGGCCTTCAAGAAAGAGGAGGTGGAGCAAGTCCACACCATCCGGAGGGAAAAGACCCAACAGCTAGCACAAAGCCAGTTAGCCTTGGAGGAAGAAAGGAAAGAGATTGAAGAGCTCAAGCTGAGAGCGGGTGTCAAGAAGAGCAGAACAGAGGTGGCAGAGCATGGGTCCTTAGTTTAGTTTATTTTTTAGACTACCTACAAACTTGTTGTAGGAGTCTTGCTTATTTTGTATTTTGTCTTTTATTCATGTACTGGCTTGTAACCCTTCGGGGAATTTTTCTGGTTGTATTCTGACTTTTAGCCGGCAGTTGGTTTGTCCATATATAGTATTAATATGCAAGTTATCATTTCTGAATATGCAAGACTCGTTTGTCTGATACTGCTAATGTCTGAACACTCATCAAAGAGAAAGTTTGAAAGTTAATCCTCAAAGTGACTGTTTGAGAATAGATGCCAGAACTGGGGAATGCAAATGATTAAAAACCTGGGAACATAAGCAGTTACATTGCATTGCATATAACCTGTTTGTTTGTTTTGCAGGTAGTGTCTCAGTTGCTAACGTGTTTTGTGTTTCAGGCACTATAGCTCCCCGGAAAGTTCGGGAACAACCAGTCGCACATAGATATCCAACAAAGATCAACAGAGAGAGGATCATGGACCAGATGCAAGCTGACTTAGCTGACCTGAGGCTAAGGATGGACAACTTTATGACCTTGATGGCATGCATGGGTCAGAACCAATAGCGTCTGCGGGAGATGATAGAAAATGGTCAACCCAGGAACAACACTGTTGCTGCTGATAATCGTAACGGTGCGGGCGCACATCAGGTTGAAGCTCCTGTAACACAACCAGGGGTGACTATAATCAATGATGGGTTGAATAATATTCAAATGGATAACCAGGACGAACAGTTCACTCTGCTGGACGAAGCTGAAGGTCAAGGGGCTGAGATGAACAAGAGGTTTGAAGAAATGGCAGAACAAATCAGAGCCATTCAATCCCAGAGTTCCTTGGGATTTGACATAACAGACTTGGGCTTGGTTCCTGGGGCCAGGATCCCATACAAGTTCAAAGTTCCAACTTTTGAGAAATACAATGGCACTGCATGCCCGAAGACCCATCTTCAGTCCTTCGTAGGGAGGATCGCTGCTCACACAGATGATGAAAAACTCTGGATGTACTATTTCCAAGACAACTTGGTTGGAGCTTCTCTGGAATGGTATATGAAGCTTAGCAGAGTCAACATAAAGAGCTGGAAAGACCTAGCAGAAGCCTTTGTGAGACAATATCAATATAATTTGGACATGGCTCCAAATCGCACGCAATTGCAGCATATGGCTCAGACTGCTAAGGAAGGTTTCAAAGAGTATGCTCAGAGGTGGCGCCAGCTCGCTGCCAGAGTGCAACCACCGCTGCTAGAGAACGAAATGGCTGACATGTTTATGGGGACTTTGCAGGGTGTGTTTCTTGAAAGATTGGCGTCCAGTTCTGCCACCAAATTCAATGATATTGTTATTGCTGGTGAAAGGGTTGGGACCTTGTTGAAGATGGGGAAGATCCAAGATACAAGTGCTAGCAGCTCAAATTGAGCGAGGAAAGCTTTCAGTGGACCTCCTAGGAGAAGAGAGGGTGAGACAAATGTTGTATTTGGCCGAGGTCGGGGCCGTGGTTATAGAAGACCGTATGAGCATGTGGCAGCAGTTACAATTTCTTCTATTCCAGTGCAACAAATGCAACCTCAACATCAACAACAACAACAGCAACAACAACAACCCCGTACCAACTATCAGCAGAGACCTTATCAGCCAAGGGTGATTGAGGCTATCCCTATGACTTATGCTGCTTTGCTACCAAGACTGCTGGATTTGAATCTGATTCAATTGAGAACTTTGGAACCACCACCTCCTGGAGAGCTTCCAGTGGGTTTTAATGTCAATGCACGATGCGCTTTCCACTCTGGGGCACCTGGGCACTCGACTGAGAAGTGCAGGGCGTTACATCACAAGGTTCAGGACCTGATAGACTCTAAAGCAATCAACTTTGCACCACCGCCGAATGTTAATTCGAACCCTATTCCGAATTATGGAGGGGCAAGAATCAATGCTGTTGAGGATGGTGAAAAGTTAAGTTTTGTGCTGAGTATTGAAGAAGTGAAGACTCCTTTGAGGGTAGTGAAAGAGAGACTGTTGAATGGTCAAGTGTTCCCGGGTTGCAGTGCTGATTGTGAAGAATGTCTGAATTCAGAGAATGAATGTGAGAAGTTGAAGAGAGGATTGCAGAGTTTGATTGATGATGTATCATTGCAGTTCAACAGGGTTGGTAGTGAAGCTGAAGATGTGTCAACAATTACCATATTCTATGATGAAGCAGAGATGCCTGCCAGAAGAGGGCCCGTAACCATCTACGCTCCTGAGATTAGTCCTATGACTATCTGTAACACGGTGGGAGAACTGACTTTAGTTATGTTGCGGATAGCAAGAGTCGCCACCGACTTTTATTTTATCCAAAGGAAAGGCATAAAAGAACAGGAAAGACCTTTTAAAAGATTTTTGGGTCCGGGGGGTAGGTTATGTAAAGGGAAGGTGTTAGCACCCTTTACATCCATGGTTATCCATGGGCTCTTAGTTACTTAGCTCACTTTAAAATGTTTTTTGAAATGTGAAGTGTGTGAATAAAAATTTTCTTAAGAGTTTTATAATGATCCATGTACGGATGCGTAAAAAACCTTTGTTTTGAAAATTGTTTAAAATGTGTGAAGTGTTTGAAATGTTTTTGAAAAGTGAGCAAGTATCTAAGAGGAACCTACCCTAAGTTTAAGTCTTTTCTGTTCTTGAATCCTTTAAATGGTAAGACTATCCCTATTATTAAGGAATAGGTAGTCATTACCTTGGATGTGAGGGACAAATGAAGGGACATCTGTTTATTTAGGCAACTGTGGGGTGTATAAGCAATTCGAAGGGACTTTATCATCTTTATTTGAAAGGGACAAGATCATTACGAAGGCAACATTTGAAAGGGACTTGATCTTTTATCTGTTTAGGGACTGGATGATGTGAAATTGAGGGACTTTGCTTTATACACCCTACTTGACCTTTTTGTTTTTGGCAACGTGAGAGGTATCCCTAAGGAAGTGAGATGGCGATCAAAGATCGACTTACATGTGTGAGTGTACAATTTTAATATTTATCTTTTAAATTAGTGATCTAAATTGATTTTAAACATACAAACATGTTACAATCCCTATTTTACTAACCATAGCATAAAATAAATATTTAAACATTACTACTAAAAATATTACATCAAAGGAGCAATTACATAATAATAATAATCAAAGCAAATTAAATATGATAAGCAAAAGATAAATAATAATAATAATTGGGTTAGTAGAAAATAATAATAAAAATAATACAAAATTAAATGGGGTTAGTAATAATAAAATATCATATAAACATAATCGATAATGTAAACAAAAATAATTAAAAAAAAAATCATTTTTTATAAACAATTATTATTTAAGACTAATAAGAAAATATAAGCAATTGTACTAATTATTATAAAGTTTTAAGTTATATGCAAATTATAAAAATTAAGTTAATTATAAACATGTTATAAATTATTAAATTAACAAGTTTAAAATTATTTACATTCAAACAATTTATGTCATATTATTATATTAATTAAATTAAGAATTTTAATTTTAAGCATATTTATATACAAGATTTAAATTATAAACAAATTAAAAAGATGTACATGATTAAATAAAATAGGATTAAGTTTTAAATAGAAGAAAAGTAGGGTTTGTGAAAATTATTAAGATTTATAAAAAATTAATTAGGTTTTTACAAAATATTTTAGGTTTTAAAAAAATTAGGGTTTATATACATATTTTTTTAGAATAATAAAATTACTATATATATAATTTAACCATATTAATAATTTTACAAAAAAACATAAATAAATTTTTCTTATAGGATTAAAATTAAAAAAAGAATGAATTTAAAATAATATGAACACCCTATTTGATATTTGAATTTGTTTAAAATAGAAAATTAATTAAATAATAAAAAATTAAAGAAAAGGATGAAAAAAAAAAACCCTGCTTGGGCTGGGATTTGAACCTAGTCCCTAAGCTTGCAACCTCCAAGACTAGCCTTTCATCCACTGGGTCATGCGCGTACAGGTGCTAAGGAAAGGAGTTCAATTGGTTTTGTTGCTTAATCCTGGAAAATCATGAAAAAAAGAAAACAAAACAAAAGGCCTGGGGGGGATCGAACCCAGGACCTTTGCACAGCACACAAACACACTTATCATTCCAGCCAGGAGGGCGCTTCTGATCATATATACATCACAATACATTATATTTTAAGTTTAATAATTAACTAGAAAAATAAGAAAAAAGATTGGTGAATCCAGGACTCGAACCAGAGACCTTCAGGTATAACACAAGCGTTCCTTGCCACTGGGCCAACAATGCTGTTGTGAAATAATATCAAACAGAATCAATAAAATATTAAAATTAAATTTCAAATCAAGGTTTGGCGCCACTGATCATCTTCTTCTTCCTCCAGACCTGGGAATATTGCTGCGAATATTCCTGGGAAATTTCCTGTGAATTCCAGGTTGTAGCAAAACCTACGAATCCTAACTATCATCAAAACTGCAAAATTTCATCAAATCAATTATACAAATGTGATCCAGAGGTGAATTGGCATTGATCTATGTTCTTAGAATTAATTTATGTTAGCTTAAGAACAAAACCCTAAAGGGGGCCGAAAACCCTAACAATGGTGGAATTCACCCTAGTTCATGAAACTCGAATTAAATTATCCAGAATTCATCATAAGCTTCAAACAATCACAAATCAACAAACAAAATTAGTTGGCAATGCATAAATAATAAGAATCGAAAAATTCAAAGTCAAGCACAAAACAGATTCGGTTTAGGTCATTCATGAGGTTATGGATGCATATGAGTATTGAGAATGATTCAAGGATGTCCAATAAACATGTCTCAACCTTCAAATCTCTTTGGAATGGTCTCTATTGAAGAATCCGAATTTCAAATTTTGGATGATTTTTGAAAGTTGCAACTTACTCTTTGAGGCAGAAATTTCGTGTCTTTGTATTAGGTTTGTGTTGTATACTTATAGTACAATGGATTTAGGTCAAAAGAATGGATCATTGTGTGGATTATTTGATTGAAAAAGATTGAAAAAGATTAAGTCTTAAACTTCAAATATTTGTGAATTCAACCTTTCTATTTCAAGCCAATCACCATAATTTTTGTATCAATTTGATCCAAGCAATCTTTATGACTTTCTAGAAGCACAATCTCATTTAAATATTTGATTTTTCTATTTTATTTTAATTTAAAATGATTTTAAATGAATAAAATCAAAATAAATAAAATAAAATAATAAAAAATCTGAATATTTGAGAGTTGGGTCGTGCATGAAATGTTTGTATGGATTGGATCATCATATAGCAAGCCCATTTAGAAAAAATTGGTTTTAAACCTCCATTTTCTTCATAAACCAACCAAAAATTTCCCAACTTTGCAAGGGCACACATCCTTCAATTTTAATGCTATGAGGGTGTTCTTGGACATTTTGGAAAGCTTGAAGAGTCCTCTAACCAACCCCACTGGTTTCATGTCCATATCATTTACCATTGTCAAGTTATCCCCTTTTGAAGTTGTTGACTTTTTGTTGACTTTCAAAAGGACCTATAATGTCTTAGCTCATACCTTCCAAATGAAGCATTTTTGGGCTTGGCTTGTGAGACACAAAGTTGTAGAGAATTCAATTTCCTTCAAAATGAGCTTTGGATGGAAAATTGGTGATGAAGCATGTGAAAGTTATGGCTGGTCAAAGTTTAGTTGACTTTTCCTGAGAAAACCCTAATTTAGAAACCTTTGATTCTTGATGATCTGAAATCTCCTTGATGAATCATGATCAACCCTTGATCAAATGATGAAATTTACTTCATATACTTGATGTTGGCAAAAAATCATGAAGTTTGACTTTGGTTTGACCACAGTTGACCTTAGTTTGACTTTTTAACTGCTTTGACTGATTTTGACCTATCTGATCATCTGACTGAGCAAACCTTTGAGAAAAGTCTTGAAACTTGTCATGGGGATTCTTAAACACATATAAGATGTTATGAAGCTCACTTGAAGTCTTGGAAGTCCATTTAGCCTGATTAAAGTCAAAACCCTAGTTTAGGATGCATTGCTTAGGAGGATGCATTGTCTGAGGGAATTGTCAAACTTTCTGACTATTTGTGAACTTTGTGAACCTCGTGAACCTCATAAGATGTCTTGTGAACCTTGTGAACCTCATGGGAGGTCTTGTGAACCTTGTGAACCTCATAAAGTGTCTTGTAAACTTCATGAACCTCATGAAAGGTCTTGTGAACCTTGTGAACCTCATAAAGTGTCTTGTAAACTTCATGAACCTCATGAAAGGTCTTGTGAACCTTGTGAACCTCATAAGCACACAAAGTCTTGTATTGTGAGGGCAAATTTTGGGGTGCAACAGCTGCCCCTGTTCAATTTTCTGAAACCTGAGGGGTTAGATTGGTACATGTGTCAGTCGTGACCTGGAAGGTTGAAGGGGATTGAACACAAAAGCCCAAAAATTTGCACTCACCGGTGCATAGAGTGATACTGACGACTAGTTGAATATGCTTGAGTGGGCTTAAAGATGCCACTTGGAGAACAGTTCTCAGATATATTTCTTTTGGAGGATAAAGCAGTCCAAAATATGAAGTTATAATGATAGCTTTCAGGAGGATAAACAACGTCCTGAGGTAATGATATGCTTTCAGGAAGATAAACAACGTCCCGAGGAAATAATAGCTTTCAGGAGGATAAACAACGTCCTGAGGAAATGGTGGCTTTCAGGAGGATAACAACGTCCTGAGGAAATGATATGCTTTTGGGAAGATAAACAACGGCCCAAGGTAATAATATGCTTTCAGAAGGATAAACAACGTTATGAGGTGATGATATCCTTTCAGAAGGATAAACAATGTTCTGAGGAAATAGTAGCTTTCAGGAGGATAAACAACGTCCTGAGGTGATGATATGCTTTCAGAAGGATAAACAACGTTCTGAGGAAATAGTGTAACCTTTGGGAAGATAAACAACGGCCCAAGGTAATGGTATGCTTTCAGGAGGATAAACAACGTCCTGAGGTATAAGAAGCTTTCAGGAGGATAAACAACGTCCTGAGGTAATGATATGCTTTCAGAAGGATAAACAACATTCTGAGGAAATGGTATGCTTTCAGGAGGATAAACAACGTCCTGAGGTATAACTCTTGGGAAGATAAACAACGGCCCAAAGTCACAAGTTGTTGATGAAGTCTGCCTGCTGGAGAATTAACCTAAAAAACAAGATTAAAACGTTCTGTATGATAATATTAGTTTATGCATTATGTATGCATGTATAGCATGATGCACTTAAGTAATGTATTATGTAGTTATGTATATGTATGTTATGATATGATGTAAATGATGTATGTATGAATCATGTAGTCTGACGCGTCTTGGGTATCTTCGTATAACAACTGCTGGCCAGGGAAAATAAATCCCAATTTGTTGCTGGAGAATATGAGGAACTCGTTCCCGTCTTGTTTGATAATATAGTATATATAACCTCCCGTCTTCGTTCGATAGTAGAGTATACATAACCTCCCGTCTTCGTTCGATAGTAGGGTATACCTAACCTCTCGTCTTCGTTCGTCGTACTCCTATTGGAAGAGTAAATTCCCGACTATCCGTATGAGGATAAAAGAGATGGATATAAATTCCAGGGGAGATGTGACTTGAAGTACTTATGAAGATGGATTTGTCCTACTGGGGATTTGTAATTGTCTTGTAGAGATGAACCGGCGAAGCTTCGTTGAACTCCTTCCCTCGTTCGTCCTTAGTAAATACTATTACTGCATTTTCATGCATTTCTGGTAAACATCAATCATATTCAAAAGTATACATACATTCAAACACAACCAATGGACGTTTCGCTTATGTAAATAGGGTAAAAGTAAATCTGGATTCAAAGATGGAATTTTATTTATATCACAAAGTGACCTATTCATAGGTGAGTTTGTACAAGGAGACAGAAATCCTAGTAAGAGGAATTCGTCATAAAAATTTTACAAAACAAAGAAAATCAGCTATGTGGTAAATAATCCTATTGAGTTTCAATTCTACTATTGCCATTATCTTCAAGTATCTCATCTTCTGCTGTCGAGACGGAAACGATTGGATTGAGCTTTATCTGTTCGAGCTTGAGTAAGTAACACAACTGGTTGCAGTTTTATGGGTGATCCAAATGAGACATAGTCATACGCTTTAATCCCTAACTTTTGCCTGGATTGCCCTTTCAGGTTTTCAATCCACCGGGATACCCTTTTTTGCCCAAACCGCCTTTTCAGGTTTTCGACTTGCCGGGTGTACATTCTTTTTTTTCTTTTTTTTATCCCTAATTTTTGCCCAAACCCTTTTGGTTTGCCGGGATGCCCTTATTTTTGCCTAGGCCAGTCAACCTAGCGGGTCTCTTTTTATGCGTAGTATTTTTTAACTATGTCTGCGTTTATAGGCTGTGGGAAGTCTTCACCATCCATAGTAGTAAGTATCATGGCACCTCCTGAGAATACTGTCTTGACTACAAATGGTCCTTCATATGTGGGAGTCCACTTGCCCCTAGGATCACCCCGTGGTAATATGATACGCTTGATTACCAAATCACCAGCCTGATATACCTTTGGCTTAACCTTCTTATTAAAAGCTTTGATCATTCGTTTCTGGTACATCTGGCCATGACAAACTGCTGCTAGCCTCTTCTCATCAATCAAATTTATCTGGTCAAGTCGGGTCTGAATCCACTCATCTTCATCCAAGCCTGCATCCTTCATAATTCTTAAGGAGGGAATCTGAACTTCAATGGGCAGAACTGCTTCCATACTATAGACTAAGGAGAATGGGGTTTCCCCTGTTGAAGTACGTATTGTAGTACGATAACCATGAAGAGCAAATGGTAACATCTCATGCCAATCCTTGTAAGTAACATTCATCTTCTGTATAATCTTCTTAATGTTCTTATTAGCAGCTTCAACTGCCCCATTCATCTTTGGACGATACGGAGAAGAGTTGTGATGCTTAATCTTGAACTGCGTGCAGAGATCAGTAATCATAGTGTTGTTCAGATTAGAGCCATTGTTAGTAATAATCCTTTCAGGGATGCCATACCTACATATGAGATTATTCTTGATGAATCGAGCCACCACATTCTTAGTAACAGATGCAAATGAAGCTGCCTCTACCCACTTCGTGAAGTAATTAATAACAACCAGGATGAAACGATGCCCATTAGAAGCAGTATGCTTGATCTCACCAATCATATCAATGCCCCACATGGCAAAAGGCCAAGGAGCAGTCAGCACATTCAATGGTGATGGAGGTATATGGACTTTATCAGCATAGATTTGACACTTGTGACATGTTCTGGAGTGTTGATAGCAATCAGCTTCCATAGTAGACCAATAGTAACCTGCTCTCAATATCTTCTTTGCCATAGTATGACCACTAGAATGAGTGCCAAAGATCCCATCATGCATATCTTCCAAAATCTCTGTTGCTTCTTTCTTATCCACACAACGAAGCATAGTTGAATCATGATTGCGCTTATACAGAATCCCATTACTCAAAAAGAACTTAGCAGAGAACCTTCTCAAAAACTTCCTATCTTTGACAGATGCCCCTTCAGGAAACTCCTGAGCTTCAAGATATCTTCTCACTTCATAGAACCAAGGCTTCTCCTCTGCTTCTTCAGTGCCAATCTCATTACAGTATGCAGGCTTCTAAAATCTATCAATAGTAATCTTGGGAGCTTCATCATCCCAGCTGATCTCAAACATGGATGCCATGGTGGCCAAAGCATCTGCCAACTGATTTTCTCTTCGTGGAATATATCCAAAGGTAATCTCTTTGAAATGTGGAATCAAAGACAACACATGCTCTCTGTAAGGAATGAGGTTATCATGCTTGGTATCCCAATCTCCTTTGATCTGACTTACTACCAGGGCTGAATCTCCATACACGTCAAGGAACTGAATCTTCATATCAATGGAAGCCTTGATACCCAGGATACATGCCTCATACTCAGCCATGTTATTGGTACAATAGAAACAAAGTCTGGCAGTAATCGGGGTATGACAACCTTCAGGGGAACTAATCACAACACCAACACCATTACCAAGAGCATTAGAAGCTCCATCAAAAACCATAGTCCATCGGGATCCTTGTTCAGGTCCGTCATATTGTCCAGGTTCTTTGGTAATAATCATAATGTCTTCATCAGGGAACTCAAAACTCATTGACTGGTAATCATCCACTGCTTGATGGGCCAAATGATCAGCTACAACACTTCCTTTAATGGCCTTCTGAGGGGTAAACTGTATGTCATATTCGGTCAAGATCATTTGCCATCTTGCAATTCTTCCGGAGAGAGCAGGTTTCTCGAATATGTACTTGATTGGATCCATCTTTGAAATCAATAAGGTAGTATGAGTCAACATATACTGTCTTAGTCGGCGAGCAGCCCATGCCAAAGCGCAGCAAGTTTTCTCGAGCAGTGAGTATCTTGTTTCACAGTCGGTAAACTTTTTGCTAAGGTAGTATATTGTCTGCTCTTTTCGACCAGACTCGTCATGTTTCCCCAATACACACCCCATTGAGTTGTCTAACACTGTTAAGTACATAATCAAGGGTCTTTCATCAACTGGTGGCATCAAAATTGGAGGTTCTAACAAATATCTCTTGATTTCATCAAAGGCAGTCTGGCACTCATCATTCCATTCCATCACCTGATCTTTCTTCAACAGCTTGAAGATTGGCTCACAGGTAGTAGTTAATTGGGAAATAAATCTTGCAATGTAATTCAATCGTCCCAAGAAACCTCTAACTTCCTTCTCAGTACGGGGAGCTGGCATCTCTCGTATAGCTTTCACTTTTGCAGGATCCACTTCAATACCTTTTCCACTGACAATGAAACCCAGGAGTTTACCAGATCTAACTCCAAAAGTACACTTGTTTGGGTTCAATCTCAGTTTGTACTTCTTCAACCTTTCAAACAACTTGTGCAGATGATCAAGGTGTTGCTCTTCATTCTGGGACCTGGCTATCATATCATCCACATATACCTCTATCTTATGATGAATCATATCATGAAACAAAGCCACCATAGCACGCTGATATGTTGCCCCTGCATTCTTTAATCCAAATGGCATCACCTTATAGCAAAAAGTGCCCCATTGTGTAACAAATGTTGTCTTATCCATATCTTCAGGTGCCATCTTGATCTGATTATAACCAGAGAAACCATCCATGAAAGAGAATACCTTATGCTGAGCAGTGTTGTCTACCAGAACATCAATATGAGGAAGTGGAAAGTCATCTTTGGGGCTGGCCTTGTTTAAATCCCTGTAGTCTACACACATACGTACCTTACCATCTTTCTTAGGTACAGGCACCACATTTGCAACCCATTGAGGATAAGAAGTTACGGCTAAGAACCCTGCATCAAACTGTTTCATTACCTCTGCCTTAATCTTCTCAAACATTTCGGGACGCATGCGACGAATCTTCTGCTTCTTTGGACGACAATCTTCTTTCACTGATAAACGGTGAACCACAATGTCTGTATCCAACCCTGGCATATCTTCATAGGACCAAGCAAAGATCTCCACATAGTCACGTAGCATCTGAATCAATCTGCTCTTGACACTATCCTCTAAATCAGCCCCTATCTTGACCTCTTTCCTGTTTTCTTCAATTCCCAGATTCACAACTTCGACTGGCTCTTCATGTGGCTGTATAGCTTTCTCTTCTTGTTGTAACAACCTAGCAAGCTCTACAGGTACTTCGCAATTGTCCTCATTTCCGTCTTCAGCTTGATAGATCGGATTCTCGAAATCATAATTGGCAATAGTAGAACTGTTATCAACAGGATCCAGAGTGGATGAGGATCTGCATTTTAGTGATGTGGGTGTGTGTAAGAACACATAGCTGATAAAACAAAAATAAAAGACAAGAAAGACAAGGAACACAATATTTACGAAAACGAAACGTCCACTGATTTTTATTGAATGAAGTATGCAAATGAAATGACATCCCGTAACAAGCACACCTTTGTGCCCCAGGTAAGGCACAAGGCTTAAGAGTTCAATTGTTCAAGAAATTACAAACTTAAAAGTAACAACGCAATAATAGTATTTACTCCTGACTAAAGGAGATAGGAATAACATCTTCAGCTCTCCAGTTATTGAGTCCAGCACCCACAGTAGGAAAAATCCAAGCATCCAAGTTGTAGTCTTCATCATAATCACCCACAGCATTGATCTGGTTCTTCATAATCCCCTGATTGGTGATACGAACAGCATGAGCACGACGAACAGCCTTCTGGGACTCTGCAGTGAAACCCAAACCAAATTTGTCAGACTTGTACGGAATATCAGGAAGCTGACCCCAAATAGTACAACCACCTTCATCCACTACAGCTCTAGCATCTTTGAGGGAGGCCATTGTTGGAGGTACTCTGGTGACCACAAGAACTTTCTTGACAACAGGAGGAGCTTCATAATCATTAACAATCCAAGGAACCACTTCAAATGTCTGGCACGGAGTTTCAACATATTCACCTTCCACTTCCAGATATTTAAAAGTGTTTACATGGCTAACAACATATCCTTCCTCTCCATAAACAGTGACAACTTTCCCTTCTACCGGATATCTCAGCTTCTGGTGTAAAGTGGAGGTTACAGCACCTGCCCCATGGATCCAGGGACGTCCCAGCAAACAAGAATATGACGGACGAATATCCATGACATAAAAGGTAGCATTGAAGACCTGAGAACCAACTTTGATTGGGAGATCAATTTCTCCATGCACCACTCTTCTCGAACCATCAAAAGCCTTCACCACTATATTACTGGGTTTCAACACAGCATCTTTAGGACTAAGCTTATTCAGGACTTCTTTGGGCAACACATTCAGAGAGGAACCATTCTCTATCAATACATGTGATAGGGTAGTGCCACTGCATTCAATGGAGATATGTAGAGCCCTGTTATGATCCCTCTTGGCCGGAGTTAAATCAGCGTCGGAGAAACCTAACCCATTATCATAGGTCAAATGTGCAACACAATTTTCAAACTGGTCAACAAAAATTTCATTTGGTACATGAGCAGTCTTCAGAAATTTAATCAAAGCCTTGGCATGAGCCTCAGAACATAACAACAAAGACAGCATGGAAATCTTGGAGGGAGTATGCCCCAACTGATCAACAATGTCATAATCACTCTTGCGAATGATTTTCAATACTTCTTCCATCTGCTTAGAGAGATCATCAGCAGCTGGCACATCAGTAGGTATAGGTTCAATAACAGGACCTTTGCCCCGAGCATCAGTGGTGGAGGTAGCAGCTGGAGTAACTGCATTCTTAGAGGTAATTGGAGGAGAGAAAACTCTTCCGCTTCGTGTGATCTTACTAGATCCAGCAATATTATCAACATCAACAGGCATATCAGCTAGGGGTTCCTGCTTAACACCATGGATATAAACATCAGACCCATAATGCCAAGGCACAAATTTATCAGAAGTATACGGAATAGGACCAGGAGTGGTAATGATCATAGGAGCCACTCTAGCTTCAGCAACAATCTTCACAGGGCCTTCAGCAGTAATCTTAATTGGACCCTTATGAGTGATTTTGACAGGACCCTTAGAAGTAATCCTTACCGGCACTTTATCAACCATATCCACCTCTTCAATCTTCTTACCTTTAGTAATATAATCCACCATACTCTCTACAGAAGATGGAGTCCTCTCAAACACTATGGTATATTTATCCATGAGACGTTGAATTCCATCTTTCAACCTCCAGCAGCTATCTGGCTTATAGGTGCAATACAAACAATCTTCACGACAACCTGGAAAGAACCCAGCTTGTACTAGCTTCTTTTTAATGACAGACAATGGTGTGGTCAACTCTGCAACTGAAGAAATATGTGAATCTTCTTCAATGGCATTGACAGTCTTCTCATGATTTGGCATGGGAGCAGTAATCACATTTGGAGTACCCGGAGGGTCAAACTCAATTTCTCCAGCCTTGATCATATCTTGGATTTTGTTCTTCAATACCCAGCAACTATTGGTATCATGTCCCTGACAATTTGAATGATATGCACATCGCGCATTGGGATTGTACCCGGGAGAGGTAACATTAGGATTCTGAGGAGCATCTTTCAGAGTGATAAGTTCAGCCTTCAACAAGTGTTGCAATGCTTGGGCCATTGACATGTTGATCTTAGTGAACTGCCTTCTAGCCCTCTGTTGATTTCCCTGTGGCTGCTCTGGTGTTGTAGGAGTTGGATTGGAGATATGAACTGCACTCACAGACTGATGCCTTCTATTACGATCAGGTTGACCATAAACAACATTTGACTCTTTCTTCCCACTGGGAGGCTTCTTTGCAGCACCTGATGAAGAAGCACCCACTTGAATCTTGCCACTCCTGATACCACTTTCTACACGCTCTCCTGTTATTATCAACTCAGTGAAGCCAGATGATGAGCTTCCAATGAGGTGACTGTAAAAAGGACCATTTAACGTACACATGAACATATCAACCAATTCCCTGTCAGTTAGAGGTGGTTGCACTCTTCCAGCCAAGTCTCTCCACTTCTGAGCATACTCCTTGAAGCTTTCTTTAGCACCCATAGACATGCTTTGCAGCTGCATGCGAGTGGGGGCTAAATCAGCATTGTATTGATACTGCTTATAGAAGGCTTCGGCAAGATCATTCCAATCCCGGATGTTGACACTTTCCAACTGATAGTACCATTCCAATTGAGCTCCAGATAAGCTCTCTTGGAAGAAATGGATCCACAACTTTTTATCAGCAGTATGGGGTTGAATTCTCCTGACATAAGACCTTAAATGCAGCTTGGGGCAAGAGACACCATCATAAACAACAAAAGTAGGAACCTTGAAACCAATGGGTATAACCACCCCAGATATCAAACTCAGGTCTTCAAAATCCAGCCCAGAAGATTTCTGTAATTCCATAGCATCCATTTTATCCACCAGCATCTTGAACTTGTCCTCATTAGGCTCATGATAGTAGTTAGCCTCAGAATCAGAGTCCCCCATTGTATAGTGGAGACTGCCTACCTCTTTCTCAGACTCTTCAGACTCATAATCTTCAACCTGTTCTTTGGTCTTGACAGGACCTCTGAACCTTCTTCCCATGTTGATCAGGCCACCTGACCTTCTAGTCTTCTTGGTTTTCTTGGCCAGCAGTGTCTTCAATTCATCCTGCCCTTTGGACAAGTTCAGGATCAGCTCTTGGAACTGTGCATTTTGTGCCTGGAGATCCTTAACTGTTTGTTCAAGAGCCATTGCTGAAATAAACAGCGAGAAGGTGAGAAACCTGTGCACAAGAAACCTGTGATGCAATGATATGGAATGTAAATGTATATGCAATGTTTTCAAGGACCGCAGGATTTAAATTTGCTTAAACAAACAAGAAGGTAAACTTTTATTAGTAATAAATTTGTTTTGCCTCTTGGGCTTACAGAAAATGAAATGCAATAAATATAAGAGATGGGGTTTTAAGTCTCCCATGGACGCTTCCTCTTTGTGTTGAGGTATGAGTTGAGATTCCGCTCCTCGTGAAGTTGCTTTGTTAGTTCCAGGATTCTTTCTTGGCTTGCTTTGTAATGAGCCTCGAAAGTATCCCTTTGCTCCTTCAACTGGATCCAAGATCTCTGTAAGTCTTCCATGTCAGTAGGCATGCCTGGGTGAAGGATGGTATAAGAAGTATCTCCTTCAGCAACAGGTTCCATGGTAACTGGCAGGATGGCAGGATATGGCATCATGAGAGTCTGAGCAC
Source organism: Lathyrus aphaca (assembly GCA_963966055.1). Lineage (NCBI taxonomy): Eukaryota > Viridiplantae > Streptophyta > Magnoliopsida > Fabales > Fabaceae > Lathyrus > Lathyrus aphaca. The sequence continues at coordinate 262,767,049 of OZ014525.1, read as the reverse complement.
GAGATCGTACCCATCTGAGATAAGCCTCCATAGGAATAGTGTACTTAGGCTCCAGAGTCTTGCTGTCAACCTTGTTCACTTTTCCCCATGCTCGTATGAATCTCTGACGGTAACCCTGAAGATCGTTGTCGTAGTCAAACACAATACCCTGAATCAACATATCATGTGGACCATCACTCCGAGCGTAACCAAACTGTCGTAAAGCTAAAGAAGGGTTGTAAGTAATGCCTCCTCTTATGCCTAGAAGTGGCACATTAGGAAACTCCCCACAACGGTCAATGATAGTGACATTCTTCATAGATCTGGAGCACCAATGGATATCTGAATGAGAGAGTGACATGATTCTCTTGGACCACCTGAACCCTTGCTCATTCTTCATTACTGAGCGAGGAAGGTGAGAAATAAACCACCTAGATAGCAAAGGTATGCAACACATCAAATTTCCTCTTGCCTTTGTAGTACGAGTATGAAGAGAGTGTAGGATGTCTCCAAGCAATGTAGGCACTGGATTATGACTCAGAAATATGTTGATGGCATGCACGTCTATGAACTGATCAGGATTGGGGAACAACACTAAGCCATAAATCAACAAGGCTAAGATCTCCTCAAAAGCATCATAGCTCATAGCTTTCAAGAACACTTGAGCCTTCTCTATCAACACCTTAGCAAGAATACCCTTGACTCCGCTTCTCGTTTCTAGAACAATGTCAGACTTCTTCAGATGTAGAGTTGCAGCAATAACCTCAGGTTTAGGCTCTTTTTCCAAGCCTGTGAATGGTTTCTGATCAAGAACAGGTATACCCAGAAGTTTAGAGAACTCTTCCATTGTAGGAACCAGCTGGTAGTCGGGGAATGTGAAGCAATGGTGCTTAGGATCAAAGAACTGAAACAGGACACTCATCATGTCTTCATTGAACCCTGAAGTGACTAGATCCAATAGCTGACCATGTCTCTTGATGAACTGGGAGTGTTCAGACACCTGAGAAACCAACTCTTTAAGCTTAGCAGGTATCCCTACAAAGTTGATCCTGATAGTGTTCCTACGAGCAGAAGCCATGACCTGCAACAAAGAACAAAGATAAATCCTTTGGTCCTTGAAATGGTTAGTGAAAATGCTATGCTTATGATGCATGATGATGTCATGATGTTATGCTCAATCACAAACATGTGGCACACACAAGCAAGTCACACCATAGCCCTAGGTTTGAAGGCTTGCATGAGGTTCAAAGGTAAGTACCCTCCCCTGAAGTTAGTTGGTTCATCCTGTCCTACAAAAGTAACCAGGTTCTAAGGGATCTCAAAATCATTGATCCTTCACAAGGGTGGTTGTTCAGTAGGCAACTTACTTGCCAACCAAAACCCTCCAAGCTTAAGATCTCAATGAGCGTAGTATCGAGTATCAACCAACTTCAGTCTGCACCAAAGCCGGTTATCTCACTACTTTCTAAAGGCCAAGATGAGATAACTAGGGTTCTAAAAGTTAGTTAGTGCATTGACAACATATGGCAGCCTCATATTATCCTCAACTTGACTTAAGGAACATAAGCACCAACCAAGAAGTCACACTAACTATGGCCACCAGATCAACCATAACGGTATACGCCGTACAGTTTCCTTGGTCTATTGCCATTTACCTAAGGTACACTAGATCCGGGTTAGGATCTTTCACACATAAGAGCACCCAACAGATAAGTATAAAGCAAACAAGGCAAACAATTTAAAGTGATCTAATTCCTAAGGGTACCCCTCTTTTATTAATTCCCAAGCAGAGTCGCCAGTTCTGTAACACGGTGGGAGAACTGACTTTAGTTATGTTGCGGATAGCAAGAGTCGCCACCGACTTTTATTTTATCCAAAGGAAAGGCATAAAAGAACAGGAAAGACCTTTTAAAAGATTTTTGGGTCCGGGGGGTAGGTTATGTAAAGGGAAGGTGTTAGCACCCTTTACATCCATGGTTATCCATGGGCTCTTAGTTACTTAGCTCACTTTAAAATGTTTTTTGAAATGTGAAGTGTGTGAATAAAAATTTCTTAAGAGTTTTATAATGATCCATGTACGGATGCGTAAAAAACCTTTGTTTTGAAAATTGTTTAAAATGTGTGAAGTGTTTGAAATGTTTTTGAAAAGTGAGCAAGTATCTAAGAGGAACCTACCCTAAGTTTAAGTCTTTTATGTTCTTGAATCCTTTAAATGGTAAGACTATCCCTATTATTAAGGAATAGGTAGTCATTACCTTGGATGTGAGGGACAAATGAAGGGACATCTGTTTATTTAGGCAACTGTGGGGTGTATAAGCAATTCGAAGGGACTTTATCATCTTTATTCGAAAGGGACAAGATCATTACGAAGGCAACATTTGAAAGGGACTTGATCTTTTATCTGTTTAGGGACTGGATGATGTGAAATTGAGGGACTTTTCTTTATACACCCTACTTGACCTTTTTGTTTTTGGCAATGTGAGAGGTATCCCTAAGGAAGTGAGATGGCGATCAAAGATCGACTTACGTGTGTGAGTGTACAATTTTAATATTTATCTTTTAAATTAGTGATCTAAATTGATTTTAAACATACAAACATGTTACAATCCCTATTTTACTAACCATAGCATAAAATAAATATTTAAACATTACTACTAAAAATATTACATCAAAGGAGCAATTACATAATAATAATAATCAAAGCAAATTAAATATGATAAGCAAAAGATAAATAATAATAATAATTGGGTTAGTAGAAAATAATAATAAAAATAATACAAAATTAAATGGGGTTAGTAATAATAAAATATCATATAAACATAATCGATAATGTAAACAAAAATAATTAAAAAAAAATCATTTTTTATAAACAATTATTATTTAAGACTAATAAGAAAATATAAGCAATTGTACTAATTATTATAAAGTTTTAAGTTATATGCAAATTATAAAAATTAAGTTAATTATAAACATGTTATAAATTATTAAATTAACAAGTTTAAAATTATTTACATTCAAACAATTTATGTCATATTATTATATTAATTAAATTAAGAATTTTAATTTTAAGCATATTTATATACAAGATTTAAATTATAAACAAATTTAAAAGATGTACATGATTAAATAAAATAGGATTAAGTTTTAAATAGAAGAAAAGTAGGGTTTGTGAAAATTATTAAGATTTATAAAAAATTAATTAGGTTTTTACAAAATATTTTAGGTTTTAAAAAAATTAGGGTTTATATACATATTTTTTTAGAATAATAAAATTACTATATATATAATTTAACCATATTAATAATTTTACAAAAAAACATAAATAAATTTTTCTTATAGGATTAAAATTAAAAAAAGAATGAATTTAAAATAATATGAACACCCTATTTGATATTTGAATTTGTTTAAAATAGAAAATTAATTAAATAATAAAAAATTAAAGAAAAGGATGAAAAAAATAAAAAAAAAAACCTGCTTGGGCTGGGATTTGAACCTAGTCCCTAAGCTTGCAACCTCCAAGACTAGCCTTTCATCCACTGGGCCATGCGCGTACAAGTGCTAAGGAAAGGAGTTCAATTGGTTTTGTTGCTTAATCCTGGAAAATCATGAAAAAAAGAAAACAAAACAAAAGGCCTGGGGGGGATCGAACCCAGGACCTTTGCACAGCACACAAACACACTTACCATTCCAGCCGGGAGGGCGCTTCTGATCATATATACATCACAATACATTATATTTTAAGTTTAATAATTAACTAGAAAAATAAGAAAAAAGATTGGTGAATCCAGGACTCGAACCAGAGACCTTCAGGTATAACACAAGCGTTCCCTGCCACTGGGCCAACAATGCTGTTGTGAAATAATATCAAACAGAATCAATAAAATATTAAAATTAAATTTCAAATCAAGGTTTGGCGCCACTGATCATCTTCTTCTTCCTCCAGACCTGGGAATATTGCTGCGAATATTCCTGGGAAATTTCCTGTGAATTCCAGGTTGTAGCAAAACCTACGAATCCTAACTATCATCAAAACTGCAAAATTTCATCAAATCAATTATACAAATGTGATTCAGAGGTGAATTGGCATTGATCTATGTTCTTAGAATTAATTTATGTTAGCTTAAGAACAAAACCCTAAAGGGGGCCGAAAACCCTAACAATGGTGGAATTCACCCCAGTTCATGAAACTCGAATTAAATTATCCAGAATTCATCACAAGCTTCAAACAATCACAAATCAACAAACAAAATTAGTTGGCAATGCATAAATAATAAGAATCGAAAAATTCAAAGTCAAGCACAAAACAGATTCGGTTTAGGTCATTCATGAGGTTATGGATGCATATGAGTATTGAGAATGATTCAAGGATGTCCAATAAACATGTCTCAACCTTCAAATCTCTTTGGAATGGTCTCTATTGAAGAATCCGAATTTCAAATTTTGGATGATTTTTGAAAGTTGCAACTTACTCTTTGAGGCAGAAATTTCGTGTCTTTGTATTAGGTTTGTGTTGTATACTTATAGTACAATGGATTTAGGTCAAAAGAATGGATCATTGTGTGGATTATTTGATTGAAAAAGATTGAAAAAGATTAAGTCTTATACTTCAAATATTTGTGAATTCAACCTTTCTATTTCAAGCCAATCACCATAATTTTTGTATCAATTTGATCCAAGCAATCTTTATGACTTTCTAGAAGCACAATCTCATTTAAATATTTGATTTTTCTATTTTATTTTAATTTAAAATGATTTTAAATGAATAAAATCAAAATAAATAAAATAAAATAATAAAAAATCTGAATATTTGAGAGTTGGGTCGTGCATGAAATGTTTGTATGGATTGGATCATCATATAGCAAGCCCATTTAGAAAAAAATGGTTTTAAACCTCCATTTTCTTCATAAACCAACCAAAAATTTCCCAACTTTGCAAGGGTACACATCCTTCAATTTTAATGCTATGAGGGTGTTCTTGGACATTTTGGAAAGCTTGAAGAGTCCTCTAACCAACCCCACTGGTTTCATGTCCATATCATTTACCATTGTCAAGTTATGCCCTTTTGAAGTTGTTGACTTTTTGTTGACTTTCAAAAGGACCTATAATGTCTTAGCTCATACCTTCCAAATGAAGCATTTTTGGGCTTGGCTTGTGAGACACAAAGTTGTAGAGAATTCAATTTCCTTAAAAATGAGCTTTGGATGGAAAATTGGTGATGAAGCATGTGAAAGTTATGGCTGGTCAAAGTTTAGTTGACTTTTCCTAAGAAAACCCTAATTTAGAAACCTTTGATTCTTGATGATCTGAAATCTCCTTGATGAATCATGATCAACCCTTGATCAAATGATGAAATTTACTTCATATACTTGATGTTGGAAAAAAATCATGAAGTTTGACTTTGGTTTGACCACAGTTGACCTTAGTTTGACTTTTTAACTGCTTTGACTGATTTTGACCTATCTGATCATCTGACTGAGCAAACCTTTGAGAAAAGTCTTGAAACTTGTCATGGGGATTCTTAAACACATATAAGATGTTATGAAGCTCACTTGAAGTCTTGGAAGTCCATTTAGCCTGATTAAAGTCAAAACCCTAGTTTAGGATGCATTGCTTAGGAGGATGCATTGTCTGAGGGAATTGTCAAACTTTCTGACTATTTGTGAACTTTGTGAACCTCGTGAACCTCATAAGATGTCTTGTGAACCTTGTGAACCTCATGGGAGGTCTTGTGAACCTCATAAAGTGTCTTGTAAACTTCATGAACCTCATGAAAGGTCTTGTGAACCTTGTGAACCTCATAAAGTGTCTTGTAAACTTCATGAACCTCATGAAAGGTCTTGTGAACCTTGTGAACCTCATAAAGTGTCTTGTAAACTTCATGAACCTCATGAAAGGTCTTGTGAACCTTGTGAACCTCATAAGCACACAAAGTCTTGTATTGTGAGGGCAAATTTTGGGGTGCAACACTATCACCGTACCTGGGCCTGTTCCTTACACAGACGATAGAGCCATTCCTTGGCATTATGGCTCAGATGTATATGTGGCTGGACAGAAGTTTGAGAGCAAATCTGTTATTGTTGACCCGACTGTAGAGAATGTCGGAGGAGTTGGAGGCTTTACCAGAAGTGGGCGTTTATTTGCTCCCCCTGTGCTGAGAGGGGATCCTGAAGCTGAGGCTTCTGCTAAAGCCAAAGGAAAGCAAGCTGTGGTTGATGAGACAACTACTCCTGTTGCTGGGCAGGATACATTTGAAAAAGAGGTCGAGGAATTCATGCGGATTATCAAAAAGAGTGACTATAAGGTGGTCGGTCAGCTGAACCGGACACCTTCCAAGATATCCATTCTATCACTGCTGATGTGTTCTCCCGCACATAGAGAGGCCTTATTGAATGTACTGCAGATGGCCTATGTTCCTCAGGAAATCATTGTCAACCAACTTGAAGCTGTTGTAGGCAGTGTTAATGCAAGCCATGGCCTGGGATTTATAGACAGAGACCTCACGTCAGAGGGTCGAAACCACAACAAGGCACTGCATATCACTATGGAGTGCAAGGGTGTTGTGTTGTCACATGTTCTTGTAGATACAGGCTCTTCCCTTAATGTGCTTCCGAAGACGGCATTAATGAAGCTCAACGTTGATGGTATAGTCCTGCGACCAAGTGATCTGATTGTCAAAGCTTTTGATGGTTCGAGAAGATCAGTTTTTGGAGAGGTTGAGTTGCCCGTCAAGATAGGTTCTCAAGTCTTCAAAAGCATCTTCTACGTCATGGACATCCAGCCTGCATACAGCTGCTTGTTGGGACGCCCATGGTTACATGCTGCTGGAGCTGTTACTTCAACCCTGCATCAGAAGCTCAAATACGTGGTTGACGGCCAGGTTATCACAGTATGCGGAGAGGAGGACATCTTCGTAAGCCACTTGTCAACGTTCAAGTATGTAGAGATGGATGGAGAGATCCATGAGACTTTATTCCAAGCTTTCGAAGCAGTCAACGTCAGCATCTTGACTCCTGTGGAGAAGAGAAGTGAGAAAGAAGGTACCTCCATCCATTCTTACAAGCAAGCAATGGAGGTTGTTCAATCAGGAAGTGCCCAAGGCTGGGGCAAATTGTTGGAGCTAGAAAAGAAAGACGATAAGTTTGGCTTGGGTTATCAGCCTGGTGGATCTACTCCAAGTGGTAAGGCTATCACATTTACAAGTGTTAGGTTGCTCGACCGCAACCAGATCTGTGTGACAAGCCAAGATGGGGACAATGACGGTGACTGGGACAATTGGATTCACCCGTGCGCGCCCGGAGAGGTGCTAAGGAACTGGTCTGCTGAAGACATCATACAAGTTACCTGGCACTCAGAGTAATTCATTTTGTTTCCTTTTATTATCATACTGCATTGTCAAATCCAGCATTCTTCCCAAGATGCTAGGATCCATTGTATTGGGCCACCACGTTTTGAATGCATCTTATTTTTGCTATGAAATAAAAGGACATTTTCAGACAAATTGTGTTCTCTTTCTTTGTTTTAAAATTTTTCACAAAATACAAAAATGGCAATGTGTTTTTCCTTTTTGTTTTTGTGTTTGCGTCTCTTTTTCAAAAATAGCAGATTCTGAATAAGCACATCATCTGTGCAATGTTGATCATCCGGATTCCATTGATAACGTTCCTGCTATGACTACGCATGACTTTGACAATCCTGTCTACCAAGCTGATGAAGGGGTTAAGGGAGACTGTGACCTCCCTGAAGAATTGGTCAGATTGTTGAAACAAGAGGAACGAGTTATTCAGCCTCATCAAGAAGAAATTGAGATCATCAACATTGGCAGTGAAGATGTGAAGAAAGAGATTAAGATTGGGGCCAGTCTGCAGGCCAACATCAAGAAAGAGCTGATCAGTATGCTGAGAGAGTATGTGGATATCTTTGCTTGGTCATATCAAGATATGCCAGGGTTGGATACCGACATCGTTGTGCATAAGCTACCTTTGAGAGAGGATTGTCCTCCTGTGAAACAGAAATTGAGAAGAACTCGTCCTGACATGGCGATGAAGATCAAAGTGGAGGTTCAGAAGCAATGGGATGCCGATTTCCTTGCTGTAACTAGTTATCCACCTTGGGTAGCTAACATTATACTTGTACCAAAGAAGGATGGCAAGGTACGGATGTGCATTGACTACCGGGATTTGAATAGAGCAAGCCCAAAAGATGACTTTCCGTTGCCTCACATTGATGTGTTGGTAGACAATACTACTCAATTATCGGTATTTTCCTTCATGGATGGCTTCTCCGGTTATAATCAGATTAAGATGGCGCCGGAGGACATGGAGAAGACAACGTTTATTACCCCGTGGGGTACATTCTGCTATAAGGTCATGCCCTTTGGTTTGAAGAACGCCGGGGCAACTTATCAACGGGCGATGGTCACATTGTTCCATGACATGATACACAAGGAGATTGAGTGTTATGTGGACGATATGATTGCTAAGTCCCGAGACGAAGAAGAGCATCTGGTCAACCTGAAGAATCTATTTGATAGACTGATCAAGTACAAGCTGAGGTTGAATCCCAACAAGTGCACTTTCGGAGTGCGTTCCGGGAAACTGCTGGGTTTCATTGTTAGTAAGAGAGGAATTGAGGTAGATCCTGCTAAAGTAAAAGTTATTCAAGATATGCCTGCACCGAGAACAGAAAAAGAGGTGCGCGGGTTTTTAGGGAGGTTGAACTACATTTCTCGGTTCATATCTCATCTAACTACCACGTGCGAACCAATATTCAAATTGCTAAGAAAAGAGCAAACGGTCAGGTGGAACAAAGACTGCCAAAGAGCTTTTGACAAAATAAAAGAATATTTGCAGGAGCCTCCAATTCTAATGCCTCCAGTTGAAGGAAGACCTTTAATCATGTACTTGATTGTGCTAGAAGGGTCAATGGGGTGTGTTCTAGGCCAACATGACGAGTCTGGTCGAAAAGAGTACGCTATTTATTACCTTAGCAAAAAGTTTACCGACTGTGAATCCCGTTACTCACTGCTCGAGAAAACTTGCTGCGCTTTGGTATGGACTGCTCGCCGACTGAGACAGTATATGTTGACCCATACCACACTGTTAATTTCCAAAATGGATCCTGTCAAGTACATCTTTGAGAAACCAGCGTTAACCGGAAGGGTTGCTAGGTGGCAGATGATTTTAACTGAATATGACATCCAATATACTTCTCAGAAAGCCATCAAGGGAAGTGTATTGTCGGATTACCTTGCACATCAACCTCTTGAAGATGATTATCAGCCAATGAAGTTTGATTTCCCTGATGAGGACATCATGTACCTCAAAGCAAACGATTGCGAGGAACCACTTCCGGAGGAGGGGCCAGACCCTGAATCCAAATGGAAGTTGATGTTTGATGGGGCAGTCAATATCAATGGACATGGAGTTGGTGCCGTTCTTATCACTCCCGAAGGCGTTCACTTACCCTTCGCTGCCAGAATTACATTTGGCTGCACCAACAATAAAGCGGAATACGAGGCATGCATAATGGGAATAGAGGAGGCAATTAATCTTCGGATTAAGAACCTTGACATATTCGGAGATTCAGCCCTCGTTATTAACCAAGTTACCAACAAGTGGTATACGCATCAAAAGCATCTAATTCCATACAGGGATTATGCTAGAAAACTGTTGACGTTCTTCACAATGGTTAAACTTCAATACATACCACGTGATGAAAATCAGTTTGTCGATGCATTGGCCACTCTTTCTTCGTCAATCAAAGTCTTATGTTGGAATTATGTGCCCAGAATTGACATCTCCAGGCTTGACGCTCCAGCTCATGCCTTCTCTGTAGACGCCGTGTCTGATGAGAAACCTTGGTATTTTGATATCAAGTTATTCCTGGAAAATCAAGAATACCCAGTTGGGGCATCTTCCAATGACAAGAAGACCTTGAGGCGACTTGCTGCTAGCTTCTTCTTGAACACAGATGGGGTTTTGTACAAGAGAAACTTTGACATGGTCTTGCTCAGATGCATGGATAGACACGAAGCAAGCCTGTTAATGCAGGAAGTCAACGAAGGATATTTCGGTACCCATGCAGGAGGGCATACTATGGCAAAGAAATTGCTGAGATCAGGGTATTACTGGATGACAATGGATGCAGACTGTTGTTCATTCGCTCGTAAGTGCCAAAAGTGCCAAATATATGCAAACAAAGTTCATGTTCCTCCAAGCCCGCTCAACGTCATGTCATCTCCTTTGCCCTTTTCTATGTGGGGCATTGACATGATCGGAAAGATAGAGCCAACTGCTTCAAATGGTCATCGCTTCATCTTGGTCGCGATTGATTACTTCACGAAATGGGTAGAAGCAGCGTCTTATGCCGACGTCACTCGTCAAGTGGTGGCAAGATTTCTGAAAAGGGATATCATATGCAGATACGGAGTGCCCAAAAGGATCATTACTGACAATGGTTCTACTCTTAACAACAAGATGATGGTAGACTTGTGTCGGGACTTCAAGATACAACATCACAATTCTTCTCCTTACCGACCAAAGATTAATGGTGCGGTAGAGGCAGCAAACAAGAATATCAAGAAGATTGTGCAGAAAATGGTTGTCACCTACAAAGATTGGCATGAGATGTTACCATTGGCGTTGCATGGGTACCGTACGTCAGTCAGTACGTCAACAGGGGCAACTCCCTTCTCTCTGGTATATGGTATGGAAGCAGTCCTGCCCGTTGAAGTAAAGATTCCTTCATTGCGTGTGATGATGGATGTAAAGCTTGATGAGGCTGAATGGGTGCGTGCTTGTTACAATCAGCTATGTCTAATTGAGGAAAAAAGATTAGCGGCTATTTGTCATGGTCAGCTTTATCAGAGGAGAATGAAGCGTGCATTCGACCAACGAGTACGTACTCGGGAGTATCAAGTGGGAAAGCTTGTATTGAAGAGGATTGTTCCTCCAGGTTTAGATCACAGGGGCAAGTGGACCCCAAACTACGAAGGACCATTCATAGTGAAGAAAGTCTTCTCAGGAGGAGCACTGATGCTCACCACTATGGATGGAGATGACTTCCAGTCCCCTGTTAACTCGGACACAGTTAAAAAATACTTTGCATAAGAGACCCGCTGGACACAAAAACAGAATTAAAGTCCAGGCAAAAAAAAGGGCATCCCAGCGAGCTAAAAACAGAATAAAAAGCTCGGGAAAAAGTTAGGGAAATAAAAAAAAATGTACACCCGCTGAGTTGAAAAGCCGCATTGGACAGCTCAGGCAAAAAAGGGTATCCCGATGGATTGAAAACCTGAAAGGGCGATCCACGCAAAACAAGGGAATAAGCGAACAACTGCGATCCGAGTAATCTGAACCACGTCATTGTTTCATACAACCTGACAATATCAGAAGGATAGGAATCAGTCCCTTCATCCTCTCAGAAAGCAAAAGCAGAATGGAGAGTCTTGAAGACGTGCTGGTCATAGCAGAAATGGAACTCATTAGAATGTCGTGTCCATTGCCATTAGGATAGTTTCTTTTCCCAATTTTATGGTGGCTACCTCTTTCCAGGTGGTTGCTTCCTGATGTAAATCTTTGCCAATTCAGAGGCCTTTCAATAAAAAGAATATTCAGTCAAAAAGCTGTGTGTGTTTATTTTTGTTTTCAAAATGTCCTAAATTTTTGGCAAAAATAGCATTGCATTTGAACATGGTGATAATTTGAAAGAAAATGACATGCAGGGAAACTGTAAACCCTCTTTGAGTGTCGGGTGACTATGGATGAACAGATCATACCATGCAAATCCCCAGGGCACACTTGTGTTTTCTGTTGTTGCAGGTTGCAGGATGGCGTCACATTCTCCCAAGCAATTTCCTCTTCCCCAGTAGAGTGTCTCCAGCAGAATTCTTCCCCAGCTAAACCATGGCAAGCAGACCAAGAAATTTATTCTTCCTCAGTGGAGTATGCCCAGCAGGTATCTGAAAGCCTGACATCCCCAAGTAGAATTCTATCCCCAGCAAAGGTTACAGCCAGAGTTCAGAATCAGCATGTTCTCCCCAGCCAGAGCAGTGTTGAGGCATCTTTCCCAGCCAAGTCTGAAGATGATCTTTCCCCACAGAGTTCATATTTGATTTTCACTTCCGGCAGTGAAATATTCCCCAGCGAAGTTGTCATTCTTTAGGCCAATTTGATGATACAAGCAGGTATTCATCACCTTAGTCAGAGTTAGGTATTCAGGCCTCCTGACTTGATTTCCCTGCATAATTGTAACTCAGGGACCCCTTCAGGCACTTGTTTGGTGCTCGTCTGGAATCTCTAGCACTCGTCTGTGCTCTAGCCTTGTTTATTGCTCGTCTGCAATCTCCCGCACCCGTCTGTGCTCTTGCTTTGTTTGTTGCTCGTCTGCAACTTTCCAACACTCGTCTGTGTTCGTATTTTATTGTTGCTCGTCTGCATCTCTCAACACTCGTCTGTGTTATCACTTCGGTATTGCTCGTCTGCCTTCCCCAACAGTGGTCCATGATTACCTTGATATTGCTCGTCTGCAATGTCAAACACTCGTCTGTGTTTTGAGGTCCTGATATTCATTTGTTGTTGCTCGTCTGCAATTCCCAATACTCATCTGTGTTATCATTTGCGGTTGCTCGTCTGCAATTTCCAGCACTCGTCTGTGTTTATTATCTGTTTGAAGCTCATCTGCTTTGCTTGGATACTCGTCTGTATCATTCCCAACACTTGTCTGTGTTAGTTTACATCTGTATGTGAGGATTTGTTGTTTGTCTTGGTACTATTCTGTGATTATTCCAAATGCTCGTCTGTGTTTGAATTTCTGGTATTCGTCTATACCAGTGGTTGATACTTGTCTGTATCATTGCCTGAAGCGCTCGTCTGTGTTTCTTGGATCATCGTCTGGTATTCGTCTGTATCATTGACTTGTGGCACTCGTCTGTGTTATCTTGATGATCATCCAATGCTCGTCTGTATTGAAGAGGTTTAAAATCCTGATAGTGGGAATTGATGTCAAAATGGTTACCGGTCCTGGCGTAACAGGTAAATCCGAAGGAGGCTCGTCTGTCTCAGGCACCATTATTATTGTTGCACCTGGCGTAACAGGTTGGCTCATAAGACTCTTCTGTCTTATACCATATATCCGCGGATAATATATGAAGAAGGTTCGTCTACCTTGATTAGGCATGTCTATCCCACAGACTTTAATGCATCCCCGTCCTGGCGTAACAGGTATATCTGAAGGAGATTCGTCTATCTCAAGTCATATGTTCTTGCAGTGTTTGAGGACTCATATGTCCAGTTCCTGGCGTAACAGGATTGTTTGAAGAAGACTCGTCTGTCTTAGTGTTCTTATTCCAGATATCAGTTTCAACTTGGAAAAAGATCGTCTGCTTTCTTCTCCCCTTCAGTCACCAAAGCGTCTTTTGGTTGGGTTTATTTCCCAGTTTTTGCATCCTTCGTCAGAGTGCAAATTTCTGGTCTTTTCGGTATTCAACCACAGTTTATCTTGAACGGTCGATAGCCCGTACTACCATCCTTTTCAGATCAACTGATGTTTGAATAGGGGCAGTTGTAACACCCCAAATTTTCCCTCTTCATTTTAAGCATCATATCACATCATATTCATCATATTCATATCATTTTCTTAGCATCCTAGCATGGAAAGATGAGTCATAACATTCTTCATGTCCTAGCATCAAGCATATGGTCATCTGTGGAGGTTCTTGGGTCATCACAAGCCATGACAAGGGTCCCAATGAGTTTTTACAAGTCCTATGGTGAGTCTACACTCCATTTACAAGATCAAGTCCATTGGCAAAAGCTCAGAAGATTGCATGATCACCAGAGGTCTCAGGACAAGGCAAAGCTCCTATACAAGGCACCTAAACTAGGGTTTGATATTCAAGCACCAAAACCTCACAACTTTGGCCATTTCATTTGGGCAAAGTCTTATATATGTCAAGAGGGTCCTAGGTGTCAATTTTCATGAGAAAATTCCATGTGGAAGTCAGAGAATTCCTCAGTTGCTTGCAGATGAAGTAATTGGTCAACTGTGCCCTGAAAAAGCCAACTGTGTAATTTCAAGGGGTATAACCCAATTTGTTTGGCCAAGAGGGGTCCTTACAATGTTATAAGAGGTTTGGGATGATCAAAGTTCAAGAATCATGGAGATTTGACGGGTTTTGCCAAAATGGTACAAAGTTGGTTTTGTGAAATTTCCAAATTTGGCAACTTTTGCCCTAATTTTCAAATGGCCTTAACATGATCAAAAATTCTTCAAATGGACCAAAGTCAAACATGAAAGTTGGAGAGTAAGGGCTCCCATTTTCAAAAAGTACAATTACATTTTCATGGGATTTGTGGTTCATCCTATAGGTCCTTCGAAAATCTTGTCAAAATTAGGGCAAATTCAACTTTTCATGCATGCACCAAATGCAAGAAGCTTCAAAACTTATTTGTAAGACTTGTTATTGGTTCAATTTGGTTTCAATGATACAATACATCACATTTTGATCAATTTTCTCCAAAGAAACTCCAATTTTCGTGCACAATAAGAAAGTTACTCCAAAAGTGGATTATTTGCAAAATCATGAAAAATGTGTGATACCTCAATCCAATGGCCAAGATCCTTTGTATAATGATTAAGGGTACAGATTGCATTGCACATGGGCTGAGAATGCAAGCAAGGCATAAGGGTGGCATGTTATCTCACATTTTGCAAAATTTGCAAAATCACACATACCTCATGATCTACACGTGCAAACTTCTCAATTCTTTCAGCATTGCATTGTGAGAGCATACTTAAGCAGCTAGGGTTTCAGAATTGTGGACCTCTCTCTCATTCTATCATTTCCAACTTCTTGCAACCTTTGCATTTTCTCTCATTTCTCTTCATACAAGCACTCAATCTCAAGACAAATTGTGGATTTATGATCAGTGAAAGCTAAGGATCATTAAACAACCATTCATTCAAGCTTTCTCTCAAGTTTAGCAACATTGCCATTTCAGGGCAGGTGTGAGCAAATCTCAAGATCCAGCTTATTTCAAGACTTTAGATGCATTTATTTTGCATCTAGAGTGAGTGTGGAGTAATTGGCATGCATCATTTGGTCTTCTATCTCACTGAATCAAGATCTTCACCTCAGGTATGGATCCAAATCTTGTGATCTTAAAATGAAATTAATGAGGTGTTTTGTGATGTGTGAAGTTAACTGATCATTCTGCACGTTTTAGATTTGAAATTGATGCATTGTAGTGAAAGTTATGTGAATTTCAGTTTTGATGGTTCAACTTGTTCTTGTTCGATCCCTTCGATTCATTAGGTTTTAGGAATTTTTGATCTCATTTTTGGAATCAGGGCATGTTGTTTAGTCAATTTGGAGGTCTTGATCAATTTATATTAGGTTTTATGTGTTTGGTGTGAATTTCGTTGCCGGAGCCCTAGCTCCGGTCACCGGAAACTGGGTTTGTTTGCTAGGGTTTGCGCAAGGTTGAAGAAAACTTTTTGGCCTTTGGATCTCTCTCACGTGCGTCCAGGATCATGCCACCTAGACCTAGCCCTCAGCCTCCATATCACGTGAATTTTATTTCATTTTATTATTTTATGTTTCTCAGCCCATGTTACTTACTATGTTCCAGCCACTCACATCTCTCCATTTCTCCACGTCAATTAATGAAAGGATAATCATGCGCGTCAGATGCATCCTGCGTTCCTCATTTTTCCAATTTTATTTCATTAAATCCCACCCTAATTCACATAAACCTGCGCATTGAGCTGGGCCCAGAGTGGCTATTCACACCCCTCAGTTGTAAGCCCAAACCAATTACAACATGAAACCTTTACTTCCTGCACCTCCAACCCAATATTCTTTTTATTTCTTTTTCATTAATTTTCTTTTATTTCATTTTTAGTTTCTAATTTATTAAAATAGTTCCCTTCATTAAAAAATTCTCAAAACAATCATGAGTCATCTTTGAAGTGTCTTTTATTTTTATATATTTTTTTATTTTTCATTTTTCCATTTCCACGTGTCATAATTAATTCTTCATTTCAATTAGCTTCTTTTTAAGTTCATTTTGAGTACACTGCCTTGTAAAATTTCCATAGACTTCATTATTTTGAGTTTTTTTCTCATTCTTTTTGCTCTGGATTCTTAAGATGATTTAGTTCTTGTGTGATTTTCCCCCTGATTTTTAGAATTTTATTTCTTGGGTCTTGGTCATTTGACTTGTGGTGGAAGTTTGTAACCCTAGTTTGTGTTCTTGCCTCCTTTTGACTTAGTTTGCTTCTGAATATTTCCAAATCCTTTTGGCTCATTGATACACCATGTTTGAAGATCATTTGGTTTAAGTTGTGGAATTTTTAGGTGTTTGGTTGATTTGATTTTAATTTTATCTTGAACCTTGTCCCATTTTGCTTCCTTTGGACCTTTAGCTCTCTTATAAGCTTAGAAGGGAACTTGTGCCAACTTCTTCTTCTCATTTGGGGTTCTTTTGGGGTATGGGTACCTTCCTGGTCCTAGCTTAGGGTTTGTTTCTTTGGAATTTTGGTGTCTTGCTTACTTTTAAGTCCTTTCATTCCTTAAGTGTGTTTTCACTTCTTCCTTACTTCTTTCACTCCCATTTTGTGATTGTTTAGTATTGTGTGACCTTTCTCTTCATCTTTTTGGCTTCTTAAGCCCTTCTTCATCTTGTTTTGGTTCTGATATTGTGCATTTGAATCCATGTTTATGCATTGTTGCTTTGCATCCTCCTTAAGTGTGCATTTGTTTTCATATGTGTTCATGTTGCACCATTTTGACTTATAAGTTTCTCCTCTCATTCTTTTGTGTTTCATATGCATTGTGCATTTGTTCATACCATTTAATTTCTGTTTTTATGATGATGGCATGTGATTTGTCTCATTTTGCTTCACTTGTATGCATGTTACTAACCTTGCAGGGGCTATGGTAAGTGTGAGGTGTGGAAGTTGAGTTCCACATCTCCAAATCTCATCTCTTCCTCTTCTGTTTATTTGTACTAACTCTTTTGTTGTTGGGCTTAGGCCTTTCTCATCCTCTCTTTTTCTTCTTCTTCTCTTCTTCTCTTCTTCTTTCCTTCTTCATTAGGATAGAAACCACCCTAACCCTTAGGACATCCATGCATGTTAACACTTAGGAATCTTTAGTCCCCCTTTTAGAATTTTGCCTTTGTGATCCTTTTGGTTCTTCTTCTCTTCTCATCTCATAACCATAAAAAACATCTAAATAAGTTTGAAGTGATTTCTTGATCCATAGCCTTATCCCATAAGGTATGCTTGTAGTTTTCCCATCTTGGGATAGTACAAGTTTACCTTGTGATGCACAAGTCTGATCAAGGTATCTTCTTCATAAAGAAAAGCATAAAAAACACTTATTCACTGTAAATACCAAAAACACTTAATAATTTGACAAGTTAGTGAGCTTAGGCCCTAATCTTTGGTTTCAAGTTTTGGGGATCTTCTCCTTACTTGAGTGTGCTTGTTCTATTATTCCATCTTGGAATGTAGTGACAAGTGCACATTCCATTAAAGAGAGCTTGAGTTCACTTCCTTGTGACACACTCATAAAAAGCATCATAAAAAAACACAAACAAACAATAAGCGTCTTTCCTTCGGGAATTCTTTTCTCATCTCCTTCGCTCCGTACGCGAACTTGCTCCTACTTGTCACTTTGCAAGACGGTTACGTACTCGTCGTCCGAGTCTGCAACACCTGAGCAATGGCATAGGCAGTTCAAGACTTAATTCACAAGCAATTTCCTTGCCACCCCTAGTTAGGGGAACTACGGCGTCTCTGATCCTCATTATCCTGATGAGGTACGTAGGCAGCGGGGTAGGGCCCATTCGAGCATAATCTTTATTTTCCCTACATTTCCCCCTTGTTTTCTTATTCAGTTCCTTTATCAGTTTCTTTTCCAGTTCCAGTTTCTTTTCTATTTCTTTTCTTTTGTTGCAGTTTTCATACCCTCACCCTTTGAAACAGTATTCTTTGCAAGCGTGGATCCCGTCGGGTACGACGGACGATCTGGGTGCTAATACCTTCCCAGGTCGTAACCGACTCCCGAACTCAGTCTCTTTGGTTCGTAGGACCTGTGTCCTTCCTCTTCTTTCTTCTAGTTTGTGCAGCATTACCATTCCCTTTCTTCGGGATAAAAATGTCTGGCTGGCGACTCTAATCTTTTTCTGCGCCACTTTCGCGTTTGTACCAGGATGGAAATTCGGGGAGCGACAGGTTGGTGCACGTGTTTTTAGTAAGATTGATTTGAGATCCGGATATCACCAGATTCGTGTGAAAGAGGAGGATATTCAAAAGACGGCTTTTAGGACACGGTATGGTCATTACGAGTATTCCGTGATGCCATTCGGAGTTTCTAATGCGCCGGGTGTGTTTATGGAATACATGAATCGTATCTTCCATGAGCAGTTGGATCGTTTTGTGGTTGTGTTCATCGACGACATTTTGATTTATTCTAAGTTTCAAGAAGAGCATGAAGAGCATTTAAGGATTGTGTTACAGATTTTGAAAGAGAAACAATTGTATGCTAAGTTATCAAAGTGCGAGTTTTGGTTGTCGAAGGTAAGTTTTCTTGGGCATGTTATTTCCAATGGTGGCATTAGTGTTGATCTATCCAAGATTGATGCAGTAATGCAATGGGAAGTTCCTAGATCGGTTACGGAGATTCGAAGCTTTTTAGGCTTGGCGGGTTATTATCAGAGGTTTGTTGAAGGATTTTCAAAGTTGGCACTTCCATTAACGCAGTTGACTTGTAAAGGAAAGACTTTCATTTGAGATATTCAGTGTGAAGAGAGTTTCATGGAACTTATGAGAAGGTTAACAACGGCTCCGATCTTGATTTTTCTGAATCCGACGGAACCATTTGTGGTGTTTTGTGATGCTTCATTGTTTGGGTTAGGTGGTGTTTTGATGCAAGATGGAAAAGTTGTAGCTTATGCTTTAAGACAATTGAGGGTGCATGAAAAGAATTATCCTACGCATGATTTGGAATTAGCGTCTGTGGTTTTTGCTCTAAAAGTTTAGAGGCATTATCTTTATGGTGCGAGGTTCGAAGTCTTTAGTGATCACAAAAGTTTGAAGTATTTATTCGATCAAAAGGAATTGAACATGAGACAAAGGAGATGGTTAGTGTCGCTCCCTGGATTTCCATCCTGGTACAAACGCGAAAGTGGCGCGGAAAGAGGTAGAGTTGCCAGCCAGGCATTTTTATCCCGAAGGAACGGGAATGGTAATGCTGCACAAACCAGAGGAAAAGAAAAGGAAAGACACGGGTCTTGCGAACCAAAGAGACTGATTTCGGGAGTCAGTTACGACCTGGAAAGGTATTAGCACCCAGATCGTCCGCCGTACCCGACGGGATCCACGTTTGCAAAGAAATCTGTTTCAAAGGGTGAAGAAATGAAAACTGCTGCAAAGAAAAGGAACTGAACTGGATAAAAAAGAAAATAAAAGGGAACTGAAAAAGAAACGAAAAGGGAAAATGTAGGGAAAATAAAAGATTCTGCTCGAACGGGCCCTAACCCGCTACCTACGTACCTCATCTGGACAATGA
The DNA here is from genome assembly GCA_963966055.1 of Lathyrus aphaca. NCBI lineage: Eukaryota > Viridiplantae > Streptophyta > Magnoliopsida > Fabales > Fabaceae > Lathyrus > Lathyrus aphaca. The sequence goes on along the minus strand of OZ014525.1, from coordinate 262,747,494 downwards.
GGATCAGAGTCGCTGTAGTTCCCCTAACTAGGGGTGGAAAATATTTCTTGTGTCTTAAGGCTTGAACTGCCTATGTCAATGCTCAGGTGTTGTAGGCTCGGACGACGAGTGCTTTACCATCTTGAAAAGTGACAAGTAGGAGCAAGTTCGCGTACGGAGCGAAGGTGATGAGAAAAGAAGTCCCGAAGGAGAGACACTTATTGTTTTTTTGTGTTTTTTAGAAGATTTTATTGGTGTGGAACAAGGAAGTGAACTCAAGTTCTTTTCTATGGAATGTGTACTTGCTACTACATTCCAAGATGGAATAATAGAACAAGCACACTCAAGTAAGGAGAAGATCCCCAAAACTTGATTCCAGAGATTAGGGCCTAAGCTCACTAACTCGTTGAATTTATTAAGTGTTTTTGGATTTTCTTTAATGAGGAAGAAGAGAAAGACTCAAAGGTTTAAAAGAAAAAACACTAAAGGGAACTCGATCCTAAAAGTGGTCATGCAATGATTGGTCCTATAGTTGAGTTTTCTATCCTATTCCAACTTAATTCAAAATTAAGTTTGATTAGGCACCTAAGAGGAAAGCTCGTGACCTAGGCACAAGTGACCCAATAGACAAGCCAAATAAAAGGCAAACTCAAGAATTAAACAAGTCTCAAGTGAAGAAGAAAAAGAGAAATAAGATGAAGAAGAAATAAATGTGCGCTAGACTATTAATTTAATCCTAAATTTTTCAATACCACACCATTAATACCATATGTATAATTAAAAAAATATCTACATAAATTCAACCATGAGTATAAAAAGTTCTAAACACAAATTCAAACAAATATAATAATAACAAACCAAAATTTAACCTTAAATCCATATATTAGAATATAGTAATTAACCAAACTCTATACATGTATATGTTGATAAATTAAAAAAAAAATAGAAATTAAGTAAAAGAAAAAAAAACGAAATTAATCCTTATGCAACATGTAACAAGATTAGTAATATGTAAGAATAAGTAATTAACTAAGTGTAACAAACAAAAGTTAACCAAAGTATTAGTATCATTTGTTTTCAAGATAAAACAACATGGCAGCGCCCACTTTCTCACCAACAGCAAGTTGGCATTCTCAAATTCTCACTCCCAACAACCAATTAATAAATGACACATGGCATGGCATGGAAAGAAAACAAACACAACTTAGTGTCATATAGTAAATGCAACATTCTTCTCATCTTAATATCAATAGTTAGTTTAAAATGAATCCATGTTAGCTTATCTACAATATTTACATAACAACAGCATTCACACTCAAAAAGAGAGGATGCACAATGCAATATCAGCAACGAAATTTGAACCGAAAGTAATAACGTAGATGTGAAACATTCAAACCTGAGCATAAAGATGCAGCAACAAGAAATGATCTTATAGATTTGTTTTCATGGTGCTATGACAAACCAAAGATCACAAAGAAGAGTAAGCTAGTGGATGAAATTTACACTAATTCGATCGACAACGAAATGCACAAAATAATAAACATTTTAAGCAATTCAACAATCAACAAAATACGCTAATAAAAATTCGTAGGAAGTATGCACATATGGAAGAAACAAAACAACGTTCTTGCAATGGGAAGTGTAAACAAAAACTGATAGATTACGACACGATATCGACATTCGAAAATAAAAATCCATAGCATACATGTTTGAAGTGGTCAGTACCGATAAAACTCATCAAAATCAACACATAAAACAAACAATGTTCAAACCGAAACCAAGTAGCAGCATTTTTTCTGAAAAACAGATTGCAACAAATCAACGGAAAATAATTGAAATCGAAATAACCAAAACACCAATGGTATGATTAATATGCACTGAAACCGAAACTAATAGTCCAAACAATACAAAGCAACGATAGATACATTTGAAAGAGTTCGAAGTCGTTAGCGAAATGTCGACACAACCTTCATTATTGTTACCTCTCACAGTATGTCTGTGTTGCGATGGAAACAATTTTTTCAATGAAGGATAACAACAAGTCAACAAGATTTTCTCTGATTTTTTTCTTTGAAAGTGTTCGAGTTCCCTTATAAGATCAAGAGCAAGACGTATACAGTGGTGTCAGTGCCGTGTTTGAGTTGGCTATGAAAAGATGATGGAAAAGAATACTTGTAGGGAGCTTTTGGTGATGGAAATGAAGGATGTTGGGAAGGTTTTGAGTTTGTGAAAGGGAGGAAATTTGTAGGAAGGTTAATGAACATGATTATGACACAGTAGCAATGGATAAAAAGAATTTGTGAAAGTTGGATGATGAACAATGAATGAATCCGAAGTCACAATAGAAGCACCGTTTTTTTTATAGGGATTAGGTTTTCAACCCTTTTGTATGAAGTTAAACCTGGTTTTTATTCTATATCACAACTTAATGGGCTACAAAAAAATGGGCTTATGATAGTCTTGTAACATGACGAGTTTTGCTGAATTTGTATCATTTATTTATATTCTTTTGGCATATGGTTCAAGAAAAAGTGTGTATTACAAAAGAAATTGGAATTGGAGTTTTTAACATGGTTTAGAAATGGGATAAAGATGTGGTTAAAGTCATGAATAAAATAAATAATAATTTTTTTTTTGGTAAGGAAGTGATTTTTGGATTTGAATAGTTAAACTTAAAAATGGATAAAAATGTGATGTAAAGAAGAAAGGTTTAATGGTTGATGGATATTGAACTTAGAATGTGAATACGGGTATTGAAAAAAAAAGGATCTTAGAATTGGATTATGAATTAAACTAAAAAATGAATTAAAATTTGGATAACTGGATTATGGACGAAACAAATAAATGATGATGACTTAAATGACCCCACAACTTCACTCAAACCTTTTCCACGCATCTCTGAGAAAAAAGAATCTCCCGAACAAACTGAATAATTTGTCTCGGAAACAAATGATCATCTGAACTAATAACCTTCTGAACTCCTGACCAAATAAATCATGAATCAATTTGAATTCATCTGAGTCAATCATCGGGAAAATAAATCCACAGATGGACACAATTGAACTTGCGATGATCTTGATAAACCCGATTTTCTGAATCAAACCTCACACGAACCGACACTTGATAACCTGAAGAATTGCACACCACAACCTTGGATACACGCTGCCTGAGAAGTCAACCATTGACACATACATCTTGCACTTGAAGAAATCTCTTGATAGTTTGACCAAGATTAGGTCAAACATGCATCTGAATTGGATCGTGAATGAACAACCACCCTTGAACCGAATCCAGAGCTTTTGAGATGTTGAGAAAGAAGAAAAGCCTTGTAACTTGGTGAAGAAGAGACCCATAATTCACACTTCATTTCCAAATAAATCAATGTATAATCTTCAAACGTGAAACCCTCGAATACCACTTAATAAGGGAAATAAACCTTAATCCAGCGACAGGTGCATAAGAGGATGACGCCATTGAGGTTGCATAACCAAGACCTTGAATTCTCCTAATAACCAAACATAGGGTGTGAAACCCTAATTATTCAAATGATGTTGATCCCATGTCTCAGGAGCTCGATGCAAATGAATGCAAATGTTTAATGACCTAATGAGGATGCATATGAACATGAAACAAAAAGTCAGTTAAAGTTAGAAAATTAGAGGGAAAATTTAGGGTGTTACAGCTAGAACGTTTGAAGGATTATGATTTTGGTTTGAATTACCATTCGGGTAAGGAGAATGTGGTGGGCGATGCCTTAAGTCGTAAGTTGTTACATATGTCCGCATTGATGATAAGAGAATGGGAACTTTTGGAGAATTTTAGAGACTTGAGTTTGGTTTGTGAGATGACGCCGAGAAGCGTGGGACTTGGTATGCTACGTGTTACGAATGATTTTCTTGCAACCGTTTGTGAAAAGCAAAAGTTGGATTTGAAATTTTTTGATTTGATAATGAATGAGAATGAGGATTTCAAGGTTGATAATTTTGGAGTTTTGAGATTTCGTGGTCGTATTTGTATTCCCGATGATGAGGAGTTGAAAAAGATGATACTGGAAGAGGGACACTGAAGTAATTTAAGTATACATCCGGGAACGAATAAGATGTACCAAGATTTGAAGAAGATCTTTTGGTGGTCCAGATTAAAGAGAGATGTAGCTCATTTTGTTTATGCGTGTTTGACTTGTCAGAAGTCTAAGGTGGAACATCAGAAGCCTAGTGGTTTGATGCAACTGTTGGATATTCCGGAACGGAAATGGGATAGTATATCGATGGATTTTGTTACGGGTTTACCGAATACGCAAAGAGGTCATAATGCTATTTGGGTAATTGTGGATAGGCTTACTAAATCTGCTCACTTTATTCCGATTGATATTAGTTATTCTTTGGAGAAGCTAGCCGAGATTTATGTTTTTGTGATTGTGAAGTTGCATGGAGTTTCTAAGAGTATTGTATCGGATAGAGATCCTAGATTTACATCGAGGTTTTGGGAAATTTTGCAAAAGGCTTTGGGTTCTAAGCCTAGATTGAGTTCGGCTTACCATCCGCAAACGGACGGTCAAACCGAGAGGACAATTCAATCGTTGGAGGATTTGTTGCGTGCTTGTGTGCTAGAGAAAAGGTGGTGTTTGGGATAGTTATTTAGAATTGATTGAGTTCACATATAATAACAGTTTTCATTCGAGTATTGGTATGGCACCATTTGAGGCTTTGTATGGTCGGAGATGTTGAACACCTTTGTGTTGGCATGAAACCGAGGAAAGAACGGTAGTTGGACCGGAAATGGTACAATAAACAACGGAAAAAGTTAAGTTTATTCGGGAGAAGATGAGAGCTTCTCAAAGGAGACAAAAGAGTTATCATGACAAGAGAAGGAAGGATCTTAAGTTTTAGGAAGGCGACGATGTGTTCCTGAGAGTTACACCGGTTACGAATGTGGGTCGTGCTTTGAAGTCAAAGAAGTTGACTTCTCTTTTCATTGGACCGTATCAGATTACTGCACGAGTGAGTGTTGTGGCTTATCGTGTGGCATTGCCTCCGAATCTTTCGAATTTGCATGATGTGTTCCATATCTTGCAACTTCGGAAGTATGTTCCGGATCCGTCACATGTTATTCCTATGGACGAGGTTGAAGTAAGAGATAACCTTACGGTGGAAGCTTTGCCGTTTAGGATTTTGGATCGTGAAATTAAGAAGCTAAGAGGCAAGGATATTGCGCTTGTGAAAGTGGCGTGGGGAGGCGTTGCGGAAGGCAATATGACTTGGGAATTCGAGAGTAGGATGCGCAAGTCGTATCCGGGGTTGTTTGGATCAGGTAATATTTTCGAGGACGAAAATTTCTAAATTAGGGGAGAGTTGTAACGCCCCGATTCGATTTTCCCAATTTTTGTGGAGTCTTTTATTTTATTTGTATGATAATTGTTTTATTTGTGAAATTATCATGATGATATGATATGTTGAGGAATTAATGTGATATGTTGGTGTGATATGTGATTTTACCGTTTTGTGAATTTTCGGGTAAAATTGGTTTGGAGGGTATTTTAGATATTTGTTAATTAGTAATAAGTTAGAAATTAGTAGAATTGGTATTTTGTGAGAGAATGATATTTGATTGGAAAGAGTAGAAAATAGAAATAGAAAGAAAAAGAATATAAGAGAGTGAGAAAGAGTGAAATAGAAAGTTGGTAAGAAGAGAAAGAAAAAGAGAAGGAAGAAAAGGAGAGAAGAGAAAAAGAAGAGAAAAGAGGGAAAGTTGGAAAAACTTCAAGATGGCTCCTAGGAATCGGTATAATCGGGTAAGGGTGATAAACATTGTTATCTTAATATTGTGTATGATTATGTATGTGTTTGATTGGTTGAGTTTTGGTTTTGATGGAAGTTTAGAGAAGATGAATAGTTAGGGTTTTAGAGAAAATGTGAGAAATCGGTAGATTAATGGTTAGAAATCGTTATAATCGAAGTATGATGTTAGATATATGCTTTAGATCATGTTTATGGAAGTATTTTGGAGATTTGGGGTGTTTGGAGTTGACTTTTATGCAGCTGGAAATTCTGGAATTCGCAGTGGTCGCTCAGCGAGCTATCCCTCGCTCAGCGAAAGTTCCAGGGAGATTCTCACTCAGCGAGCGAGAGGGCGCTCAACGAGCCTGTAGGTTTTTGAGAAAATTGTGTTTTAATCTGTAGCTTTAGTTTTGGGTATCCGTTTTTAGTGTTCCTAATATTGATTCGAAGCTAGAAATGCGTAGAAACTAATGATGCTAAGAAATGTAATTTTTAGCCGACTTTCACCCGACTTTTCCGATAAAACGTAAATGAATTACTTATGGAAATGTGGGTTGATGTGATGTTGTGGTCGTTTGGCAAATGATACATTGTCTGAATTGAATGTCAATGTGTGTTAATTGAATGAGATGAATGCATAATTATGTTGTGAATAACTTATGCATTTTCAAGAATGTTGTGTGTCATTTTGGATGTAAAGCATAATGTATGCATTCTTGTGTTGTGGGATTCTTTGTGAATCCGTTGTAGCATCGTGTGCTCATGTGGAGTGTGAGCGATGACAACAACAAGATCGTGTGCCCATGTGGGGTGTGAGCGATCAGATTGTGTGCCTGTGTGAGGTGTGAGCAATCCATAAACATCGTGTGCCCGTGTGGCGTGTGAGCGATGGGTGATTTATTCACATTGATTGTGTGCCCATGTGGGGTGTGAGCAATCAGATTGTGTGCCCGTGCAGGGTGTGAGAAATCCATAAACATTGTGTGCCCATGTGGGGTGTGAGCAATGGGGAACATCGTGTGCCCGACGGGGAGTTACTTTAGGTAACAAGCGATGATTCCATTTGGTTCCTGAGTGAACTTGCTGAAATGTTGAGTCGGTACCGCATTGCATCTGTATAAAGTCGCGTGTCGGTCTCTATGAGTTGCATTTTTATCATTATGATATGCAGAAGTAAACATGAGTGTGCATATGTTTATTTGGAGTATTATGGAGATAATAGTATGTGTGATGAAACATACTTGTTTGTATATATGCACGTTTGATATGTGTATATGTATGTGATTTATACATTTGTAATGTATATGTGTGATTAAACATAGCTAGACGTATGTTTATGCGGAATGAATAGAGTTAAGGAATAAACATAAATAATATAAGTTTATGTGAATTGGTGAATTATGCGTAATTAAAATGTTTGATCGATATTGATGTACACGTTGCGATGTGTATAGGTGATAAGGAATGATTTGTGGTGAGAATACGCTTTATGTGCATTTTATATGTTGAGATATATAATTATATGCAATATAATTATGATAATGTTTCTCACCCTTCTACTATTTTATGATGCTCTATGAGGCATTGCAGAGTAGGTTGCTGGATGATATTTTTGTGAAGCTCGTCTTCATCTTTTGGTCGGTCGGCTCTGATATGTAGCACCAGGTAGCTAGGATCGGCTTGATGCCTTTTTGTGATTGCATTTGTATATGTATTTTTATGATAGATGTTTTATTTAAACATGGCATTATTTTGGTGATTCAAACTTGTGGATATATTTATGATAAGTATATAAGTTTGAAATTGTTATGTGGTTTCCGCTGTTATTTGAATTGAATGAATACGGGTGTAAGGATGAAATTCGATTGTGTGCATGTTACCCCGTTTGTTGCATATCTTTATTGAGCAAGTGTTGTATGATCTCAATTTCAAGTATAATGTGGCATTGTTACTTTTATACCATGTTTCAAATATTACTCTGATGGAATTTTTAATATGTGCCTAAATGATTTAATTGCTTATTTGGGGTATAGGAAGGGGGTGTTACAAGCTTCGTTCAAGTCAAATTTTATGTCATTTTCTCTCGTGCGAAGTTCGCAAGTTTATTTTTTTCACATTCGTTTTTATTTTTCTTTACCGACCCCTAGTGATAGTTTCCATCATTAGGAAACTATCACCATTTTAATTGTTTCCAGCCACTGAATTATTGTTTACTATTCAAGTTTTCGGAAGTTTGGTTGATCAAGAACATTGCAACCAGGTTTCTAATTTTTAATGCTTTATTGTTTATTTATCACCGTCTTTATTTATATTATGAATTATTTCTCCTTCTACCTTTCTTTGTTCTTATTTAATATGCCCGACTAAACCGTTAATCAATATGTAGTTGTCTAACCGAAACGAATTCGGTAGAATTAGGCTATTGCTTTAAATTAAGTTATTTTCCGGTTTCGATTTCTTGTTTTAAATAACTTTCGTTACGAGATTAAGAGAGTATAAAAGATTAGGATTAAGACCACGAGAGTGTGAGATCATAATCAGATAGCTGAAATCGGGCATTTATTTTAAATACAGCGGAAGCACTTTAAAACCAATTAGAACCTTTATGTTCCCAAAATTATTTCTAACTTCAATTGACACATCTAGAGCGCTCAATTGAACTAAGGAGTATAGTAATAGGCAAGACCACGAGAGTGTGAGTCAACGACTTTTAAACCGAGAGTTTCTTCGGAGAGATTACTTAACAAACTTTAATAAGATAAACCTCTATTGAATTCGCGAATGCGGATCAATTACGTACCAATATCATTACCATTAATTAATTCTTCACCATTTAAAACCAAAAACATCTTTTGCCTTAGCTAAACATAGTAGCACCCGATTGCACTAGGTTGATTATCGAGTCTCTGTGGGATTGATATCTTTTATTACTACTTAATAGACTGTGCATTTGCAGTTAGTAACCATTAGACTCGGAAATTCGTCACCATTTAGCAATGTCACATATCAAAGCTTCAGAAACAGAACTTGTTAAGCAAAAACTAACACTAGATAAAAACCATTAGTGTACAAATTTTTTCTCAAAGAATTAATGCATTGTTATCATCAAAACTAAAGGCCAGATGCATAACCAAATCTTGGTCTAACAATAACAACTTTTATACCACATGTGAAATAAAAAAGAGTCTCTCCTATAATGGAATACAATGTAGTACGGTAAGCCCATAAAACACACGGTAGTTTATCGACCCAATTTCCTTTAGCTTCCTCTAACGATCTCTTCAAGCCCCTTACTATTACTTACTTTTCCAGTCTCGACTTGGCCATTTGTTTAAGGATGTTCTACTGATGCGAAATGTTGTTTGATTTTTAACTCTTCCAAAGGCTTTTTATTTTTTTTGTCTATGAACTATGTTCCATTATCTATGACGATAGGTTGGGGAACTTCACACCTGGCTAATATATTACTTTTAAAGAATCTTATGATGTTTGTCATAGTGATATTAGTTAATATCTCGACCTTGACCCATTTAATAAAATAGTAGACATTAATAATAAGATATATGATATAACTTGGTGTTGGAGCAAAAGGATTGATGATATCCATTCCTCATTACATGAGTGACCGATGTGTCGTTATTATGTAGAGTTCAGTGGCCATGCATTGAAGACGTCATTGTGTCGTTGGCACTGGTCACATTTTTTTAAGTACTCATGGGCGTCCTGAACGATGGTCGACCAATAGTATCGCCCCCTTAGAAATTTATTAGCCAGTGCTCTCACAGCAAAGTGTTGCCTAACTATTCCTTCATACATTTCTAAGAGGGCATAATAAACCTTGGCTTTCCCAAGAACCTCAACATTGGCGTGGATAACCCCTTTTGTATAAAGTTCATTCGAACACTATGTACCCTAGCTTTTTTTACTAGCATCGCATCAAATGGATATGCCATATGGATTCTGAATTCGATATACCGTTGAATCAGGGTCATCTAAGAAGGTGGGAATGTATTGCTAACTACCACTAATGACTTCCATTTCGTTTCGATGCTATTTTCTTTTAATTTCATGGATGAAATAGTGGTTGATTCTGGGGTTTCTAGTGCTGGATAACCGAGATAGGATATCGGCTCAGCTATTTTCCTCACAAGGCATATGGTTTATCTCAAACGCCTTGAATTCTTCTAGTTTTACCATAGCTAGTTTGAGGTGCTTCTGGAGTAAAGGATTGAAGAAAGCCAATCATTTCATCAATCTTCAATTTGTTCAAGTATTGGGCTTCTTCAATAGATGTTACCTTCATGTCAAACTTCTAAGGAAAGTGATGACACTTTGTCATTACATGTTTTTTGTCGAAGAAACAAAGCAAAAAAAAGTCAAAGATGAGCAAAAATGAAGAAAGACCAAAGAAATTTGCAAAAATGACCAAGTATGAAAGAAAAAAAAGGACTTAGTGAAAATTTGATGGAAAAGGCAGCAAAATGTGCTGCTACTAGAGTAATCCCACATAATATTGCACATTATCGCACGTGTAACAGCCCGGACCCCTCATAAGACGATCCTGACACTGCTTCCTCACGATCTTCTCTAACCCTATCTCTAATAGAGTTTTTGCCTTCCGTGGGAATCGAACCCTATACCCTGGGGTAGAAGTACATATTCAATCCATTCCCACTACCAATAGAGCTACTAGTGATGAAGGATATCACACATGCAATAGGTCCTATATATATAGGAAGGAAGATAGACCAAATAATTGTTGCGAGCATTTCATAATCTCTTGTTGTCTGACGCGGTTCAATTCAGATTGATGTAGTCATTGCGGTGTTATGATGCAGTTGTTATGCTGTTATGATGCAGTTTTTATTGTGATTTGCGATAACACCGTAATTATGACCTGATGTCGATGCATAACCTACCTCATCTGCAATATTACAACCGCATGATGTGACGTAGTCCGCAATTTAAAACCATACTCACCACAAGTATATGATCAATTTATGGTTATATCTTCAAGCTTCTTTTTTGTAACCTTGTAACTTTCACATGCCTTTGTTATTTTCATCTTTTCTTGTAGTGCATGTGGAAGAACTCATCTCATTAATATAACTTAATGTTAAAACATTGGGTTTTGAAATTGTTCAATAATAATACAACAAAGACAATAACCTCTTGAAGTTTAGTTCAATTGATAAAATCACTAATAATTTTAAAATTTGAAGTTTACATAGTGAAACCTCCATCTGCAGCTATAATTTGTCCGGTTATATGTGAAGAAGCTGGAAGACAAAGAAAAGCCACTACTCCTGATATGTCCTTGGATTCTCCTATCCGACCGATCGGCGACTGAGACACTATATCTTCAACAGCATTATCCACTCCGGCAAAAAATTTCTTAGAAAGAGAAATTGTTATAGAAATTTTATGAGCTTGAAAATAATAGAGATTATAAAAAAATATATAAATATATGAATTAAATATGGTTTTGGTCCTATAAATATCTCAATTTTAATTTTTAATCCATATAAGAAAAACATCCAATTTTAGTCTCTACAATATATATATATATATATATATATATATATATATATATATATATATATATATATATATATATATATATATATATATATATATATATATATATATATATATATATTATATGGTGTATATATATACCATTGCATTCTCTAACATTAAGGTCTTGACAGGTCCAGGTGCCACAACGTTAGCACGAATATTATCCTTTGCCCATTCCAATGCTACGTTCTTAGTAAACTGATTCATCGCTCCTACATAAAATTTTATTATATTGAAAATACTCATTATCTTCTACAATTCAATTCCAAGTTAAAGAGCATATATGAATATAAACAAACGCACCTTTAGAAGCTGCATAGGCAGAACAAATATCCATTGCTTTCAAACCAGCAATTGAGGATATGAATACTACGCTTCCATATCCAGATTCTTTAAGAAATGGATGTGCAAGTTGACACAAATGGTAAGCAGACACAAAGTTGGTACTCATTATAGTTGTTACATCTTCATCCGTGTAATCTAAAATAGGTTTAGGACTAAATGTTCCAGCATTGTTTACCTAACAATTTGAGAAAACCAGTCATCAAACATGTTAATCATATAAACAGTTAAAGAATGAATTATTTATTATTTTTAAAATCTAATTTGGATAATAAGTTCTTACTAGAATATTGAGTTTTCCATCAAAGACCGAAGCAACAGTTTCCATTAATTTTTCACGTTGGTCACGAAATAGTAAATCACATACAGATCCTGTTACATTAAACCCTTTGCTTTTCCACTCTTCCAAACATTTGTTAATATCATCTTCGTTACGTGAACATATATGCACAGCTGCTCCAAATTCTGCTAACTCCTCAACAATTGCATACCTAATTCATAATACAAAAGGGAGACAAAAAATTAACATGATCATGATAAATTGCATGTTGTCATAGGAGATAGAATTTGTATTAAAGAACTGACCCTATGCCTCGGGTTCCACCAGTCACTAGAGCTGTCATTCCTTGGAGTGACCATCTTTTGTCTTTGAAGCTGCTCAACTTTGTCTCTGCCATTTTTCTTGTTACTAGTTAATTAATCAATGTGTTTTGGTTGTGAATTTGAGCGAAAAAATAAGAGATAATTATATGGACAAGAGAAATGTGGACAAACAGTTGGACAAATAGTTTGATAGGCACGAATTTCACGTAACAATGTGTGGTTGAAAAATATGTAGATAGATTACAAAGATTAATTATCCAAAAACTCTTATGTTGCTTGTCTATTTCCGATAAAAGAATATTCTAGGTTTTTTAAGTCATCAAGTTAGTATATAAAAACTAAATTTTTTAACAATGTACATTTAAACTTATTTACAGTTTTAGTGTGAAAGTTACTATGAATAATAAGTAAAATGAAGAATGGAACACGAAAAATCGAGAAAAATCAAATCAGAAAAGACCAAAAAAATATATAAACCAAGACGCACTTATAGTTAACAGTGGTGTGATTCACCATCCAAAGGCCATAACAGCGTGCTATAGGCATAACAATGTAGGGATGGCCCAATAAATTAAGAGGTCCTTTTTTATTTTAAAAAATAGATCCAATTTTTTTAAAAAAATCAATTAAATAATTAAAAATGAGAAAAATATAATTATATATTAATTAAAAATAAATTTAATTATAATTATGTTAACATTTGATCCATCTCATTTTTTGTGTATTAAGATTTATAATATTTTTTATTTTATTGAATTTTTATATATTTATTAATATTAATAAAAGAAATTACATATTTTAAAAAATTTGGATCCTCTATTATTTGGGGCCATGTAACGATGCAATCTCAACTTTATGCCAAAACGGGAATGTATTTTAAGCGCGATATGATTTTGCAGGTTTCTTATTCTATATAAATAGAGAAAAATGATTAGGTATTAGGAGTCTGATTTTATATTATCATCTAAGGTGATTTTTTGAATTTGTGGAAGGTGAAAAAGAAGACAAACAATTTACGTTCATTCTTCATAATTGTAAGTCTTATTATTTTGCTTTTCAATTGTAAAAGTTATGAATCCTTTAAGAATGAGTGACTAGACATCTTAGATTAGGTGCCTTATAGAGGTTTCTACCTGAACATGTGATTCTATGTTATTTTTGTAATGTCCTACATGTCCTAAACATGAGAATAATTGGAATATTACCGGGACTAGTTGAAAATGAACTAGATCATGACTGGTCCCAGGGATAGGTCATCAAGACTACTGCTGCCTAGGGCCTCATATTTTAATTTAGTTTTTATATGATTTTAAATAATTTTTTAAATCAAATTATATATTAATTAAATAATATTTTATTTGTTTTAAAATAATATTGATGATACTTTAACACAGTTAAAAATATATAATAAATATAAAAAAAAAAGAATAATAATTTCACTAAATTATTTTTATTGTGGGTATATTCAAATTATTGTTAAACAATAATAGAGAAATCATAAATTATAAGTATTAATTAGATGATATATTGAAAGATAAATATAAAATTGTATTGAAAATTAAACACGACATTTATTTTGAAATAAAATATTTTTTCAAATGTGACACTTATTTTGGAAAGAATGGATTAACATCTATTTAGAATATATGATAATATGAATCATATAAATGTATTGTTTAATTTGTTGATTTAAAAATTATATGTACAAATATTAAAGTTTTGAGTTCTTTAATTTAATAGAAGACTTGTTATCAATTTTTTTTTTAAATGTTGGTATTGCTTTTCAATTATGATTTTTTTTTTTAAATAATGAGAAGAGTGTTTAGATGGTTAATTTTAGTATCAATTGAAATAAAATACTAAATAAATTGATTATAATAACTTAATGATTCTACATCATAAAATAATTAAAATATAATAATTTTAAAAATAAATATTTATTATATAAAAAATATTTAGTATATTTAAAAATAAATATTTATTATATTTAAAATAAATATTGATTATAATAATATAATGATTCTACATCATAAAATAATTAAAATATAATTATTTTTATTGTCGGTATATTCAAATTAGATGGCAAAGTTGTGAATACCATCTAGTTAGAGGATATTTTTTACTAGAGAAATAGTTGGAATGTGACTAAATGGCATATGGATAAATATGGCTTAGTTAAAGGGTAGTTTAGGCCTTTAACATGTTGCATGAGTGACTTAAGGACTTGTTTGAATGTCCAAAACATATATACTTCCTTAAACGAGAATTTGAGTAAAAGAAAGTGAGAGAAAAGAAAGAATTCAAGTTTATCATGTTGATATTTTCCATTTTCGTAACTTGGAACAACCTCCACTAATCAGTTAATACCTTTCTGCTCGTAATTTTGATTTAAGTGATTATCAATTTTTTGGAAACTAGACAAAATTCTCTTCAACTTAGATATAAATTTTCTCTTCTGCATGTTTATGATGAGAGAGATAACGTGTTTGAAGACGAGGGTCTAAATGTATGATGTTGATTTTGGTGAAGGCGTGTATACGAGATTTCTTGACCAACCTTTATTAGCCAGGTAATATCTTATTACTCGTTATTCCTATTGAAGCGGTTCTGGATTCTTTGGAAAGCTTACGAAAACCATTTTAATATAATATATGATTTTGTGTCAATAAGGTATGTATTGAAGGAGATTAATACATTTTTTGGGAATTTATGCTGAAAATGGGTTGAGGAGGAGCTACGGGTTTGATGATGTTGGAATTGGAATTTTGACCAAGATGGAAGCTCAATTGAAGCATGGATGTCATCTTAACATCTATTGATGCATGGTGAGTTCCATATTTAGAACTTGGGTGAGAATGAGATTGAATTGCATGTTAAATGAGTTAGTGAGAAATATGATTACATGCTTAATACATTGATTAAAGTGAGTTGTTATGATAATTATATATGTCTTATAATGTGAGTTCTATTGTTTGAACTATGAGAATGAGATGATTTGGGATCACTACTACGAAAAATCCGTTTAACAACGGTTGTGAATGATATATAATGACGTGGACGAGTGTGTTTTATGTAGAGTGTTGTTGTATATATCATGCCTACAATCACAACCAAGTAGACGTTGTAATAATCTGGAAAGCGCGTTACGTATCAAAATAGGTTTTATAATAAACCGTTATAATAAATATAATTGTCTTGGGTTCGATTCCTTGCAGCGCCGTTTTGATTTTTTTCTTCTAGATAGAGCGCTAGATATTATAACGGTTATCAAATATAACCGCCGTTAGTTTTCTGCAAAATTAACAAATATGATAACAGTTATGAAATACAACCGTCGTTAATTTTTTTGTAAAATTAACTAATATTATCCTACGTTTATAATTAATCCCATTTTTTTACTTGTATTACTTTCCTCCATATCACAGCGAAGCAGAAAATACAATTCACATTTACAGTGAATCAGATATATCACATTATAGTGAATTAGAACAATGAATAAGATATACCACATTACATTGAATAAGAGCAAACAACTTATATATTCATAATATCACATTACAGTTTAACAGAACATAATTAAACTTACATATTCATAATATCACATTATAATTTATCAGTTTATCATAACACACATTACATAACTTCACATAATTGTAACTTGGTGTATTGATATCTTGTCTCTTTTGTGTCTTGACTCTTGGTCTGGTACTGTCTGAACTCAAAATACCTATGATTTCAAATAATTATACTTGGTAAAAATATACTTCTAAACTATAACATATCAAATTAATATATTATGAATAAATAATAATTTACGTACTTGTTAATTTTCCCGTATGCCTTCTTCATGATCAAGTCGTATATCATGCACGACATCTCCATCAACTTTCATCATATGAGGTAGGAACTTATGTTGTGTAAGAAGGTGTAGACGAAATATCAAGACTTTCATCACTAAGAGGAATGTGTTTTCCTTGGAGAACGATTGATCATTTCTCCGATATGTCCGATGGATCGGCAACATAGAAAACTTGTTTTGCTTGAGAAGCCATAATGAATGGTTCGGTATTAAAAGACGCATTGCAAAGGTTGACCCGGGTGAATCGTAAGTCATCAATGTCTACACCATTACTATTATTGGGAATCCACTTGCATTTAAATAAATCCACTTTAAAAATAACATAATCAATCTCCCAAATCTCATCAATGACACCATAAAACGCGATAGTTGCCAATACTAGATTCTTATCTTTTGAAATTGAGAAATACATCGATTCTCCTTAAACAATAACTCCACTATTTTGCATTGTACTATGATCATATTTTGCTTTTGTATAAAAGATATAATGACCAATGTCGTATGCACTCCAAGTAATGAGACAAAATTTTGGCTCGTACGACAACCATTTAAGTTCTCAGATGCATTATGATCATTAGATACACTTTTATTAAACCAATTCATTAATCTATTGTTATGCTCTATCAACAACAATTTATCACTCATTCGAGGAAATTTTTTCTTCAAAATTCCTTTGTGAGTTTCTATGAAAGGTTGAACCTCATATATATTATTCAATATATAGAAATATGCTTGAATAACTACATCTCGAGCCATTGACCTAACATCTAGACCTTTAATACCTCTTTCGTCCATGTCAGCATGACGGGACTTTGGAATTCCTATAGAATCTGCATCCGACAAATAGTTTGTACAAAACTCAACAACTTCTTCTATGATGTACCTTTCAACAATCGAAGCTTCTGTCGGTGATGATTCTTCGTATACCCTTTAAAGATCTTCATATATCTCTCTATTGGATACATCCACCTCAAATAAACTAGACCGCATATTCTAATTTCTTTGAAGAAATGAACAAGTAAGTGAACCATAATGTCAAAAAATTATGGCGGAAAATACATCTCCCATTGACACAAGATTATGGCAACTTCGTCTTCTAATTCATCCAATTTTTTGAAATCAAGAACTTTATTAAATATGGCATTGAAGAATAAACACAGTCTTGTTATAATTATGCTCACATTTTTTGGAAGGATCCCACGGATAGCCACCGGTAGAAGTTGTTGCATCAATACATGACAATCATGATATTTTAAACTAATTAGCTTTAGATCTTTCATTGATACAAGTTTCTTGATGTTTGATGAGTAACCTAGCGGAACTTTAATATCTTGCAAACACTCACAAAACATCTTCTTTTCATTTTTAGATAGATTGTGACATGTTGGAGGAAGATAAGTTCTTTTACCTTTCTCTATTAGAGCCAATTATTTTCGTATACTCATCTTCTCCATATCAAGACGGGAAGCCTTGCTATCTTTACTCTTGCCCAGAATGTTTAAAGGTGTGCCAATCAAACTATCACACACATTTTTCTCCACTTGCATCACATCAAGACAATGTCTAACATCAAGACTTGACCAACATGGAAGATCAAAGAAGATGGACCTCTTTTTCCATATAGTTTTCGCAACTCCACTTTTATCTTTTTCTCTCTTCCCACCTTTTTCTTTTTCTCGTTTCCCACCTCTTATTTTTTCTCTCTTCCCACCTTTTTCTTTTTCTCTCTTCCCAAAGACAACATTAATGTGTTTCTATCGTTGATAAACTTTATCCCCTGTTAAAGGTTTAAGAGCCTCACCAAACTCTTGCTCTCCATTAAAAGTCTTTTGCAATCTACGTTAAGGATGACCCAGTTTTAGACATTTTCGGTGCCCAAGGTAACATGTTTTTTTCCAAACTCAAGTCGGTGATAACAGGTGTCATCTTCACATATAGGACATATTCTATGTCCTTTGACACTGTATCCAGCTAAGTTATCGTAAGTCGGAAAGTTGTTAACTGTGAAAAATAACATTGCATGCATATTAAACTTTTTTCTAGAATATGCATCATTAACTTTAATGCCTTCATCCCACAAGAGTTGTAAATCATCAATTAATGGACTTAGATAAACATCTATGTTGTTACCAGGTTGTCGCGGTCCCGAAATCATCATACTTAACAGTATGTACTTGCACTTCATGCACAACCAAGGAGATAGGTTAGAAATAGTGTGAAGAACAAACCACTAAGAATGATTAATACTCATATTACCAAAGGGGTTCATTCCATCGGTGGCTAGCCCAAGCCTAAGGTTTCTTGGCTCGACTCCAAAATCTGAAAACAACAAATCAATTTTCTTCCATTGCAACGAATCAACCGCATGGAGAATGTTTCCATCACGAATCCTTTCATCTGCATGCCATCTAAGATTCTTTTCATCCTTCGAGTTAGCAAATAGTCTCTTTAATCATGAAACTATTGACAAGTACCATAACACTTTAGCAGGAGGATGCTTCCTACTAACATTTTCATAGTCATTGTCATCAACATTGTTGGCCTTGTAACGCGAAACACCACATTTCAGACATTGACACAAGTCTTCATAATCTCTTCAATATAATATGAAATCATTAGGGCAAGCATGTATCTTGATATACTCCAGACCCATTGGACATAATATCTTCATGGCCTCATAGCAATGATCCAACATTTTGTTATCTTTTGCTAACATTTGTTGTAGAAATTCAAGTAATTCTGTGAAACGTTTATCCGACCATCCATTTTTTTTGTTTCAGATTAAACAACTTTAACACCATCGACAATCTTGTGAACTTTGTGCATCCCTTATATAAAGGGGTGTCTTTATCACTACATAAAGTATCATAAATATGATTCTTAAAGAAGATTCCACTATATCAAGAAACATATCCTCTATTTGATCTTCCATATATTCATCTTAATCCACCCTTTGACTTTGTGACGCCCGATTTTCCTCATTATCCACCTCACCATGCCACATCCATGTTGTATAATTTTGACAAATACTATCACAACAAAGGTGATTGTATATTTCTTTCTTTGTACCCTTTTTGATATTCACACAAATAACACAAGGACAATAAAATATACCCTTATTGTCGAGAAGATGTTTAACATCATATTCAAGGAATTCACAAAGTCCTTTCTCATAAACTTGACCTAATCTATTGGCTTTCATCCAACTATGATCCATTACAAATTCTGAAATATATACATGTTTAAAAATGTGAATGAAATTTCTCAAGCATATGCATATATAACATGAACAAAGATAAAATCAATATACAATATGAACGTAAAGCATATGAGACAACTCCTTCTGACTTGAGCATATACAATATGAACAAAGAAAAAAGGAATGAAGATATTAAAGAATACCTAGCTGTATTCAAATGAGCATAAGGAATGAAGATGTTGAAGAGTACCGTACAACGAATTTGAAGAATCAAATGAACGAAGTTACTTCGAATCAGAAGAAACAAATGAATATTTAGTACAACATCAACCAAATTAAAGGAATGAAGATATTGAAGATTACCTTACTTCAAAGCTGAAGCAACAAATGAATATTGATAAAGAATACCACTGTAATCAAATGAAGATGTTGGAGTAGCATTGTCGTCTCTGGCTTGCTTGTTCGATTAGGGCGTCTTATGAAAGAAATACAAAATTAGTTTTGTTTTAATTTATCAGTAAAACTTTTAATCTCGGTTGGAAAACAAACCGTAGTGGTCTTAAACCTATAAAAATATTTGTTTAATATAACAGTCGTAAAATAATTTAAAATTTATTTTTAAAATAATGGTATTAAGTGACTCACACTAAATGTTAATAAAAAATGAAAAAAAAACGTAGTTGCAGGGAATCAAAGATTGTTACATTTTTATTTATTACTAGAGTTGTTTGGCACTACTGTTGTAAAATAATTTATCATTTATCATTTAAATAATGGTATTAAGTTACACACGCTGAATGTATCCTGAAAAATGGAAAAATTATAGTTGCAAGGAATCCAATCTTGCTACATATTATTTATTACAACAATGGTTCTAATCAACTGTCATTAAAAGATTGATATTCATCCAGCTTTTGATTGGGTACAAAAAGTTTAACCTATTACCATGGTGTAAAAGGATGCGTTGTGAGCTTGGCGTTGTTGTTTTAGTGTTTTGTATTAGTGGATGATCCATGAAAACCATGTTTTGATGATGCAAATTGATAAATCTATGTCAAGTATATGATGCATGCAATGGAATATTGGTGAGAAACCTCCAAGAGATAAAATAATTTTCGTACTCGCGAACGGTAGACCACCGTAGTTAAGTATTGATATGACATAGATAGTTCAATGCATGGAATATGACACAAACGTTTGTTTTCATATACAAACATATTATGATATAATAAGTTTAAGTGAACTAGTTATGTTAAGAAGTGAATGCATGTATTATGTTAAGCATGTATGAACTAAACGAATGGCTATCCAAATATGATTATGTGAGCTCATGTTGCATCATGTTTGATATGTTCTAAGGCAACCTTATTCATGAATGATTTGGTGTATACACAACGATGGCTTGACATTGTAGGTACAATATTACACACATATGCAATGGGAATGATCTGGTGTATTACTGGTACTATTATGAAATGAGACATTATGTTTTATAATGCATACACAAAATGCTTGCCTAATAGAAGTTACCTGGTGAATGGAACCCTATGATCAATGTTATTGGAAATAGGGAATTGTTTAGAATTGAAAAGAAGAAACTTTGGTACTATCAGATACACCCTAATTCTGAGGTAATGGAAACAAGGGAGTGAAATTCGGAATGCTGACTAATGTTAATGCATAGTTTAAAACATAGGAGTGTAAGTCCCATTAGATGGAAGGGATGAGAACTCTGGATACCGCCTTGTTAGAGTAGTCCTGAGAGATGGCGACAAATAATTTTTGGAAACCACCTTATAGGACTTAGTCATATTATAAAGGGGCAGAAACTTTCGTAACACCATATCATGATGGGAGGCAGGTTATCGATAGTCAACAATGTTAGAAACACTAGTTGGGCTAGAGGTTCGTCAAGGGCTTCGATGTGGTAGATCCGTAGCTCCTATTGTTCTACGTGGATTAGAAACTTCTGTAACACCTTATTATGATGGGAGGAGGGTTATCAATAGTCAACAACATTCGAAACTCTATTTGGGTTAGAGGTTCATCAAGGCCTTCGATGGGGTAGATCCATAACTCTTATTATTCTACGAAGCTCAGAAACTTCCTTAACACCTTGTTGTGATGGGAGGCAGGTTATCGATAGTCAACTACGTTCAAATCACTAGCTAGGATAGAGGTTCTTGAAAGGATTCAATGTGGTAAATTCGTAGCTCTTATTGTTTTACGTGGATCGTACGTTTAAGTTATTGTCTTATATTATTGTGAAGCATATTATGCTTCGCTCCTTAAATCCTATGAAATAGTATATACGTGATTACTAATATGATGAGATAAGGATAGTCTACCCTATAGATTCGAGTGGACCCATAAGATAGGGGAACTCACTGAGATTTAGTAATCTCATCCCATGATATTGATTTCTTTTCAGGTCCAGGATTAGTTTGAAGATTCACTAGAAGGTTTATCTCGGATTCTCTAGAGAGTAGTTTGCTTGGAGATCATGCCAGATCTTAATTTCTGTTGTGCAGTTTCCTTGAAGACACTTATTATATACATTTTAGTTCTGTTTTCTTATTCTATACGACTTTTTGTATTTTCTTTAAAGATTTTGTATGATTTCAAAACCAATTTTAACGTTTCATGCATAATATACTAGTCAATTATGTATGGGGTGTTACAATTGGTATCAGAACTGGTCAATTCTCGACCGAGCTATGAGACATCACTAGCTATTCTTTTTCCACCCTCAAATGTGTGTGTTACTAGCCTAATTTTACTGGTATCTCATTCAGTTGTTGAACTTGATCAACTTACCGGTTGAGTGTGTGACAGTAGGATCATGGCAGAACCACTGCAAGGACACATAAATTTGTAAGTGTTGGGAACCCGAGTAATATGAGTTGGTTATGTGAGGGTTTGATTACCAGACCTAAGCAGAGTGTGTCATGGACCAAATTACTTTGATGTCTCACCAAATTAAAATCCATCTTTATCTGATAAGAGTTTATTAGATGCTATTCCGTTAACTGTTCATACTAACAGTTACAATTTCAAACCTGGAAGTGAAATCATAGCAATATGCTATAGAATCTAATAAGCCATTATGCCAACCAATGTTGGACTAAAAAAGCTCTTAATGATACATAAGATGAATAATTGCGTTCTCAATAAGAGAAAATTTTACTTCTCAATTCTGATTCTGAAAATCAACTATCCAACAAAGAATAAAACATGCCTAAGCATACCCTAATCTACCCTTCTCTTCTAAATAAAATTACACTAGCACATGCCCTATTTGGTAATTCAATATATTATAATTCGTTGACCAATCACAATGCTTTATTCTTACACATTGCACAAATTTATCAAAACACTTATTCATTTTGTTTTCCCCCTTCTCACTCTCTTTTAATGAGCTTTCCTTCCCCCCTCTTTCTCTCTCTTTCTCGCATGTACCTTTTTTCCCTCATTTTTCAAAAAAATTATGATTCCCTTTCACTTCTCTCTCATTACGCTCACTCTCAGTTTCTCCGTGAAACCCTAGCACTGACGCCGTTTCCTCGGTCGAGAAGAAGAAGCAGGAAATCGAGATGTGGGTTTTGGATGTGGTTTCAATTTGAAGCGAAGAAAAATAAGAAGAATAAATAGGTACAAGTTATTGAAACATTTGTTCAATGTTTATGTTCATTTGATTTTTAACTTCTAAGTTGTTAATAATTATTTTTTGCAGCTTGCTATGTTCATTTTTTGTAGCTGAATGATGTTGTTGTGAGCACATTTGTGCGACCATGAAGTTGTTTTGACTGCGGTTATTTCGGGCTTGGTTCCGGATGCCATATCTTTTGTTAAGCTTTATTTAGATTTTGGTAAGTTTTGGGCTTGATTTTAGAATTGTGTTATGCTTTGAATCTGACTATTGAATTGTTTTCATTATTTGAAATTTGTAAATTGTGAAGATATTCACTGACATTCACATTCAAAGTTCTTAAAGTAACTTAAATGTTTCTCACTCCATAAAAGTTTGTATAATACAGTTCAGATGTTGAAGAAGGGGGTGAGACGGTGTTCCCAAATGCCAAGGGGAATTTTAGCCCAGTTCCTTGGTGGAATGAACTTTCTCATTGTGGACAAACTCACTGAATAACTTTCTGGAAAACTCACTAAATGTGCCGAGTAAGAAGTTTGTAATAACCCTAATTGTACTTTGATTATTCTTCTGTAGGATATGGATTGGTATTCATTTGAAGGTTTGTGATACTTTATGTAGTTTCAATGATATTAACTTACAAATTTCTAAGTAAGTTCTCTCTTCCTTTTGTAGATTATATTTTCCTTTATTTTCACTTGAGTTTCTGTTTACAAATAAATACAAAATATCCCTAACAAGTTTTGTTTTATTTTATTAAAATCGATTAAAGTATATAGTATATACTAACTTAGAGCAGTTGGTGCAAATATACTAACTTAAAGTATTAGTTATGATTTATTTTAGTTTTCAACTTTGTGATTTTGATTTTCTTTTTTCATCATCATTCCAAGTCATTCCAATTCCAAGTTAGAATTTGAGACAATTTCAAATTTTATTTATGTAGAAACTGAGTTTTTTAAAAAGGTGACATCAATTTTGTTGCGGGCTTGTCTATTTCACATATACTATTTCTTCCTTTTAGATATAACTCATTCTTAATTACACCTATGCAAATTCTATTTCAAATGGATTAAGTTTGTGTATGGTGAACTACATCGACCTTGACAACAACAAATACAAGGTATTTCTTTATTATGGCCTACTAGATGTGTCAGTACTTAGCAGCTTTAGAAATATATGTTTCCTAGTTTTTTATCTTCTACCAATGTTTGGTTTATAAAACTATGCTTATACAACTTTATGCAATGTTCGGTAGGTTTTTCTCTTTTCCCTAACTCACGTTTCATGTCATATCACAGTCCTTTGCCAACTAATAGTCCTTTCCAATATATTATATAATGTCATACTTCAAATTTTGGATTTTTTACCAAGATACCCTATATTTGAAAATAATATACCAATATACCCTAGTTTCAAAATTTTTTTCCAGAATACCCCAATTGTTGTGCATGCTTGTCCACCCAGTTGCCAAGCATGTGAAGCAAAAAAAACTCAGTTGGTGCTCGGCCTCTTGGTTACCAAGCACCAACATATTTTAATATTTTTTCGTTTTTCTTAATTTCAAGTGTTTTTAAATGATTCTTTTTAATACTTTTAATTATAATATTTATTTATAATTGAATATATATTATATTTTTTATAATAATTTTAATAATATATATTTTAATAATATATTTTAATAATTTTAATAATATATTTTAATAATATATTATATTTTTTATTAATAATTAAAATAATTGTAATAATGATTTTCTAAATGATATATATATAATATTTATTTTAATAATTTTAATAATTTTAATAATTATTTATTTATAATTATAATAATTTTAAATTATTTCTTTTTTACTAAACTAATTTTTTTTACAAAAAATTCTCGGGTATTGAACAGACGTACAATATAAGTTGCTCGGCCATTGAATACCCGAACAGTAAAAGTTGCTCGGCCATTGAATATCCGAGTTATCAAGTAAAATTTTATTATAAATAGTCTGATACGTTTTACTAAAAATCATCACCATTGTCAATTAGTTTTTTTAGAAATGTCTGTTTGGGCTGTTGCATTCTACGGGCAAGACAAAAGAATCAGTGTTTACCTAGATCCGCAATGGAATTTTAGAACACTGACTGCAACCATCAACACGGGTCTTCGACGGGTAGGAGGTCGTCACTTGAAGGTGAGGAAAGTTGAGTATCGATGTCCATACATAACGTTGACTGATAATAACCCCGATGGTACGTACATGTATTATATGGATCGTGTCGAAAACGATGAAGATGTCCAATGTATGTTTTCAACACACAGTGGTGATGTCAACAGAGGAGTCGAAGACCCACTTACGTTGATTGTGGTTGTTGATTAGTTTGCTAAGTTGATGATGTATGAACAAGATATTATGTTGATGGTTGTTTTCTCCTATGCATGTTTAGATGTTTAATCGTTATTTTATTTATTGTCTTGTTGTTTTGTTGTTGTATGTTTAATATTGTTGGTTGAATGTTGAATTAAAAGGAGACGTATGAAAGGTAAATCCATTACTAAAAGATTGAAAAGAAACAAACAAAGTAAACTACATGTGTCTTTCAGACGGACCAGCGACGTTTGGACATTTTCGACGCATATGGCCAATCTATCGACAAAGCCCACATCTTCTCTTTTCTTTTTCAATGTCATCCATTTCAATTCTAATCCGTGTACTATTTGGTCGTCCATTCTTCTTTCTTCTCATCGATTCGTCGTGACAAAGAGTAAATCCTTCGTAACGTGGCCAGTTTTCCTCATGGGGTAGTCCTAGGAAGCTTTCCTTGTAAACGTTGAAGACATTATAAATTTTGAAGACGTCTGGAATGTGAATGGTGTAGTCTTGGCGTATACTTGAACATGTTGCAATGACGTGGGAGCAAGGCAAGTGAAATGCCTGAAATTTCCCACAATCACACCACTGCTTCTGTAGATCAACGTGGAAACTAGCACTAGGCCTACTGTCATTCTGATTAATTTTTTCATTGACCATGAAAGCGAAATTTTCACGATCAAATTGCATGACATTGTGGGTGTTAGCTTTAGCCACTTCTTCAGTCATGCCCTTATTGCAACCATCAGTGAAAATCTGACAAGAAGGCAATTTTTTTGTCCACATGTGTCCTCTGTTACCAAAGAGCGAGCCCAACCGATAATATGTAGACTGGACTAATGCAGTGATTGGAAGGTTTCTGGTTTCCTTGAGTACCACGTTCATTGCTTCTGCCAAGTTGGTAGTCATGTGTCCCCAACGTTGCCCACCATCATATGCTCTTGCCCACTTCTCCTTTGGGATGTTGTCTATCCAACGTGAAGCCGCAATGTTTGTGCTCCGAATTTCCCCACGATAGTATTTAAAGGTTGCCTCCGTTAACGCATAACCTGTAAAAGAAGTGATATTACAATCTATAATACTAAATTGACCAAGTATCAAAGTAACCTAAAAGTATGTTCTTACCCATGTTAACAAGTTTTTTGCGTAGATCCTTGTCTTTAATCTCACGCATGAAGTTTTGTGCAATGTATCTAATACAGTATACATGGGTAGACGGGGGATCCTGCCATCCATTTTCAGGATTGTTATATGCACTTTTTATTGATTCATGTCTGTCTAAGATTACACACAAACCTGTCTGCGGTGTCACATGTTGTTGCAAGTTTTTAAGAAAGGAGCCCCAAGCCTCCTTTGTCTCGCCTTCAACCAATGCAAACGCTATCGGGAAAATGTTTCCGTTTCCATCTTGTGCAACGGCCATCAATAGAGTACCTCTATATTTGCCATATAACCATGTTCCGTCAACCTGTACAATAAGTTTACAATAGGCGAAACCATGGATACATGGTCGAAACGCCCAAAAGAGACGATGGAATATCTGCACATCACCTATTTGGGTTCCACTGCTAGAAATTTCAGGCATGGTTTCCAACTCAATTATAGTTCATGGAAGAAAAGTTTTCATTACCAATAACCATTGTGGCAGGTCGTTGTAAGATGTTTCCCAATTTCCATACAATGATTCTATGGCCTTAGTCTTTGCGATCCATGCTTTCCTGTACGATATTATGTACTTGTATTTTTCGGCAATATGGGCAATGATGACATTAACCTTGACCGAAGCGTCGCGGGTAACAATCTCTCTGATGATGCGACTAATCGTTTTTGAATCAAGCTTGCTATGGTCTTGTGACATTGATGTGGATGTGCATGTGTGAGGCCCGGTCAGCGTACCAATCTGCCATTTTGAGTTTTTCTTTCTTAGTGAAGCTCTGCATTTGAATTTGCATTCTGGTTTCTTACATTTAATTACGTATCGTACGTTGTCAGCTTGATACACGAAATAGTCAACATTGTGTGTGATATGCCAATGTTGTAGAAAAGAAACACATGATTCCTTATTTTCAAACTCCATCCCCTCTTCTATTTCGTCACCTATGTGGTTCGGTGTGACAAATCCAAACACGGAGAGTGGTTCAACATCTTCGAGACATATATTTTGCATATGCCCAGGTGGGTTGTACAAATTGATGGGTTCGATCATAAGTGCCTGTGTTGGAACTTCATCGTCGCTGTCATCACCATCACTGTTGCCAAAATTTGTTGCATTGTGACCTCTTCGAGTTGATCGTCACTATCTTCTCTGACCACTTCATTGGGCAGGAAAGGTTCATTGTTTTGTGTTGGTTCGTTGTCGGATGTTTGACTCAACCCATATTGATGTGACATGGTATGTTGTGTAGGACATGTGTCGGTATCCTCTAGTAGACTAACGTATACCTCAATCGTATCTAATTGAGTAAACATAATATGACATTGAAACATTGCTTTCACGTCTTCGTCATTTTAAATTTGGGCCATAATATAAAATACATTATCGCCATCGAGGAATGGATGACGATAAATAATCTCCCCTACACTTCGTTGTAGCTTTTTTTCCATCCTTTCTTTGAAATGCAAAAAATCGGAATTCACATGAATTTTGAATGAAAATGTATCTGTATTGCTAAATGAGAATCCAATATTTCTATCTGTGTCAACATTTCCATAAAAGTGACAGGTAACTATTAAATTTCTATAAGACATTGAAATGGATAGCAATGAGAAGTTAGGACAAGACTAAACAAATTTATATATTTGTAAGGTCTTCACATGCTCGTACAATAGGTCAACGTGCATTCAAACGTCTTCACGTGCTCGGTCATGGAGTCAGCGAGCATTCAATGCTCTTCACGTGCTCGGTCATGGAGTCAGCGAGCATTCAATACTCTTCCTTCACGTGCTTGGTCATGGAGTCAGCGAGCAGAATCTTCCTTCACGTGATCGTCATGTTAGTAAGCGAGCATGCATTAATGTTGTCTCCCATGCAACGTACAGGTCTAGGACTGCATGCATTGCATGCATGCTATGTAGCTGCAGGTCTAGCTTGCATGCAAACACTCTTCCATCTTGTCAAATACTTACTTTTATTTGAAATTTTACACCACCATCCTCTATAAATTATGATCAATATTTTTTACCATCACACACTCACTTGCAACACAATATATTCTACATATTTCTAGTATTTTCAGTATTATTTTCTTCACATTATCTGTATTTTAACAATGTCTTTGTTGTGGATGGGAGAGTCACACCGTGGTACACCCACAAATATCGCGGCTGATGTAAGTTTCTTAATTTAATTTTTTTTCCGTTATCATAGTTATTATTATGGTACTTTTTTTTACTTAGTTGTCTTAATTATTTTTTTAGATGGATTGTCGGTTTCGTGTGCATGTACATGCACATATTCAACCGAGAGCTGAAATTATCCCTTGTTTGCAAGTAGCGGGTTTTGAGAATATTGCAAAAATTATGAATTTACCGTTAGACTCTAGTCTTCTCGTAGCTCTATTAGAGAGATGGAGACCATAGACACATACGTTTCATCTCCCTACTGGTGAATGCACAATAACACTAGAGGACGTTAGTATGTTACTTGGTCTCCGTATTAATGATAAATGCGTAAATGGCCCAACAGAAACGTACCCAGAAATGTACATGGAGAATTTAGGGGTACAACCTACAGAGGATGACATGAATAGATGTTTTGTCCGAATTGTTTGGATAAAACGTCTTTTTGCCGAGTTAAATGAAAAAGCTTCCCCAACTGAGGAAGACAATATTTTATGTGCCAAACTTTATATTCTACGCATCATTGCTACTTTGTTGTGCCCAGACAAAAGTCACAACCTGTTGCATTCATCATGGATACCTATGGTGGGTGATCTACAAACTTGCGGCCAATATAGTTGGGGGTCGGCTTGCTTGGCTACATTGTACAGAAATATGTGCAAGGCGTCCTACAACAATGTTAAAAGCATGGGGGGTGCGTATTACTACTCCAAATCTGGGCATTCACACGTATACCTCTGCTTGCACCCATTACTACCGTGAATCCATCATTTCCATACGCTCAAAGGTATTACTACTCCAAATTTACGCTTCTTAATAAATTATACACAACATTTATTAAACTATACCTAACATTCTTTTTTTTTAAATGCAAGATGGTGTCATCGAAGAATGAATTATCGGAATAATCTGCGTCATGATCTTCGTGGATATTGAATCGTAATAGATCACATGGAGGCACGCGATGTAAGTTTGAAACAATACAACCTATATATTTTCCATTACTTATTATATATAATCTAACTTTAATTTTTTTTTCCAGTTTATTTGGAGGCCTTACCTTGAATTCCCGGTGCCAGATCTTAAGGATTCACAAATCTGGAGTGCAACAACTCATATCATATGCTTCTTTATAGTTGAGATGCATCAGACAGATAGAGTTAAACTCCAGTTTGAGTTGGAAC
The DNA here is from genome assembly GCA_963966055.1 of Lathyrus aphaca. NCBI lineage: Eukaryota > Viridiplantae > Streptophyta > Magnoliopsida > Fabales > Fabaceae > Lathyrus > Lathyrus aphaca. Next base: position 262,717,626 of record OZ014525.1, on the reverse strand, counting down.
AACCGATCCCTTCAGAACCAATGTGTCTAAGGGAACAACATGAAATGAATATGAAAAAGGCCCAAAAAGTCCATTGGCAGCAACTAAACAAAGACGCAGTGAGTGAATGGAGAAATAGAAGGAATTTAGTATTGGAGGGTACGACGGTAGTGGGTGAGCATAAGCCAAGTCAAGATTATTTGAATTGGTTACACTCAATACCATATGTCCATGTTGCTCCCGAGTAATTTCTGAACAACCCCCGCCAACGTTCCTCTTACCAAACTCAACACACGACCGCCTCTCAATATGAAGATGTTCCACCAACATATACATCCCAATTTGGGGGACAAGGAACTTCATCCACACAACAAACATACCATCACACACAACACACCTTTTATGCAACCACATCCCAACATCAAACCCCATACACTCCATTCCAACAACCAAACTACCCCTACAACCAACAATTCCACCAACAATCCACTTATCGACCACCCTTACAGTTTACTCCAATTCCCCCACCAAGCTTCGAACAATCAAACCCGCAATTCCAACAACACACTTCTAACACAATATATTCCCAACCCACATCCATGTTCACCAATGAAAATGTCTATTACCCACCAATGCAAGAGACCCAACCTGAAACCACCTCACAACAAGGAACCTCATTCAGAAATTTTTTGCTCACAAATGACCAACTTTTGAATATGCCAAATTATAATATTGAAGATCTTATGGCTAATGTGGACCCCCCCCGTAACACATAACAACGAAGATATGTCATCCGATTCATCTCCTCCCCATCCATCACCACCTCAAAGAGACCCGACAAGACCAAGACGAATCATAAGAAAACCTGGTTGTGGAACAGGCGGTCACAAATAATTAATGAAATGTAATCAATGATATTGTATTATTTAGATTGTATCAATAAATATTTACATTGTATTATTTAAATTGTATCAATAATTATTTTTATTCACTTAATTATCAATATTTAATAAATTAAATAGTTTAGTTAAAGAATAAATAAATATTTTATTTTAAAAAACAATTATTATAATATATATTCAATAATAAATATTTTTTAATATATATTCAATAAAAAATATTTTTTAATAAATGTTCAATGTAGTTATAAAATAAATAATTTTTTTTATTAAAATAATTATATTTTAATATATATTCAATTATAAATAAATATTATAATTAAAAGTATTAAAAAGAATCATTTAAAAACATTTGAAATTAAGAAAAACGAAAAAATATTAAAATATGTTGGTGCTTGGTAATCAAGAGGCCGAGCACCAACTGAGTTTTTTTTCCTTCACATGCTTGACAATTGGGTGGACGAGCATCACCTTAAATGGGGGCATTCTGAAATTTTTTTTTGAAACTAGGATATATTGGTATATTATTTCCAAATATAGGATATAAAGGTAAAAAATCCTCAAATTTTTGCGGGTTCATAGCACAAATCATCATTTTGAGTAACACTGTTTGGGATTGTACAACATGGCCCTACTATACTGTCAATCGTCATTAATTACATTAGTTACATTTCAAATACCATGCTCTTACTTCCATTCATTTGTAAGTATGGTTTAAGAAATTGGAATACCAAGAATACAAAGCAGTTCCAATGGAAATATATGTATCTCCATTATCTTCGAATTCCTGTGATTCAATTAATCTAAGGTACATCATTATCTTCCTATAATTTATTCTTATTTTTTAATTTTTATGGAAATATATGTATCTCATTATCATACATTCTTATTGTTACAGTGATTGTGAAAATAACATGAAAGATCAAGTGATCTAGGATTCATATTTCTTTATACAATAAGTCCCTCGGTCGACATCAACATCTTTCACATCTTATTCATAATTCTACTATCAAGTATAATAACAGTTATTAAAGTGAGTATTTTTTCATGATTTGCTGCTATAGTAACATTGATCCTTTGGGGCATCTTAGTAACATTGGTTGTGAAGGCTAGTAAGTGATCTTTAGGGAAGATATTATTCTCTAATGGAAATAAATTATTTATGTCTTATCTATAGTCCACACTATTAAAAGAATAGTGTATTTTTTACACTATTGAAAAAAAGCATAGTGTACAATGTTTATCGATAGTTTGTATAAAAAATGAAACATTTGTATGTGAATTTCATAAATCAATTTTATGCCTACATTGCTAACTAAACCGTTTGATCTCATATTAGACAAAATACTTGTGATTTTGAATATTTCCATTTTAAATACACTGAAGGCATATTGTATTTAAATCTACTTATTGTGTAAACACTTCTATACACTTATTTCATTTTCCTTGATACCTGTGGACTATACGTTTCATTTGCTGCTGAATATAGAACTATTTTATGATGCTTATTTTATACATTTTAAGGTGACTTTCACAAGTTTATGTAGAGTTCAACAACTATATCACCTCAACGAGTAATGATGTTGATTTTGTACTTCCATCTCAACTTTTGTTTTAGTTATTCAGTTCGTTTGTTAATTGACTCCCACATATTTGAAACTACATAATTTTAATATACTTTTATAATGAAATGATTTTTGTGCAGCACATATTTAAAGTAGATCCTTTGACTTTTTACTATTTTATTGCAAAAAATAGTCAATCACATATATCACAACTAGCAAGAATGAACATCCATCTTGCTTCCCAATGAAAGCACTCTTATGTTTATACTTCCACAAACATTCAATTGTAAGATTTTATTTCTCATTCCATTTGCATGAATGGCTAACACAATAGTAGTTCTGTTTGATTGTTTTCATAGAAACTTATTAGTACTCTGTTACATTGCATTATTGATAATGTTAGTGGCCCATTCATACTTCAGGTTCTTGACATTAACTTTCATAAATGGATGACAATATTACACAAAACATTTCAGGTTCTTGTCATGTACATCTGTTACCCCTCTCACATATTTCTCATGTTGTCATGGTCTTTGCCTATATATTAATTAATGTAATTGATTAGATCAAAATAATAGTATGGATTGAACCAAACTATTTAGCCATCACATATGATCCATATCCAGTATTTTATTAGAATCAGATATAAATGTAATAAAACTTTTTGGTCAAGAGATTGATATTGGGTTAGAATGAGAGTCACTTGTGGTGGATAATTGAGAGAAGAAGAATAATATAGAGATAGAAAGTATATTGATAATTTTGGAATTTTTGAGTTTGATGCACATACGAGTCGTATATAATATATATTGTTTTATCAATTGTTTGCCTTTGCATTACTATGTGTTTATTCTTTAACCAATAGAAATTTGATCTATATATAATGAAGTCTGTTATGCATAAAATAGAATAATACTATAATTATCTCTTTATCCATTATTTAACATTCACTGATATATTTATTTTATGCTATCAGATTACTTAATTTTGATGTTATACACATTTTTTTTGTTAACTTATATAATATAGATTGATATAAAAAAAGTTATTGAAGTTTTATTCTAAAAAAAGTTATTGAAGATTTTTTTGACATGAGCATATGTATCTTCATGAGCCTATCTTCATTTACAATGTTTTATTTTTCTTTGACTCATAATTAATGAACAAAATTGTGTATAAAACTCTTCAATTTGTTGTAATCCTCACGGGTCACTACCATAATAATATCTATTTGTTTTTAGATATTTCTTTTCAAATTTACATATCCATTATATATTTTATATCATATTAGATAAATTTATCTATTCGGATGCACATGTATGTTGGATCATTACTATAGATAAATAACTATTTTTGAGATGATTACTCATGATTTTTTTTTAATTCAGAGTTTATCATTTATTGTTAATACATATAAAAATATATTTAAAAAGAGCCACAAATATTCAGATTTTTTTATAGGAAATAAATGTATAAACAATTCACTCAATGTCACAACCTTTATTTTTATTATAACACGAGACACTACAAATTCAGGAAAAAACATACATAAATATTGCTTTCTATGTGTATTTGAATTGATTTGAATTGTTGCTCATGAAATGAAATTATAACACGGGACACTATCAATGAGATCGAGGCGGAAAAAAATCATAAATTTTCCTTACTCATTGCGCGTTTGAATTATTACTCATGGAATGCAATTATAACACAAGACAATATCAATCATATAAAACCTAAACATCATTATAAGATAAATTTCTCACTTTCATCCATTCCAAATTTCAACTTATACAAATTATATCATGAATTTCAATGTTGTTCTCAATGTGCATCTTAATTGCTCATGGAGTTAAATCATAACACATAACACTACCAATTAGATTCAGGAAAAATATGTATAAATATTGCTCTCAATTATAACACGGGACACTACCAGTTAGATCCAAGCGAAAAAATACATAAACTTTCCTTTCATTACGCATTTGAATTATTACTCATGAAATGTAATTATAACACAAGACACTACCAATCATATAAAATCTAAACATCATTGTAACATGGGACACTACCAGTCATATAAAACCTAAACATCATTATAAGATAAATGGCTAACTTTCATCCATTCCTAATTTCTACTTATATAAATTATATCATGAATTTATTCTATTATTCCTTTTTATTTTATTTTATCATTTTAAACCAAACAACTTTAACCTGTGCGGACGCACGAGTCTTCTACTAGTTATTCTTCAAAAGAAGATATTAATGTGATTTATGAATCCTCTACTAAATCCTCTTCTGAATATTCTGGCAATAATGATTGTCAACGTAATCAATTAAATTACTGGAAATCAATTATTGATATGAATGTGTTAAATGTTTTAACCTCAGAATAGGACGAAGCTATAAAAGATATATAACCATTTATGATTAAAAAAATGCTTGATGTCTTAATACAAGAAAACTCAAAAAAAGATTTTCCTATTATTACATAATCACCTTACCAATTAAGTGGGGTTTTGTCTAGATTTCGACAGTCTAACATTCGTGAAACTCCTATTTCTATTATGGATTTAAATAGAGAAATAAATATCTTAAAGAATGAGATGTCTCAGATTAAAAAATAAAACTATTGTTTATCTCAAAGACTCAATTTTCTAGATTCCAGTAATTCAAAGGTTGAAGAGATATCTTCAGCTAGTAATCCTTCACATGGTAATGAATTCCTTTCTCTCATTGATAGAGTGACCTCTCAAAAATGATTTGTTAGAATAACTCTAGTTATTAACAGAAATTTCATATTAGAACATGAAGTTGCCCTTATTGATAGTGGCATTGATTTAAATTTCCTTCAAGAATGAATTATTCCCACTAAATATTTTGATAAAAGTACACAAACTCTTAACCAAGCTGGAGGAGATAAACTCACGGTTAATTATAAATTATCTAATTCTTATGTTTGTAATAAAGATATTTGTTTACCTACTTATTTTATTCTTGTAAAAAATTTAACACATAAAATTATATTAGGAACTCCCTTTCTGCATAAAATCATGCCTCTGATCAATATTGACCAAAAAGGAATTACCTCCTTATCAATAATAAAAGAATTACTTTTGAATTTATTACTGATCCTCATACTTGGATGATTAATGAAGTTAAAGATATTCTTCTTAAAAAAGAAACACAAATTTGTTTTCTTAAACACAGTCTTGTTATAATTATGCTCACATTTTTTTGGAAGGATCTCATGGATAGCCACCGGTAGAAGTTGTTGCATCAATATATGACAATCATGATATTTTAAACTAATTAGCTTTAGATCTTTCATTGATACAAGTTTCTTGATGTTTGATGAGTAACCCGGCGGAACTTTAATATCTTGCAAACACTCACAAAACATCTTCTTTTCATTTTTAGATAGATTGTGACATGCTGGAGGAAGATAAGTTCTTTTACCTTTCTCTATTAGAGCCAATTATTTTCGTATACTTATCTTCTCCATATCAAGACGAGAAGCCTTGCTATCTTTACTCTTGCCCAGAATGTTTAAAGGTGTGCCAATCAAACTATCACACACATTTTTCTCCACTTGCATCACATCAAGACAATGTCTAACATCAAGACTTGACCAACATGGAAGATCAAAGAAGATGAACCTTTTTTTCCATATAGTTTTCGCAACTCCACTTTTTTCTTTTCCTCTCTTCCCACCTTTTTCTTTTTCTCGTTTCCCACCTCTTATTTTTTCTCTCTTCCCACCTTTTTCTTTTTCTCTCTTCCCAAAGACAACATTAATGTGTTTCTGTCGTTGATAAACTTTATCCCCTGTTAAAGGTTTAAGAGCCTCACCAAACTCTTTCTCTCCATTAAAAGTCTTTCGCAATCTACATTAAGGATGACCCGGTTTTAGACATTTTCGGTGCCCAAGGTAACATGTTTTTTTTCCAAACTCAAGTCGTTGATAACAAGTGTCATCTTCACATATAGGACACATTCTATGTCCTTTGACACTGTATCCAGCTAAGTTACCGTAAGCCGGAAAATTGTTAACTATGAAAAATAACATTGCATGCATATTAAACTTTTCTCTATAATATGCATCATTAACTTTAATGCCTTCATCCCACAAGAGTCGTAAATCATCAATTAATGGACTTATATAAACATCTATGTTGTTACCAGGTTGTCGCGGTCCCGAAATCATCATACTTAATAGTATGTGCTTGCACTTCATGCACAACCAAGGATATAGGTTGGAAATAGTGTGAAGAACAAGCCACTAAGAATGATTAGTGCTCATATTACCAAAGGGTTTCATTCCATCGGTGGCTAGCCCAAGCCTAAGGTTTCTTGGCTCGACTCCAAAATCTGAAAACAACAAATCAATTTTCTTCCATTGCAACGAATCAACCGCATGGAGAATGTTTCCATCACGAATCCTTTCATTTGCATGCCATCTAAGATTCTTTTCATCCTTTGAGTTAGCAAATAGTCTCTTTAATTATGAAACTATTGGCAAGTACCATAACACTTTAGCAGGAGGATGCTTCCAACTAACATTGTCATAGTCATTGTCATCAACATTGTTGGCCTTGTAACGCGAAACACCACATTTCGGACATTGACACAAGTCTTCATAATCTCTTCAATATAATATGAAATCATTAGGGCAAGCATGTATCTTGATATACTCCAGACCCATTGGACACAATATCTTCTTGGCCTCATAGCAACGATCCAACATTTTGTTATCTTTTGGTAACATTTGTTGTAGAAATTCAAGTAATTCCGTGAAACGTTTATCCGACCATCCATTTTTTTCTTTCAGATTAAACAACTTTAACACCATCGACAATCGTGTGAACTTTGTGCATCCCTTATATAAAGGGGTGTCTTTATCACTACATAAAGTATCATAAATATGATTCTTAAAAGATGATTCCACTATATCAAGAAACATATCCTCTAGTTGATCTTCCATATATTCATCTTCATCCACCCTTTGACTTTGTGACGCCCGAGTTTCCTCATTATCCACCTCACCATGACACATCCATGTTGTATAATTTTGACAAATACTATCACAACAAAGGTGATTGTGTATTTCTTTCTTTGTACCCTTTTTGATATTCACACAAATAACACAAGGACAATAAAATATACCCTTATTGTCGAGAAGATGTTTAGCATCATATTCAAGGAATTCACAAAGTCCTTTCTCATAAACTTGACCTAATCTATTGGCTTTCATCCAACTATGATCCATTACAAATTCTGAAATTTATACATGTTTAAAAATGTGAATGAAATTTCTCAAGCATATGCATATATAACATGAACAAAGATAAAATCAATATACAATATGAACGTAATGCATATGAAACAACTCCTTCTGACTTGAGCATATACAATATGAACAAAGAAAAAAGGAATGAAGATATTGAAGAATACCTAGTTGTAATCAAATGAGCATAAGGAATGAAGATGTTGAAGAGTACCGTACGTCGAATTTGAAGAATCAAATGAACGAAGTTACTTCGAATCAGAAGAAACAAATGAATATTTAGTACAACATCAACCAAATTAAAGGAATGAAGATATTGAAGATTACCTTACTTCAAAGCTGAAGCAACAAATGAATATTGGTAAAGAATACCACTGTAATCAAATGAAGATGTTGGAGTACCATTGTCGTCTCTGGCTTGCTTGTTCGATTAGGGCGTCTTATGAAAGAAATACAAAATTAGTTTTGTTTTAATTTATCAGTAAAGCTTTTAATCTCGGTTGGAAAACAAACCGTAGTGAAATCTTAAACCTATAAAAACATTTGTTTAATATAACAGTCGTAAAATAATTTAAAATTTATTTTTAAAATAATGGTATTAAGTGACTCACACTAAATGTTAATAAAAAAATGGAAAAAAAAACGTAGTTGCAGGGAATCAAAGCTTGTTACATTTTTATTTATTACTAGAGTTGTTTGGCACTACTGTTGTAAAATAATTTATGATTTATCTCTTAAATAATGGTATTAAGTTACACACACAGAATGTATCCTGAAAAATGGAAAAATTATAGTTGCAAGGAATCCAATCTCGCTACATATTATTTATTACAACAATGGTTCTAATCAACTGTCATTAAAAGATTGATATTCATCCAGCTTTTGATTGGGCACAAAATTTTTAACCTATTACAACGGTGTAAAAGGATGCGTTGTGAGCTTGGCGTTGTTGTTTTAGTGTTTTGTATTAGTGGATGATCCATGAAAACCATGTTTTGATGATGCAAATTGATAAATCTATGTCAAGTATATGATGCATGCAATGGAATATTGGTGAGAAACCTCCAAGAGATAAAATAATTTCCGCAATCGCGAACGCTAGACCTCCGTAGTTAAGTATTGATGTGACATAGCTAGTTCAATGCATGGAATATGACACAAACGCTTGTTTTCATATACAAACATATTATGATATAATAAGTTTAAGTGAGCTAGTTAGGTTAAGAAGTGAATGCATGTATTATGTTAAGCATGTATGAACTAAACGAATGGCTATCCAAATATGATTATGTGAGCTCATGTTGCATCATGTTTGATATGTTCTAAGGCAACCTTATTCGTGAATGATTTGGTGTATACACAACGATGGCTTGACATTGTAGGTACAATATTACACACATATGCAATGGGAATGATCTGGTGTATTACTGGTACTATTATGAAATGAGACAATATGTTTTATAATGCATATGCAAAATGCTTGCCTAATAGAAGTTACCTGGTGAATGGAACCCTAGGATCAATGTTATCTGAAATAGGGAATTGTTTAGAATTGAAAAGAAGAAACTTTGGTACTATCAGATACACCATAATTCTGAGGTAATGGAAACAAGGGAGTGAAATTCGGAATGCTGACTAATGTTAATGCGTAGTTTAAAACATAGGAGTGTAAGTCCCATTAGATGGAAGGGATGAGAACTCTGGATACCGCCTTGTTAGAGTAGTCTTGAGAGATGGCGACAAATAATTTTTGGAAACCACCTTATAGGACTTAGTCATATTATAAAGGGGCAGAAACTTCCGTAACACCTTATCATGATGGGAGGCAGGTTATCGATAGTCAACAATGTTAGAAACACTAGTTGGCCTAGAGGTTCGTCAAGGGCTTCGATGTGGTAGATCCGTAGCTCCTATTGTTCTACGTGGATTAGAAACTTCTGTAACACCTTATTATGTTGGGAGGCGGGTTATCAATAGTCAACAACATTCGAAACTCTATTTGGGTTAGAGGTTCATCAAGGCCTTCGATGGGGTAGATCCATAGCTCTTATTGTTCTACGAAGCTCAGAAACTTCCTTAACACCTTGTTGTGATGGGAGGCAGGTTATCGATAGTCAACTACGTTCAAATCACTAGTTGGGATAGAGGTTCTTGAAAGGATTCAATGTGGTAAATTCGTAGCTCTTATTGTTTTACGTGGATCATACGTTTAAGTTATTGTCTTATATTATTGTGAAGCATATTATGCTTCGCTCCTTAAATACTATGAAATAGTATATACGTGATTACTAATAGGATGAGATAAGGATAGTCTACCCAATAGATTTGAGTGGACCCATAAGATAGGGGAACTCACTGAGATTTAGTAATCTCATCCCATGATATTGATTTCTTTTCAGGTCCAGGATTAGTTTGAAGATTCACTAGAAGGTTTATCTCGGATGCTCTAGAGAGTAGTTTGCTTGGAGATCATGCCAGATCTTAATTTCTGTTGTGCAGTTTCCTTGAAGACACTTATTATATACATTTTAGTTCTGTTTTCTAATTCTATACAACTTTTTGTATTTTCTTTAAAGATTTTGTATGTTTTCAAAACCAATTTTAACGTTTCATGCATAATATACTAGTCAATTATGTGTGGGGTGTTACAATTGGTATCAGAGCTGGTCAATTCTCGACCGAGCTATGAGACATCACTAGCTATTCTTTTTCCACCCTCAAATGAGTGTGTTACTAGCCTAATTTTACTGGTATCTCATTCAGTTGTTGAACTTGATCAACTCACCGGTTGAGTGTGTGACAGTAGGATAATGGCAGAGCCACCACAAGGACACATAAATTTGTAAGTGTTGGGAACCCGAGTAATATGAGTTGGTTATGTGAGAGTTTGATTACCAGACCTAAGCAGAGTGTGTCATGGACCAAATTACTTTGATGTCTCACCAAATTAAAATCCATCTTTATCTGATAAGAGTTTATTAGATGCTATTCAGTTAACTGTTCATACTAACAGTTACAATTTCAAACCTGGAAGTGAAATCATAGCAATATGATATAGAATCTAATAAGCCATTATGCCAACCAATGTTGGACTAAAAAAACTCTTAATGATACAGAAGATGAATAATTGCGTTCTCAATTAGAGAAAATTTTACTTCTCAATTATGATTCTGAAAATCAACTATCCAACAAAGAATAAAGCACGCCTAAGCATACCCTAATTTACCCTTCTCTTCTAAATAAAATTACACTAGCACATGCCCTATTTGATAATTCAATATATTATAATTCATTGACTAATCACAATGCTTTTTCCTTACACATGGCACAAATTTATCACAACACTTATTCATTTTGTTTTCCCTCTTCTCACTCTCTTTTACTGAGCTTTCCTTTCCCCCTCTTTCTCGCATGTACCTTTTGTCCCTCATTTTTCAAAAAAATTATGATTCCCTTTCACTTCTCTCTCATTACGCTCACTCTCAGTTTCTCCGTGAAACGCTAACACTGACGCCGTTTCCTCAGTCGAGAAGAAGAAGCAAGAAATCGAGATGTGGGTTTTAGATGTGGTTTCGATTTGAAGCGAAGAAAAAGAAGAAGAAGAAATAGGTACAAGTTATTGAAACATTTGTTCAATGTTTATGTTCATTTGATTTTTAACTTCTAAGTTGTTAATAATTAATTTTTGCAGCTTGCTATGTTCATTTTTTGCAGTTGAATGACGTTGTTGTGAGCACATTTGTGTGACCTTGAAGTTGTTTTGACTGCGGTTGTTTCGGGCTTGGTTCCGGATGCCTTGTCTTTTGTTAAGTTTTGTTTAAATTTTGGTAAGTTTTGGGCTTGATTTTAGAATTGTGTTATGCTTTGAATCTGACTATTGAATTGTTTTCATTATTTTCAATTTGTAAATTGTGAAGATATTCACTGACATTCACATTCAAAGTTCTTAAAGTAACTTAAATGTTTCTCACTCCATAAAGTTTGTATAATACAATTCAGATGTTGAAGAAGGGGGTGAGACGGTGTTCCCAAATGCCAAGGGAAATTTTAGCCCAGTTCCTTGGTGGAATGAACTTTCTGATTGTGGACAAACTCACTGAATAACTTTCTGGCAAACTCACTGAATGTGCCGAGTAAGAAGTCTGTAATAACCCTAACTGTACTTTGATTATTCTTCTGTAGGATATGGATTGGTATTCATTTGAAGGTCTGTGATACTTTATGTAGTGTCAATGATATTAACTTACAAATTTCTAAGTAAGTTCTCTCTTCCTTTTGTAGATTATATTCTCCTTATTTTCACTTGAGTTTCTGTTTACAAATAAATACAAAATATCCCTAACAAGTTTTGTTTTATTTTATTAAAATCGATTAAAGTATATAGTATATACTAACTTAGAGCAGTTGGTGCAAATATACTAACTTAAAGTATTAGTTATGATTTATTTTAGTTTTCAACTTTGTGATTCTGTTCCAATTCCAAGTTAGAATTTGAGACAATTTCAAATTTTATTTATGTAGAAACTGAGTTTTTTAAAAAGGTGACATCAATTTTGTTGCGGGCTGGTCTATTTCACATATACTATTCCTTCCTTTTAGATATAACTCATTCTTAACTACACCTATGCAAATTCTATTTCACATGGATTAAGTTTGTATATGGTGAACTGCATCGACCTTGACAACAACAAATACAAGGTATTTCTTTATTGTGGCCTACTAGATGTGTCAGTACTTAGCAGCTTTAGAAATATATGTTTCCTAGTTTTTTATCTTCTACCAATTTTTGGTTTATAAAACTATGCTTATACAACTTTATGCAATGTTTGGTAGGTTTTTCTCTTTTCCCTAACTCACGTTTCATGTCATATCATAGTCCTTTGCCAACTAATAGTCCTTTCCAATACATTATATAATGTCATACTTCAAATTTTTGCGGGTTCATAGCACAAATCATCATTTTGAGTAACACTGTTGGGGATTGGTACAACATGGCCCTACTATATTGTCAATCGTTATTAATTACATTAGTTACATTTCAAATACCATGCTCTTACTTCCATTCATTTGTAAGTATGGTTTAAGAAATTGGAATACCAAGAATACAAAGCAGTTCCAATGGAAATATATGTATCCCCATTATCTTCGAATTCCTGTAATTCAATTAATCTAAGGTACATCATTATTTTCCTATAATTTATTCTTATTTCTTAATTTTTATGGAAATATATGTATCTCATTATCATACATTCTTATTGTTACAGTGATTGTGAAAATAACATGAAAGATCAAGTGATCTAGGATTCATATTTCTTTATACTATAAGTCCCTCGGTTGACAGCAACATCTTTCACATCTTATTCATAATTCTACTATCAAGTATAATATCAGTTATTAAAGTGAGTATTTTTTCATGATTTGCTGCTATAGTAACATTGATCCTTTGTGGCATCTTAGTAGCATTGGTTGTGAAGGCTGGTAAGTGGTCTTTAGGGAAGATATTATTCTCTAATGGAAATAAATTATTTATGTCTTATCCATTGTCCACACTATTAAAAGAATAGTGTATTTCTTACACTATTAAAAAAAAGCATAGTGTACAATGTTTATGGATAGTCTGTATAAAAAATGAAACATTTGTATGTGAATTTCATAAATCAATTTTATGCCTACATTGCTAACTAAACCGTTTGATCTCATATTAGACAAAATACTTGTGATTTTGAATATTTCCATTTTAGGCATATTGTATTTAAATCTACTTATTGTGTAAACACTTCTATACACTTATTTCCTTTTCCTTGATACCTATGGACTATACGTTTCATTTGCTGCTGAATATAGAACTATTTTACAATGCTTATTTTATACATTTTAAGGTGACTTTCACAAGTTTATGTAGAGTTCAACAACTATATCACCTCAACGAGTAATGATGCTGATTTTGTACTTCCATCTCAACTTGTGTTTTAGTTATTCAGTTTGTTTGTTAATTGACTCCCACATATTTGAAACTACATAATTTTAATATACTTTTATAATGAAATGATTTTTGTGCAGCACATATTTAAAGTAGATCCTTTGACTTTTTACTATTTTATTGCAAAAAATAGTCAATCACATATATCACAACTAGCAAAAATGAACATCCATCTTGCTTCCCAATGAAAACACTCTTATGTTTATACTTCCACAAACATTCAATTGTAAGATTTTATTTCTCATTCCATTTGCATGAATGGCTAACACAATAGTAGTTCTGTTTGATTGTTTTCATAGAAACTTATTAGTACTCTGTTACATTGCATTATTGATAATGTTAGTGGCCCATTCATATTTCAGGTTCTTGACATTAACTTTCAGAAATGGATGACAATATTACACACAAAGCATTTCAGGTTCTTGTCATGTACATCTGCTACCCCTCTCACATATTTCTCGTGTTTTCATGGTCTTCTCTTATATATTAATTAATGTAATTGATTAGATCAAAATAATGGTATGGATTGAACCAAACTATTTAGCCATCACATATGATCCATATCCAGTATTTTATTAGAAATAGATATAAATGTAATAAAAATTTTTGGTCAAGAGATTGATATTGGGTTAGAATGAGAGTCACTTGCGGTGGATAATTGAGAGAAGAAGAATAATATAAAGATAGGAAGTATATCTATAATTTTGGAATTTTTGAGTTTGATGCACATACGAGTTGTATAGAATATATATTGTTTTTATCAATTGTTTGCCTTTATATTACTGTGTTTATTCTTTAACCAATAGAAATGTTATGCATAAAATAGAATAATACTATAATTATCTCTTTATCCATTATTTAACATTCACTGATATATTTATTTTATGCTATCAGATTACTTAATTTTGATGTTATACACATTTTTTAGTTAACTTATATAATATAGATTGATATAAAAAAAGTTATTGAAGTTTTTTTTGACATGATCATATGTATCTTCATGGGCCTATCTTCATTTACAATGTTTTATTTTTCTTTGACTCATAATTAATGAACAAAATTGTGTATAAAACTCTTCAATTTGTTGTAATCCTCACGGGTCACTACCATAATAATATCTATTTGTTTTTAGATATTTCTTTTCAAATTTACATATCCATTATATATTTTATATCATATTAGATAAATTTATCTATTCGGATGCACATGTATGTTGGATCATTACTATAGATAAATAACTATTTTTGAGATGATTACTCATGATATTTTTTTTAATTCAAAGTTTATCATTTATTGTTAATAGATATAAAAATATATTTAAAAAGAGCCACAAATATTCAGATTTTTTATAGGAAATAAATGTATAAACAATTCACTCAATGTCACAACCTTTATTTTTATTATAACACGAGACACTACAAATTCAGGAAAAAACATACATAAATATTGTTTTTTATGTGTATTTGAATTGTTGCTCATGAAATGAAATTATAACACGAGACACTACCAATGAGATCCAGGCGGAAAAAAATCATAAATTTTCCTTACTCATTGCGCATTTGAATTATTACTCATGGAATGCAATTATAACACGAGACAATATCAATCATATAAAACCTAAAGATCATTATAAGATAAATTTCTAACTTTCATCCATTCCAAATTTCAACTTATACAAATTATATCATGAATTTCAATGTTGTTCTCAATATGCATCTTAATTGCTCATGGAGTTAAATCATAACATATAACACTACCAATTAGATTCAGGAAATATATGTATAAATATTGCTCTCAATTATAACACGGGACACTACCAGTTAGATCCAAGCGAAAAAATACATCAACTTTCCTCTCATTACACATTTGAATTATTACTCATGAAATGTAATTATAACACAAGACACTACCAATCATATAAAATCTAAACATCATTGTAACATGAGACACTACCAGTCATATAAAACCTAAACATCATTATAAGATAAATGGCTAACTTTCATCCATTCCTAATTTCTACTTATATAAATTATATCATGAATTTATTCTATTATTCCTTTTTATTTTATTTTATCATTTTAAACCAAACAACTTTAACCCGTGCGGACGCACGAATCTTCTACTAGTTATTCTTCAAAAGAAGATATTAATGTGATTTATCAATCCTCTACTAAATCCTCTTCTGAATATTTTGGCAATAATGATTGTCAATGTAATCAATTAAATTACTGGAAATCAATTATTGATATGAATGTGTTAAATGTTTTAACCTCAGAATAGGACGAAGCTATAAAAGATATATAACCATTTATGATAAAAAAATGCTTGATGTCTTAATACAAGAAAACTCAAAAAACGATTTTTCCTATTATTACAGAATCACCTTACCAATTAAGTGAAGTTTTGTCTAGATTTCGACAGTCTAACATTCGGGAAACTCCTATTTCTATTATGGATTTAAATAGAGAAATAAATCTCTTAAAGAATGAGATGTCTCAGATTAAAAAATAAAACTATAGTTTATCTCAAAGACTCAATTTTCTAGATTCCAGTAATTCAAAGGTTGAAGAGATATCTTCAGCTAGTAATCCTTCACATGGTAATGAATTCCTTTCTCTCATTGATAGAGTGACCTCTCAAAAATGGTTTGTTAGAATAACTCTAGTTATTAACAGAAATTTCATATTAGAAAATGAAGTTGCCCTTATTGATAGTGGCATTGATTTAAATTTCCTTCAAGAAGGAATTATTCCCACTAAATATTTTGATAAAAGTACACAAACTCTTAACCAAGTTGGAGGAGATAAACTCATGGTTAATTATAAATTGTCTAATGCTTATATTTGTAACAAATATATTTGTTTACTTACTCATTTTATTCTTGTAAAAAATTTAACACATAAAATTATATTAGGAACTCCCTTTCTGCATAAAATCGTGCCTCTGATTAATATTGACCAAAAAGGAATTATCTCCTTATCAATAATAAAAGAATTACTTTTGAATTTATTACTCATCCTCATACTTGGATGATTAATGAAGTTAAAGATATTCTTCTTAAAAAAGAAAGACAAATTTGTTTTCTTAAAGAAGAAGTGGATTTATTAAATATCACTTCTTAGCTTAAAAAACCTGAAATTCAAAATCAATTTAAATTAATTCATCGACAATTTAGAGATTAAATCTACAATGCTTTACCTAATGCCTTTTGGGAAGAAACATGTTAGTTCTTTACCTTATCTTGATGACTTTAATGAAAGTCATATTCCCACTAAAGCTATGCCTGCTCAAATGAACCATGAGTATTTGGATTTATGTAAAAAAGAAATATAATCTCTTTTAGAGAAAAAATTAATAAGAAAATCCAAATCTACTTGGAGTTGCACAACTTTTTATGTCATTAATTCTGCCAAAAGGGAACGATGGGTCCTTAGACTTGTTATAAATTACAAACCTCTTAATAAAGTGTTAAAAGGGATTAGATATCATATTCCTAATAAAATAAATCTTATAGATAGATTAATCAAAGCTTTAATTTTATCTAAGTTTGATATGAAATCCGGTTATTGGGAAATTCAGATTAATGAATATGATAAGTATAAAACAATCTTGACTGTACCTTTAGGAAATTATGAATGGAATGTCCGTCCTTTTGGCCTTAAAAATGCCCCTTCAGAATTTCAAAATATTAAGAATGATATTTTTAATCCTTATACATAATTTATAATTGTTTATATTGATAATGTATTAATTTTTTCTAAAACTATAGATAAACATGTTAAACATCTAATAATATTCAAAGGATTAGTTAAACATAATGAATTAGTTATATCTGCTCCTAAGATGAAATTTTTTCAAACAAAAGTTAGATTTTTAGGTCATGAAATTGACCAAGCAACTATAATTCCTATATAAAGAAGTATTCAATTTACTTCTAAATTCCCAAATATTATTACAAATAAGAAAAAATTACGAAGGTTTCTTGTTAGTCTTAATTACATAGCAGATTATTATGAAAATCCTGCTAAATATATTGCAATATTACATGATAGGCTTAGAAAGAATCCTGGCCCTCGGACAAATAAACATTCTCAGGTAGTCCAAATAATTTAAAATAAGGTTAAATGCTTGCCTTGTTTATCTCTTGCTAACCCTAAGTATTTCAAATTTTTTGAAACTGATGCTTCAGACTTAGGCTATGGAGGAATCCTTAAACAAATCATACTTGGTACATTAAAAGAAGTTTTGGTCATATTTACTTTTGGAAAATGAAATCCTACCCAATCAAAATATTCTACTATCAAGAAAGAGATGCTTTCTATTATAAAATGCATTTCAAAATTTCAAGATGTTCTTCTTATTTTTTATTAAAAATTGATTGTAGCTCAGCTAAATCAATTATTGAAAAAGATGTTAAAAATATAGTTGCTAAGAAAATCTTTGCTAACTGACAATTTCAATTATCTATGTTTAAATTTGACATTTAACATATTAAAGGTGAAAATAATTCACTTGTTTATTATCTAACTCGTGAATTTTTTCACGGAAAAAATGTTGACCCCATATTGGGGAAGAGGGCACGGTTATGGTCGTCGTGGAAAGGGGAGTAACAATATGTTACCCCACCCAGATTCAAACATTCCTCTAATAGGGGATTGGACTACAGTCTACAAAGGAAGAAAATTACATCTTCATCAAAAAGAGGAGATATTTCATCCCCCTCCTCTAATAAAATTACATCCTACAAGGAAATACCGATTAATAACTCATCTCAAGAACACCGATTATTTGGAAAATCTAGTAACTGAAAAAATCATGCATATTAATGAAGAAGATATTAAGATAAATCAAAATGATGGATGGTCTATCAAAATTAGATACCTTGAATAAATAAGATATCCAGGTCTTCATGGAAAATATAGACCTCACCTAAAAATTCTTTTGACTGTTACTGAATCAGTAACGTTTACTCACAACTACTAGAACAATAATCCTGAATGTTTTATAAACTTCAATAAATGCAATATTAATAAAATCTTGTTACCAAGAGAATGAGGTCTCAACCCAAATGGTGAAAAGGAAATAAAGATTGCAGAAGGAAAGTATATTTACTTTAATTACTGGGACTATGTCCAAGCTTTTTATTATCAAAATCCTAAGAGTAAGCATTCTTGGTTTTTCTCTATTAATCCCGAGATGATTAATAAACTCAAACTAGATTGGTTTTCTGAATGGTGGACCAAATTTGGTCTGTTTTTGGAAATATTACTCAAAGAATCACTTGTACAATCCCTAGTTTGACAATAGCCCACTTATTGTAAATATTTTATCTGATAATTTGATCATCGGACAATGACCATTTTTGTTCTTTGCCAAATTTCAGATTCCTTGGATATGTAGACGATCAATCACCATATCTCAAGATAAATTCAACATACCCATTTTAGAAAGAAATTTCTTCTATAAATGGTGGAACAAGATGAGTTTCGAAGATGTCCAAAATAAAGTAATTCTAATTCAAACAACTATATTTGAATACTAAAGTAATAAGGTCAAAGAGTAAAGCTCCCAACTAATGTTTATGGGAAATATAAAGAACTTGTTCTAGAGGAAATATCCAAATGAATCAGAAGATGAAATCATGGTTAGAACTTTGGATCATATGAAGAACCAATTCTTCTCCACTTTTCCAACAAAAGCAGCTAAACATGAGGATTCATCTATGAAGACCAGCTCTTCCATGGGATCAATTGATTCCCACAACTTTGACTGTTTGGCAAGAGAAATCCAAGCGGATGACCCCAATGCAGAGGATTTCTGGGACACATTGATTCAATCCATGGCCCAGAAAGAAAAAGACAAAGCAAAGAAATAAGAATCTAAGACAAAAGTATAAAGACAAGAAATAATCTTATCTTGTCTGCCACTAGAAAACAATAATGGAATAAGAATCTTATATTTAGGCATAAATGTATGTAATTATTTTTCTTTTGTAATTTTTTTTTGCTTTTAGTCATAATTGATGCGTTGATGGGGCCCAGAGTGTACCCGACATTGGTTATACAACTTGTTTAGTAGTTCACCGACTATTGTAAGTAGTTGTTACCAACTTAAATAGTAAGCATTTGCTTCTCTATATAAAGGGATTTTAGTTTTATTTTTAAGGAGGTTTTTTAATATAAAGTCTTTAAACATATATCTCTACCATTTTCTTTACCCTTTTAGTCAAAGAGTATTTCGAACCTGCTTTCGTAATATCTCTATTGTGGTATAATTGAGATATTGCGGAAGCATGATCGAAATACTCTTAGACTAAAAAGGTAAATAAAATGGTAGAGATATATGTTTAAAGACTTTATATTCAAAGAACCTTGCTTTCGAATAAAACTAAAATACCTTTATATAGGGAAGAAAAAACTTACTATTTAAGTCGGTAACAACTACTTACAATAGCCGATGAACTACTAAACAAGTTGTAAAATTAATGTCACGTACACTCTTGGCCCCATTGACGCATCAATTATGACTACAAACAAAAAAAACTTTTACAATAGAAAAATAATTGCACACATTTATGCCTAAAGAAAATATTCTTATTCCATTATTACTTTGAAGTGGCAGACAATATAAGATTCTTTCTTGTCTTTTTACTTTTGTGTTTTGATTCTTATTTCCTTGCTTTGTCTTTTGATTTCTGGGTCATGGATTGAATCATTGTGTCCCATAAATCCTATGCATTGGGGTCATCCACTTGGGCTTCTCCTGCCAAGAAGTCAAAGTTATGGGAACCAATTGATCCCATGGAAGAGATGGTCTTCATAGATGAATCCTCATCTTTTGTTGCTTTTGTTGGAAAAGTGGAGAAGAATTGGTTCTTCATATGATCCAAAGTTCTAACCATGATTTTATCTTCTGATTCATTTGGATATTTCCTTTGGAAGAAGTTCTTACTTTTTCCCATAGTCATTTGTTGGGAGCTTTGCTCTTTTACCTTATTAATTAGGTCTTCAGCTATAGTTATTTGAATTAGAATTACTTTATTCTGGACATCTTCGGAACTGATCTTGTTCCACCATTTATAGAAGAAATTTGTTTCTAAAATGGGTATGTTGAATTTATCTTGAGATATGGAGATTGACCAACACCATACCCAAGGAATCTGAAATTTGGGAAAGAACAAAAATGGACATTGTTCGGTGATCAAATTATCAGATAAAATATTTACAATAATTGGGCTATTGTCACACCAGGGATTGTTTAAACCAAATAATTCTTTGGGTAATATTTCCAATGACAAATTTGTTCCACCATTCATAAGACCAATTTGGTATGGGTTTATTAATCATCTCTGGATTAATAGAGAAAAACCAAGAATGCTTATTCTTGGGATTTTGATAGTAAAAAGTTTTAGTAAAAGCTTGGACATAGTCCCAGTAACTAAAGTAAATATATTTTCCTTCTGCAATCTTTATTCCCCTTTCACTATTTTGGTTGAGACCACATTCTTTTGGTAACATGATTTTATTAATATGACTTTTACTGAAGTTTATAAAACTTTCAGGATCATTGTTCTAGTAGTGGTGAGTAAATGTTACCGATTAGGTAACATTCAGAAGAATTTCTAGGTGAGGCCTAGATTTTCCATGAAGACCTGGATATCCTCTTAATTCGAGGTATCTAATTTTGATAGACCATCCATTATTTGGATTTATCTTAATATCTTCATAAATATACATGATTTTTTCAGTTACTGGATTTTCAAAATAATCCATTTGTTCTTGAGGTGAATTATTAACTGCAGCTTCTTGTAGGATGTAATTTTATTAGAAGAGGAAGAAGAAATATTTTCCCTTTTTTATAAAGATGCATGTAATTGTTGCATTTTTCTTCCTTTGTAGATTGTAGTCCAATCCCATATTAGAGGAATGTTTGATTCTGACTCGGGTAACATATTGTTACTCTCATTTCCACCAAGGCCATAATCACGACCTCTTCCCCTAAATTGGGTCATCATTTTTTCCTGCAAAAATTCACGAGTTAGATAATCAACAAGTGGATTATTTTCACCTTTAATGTGTTGAATGTCAAATTCGAACATAAATAATTGTGATTTCCAGATAGAAAAGATTTTCTTAATAACAAGATTTTTAAGATCTTTTTCAATAATTGATTTAGCTGAGATACAATCAATTTTTAATAAAAATTTTTTTATTAAGAAAATCATGAAATTTTGAAATGCATTTTATAATAGAAAGCATCTCTTTCTTGATAGTGGAATATTTTGATTGGGTAGGATTCCATTTTCCATAAGTCAATCTGACCAAAACTTATTTTGATGTCCCAAGTATAATTTGTTTAAGGATTCGTCCATAACCTAAGTCTGAAGCATTAGTTTCAACAATTTTGAAATACTTAGGGTTAGCAAGAGATAATGAAATAATACTCCTCAAAGAACATAAAAAGGTGGAAGAAAAATGAAATAATACTCCTCATTGAAAAAAAAAGGAAAAAAAGGTGGAAGAAAAAGTGTAATGAGAGTGATGGTGCTACAAGAACTCGAGCATTTAGGGCGAGACAATCAAGAATTGCGCTCTTTACAATCAGAAATTCAAAAAGAAGGTGGATATGAAGGAAGTCTAATGCAATTGTTGGAAATATTTTGGACATTATGCTAGGGATTGTTACTAAACAAAGAATCAAATGGAAATGACAATGGTGTAACACAATTTGCTCATGCCAGAAGTATTGACTCAAAAGAGGTCATTTTAATGGCTAATACATAGTTGGCTCAAGAAAAAACAATGTTTGGTACCTTTGCACTGGTTGCAACAATCAGATATCTGGAAATAAAATTTGGTTCATCAATATTGATGAATAAATGAAGAGATCCATTAGATTTGCAAGTAATAACATGACCATATCAGAAGGAATAGGAAACATTCATGTGAAGAAAGAGGATGAACAAGAAGAAATCATAAGTGATGTTATGTATCTTCCTTATATGTATATCAACTTGATTAACTTGGGTCAATTATGGACAAAAACTACATAATGAGGCTCAAAGATAAATCTCAAGGTGCTTGATTTAAGTTCAGGGCTAATCTTGAAGGCACCCTTACCAATCAATGTGACATTCAAGATTATGATCAACATGCTAGATCACCAATGTCTTGAAATAACCACAATTAAATATAAAAATTGGAATTGCCATTAGAGGTATGGTTATCTAAATTTTAGGATTCTCCTCATAATGCACATGAAGTACATGGTATATGGACTTCCCAAAATCGCAATGCCAAAGAAGCTATGTGAACTATCAAATCAATATAACCAAAGAAGCTATGTGAAATATATATAATCAAAATACTTTAAACTATCAAATCAATTAAGTAACTTAAAGTTTATAGGATGATTTGGCAGGATTTTCAAGTGTACAATTAATTTTATTTTATTTTAAAGTTGGAATTTTGGTTATTATTTGTTTTGATAGAAAATAATAATAACTTAATACAATTAGTTATATAAATTTTTTTAGTTAATAATATTTTTCCATAAAAAGCGTTTTATTTCAATTTTTACTTTATCATAGTTTAATTGTATATTTAGAATCCCAATACAATATTTATTATTTTCTTTTAAGCAATTTTATTAAAAGGAGAAAAATAAATTCTCCAATCAAAACAACAATTACAAATCAAAGAGGAGGAAGACAAAAACCTACAACCTCAACCAAACACCTACGACTTCCGAAACATACAATAAATCAAAAGGAAATTTAAATCACTCGTACAAACTACACTTCCTACTATTCAAGCAACCTAAAATCAACCAATTCCAAGAATAAATTTTAATATCGTTAACGATATCATTTATATAACACAAGCCATTGTTGAAAAAGATATCATTCCTAGTTTTCCGCATAATCCAACAAGAGATGAACCAAAGAGAATTAACCACACCTGACTTGCATCGGCCAAAGAGCCTCAAATTCCAAGCTTTGGCATGAAGGAAACAATCATTTCCCGCTATCCTTTTTATATCAACCCACTCACACACCTTGTTCCACACCATCAATGATTTGTGGCAAGAAAAGAATAAGTGTTTGGAATCCTCTAGAACTTGACAATAAAACAAACAAACCTTTTCATTATCGCTGTCTATAATTTTTCTATCAACCAAATTCGATTTCGTAGGAAGTCTATCAAGCACCAATCTCCACGCAAACACTTGGATTTTAATTGGAATAACGGACTTCCAAACAAAATCCGGCACCTCTAATTTATTCGCATCCATTACGGAACTAATTGCACAAGAACTAATTATGGAATAGAAAGATTGAACCGAGAATCCTTTAGAAATGTCAGCCCCCCACAACCAAACATCCTTAGTGTCCCTACTGATATTCTGATTATCCAGCAGAACAAACAAATCTTGCGCTTCGGCTTCTAGCACAACGTCACCAACAAAGTTCAAATCATCTATGTTCAAACACCATGTATCATTCATCCAACCCCCCATGTCTGAAACTGAACTTGCCTTATTATCAACCACTTGAAAAAGCCTGGGAAATGCTTCAGCCAATGGATGATTATCTGTCCAATTGGCATTCCAGAATGCAACATCACAACCTGATCCGATCTTGCAAAATAAAAAATTACAGACCTCACATGATTAGCCCCATCATCAATGGAAAGCACATCCTTCATCCAATGGGAGTCTCTAGCTTTGTTAGCTCCAAACTTAGAATTATGAACTTTCAAACTCAGATTACCGTATCATTTAACAAGAGTCGATCTCCAAATTTCGTTGTCGTCTCGAACAAATTTCCAAAACCACTTAGCCATAAGAGCTTTGTTAAAGTTTCCTACATGTTTGATACCAAGACCCCCAACATCCTTTGATTTACAAATCGTCTTCCAACAAACCCATAATATAAAATTGTTATTAGAAAAACCCGCCCACAAAAAACGTCTTTGGATAGCAATAATATCCTTCACTACCTTTTTAGGGATCTTTAAAAAAGAAAGATAATGTATCAGAATATTAGCTAAAACCGAGTTGATTAAGGAAACTCTACCTCCAATG
Source organism: Lathyrus aphaca (assembly GCA_963966055.1). NCBI lineage: Eukaryota > Viridiplantae > Streptophyta > Magnoliopsida > Fabales > Fabaceae > Lathyrus > Lathyrus aphaca. The sequence continues at coordinate 262,692,828 of OZ014525.1, read as the reverse complement.
GAAAGATTACGACCAATCCAAGACGACAAACGATTCCTCAATCTAGAGACAATCGACCTCTAGAAAGATATATGATGATGATTCCCAACAATCGTGAGACCAAGAAACCGAAACGGTAAATTTGCAGACTTGCAATGAAGGAAATGTTTTGCTGCCTCAAGAAATCCCTCCTCCAATCCTACACCATACAAGCAGCTCTTGGAATAGTTAATTTTCAAACCTAAACCGAGTTCGAAAGCTCTAAGAATTGACTTAGAAGCCCAAATATTTGACACTGCACCATCACCAAGGATCAAGGTGTCATCAGCAAACTACAATATACTAGCGGTAGGAGCTTCGTTTATTCTGAACTCAGACAAAAGGTTGTGAGAGATGGCAGGGCGAACCATACAAGTCAGCCCTTCCACTGCTATTGCAAATAGGAATGGCGATAAGGGGTCTTCCTGCTTCAAACCTTTCAGAACTTTGAAGTCCTTGGATGGACTGCCATTTATCAATATAGACATGTAACTATTGAAAACTAAGCATCTCACCTATTTAATCCACTTAAAACCAAAACCCATCCTTGAAAGCATAAAAACAAGGTAGTTCCAGTCAACACAGTCATAGGCCTGAGCAAAATCAACTTTAAGGATCAAGCATTTTCTATTAAATATCTTTGCGTAATCTATTATTTTACTTGCGAGTAAAACACCATCCATAAGCTGACGACCATGTATGAACCCTGTTTGAGCTGGAGATATCACCTTATGAATAACAGAACACAACTTACCAACCATCATTTTAGATATCATTTTCGCAACACAACTAACCAAACTAATTGGTCTAAAATCTTTAAACTTCTGGGGATTATCGATTTTCGAGATCAAAGCGATGAAAGAAGAAGCAAACATCTTTGGGAGGAAACCTGAGCTAAAGAACTTAAGAATACAATTGGTGTAATCATCCCCCACGATATCCCAACAAGATTTTAGAAAATTGAAGTTGAAACCATAAACTCTTGGGCACTTATTGCCATCACAATAAAAAACTGCTATTCTTACGTCTGCTCTCGAGAAATCAGCCTCCAAATACTCTCCATCTTCATAATTAAAACAAGCCAAAGAATCCAAATTGCAGGTGAAATTCATTCTTCTAGAGCTGTTGAATTTGGCTTCAAATTTTTTTTGGCTTCTTCTTTGATATCCTCAGGCTCAACCAACATAGAACCTCTCACATTAATAGCCAAAATAGAATTAGCCTGATATCTAGCCTTTAAAGAATTATGGAAAAATTTGGTGTTGAGATCACCATCCCTTGCCAACGAAACTTTAGCTTTCTGCTACAACATGCTGTCTTTCAACCTTAACAATTTCCACATTCCTTCCTGAGCCAAAAGCACCTCTTTCGCTTTCTCTTCATTAAGATTTGAATCGTCCAAGATCATGGATAATTCCCTACTATTTAGGTTATCAATGCAGTCTTGAACCTTAAGGTCCAGTCACCCAAAAATCTTAATGTTCCACTATTTGATATCCACTTTGAGAGCTCTGAGTTTTCTCATCAAAATATGAGCTTGTGAACATCTAAAACTATAGGAATTGCACGTTTTTCTGATGAATGGGATGAAGTCTTTATGATCAAGCCAACAGTTAAAGAATCTGAATGGTTTAGGGCCCCGGTTTTTGTTATTAGCCATCAACCAAACATGTCTATGATCAGACATATCTCTCTCACCCACCGATTGAAAATTCAGATGCATCTTTGAAATAATAGAATCATCCACTATGTCCTTCCCACCATAAACAATTCTCCCCTTTCTTTCCTCCTCTAATTTTATTGCATTAAAATCACCTCCAATTATCCATTGGCAATTATGAAAACGTCTTTTAATAGATAATACCCAAAAATCCTTTGCCTCTAAAGCTAAAGCAATCCTTAATGAATTTAGGATTCCACATAGTTAGAATACCTCCTGAACAACCATTTGAATTAGCAACCGACCACTCTATGTATGAATATTTCCACAGACTCTGAATCACTTTAACATCCATCTTCCTAATTTTCGTTTCCTTAAGAAGGCACAAATCAACCTTGCCTTTATTAAGAATGTGAGTTATTCTTCTTATTTTAACAGCACTGCAACATCCTCAGAAATCGAAGGATACAATATTCATGATCCACTTGTAGCTACACCCTTCTTACAAATCTTGATACCTTTGTCTTCCATCTCCAAATTTCTCAGCATATCAACAATATCATCTTCACCCAAGTTACCTTCAATCCCGATTTTCTTCATGGACTCCCAAACTTTTCTAGGAACATCTTCAATTATTTTCTTGCATCTAGTATTACCTCGAATAATATCAGTTTTTGTGATCAATTCAAAACATAGTAGAGAAGCATTCAACTCACGCGAATGTTGTCTGCTAGATCTTCTCACAAAGATTATTTCTTAGTGGCATTAGAATCATATTTCTTCATAGCCTCGTGGTATCTTGACACAATCATAAACATCATGTAAAAGTTTTTTCCTCTTAGACTTGTTCCCATTAGAAGTACCAATCAATCCACCTGAGGGACCTGAAAGAATTTTAGGGATACTGAGGTCCACAAAAACCTCCCCATTTGTCACAACTTTCTGTCTTGTTATAACCTCTTTTGAACGGTTCAATAACACATCCCTTGTTATATCCAACGGACAACCCTCAGCTATTTGCCCTTCACTGCACACCTCCTTTTCTAGCTGAATGTGTGCCCCACTTAAAACACAAGGATTAAAGGCATTATTTGAAACGTCAACATCTTTGTCAGCTAGGGCATCCCCACCTACCGTCCTATCTTCGGGACTTTCACCAACAAAAGAGACTTTGTAACACCCATATAATATATATCTAGAATAATATCCTACTGTCGCTCCCGACAAATGAGGCTTAACCCAGATGAGGTACAGACGCGAACGGTCGGCGAGGGGGACAATGAGAACACACAGCCGTGAACTCACTGGAGAATGAATAGAGTCGCCAGCTAGGCATTTTTATCCCGGAGGAAAGGCAATGCTGCATAGGCCTAGAAAAAGATGGATAAGACGGGTTGCGAACCAGAGAGACTGAGAAAGGGGGTTGGTTACAACCTGGGAAGGTATTAGCACCCAGATTGTCCGTCGTACTCGACGGGATCCACGCTTAAAAGATTTGTGTTTTAAAGGGGTAGTGTCAGTGCAATTTGTGTATAAAAGAGCTGGAAAAGGATGTACAGGTGTCAGTGTAAGTGAAGTGTATAAGTGAAGTGTCAGTGTAGGGATGAGAATGAGCTGCTCAAGACCATGAGGCTAAAAGAATGATTCTGGAAGGAGGGGGAATGTACAGAGACTTTTGTTCGATAACTGTTAAGTTATGCCTACGTATCCTCTCGTGCAATGAGGAAGTCAGAACACCGTAGTTCGACCCAAAGAGACTGAAGGATGAATTGACTTGTGAACTGCTTACTTGTATATGCTCAAGTGTATGACCTGTCTGGCACAGGTGCTAACTGTCTTGCATTAGACGGAAGAAGCGAGTTCTCGTTTGTGAGTGAATGAGATGAGAAAAGAATCCCGAAGGAGACGATTATTGTTTGTTTTTTGTGTTTTCAATCTTTTATTGCTTTTGAAAGTTTGTCATAAGTTAATGAGCTTAAGTCTAAACCAATGGATTTAGTAAACTCATCACATCTTCCCTCTGATTAGGGGTAATGAGAATACCTTAAATGTGAAGTCAGATTCTCACACTTAATCACCTTTGGTATAGGATTAAGATCGTTAACCTACTTGTGATTATTTAGATGTTTTTGGTGTTCTTTGTTTAGTGTTAAGTAATGAGGTTAAGCCATAATCAAAGATTAAACAGACTCATTACACCATCCTAATAGAAGGATAATAGATGAGAATGTTTAAGCTGAGGAAAGCTCCTCAACTTAATCCATGATTAGGGATTAAACTCATGACAAAACAAGCCTTTGATTAAGTGGATTTTATTTAATGATATGATGATGAAGTGATTTTTAGGGTTTGTAAGGCAACTTGAGGGGGACTTGTCCATTAACACTAGGGTTAGTCCTTCTTAACCAATTAAGGAAGAATTAGAACCCTGATGCAAGGCCCAAGTTACAAGTGTGATGTCTTGGTACTTATTAAGTGAATTGATTAAGAGATTTAAACACATTAAGGGTTTAACACTTAGGATTAAAGTTATACACTCCATCCTAAGAGAAGGATGCAGGCATAAGCTTAATCACAAAGCCTTAAAGCCTTTAGGGTTTAGTCCCTGATTATGAGGTGAGGAGAGAAGACTCAAAAGAGACACAAAGGTAAAACTAAGGGGAGACTAATCAAAACCCTAATCATTGTCATGCTTGGTTGATCCTAAGGTTTGTGAGGTCTTAGAAAGAAATCTTCAGAGGAACCACCAGGAAGCAGATGAAAGGATCAAGAGAAACAAAGTGACTTGCTTCATTCAAGAAGTCAAGTCACTTGAAGAAAGAAAGTGGGAGGAAGAAGAATGAGCAAGCTCAAACTCAAACACATAACAAAAATGCAGCAAGGATGCATGAAAGAGATGAAAAGAAGTTGTGAGAAGTGAAGGCAAATCCACTTCTCAAAGTAACTTACCACCTGAAAAGTTAGTGAGAAAGATGCAATGCAATGCAAAATGTGATGAGATGACATGATGATAAACAAAACCAGAAGCATGTTTATGATGATAATGATGCTATGAGATGGTACAAACATGAAACAAGGCATGGAGATGATCATACAAGTTCATGAATGCAAGTGAAGCAAGTTAGGAACCATGAACATACATGAAAGGTTATGAGGTGCACAATGCAAACAAAATGGTAAACACTTGATGCAATGATCAAACATGCTTTCAATATGTCTTATGATGTCAAATGGATCAAATGGATGCTTGAAATGTCATGGCAAGTCATGTTATGCAAGAGAATACAAGAGGGATGCACATGGAAGCCCAAATTAGGGTTTATGAACCAAACATCAAACAAAAGTCAAAATCAGAAGCAAACCCTAAGATAAAAAATGGAAAATGCCACACAAAGGACCCCTAATCCCATACTAAACCACTGCCCAAAGGAGAGGTCTCAACTCTTAACCAAACCCAAGATATGATTTTTACAAGCTATTAGGGTTTTTTAGGGTTTCTAAACAAAAGAAATGCCAAACAAATTGGAAATGAAAGATCAAATCATGCCAATTTAATCTTACAAACTTCATGCTAAACACAATGCAATGCAAAAAGAATCAATGTCCAACTCTTCATGGATAGGCAGAAATGATTTTTTGAACTTTGGATCAAAATAATGCACAAAAATGATTTTAATTCAATGAAAAATTCTCAAAATGCATCAAGATCAAAAAAGAAATTTGGTTTGAAGGTTGGACAATGTTTCTAAATGTCTTATAACATTTCATGAATTTTTTGGTGATTTTTAAATACTTAAAAGTATTTTTAATAAATTAATTTCCATTAATCAATTAAAAATAATCTTTTAAATATTTAAAAATGCTTTTTAAGTGCTAAAAATGAAAATAAAAATATTTTTGGGTCTTAAAAATTAATAAAACTTTTAAGAAAAAGTTTCATAATTTTTAAGACATTTTTGCTATTTTTAATAAATTATGCAAATAAAATGAAAAGAAAATGAATTAAAATTAAATAAAAGGGAAAGTAATCAGAATGGAGGGATGAGATTGAGTCTGGATTTGAATCTGTTGACCACGCGCGTCATCCAAGGGTCCAGGTTATTTCTGACTTAATTAATTAAATTATGGATTAATTATGTTAAACACGTGGATTAGGGCTAATCAGAGAGATCCAGGCCACACACTCACGCGGGAGGTCAACACTTTCAACGCATCCAATGGTCCAAATTCAAATGGTCTTAATTACTGAGATTAGGGCATAATCACTTTCAGGCTGCCGGAGAAGACTTCCGGTCGTCTTCTCCGGCCAGCATCTCCCCTGAGAAATCCCCAAAACCCCAAAAAGCTAACTAAAATGAAATCTAAGAATTGGGAAATGATCTCCAACCACTCACGAATCAAAACCCTCTCTCAAAACAAATTTATACTTCCTAACTAAGCTGAATCGAAGAAAATAAGAACTAGGGCACGCAAGTTTCAGAGAGCAATTAAATGTTCATTTCATCACCATTTCAAAAACTGAAAGCATATTCATGATCAGGAAGGCACAAAGAGCAAGTTTAGAACAAGAGAAATGATTTCTGGAAAAATATTTTTCAAGCTACCTGAGATTCGAAGCTTTCACTCTGATGACTTTCTGGCCACTTCTCCTTGTGCAATCCACTCCACTTGATCCCCAGATGATGTTTGAATGCTCAAGAGGAATTGATGTTGGCTGGTTGATGAGTTTAGACAGCTTCTGCTTCAACTCAGTTGAAAATGGCAATGGAGTTTCAGGCAGTTTCAGGTCATTGTGAATGGTTCTTTGTGATCAGGACAATGAATAGAGAAAGTCTGTGGTGTTTGTTTGGGTGTTTGTGTACTGGGGAGAGAGATTCGAATGAAACTGCAAGTTGAGGTGAGAAATGGCAATGGGGTGTTCTTGCTTGTTTCAGGCCTGGCTCTTGGTGGTTTCAGGTCTATGAAGCATGGTGAGTTGAGGTGTGAAAATAGTTTGGATGTTTGATGGCTGGGCAGAGAGATTCGAAGAGTTTTGCAAAGTGAGGTGTTTTTGTGAATGGCTTGCCATATGAGGTTTCAGCCTTGCTTCTTTTATGAAATGGCTTGCAAATGGATAGTATATTTTAATCCAAGTGGCCAGAGGATGTGACATGGCCTGTGGTGATTGGGATGTTTGCTTTTGCCAAAAGTCAACTTTTTTGTAAGAGAAAGTATGGCTTGATCTATAACTAGTACAAAGCATGGCTCTGGTGCAGCAAGATGAGGTGAGAGGCTAGCAAAGTGCAGTAACCAATGCAGCAAGTTGTAGGGAGTGATCATGATGATTTTGCAAGTTGCTTGCTTTTTGAACTTCATGAAGAAAAGTCTTGTTACATGAACCAAAACATGAGAAACCTTGATCCAATTCTGACTTTTAGGACATGTAGAATGTTTGCATACTGGTTTGAAGTGAATTAGAGGTTACAATTGGCTTTGGATCATGATTTTGCAAAATTCTCATTTGAAGCATGCCTTGAAAATCAATGATTTTAGCCAACTTTGCCACACCATAACTTTTGATCCAAGAGGAGTTTGATCATGTTCTTGTACTTTTTGAAAAGGGAAAAATGTGATCTACAACTTTCATGACCAAAGTTTTTCCATTTGAAGCATTTTTGGATCAAGAATCAAGGCTTGAAAAATGACCTAAAATGAAGCATTCTTGAAAAGTCAACCATGCCCAAAAAGTCAACATTTGCAAAACTTGCAAATTCTTGATTTCTATGAACTTCAACCTTCTTCCATGATCAAATAAAGATCATATACACTTCAAATGATGAAGATCACCCATTGGTTGGGTCATTGGGGGCCTCAGATGCCCTGATTTTGCACCGACTTGTCCAGAAAGTCAACTCTTGATCAGATGACTTCCCCATGGAATTTCTTCATGAAAATTGATATGCATACTCCCTATACCATATAGAGACCAATGGAAACAAGAATGACCAAAAAAAATTGGAGTTATGGCCTTTGAAACCAAAACCCTAATTCTAGGTCAACTGTGCAGTCAAACTTGGCTCTGCATCCATTCCAAACCCAGTTCTTGTGATTCTTTTGAAATCTTGACTTTGAAAGGATGTAACATGATATAAGAACACACATGGACCCCTTTGAAGTGATTGGTAGCCTTTGGAATGGCTCAAGAGGCTCTTGGATTGCTCAGATCACAAACCCTAGGTGCAGATGATTTAGAAACTATGCAGTGAATCAAGAATGAGATATGAGATGATATGATTGTGTTTATGCATATGAAATGATCACAAGCCATGGTGTGAATGGGTGAGGGCAAATTTGGGGTGTTTACAGCTGCCCCTATTCAATCATGAGTTAGCTGTGCAGGATGTAAGCAACGGCTTAACAGGCAAGCGAGATAACTTGTGGTTGAATACCAAAGACAGTCCAAAATTTGCACTCACAGAATGAAGAAGAAAAGGGATATAGATTGTAAAGGAAAATAAAGTATATTGTAAAGTGGGCGACGGAGGACGACCGTCGAGCAGAGGACGACTGCTGGGTAAAGAGCAATGACGGGGACGGCCGACATGCTGGGAAAAGTGTAGGAAATAAAACAATGACGGGGACGGCCGACATGCTGGGGATAAAAGGTAAAGCTAAGACGGGGACGGCCGACTAGCTGGGGAAAAATAAAATTATGATGGGGACGGCCATCAAGATAAAGTAAGATTCTCTGGGAATTAATGAAACATGACGGGGACGGCCATCAAGTTCATAAAGCAAGGTAACCGACGATGGGGACGGCCATCGGGCTAAAAAGGAAAAGGGACCACGACGGGGACGGCCATCGAGTTAAAGAATAAATGGAATAAACAGATGATGGGGACGGCCATCAAAGGCGAAGGACGATCACCTAGCAGGGGACGGCTGCTCTGTTGGGGTTAAAGAAATATGATGGGGACGGCCATCAAAGGTGGAGGACGACCACCTGGCAGGGTACGGCTGCCGAAAATATCGCGACGTAGGACGAATGCCGGATAAAAGATCAACGATGGGGACGGCCATCGGATGAGCATGATGGAGGACGACCATCAAGAAGTGGAGGACGACCACTCAGCAGGGGACGGCTGCCCTCAAGGTTTATCATAACACAGGACGAGTGTCGGATAACCAAAATCAACAATGGGGACGGCCATTGGATAAAGTGATGAAGGACGATCATCAAAAGGTGGAGGACGACCACCTAGCAGGGGACGGCTGCTAAAAAGATCAACGATGGGGACGGCCATCGGATGAGCATGATGGAGGACGACCATCAAGAAGTGGAGGACGACCACTCAGCAGGGGACGGCTGCTCTCAGGGTTATCATGACACAGGACGAGTGTCAGATAAAAGAAAAAATGCTTTATTGGCGATCTACTGGGGAAAAGTAAACACAGACGAGTGTTTACATCCGAGAAAACAAAAGGTATAAGTGTTTAAATGTTGTGTATAGATTAAAGATGCGGACGAGCATCCCTAAGACTACGATACGGACGAGTATCGGGTAGAAACAAATACTGACACGTGTTCAAAGATGATGATACGGACGAGTATCAACTGGTTAACAAAGAACACGGACGAGTGTTGTATCTGAAGGGTCTCTTCTGGGGAATGGTAGACACGGACGAGTATCCATATTCAAAGAGACGTATGTGTTTGACACAGTATATGGATTAAAGATGCGGACGAGCATCCTTAAGACTATGATACGGACGAGTATCATGTAGAAACAAACGCTAGACGCATGCTCTTGAGATGATGGTACGGACGAGTACCAACTGGTTAACAAAGAACAAGGACTAATGCCAAATCTGTGGGGATATGAAAGTATATACAAGATACGGACGGGCATCTGTATGAGTGTATAGACGAGTGTATATCTGCTGGGGAAGGTGACACGGACGAGTGTCGAGAAAGAAAAGTATAATATGAACAAAAATCTGATATACCAAGTGTAGGTGACTGTGCTGGGGATATGACACGGACGGGTGCCGAGAAGGTGTATATAAGTATATGTGAGTGCAAAGGGGATGTCTTTGGCTTTCTGCTAGGGATGTGACACGGACGGGTGTCAAAAGGAGTATATACTGGTGTTTGGGAATGTAAGGCAACTGCTTTTGCTGGGACTCTGGTGGGAAGGTATTCTGCATTCTGATGAACGGTTACTAGTCACAAGTGCTGATTCAAAACATGGCTCATGATTATGCTATATGTTTGATTTTTGCTGCAATGCTCCGTGTTAAAACGGAATGCTACGCTTTGTGGGTGAATATGATGCCAATGTTATGATTGTGCAAAGATATCAAAACCGGGATCCGGGTCCCGCTGCTGCGAAGATCTTTGATCGATCTGTTTGAAGTAGACATCCCAGCTGGGAATGAAATCATTAGTAGGTTCGATGAGATGTATCTGCTTGGGGATCTAGGTCACTGATTGACATATCCTTGTAACACGGGTCCCAGCTGGGGTTTGTAGAAGCTTTCTTCACTCTGTTGTGATCTTCTATGCGTTGCTCCCCTGGATAGAGGCTGGAGCTCTGTGGGGAGATGATTCCCTGACCTTTGTACTCGGTTGAGGATGAAATGGCAACTCGGCTGGGGAGAAAGAGAGATCATTGAGAGGCCTCCCTAGGGATTCTGTTGAAGAGGATCCTGACTCAGCCGGGGATATGGGCGTCTTCCGTGATGCCTGACAACTCTGATGGGGATAAGTAATGGGTGACAACTCAGCTGGAGAAAGTAATGAGAGGCAACTCAGCTGGGGAAGAAGCAACTCAGGTGCTAAGACTGAGCGAGTATTGATTTGGCAACTTCGCTGGGGAAATGGGCACCTTCCAGTGCCTCGTGGAAGATAGACCGAGTTGATAATGATCTGCCAGCTAGCTGAGGGTGAAGCTTTCATACCCTAAGCTGTGCCCTGGATACCTGCAACCCTGCAAAGATAAGGAAACGCGCAAATGGTCCCGAGGTATCCCTTACTGGATTCCGTCATAGGAGTTAGACATTCTTGAGAGTAAGTACACTTCCTGTAAGCATGCGTTTTTATTATTACTATTATTATTTTTTTTTAGAGAAAAGCATCTGTACTCATGCGAATAGTTTTTTAGAGACATCAGACATTCTTTGCAAATAAAAATGTACAAGACGGAACATGACTGAAAAATCTGATTTTATTAATTCTTGTGCCCTGAATTGGCAAGATACAGTCAAGGAAACAAGTCTCCTAAAATAAGGAGATTGTTACAAATTGAGAAACAAAGTGCTGGCGATGTTGACGATGCTTTCAAAGGAGCTTCCTCTTCTGCTATGACTCGTATGACAATGACGTTCTTCTCGCCTTGCTTTCTGAAGAAGGCTGATTCTGATTGAGGCTTGATCCTTTTGAAGCTTTCCAAGTTGCAAGTGATACAGACGAATTCAGAATGCAGTTGTTCGCTTATTCCCTTATTTTGCATGGATCGCCCTTTCGGGTTTTCAATCCATCGGGATACCCATTTTTGCCTGAGTTGTCCAATGCGGCTTTTCAACTCAGCGGGTGTACATTTTTATTTATTTTCCCTTATTTTTGCCCGAGTCTTTTATTCTGTTTTTGACTCGCCGGGATGCCCTATTTTTTCCTGGACTTACATTCTGTTTTTATGTCCAGCGGGTCATTTTTATGCGAAGTATTTTTTAACTGCATCTGAATTTACAGGGAACGGGAAATCTTCACCATCCATGGTGCTGAGCATCAGTGCTCCACCAGAGAAAAATTTCTTTACCACGAATGGTCCTTCATAATTTGGAGTCCATTTGCCCCTGTGGTCTGTATGAGGAGGGAGGATTCTTTTCAGCACAAGATCTCCTACTTGGTACTCTCGGTGCCTGACTTTCTGATCGAAGGCTCTCTTCATTCTCTTCTGATATAGCTGTCCATGACAGATTGCAGCCAATCTTTTCTCTTCGATCAGACTCAGTTGTTCGTATCGGGCCCGAACCCATTCTGCTTCACTCAGTTTAACATCCATTAATACCCGTAGGGAGGGTAATTCAACTTCGACTGGTAGGACTGCTTCCATACCATACACAAGTTGATACGGGGTTGCTCCAGTGGACGTTCTGATTGATGTGCGGTACCCATGCAAGGCAAACGGTAGCATTTCGTGCCAGTCTTTGTAAGTGATTACCATCTTCTGCACAATCTTCTTGATATTCTTATTTGCTGCCTCAACAGCGCCATTCATCTTCGGCCTGTAAGGAGAAGAATTGTGATGTTGGATCTTGAAGTCCCGGCATAATTCAGCCATCATTTTGTTGTTTAAGTTGGAACCATTATCAGTAATGATTCGCTCGGGAACTCCATATCGACAGATGATATCTCTCTTCAGAAATCTGGCTACCACTTGTCTTGTAACATTTGCATATGAGGCGGCTTCGACCCACTTAGTGAAATAATCAATGGCGACCAGGATGAATCTGTGGCCATTTGAAGCGGTTGGCTCAATCTTGCCAATCATATCAATGCCCCACATGGCAAAGGGCCATGGTGAAGCCATGATGTTCAGAGGGTTGGGAGGCACATGCACCTTATCTGCATAGATCTGGCATTTATGGCATTTTCTGGCATAAGCACAACAGTCTGCATCCATTGTGATCCAGTAATAACCTGATCTTAACAACTTTTTAGCCATGGCATGCCCTCCGGCATGGGTACCAAACGATCCTTCGTGCACCTCGTGCATCAATAAATCTGCTTCTGTCTTATCAACGCATCTGAGGAGTACCATATCAAAGTTCCTCTTGTATAGGGAGCCATCAGTATTCAGGAAGAAACTTCCAGCAAGCCTTCTTAATGTCTTCTTATCATTGGAAGATGCCCCAGGTGGGTATGTCTGATCCTCCAAGAAGCACTTAATGTCATGGAACCAAGGCTTATCGTCTTTAACAACATCTGCTGTGAACACATATGCTGGTCTATCAAGTCTGGACACTGAGATCTGAGGTACAAAGTTGGCAGCTTGAACTTTGATCATGGATGAAATGGTAGCAAGAGCATCTGCAAACTGATTCTCGTCCCGAGGGATATACTCAAGCTTGACTGTCGTGAAGAAAGTCAATAACCTCCTTGTATAATCCCTGTAAGGTATCAGATGATCCTGGTGGGTGTACCATTTCCCGTTGGTTTGATTGATTACCAAAGCTGAATCTCCGAATACAGTCAATGTCTTGATCCTGAGGTCAATGGCTTCCTCAAGACCCATAATGCAAGCTTCGTATTCAGCTTCGTTGTTAGTGCAGTTAAAAGTGAGTTTTGCCGAGAAAGGCATGTGAACTCCCTTAGGTGTAATGAGTATTGCACCAACACCACGACCATTCATGTTGACAGCCCCATCAAACATCATAGTCCATTATTCTTCCGGGTCGGGCCCTTCAGTGTGAACAGGCTCTTCATGATCTTTTGCTTTTATGAACATGATGTCTTCATCAGGGAAGTCAAATCTCATAGGCTGGTAGTCATCAATGGGTTGCTCAGCAAGATATTCAGATAGTACACTGCCCTTGATGGCTTTCTGAGATGTGTACTGTATGTCGTATTCTGTGAGAATCATTTGCCATCTTGCAACCCGTCCGGTAAGAGCTGGCTTCTCGAAAATGTACTTAACTGGGTCCATTTTGGATATCAACAAAGTAGTGTGGGTCAACATATACTGTCTCAGTCGGCGAGCAGCCCACGCTAAAGCACAGCAAGTTTTCTCGAGCAGTGAATAACGTTGTTCACAGTCGGTAAACTTTTTGCTTAGGTAGTATATTGCATACTCTTTTCGACCAGACTCGTCATGCTGGCCCAGCACACACCCCATCGACTCTTCTAATACTGTCAAGTACATTATCAGAGGTCTTCCTTCAACTGGTGGCATAAGGATTGGAGGTTCTTGCAGATATTCCTTGATCTTGTCAAAAGCCTTCTGGCAGTCTTCGTTCCACCTGACCGTCTGTTCCTTTCTTAACAGCTTGAACAAGGGTTCACAGGTTGCTGTCAGGTGAGATATGAACCTCACAATGTAGTTCAATCGACCTAAGAACCCTCGAACTTCTTTCTCTGTTTTCGGTGCAGGCATCTCTTGGATGGCTTTGAGTTTATCAGGGTCAACTTCAATCCCTTTCTCGCTTACAATAAAACCCAGCAGCTTACCAGATCGCACCCCGAATGTGCATTTGTTGGGGTTCAACTTCAGTTGATACTTCCTCAGACGCTTGAATAATTTCAGCAGATTCACCAGGTGATCTTCTTCTGTAAGGGACTTGGCAATCATATCATCCACATAACACTCGATTTCTTTATGGATCATGTCGTGGAATAATGTCACCATAGCCCGTTGGTATGTGGCACCAGCATTCTTCAGTCCGAATGGCATCACTTTGTAACAGAACGTGCCCCAAGGTGTAATGAATGTTGTCTTCTCCATGTCTTCAGGTGACATCTTGATTTGATTGTATCCTGAAAATCCATCCATGAAGGAGAATACCGAGAACTGAGCCGTGTTATCCACCAATACATCAATGTGAGGTAATGGGAAATCATCTTTCGGGCTGGCTCTGTTCAGATCCCGGTAGTCAACACACATCCTTACTTTGCCATCCTTCTTAGGTACAGGCACAATATTAGCAACCCACGGTGGATAGCTAGTTACAGCAAGGAACCCGGCGTCCCATTGCTTTTGTACCTCTTCCTTGATTTTCATTGCCATGTCCGGGAGAGTACGGCGCAGCTTCTGTTTAACTGGCGGGCATTCTTCTCTCAAAGGCAGCTTGTGCACGACAATATCGGTATCCAACCCTGGCATATCTTGGTAAGACCAAGCAAACACATCTACATACTCTTGAAGCAGATCAATCAGTTGTCTCTTCACTGAGTCTTGCAGGCAGGCCCCGATTTTAACTTCTTTCACGTCTTCATCTGTACCAAGATTGATCACTTCAACCTCCTCCTGGTGAGGAGTAATAACCTTTTCCTCCTGTCTCAACAACCTGGCGAGCTCTTCAGGAAGCTCATATTCTTCTTCAACCCCTTCATCAGCTTGATTGATCGGATTGTCGAAGTCATACGATGTCATAGCCGTGCTGTTGTCGGTGCTGTCTGGGAGGCATTCTCTGCAAGGGTTTAAGTTTGTTCATTTTAGTGAACTGATTTTAGTCTTATTTAGAAAGGTGAAATGAAGTTGTCATTTTGAAAACACCGCCATTTATTTTTTGTACAAAAAGAAAAATGGAAAAACAGTGAACGAAAAGGAAAAGACTCGTTTGTAAAAAGATGTCTGATATTTCATTAATTGATCTTGTTTGCACAAAAAGTACAGATGGCCCGATTACAAAATGAGTCTTGTCATCTTGGGCAAGATGCAAGACTTTGATGCATGCTTATAAAAATACAGGAAATAATAATTACTCTGCATGAGTAACTCTTATAATTTCCTGGGAAGACCAGTTCGAGACACTGCTCCCCGGGATCTTTGGACGAATCCAGCTTTCCAGGTTGCGTTCCTCTTCCAGCTCGTCTTCCAGACAATTGATAGAATCAGGGGTAAGCATCCCCCCACTCACAAAGTTGGGCTCTTTCGCGGCCGCTGTTTGATCTTGTTGAGTTGGTTTGTAACCCAACCCAAATCTGTCCTCTTTCTTCTCCACCGGTAGTAGCTTGCCCCAGCCTTGGGCAGTTCCTTCCTCAACAACCTTCCGGGCTTGTTGGTATGACGATATTGAAGTACCAGGCGCAGCAGATGTTTCATTCACATTCAAAGCTTCGAACCCCTGGCTCATTGTTTCATGGATCTCCCCATCCATCTCAATGTACTTATAGGTTGCCAGGTGGCTGACAAAAATGTCCTCTTCTCCACAGATTGTAACGATCTGACCCTCCCACTCATATTTTAACTTCTGGTGAAGGGTGGAGGTCACGGCGCCAGCGGCGTGAATCCATGGCCTACCCAATAAACAACTGTAGGCGGGCTGTATATCCATCACGTAGAAGATAGTTGTGAAAGTCTGCGGGCCAATCGTTACGGGCAGCTCAATCTCTCCCAGAACCGATCTCTTTGAGCCATCAAAAGCTCTTACCACCAGGTTGTTGGGTCTCAATGCCAATCCGTCATATTCTAGCTTCACCAGGGCCTTTTTAGGTAAGACATTGAGGGATGACCCCGTGTCTACCAGCACATGGGAAAGGACAGCACCTTTGCATTCCATGGTTATGTGCAAGGCTTTGTTGTGGTTGCGGCCCTCCGTTGTCAAATCAGTATTGGTGAACCCTAGTCCGTGACTAGCATTAACATTTCCCACTACTGCTTCCAGTTGATTGATAGTGATCTCTTCAGGCACGTAAGCTGCGTGCAAGACTTTGAGTAGTGCATTCCGATGGGCTTCGGAGCACATAAGCAATGATAGGATTGAGATCTTGGAAGGCGTCTGATGAAGCTGATCCACTATCTTATAATCACTCTTTTTGATGATTCGCATGAACTCATCAACCTCTTAATCGAATGGTGTCTTCAAAGCTTCCTTAACAGCTTGATCTTCCTGCACAGGGCTCTTCCCTTTTGCCTTGGCAGCAGCTTCTGCTTCGGCTGTGGGTCTCTGAATTTGTGGAGCGAAAAGACGTCCGCTTCGAGTGAAGCCTCCGCCTCCTCCTACATTGTCTACTTGTAGTGCAGGGGTTGATGATTCAAAAGTGATTCTTTGTCCTTCACAGTACAGGTCAGAGCCGTAATGCCAGGGGATGGCATTGCTGCTTTCATAAGGTATCGGTCCAGGTACCGTGATAGTGACTGGACTGATTGCAGCTGTTGAAGGAACTGTAATAGTCTGTGGATCATAATAAATCGTGACTGGTGCTCTGATGGGAGCAGCACCTTCTGAGTTGTAGGCAGAGTTGTTTTCAGGATCATAGAATATGGTGACAGTTGAGACATCTTCATGATTTGTTGCTGGTGTTGTAGGAGACATTGTCGGGAGTATGGATGTTGTTGTTGTAGGAGCTTCATAATGGAGTGGTGCTGGAGTTGTAGAAGGAACATTCATTGATATCTGATCAGTTGAAATGACAGATGAAGTACTTGTTGATGAAACCGAAGAATTGTCAGGAACAATGGTTGCTGCAGTTGTAGGAGGTTCTGAAACCGTTGCTGATGAGATTGTTGGATTTGTTGGAAATGATGTGGTGATCTGAAGCTGGCCACTCTGAATAAGGCCACCTATGCCATTCCTCAAATTATCGCACCCATTTACCGAGATATTGCAGTAAGCACACCCCGACTCACACCCCGGGAACATTTGACATTCGAGGAGTTGAGCCTTGATTTCTACCAACGGTGTCCGGATCTGACCCACACTGGTTATTAAATAAGACGGTTTGTCTTCTTCAATAGCGTTAATTCTGGGACCACCGTGGTTTGGCATAGGATTTTTGTTGACATTGGGTGGTGGTGCGAAATTCAGAGCTTTTGAGTCTACCAGGTCTTGTACCTTCATATGCAGAGCTCTGCACTTTTCTGTACTGTGGCCAGGTGCGTTTGAATGGAAGGCACATCTGGCGTTGGAGTCGTAATTCCTGGGTAAACTGTTGGGATCCGGAGGTGCCAACGTCCTTAACTCAACCAGGTTGAGTTTCAGGAGTTGTGGCAGCAATGTAGCGTATGGCATAGGGATCGGATCGATTACCCTGTTAGCTTGAGATGGCCTCTGCTGAAATGGCCTTTGTTGACTGTTGTTGTTGGTGTTGCTGTTGTTGTAATTTCTCGGAGGATACTGATTCTGTTGATGGTACTGAGGTTGTTGCTGATAGTTTTGTTGCGGAGGTTGATAAACTGGTTGAGGATGAGCTGGAGCAGGAATGGTGACTGCTGCTACAGACCTGTGGACATATTGGGGCCTACCCCTGTTGGTGTGAATGGCATTGGTCTCGCCAGTTCTTCTTGGGCCTGCAAAAGGCTTTCTTGTACTACTGGACGAGCTGGCACCATTGTCAGAAATCTTGCCCATTTTTAACAGGCTCTCGATTCTCTCCCCAGCTATGACAACATCTGCAAAGTTAGTGGAAGAGAAAGCAGCCAGCCTGTCAATATATGTCCCCTGAAGGGTGTTCATAAACATGTCTGCCATTTCCCTTTCAGACATAGGTGGCTGAACAGAAGCAGCCAATTGCCTCCATCTCTGGGCATATTCTCGGAAACTCTCCCTTGAAGACTGTGACATTCCCATTAGGAGAGTCCTGTTGGGTGCCATATCTAAATTGTACTGATACTGTCTGATAAAGGCTTCTGCCAAATCCTTCCAGCACCTGATAGTTGCCCTGGTCAGATGAGAGTACCATTCTCTTGAGGCTCCAGTCAAGCTGTCTTCGAAATAGAACATCCAGAGCTTCTCATCCATAGTATAGGCCTTCAGCCTCCCCAGAAATGATTGTAAATGAGTCCGGGGGCATGAAGTCCCGTTATACTTCTCAAAGCATGGTGGCTTAAACTTGTGGGGAATCCTGACCCCGTCTACCAAGCCCATATCCATAACATCAAAACCCAGAGAGTTTTGAGACTCTAAGGACCTCAATTTCTCAGCTATCTCATCCAACCTTCTATCATAAGCTTCTTCCCCAGCACCCATTACTGTAAACTGGTCCTCTTGGGGGTCTTCTTGAAGTACCCTGGCTGCAGTGGCAGTCCCTTGAACATTTGCAGGAATATTGACCTCAGGATGCAGATGTGGGCCAAACACAGGGGGGTTAACATGAGGTTGTACCCTTTCATTGTTGCTGGTGCCGGCAGTCCCTATATGTGGGTCTTCTTGATTCTGCCTTTCCACCATGGCCCTCAATCTCTCCTGGCTCTGAGCCATGTTGTTCATCACTTCCAAAAATTGAGCTATCTGTGTTCTCATTTCCAGTCTTTCGTTTGCCATTTGAGTTCTGACCTCTGCAAGGTCCTGCTGTACCTGATCCATTTGAATGCCCGGAAGATTGTTACGGGTTGGATAACGGTGCGGACGGTTGAGGGGAAATACCCGGCGCCGAGCAATAATTCCTGAACATCACAACAGAGTTAGTGGCAATAAAATAAAAACCTACAAAACAAACAAAGGGTTAGCATGCAATGCAGTATGCTTATTTGTTCTCAAGGCATCCGGTTTGGCATTCAGCTTTGACCCTTCCAGACCCTTGAAGCTGCTGTTGATGTTGCTTTTGAAGTGAAACTCGGATGGAACAAACTAATACATATATTACAAAAAGCAAAATGGTACATAGTTTGCTTACAAATACAAGCCCTCTGAGAGGTCAAAATACATTATAGGAAAATAAAAGTACATGGAATGAAAGCAACAACAAACAAATGGTCAAACACCAAGACCAAACTCATCCTCACGAACTTCCTTGAGAAGTGCTTCGGTCACAGGATCAGCCGGACGCTCCGTGAGATTCCTGATGAGGAGATTCCGGGTGGTAATAGCTGCTGCTAGCTTCTTGTGCTGAGTTTGGTCCTTTGACCTCTTCACTCCTGCTTTGATCTTCAGCTCTGATATCTCCCTCTGGGCTGCTGCCAGGGCTTCTTGTTGTTCTTTTGCACCAGCTTCTAGTTGCTCTATCCTGTCTTGAATTCTCTTGTCCTCCAGGGTACGAGCCTCGGTGATCCTGACCCAACGGGCTTGACTCTCCTTTAAATACAAGTCTGTCCTTGCTCTCTGGAACTGGGCTTCTTTGCAAGCATTCTTCAGAATTTGCTCTCCGGCCTTAGACTTTTTGATATAATCCCCAGACTTTTCAATCTTAGTCAAATGCTCCACCCTCAATTTCTCCAACCTCTCAATCTCTCTCATACCCTCACTCCTCTCCCGGAGGGTCTTCTGCAAAGCTTGAGTTAACTTCTCATTTCTCTCTTTCAGGCTCTCAAACTCCTCCAAACTGACAGTGGCAAGGGGTGGTGCTGAAGAGGACTCAGGCATATCCTCTATGGTAAAGGGCGTTCCAGAGAATTGAGCCCTGGCACGGGACCATTCATAATATTGTGCTGATGCCACATTGTTGCACTTCCCCAGAACGATGACTCCCTTGGTTTGAACATGATCCCAGGCCCAGGAAGCCTGCCTAACAACAGTCAAATTAATCTTGTTCTCACAATAGAGAGTCTCTACCAAGTCCTGTGCCTTAGGAGTATGGACCAGTGCATAGCCCAGTTGCCTTCTGAACAACAGAGGGTTATAATTGATACTTCCCTTAACTCCTATTAAGGGCACATTGGGGAAGTGCCCACAGCTGGTGATGATATCTCTGCCCTTGGTGCTTTGAGTACACCATCTGATATCTGCTGAAGTTAAGGCAGTGAGTCTCTTAGCCCAGTTGCTCTGCTGATGAGGATTTAGAAATGCATCTGTCTTGGGTAGATGCTTGAGAAGCCAAGTATGAAATAATGGAGCACAACACCTCACTAATCTTCCCCTCTGCTTTTCATTCCTCTGATGCACTGAATAGTAGAGATCCCCCAATAAAGTGGGCACTGGGTTCTTCAAGATGAACAGATGGATTGCATTCTTGCTAATGAATCGAGGCTCATCTGCAAACAACACAATTCCATATATGCTCAAAGCCAACAAGGCACAAACAGCCTTCCACTCTCCTAAAGAAGCTTTCAGGGCAGCTTGAGAGATCAAGAAATCCAGATGGAAGCCAGGGATTCCAGCTTTAGAAGTTATATGCTGCTTAATCAGGACAGGTTCCAGATGCAAAACCTTGGCTATTTCTCCATTAGCAGGAAAGACCATCTCAGGGTTGAAAGGGATTCCACCCCTGATAGGCAAACCAACCAATGATGAGTATTCTTCTAATAGAGGGCCCAACTGAAAGTCTTGAAAGGTGAAACATCTCAGTGGGGGATCATAAAACTGAAGGCAGGTGTGGATCGGGCTTCTCTGTGAAGGGTCCAGATCCATAACCATATCAAGTATATCTCCATAACTTTCCCTGAACAATGGTATGTGATCTGGAGTGATCAGGGTCTGAATCCTCCTGATGTCTGGTAACTCTGGCTGGAAAAAGTGATAGGTGATGTTGCTCTTTTTAGGAGCCATGATGCTGAAGACTGAGTAGAGATAGGTGCTGATGATAATACTGAAGAAGTGGGCCACTGACTGGCTGGTGATAACTGAAGCAGATAGCTAAACTGAAGCAGGTGCTGATGAAGGTAGGTCAATACTGAAGATGGGGTCAAAACTGGCCAAAGATGAAGATGGATACCCTGAAACACAAATAAGCAAATGTCAATATGATGCAATGATTATGTATGCAAATGATATGCAAGGGTCTGTGACTGAGCTGGATCTGATCAAACTGTTCTGATATATGTCCAAGTATGTTCAAGAATTCCAGATGGAGGTCTATAAATCCAGTAACCAAGGTGGGGGGCTCAAATAAAGAGCCACATGTCCAGGGTTTTAGAATCACAAGAACTGTCCCAAAATGAAGTACTCTTGAACAAACAAAGTAACAGGGTATTCTGAGGCCAGGGTACCTGCAAACCTGTAAACAGCCCAACCCCCTCACAGGTGGTGTTCTAAAACAAGGATCCTCAGACTTGGATCAGTTATGAGAAGTGTAAACACTTCTAACCCGGAGGTACAGTGTTTACAATAACCATAACAATTCCTCCTCTAATTCACCTCAGTTTCTGAAGGTCAATACTAAAGGTCATCCAGACTTAGCAGGCTTCCCAGATAGCCCTAGCATTGCAGGAAATCTGCAACACAGAGTTCTCAAGAAGAAACCCATATCTGAACCGTGTTTCATATTCCCGCACCAGACCGAAATGGAATGGGAATGAATATGATTCACTCTAGCCTAGGTGTCACTCAGGTCCCAGGTATAGGACCTTAACTCTCAATGGAACACCCACCCACCAAAACAAAACCAGATCCAGCCAGACAGCATGACAGTATGATATATGAAAAGCAGTAAAGAAAATAGTAAAACAACTGTACATAAAGCATGAATAAATACAAATATACAAGCACAGATAACACATAACACCCCAGTAAACACAAATCAATCAAGCGCTAGGAGGAACCCACAAAAAGAACCAGAAGCCCTGGTTACAGTATAAGGTTCCCCAGCAGAGTCGCCAAGCTGTCGCTCCCAACAAATGAGGCTTAACCCAGATGAGGTACAGACGCGAACGGTCGGCGAGGGGGACAATGAGAACACACAGCCGTGAACTCACTGGAGAATGAATAGAGTCGCCAGCTAGGCATTTTTATCCCGGAGGAAAGGCAATGCTGCATAGGCCTAGAAAAAGATGGATAAGACGGGTTGCGAACCAGAGAGACTGAGAAAGGGGGTTGGTTACAACCTGGGAAGGTATTAGCACCCAGATTGTCCGTCGTACTCGACGGGATCCACGCTTAAAATATTTGTGTTTTAAAGGGGTAGTGTCAGTGCAATTTGTGTATAAAAGAGCTGGAAAAGGATGTACAGGTGTCAGTGTAAGTGAAGTGTATAAGTGAAGTGTCAGTGTAGGGATGAGAATGAGCTGCTCAAGACCATGAGGCTAAAAGAATGATTCTGGAAGGAGGGGGAATGTACAGAGACTTTTGTTCGATAACTGTTAAGTTATGCCTACGTATCCTCTCGTGCAATGAGGAAGTCAGAACACCGTAGTTCGACCCAAAGAGACTGAAGGATGAATTGACTTGTGAACTGCTTACTTGTCTATGCTCAAGTGTATGACCTGTCTGGCACAGGTGCTAACTGTCTTGCATTAGACGGAAGAAGCGAGTTCTCGTTTGTGAGTGAATGAGATGAGAAAAGAATCCCGAAGGAGACGATTATTGTTTGTTTTTTGTGTTTTCAATCTTTTATTGCTTTTGAAAGTTTGTCATAAGTTAATGAGCTTAAGTCTAAACCAATGGATTTAGTAAACTCATCACATCTTCCCTCTGATTAGGGGTAATGAGAATACCTTAAATGTGAAGTCAGATTCTCACACTTAATCACCTTTGGTATAGGATTAAGATCGTTAACCTACTTGTGATTATTTAGATGTTTTTGGTGTTCTTTGTTTAGTGTTAAGTAATGAGGTTAAGCCATAATCAAATATTAAACAGACTCATTACACCATCCTAATAGAAGGATAATAGATGAGAATGTTTAAGCTGAGGAAAGCTCCTCAACTTAATCCATGATTAGGGATTAAACTCATGACAAAACAAGCCTTTGATTAAGTGGATTTTATTTAATGATATGATGATGAAGTGATTTTTAGGGTTTGTAAGGCAACTTGAGGGGGACTTGTCCATTAACACTAGGGTTAGTCCTTCTTAACCAATTAAGGAAGAATTAGAACCCTGATGCAAGGCCCAAGTTACAAGTGTGATGTCTTGGTACTTATTAAGTGAATTGATTAAGAGATTTAAACACATTAAGGGTTTAACACTTAGGATTAAAGTTATACACTCCATCCTAAGAGAAGGATGCAGGCATAAGCTTAATCACAAAGCCTTAAAGCCTTTAGGGTTTAGTCCCTGATTATGAGGTGAGGAGAGAAGACTCAAAAGAGACACAAAGGTAAAACTAAGGGGAGACTAATCAAAACCCTAATCATTGTCATGCTTGGTTGATCCTAAGGTTTGTGAGGTCTTAGAAAGAAATCTTCAGAGGAACCACCAGGAAGCAGATGAAAGGATCAAGAGAAACAAAGTGACTTGCTTCATTCAAGAAGTCAAGTCACTTGAAGAAAGAAAGTGGGAGGAAGAAGAATGAGCAAGCTCAAACTCAAACACATAACAAAAATGCAGCAAGGATGCATGAAAGAGATGAAAAGAAGTTGTGAGAAGTGAAGGCAAATCCACTTCTCAAAGTAACTTACCACCTGAAAAGTTAGTGAGAAAGATGCAATGCAATGCAAAATGTGATGAGATGACATGATGATAAACAAAACCAGAAGCATGTTTATGATGATAATGATGCTATGAGATGGTACAAACATGAAACAAGGCATGGAGATGATCATACAAGTTCATGAATGCAAGTGAAGCAAGTTAGGAACCATGAACATACATGAAAGGTTATGAGGTGCACAATGCAAACAAAATGGTAAACACTTGATGCAATGATCAAAAATGCTTTCAATATGTCTTATGATGTCAAATGGATCAAATGGATGCTTGAAATGTCATGGCAAGTCATGTTATGCAAGAGAATACAAGAGGGATGCACATGGAAGCCCAAATTAGGGTTTATGAACCAAACATCAAACAAAAGTCAAAATCAGAAGCAAACCCTAAGATAAAAAATGGAAAATGCCACACAAAGGACCCCTAATCCCATACTAAACCACTGCCCAAAGGAGAGGTCTCAACTCTTAACCAAACCCAAGATATGATTTTTACAAGCTATTAGGGTTTTTTAGGGTTTCTAAACAAAAGAAATGCCAAACAAATTGGAAATGAAAGATCAAATCATGCCAATTTAATCTTACAAACTTCATGCTAAACACAATGCAATGCAAAAAGAATCAATGTCCAACTCTTCATGGATAGGCAGAAATGATTTTTTGAACTTTGGATCAAAATAATGCACAAAAATGATTTTAATTCAATGAAAAATTCTCAAAATGCATCAAGATCAAAAAAGAAATTTGGTTTGAAGGTTGGACAATGTTTCTAAATGTCTTAGAACATTTCATGAATTTTTTGGTGATTTTTAAATACTTAAAAGTATTTTTAATAAATTAATTTCCATTAATCAATTAAAAATAATCTTTTAAATATTTAAAAATGCTTTTTAAGTGCTAAAAATGAAAATAAAAATATTTTTGGGTCTTAAAAATTAATAAAACTTTTAAGAAAAAGTTTCATAATTTTTAAGACATTTTTGCTATTTTTAATAAATTATGCAAATAAAATGAAAAGAAAATGAATTAAAATTAAATAAAAGGGAAAGTAATCAGAATGGAGGGATGAGATTGAGTCTGGATTTGAATCTGTTGACCACGCGCGTCATCCAAGGGTCCAGGTTATTTCTGACTTAATTAATTAAATTATGGATTAATTATGTTAAACACGTGGATTAGGGCTAATCAGAGAGATCCAGGCCACACACTCACGCGGGAGGTCAACACTTTCAACGCATCCAATGGTCCAAATTCAAATGGTCTTAATTACTGAGATTAGGGCATAATCACTTTCAGGCTGCCGGAGAAGACTTCCGGTCGTCTTCTCCGGCCAGCATCTCCCCTGAGAAATCCCCAAAACCCCAAAAAGCTAACTAAAATGAAATCTAAGAATTGGGAAATGATCTCCAACCACTCACGAATCAAAACCCTCTCTCAAAACAAATTTATACTTCCTAACTAAGCTGAATCGAAGAAAATAAGAA
This sequence comes from Lathyrus aphaca, assembly GCA_963966055.1. Taxonomy (NCBI): domain Eukaryota; kingdom Viridiplantae; phylum Streptophyta; class Magnoliopsida; order Fabales; family Fabaceae; genus Lathyrus; species Lathyrus aphaca. The sequence continues at coordinate 262,667,728 of OZ014525.1, read as the reverse complement.
CTAGGGCACGCAAGTTTCAGAGAGCAATTAAATGTTCATTTCATCACCATTTCAAAAACTGAAAGCATATTCATGATCAGGAAGGCACAAAGAGCAAGTTTAGAACAAGAGAAATGATTTCTGGAAAAATATTTTTCAAGCTACCTGAGATTCGAAGCTTTCACTCTGATGACTTTCTGGCCACTTCTCCTTGTGCAATCCACTCCACTTGATCCCCAGATGATGTTTGAATGCTCAAGATGAATTGATGTTGGCTGGTTGATGAGTTTAGACAGCTTCTGCTTCAACTCAGTTGAAAATGGCAATGGAGTTTCAGGCAGTTTCAGGTCATTGTGAATGGTTCTTTGTGATCAGGACAATGAATAGAGAAAGTCTGTGGTGTTTGTTTGGGTGTTTGTGTACTGGGGAGAGAGATTCGAATGAAACTGCAAGTTGAGGTGAGAAATGGCAATGGGGTGTTCTTGCTTGTTTCAGGCCTGGCTCTTGGTGGTTTCAGGTCTATGAAGCATGGTGAGTTGAGGTGTGAAAATAGTTTGGATGTTTGATGGCTGGGCAGAGAGATTCGAAGAGTTTTGCAAAGTGAGGTGTTTTTGTGAATGGCTTGCCATATGAGGTTTCAGCCTTGCTTCTTTTATGAAATGGCTTGCAAATGGATAGTATATTTTAATCCAAGTGGCCAGAGGATGTGACATGGCCTGTGGTGATTGGGATGTTTGCTTTTGCCAAAAGTCAACTTTTTTGTAAGAGAAAGTATGGCTTGATCTATAACTAGTACAAAGCATGGCTCTGGTGCAGCAAGATGAGGTGAGAGGCTAGCAAAGTGCAGTAACCAATGCAGCAAGTTGTAGGGAGTGATCATGATGATTTTGCAAGTTGCTTGCTTTTTGAACTTCATGAAGAAAAGTCTTGTTACATGAACCAAAACATGAGAAACCTTGATCCAATTCTGACTTTTAGGACATGTAGAATGTTTGCATACTGGTTTGAAGTGAATTAGAGGTTACAATTGGCTTTGGATCATGATTTTGCAAAATTCTCATTTGAAGCATGCCTTGAAAATCAATGATTTTAGCCAACTTTGCCACACCATAACTTTTGATCCAAGAGGAGTTTGATCATGTTCTTGTACTTTTTGAAAAGGGAAAAATGTGATCTACAACTTTCATGACCAAAGTTTTTCCATTTGAAGCATTTTTGGATCAAGAATCAAGGCTTGAAAAATGACCTAAAATGAAGCATTCTTGAAAAGTCAACCATGCCCAAAAAGTCAACATTTGCAAAACTTGCAAATTCTTGATTTCTATGAACTTCAACCTTCTTCCATGATCAAATAAAGATCATATACACTTCAAATGATGAAGATCACCCATTGGTTGGGTCATTGGGGGCCTCAGATGCCCTGATTTTGCACCGACTTGTCCAGAAAGTCAACTCTTGATCAGATGACTTCCCCATGGAATTTCTTCATGAAAATTGATATGCATACTCCCTATACCATATAGAGACCAATGGAAACAAGAATGACCAAAAAAAATTGGAGTTATGGCCTTTGAAACCAAAACCCTAATTCTAGGTCAACTGTGTAGTCAAACTTGGCTCTGCATCCATTCCAAACCCAGTTCTTGTGATTCTTTTGAAATCTTGACTTTGAAAGGATGTAACATGATATAAGAACACACATGGACCCCTTTGAAGTGATTGGTAGCCTTTGGAATGGCTCAAGAGGCTATTGGATTGCTCAGATCACAAACCCTAGGTGCAGATGATTTAGAAACTATGCAGTGAATCAAGAATGAGATATGAGATGATATGATTGTGTTTATGCATATGAAATGATCACAAGCCATGGTGTGAATGGGTGAGGGCAAATTTGGGGTGTTTACACCTACAGAGTTAATTTTTGGTACTAACACCATCATAAGTTCCTAATAGCATAATTCACATTCTTGACCAACTATAAAATCTATACAACAATGGTGCAAGCCATGAGAATTATACTAAAACAAAAGCTAAGATCCATACAATATCCAATATTGTACAAAGATAAAGAAATACACAACGGAAGACTAAACTAAGCTTCACTTGAAACATCTCGAGCATAGCTCCACATGTAAATCAAACCTGCAAAAGAAACCTGAAAAGCAACAACAATAGTGGGGTGAGATAAGAACATCTCAGTGGGTTCCCTATCTTAGAGTTCTCTCGGCTCTAAGGGTTCTATCAAACCTAACTCAAGTCTTTGGCAAGGAAAACGACCTTGAGTTCATACGTCTTGCACTCTTTGGAACCACATCCAAGAGTTCTACAAATCCTACTAATACTAGCTAGGATATTCCTTATGCCTCTCAACCAGGAACCAAAGCAAGATGGAACACACTCCATACAATGCTCACACCACTAAACAAGTGAAATATCTACCTCAAGTTTTTACGAATTCTTCCCGTGGGACTCAATGAAATACCCACCTCAAGACTTACTCAAGACCTTACGGAGGATTCGATATTACGCTCTATTCAAACCATTACGGATGCTTCTCGTGGGACTCAGTGTAATACCCACCTCAAGACTTACACTCGCTTCCCGTGGAACTCAATGTAATACCCACCTCAAGCTACCTCTCGCTTCCCGTGGGACTCAATGTAATACCCACCTTAAGCTACCTCTCGCTTCCCGTGGGACTCAATGTAATACCCACCTCAAGACTTATCAATTGCTTCCCGTGGGACTCAGTGTAATACCCACCTCAAGACTTATCAATTGCTTCCCGTGGGACTCAGTGTAATACCCACCTCAAGAATTATCAATTTCTTCCCGTGGGACTCAATGTAATACCCACCTCAAGACTTATCAATTGCTTCCCGTGGGATTCAGTGAAATACCCACCTCAAGACTTATCATAACAGACGGTACCTCAAGCCTTTACGGATGCTTCCCGTGGGACTCAATGTAATACCCACCTCAAGACTTACTCAAGACTTTCCAGAGGATACCGCGTATAACGCGTTAGGATTCGCAACGACCTAGGATGAACCTAAGCATCTCACAAGTCATACCATCTAACAATTTCTAGTTATAAAACTAGGCCACACTATTGGTTTATGGTAAGATTTCCTATCTCTCTCTCCATTCTTGATACTTTCAATTTTATAGTTTTCGAACATATAGTTCTAACATTTTAGTTTAATCATTACTATTACACAATCCTCACCATAAACTCATTGTCTTTTCTTCCGTTCGATTCTCACAATGATCTCATGCCTCAATTCTCAATCGAGCCTCAAAGGCTAATACCCAAATTCCTCAATTTTACATAATTACGGTTTATCGGAAAAGTTGGTTAAAAGTCGGGTATAATTAACATTTTTTCGGCTTTATTAGTTAGCAAATGTTTTCAGCTTTACAACGATATGCGAAACACAATAATCAGACCGACAGATCACAACTTATGAATTAAACACCAAAAACTCAACCTACAGGTCTCGCTGAGCGAAGCCCAGCTCGCTGAGCGAAAATCTTCCTGGAACTCTCGTTGAGCGAGGGACAGCTTGCCGAGTGAGCTATACCAGTCCAGGAAATTCCAATTTACGGGAAAATCCCTTCTCCATGCCAAAACCATTCAAAACATCAACAATTCCAGCAAAACATAATCAAACATGTTTATATTCATAGTGTGGGTGTTTTAGTCGAGTTTTAACCGTTTAATCTTTCAATTTCCAAGATTTCTACAAAACCCTAAAACTCAATATCTCTACCAAAACTCAAAAGAAAAGTTTCTAACTAAGAACCCACCTTGCAATCGACGAGGAGGTTGGTGAAGATGAAAATTTGACGAAGAAATGGCGATGATCCGAGCATTTTCCTCTCTTAGGGTTTCTTCCTTTTCTTTTCTTCTCTTATCCCTTTCTTTCTCTTCTTTTTCCTTCTTTCTCTTTTATTTTTCTTCCCAACTTTCTTTCCTTTCTTTTCTTTTTATAATACATAACTTGTTTCTCTTTCTCTTAAAAACCAAACAATGTATATCATACCAATACACGATAGTTAGTATACTAACGGGTCCAATTTGAGAATATTCAGAAAATATCTCTGAGTCAGATAATACTTAATTAATCCTAATTAATACTATCCAGGGCGTTTAATTAAATACGGGGTATTACAGACTTCGTCAGTCTCAACTCTCCCGCTGTCTACTTTATTGGATTTATGAAAAGGTTCAGAAAAGTCACATGCTGACTTAAGTTTACTTATCTCTTTCTCTTCAAAGAAACCTTCCCTATCCCACGCGCCACCTCCTTCAGAGTTTGATGAAGAGTCAATAGAATCATAAGAGATCTCTTCATCTTCATCTTCCTGATCCAAGGCTACCTAGCCTACCGGAAAATCTTCCACACCAACTTAATGTTAAAGATTACACTATTAATCTCGACAGCCATCCCTTCATTCAGAATAAAGAAAATATTTGTACTAATCTGAAATCTAGCAACATCTCCAATATACTAGTTTTGTCATCACAACAAATGAATTTCCCAAAACTAGAAGCAATAATCTTGAAGTTATTATCCTCCGGGCCACACATGGTAAGCCATAGCTCTTCACCCACAGTACTCTTCTCACCCCATCCACTTCCAACTTATTCCACCTCCTAATATCACTAAACCATAAATTTAACCACACTACAACATCTGATAAGAAATCTTCAATGTCACCACCCGAGGTATCCTCTAACAAGCACTTAGAATCACCTAGAGGATTGGATTTGATGTTAAAATATCCTTCTTCATTCAACCTTCTTTGGATATCATAAGCACTTCCTCCTTCAAAAACCACTCCAACTCTCATATTCTCAACTTTATCCTTAATGTTGCTATGCACCTCCAACACTAGAGGCTTAAAGCTCCTGTTAGCACCGTCACATTTTGAATTTACTCCCCCAACAAAGTCAGCAAATGATCTCTTCTTTGTGGTTGCATTCCAAACTTTGGGTTCAATTCTACCATTATTCTTAACGGACTCTCTGAAAACCCTTGTCGTTTTCTCCGTTTGTTAGAACCTAGGAACGTTCACAAACAACTTCTTCCCTTGCAACATAATGTTGTCGAGTTTGGTTGCGAGAATCTAAGCATCATGAACTTTACGAAACTTAGCAAACCCGAATCTCTTACCTCACTTGTCTCTTCTCCCTGGAATGTATACTTCTAATGTAACACCGTACGCTTGAAAAACCTTGAACAAGTCTTTCTTGTGAAGGCATAGCTTCTTGGTAATTTTGATGAAGACAACATCTCTCAACAACTCTCATGAGCAAAGATCAAAAAAGGATTGAGTTGAAGACTTGGAGTAAATATTAAAGTGAAGACTAAAAATAATTTCAAATGGAGCATTTTCTTTCAAATGATCAAGCAACATAAATGGTATATCTAAAACTTTCTCTAATATGATATACAAGTGTTCAAAATATTCATCTAATAGTGTCTTGGTTCATCCATCATAATTTTGTGTCATTGTATTTCTTTAAACATTTTGCCAAGAAAATATTTTTCATTTTTCAACTTCAGTAACCGGTTACCACTGTTGTTTTACAAAAAAAATTAACGTTGGGAATAAGTAACCGGTTACCCCAGGGTAAGTAACCGGTTACCACTGATAAAGTTTGGCAAAAAGTTGCATTTCTTCATCCAGAATGTTTTGATGCATTGTGATGATCCATGGCATTCTTTCACTCATTATAATCCTTTAGAAAGGTGTGTGTAGCAATATAAATTCAACATTTTTTCAGATTTCTTTTTTTTTTACCTCCTTTTTTGCAAACACTTTTCATAAACAATTTCTCACATATATTTTCATACTTTCTCAAGTGTTCACAAATTGTCACTAAAGTATTCTTTGCACAAAAATTTCATACATTGCTAAGAATACATATCATTTGCATTGAACACTTGTATACTATATTGAGATTGTCTACAAGGAGAAGATCAATCAATTGATTGATATACAACATAGAAATCATTTTCATACACTTCAAAAATTCTAAATTATTTCTAAAGTCACACTTTGTTTTAGGATTGTTAAGACAAAGTTGTGGAATTGTATTACTTGTGTTTCAAGGGTTAGTTGGAAACAAGTGTGTTCATTTAGAGAGGATTGTTCTCTACTTGAACTTAGGAAAAATCCAAGAGGATTGTTCTTGGTGATTTAGTGGCTTAAGACTAGGAGTGTCTTGTACAAGTCCAAAACATAGTCAAATTCTCTTTCGAGTCGAAGGAGGAGTGGAGTACTCTCGGATTGTGAGGGGAACCACTATACATCGCCGTGTCCTCTCTACTTTCAGCACTTTATTTTTCAGCATCTAACCTTTAGCAGAAAAATAAACCAAAACCGGTAAAAATCGAAGAATTTGTTAACAACCTAATTCACCCCCCTCTTAGGTGCACTCTTAAAACTACAATTGGCATCAGAGCAAGTTATAGGTAACTTGTTCCTAGTGATCTAGCATGGCTTCCGCAAACACACATCCGGTTTTCAAAGACGGTGGAAGTAGCAACAAGCCCCCACTCTTCTCCGGAGAATATTTTGACTTTTGGAAGATTAGAATGAAGGCACATCTTGAAGCCCAAGGAGAAGGTATATGGGAAGCAATTGAAAACGGTCCACATAATCCGATGAATGTTATCAATGGCATTGGAACCGCGAAATTGAAAAATACTTATGATGAAGATGATAAGAAAAGGATTCTAAATGAGAAGAAGGCAATCAACATACTCCAAAGTGCTCTTAGTATGGATGAGTTCTTTCGCATATCTCAATGTAAATCGGCAAAGGAAATTTGGGACACCTTGGTAGAAACACATGAAGGAACCACCGAAGTGAAGAGATCAAGGCTAAACACCCTAAGCCAAGAGTATGAAATGTTTCAAATGCAGCCCGGAGAATCCATTGTAGAAATGCAAAAGAGATTTGTTCATCTTACAAATCATTTGATTGCTCTTGGAAAAACATTTACAAATGATGATCTCAATCTTAAAGTCCTAAGATCATTAACAAGAGAATGGCAACCAAAAGTGACGGCTATTTCCGAGAAAAAGAGTCTCTCAACGATGACATCCGCATCCCTGTTCGGAAAACTCCAAGAACATGAAATGGAACTTGGAAGATTAGAAAAACATGAGAATCAAGAAAAGAAGTCTAAAGGAATTGCCTTGAAAGTTGAATCTAAACAAGATAAAGATGAGGACACATCGGAAGATGAAGACTTCATGCTACTTGTGAAAAAGCTCGGTAAGTTTTTTAATAAAAATGATAAATCTCTTTTCACTAAAAAGAATAGACATTTCAGGAAAAGAGAGGGATCCACATCAAATCAAGATGTTACATGCTATGAATGTGGGAAGCAAGGACATATCAAACCGGATTGTCCAAAGCTTCAAAAGAAAGGAGGATTCAAAGGCAAGAAGGACTATAAAAACAAGAAGGCATATGTTGCGTGGGAAGACAATGAGATAAGTTCATCATCGGAATCGGAAAATGAAGAACGTGCAAATATGGCTTTGATGGCTTCTCACCATTCCGATGACGAACATGATGAGGTTAGTAGCAATTACTCTATTTATGATAATGATGCACAAGAAGTTATAGATGAACTTCTAAAAGAATGCAAGACTTTGTATAAAAGCATCTCATCTCAAAAGAAAAGAATTTCATTTTTAGAAGAACAAAATTCAGTTTTTTATATTGAAAATGAAAAACAAAAATTGATGGATGAAAAACAAAGTCTTGTATGCAAGAATTGTGAATCCTTATCTTTTCAAATTGTTCAACTCAAAAGAGTGTTAGAAAGATACGAAAAAGGTCAAATTGGCTTGGAAGAAATTCTTAAACATCAAAGATATCCTAATGATAAAAGTGGATTAGGATATTCCAAGTTTTCCAAACCAAGCACCAATGAGACCGTTTTCGTAAGAGCAAGTGAACAAGTTGTTAAAGAGAAGGCAATCACTTCTAAAATTCAGCATCAAAATCATAAAAAGAAAAGAGTTGTGAAGAAAAAGAATTATGCTCCTAGATATAGAAGTCATTTTCAACCTACTTGTTTTTATTGTGGAATTAAAGGCCACACACCTAATGCTTGCTATGTGCGTAACATTGGTGTTGCTAAAGGGCATTATGTGTGGGTTGAAAAGGGTACTAACTATCAAGGACCCAAAGCAATTTGGGTACCTAACACTACTTGATTTTGTGTTGTAGGTATGCTTGAAGTCAACCACTAATCAATGGTATCTCGATAGCGGTTGCTCAAAGCATATGACGGGAGACATAAACAAATTTTCAAATCTAAAGCTTAAGGCCAAGGGTTATGTTACTTATGGTGACAACAACAAAGGAAAGATTCTTGGCATTGGCACCATTGGTTCACCACCTTTTACAACTATAGAAGATGTACTCTATGTCGAAGGACTCAAGCACAATCTTCTTAGTATTAGCCAACTTTGTGACAAAGGATTCAAGATCAACTTCAATAAAGATGAATGTTTGATTGTAGATGAAGTCACTCATGAGGTTATGTTAAAAGGTAATAGAATCAATAATATTTTTATGATTTCTCTTGACAATGTTTCTTTGAAGGTAAAATGCCTTGTGGCAAATAACAATGAGTCATGGCTATGGCATAAAAGGATGGCTCACATTCACATGGAGCACTTAAACAAATTGGTTAAGCATGATCTTGTTATTGGATTACCGAAGATGAAGTTTGTCAAAGATAGACTTTGTGATGCATACCAAAAGGGCAAACAAACCAAATCAACTTTCATATCCAAAAATGTGGTGTCCACATCGAGGCCGCTACAATTACTACACATGGATCTTTTTGGTCCATCAAGAACTAAGAGCTTCGGAGGTAATGTTTATGTACTAGTTATTGTAGACGATTTTTCTAGATATACTTGGACTTTGTTTCTAGTGCAGAAAAGTGACGCTTTTAAAGCATTCAAGAAGTATGCTAAGCAAGTCCAAAATGAGAAGTCTCTTTCAATTGTCTCCATAAGAAGCGACCACGGTGGTGAGTTTCAAAATGCATCATTTGATGAATTTTGTGAAGAGAATGGGATATCACATAATTTCTCCGCACCAAGAACTCCACAACAAAACGGTGTCGTAGAAAGAAAGAATCGGTCATTGATAGAGCTTGCAAGGACCATGCTTAGTGACTCAAATCTACCTAAATACTTTTGGGCGGACGCGGTAAGTACGGCGTGCTTTGTAAGTAATCGTGTCAACATTAGACCAATTCTCAAAAAGACTCCATACGAATTGTTTAGAGGAAGAAAACCAACCATTGCATTTCTTCATGTCTTTGGTTGTAAGTGCTTTGTCCTTAACAACGACAAGGACAATCTCGGTAAGTTTGATGAGAAATCGGATGAAGGTATATTTCTCGGTTATTCCCTTCATAGTAAAGCATATAGAATTTATAACAAAAGAACCTTAACTATTGAAGAATCTATTCATGTTAAATTTGATGAAACTAACCCCTCCAAGGAGGATATTATTTTGTGTGATGATGATGATGAAATTTTAGAAGTTCCTAAAGAAGATACCTCGAAAAACCATGTTGAAGATCAAGTTGAAAGTGAAGATTCGATTCAACAAGATCAAGATATCAACAATCTACCTATAGAATGGAGAATTCATAGAGATCACCCTATTGACAAGGTTATCGGAGATATAAGCCAAGGGGTAGCAACAAGGTTAAATCTCAAAGATGCTTGCATGAACATGGCGTTTGTCTCACAAATAGAACCCTCCAAAATCAATGAAGCATTAAAATACGATCAATGGATACTCGCTATGCAAGAAGAATTGAATCAATTCGAACGGAATCAAGTTTGGGAACTTGTCCCTAGACCAAGTGATAAACATATTATAGGTACAAGATGGGTATTCAAAAATAAACTTGATGAAAATGGTATTATCATTCAGAATAAGGCTAGATTAGTGGCGCAAGGTTACAATCAAGAGGAAGGAATTGACTTTGAAGAAACCTTTGCTCCGGTTGCAAGATTGGAAGCTATTCGACTTTTTCTTGCCTATGCATGTTCCATGAACTTTCAACTCTACCAAATGGACGTCAAAAGTGCTTTCTTGAACGGATACATCAATGAAGAAGTATATGTCAAACAACCCCCGGGTTTTGAAGACTTCAAGAATCCATCTCATGTTTTCAAACTAAGAAAAGCTCTCTATGGTCTAAAGCAAGCACCAAGAGCATGGTATGATCGCCTTAGCAACTTTCTTTGCGAAAAGGGCTTCGTAAAAAGAAAAGTCGATAAAACTTTGTTCATCAAGAAAACAAGAGGTAATACGTTATTAGTTCAAGTTTACGTTGATGATATCATTTTTGGTTCAACTAACAAAGATCTTTGTGAGGAATTCTCATCAATAATGCAAGGAGAATTCGAAATGTCCATGATGGGAAAGATGAACTATTTCCTTGGTCTTCAAATCAAGCAACTAGAAGAAGGAATCTTCATCAACCAATCTAAATATTGCAAGGAATTATTGAAGAGATTCGAAATGGATACGTGCAAACCTATGGCTACTCCAATGGGGTCCGGTACCTACGTTGATCAAGATGAATTCGGAATTCCAATTGATATCACTAAATATCGAGGTATGATTGGTTCTTTACTCTATTTGACGGCAAGCTGTCCTGATATTATGTTTAGTGTTTGTTTGTGTGCTCGGTTTCAAGCTAATCCAAAGGAGTCACACCTTACGGCGGTCAAGAGGATCATGAAGTACCTTAAAGGAACAACGGACGTTGGATTATGGTATCCGAAAGGTGGTATGTGTAATTTAGTTGGTTATTCTGACGCTGATTATGCAGGATGCAAAACAGATCGAAAAAGTACAAGTGGTACATGTCACATCCTAGGAAATGCATTGGTTTCATGGGCATGCAAGAAACAAGCCTGTGTTGCTCTAAGTACGGCTGAAGCGGAGTACATAGCCGCGGGAAGTTGCTGTGCACAAATCCTATGGCTTAAACAACAACTTGATGATTATGGATTAAACCTTGGATGCATTCCCCTTCGATGCGACAATACGAGTGCTATCAACATCACAAAAAATCCTGTCATGCATTCAAGAACTAAGCACATTGACATCCGTCATCATTTCTTACGAGATCATGTGCTTAATGGAGATGTCAAAGTCACATTTGTGGATACACATAACCAACTTGCGGACATATTCACCAAACCCCTTGCAAAAGAGCCATTTTACAAAATTCGCCGAGAACTTGGAATTTTGACCGAAACGGATCTCTAATTTCTTCATCAAATATTCATCGTACATCATTAAGGATCAAAGGTATGTATTTTTCATAATTTTTCGACTTCGGTAAGTCACATTTTTTTGATGATTTATGTTTAAAAAGTGAGTTTTCTCGATTTTTCATAGAGTTAAATTATTTTTCAAGTTTTTGTACTATGATCAAAAGTTGCCTTAATATGTGTTTAATCATGTCCATGTGCAAAAATATGAATTTCTCTCACCATTTTGTCTCTAGAAGCTTGCTGTTTTTGCATGTTTGGCATGAGTAACCGGTTACCCCAGGGTAAGTAACCGGTTACCACTGTTTGATTTCTTCTTTTTTTTAATTTTCGCGCATGCGTAACCGGTTACCCCAGGGTAAGTAACCGGTTACTGCTGAACAATTCTGAAAAAAAAATAACTTTCAAAGTGTTGTACTTTAAGACCAAACATTATCACTTGTCTTGGAACTCATCTCATCTTCTTCAACCTTCCTCCTTCAATGTCTCATAAACCCTTACTTGGAAAAATAACCCACTCACACAAATTCCAAAATTAACTCCATAAAAAGCAAATCCACACTCTCCACATACATCCTACCATTCCCATATCTCTCTATCAAGGATTACATTTTCGGATTCCTCTCAAAACCCTCACTTTTCAAAACCTAAATTATGGCTCCTACCAAGAAGAACAAGGGAAAGAAAGCTATGGGTGAAGGTTCACAAACTGGAAATAAGGAAGAATCCATGGATGTTAGTCACATGCATCCTTCGAAGGGAAGAAAATCCAGCTCTGATGTAAGTCGAAGGGAGATGATGAAGACCAAATATGTGAAGTTCTCTGCTTTTCCAGTTCATAGTTTTGATTTTGAACAGCTTCTGACAATCTCCGGTGTGAACAAGTTAGTCTCCGAGACAGGTTTGATTTATCCGGAACTTGTTAAAACTTTTTATCGGAATCTTAAGTTTACTCATGATGAATTTGATGATGTTTTTATGGAATCTGTGGTGAATAATACTAATATATGCATTGAATTGGATGATATTGCTAAGTGTTTAGAAATTCCAAATGAGGGAGATGAATTTATTTTCGGATATGTTCCCGAAGGTGCTCATTGGAAAGACTTTGATACCTTGAATTATTTTGTTGAAATATCTCGTGGTACTCATGATGACTTAATTGGGAGACAATCTCAATCATCCCGTGTTATCAAATATGCTAAGTCATTGACGGTTAGTGACCGAATGTTGCATTTTGTGCTAGCTTATATTTTAGTTCCTCGCCATTCCAATCATGCCCAAGTTTCCGATTTTGATGTGTATTTACTAAAAGCTTTGAGAATGGGATGGAAGATTAATTGGTCTCATTTGATCTTTTATCATTTAAGACATCAATTTGGTCTTTCCGGTGGTTTGCCATATGGTTTCTTTATCTCTAAGTTGTTGGCTTATTGTAAGGTGCATCTTGACAATGAAGAGTGTCTTGAAATGGATGATCAAATATGTGAACTCAACAAAAACACACTTCTCAAGAATACCGGCATTGTGTTGGCTCCGGACGGGACTTATAAATATAAAGAGCAATTAGATGCTGCTGTTCCGGAAGGAGGATATACAATGGAATCACTTCACCGTGAGATGATGGCCATAAAGATTCAAATGACCTCCAACCATGCTCAAGCAATGCGTGGCATTAACAAACTTCTAAAACTTCACCGCGCTTCTCACCGGTCTAATGAAGAAGAAGAAGATGCGGAGATGGGAGAAGGTTCCGGAAGTGACTAAATGTGTTGGTTTAATTGATGTTTTTCTATCTATGTTTTTAATCTTTTTATGGTTTTTGTTATGTTATGTTGTTATGCACTTTAAAGTCCTACAAGGGTAGACTTTTCCTTTTTGAAACTTGATATGCTATGTTTCTATATTTTACAATGTTTGTGGTAAAATGTGAAAATGCTCATAATTTTTAAGTCTTGACCCAACCTTTTTGATAATGCTAAAGGGGGAGAAGAATTGCATTGTTGCTTGCTTTGTTGCTTGTTGTTTAAAATTTATGCAGGAAATTTTTTCAAAGCCTCAAAGCATTGCTCATATTCTAAAAGAAAGGGGGAGCACATCCTTAGGGGGAGATTCCTTGGTGTATAGAAACTTGGTGGAAATCATTGTTCAAATAATGAGTTGTCATCATCAAAAAAGGGGAGAATGTGAAGACATAGCTTCTTGGTAATTTTGATGAAGACAACATCTCTCAACAACTCTCATGAGCAAAGATCAAAAAAGGATTGAGTTGAAGACTTGGAGTAAATATTAAAGTGAAGACTAAAAATAATTTCAAATGGAGCATTTTCTTTCAAATGATCAAGCAACATAAATGGTATATCTAAAACTTTCTCTAATATGATATACAAGTGTTCAAAATATTCATCTAATAGTGTCTTGGTTCATCCATCATAATTTTGTGTCATTGCATTTCTTTAAACATTTTGCCAAGAAAATATTTTTCATTTTTCAGCTTCAGTAACCGGTTACCACTGTTGTTTTACAAAAAAAATTAACATTGGGAATAAGTAACCGGTTACCCCAGGGTAAGTAACCGGTTACCACTGATAAAGTTTGGCAAAAAGTTGCATTTCTTCATCCAGAATTTTTTGATGCATTGTGATGATCCATGGCATTCTTTCACTCACTATACTCCTTTAGAAAGGTGTGTGTAGCAATATAAATTCAACATTTTTTTAGATTTCATTTTTTTTACCTCCTTTTTTGCAAACACTTTTCATAAACAATTTCTCACATATATTTTCATACTTTCTCAAGTGTTCACAAATTGTCACTAAAGTATTCTTTGCACAAAAATTTCATACATTGCTAAGAATACATATCATTTGCATTGAACACTTGTATACTATATTGAGATTGTCTACAAGGAGAAGATCAATCAATTGATTGATATACAACATAGAAATCATTTTCATACACTTCAAAAATTCTAAATTATTTCTAAAGTCACACTTTGTTTTAGGATTGTTAAGACAAAGTTGTGGAATTGTATTACTTGTGTTTCAAGGGTTAGTTGGAAACAAGTGTGTTCATTTAGAGAGGATTGTTCTCTACTTGAACTTAGGAAAAATCCAAGAGGATTGTTCTTGGTGATTTAGTGGCTTAAGACTAGGAGTGTCTTGTACAAGTCCAAAACATAGTCAAATTCTCTTTCGAGTCGAAGGAGGAGTGGAGTACTCTCGGATTGTGAGGGGAACCACTATACATCGCCGTGTCCTCTCTACTTTCAGCACTTTATTTTTCAGCATCTAACCTTTAGCAGAAAAATAAACCAAAACCGGTAAAAATCGAAGAATTTGTTAACAACCTAATTCACCCCCCTCTTAGGTGCACTCTTAAAACTACAATTGGCATCAGAGCAAGTTATAGGTAACTTGTTCCTAGTGATCCAGCATGGCTTCCGCAAACACACATCCGGTTTTCAAAGACGGTGGAAGTAGCAACAAGCCCCCACTCTTCTCCGGAGAATATTTTGACTTTTGGAAGATTAGAATGAAGGCACATCTTGAAGCCCAAGGAGAAGGTATATGGGAAGCAATTGAAAACGGTCCACATAATCCGATGAATGTTATCAATGGCATTGGAACCGCGAAATTGAAAAATACTTATGATGAAGATGATAAGAAAAGGATTCTAAATGAGAAGAAGGCAATCAACATACTCCAAAGTGCTCTTAGTATGGATGAGTTCTTTCGCATATCTCAATGTAAATCGGCAAAGGAAATTTGGGACACCTTGGTAGAAACACATGAAGGAACCACCGAAGTGAAGAGATCAAGGCTAAACACCCTAAGCCAAGAGTATGAAATGTTTCAAATGCAGCCCGGAGAATCCATTGTAGAAATGCAAAAGAGATTTGTTCATCTTACAAATCATTTGATTGCTCTTGGAAAAACATTTACAAATGATGATCTCAATCTTAAAGTCCTAAGATCATTAACAAGAGAATGGCAACCAAAAGTGACGGCTATTTCCGAGAAAAAGAGTCTCTCAACGATGACATCTGCATCCCTGTTCGGAAAACTCCAAGAACATGAAATGGAACTTGGAAGATTAGAAAAACATGAGAATCAAGAAAAGAAGTCTAAAGGAATTGCCTTGAAAGTCGAATCTAAACAAGATAAAGATGAGGACACATCGGAAGATGAAGACTTCATGCTACTTGTGAAAAAGCTCGGTAAGTTTTTTAATAAAAATGATAAATCTCTTTTCACTAAAAAGAATAGACATTTCAGGAAAAGAGAGGGATCCACATCAAATCAAGATGTTACATGCTATGAATGTGGGAAGCAAGGACATATCAAACCGGATTGTCCAAAGCTTCAAAAGAAAGGAGGATTCAAAGGCAAGAAGGACTATAAAAACAAGAAGGCATATGTTGCGTGGGAAGACAATGAGATAAGTTCATCATCGGAATCGGAAAATGAAGAACGTGCAAATATGGCTTTGATGGCTTCTCACCATTCCGATGACGAACATGATGAGGTTAGTAGCAATTACTCTATTTATGATAATGATGCACAAGAAGTTATAGATGAACTTCTAAAAGAATGCAAGACTTTGTATAAAAGCATCTCATCTCAAAAGAAAAGAATTTCATTTTTAGAAGAACAAAATTCAGTTTTTTATATTGAAAATGAAAAACAAAAATTGATGGATGAAAAACAAAGTCTTGTATGCAAGAATTGTGAATCCTTATCTTTTCAAATTGTTCAACTCAAAAGAGTGTTAGAAAGATACGAAAAAGGTCAAATTGGCTTGGAAGAAATTCTTAAACATCAAAGATATCCTAATGATAAAAGTGGATTAGGATATTCCAAGTTTTCCAAACCAAGCACCAATGAGACCGTTTTCGTAAGAGCAAGTGAACAAGTTGTTAAAGAGAAGGCAATCACTTCTAAAATTCAGCATCAAAATCATAAAAAGAAAAGAGTTGTGAAGAAAAAGAATTATGTTCCTAGATATAGAAGTCATTTTCAACCTACTTGTTTTTATTGTGGAATTAAAGGCCACACACCTAATGCTTGCTATGTGCGTAACATTGGTGTTGCTAAAGGGCATTATGTGTGGGTTGAAAAGGGTACTAACTATCAAGGACCCAAAGCAATTTGGGTACCTAACACTACTTGATTTTGTGTTGTAGGTATGCTTGAAGTCAACCACTAATCAATGGTATCTCGATAGCGGTTGCTCAAAGCATATGACGGGAGACATAAACAAATTTTCAAATCTAAAGCTTAAGGCCAAGGGTTATGTTACTTATGGTGACAACAACAAAGGAAAGATTCTTGGCATTGGCACCATTGGTTCACCACCTTTTACAACTATAGAAGATGTACTCTATGTCGAAGGACTCAAGCACAATCTTCTTAGTATTAGCCAACTTTGTGACAAAGGATTCAAGATCAACTTCAATAAAGATGAATGTTTGATTGTAGATGAAGTCACTCATGAGGTTATGTTAAAAGGTAATAGAATCAATAATATTTTTATGATTTCTCTTGACAATGTTTCTTTGAAGGTAAAATGCCTTGTGGCAAATAACAATGAGTCATGGCTATGGCATAAAAGGATGGCTCACATTCACATGGAGCACTTAAACAAATTGGTTAAGCATGATCTTGTTATTGGATTACCGAAGATGAAGTTTGTCAAAGATAGACTTTGTGATCGCACCTTATCCTCTTTATTTTAATCTCTTGCTCCTTATCTCTTTTATTATGTTTTTATTATACTATATCATTCATCATATTGTTTATGTTTATATTCATATTATTCTTGTGTTTTTTCCTTTGTCCATTTGGACACAAAAACATTAATAAAGGATTAAACATCTAAAAAACTTGTGACTTTAATCTTGGACTATGACCACTATCCTTAGCATTGGACTTGGAATTTTGGACTTAGATTTTAGGATCTTTCCCTTTGCTTGAGCTATTATGGATTGAAGACCTTAGTCTCGATTTGGTTCACTTGTTTATGAAGATGAAGTCCTATTGCTTCGAAGAATGCTCACCATACGGTTTGATTATTCTTACTTTAACTTTTATTTCAAGTCTTAGGATAGTCCCTTCATCTCTTCTCACTTCTTAATTTTTCAAAGTTTCTCCCTATTTCAAAAACCTTTTTTGTTTTCAAACTTCAAACCTCTTTCATAATCAAACATTGGCTTAGGTCAAGCGGTTTTACTTTTTCAATTTCACTTCTTAATAAATTCTAAAATACGTAAGCATATCGAAACTTTCTTTTCAAAACACTTTAAAAAATGAAAAACTCATTCAATTGTTTTTGTGCCCTCGTGCACTTTTCTTTTTAACCATTTTCACATGCTTAGATATGATTCATTCTTTTTAGCGGAAGTATTCGCTAAAGAATGACGACTTATCTTTACATTTTAAAATCAATTCAACACATTGTTTCTTTTCACTATTTGTACCACGAACTACGAGGTTTTGATCTCACATTGCACTTTGTGGGTACGTAGGCATGAGACAGACGTCTCTTCAAACACAAAAATATTAAAATTAATTATCTTTTCATCTCTTCAATCTCTTTTGAATAAATCATTTTCAAACCAAAAGCAATAAATATTTCAAAGGGCTCCCGTGGAGTACCACATACATTTTGGGTGCGTAAAACCTTCTCAATTTGTAACCTACCCCCTTACTCGTTATTTGCTCGATTCTTTTAGCCTTTTGCTTTTAGATTCATTAGGATTTATTCAATATTTTTTTCCTTTTCCATTTGGAATAAAATAAAAGCGTGGTGGCGACTCTATTTTCTTTGAGTTAAGTTAACCAATAGCTTACACTCATGATTTTACCGCTACAAAAAAGTGGCGACTCTGCTGGGGAGTAATCTCTAAGTGGATTCGGCCTACTTTAATTTATTTATTGCTTTGGTTTGATTTGTTTGTTATTTGTTTGTTCCGTTTCGGTTTTGGTAATCCTCTGTGAGTGAGATAGATTTTAACCTGGATCTGAGTTGAACTTATGATAGGACAGCGATATTCAAAGCGATACGCGATGGAGTAGTCCAATGCTATATCAAATCGATAATCTCCACTTGGTTAGGATCTCTTTGATTATCAATATCATGATGAGTAATCATATGTGGCATTATTTTCCGACCGTGAGCTGATCATACTGAGGACCATAAAACCATTAACCCATCCAAGCCAATTTAGGAACGTAGTGCGGAAATTATCCGGGTGTAAACCTAAGGTGGTTGTCACGTGATACTACACTCGGACGAGGTCTATTTTAAGAATGTTATTGGTTGGGGAGTAATCCAACATACTGATAATCTTCTAAAGATGGTTGTTAACTCCGGGAACCTCTGTTAGAACCCTTTTGGTTTTCTGCAGGTACAATGAAGACAAACCTTAGTACATGCCTTTGTGGATTGTTGGTTCTTATCCCTTGACTCCATGCTCGTGATCCGAATCTTTGAACCTGTGTGCTTTGCGTGATCTTGTTTGTGGTTATTGCATTCATCATGATCATCATCACGACCATTTCTCATGGAAAACAATTCAGATTATTGCAAATATTGGAAAAAACAAATATTCTTTTTTGTCAAGATTTTTCATGACCATATTCTCAATGTTGACCATGTTTGCAATAATCGAGTTATTTTCTTAAAATGGAAGTGAACATTGCATATCATTGCATCCTCACATATTCTTACGTTCATCCGAGTTGTGTGGGAACGCATCCCGATTGTTTCCTTCTTCAGTTGTCTGTTGATCCATCAAGTTGTTTCCTCAACACAAATACGAAACTAAAGCTACTAACGAATTAAGAGATGTCAGATTGAGAATGGAAAACCATGAACAACATAACCTAGAAGTTAGAATGGATATTGATGAGTTGAAGGCCAGTATGACCAGACTCACTGAAATGATGCAAGTTCTGATTGCTCGAGGTGAACCACCTCAAAAGGACTGTTATCTCTGAAGTTTCGACTATTGTTGTTGACCCTCCTGTGATTCAGCAACCAGCTTCTACTTGGCCAGAATTTGGGTTAAATCCAGATTACGTGCCTATCTCTGCAACTACTCAAATGGTTAGTCCATCTGTGGTACTAGTCTTTTCAGCTCCGACATTTGTCGAACCTCAACCTGTTGTGCACACTGCTGCTCAAGCTACTTATCAAATTTCTCCTTTCCTGTACCATGTTGCTGGTCCACAAGCTGAAAGTCAGGGTGAACCTGGATATATGGATGAAGTTAGAGAGAAATTCTTGACTCTTGAGAAGAGGGTAAGAGGTTTAGAAGGAAAAGATGTCTTTGGTGCTACTACAATAGACATGTGTTTGGTTTCTGACCTAGTTTTGCCTGATAAGTTCAAAGTTCCTGTATTTGAGAAATACAATGGGTATACTTGTCCTAAGATTCATCTGTTGATGTATTGTCGCAAAATGGTCGCACATGCCAAGGATGACAAGCTGCTTATTCACTGTTTCAAGATAGTTTGAGTGGTGCTTCTATGAAGTGGTATGTGGGACTTGAGAAGAGTCACATCCAAAGCTGGAAGGATTTATCTGATGCTTTTGTAAAGCAGTATAAGTACAATATAGACATGGCGCCTGACCGTCGTCAACTTCAAAACATGTCATAGAAAGAGAAAGAATCGTTCAAAGAATACACTCAACGTTGGAGAGAGCTAGCTTCTCAAGTGGAGCCACCTTTGGCCGAAAAAGAATTATTTGGTTTGTTCATGGACACTCTTCAACCGTTCTTTTAGGAGAAAATGGTAGGAAGTGTTTCATCTAATTTTGCTGACCTAGTCACTGTTGGAGAAAGACTAGAAGAAGGTATCAAGAAGGGAAATATTACCAATGTTGAATCTTCTAATGCTGCAAGAAAGTCTCATGGGAACTTTCAAAAGAGAAGAGATGGTGATGCTTTTGCTATTTCAAATGAAAGGAAGCCTTATCTCCATCAACAATGACATGTTCAACCATATGTAGTTGCAGTTGCCCCTATTGTCAAAGCTCAACCAGCTCAAGCTCAAGCTCAAGCTCAGGCTCCTTGTCCTGCTGCTAGACCAAATCAGTATCGCAATATGACAAATTATGATCCTATCCCAATGACTTACACTGATTTGTATCCTTCCTTGATTAAGAGTGTGTAACACCCCAAATTTGCCCTCTCCTGTTTAGCATCATCATCATATCATAATCATCATAAGCATGTCATGTCCTTAGCATTTTTGCATAGAAAGACGAAGCATATCACTTGCATGTTCTAGCATAAGGCATATGATCAGTCATCCGGGAAATTTGAACCACTACAAGTCAAAGTCAAGGCATGTTATACAAACTCTGTATCATGTTCAAGGCCCTAAAAAGGGGTTAAGGATCAAAATCAGGTCAAAATAGTTGGCGTCGGGTTATTATGGAAGTTTCCCACCAAAAGGAGGGAGAATTCAAAATTCATTGGCGTTAACCGGTTAACGCTTTGGTTAACCGGTTAACGACTGCGAATTTTGAATTCCAGCAGCATTTTCAGCATGTGTCTTTGGCTCCAAATTTTTAATTTTCTGATTTTTATTCATTTGAATTATGGAGAAGGATCTAGAGCATTTATCCAAGCCTAATTCCAATGCTAGGTCCTAATCACTTTCTAAAGCCAATTCCAAACCATATTTTTTGGATCCCAAGCCTAAATTTTGGGCCCCAAAATTAAACCATATTTAATCCATTTTCCTCCAAACCAAGGGGGCTCTCCCTCACAATTCACTCCTCTTCATTTTCTGAATTTTGATCTCTCTCACCATTCTCTCACTTTTCTCTCCCAATTTTCCAAATCACTCAAAGTTCCTCTTTGAAGATCACATAACTTTGCCTTAAAGTGTGTAGATCTTGGAACTAGACCTCCATCCATAGCTTCTTTGCATCATTTTGCTGGTTTACTTGGTGGTTCAGATCTGGTTTGGAGATTAGAAGTGCTTTTGGAGCCAAAATTCTGCATCAAGACCTTTTGCTTGCATTTATTTTGCATCGAGTATGAAGCTTAGCACCTGATCTTCAAAGTTTTCCGCGAGATCTCTCATTTACAGCTGAATCAACAACTACCAAAGCATACCTCAGCTTTGTAGGTTGGTTAAATTCAGATCTAGCTCTGTTTTAGCTTATTTGTATGCTTGTGCTTTAGATCCACCATGTGCTTGTGTATTTGCTTGTTTTGCTTGAATTGATTGGTTGATTTGTAGCCGGATCCGTGTGCTAATGTTCATGAGCTTAATGATGTTAATTAATGTGAATTTATCCATTTATTTCATGCTTAATTGATTGCTGGTCTGGTGTGAAATTATTTGGATAAGTTGGTTTGAACTGGTTAACCGGTTAACGCTTTGGTTAACCGGTTAACACTGATGCAGAATGTCATATTTGAGCTGTTTTGAGCTTGTTTGATCCCCTTACTTGTATTAATTGCCATGGATCATTATATGATCATTGAATATGCTAGTTTAGGGTGATTTGCTTACTGGTTGATGCATGCCTTCATGTTCTCGACACGTAAATGCTTGTATGTGCAAAGCTTGGCATATTTTTTTAACTTGGTTTTCTAGAACTTTGAGCATGCTAATTCCATGATTGTGTTTATGAACATATGCTGGATTTTTGTTAACATTGCAGGGGCTTATGGTAAGAGAAGTGTGGATGTTTATCCATATTTCAACTCTTTTTTTTTTTTTTTTAAGTTGCTTTCTACTTTGTGCTTTTTGATGTGCCTTATGCCATCATGTGATGCAACTCTTTTCTTCCCCCTTTAGGAACAACTTATCTCCTTTAGAGGAGTAAGTTGTTTGCTTGTTTTCTTCTCCTCTCTTTTGCTCCTCTTTGGTTCTTCTTTTCTCTTAGGATAGTTGAAACCTCACTAACCTTAGGACCACTTTTTGCATGCTAATATTAGGTTTAGTCTTTCCCCATTAGACTTTTGCCTTTTGCTCTTTTGGTTCTTTCTCTTCTCATCACAAAACAAAACCTAAAAAACATTAATAAAAAAAGAAGTGACTTCTTGTGTAATAGCCTTATTCCATGGGTCCTATGTATTCATTTCATCTTGGAATAGTGCATTTGTCTAGCATGATGCACAAGTCGGATCATGAAGTCATCTTCATCAAGAAAAATCATAAAAAATAATTCTTCATTTTTAACCACTAAAACACTTAATAAATTCAACAAGTCAATGAATTTAGGCCCTTGCCCTTGGAAACAAGTCTTGGATAAATTCTCCTTACTTGGTGTGCTTGTTCTATTATTCCATCTTGGAATATAGTAGCAAGTACACATTCCATGGAAAAGAGCTTGAGTTTATTCTCTTGTGCCTCACCAAATAAAAGCTCATAAAAAACTCAAACAAACAATAAGCGTCTCCTTCGGGACTTCTTTTCTCATCTCTTTCGCTCCGTACACGAACTTGCTCCTACTTGTCATTTAGCAAGATGGTTACGCACTCGTCGTCCGAGCGTGCAACACCTGAGCATTGACATAGGCAGTTCAAGCCTTAAGACACAAGCAATCTTTTCCACCCCTAGTTAGGGGAACTACAGCGTCTCTGATCCTCATGTCCAGATGAGGTACGTAGGTAGTGGAGTAGGGCCCGTTCGAGCACACTCTTTTATTTTCCCTACATTTCCCCCCCTTTTATTTTCTTTTTTATCTAGTTCATTTCTTTTTTTTTTTGCAGCAGCTTTCATTTCTTCACCCTTTGAACAAATTTCTTTGCAAGCGTGGATCCCGTCGGGTACGGTGGACGATCTGGGGTGCTAATACCTTCCCAGGTCGTAACCGACTCCCGAACTCAGTCTCTTTGGTTCGCAGGACCTTTGTCCTTCCTTTTCTTTTCTTTGGTTTGTGCAACATTACCATTCCAGTTTCTTCAGGATAAAAATGTCTGGCTGGCGACTCTAACCTCTTTCCGCGCCACTTTTGCGTTTGTACCAGAATGGAAATCCAGGGAGCGACAGCTGGCGACTCTGTTGGGGATGGTTCTAACCAGAGTATCTCTGGTTCCCCTTGAGAGTCAATCCTAGCGCTTGCGTGTTTTTGTTTCTTTGGGTGTTGATTGTTTGCTGTTGCGTGTTTATTTTACTGTCGTCTATTTAAAGTTTTATTTACAGCTTTATTTACAGTTTTCAGTATTTATATTCATGCATCATATATTATACTGGACTGTCTGGCAGCTAGTTTCTTTTTTTTTCTGTGGGATTGGGAACTATTACTGAGAGATGAGCTTGTAACTGGGATCAAGTGCACCTTAGGACTTATAGTGGACAGTCACTTTGGCTTCATGGCATCTTGCTATGTTGGTAGTAGTGAGTTCCACACCCAGACTTGCGACCGTCTTGGAAATGTATCAATGCCGGAATCTTTCTGGGGTCATACACAACCTCGATAGTTATGTGCATCTGGGGACCGATCATTGAGGACCTTTGTGGAAACATCCCTCTCTAGTGGTGACAGTGGCATACCACATTCTGTGGCAAACCCATTCGCACCCGAGGGCCCACTGGGAACTCACATAGGATGGCCTGGTTCTTTTATAGGAACTCAGTCAAAGCATCTGGTCGTATGACGATAGTATTGTACCCTTCGGGATGAATGTACTATTGTTTCTCGATTCCAGCGCTTGAAGCTGGGAACTTATAAAGGATGCTTGTTTTTCACGGACTCACGCTGAGACCTCCCTAAGTAGTACATAATGCCAAACTGATTCCCTGATTTAGTCATGAGCCATTTCTCAGAAATGGTAAACGTATTATTGCTATTCGGCTTTGAGAGTCTGTGATGTTTGACCTGGAGCAAACCCGTGAGATTGGGAGGGGCTTACAGGTTTGCAGGAACCCTTGACCTCATCATACCTCATTGCCAGTACAGTTCCAAGATTCGATAAGGCTACGTGGATTTTGGAGTTCTTAAGTCATCTGATATCTGATTTTGGGGCTTTTGAGACTAAATTCCTTTTCATGGGGCTTTATTCAGAGGATCTTGGTTCTTGGTCACTTGGGTCTAGTGTTTCGTATCCAGACAGTCCCAGTTGTTGATCATATGCCTGCATTGCATTCGCATCGCATCATACTCACATTAACTATTTGTGTTTCCATTACAAGTTATCATTTATTCAGTGTACCCAATTCTGGTATTCATTGTTCCTTTAGATGACAGAAGTCCAAGAGATACCCAGAAAAAGGAATACTCATTACACTTTCCCGCAACTAGAAACCGAGGAGATTCAGAAACTGGCGGGCTTGATGAGTGACAAGGTTTCTGAATGAGCAAAGTTGGTTGTCCTAAGCCACCAGGATTTGAATACTCCTCAAAAGAGTTCGAAAAGTTAGTTTCCAACAAAAGTCATATGGAATATATTCTGTCAAAATACCAGAACTGGGGCATATTAATGCCTGGACATGGAAACATGAATAGTTACATTGCATGCATATAACATGTTTGTTTGTGTTGCAGGTATTTCTCCAGTGTTCTAATGTTCATGTCACTTTCAGGAACTATTGCTCCCAAAAAGGCTCAGAGACAGTCAACGGTGCACAAATACTCTACAAAGGTGAACAGAGAAAGAGCAATGGAGCAGATGCAAGCGGATCTGGCTGACTTAAGGACGAGAATGGACAATTTCATGACTCTCACGGCTGGGATGGGTCAAACTCAAGAGCTTTTGCGCAAGATGGTAGAGAAAAATCAAGTCAGGAACAATGGGTCAACAAATGGAGGTAATCGCAATTGGGCTGGCGCCCATCATGTTGAAATCCCTGTGGTGCAACCAGGGGTCACTATTATCAATGATGGAATGAATAACATGCAGATGGATGGGAAGGACGAGCAGTTCACCTTGCTGGATGAGGCGGAAGGCCAAGGGGTTGATATGAATAGGAGATTTGAAGAAATGACTGAGCAGATTCGTGCCATTCAGTCTCAGAGTTCTCTGGGGTTTGACTTCACTGATCTGGGCTTGGTGCCAGGGGTGAGAATTCCCTACATGTTCAAAGTCCCTACTTTTGATAAATACAATGGCACAACGTGCCTGAAAACTCACCTTCAGTCATTTGTGGGAAGGATTGCTGCGCATACAGATGATGAAAAGCTGTGGATGTATTACTTCCAGGATAGTCTTGTAGGAGCTTCCTTGGAGTGGTACATGAAGCTGAGTCGGGTCAATATTTGAAGCTGGAAGGATTTAGCTGAGGCATTTGTGAAGCAGTATCAGTATAATTTGGATATGGCTCCAAATCGTACCTAGTTGCAGACAATGTGTCAGAGTGCTAAAGAAGGGTTCAAAGAGTACGCCCAGAGGTGGCGTCAGCTTGCTGCTTGAGTGCAACCTCCCTTGTTAGAGAATGAAATGGAAGAAATTTTTATGGGAACACTGCAGGGGGTGTTTATTGAGAGACTGGCGTCTTGTTCAACGACAAAGTTCAACGACATTGTGATAGCTGGAGAAAGGGTTGAAACTCTTCTGAAAATGGGGAATATCCAAGACAATGGTGCAGGTGGCTCAAGTGGTGCGAGAAAGGCTTCCAGCGGACCTCCAAGAAGAAGGGAGGGAGAGACTAATGTTGTGTACAGTCGAGGTTGGGGCCGCGGATACATAGGATCTTACAAGCAGGTGGCAGCTATCACCATCCCCACAGGTCCTGTGCAACATCAACAACAACAGCAGCAACAGCTGCAGTGCAATAACTATCAGCAAAGACCCTATCAACAGAGACAAGCTCGTCCGACTAACAGGGTGCTTGAAGCCATCCTGATGACGTACACAACTCTGCTTCAGAGACTGTTATACTTGAATTTAATTCAGTTGAGGACATTAGCACCACCTCCACCTGGAGAGCTTCCAGTGGGGTATGATGCTAATGCAAGATGCGCATTTCATTCAGGAGCTCCCGGGCACTCAACGGAGAAGTGCAGGGCATTACAGCATAAAGTCCAAGGCTTGATTGATTCAAAGGCAATTAACTTTGCACTGCCTCCAAATGTTACATCAAAACCCATTCTAAATCATGGAGGGGCCAGGATAAACGCTGTCGACAGTGGCGAGAGGTTGAACTTGATTTTGAATGTGGATGAAGTGAAGACTTCGTTGTTAGTGGTAAAAGATGGATTGTTGAAAGGGCAGGTTTTTCCAGGTAGCGATTTTGACTGTGAGAGTTGTTCGAATTCAGCTAATGGTTGTGGGGATTTGAAAGCTGGGCTGCAGTGTTGGATTGACGAGGAGTCCCTACAGTTCGACAAGGTTGACCATAGAAGTGATTGTGTCTCTACAGTGACAATTTATTTTGATCCTGCTGAAGTTCCTACCTGGAGAGAACCGGTGACTATCTATGTTCCAGAGGTGAGTCCAGTTACCATTACTGTTCCGGGACAAGTTCCCTATGCTGATGACAAAGCCATCCCTTGGCACTATGGCTCAGACGTGTACGTAGAAGGCCATAAGGTGGAAAGTAAAGCAATAACAATTGACCCGACTGTTGTGAATGTCGGAGGAGTTGGGGGATTTACTCGGAGTGGGTGTCTCTTTGCTCCTCAAGCTCTTAGAGGTGATCCTGAAGCTGAGGTTGCTGCAAAGGCTAAAGGTAAGTAGATAGCAAATGAAGAGGTGACAACTCCTGATGCCGGTCAGATCACTTTTGAAAAGGAAGTCGAGGAGTTCATGAGAATAATAAAGAAAAATGACTATAAGGTGGTTGAACAGTTGAATCAGACCCCGTCCAAGATATCCATTTTGTCGTTGTTGATGTGTTCTGAAGCTAACCGAGAAGCCCTGCTAAATTTTTTGCAAATGGCATATGTACCACAGGAGATAACTGTCAACCAGTTGGAGGTTGTGGTAGGCAGCGTAAACGCCAGCCATGGGTTGGGATTCACAGATAGAGATCTCACTTCCGTGGGACGTAATCACAACAAAGCCTTACACATCACCATGGAGTGTAAGGGTGTTGTTCTATCACATGTCCTGGTAGATACAGGCTCTTCTCTTAATGTGCTCCCTAAGAAGGCCTTAATGAAGCTGAACGTTGATGGCATTGTTTTGCGACCCAGTGAATTGATTGTGAAAGCCTTTGATGGGTCACGAAGATCTGTGTTTGGGGAGGTGGAGCTACCGGTGAAAATTGGGTCTCACGTATTCAAGAGTATATTCTATGTTATGGATATTCAACCCGCTTATAGTTGTTTGTTGGGACGTCCTTGGATTCATGCTTCTGGCGCAGTGACATCCACGTTGCATCAGAAGTTGAAGTATGTGGTGGACGGCCAAGTTGTTACTGTGTGCGGAGAAGAGGATATTTTCGTAAGCCATATGTCGACCTTCAAGTATGTGGAAATTGATGGGGAGATCCATGAGACACTTTGCCAAGCTTTTGAGATAGTCAATGTCAGTACTTTGTCTCCAGTTGCTGCAGGTCATAGTAGTGAGAAGGAATGGACTCCTATGTACTCCTACAAGAAAGCTAAGGAGGTAGTTCAATCTGGATACGCCCAGGGCTGGGGAAAGCTGCTGGAAATGGAAAGGAAATATGACAAGTTCGGTCTCAGATATCAACCTGGTCAGTCCAACTGGTCTCATGGCAGTAAGCCCATAGCATTCACAAGCACTGGAATGCTGGACTACAATAATGTTTGTGCGACAAATGCAGATGGGGATAATGACTGCGACTTGGATAACTGGATTCACCCATGCGTATCTAGGGAGGAGCTCCGGAACTGGTCTGTTGAAGATTTTATTCAAGTTACTTGGCAGTCAAAGTAATTTTCTTTGTTTCCATCATACTGCATGTCAAATCCTGCACTCTGCCCAAGGTGCATGGATCCATATGTAGGGCCACCATGTTTTAATGCATTTTTCTTTTTCCATGAAATAAAGGACATTTTTCAAGCAAATTGTGTTCTCTTTCTTTCGTTTTTAAAATTTTTCACAAAAAAAAGCAAAACAAATAAAATGGCAATGTTTTCTTTCTAGTGTTTTTGTGTGTTTGCGTCTCTTTTGAAAAAAACAAAACAAATTCTGAAGTAAGCACATCATTTGTGCAGTGTTGATCATTCGGATTCTTGTGATAACGTTCCTGCTATGACTATGCATGACTTCGACATTCCTATCTACCAAGCTGATGAAGGGGTTGAGGAAGACTGTGAAATCTCAGAAGAATTGGTTAGGTTGTTGAAACAGGAGGAAAGGGTCATTCAGCCTCATCAGGAAGAAATAGAGATCATCAACATCGGGTCTGAGGATGTAAAGAAAGAGATAAAGATTGGGGCCAGTCTGCAAGCAGAGGTAAAAAAGGATTTGATTGGTATGCTACGTGAATATGTGGATATCTTCGCCTGGTCGTATCAGGATATGCCAGGGTTGGATACTGACATCGTTGTGCACAAGCTACCACTAAAGGAAGACTGTCCTTCGGTAAAGAAAAAGCTTAGAAGAACTAGCCCCGATATGGCTATGAAGATCAAGGAGGAAGTTCAAAAGCAGTGGGATGCCGAGTTCCTTGCTGTGACCAGTTACCCATCTTGGGTAGCTAACATTGTGCATGTACTAAAGAAAGATGGCAACATCCGGATGTGCGTCGATTATCGAGATCTAAATAGAGCAAGTCCAAAGGATGAATTTCCATTAGCTCACATTGATGTGCTGGTAGATAACACCGCTCAGTTCTCGGTATTTTCTTTCATGGATGGCTTCTCCGGGTATAATCATATCAAGATGGCACCGGAGGACATGGAGAAAACGACGTTCATTACCCCGTGGGGTACATTCTGTTATAAGGTTATGCCCTTCGGATTGAAGAATGTCGGGGCAATGTATCAATAGGCTATGGTAACCTTGTTCCACGATATGATACACAAAGAAATTGAATGCTATGTGGACGATATGATTGTCAAGTCCCGTGACGAAGAAGAGCATCTGGTTAATCTCAAAAAGTTGTCTGATAGATTGATAAAGTATAGATTGAGGTTGAATCCAAACAAGTATACTTTTGGAGTGCATTCCGGTAAGTTACTGGGTTTTATTGTTAGCCAAAGGGGGATTGAGGTAGATCCTGCAAAAGTAAAAGCGATACAAGATATGCCTGCACCGAAAATAGAAAAAGAAGTGCGTGGGTTTTTAGGGAGATTGAACTACATTTCACGGTTTATATCTCATCTAACTGCCACATGCGAGCCAATATTCAAATTATTAAGGAAAGAACAAACGATCAGGTGGAATGAAGGTTGTCAAAGATCCTTTGAAAAGATAAAAGAATATTTGCAGGAGCCTCCGATTCTAATGCCTCCAGTTCCAGGACGGCCACTTATCATGTACTTGACTGTGTTAGAAGGGTCGATGGGGTGTGTTCTAGGCCAACATGACGAGTCTGGTCGAAAAGAGCATGCTATTTATTACCTTAGCAAAAAGTTTACCGACTGTGAATCCCATTACTCACTGCTCGAGAAAACTTGCTGCGCTTTGGTATGGGCTGCTCGCCGACTGAGACAGTACATGTTGACCCATACCACATTGCTAATCTCAAAAATGGACCCTGTCAAGTATATTTTCGAGAAACCATCATTAACCGGAAGGGCTGCAAGGTGGCAAATGATCTTAACAGAGTATGACATACAGTACACTTCCCAGAAAGCCATCAAAGGAAGTGTATTGTCAGATTATCTTGCACAACAACCGCTTGAAGACGACTATCAGCCGATGAAGTTTGATTTCCCTAATGAGGACATCGTGTACCTCAATGCGAGAGATTACGAGGAACCACTTTCGGAGGAGGGGCCTGACCCTGAATCCAAATGGAAGTTGATGTTTGATGGGGCAGTCAATATCAACTGACGTGGAGTTTGTGTTGTTCTTATCACTCCTGAAGGTGTTCACTTTCCCTTCGCTGCCAGAATTACTTTTGGCTGCACCAACAATGAAGCGGAATATGAGGCGTGCATAATGCTGTAGCACCCTAATTTTTATCCTAAGATTTCTTCGCATTTCATCTGCATTTTGCATATAATCAAGATCGCACTGGTTGCACGGTTCTTCTCGGGTTAGGATTATGCCTCGCGGGGGATCACCGTTGTTTTTAATTGTTCTATTTGATTGTGTTTACTAACCATTAATCAAAATCCAAAAATATTTTGTTTCCTTTTGCTAATATTTTTTCAGGAAGAGGAACCATATAAAAATGCCAAAAAATAGCAGTCCTGCAGCTCGAGTGAATTTCACAAAAAAAAAAGTCGAAGACGATCCGCAAATAATCCAAAATTATCAGAGCAAGGATTTCCCAAGTTAATTGATTCATTCAAAAGATCTCCAAGGTTCACGTGTTTATTTCTTCGACGTACACAAGAATCGGGCCGAAACAACCAAGCAACTATTTTTGAACAAAAAAATTCAAAATTCAGCTTGGTTAACCGGTTAACCAAATGGTTAACCGGTTAACCAGTGCGAAATTTGAATTTTTTGTTCAAATTCAGCACCCTTAAATCATTGATTTAATTGGAATATTCTATATCCATTGGTTTCTGATTTCTCTACATCACTTTGATCATTTCCTACCATAAACCCTCACTAATCACCACTCTTTTCCATTTCCCACCAAATTTTCAATTACCAAACCTAAATTCAAATTACCAAAGCAAGCTCCATTCCACCAAATTTCCATACCTAAGGCCTTTAAATAGGACCTCAATTTCATTCATTTGACAAGCTTTTGATAGCCACAAAACCTCTTGCAAATTACTCCCCCAACACCAAAATTCTCCAAAGCTCATCTTTCTTTCTTTTGAAGTTATCAAGAATTCACATTGAATTCTTGATTAACTTGAGCTAAACCTTCATTCTTTCATTCTCTTGCGCATCAATTTCAGTAGATCTAAGCTTGTGTTGGTTCAATTTGAAGAAAAGCTTTTGGTAATTCATCTTCCTCCATAAACCCATATTCACCATCAACATTCAAGATGTAGATCTTTGGTGCTTTTGTTTCTAGATCCTTTGGATCTTTATTTGTTGTTTGATTGCAGGGATTCCACTGTATTTTGGTTTTAAAATTCGTGCAAATTCAGATCATGATCATCCAATGTTTGAGAAAAGGTTTCAAAATGGATCATGCTGAATTTTCTGCATTTTTCAGCTTCTGGTACAGTGTTAACCGGTTAACCATTTGGTTAACCGGTTAACCAGTTTAAAAACAGCGCAGATTATTCAAAATCTGCTTGCGTTAACCGGTTAACCAATTGGTTAACCGGTTAACACAAGTCAAAATGGTGTTTTTGGCGTGTTTCAAGCCCCTTTTTGGTTCCTCTTTCTTCTTCTTCTTCCCCCCTTTTTATTTTTACCTTGGGAAGCATTTTTGGGAGTAATTCTTCTTTAATTTCAATGGACTTTGGGTGTAGATTAGAGTAGTTAATGTTCATTAATTCAAAACTACCTTTAAGTGGATTATTCAATTCATTTAAGGTACTTTGCATTAGTGATACATTTTCATGCTTGAATCCACCAAGATGAGTGATTGAACTTAAGGATGGAAGAATACCATAAGTACGGCTCAATTTGGTATTCATCTTTAGTTTTGTGCGGTATCGCGTTCGGATAAAGATTTACATATCGTTTATCTCGCATGCATTAGCACTAACATTATGCACCTTAATTGGTGGTGGCCGACCTCATTTGTAGGGTAATTACTTCGTAAATTACTCGGCGATTGCTTAACATAGACCTAAATTTGTCCCGATTCGGAATAAGATCCACTTGGATCCAGTTGCCTCGATTTTTGTTATCTTTTGTGGTTGTGTTTGATTAAGTTCATCATACCATTTATTTGTAAATATTATAATACTATTAATATATTAACCATTTAAATTCAATCTCTCGCACCTTATCCTCTTTATTTCAATTTCTTGCTCCTTATCTCTTTTATTATGCTATTATCATATTATATCATATATCATATTGTTTATGTTTATATTGTTGCTTGTGATTTTTCCTTTGTCCATTTGGATACAAAACATTAATAAAGGATTAAACATTAAAAAAGATTGGTGACTTTAATTTCGGACTATGGTTACTATCCTTAGCATTGGAGTTTGGACTTAGATTTTAGGATCTCTCCCTTGGCTCAAGTTATGATTGATTGAATACCTTAGCCTCGAATTAACTTCATTTGTCTTTGAAGATGGAATTCCGGTTACTTTGAAGAAATGTTCATAATATGGTTTGATCGCTCTTCTCTTAACTTTTAAATTCAAGTCTTAGGATATTCACTTCATCTCCTCCCACTTCTTAAATTTTCAAATCTCCTTCCTATTTTCAAAACTTTCTTTGTTTTCAAACTTCAAACATTTTCTCAATCAAACCTTGACTTAGGTCATGCGGTTTTACCTTTTCATTTCATTTTCTTAATAAATGCTAAACTACATAAGCATATCGAAACTTTTCTTCTCAAAAACATTAAAAACATTCAAAACTCACTCAATTGTTTTTGTGCCCTCATGCACGTTTCTTTTAACTTTTTTTTTTATGTTTAGATATGATTCATTCTTTCTAGCGGAATTATTCGCTAAAGAATGACGACTTATCTTTACATTTTAAAATCAATTCAACTCATTGTTTCTTTTCGAATTTTGTACCACGAACTACGGGGTTTTGATCTCGCATTGCACTTTGTGGGTACGTAGGCATGAGACGTTCGTCTCTTCAAACACAAAAATCTTAAAAAACATTCTTCTTCTCATCTCTTCAATCTTTTTTCAAGCAAACCATTTCAAACCAAAAAAAGCAGTAAATATTTCAAAGGGCTCCCGTGGAGTACCACGGACATTTTGGGTGCGTAAAACCTTCCCAATTTGTAACCTATCCCCTTACCCGTTCTCTGTTTGATTCTTTTAGCTTTTTTAGCTTTTAGATTCATTAGGTTTTATTCGCTCTTTTTCCCTTTTCCATTTGGAATAAAATAAAAGCACGGTGGCGACTCTATTTACCTTGAGTTAAGTTAATCAATAGCTTACACTCATGATTTTACCGCTACAAATGGGAATAGAGGAGGCTATTAATCTTCGGATTAAGACCCTCGATATATTCGGAGATTCAACCCTCGTTATCAACCAGATTACCAGCAAGTGGTATACACATCAAGAACACTTAATTTCGTATAGGGATTATGCCAGAAGATTGTTGACGTTCTTCACAACGGTTAAACTTCATTATATACCACGAGATGAGAATCAATTTGCCGATGCACTGGCTACTCTTTCTTCGTCCATCAAAGTCTTGTGTTGGAACTACGTGCCCAGGATTAACATTTCCAGGTTTGACGCACCAGCTTATGCTTTCTCTATAGACCCAGTGTCTGATGAGAAACCTTGGTACTTTGAAGTTAAGATTTTCCTGGGAAAACAAGAATACCCAGCTGGGCATCATCCAACGACAAGAAGACCTTGAGACGACTTGCTGCTAGCTTCTTCTTAAATGCAGGCGGAGTTCTGTATAAGAGGAACTTTGACATGGTCTTGCTCAGATGCGTGGATAGACACGAAGAAGACTTGTTAATGCAGGAAGTCCACGAGGGATCTTTCGATACTCATACAGGAGGACATGCTATGGCTAAGAAGTTATTGAGATCAGGGTACTATTGGTTAACAATGGATGCAGACTGTTGTTCGTACGCCCGTAAGTGCCACAAGTGCCAGATATATGCAGACAAGGTGCATGTTCCTCCAAGCCCGCTCAACGTCATGTCATCTCCTTGGCCTTTTTCTATGTGGGGCATTGACATGATCGGGAAGATAGAGCCTACTACTTCAAACGGTCATCGTTTCATCTTGGTTGCGATTGATTACTTCACCAAATGGGTTGAAGCAGCATCTTATGCCAATGTCACTCGTCAAGTGGTAGCCAAATTTCTGAAAAGAGACATCATTTGCAGATACGAAGTGCCCGATCGAATCATTATTGATAATGGTTCCTACTTAAACAACAAGATGATGGCATAACTGTGTCGGGACTTCAAGATTCAACATCACAATTCTTCTCCTTACCGGCCAAAGATGAATGGCGCGGTAGAGGCAGCTAACAAGAATATTAAGAAGATTGTGCAGAAGATGGTTGTCACTTAAAAAGATTGGTATGAAATGTTACCATTCGCACTACATGGGTATCGAACGCCAGTCAGGATGTCAACTGGGGCAACTCCTTTCTCCTTGGTGTATGGCATGGAGGCAGTCTTGCCTGTTGAGGTAGAAATTCTTTCATTACGTGTGATGATGGACGTGAAGCTTGACGAGGCTGAGTGGGTACGTGCCCGATATAATCAGTTGTTCCTAATTGAGGAAAAGAGATTAACGGCTATCTTTCATGGTCAGCTTTATTAGAGGAGAATGAAGCGAGCATTCGACCAACGAGTACGTACTCGAGAGTATTAAGTAGGCGAGCTTGTACTCAAGAGGATTATTCCTCCAGGTTCAGATCACAGGGGCAAGTGGACCCCGAACTACGAAGGCCCATTCATAGTGAAGAAAGTTTTCTCAGGTGGGGGCACTGATGCTCACTACTATGGATGGAGAAGATTTCCAGTCTCTTGTTAACTCGGACGCAGTTAAAAAATACTTCGCATAAACAGACCCGCTGGACACAAAAACAGAACTAAAGTCCAGGCAAGAAAAGGGCATCCCGGCGAGCTAAAAACAAAATAAAAAGCTCGGGCAAAAGTTAGGGAAATAAATGAAAAGATGTACACCTGCTGAGTTGAAAAGCCACATCGGACAAATCAGGCAAAAAAAGGGTATCCCGGTGGATTGAAAACCCGAAAGGGCAAATCACGCAAAACAAGGGAATAAGCGAACAAATGTGATTCGGGTAATCTGAACCAAATAACCGTTTCATGCAGTCTGACAATATCAGAAGGATAGGAATCAGTCCCCTCATCTTCTTCAAAAAGCAAAGGCAAGAACATAAAGTCTTGAAGACATGCTGGTCATAGCAGGAAGGAAACTCATTGGAATGGCGTGTACATTGCCATTAGGATAGTTTCTTTTCTCAATTTTATGGTAACTACCTCTTTCCAGGTAGTTGCTTCCTGATGTAAAACTTTACCTATTCTGAGGCCATTCAATGAATGAGTATTCAGTCAAAAGCCGTGTTGTGTTGTGTTTACTTTGTTTGCAAAAATGTACTGAATTTTTGGCTAAAAAAGCATTGCATATGAAACATGTTGATTTTTCTATAAAAAAAATTGACATGGCAGGGAAACAATTAAAAATTATCTTTGAGTATCGGGTGACAATGGATGAACAGATCATACCATGCAAGTCCCCCGGGCACATGTGCGTATACTGTTGTTGCAGGTTTTGTAGGGTGATATTGCATTTCCCCAAGTAGAGAGTTATCCCCAGCTGAGCTATAGCAAGTGGAATCCTCGTCTAAATTTCAAACCTAATCAAATAGGTGCCCTCCCCAAGCGGTGGTTGTTCTTCAAAAGAAAGACGTAGTTATCCTCAGTAGAGTTTAGATGGAACCTTCCCCAGCTGATTCAGAGTAGGGTGGTATCCCCAGCAGAACTTTAAACCCGATTGAAGAGGTTTGTCCCAATCGGGGTCTTTGTGTCAAAATGGGCTATTCCCAGCGAGCAGCTGAATGCCTATTTCCCCGCAGAGTTGTAACATCCAGAAATCTTTCCCTGGCGAAGGCTATTTGACCAGGTATTCCCCCAGCCGGGTCGGAAGATCGTCTTTTCCTCGCAGTTCATGATTGGTACGCAACCATCATTGAAATATCCCCAGCGAGTCCGCCAATTTATTTTTGGCCGGTGTGACAAGGTAGTGCAGGCATTTGTTCACATTTCATTCCTCAACCAAGTATTGCTAGGAGATCTTGATTATTTCCCCAGCGGAATTCCAAGTCTAATGGAAGGGCTTTCCTCCCCAAGCAGATTATCTTTCCACGAGTGAAATAATCCCCAGCAAGCAGTGGTGCGCCTGGTTTCCTCATAGAGTCAGAATTTTCAGAATTCCCTCCCCAGCTAGGATCTGACCAAGACTCTTCCTCAGCCAAGTCTGAAGACGGTTATCCTCCGGCGAAGTTCATGATCGGTACTTGCTCCCACCATTGACGTATTCCCCAGAGAGTTCGCCAATTTATTTTTGGCCTTTGTGATGATACCAACAATTATTCATCTCCCCAGCCAGAGTTAAACATTGTCAAAGCCTTTTGACCTAGCCTCCTTGCAGAGTCGGGATTATTATTGCCAACCAGGGCAATTTGTTTGATGCTCGTATACATTTCCCGGATGCATATGTGCTCGTATTTTTGCTCGTCTGCATTTCCTGGCACTCGTCTGTGTTTGGTATCCGTTTTGTGCTCGTCTGCATCCCCCTAGAATTTGGCTGTGTTTGATGTTTGATAATTGCTCGTCTGCATCCCCCTAGCATTCAACTGTGTTTGATGTTTAATAGTTGCTCTTCTGCATCCCCTTAGCGTTCGGCTGTGTTTGATGTTTGATAGTTGCTCGTCTGCATCCCCCTAGCATTCGTCCATGTTTGATGTTTGGTATCTGCCAGATGTTCGTCTACTTTCCCAGCACTCGCTCGTTTGTGAAATATTCTTCGTTTGATTCTCCCCGACAGAGTTGTGTTTCTTACTTGGCATTCGTTGCTCGTATGCTTCCCAGCAGTCGCCTATGTGCGGTAGATGTTGATGCCCGTCCGCATTCCCCAACACTCGTCTGTGTTTGAAATTTGATTCATTGCTCATCTGCATTCCCCAACACTCGTCTGTGTTTGACATTTGATTCATTTCTCGTCTGCATTCCTCAACACTCGTCTGTGTTTGACATCTGTTTGTTGCTCGTTTGCACGTCCCAACGCTCGTTTATGTTTGAATTCATGTGATGCTCGTATGCATTCTCCAGCACTCGTCGGTGTTTGATATCTGTTTGAAGCTTGTTTGCATTGTTGGATGCTCGTCTGTATCGTCCAAACGCTCGTCTTTGTTGGATCTCTGGTACTCGTCTGTATTGCTACTCCTAATACTTGTCTGTGTTGGATTTCTGGTATTCGTCTATATCAGTGGTTGGTATTTGTTTGTATCATCGCCTGAAGCGCTCGTCTGTGTTTCTTAGATCATCGTCTGGTATTCGTTTGTATCATTGACTTATGGCACTGGTCTGTGTTCTCTTGATGATCATCAAATACTCGTATGTGTTGAAGAGTTTTGAAGTCCTGGCGGTGGGATTAAACGTCAAAATGGTTACCGGTCCTAGCGTAACAGGTATATCCGAAGGAGGTTCGTCTATCTCAAGCACCACTTATCTACGTAAGATCTGTGAAGAAGGTTTGTCAAATCCTAATGTTGCACCTGGCGTAACAGGTTTGCTCAAAGAAGGCCCGTCTGTCTTAGACCATATATCCACGAATAATATATGAAGAGGGTTTGTCTATCCTGATTGTGCATGTCTATCCCACAGACTTAAGTGCATCACCGGTCCTAGCGTAACAAGTTCATCCGAAGGATATTCGTCTGTCTCAGATCATATATCGTAAAATGTATGAGGGCTCGTATGTCCAGTCCCTAGCGTAACAAGTTTTCTTGAAGAGGGCCCGTATGTCCGGTTCCTGGCATAACAGGGTTGCTCGAGGAGACTTGTCTGTCTGGGTTTTTCTATCCAAAGTAACAATTCAGGTTGGAAGGAACTCGTCTGCTTTGTCTGGCTTCAGTTGCCAAAGCGTCATTTGGTTGGGTTTATTTCCCAATGCTTGCATTCTCCAACAGAGTGCAAATTTCAGGTCTTCTTGGTATTCAACCACAATTCATCTTGAACGGTCGATAGCCGTGCTACCGTCATTTTCAGATTAACCGTTGCTTGAATAGGGGCAGCTGTAACACCCCAAATTTCCCCTCTTCTGTTTAGCAACATCATCATCATATCATAATCATCATAAGCATGTCATGTCCTTAGCATTTTTGCATAGAAATATGAAGCATATCACTTGCATGTTCTAGCATAAGGCATATGATCAGTTATCCGGGAAATTTGAAGCACTACAAGTCAAAGTCAAGGCATGTTATACAAACTCTGTATCATATTCAAGGCCCTAAAAAGGGATTAAGGATCAAAATCAGGTCAAAACGGTTGGCGCCGGGTTATTATTGAAGTTTCCCACGAAAAGGAGGGAAAATTAAAAATTCACTAGCGTTAACCGGTTAACGCTTTTTATATATATCCCTAATTTTTTCCCGAACCCTTTTGGTTCGCCGGGATGCCCTTATTTTTTCCTAGGCCAGTCAACCTAGCGGGTCTTTTTTTATGCGTAGTATTTTTTAACTATGTCTACATTTATAGGCTGCGGGAAATCTTCATCATCCATAGTAATAAGCATCATGGCACCTCCAGAAAATACCCTTTTGACTACAAATGGCCCTTCATATGTGGGAGTCCATTTTTCCCTAGGATCACCATGTGGTAATACGATACGCTTGATTACCAAGTCTCCAGCCTGATATACTTGTTGCTTGACTTTCTTATTAAAGGCTTTGATCATACGCTTCTGATACATCTGACCATGACAAAAAACTGCCAGCCTCTTCTCATCAATCTAGTTTATCTGGTCGAGTCGAGTCTGAATCCATTCATCTTCATCTAAGTCTGCATCCTTCATAATTCTCAGGGAAGGAATCTGGACTTCAATGCGTAAAACTACTTCCATACTATAGACAAGAGAAAATGGGGTTGCCCCAGTTAAAGTACGTATTGTGGTACGATAACCATGAAGAGAAAATGGTAACATCTCATGCCAATCTTTATACGTCACTGTCATCTTCTGCAAGATCTTCTTAATATTCTTATTGGCGGCTTCCATTGCGCCATTCATCTTTGGTCGATATGGAGAAGAATTGTGATGTTTAATCTTGAACTACGTGCAGAGCTCAGTAATCATAGTATTGTTCAGATTAGTACCATTGTCTGTGATAATCCTTTCGGGGATGCCATATCTACATATAATATTATGCTTGATGAATCGAGCCACAACATTCTTGGTAACAGAAGCAAAGGAAGCTGCCTCTACCCACTTCGTGAAGTAATCAATAGCAACAAGGATGAAACGATGTCCATTGGAAGCGGTAGGTTTAACCTCACCAATCATATCAATGCCCCACATGGAAAAAGGCCAAGGAGTAGTCAAAACATTCAATCGAACTGGAGGTATATGTACTTTGTCAGCATAGATATGGCACTTATGACAAGTCTTGGAGTGTTGATAGCAATCAACTTCCATGGTAGACCAATAATAACCTGCTCTCAAAATCTTCTTAGCCATTGTATGCCCACTGGAATGAGTACCAAAGATGCCATCATGCATGTCTTCCATAATCTTTATTACTTTCTTCCTATCCGCACAACGAAGCAAAGCCGAATCGTGATTATGCTTGTACAAAGTTCCATTACTCAGGAAAAGCTTGGCAGAAAATCTCCTCATAAACTTCTTGTCATTGATAGATGCCCCTTCAGGATATTCCTGAGCTTCGAGATATCTTTTTACTTCATGGAACCAAGGTTTCTCTTCCACACCTTCAGTATCGACCTTATAATAGTATGCTGGTTCATCTAATCGATCAATAGTAATTCTGGGTGCTTCATCATCCCAACTAAT
Organism: Lathyrus aphaca; assembly: GCA_963966055.1. Lineage (NCBI taxonomy): Eukaryota > Viridiplantae > Streptophyta > Magnoliopsida > Fabales > Fabaceae > Lathyrus > Lathyrus aphaca. The sequence goes on along the minus strand of OZ014525.1, from coordinate 262,627,721 downwards.
TTCAAACATAAATGACATAGTGGGTAAAGCATCTGCCAACCGATTCTCTTCTCGTGGAATATTTCCAAAAGTAATCTCTTCAAAGTATGGGATTAGAGACAACACATGCTCTCTATAAGGAATGAAATTTGGATGTTTCGTGTCCCATTCACCTTTAACCTGACTAACTACCAAGGCTGAATCTCCGTATACATTCAAAAACTGGATCTTCATCTCAATGGCAGCCTTGATACCCATAATACATGCTTCATATTCAACCATATTGTTGGTACAATCAAAACAAAGTCTAGTAGTAAATGGTGTATAACAACCCTCTAGAGAGATAATCATAACACCAACACCCTTACCAAGCGCATTAGAAGCTCCATCAAAAACCAAAGTCCATCGGGATCCCTGTTCAGGTCCTTCATATTGTCTAGGTTCTTTAACAACAAGCATAATATCTTCATCTGGAAATTCAAAGTTCATAGACTGATATTCATCCACTGCTTTATGAGCCAAATGATCAACTACCACACTTCCCTTAATTGCTTTCTGAGTAGTATACCGTATGTCATATTCTGTCAAAATCATTTGCCATTTTGCTATTCGTCCGGAGAGAGCAGGTTTCTCAAATATATACTTAATAAGATCCATTTTTGAAATCAATAAAGTGGTATGAGTCAACATATACTGTGTTAGTCGGCGAGCAGCCCAAGCCAAAGCGCAAAACGTTTTCTCGAGCAGTGAGTATCTTGTTTCACAGTCGGTAAACTTTTACCTAAGGTAGTATATTGCTTGCTCTTTTCGACCATACTCGTCATGTTGCCCCAACACACACCCTATTGAGTTGTCTAATACTTTCAGGTACATAATCAAGGGTCTTCCTTCAATTGGTGGCATCAATATTGGAGGTTCCTGGAGATACTTCTTAATCTCATCAAAGGCTACCTGGAATTCGTCGTTCCATTCCATTACTTGATCTTTCTTCAACAACTTGAAGATTGGCTCACAAGTAGCGGTCAATTGGAAAATAAATCTTACAATATAATTCAGTCATCCTAAGAAACCTCTGACTTCTTTCTTAGTACGGAGAGCAGGCATTTCTTGTATAGCTTTTACCTTTGCAGGGTCAACTACAATACCTTTACCACTGACAATGAAACCCAAAAGTTTACCAGATCTAACTCCAAAGGTACATTTGTTTGGATTTAATCTCAACTTGTACTTCTTCAACCTCTCAAATAACTTGTACAGATGATCAAGGTGTTCTTCTTCTGTCTGAGATCTGGCTATCATATCATCAACATATACCTCTATCTCATGCTGAATCATATCATGGAACAAAGCCACCATAGCATGCTGATATGTTTCCCCATCATTCTTCAAACCAAATGGAATTACCTTATAATAGAAGGTGCCCCATTGTGTGACAAACATAGTCTTCTCCATATCTTTAGGTGCCATCTTAATCTGATTATAACCAGAGAAACCATCCATAAAAGAGAATACCTTATGTTGAGCAGTGTTGTCTACCAGAACATCAATATGTGGAAGTGGAAAATCATCTTTGGGGCTGGCTTTTTTCAAATCCCTGTAATCTACACACATGCGTACTTTACCGTCTTTCTTAGGCACCGATACCACATTTGCAACCCACTGAAGATAAGAAGTAACAACTAGGAACCCTGCATTAAACTATTTCATTACTTCTGCTTTAATCTTTTCTGACATTTCAGGACGCATACGACGAACTTTCTACTTTATTGGACGACAACCCTCCTTCATTGGCAGACGGTGAACCAGAATATCAGTATCAAGTCCTGGCATATCCTCATAAGACCAAGCAAAGATCTCCACATAGTTATGTAACATCTGAATCAATTTGTTCTTAATGCTGTCTTCTAATTCAGCTCCTCTCTTGACCTCTTTCATGTCTTTCTCAGTTCCTAGATTCACAACTTCAATTGGTTCTTCATGTGGCTGTATAACTTTATCTTCTTGTTGTAACAACCTAGAAAGCTCTACAGGCACTTCACAATCTTCCTCCTTTCCATCCTCGACTTGATATATCGGATTCTCGAAGTTATAATTGGTAATAGAAGAATTGTTATCAACAGAATCTAGAGTGGATGATGATCTGCATTTTAGTGACGTGGGTGTGTGTAAGAACACATAGCTTTTGATAAAGGAAAAATAAAAGAAAGATAAAGAGCGCAATATTTACGAAAACAAAAACGTCCATTGATTTTATTGAATGAAGATATGCAAATGAAATGACATCCCTAACAAGCATACCATTGTGCCCCGAGTAAGGCACAAGGCTTAAAAGTTTAATTGTTCGAAATTACAAACTTAAAAATAAGAAACACAGTAATAGTATTTACTCCTGAGTAAAGGAGATATAAATAACATCTTCAGCTTTCCAATTATTGAGCCCACTGCCAATGCTAGGAAAGATCCAGCTATCCAAGTTGTAGTCTTCATTAGAATCCTCCACAAAATTGACTTGATTCCTCTAAACTCCTTTGTTGGTGATACGAATAGCACGAGCATGATGAATATCCTTCTGAGATTCTGCAGTAAAACCCAAACCAAATTTGTCAGACTTGTAAGGAATGTCATGAAGCTGACCCCAAATAGTACAACCACCTTCTTCAACTACAGCTTTTGCTTCATTCAGAGAAGCCATTGTAGGGGGTACTCTACTAACAACAGGGACTGGTTTAGCAGCAGGGATGAACTCAATAGCAGGAACAACTTGAAATGTTTGGCAATGAGTCTCAATAAATTCACCCTCCATATCAACGTACTTGAAATTGTTTGCATGACTGACCATATATTCTTCCTCACCATAAATAGTGACAATCTTGCTCTTTACTGGATATTTCGATTTATGGTGCAAAGTGGAAGTCACAACACCTGCCCCATGTATCCAGGGACGCACAAGCAGACAGGAATAAGAGGGACGAATATCCATCACATAAAATGTAGAATCAAAGACTTGTGAACCCACTTTGATTGGGAGGTCAATTTCTCCATGCACCATTCTTCTTGATCCATCAAAGGCTTTCACCACCATGTTACTGGGTCTTAACACAATATCTTCAAATTTGAGTTTGTCCAGAACATCCTTCGGTAACACATTCAAAGAGGAACCATTTTCCACCAAAACATGAGACAGAGTAGTGCCCCTACACTCAATGGAGACGTGCAGAGCTCTATTGTGGTTTCTTTTGGCAGGAGTTAGACCAACATCAGAAAAGCCCAAGCTATTATCAGTAGTCAGGTTGGCAACACAATTCTCAAACTGGTCAACAGAGATTTCATGTGGTACATGAGCAACCTTCAGTATCTTTACTAAGGCCTTGGCATGGGCTTCAGAACATAGCAACAAAGACAACATATAGATCTTAGAGGGAGTATGCCCCAACTGTTCAACAACATTATAATCACTCTTATGGATAATCTTCAATACTTCATCCATCTGCTTATAGAGGTCTTTAGTAACTGGAGTTTCAACCTGAAGAGGCTCAATCAATGGTCCTTTGCCCCGAGCTTCAGTAATTGGCTCGGGGTTGGAGATATGAACTGGAGCAGCAACAGTTTTTGAAGTGTCTTTTGGAGAGAGAATTCTTCCACTCCTAGTAACCTTACTAGTCCTAACAATATTTTCAATATCAGGATTAGTATCCGCAACAAGTGTATCAGTCAGAGACTCTTGCTTGATACCATGGATATAAACATCAAACCCATAATTCCAAGGGATAACCTTGTCAGAAGAATATGGAATTGGACAAGGAGTAGTAATAATCAGGGGAGCCACCTTTGACTCAGTAGTAATCTTCACAGGCCCTTTAGAGGTGATCCTCACATGACCCTTGGAGGTAATCTTCACAGGAGTATTAGTAACCAAAGACACATCTTCAAGCTTCAGATCTTGGGATATGCCTTCACATAAGCTCTCTACATAAGGAGTCTTCTCAAAAAATATAGTATGGTTTTCCATTAAATGTTGAATGCCTTCTTTCAGCTTCCAACAATCATTAGGTTGAGAGGCACAATAAAAGCAGTCTTCATTGCAACCCGGAAATAAACCGGCTTGCTGCAGCTTCTTCTTGATAATGGATAGAGGAATAGTCAAATCAGCCACCGTAGAAACATAAGAAACATCATCAATAGCATTAATAGTCTTCTCATGCTTGGGCATAGAAGCAATAATCACATTAGGAGTCTCAGGAGGGTCAAACTCAATTTCTCTAGCATCTATCATATCCCGGATCTTATTCTTCAACGCCCAACAGTTATTAGTATCATGGCCTGGGAAATTGGAGTGATACACACATCTTGCATTGGGATTGAAAAGAGGATAAGTAGTATTGAGGTTCTGAGGAGGATGCCTCAAAGTAATCAATTCTCCTTTCCACATGTGTTACAGAGCCTGAGCTAATGACATATTGATCTCGGTAAATTTCCTCCTAGGCTTAGTCTGACTATTCTGATGCTGCTTTTGTGGTGTAGGTGCAGGATTAAAGATGATGGCTACTCCCACAGATTGATTATTCCTATTACGACTCTGTTGGCCATACACAACATTAGATTCTTTCTTCCCATTAGAGGGCTTCTTGGTAGTACTCAAAGAGACAACCACTTGTATCTTACCACTTCATATTCCACTCTCCACATGTTCTCCAGTCATTATCAATTCAGTGAAACCGGATGATGAACCTCCAATGAGATGACTGTAGAAAGGACCAGTCAATGTAATCATAAATGTATCAACCAATTCCCTATCAGTCAAAGGAGGTTGAACTCTGCTTGCAAGATCTCTCCATTTCTGGGCATACTCCTTGAAACTTTCTTTAGAACCCATAGACATGCTTTGGAGTTACATGCAAGTTGGTGCTAAATCCGAGTTATATTGATACTGCATATAGAAGGCCTCATTAAGATCATTCCAAGTACGAATATTGATACTCTCTAGTTGATAGTACCATTCCAATTGAGCTCTTAATAAACTCTCTTGAAATAAATGAATCCATAGTTTTCTGTCAGCAGTATGTGGCTGGATCCTCCAGACATAAGACCTCAGATGCAGTTTAGGACATGACACACCATCATACACCACAAAAGTAGGAACCTTGAAACCAACAGGGATGACAATCCAGAAATCAAACTTAGATCTTCAAAGTATATCCCATGAGTCTTCTGTAATTCCATAGCATTCACACAATCTTCCAGCAACGTATACTTCTCATCACCAGTTGAATCATGATAATAATTCTCCTCATAATCATAATTCACAGCAGTACCATGTGGACTTCCTTCCTCTTCTGTAGAACTTTTATCTCTAAGGTTTTCAACCTCATCATTTGTCTTGATGGGATCTCTGAATCTTCTCCCCAAACTGATGAAACTAACTGGTTTCTTGGTCTTCTTCTTCTTCTTCTTCTTGGTTAGGAGTTCCTTCAGCTCTTCTTATCCCTTGGACAAGTTCAGGATTATCTCTTGGAATTGGGCATTTTGAGCCTGGAGATCTTTGACAGATTGTTCGAGAGCCATTTCTGCTGAAATAAACAGCGAGAAGATGATAAACCTGTTGTAAAAACCTGTTATGTAATGATATGGTATGTAGATGCATATGCAATGTTTTCAAGGACCGCAACATTTAAATTTGTTATAACAAACAAAAACAAAACTCTTATTAGTAGGCTTGAAATAATATTGCCCCTTGGGCTTAAAAATTAAAACAAATAAAATTTATAAAGAAAAGAAAATATATGAGATTTAAGTCTCCCATGGACGCTTCCTCTTGGTGTTGAGATATGTGTTGAGATTCCGCTCCTCGTGGAGTTGCTTTGTCAGCTCCAACACTCTTTCTCGGCTAACCCTGAACTGAGTTTCAAAGGTATCTCTTGGCTACTTCAGTAAGATCCAGGACTTCTGCAGCTCTTCCAAATCAGTGGGGATATCTAGATGAAGGATGGTATAAGGAACATCTCCTTCAGCAACAGGCTCCATGGTAACTGGTAGAATAATATGATATAGCATCATAAGAGTCTGAGCACGAGACCACACCCATTTGAGGTAAGGTTCCATAGGAATGGATTACTTAGGTTCCAGAGTCTTGCTATCAACCTTGTTCACTTTACTCCAAGCTCGTATAAACCTTTGATGGTAATCTTGAAGATCGTTGTCGTAATCAAACATAATACCTTGAATAAGCATGTCATAAAGACCATTACTCCGAGCATAACCAAACTGACGTAGAGCTAAAGAAGGGTTGTAAGTAATGCCCCCTCTAATGCCAAGGAGTTGCACATTAGGGAACTCTCCACAACGGTCAATGATAGTGACATTTTCCATAGATCGGGAACACCAGTGAATATCTGAATGAGAGAGTGACATCATCCTCTTAGACCACCTTAAGCCTTATTCATTCTTCATCACAGATCGAGGAAGGTGAGAAATAAACCACCTAGATAGTAGAGGTATGCAACACATCAAAGTTCCCTGTGCCTTTGTAGTACGAGTGTGTAGAGAGTGTAAGATATCTCCAAGTAATGTTGGCATTGGATTGTGAGTCAGAAATATTTTGATGGCGTGTACATCTATGAACTGGTCTGGATTAGGGAATAGTACCAACCCATAAATCAGCAAAGCTAGGATCTCCTCAAAAGCATCGTAACTCATAGCATTCAAGAACACCCGAGCTTTCTCTATCAATACTCTGGCAAGGATACCCTTAACTCCACTTCTTGTTTCTAGGACAATGTCTGATTTCTTCAAATGTAGGGTTGCATCAATGATTTCAGGTTTAGGCTCCTTCTCTAAGCTTGTGAAGGGTTTCTGATCAAGGATAGGTACCCCAAGTAACTTGGAGAATTCTTCCATTGTGGGAACCAACTGATAATCGGGGAATGTGAAACAATGATGTTTTGGATCAAAGAACTGGAATAGGACACTCATCATATCTTCATCAAACCCCGTGGTAACCAAGTCAAGTAGATGACCATGCTTCTTGATGAACTGGGAGCTTTCAGGAAGTTTTGAGACCAAATCCTTAAGCTTGAGAGGTATCCCTACAAAGTTGATCCGGATAGTGTTCCTACGAGTGGAGGCCATAACCTGCAACAAAGAACAAAGATAAGTCCTTTGGTCCTTGAAATGGTTAGTGAGAATGCTATGCTTATGATGTCATGATGTTATAATGTTATGTTCAATCACAAACATGTGGAACACACAAGCAAATCACACAATAGTCCTAGGTTTAGAGGCTTGCATGAGGTTTTAAAGGAAAGTACCCTCCCCTGAAGTTTTGTTGGTTCATCCTGTCCTACAAAAGTAACCAGGTTCTAAGGGATCTCAATATCACTGATCCTTCCCAAGTGTTGTTGTTCAGTAGGCAACTTATTTTCCAACCAAAACCCCCCAAGATTAGGATCTCAATGAGTGTAGTATCGAGTATCAACCAACTTTAGAATTCTCCAAAGCCGGCTATCTCACTACTTTCTAAAGGCCACGATGGGTCAATTAAGGTTATAAAGGGTAGTTAGTGTTAATGACAATATATGGAAGCCCCATATTATCCTCAACTTACTTAAGGAACATAAGCACCAACCAAGAAGTCACACTAACTATGGCCACCAGATCAACCATATTGGTATACGCTGTACAGTTTCCTTGGTCTATTGCCATTTACCTAGGGTACATTATATCCGGGTTAGGATCTTTCACATAAGACCAACAAATGTAAATCAAGCAAGTCAAACAAGTAAGTGATCCCAATTCCTAAGTTAACCCCTCTTTAAGTGATTCCCCAACAGAGTCGCCAGTTCTGTAACACGGTGGGAGAACTGACTTTTTATTTATGTTGCAGATTGCAAGAGTCGCCACCGACTTTTATTTTATCCAATAGGAAAGGTTATAAAAGAACAGGAAAGACCTTTTTTTAAAATTCTAAGTTTGGGGGGGGGGGGGTAGGTTATATAAAGGGAAGGTGTTAGCACCCTTTATATCCATGGTTATCCATGGGCTCTTAGTTACTTAGCTCACTTATTTGTTTGAAAACAGTGTGATGTGTGTTTAGAAGTTTTCATAAGTCTTTGTAATGATCTTCGTATGAATGTATACAAAGTTTTGAAGTTTGAAAATTGTTTGAAAAGTGGGGTGTAAATAGTATTTTGAAAAAGTGAGCAAGTATCTGAGAGCTACCTACCCTAGACTGGTCTTTCATATTTTTTTATTTCCTTTCAAGGGTAAGACTGTCCCTACTATTAAGGAGTAGGTAGTTATTACCTTGGATTTTGTTAAGGGACAGGCGTAGGGTCATCGTATGGTCAATGAAGGCAACTTATAGGGGTGTCTTTAGCAATTCATAAGAACCATAATCATTTTTACCGAAGGGAAAAGATAATTATATCGTAGGCAACCTCGTAGGGACTTGATCTTTTAATCTGGAAGGGACAATGATGATTTACTTATAGGGACTTTGCTTTTAAAGACACCCCCACTTTCGAGGGACCTGACCATTTGTTATAAAGCAACTGAGAGGGGTAACCCTAGGAAGTGCAGTTGGAGATCGTGGAACGATCCACTTACGTATGTGAGTGTTATTTTTAGATATTTATCTTATTATTATTATTTTCTAAACCTTTTTATTTCATTAAATCTTGCCACAACCTAGATTTTCTAACCACGCAATAGGATCAATGGCAGGAATTTAAATGGCAGAAAATAAAATGGCAGAAAATAAAATCCTAACTATTACAATGCTTTGGGGCAGTTACATAATTATAAAGCGAGAAATAAATAAATTTAACTATTACACAGTGTAAACACCCCAAATTTGCCCTCAATAATTTCTCACCATGGCTTGTGATCTTTCATCTTTGTATAAGTTTAAGCATATCATCTCATATTGCATCTTTGTTTCACTACATAAGTTCAAGTTCATCTGCATCTAGGGTTTGTGATCTGAGCAATCCAAGGATCCATCTGAGCCACTCCAAAGGTCTCCAATCATTCCAAGAGAGTCCATGTGTGTTCAATCATCATATTTAGTCTCTCAAAGATCAAGGAAGTCAAGAAATCACAAGAACTTGGAAAGCATGGAAGCAGAGCTAGGGTTTCACTACACATATGACCTGAAATTAAGGTTTTGGTTTCAGAGGCCATAACTCCAAATTTTTTTGTCATTCTTGTTTCTATTAGTCTCAATATGTTATAAGGATCATATGTACCAAGTTTGATGAAGAAATTCATTGTGGAAGTCATCTGTTCACTGGGTAACTTCTTGAGCAAGTCAGAGCAAAATCAGGGCATCTGAGGACCCCAACAATGGAACCAAAGTGGTATTTTCATCAAATTGAAGTTATATGATCTTTATTTGATCATTTAAGAGCTTGGAAGTTCACAAAATTGAAGAAATTTGAGCTAAACCAAAAGTTACCAAAAATGGAAACGACTTGTAATGGAAACTTTCCATTTTGGGAATGTTTTTCAACCTCCTCTTTCTCAACCAAAAATGCTTCAAATGAAAAATTGTTAGTCATGAAAGTTGTAGATTGGATCATTCCCTTTTCAAAAAGTACAAGAACATGTTCTAATTCATTGTGAAACTCAAGTTATGGCCTTGCAAAGTTGGCAAAAATCCTATAATTTTCACTTTCACACCAAAGAGGATTTTTTGCAATTTCACATACCAAGCCATTTTGTGACCTCTAATCAACCTCTAAGCATCATAAAAACACAAAGCAACTTCCAAAGACCAGAATTGCCCAAGGAATCACAAGTTTCTATGGCTTGCATCACAAGATTTCTCAAAAGGGGCAAATTGCATAAAACTTGCAAAACCTCTTGCAGCCATGCCTCCAAGCCATCCAGCTGCATAAAATGAATCCCATGGCTCTCCTTGATCAATGATGATCCAGGACATGCCACTGAATCACCCTTACATGAGCCCATATCTCGAGTACACATAATGTTGACTTTTTGCAACTTGGCCCATACCAATCAGCTGCAACCACAACAACTCTCTGGCCAATAGGGACTTGTTATGTGGACCAAAAGCAAGCTAACTCACATAACCTTGGAGCTCAGAACCTCTCATACACCAAGTTCACAAAAATCACCCTCAACCTTCATCTCTTCGAAACACACTGCACAAGCATCAAACCTCCAATAATTTTCCATAGATAAACTCACCATCATCCACAAATCATTTCCCAACCATTGCCAAGCCCTAAAAGTCAGCCAAACACAAACACGATTTTGGACCAACTGAGTTGCAACCTCTCAATCCAGCCATTCTAAACTCATTCCAAGCTTCTCAACATCATCAAGGAGTCCATTGGGGTGGGTTTGCACAGGAGAAGAGGTCAGAAAGCTCCAAAAGTGAAAGCTCCAGCTCAGGTATCCATCTTCAAACTTTTTTCCAGAAGCATGATTTTAAGTTTCTATGTTGTTCTACATGTTATGCTGATCATCATGATATAATTTGTTTTGAAAATGAGTTGAAAACAAGCTTGTATTTGACTTCTGAAACTCTGCCCGTGAAACATGTTCTTGTTTGATTCTCATGATTGATGCAAAATAAATTGGTTTTGAGGGTGGATTCGTGTTTAGGGTGAGTTGGGGATTTGATCTGGAGCTTTAGAGCTCCTGAAATGGCCTGGGGAGAGAGTTGGGGAAAGAGCCCTGTCGGAGAAGACGACCGGAGCACTGTTCTGCCCGTATGAGGTGGATTAGGGCCAATCTCAGGTGATTAGCTGAGTTTGAATTTGGGCCGTTAGATGAGTGTTTGACGCGTGTTTTGGAGGGCTGAGATTAGTCATTAAACCCTAAACTTAATTAATTAATTTAATTAAGTCAGTTTAAAACACATCTGTAGGATTTCATTTAATTAGCTGGCTTAAATCACAGCCTCAGGATTAGATTACTCCCAGTCACGCTGACTTTGCATCCTGACCCTTGGACACCTCAACTTTAGATCTCAGCCTCTCATCCTACATACTTTCCATTTTATTTTTATTTCTTTCTATTTTATTTTACATATTTATTAAAAATAGCAAAAATATTTAAACAATTCTGAAATGTTTTACCATGACTATTATTAATTTTCAGAAACCAAAAGTATTTTTATTTTTATTTTTTGCATAAAAATTGTATTTTTAAAATATTTAAATTTTTATTTTAATTAATTAATGGAAATTAATTAATTAAAATACCATTTAGGTTTCTAAAAATCACAAAAAAAATCACATTGCATCTTAAGACATTTAGAAACATTGTCAAACCATTCATACAAATTTTTTTTGGTTTTGAACATACTTTGACATTTTCTTTGAATTTAGGGTTCATAAAATCCCTTTTTTGGAACCCTAACTTTGAAATTTCTTTTCTGCCTAACCATGAAGGGTTTGACAATGATTATTTTTGCATTGTTCTCCATATAACATGTAGTTTCTAGGATATTTTTGTCATGAATTTATCTTTTATTTTCAAATTGATTTGCATTTTTTCTCTTAAGGTACTCAAAAACCCTAGTTAACTTAGAAAAATCATAACTTCCTTTAGGTTAAGAGTTAGACCTTCTCCTTTGGGGTGTGATATCATATGGGTTTGGGTTTGTTTGAGCTCATTTGAAAATTTTTATCATGTGAATTGCTTCTGTTTTGATCATTTGCATCGCATCCTTTCATGTAACCCTAATTTTGCATCCTTACTTGCATCTTACATTGCATTGCATGAACATATGAACTTGCCATGACATTCTAAGCACTTGTATGGCATCTTAGACATCTTAAGACATTGCTTGAACATTGTTTGGTCATTTATTCATACATTTTCTTTGCTTTGCATCCATTTCATTTCATAAACATCCATGTGTTTTCATGCTTCCCACATGCCTCATATGCATTCATTCCCTTGTATGATCACACATGTGCACCTTGTATGCTCTCACATCATCTCATAGCATCATTTACATCATGTGTTTGCTTCTGGTTTTGTTTCTTTGTCATTACATATGCATCATTTCATGTCATTTCTTTCTTTATGCACCTTGTACTAACATTTTCAGGTGGTAAGTTAACTTGAGAAGTGAATTTGCCTTCACTTCTCATTTCTCTCCCTCTTCTTCATATGCATCTTTGCTGTATTTTTATTTGTCTTTGAGTGGGCTTGCCCATTCATGTTCATCTCTCACTTTCTTTCTCTAAGTCACTTATCTTCTTCAATGAAGTAAGTAACTTATTCATCTGCTTCTTCCTCCTTTCATCTGCTTCTTCCATTGGTGGCTTCTTTGAAGATCTTTCTCAAGCCTTACAAACCATAGGAACATCCAAGCATGATAATAATTAGGGCTGTGATTAGTCTCCCCTTAGTTTTCACCTTTGTGTCTTCTTTGTGTCTCTCTTGTCATCTCATCATTAGGGACTAAACCTTTAAGGATTTAAGACTTTAGATTTAGGGTTATACCTGCATCCTTCTCTTAGGATGGAGTGTATAACTTTAATCCTAAGTGTTAAACCCTTAATTTGTTTAAACCTCTTAATAAATCCACTTAAATAATCACTAAGACATTAACTTGTAACTTGGGCCTTACATTAGGGTTCTAATTCTTCCTTTATGGTTAAGAAGGACTAACCCTAGTGTTTAATGGACAAGTCCCCCTCAAGTTGTCGTACAAACCATAAAACCCATTTCTTAATCTCACCTTTAATTAAAATCCATTTAATAAAGGCTTTGTTTTGTCATGAATTTAATCCCTAATCATGGATTAAGTTGAGGTATCTTCCTCAGCTTAAGTGCTCTCATCTATTATCCTTCTATTAGGATGGTGTAATGAGTTCACTAATCCTTGATTATGGCTTAAACTCATTGTAGAATCATACTTCAAGCTCATTGTTTTTGATGACGTCAACATTATCCAAGATCATTCCAGATTGCAAAAAGTCGAGATGACAACAAACGATCAAGACCATGGCTATGCATCATCAATGGAATGTTTCCGATCGATTCAAGCTTTTCTGCTACTCCTTCAAGACTTGTCTCAAGGCTTAGGTATATCAATAATTACTTCTTAAATATGATATGCAAGTGTTCAACATAATCCTCATAATTTTTAATGCATGTGCATATTTTTTGAAAAGAAATTGGAACTGGTTTAACACTTTAAACAAAAATATTTTTCTGTATTTTAACAGTGTTACCCGGTTAACCATATGGGTTAACCGGTTAACGGTAGCAATTTTTCAATTCCGTGGTAACGTTCATGGGCGTTAACCGATTAACCTATTTGGTTAACCAGTTAACACTGTAGAAATGTTGAAAATTTGTTTCTCTTCAAATTCAAATATTTTGTTAAAGTTATACCTCTTCATGATTTTATTTCATAAGTTTTTATACCTTTTCAAAAGAAATTCTTTTTAAATTTTCATACCTTTTTGAATAGGTGTTTCAACTATTATAAATTCTAAAAATTTCAAATTCATAAACACCTCCTAGAAAATTTCAAATATTTTCATACAATCAAATTCACTTTATTCAAATTCTTTTCATCTTTCAAAAGTGTTCATAAGTTCATCTTTTTCATATTTTGTCTTGAGCACTAGTGTTGAATATTTAGCAGTGAATTCTTGATTATAGGAGAAGATCAATTTTTATTGATATCTTTCATTGTACTCTCACTTAAAACAATACTATAGAAAGTGTCTTTCTATTTTGTGACTTGTGTTCCAAGGATTGTTTGGACATAAGGGTAAGTGTGGCAAGAGGATTGTTCTTGCACACTTGTTTGTATAGTTTGCTAGAAAGTAGGCCTCACTATTGAAGGTGTGATAGGTTGTACTGTTCTAAAGAAAACTAGTGGAAATCTCTTTCGTGTTGAAAGGGGACTGGATGTACCTTCGGATTGTGAAAGGAACCAGGATAAACCTCCGTGTCTTCTTTACTTTTCTGCTTTACAATTTTTGCTCTTTAAAACGTAAAAGCAAAATCCATCCATCAAAGAAAAAGAATCGAGAAAATTTTGATAACACCTAATTCACCCCCCTCTTAGGCGCATTCTGATTCTACAATTGGCATCAGAGCAGGTTTAGGTAACCTGTTCCTATAAGATCCTTATGGCTTCCGCAAATTCGAATCCTATTTACAAAGATGGTGGAAGTAGCAACAAGCCTCCGCTCTTCTCCGACGAATACTTTGATTTCTGGAAAATCAGAATGAGGGCACATCTTGAAGCCCAAGGAGAAGGCATATGGGAAGCAATCGAAGAAGGTCCGCATAATCCCGTCAATGTGATCAACGGTGTTGGAACGGCGAAGTTGAAGAATATGTATGATGAAGATGATAAAAGGAAGATCCTAAATGAGAAGAAAGCAATCAACATACTTCAAAGCGCTCTTAGTATGGACGAATTTTTTCGTGTATCACAATGCAAATCGGCGAAGGAGTTTTGGGATACTTTGGTAGAAACACATGAAGGAACAACAGAAGTTAAAAGATCATGGCTTAACACGTTAAGTCAAGAATATGAAATATTCCGCATGCAGCCCGGAGAATCTATTGTGGCTTTACAAAAAATATCTGTTCATCTAACCAACCATTTGATTGCACTCGGAAAGACCTTCACCAACGACGATCTCAACTTGAAAGTTCTAAGGTCTTTGACAAGGGAATGGCAACCGAAGGTGACCGCGATTTCGGAGAAGAAGAGTCTCTCAACAATGACATCCGCATCTCTATTCGGCAAACTTCAAGAGCACGAATTGGAACTTGGAAGGCTCGGGAAGCATGAAAGTCAAGAGAAAAAGTCCAAAGGAATTGTTTTGAAGATTGACACGAAGGATGACAAAGATGACAAGATCTCCGAAGATGAGAACTTCATGCTTCTTGTTAAGAAGCTTGGTAAGTTTTTCAACAAAAATAATAATTCTTCATTTCCTAAAAAGAATAAACATTTCAGGAAGAAGGATACATCCACATCGAATCAAGAAGTTACATGCTATGAATGTGGAAAGCAAGGTCACATAAAACCGGATTGTCCAAGACTTGCGAAGAAAGGATGATTCAAAGGCAAGAAGGACTTCAAGAATAAAAAGGCTTATGTCACGTGGGATGACAATAAAGTTAGTTCCTCATCGGAATCGGAAAGCGACAAATGTGCAAATATGGCGTTAATGGCGTCACATCATTCCGATGAAGAAAATGACGAGGTTAGTAGTAACTTTTCAATTTATGAAAATGATGCACAAGAAGTCATAGATGAACTTCTAAAGGAATGTAAGACTTTGTACAAAAATATTTCATCCCAAAAGAAGAAAATATTATCTTTAGAAGAACAAAATGCATCTTTTGAAAAATACATTGAAAATGAAAAACAAAAGATAAAGGATGAAAAACAAAGCCTTACATGTAAAAATTGTGAGTCATTGTCCTTTCAAATTGTTCAACTAAAAAGAGTTTTAGAAAGATATGAAAAAGGTCAAATTGGCTTGGAGGAAATTCTTAGGCACCAAAGATATCCAAATGATAAAGGTGGCCTAGGATATTCTAAATTTTCCAAACCAAGCACAAGTGAAACCGTTTTCATAAAAGCTAGTGAACAAATTGTTAAGGAAAAGACTAACAATGATAAAACTATGCATCAAAATCATAAAAGGAAAAGGATCATTAAGAAACAAAAATATGTTCCTAGATTTAAAAGTCAATTTCAACCTATTTGCTTTTATTGTGGAATCAAAGGCCATACACCTAATGCTTGATATGTGCGCAACATTGGTGTTGCTAAAGGGCATTATGTATGGGTTGAAAAGGGTACTAACTATCAAGGACCCAAAGCAATTTGGGTACCTAACAAAACTTGACCTTGTTTTGTAGGTATGCTTGAAAACAACTTCTACACAATGGTATCTCGATAGCGGTTGTTCAAAGCATATGACGGGCGATATCAATAAATTTTCAAGTCTAACACTTAAGGCCAAAGGATACGTCACTTACGGTGATGATAATAAAGGAAGAATTCTTGGAGTTGGAACCATTGGTGCATCTCCTTATACAATCATCGAAGACGTCCTTTATGTAGAAGGCCTTAAACACAACCTTCTTAGCATAAGTCAATTGTGTGACAAAGGGTTCCGAATCAACTTCACAAAGGAGGAATGTTTGATAGAACACGAAGTCACTCATGAACTCTTGCTAAAAGGTAAACGAGTTAATAACATCTTTATGATTTATTTTGATGACTTTCTCTTGAAGGTGAAGTGCTTAATGGCAAACAACAACGATGCATGGCTTTGGCATAAGAGGATTGCTCACATTCACATGGAGCATTTAAATAAATTATTAAAGCATGATCTAGTTGTTGGTCTTCCAAAGATGAAGTTTATCAAGGATAAGCTTTGTGACGCATGTCAAAAAGGGAAGCAAACCAAAACATCCTTCAAGACCAAGAAAGTGATATCTACTACAAGACCACTACAATTGTTACATATGGATCTTTTCGGTCCATCAAGAACAAAAAGCTTCGGAGGTAACGTTTTTGCTCTAGTTATTGTTGATGATTTCTCTAGATATACTTGGACTTTGTTTTTAGTGCAGAAAAGTGATGCCTTTAAAGCATTCAAGAAGTATGCCAAGCAAATTCAAAATGAGAAGTCACTCTCAATTGTTTCCATAAGAAGCGACCATGGTGGCGAATTTCAAAATTCATCTTTTGAAGATTTTTGTGAAGAGCATGGAATCTCTCACAACTTTTTCGCACCTAGGGCTCCTCAACAAAACGGTGTTGTAGAAAGGAAGAATAGGGCACTAGTGGAACTTGCAAGGACAATGCTTAGCGACTCAAATCTTCCTAAATATTTTTGGGCGGATGCGGTTAGCACAGCTTGTTTTGTAAGTAACCGTGTCAATATTCGACCTATTCTCAAGAAGACCCCTTATGAGTTGTTCAAGGGAAGGAAACCCAATATATCTTTCTTCCACATATTCGGATGCAAATGCTTCGTTCTCAACAACGGTAAGGACAACCTTGGTAAGTTTGATGAGAAATCCGATGAAGGTATTTTTCTTGGATATTCTCTATCAAGTAAAGCTTTTAGAATTTTCAATAAACGTACTCTTACCATTGAAGAATCCATACATGTTTCGTTTGATGAGACTAACCCCTCGAAAGAGGATAATATTATTGTGGATGATGATGATGATGTAGTAGATCTATCACAACAACAAAAGGAGATATCAAAAGAACAAGAAATATCACAAGAAGATAAGTCACCAACCATTGAAGAACATCAAGATCTTCCAAAAGAATGGAGAACTCATAGAGATCACCCGATAGATAAAGTGATTGGTGATATTAGCCAAGGCGTTGCAACTCGACTCAATCTCAAGGATGCTTGCCTCAACATGGCGTTCGTGTCTCGAATTGAACCATAAAAAATCGATGAAGCCTTAGGCAACGATCAATGGATAATAGCTATGCAAGAAGAACTCAACCAATTCGAAAGGAACCAAGTTTGGACTCTTGTACCAAGACCGGACAACAAACATATCATAGGCACAAGATGGGTGTTCAAGAACAAACTTGACGAGAATGGAATCATAGTTCGTAACAAAGCAAGATTGGTCGCACAAGGCTACAACCAAGAAGAAGGAATCGACTTTGATGAAACATTCGCTCCGGTAGCAAGGTTAGAAGCAATTAGATTATTACTTGCTTACGCTTGTTCTATGAATTTTCAGTTGTACCAGATGGATGTCAAAAGCGCTTTCCTAAACGGTTACATCAATGAAGAAGTCTACGTCAAACAACCTCCCGGTTTTGAAGACTTCAAGAACCCGTCTCATGTCTACAAGTTAAAGAAGGCTCTTTATAGCTTAAAGCAAGCACCAAGGGCTTAGTATGATCGCCTTAGAAACTTCCTATGTGAGAAAGGTTTTACGAAAGGAAAGGTTGACAAGACTTTGTTCATCAAGAATCTTAAGGGTAACACCTTACTTGTTCAAGTCTATGTCGACGACATCATCTTCGGTTCAACAAACAAAGATCTTTGCGAAGAATTCTCTCTTATGATGCAAGGCGAATTCGAGATGTCCATGATGAGAAAGATGAAATACTTCCTTGGATTACAAATCAAGCAAACAAAGGATGGCATCTTCATCAACCAATCCAAGTATTGCAAGGAGTTATTGAAAAGATTTGATATGGAAAATTGCAAAGAGATGTCTACTCCAATGGGATCCGGAACGTATGTTGATCAAGATCTTTCCGGCACTTCAATAGATATTACAAAGTATCGAGGTATGATTGTTTCACTTTTATATTTGACGGTGAGCCGTCCTGACATTATGTTTAGTGTTTGTTTGTGTGCCCGCTTTCAAGCTAATCCGAAGGAATCACATCTCACTGCCGTGAAAAGGATCATGAAGTATCTCAAAGGAACGACGCACGTCGGACTATGGTATCCTAAAGGTAGTACATGTTCTTTAATTGGTTATTCTGATGCTGATTATGCAGGATGTAAGACCGATAGAAAGAGTACAAGTGGTACTTGTCACATTCTCGAGAATGCACTAGTGTCGTGGGCATGCAAGAAGCAAGCATGCGTTGCACTTAGCACGGCCGAAGCGGAGTACATTGCAGCAGGAAGTTGTTGTGCTCAAATCTTGTGGCTTAAACAACAACTTCTCGATTTCGGTATAGATCTCGGTTGTATCCCTCTCCGGTGTGACAACACAAGTGCCATTAATATCACAAAGAACCCGGTCATGCATTCAAGAACAAAGCACATAGATATCCAACATCATTTCCTTCGAGATCATGTTTTAAACGGAGATGTAGATGTTACGTTCGTGGATACACACAATCAACTCGCCGATATATTCACTAAACTGTTGGCTAAAGAGCAATTCTACAAGATTCGACGAGAACTTGGTATTCTCAATGAAGGTGACATATAACCTTTACTTTAAAATTGTTTATTGTATGTCTTTATTGCATTTTATGTATGTTTGTTCACTTTTTAGTCATAAAATGCTAGCACTCACATTTCGCCGTTTTTCGTTTTTCTCACTTTCGTATACCCGAAAATAAACGGTTTCAAAAATTTTTTTGATCGAAAGTTGCGTTTTGATGAGTGCTAAAACTTTATAAATTTTTTTTTATGAAAAAGAGATTATTTTTAGTCTAAAACATGCTGCTGGATTTTTCAAAAAATTCAAATTTTTTAACCGTTAACCGGTTAACCTATTACGTTAACCGGTTAACACATCCAAAACTTGGATTTCCAGCGCAGGTTTCAGCTTCTGTCTGTTTGAATTTTATTTGTTTTATTTGTTTTATTATGTTTTAATTTGTTCTACAAGTACATATATTGCATGTTTGGTTCATTCTCTTCCACATGTTTTAAACTTTTCAAATCTTTGACTACCATAAAACACTTTTTATTATCCTCTCCCAACTTCCAACCTTCAACAACCTAAACCCTCATTAAAACTCACTATCTCTTCATCTTTATAACACTCTTCAAACTACATTAAACTCACCAAATATGATCTCCTCCATAAACCCTAACTCCATCATTGTGCATGGCACCCCAAAGGAAAGGAAAGGAACCGGCTTCTGTGTCAGAAGAAGCTCCAACTGTAGAAACAATGGAGTCTACCAAGAAGAGGAGGCTGGATTTCAAAGTCAGAGTCAGACCACTGCTTAAGGGTAAATATGTTCTTCTGAAATCCTTCAAACCTCCAACATTTAGATTTCCCGCATAGCTAGAATTTCAAGGGATGCTTGATTTTGTTACTGACAACGAGAGAGTTTACCCGGATTTGGTCTAATCCTTTATGCATAACTTTTCTCTCAACATGGATAGGCATGGTAAACATAAGTTGCATACTCTTGTTAGAAATTGTGAAATTAAGGAGGATTTAGGTGCTTTGGCTGCATCCTTGAACATTCCTTTTTCCGGTGTGTTTCTCCGCAAAGGTGTGAATCACATTGATGATATTTGGTCCGGCTACAACAAAATGGAGTATTATTACTCAATCTGCCGTTTTCCGAAGGATGTTGTGACTTCGGGACAACGCACGTCAAGAACTCTGTGCTATGCGAAGAACTTGACCGTCGATGATCGGTTGTTACATTATATCATTTGCTATGTGCTGCTGCCCAAGGACTCAAACCACTCTCAAATCAACGACTTGGAGATGCAAGTTCTGTTTGCTATCAAGAAAAGGGTAAAGATTAATTGGATGCTCACTATAATGTATCATTTGAAGCAACAACTCTCTTTGAAGACAAGACTTCCTTGTGCTAGGCTCATTTCTCGGATCATTGAGCAAACCGACTTGGTTATTGGTAGGGAACCTTTTATCGCCATGAAGGCTACAGCGAATGAAATCAATGAAATTACAATTTTGAAGAATACCAGAATTGTGTTACGCAACGATGGTTCTTATGAATATGCCGATGGTTCCTCCGCTCCATCCTTTCCTATTCCCGAAGGTGGCATAACCAATGACTTCCTCTACACCACCATCATGACAAATCACCGAGAAGCTCAACAAAACCACCGTGAAACCCAACGCACTCTCAAAAGTCTTCGGAAATTGATTATCGGTTCTCACAACAAAACCGAAGAGGAAGATGAAAGTGCAGCCGGTAGTGAAGATGGTGAAGATGGGGAAGATGAAAGTGATGATATGTCGGAAGAGGAATGAACATGCATATCTTGTTGTTTTTATAGTTTTAGTTTAAAAATTCTGTTATAAGTCATGCGTTTGTTAGGCAATTTTGTTTCCGTTTCGGTTATGTTTTCGTACTCTTATCCGTTTTTAATTCAATTATGTTTTTGTTATATGTGTATGTTCATATATGCTTTCATACTAAGTTGCATCATGCTGAATTTTATGCTGTATTTTTCATGTATATGTTTGATCCTCTCTTCCTTTTTGCTAATGACAAAGGGGGAAAAGAGCTTTGGTTTCTAACATCTCTCTGTGCAGAATTTTGCCTCTGTTTAGATTGGGGGAGCTGCTGGACATAGGGGGAGAAGCAAGTCTAGAACATCATTGATCGATCAAAGCTTGTACACATATTCGCTCGGTTGTCATCATCAAAAAGGGGGAGAATGTAGAAGCATACTTCAAGCTCATTGTTTTTGATGACGTCAACATTATCCAAGATCATTCGAGATTGCAAAAAATCGAGATGACGACAAACGATCAAGACCATGGCTATGCATCATCAATGGAATGTTTCCGATCGATTCAAGCTTTTGTGCTACTCCTTCAAGACTTGTCTCAAGGCTTAGGTATATCAATAATTACTTCTTAAATATGATATGCAAGTGTTCAACATAATCCTCATAATTTTTAATGCATGTGCATATTTTTTGAAAAGAAATTGGAACTGGTTTAACACTTTAAACAGAAATATTTATCTGTATTTTAATAGTGTTAACCGGTTAACCATATGGGTTAACCGGTTAACGGTAGCAATTTTTCAATTCTGTGGTAACGTTCATGGGCGTTAACTGATTAACCTATTTGGTTAACCGGTTAACACTGTAGAAATGTTGAAAAATTGTTTCTCTTCAAATTCAAATATTTTGTTAAAGTTATACCTCTTCATGATTTTATTTCATAAGTTTTTATACCTTTTCAAAAGAAATTCTTTTTAAATTTTCATACCTTTTTGAATATGTGTTTCAACTATTATAAATTCTAAAAATTTCAAATTCATAAACACCTCCTAGACAATTTCAAATATTTTCATACAATTAAATTCACTTTATTCAAATTCTTTTCATCTTTCAAAAGTGTTCACAAGTTCATCTTTTTCATATTTTGTCTTGAACACTTGTGTTGAATATTTAGTAGTGAATTCTTGATTATAGGAGAAGATCAATTTTTATTGATATCTTTCATTGTATTCTCACTTAAAACAATACTATAGAAAGTGTCTTTCTATTTTGTGACTTGTGTTCCAAGGATTGTTTGGACATAAGGGTAAGTGTGGCAAGAGGATTGTTCTTGCACACTTGTTTGTATAGTTTGCTAGAAAGTAGGCCTCACCATTGAAGGTGTGATAGGTTGTACTGTTCTAAAGAAAACTAGTGGAAATCTCTTTCGTGTTGAAAGGGGACTGGATGTACCTTCAGAGTGTGAAGGGAACCAGGATAAACCTCTGTGTCTTCTTTACTTTTCTGCTTTACAATTTTTGCTCTTTAAACCGTAAAAGCAAAATCCATCCAACAAAGAAAAAGAATCGAGAAAATTTTGATAACACCTAATTCACCCCCCCTCTTAGGCGCATTCTGATTCTACACTCATCACTTAACACTAAACAAAAAAACCAAAAAAAATCTAAATAATCAAAAGTAGGTTAATGATTTTAATCCTACATAATCATGGTAATTAAGTTGAGATGTTTATCTCATACTTAAAGTATTCTCATTATCCCTAATCAAAGGGAGGATATAATGAGTTTACTAACCCTTGGTTTAGGCTTAAGCTCATTAACTTATGAAAAACACCAAAAACAAAAAAAAATTGAAAACACAAAAACAAGCAATAAACGTCTCCTTTGGGATTCTTTTCTCATCATCTTCACTCACAAACGAGAACTTGCTTCTTCCGTCTAATGCAAGACAGTTAGCACTCGAGCCAGACGAGTCATACACTTGAGCATAGGCAAGCAAGCAGTTCACAGTCAATCTTTCTTTCAGTCTCTTTGAGTCGAACTACGGTGTTCTGACTTCCTCATTGCACGAGAGGATACATAGGCATAACTTAACTGTTATCGAACAAAAGTCTCTGTGTCTTCCCCCTCTTTCAGCATTCTTTTTCTAAGCCTCATACCTGAGCATTTCACTTCATATTTTTGCACTGACACTTGTACATTCCTTTTCCAGCTTTTGCACACAGATAGCACAGACACTACCCCTTTAAACACAATCTTTTAAGCATGGATCCCGTCGAGTACAACAAAAAATCTGGGTGCTAATACCTTCCCAGGTTGTAACCAACCCCCTTTCTCAGTTTCTCTGGTCCGCAACCGCCTTATCCATATCTTTCTAGGTTTATGCAACATTACATTTCCTTCGGGATAAAAATGCCTAGTTGGCGACTCTATTCATTTCACCTTCATCTTCTCCCTTCGCCGACCGTTCGCGCTTGTACCGGGATGCAAATCTTCGGGAGCGACAACTTGGCGACTCTACTGGGGAACCTTATATTGCAACCAGGGCTTCTGGTTATTTTTGTGGGTTCCTCCTAGCGCTTGTTTTATTTGTGTTTACGGGGGTGTTATGTGCTACTTGTGCTTATTTATTGCTTTATTTATTATTTTCTGTACAGCTTTATTTACTGCTTTCATTTACAGTTTTATGTATTTCATACTGTCATTATCCTGTACTGGATCTGCTGTTTCTTTGGTGGGTGGGAAATCATTGAGTGATTAAGGTCCTATACCTAGGACCTGAGTGACACATAGGCTAGAGTGGCTTCATATTCTTTCCCATTCCATTTCGGTCTGGTGCGGGAATATGAAACACGGTTCAGACATGGGTTTCTTCTTGAGAACTCTGTGCTACGGATTTCCTGTAGTACTATGGCTATCTGGGAAGCATGCTAAGTCTGGATGACCTTTTATGACCTTCAGCATCTGAGGTGAATTAGAGGAAGATCTTTTATGGTTATTGTAAACACTGTACCTCCGGGTTAGAAGTGTTTACACTTCTCATAACTGATCCAAGTCTGAGGATCCTTGTTCTAGAAGATTACATGTGAGGGGGTTGGGATGTTTACATGTTTGCAGGAACCCTTGGCCTCATCATACCTTGTTACTAGATTTGTTAAGGTTGTATTATTTGGACAGTTCTTGTGATTACCCTGGACTTGTGACTCTTTATTTGAGTCCCCCACCTGGTTACTGGTTTTCTGAGCCTCCATCCGGACTTATGAACACACATGGACCTTACCAAGGCAGATACCAGATCCAACTTTTGATCACAAAACCTTTGCATATCATTTTGCATACATCATTTTTGCATCATTTAACATTTTCCTATTTGTTTTACAGGGTATCCATCTTATTGTCTTTGGTTTGGTTTTGACCCCTTCTGCTACTCGGACTTCTTCAGTTATCTTCTCCAGCACCTTCACCAGTTTGTCAGTGACTTATCTCCAGCATCTCATTCAGTGACCTTCATTTGCAGTTGCTCTCAGCTTCTTCACCAGCATCCATTATCAGTATGGACACTTCCAGGAAGAGCAACATCACATACCACTTCTTTGAGCCCACCTGACTGACATCAGGCAGATCTAGTCTCTCATTACTCCTGATCATGTCCCACTATTCAGAGAAAATTATGGAGGCATATTGGACATGGTCATGGACCTGGATGCATCCCAGAGGAGCATGATCCATACTTGCTTGCAGTTTTATGACCCTCCTCTCAGATGCTACACATTCCCTGATTTCCAATTAGGGCCTCTGCTAGAAGAATTTTCCATGTTGCTAGGTGTCCCTATCAGGAGAGGGATTCCTTTCAATCCTGAGATGGTTGCTCCCAAAAATGAAGACATAGCCAGGGAATTGTATTTGGAGCCTGCCCTCATTGATCAGAGCATGACTACTAAAGCTGGGGTTCCAGGCCTTCACTTGGACTTCTTGATATCCTAAGCCACCCCGCATGCTGCAGTAGGGAAGTGGGATGTTGTTTGTGCACTCTTGGCACTCAGCATATATGGGATTATCTTATTTGCAGACGAGCCAAAGTTTGTGAGCAAGAATTCCATTCACTTGTTCTTACTGAGGAATCCAGTGCCTACCTTGCTTGGAGACTTCTATTATTCAGTACACCAGAGGAATGAGAAGCAAAGAGGAAGACTGGTCAGATGTTGTGCTCCTCTCTATTACTGTTGGCTGCTAAGACATTTGCCAAAGTCAGATACCTTCCTAAATCCTCATCAGCCAAAGAACTGGGCTAAGAGATTGATTGCCTTGACATCAGAAGACATCAGATGGTGCACTCAGAGCACCAAGGGCAAAGACATCATTACTAGCTGTGGGCAGTATCCTAATGTGCCTTTGATTGGAGTAAAAGGTTGCATCAATTACAACCCTTTACTTTTTAAGAGACAATTAGGGTATGTTTTGGTTCATCCTCCAAGGGGACAAGATTTGACTGAGACCCTCTATTGTGAAATCCAGCACAACTCTGCTATTGTCAGGCAAGCTTCCTGGGCCTGGGACAACATTCAGACTAAGGGGACATTTATTTTGGGCAAATGCAACAACATTGCATCAGCATAATATCTTGATTGGTCTCATACCAGAGCTCAGATCACCAGGATGCCATTCACCTTAGAAGATGTATCTGGACCTTCAACAGTGCAACCTGCAGCTACTGTCAGTTTGGAAGAGTTTGAAAAGCTGAAAGAGAGGAATACTCAGCTCTCTGAGGCCTTGAAGAAGACCCTCTAGGAGAGGAATGACAGCCGTCTAGATAATGAAAGGTTAGAGAGGCTCAGGATTGAGCACTTGACCAAAATTGAGAAGACGGATGATTACATCAGAAAGGCTAGAGCAGGAGAGCTTGTGTTAAAGAATGCTTGCAAGGAAGCAAAGACTCAGAAGGCTAGGGCAGAGCATTATCTAGAGGAGAGCCAGGCTAGGTGGATCAGGATCACTGAAGCCCGTGCACAAGAAGATCAAAGGACTCAATCTAAGATAGAGCAACTGGAGGCCAGTGAGAAGAAGCATCAGGAGGCATTATCAGCAGCACAAAAGGAGATCTCTGAATTGAAACTCCGGGCGGGGTTGAAGAGGTCAAAAGATTAGGATAAGAATAAGAAGTTTACTAGTGCCATTGCTACCAGGAACCTCCTCATCAGGACTATTACAGAGCATCCAGTAGGTCCAGTGACTGAGGCTCTCCTGAAGGAAGTCAGAGAGGATGACTTTGGATTAGATGTTTGACTCTTTTGCTTGTACTTTTCTTTTGTTGTACTTTTGATTTTGTTGTTGTATTTTGACCCACCATTGGGATGTTATTGTAATCAAACTATGTATTTTCACTCTTTGTAATATATGTGGTTTGTATTATTTTTGGTGGGCTTAATCTCTCTTCATCATCAACATTTCCTCGAGGTCTGGAAAGGTCAAAACCAAAGAACCAAACCGGATACCCTTGGAAGACAAATAGGCATCCTGCATTGCATACTAACATTCTCTGTGTTTTGTGGGTATTTGTTTTGTTTTTGTTTCTCACTTTGTTGTGGTTTCAGGAAACATTGCTCGCAGAAGAGTGTTCCCTGTCAACAGAATACACCGGTACCCGACAAGAAACAACCTTCTGGGACTCCAGATGGATCAAGTTCAGCAAGACTTGAATGAAGTAAGGACCCAAATGGCCAATGAGAGGATTGAGATGAGAAATCAGATGACTCAATTCATGACAGTGATGACTGGTTTAGCTCAGAGCCAGGAAAGACTGAGGGAGTTGGTTGAGCGACAAACTCCTGAGGAACACCATCCAGGTGCAAGAGGTACCAGTAACAACGATCACGTGCAACCTCACACTGATCCACTAGAGTTCGGACCTCATCTGAACCTAGAGATCAATGCAATAAGAAATACCCAGGGTAACACTGCTGGAGGAAGGGTCTTGCAAGAAGATCCTCAAGAAGAGCAGTTCACTGTAGTAGGGGCTGGAGAGGAAGTTTATGACCAAAGATTAGATGAGATTGCAGAGAAGATGAGGTCTCTTGAATCCCAAAACTCTCTAGGTTTTAATGTCATGGACATGGGATTGGTGGAAGGGGTGAGAATTTCTCACAAGTTCAAACCCCCTTGTTTTGAAAGGTATAATGGCACATCCTGCCCACGCACCCACCTTCAGTCATTCTTGGGAAGATTAAAAGCATACACCATGGACGAGAAACTGTGGATGTTTTACTTCGAGGATAGCTTGACAGGGGCATCCCGAGAATGGTATTCCCACTTGACCAGAGCCACAATCAGAAACTGGAAAGACTTGGCTGAAGCTTTCATCCGACAATATCAATATAACCTGTACATGGCTCCAAACAGGAACCTTCTAATGGGAATGTCTCAGTCTTCCCGTGAAAGCTTTAGAGGGTATGCCCAAAGGTGGAGGCAACTGGCTGCTGCAGTTCAACCCCCTATGTATGAAAGGGAGATGGCAGACATGTTCATGAATACCCTCCAGGGAACATATACTGACAGATTGGCTGCATTTTCTTCTACCAGCTTTGCAGATGTGGTGATAGCTGGGGAAAGAATAGAGAGCATATTGAAGATGGGGAAGATCTCCGACAACGGTGCCAGTTCGAGCAGTGCAAGAAAGCCATTTGCTGGGCCCTGTAGATCTGGTGAGACAAATTATGTACACATGGGAAGAGGGAGACCCTAGTACATGCCCAAAATAGTTGATGCTGTTATCATCCCTGCTCCACCTCCTCAGTATACCCAACAACCACAACACTTTCCGCAACAACAACAATAACAAAAATCAACAACAACGCCCTTTTCAACAACGGCCATCTCAAATCAACAGGGTGATTGACCCTATTCCAATGCCATATGCTACACTATTGCCACAACTCCTAAAGCTCAATCTTGTTGAGTTGAGGACATTGGCTCCGCTTGATCCTCAGAACCTTCCAAGAAACTACGATGTCAACGCTAGGTGTGCTTTTCATTCCAACGCACCTGGTCACTCTACGGAAAAATGCAAAGCCCTGCATATTAAGGTCCAGGATCTGGTTGATTCAAAGGCCCTGAACTTTGAACCACCTCCCAATGTCATGAAAAATCCTATGCCAAGCCATAGTGGGCCAAGTATTAATGCTATAGAGTAAGGCTCACCCATGAGTTTAATAGAAGACATTGCATGTATTCAGACACCTCTGGCAGAGGTTAAAGCCCAGCTTTTGAAATGCCAAGTGTTTCCAGGTTGTGAGGCCTGTTGTGAATTATGCAAACTTTCCGAGAATGGGTGTGCTAGCTTAAGGAGTGGAATTAATGGCCTAATCAGAGAAGGTATCCTACAAATGACCACAACTACTTATACGAAACCAACAACTCTTTTGTCAACTACCAATGAATCTTCTACAACTGCAACGACCATTGTTCCTAGTGAATCTTCTACAACTACAACAACCATTGCTCCTACTGATTCATCTACAACTTCAGCAACCATTTCTTCCTTCAATTCAACAAACAACAATTCCATTTCATCTCCTTCTACAACTTCAGCAACCACCAACAATGATGTCTCCACAGTTACTATCTATTACGACCCGACAACGGTCCCGAATTCCAGCAACTTTCAACAATCTCAACAACAGTTTCAACCAAGCTTCAATTCACCACCACCAACATCCACCAGAGGTCCTGTTACTATTTTCTATGATCTACAGACAATTATGGTTCCAACATCTGCTGCAGTAAGCCCCGTCACTATCACGGTGCCCGGGCCAATCCCATATGATAAAGACAGTGCTATACCATGGCATTATGGTGCTGACCTTTACTGCAATGGAGAAAAAGTCCTTCTTGATTCTCCAGTTCTCACTCCCCAAGTGGACAATGTCGGGGGAGGCGGAGGCTTCATCCGAAGCGGACGTCTCTTCGCGTCACAAGCTCCCAGGACTAGTACTGAGGCAGAGGCTGCTGCCAAGGCCAAAGGGAAGAGTGTGATACCCGAAGAATCAGCATCAAAAGAGACTCATAAATCATCCTTCGATCAGGATGTGGATGAGTTTATGAGGATTATTAAAAGAAGTGACTATAAATTTGTGGTCCAGCTCCACCAGACTCCTTCAAAGATCTCTATATTATCCCTGTTGTTGTGTTCCGAAGCCCATCGAGATGCATTACTCAAAGTTCTGCACGCTGCCTACGTGCCAAAAGAAATCACAGTGAGTTAGCTTGAGACAGTGGTGTCTAATGTCAATACTAGCCATGGGCTAGGTTTCACCAATGTTGACTTAACAACAGAAGGACGTCACCACAACAAGGCTTTGCACATCACCCTGGAGTGCAAAGGGGCTGTACTCTCTCATGTTCTTGTAGACACTGGGTCCTCACTCAATGTCCTGCCGAAGAAAGCTCTTGTCAAGCTCGAATATGATGGAATAGCTCTCCGACCAAGCAATCTGGTGGTTAGGGCTTTTGATGGTTCCAGGAGATCTGTTCTTGGAGAGGTGGAGCTAACAGTGATAATCGGTCCACAGGTCTTTAAGACCACTTTCTACGTGATGGACATTCAGCCGACATACAGCTGTTTGTTAGGTCGGCCATGGATTTACGCCGCAGGCGCAATAACGTCGACCCTTCACCAGAAACTGAAATATGAATGGGAAGGACAAATTATCACTATCTGCGGTGAAGAGGACATATTTGTTAGCCATCTGGCTACTTACAAATATATTGAGATGGATGGTGAAATCCATGAAACTATGAGCCAAGGGTTCGAGGCCCTGAATGTCAATGAGGCGACGACTGAAGTATTTGCTGCATCCCAGGAAGACAAGATGGGTACTTCAATTGTCTCCTATCAGCAAGCCCGGAAGGTTGTTGAAGATGTTAATGCCCAAGGCTGGGGCAAGCTGCTGCCAGTGGAGAAGAAGGAAGATAGATTCGGTTTGGGTTACAGACCATTCCGACAAGATCAATCAGAGGCTGCCAAAGAGCCCAAGTTCATTAGTGGGGGAATGCTCACCCCAGATCCTGTTAACAACCTGGAAGACGAGGCGGAAAGCGACCACAACCTGGAGAGCTGGATACGTCCAAGGATCTCGGGGCACCAAGTCCTTAACTGGTCTTCCCAGGGAATTATAAGGGTTACTCCTACAGAGTAATTATTATTTCCTGTCTTTTTTAGCATGCATCAAGTCCTGCATCTTGCCCAAGGTGTCAGGACTCATTTTGTAATAGGGCCATATTGTAATTTTGTGCAAATGGATTAATCAATGAATATTGGACATCTTTTGCAAACGAGTCTCTTTTTCGCTCATTGTCTTTTCATTTTTCACTTTTGTACAAAAAAATAAAATGGAAATGTTTTCAAAATAAACAATTTCATTTTCACTTTTCTAAACAAGATTAAAATTGATCACTAAAACGAACCAATCTCAACCCTTGCAGAGATTATCCTCCAGATTGCACCGACAACAGCACTGCTATGACCTTGTATGACTTCGACAATCCAAGTAATCAAGTTGATGAAGGGGTTGAAGAAGACTATGAGTTACCTGAAGAGTTAGCCAGGTTGTTGAGGCAAGAAGAGAAAGTGATCACTCCTCATCAGGAGGAGGTTGAAACAGTTAATCTTGGTACCGAAGAGGATTTGAAAGAAGTAAAGATTGGGGCCGGTTTGCAAGCTTCGGTAAAAGAACAGCTCATTGATATGCTTCGAGAATACGTCGACGTATTTGCTTGGTCCTATCAAGACATGCCAGGTCTGGATACTGACATTGTTATGCACAAGCTGCCTTTGAAAGAATATTGTCCTCCAATGAAGCAGAAGCTACGTCGTACACGCCCAGATATGGCCATGAAGATTAAAAAAGAGGTACAAAAATAGTGGGACGCCGGTTTCCTTGCTGTAACTAGTTACCCGCCGTGGGTTGCTAATATTGTACCAGTGCCTAAGAAGGATGGCAAAGTAAGGATGTGTGTGGATTACCGGGATCTAAACAGAACTAGCCCAAAGGATGACTTCCCTCTACCTCACATTGATGTATTGGTCGACAACACAACTCAGTTCTCGGTATTTTCCTTCATGGATGGTTTTTCAGGGTATAATCAAATCAGAATGGCACCCGAAGACATGGAGAAAACTACCTTCATCACACCATGGGGCACGTTTTGTTACAAGGTAATGCATTTTGGACTGAAGAATTCTGGTGCTACTTATCAACGGGCTATGGTAACATTATTCCACGATATGATCCACAAAGAAATTGAATGCTACGTGGATGACATGATTGCCAAGTCCCTCACTGAAGAAGATCATCTAATAAATCTGCTGATGTTATTCAAGCGTCTGAGAAAGTATCAGCTGAAGCTAAACCCCAACAAATGCACATTCGGGGTACGGTCCGGTAAACTACTGGGATTCATCGTAAGTGAAAAAGGAATTGAAGTTGATCCCGACAAAGTCAAAGCCATTCAGGAAATACCTGCACCTAGGACTGAAAAGGATGTTCGGGGGTTCCTAGGTAGATTGAACTACATCTCAAGGTTCATATCTCATCTTACTGCAACCTGTGAACCCTTGTTCAAATTGTTAAGAAAGGAACAAACGGTCCGATGGAATGAAGATTGTCAGAAGGCTTTTGACAAAATCAAGGAGTACCTACAAGAACCTCCAATCCTTATGCCTCCAATTGAGGGAAGACCTCTAATAATGTACCTGGAAATATTAGAAGGGTCAATGGGGTGTGTGTTGGGCCAGCATGACGAGTCTGGTCGAAAAGAGTATGCAATATACTACCTAAGCAAAAAATTTACCGACTGTGAACAACGTTATTCACTGCTCGAGATAACTTGTTGTGCTTTAGCGTGGGCTGCTCGCCGACTAAGACAGTATATGTTGACTCACACTACTTTATTGATCTCAAAAATGGACCCCGTCAAGTACATATTTGAGAAGCCAACACGTACCGGAAGGGTTGCAAGATGGAAAATGATTCTGACAGAATATGACATTCAGTACACATCTCAAAAGGCCATCAAAGGCGGTGATTGTCGGACTATCTAGCTGAGCAACCCATTGATGATTATCAGCCCATGAGATTTGATTTCCCTGATGAAGACATCATGTTCCTAAAAGCAAAAGATCATGAGGAGCCTGTTCACACTGAAGGGCCTGACCCAGAAGAAGAATGGACAATGATGTTTGATGGGGCTGTCAATATGAATGGACGTGGGGTTGGTGCAATGCTCATTACACCTAAAGGAGTTCATTTGCCTTTCTCGGCAAAACTCACCTTTGCATGCACTAACAACGAAGCTGAATACGAAGCCTGTATCATGGGTCTTGAGGAAGCCATTGACCTCAGGATCAAGACATTAACTGTGTTCGGAGATTCAGCTCTGGTAATCAATCAAACCAACGGCAAATGGTACACTCACCAAGAGCATCTGATCCCATACCGTGATTACACGAGGAGATTATTGACTTTCTTCACAACAGTCAAACTTGAGTACATCCCTCGAGACGAAAATCAGTTCGCAGATGCTTTGGCTACAATTCCCTCCATGATCAAGGTTCAAACTTCAAATTATGTGCCTCAGATTTCAGTATCCAGACTAGACCGACCAGCATCCGTGTTTTCCGTAGACATTGCTAAAGATGATAAGCCTTGGTTCCAGGATTTCAAAAGCTTCTTGGAGGATCAGACATACCCGCCTGGGGCATCATCCAATGATAAGAAGACATTAAGAAGGCTAGCTGGTAGTTTCTTCCTTAATGTTGATGGTTCATTATACAAGCGAAACTTTGATATGGTTCTACTCAGATGTGTTGATAAGAAAGAAGCAGACTTGCTGATGCACGAGGTGCATGAAGGATCTTTCGATACCCATGCTGGAGGACATGCAATGGCTAAGAAATTATTGAGATCATGTTACTACTGGATCACAATGGATGGAGACTATTGTGCCTATGCCAGGAAGTGTCATAAATGCCAGATCTATGCAGATAAAGTGCATGTGCCTCCAATTCCTTTGAACGTGATGTCTTCACCTTGGCCCTTTGCCATGTGGGGCATTGACATGATTGGAAAGATTGAACCGAATGCTTCAAATGGCCACAGATTCATCCTGGTAGCCATTGATTACTTCACCAAATGGGTTGAAGCAGCTTTGTATGCAAACGTCACCAGACAAGTGGTAGCCAGATTCCTAAAAAGAGACATCATCTGTCGATATGGAGTTCCCGAGCGAATCATTACTGATAATGGTTCCAATTTGAACAACAAAATGATGGCAGAACTATGCCGGGACTTCAAAATCCAACACCACAACTCTTCTCCTTACAGGCCAAAGATGAATGGCACTGTTGAGGAAGCTAACAAAAACATTAAGAAGATTGTGCAAAAGATGGTGGTTACTTACAAATACTGGCATGAAATGCTACCGTTTGCCTTGCATGGGTACCGAACCTCAATCCGAACATCTACTGGGGAAAAACCTTATCAACTGGTATATGGTATGGAAGCTGTCCTACCTATTGAAGTTGAACTACCCTCCTTACGGGTAATGATGGATGTTAAACTGGACGAAGCAGAATGGGTCCGATCTTGGTACAATCAACTGAATCTGATCGAAGAAAAGAGATTAGCTGCAATATGTCATGAGCAGCTATATCAGAAAAGGATGAAGAAAGCCTTCGATCAGAAAGTCAGGCTTCGGGAATACCAAGTGGGAGATCTTGTGCTGAAAAGACTTCTTCCTCCTCATACAGACCACAGGGGAAAATGGACTCCAAATTACGATGGCCCATTCATAGTAAAGAAGGTTTTCTCTGGTGGAGCACTGATGCTCTCTACTATGGATGGTGAAGATTTCTTGTCCCCCGTGAATTCAGATGCAGTTAAAAAATACTTCGCATAAAATGACCCGCTGGACATAAAAACAGAATGTAAGTCCAGGCAAAAATAGGGCATCCCGGTGAGTCAAAAACAGAATAAAAGACTCGGGCAAAAATAAGGGAAAAAAAATAAAAAAAGTGTACACCCATTGAGTTGAAAAGCCGCATCGGACAACTCAGGCAAAAATGGGTATCCCGGTGGATTGAAAACCCGAAAGGGCGATTCACGCAAAATAAGGGAATAAGCGAACAACTGCATTCTGAATTCGTCTGTATCACTTACAACACGACAAGCTTCGAAATAGTTAAAGCATCAGTCAGAATCAACCTTCTTCAGAAAGCAAGATAAAAAGAACGTCAAGGTCATACAGGTCATAGCAAAGGAAGCTCACTGGAGCGTCGTCAACATTGCCAACACTTTTACTTTTTAATTTATAGCAATCTCCTCATTTCAGGGGATCTGTTTCTTTGACTGTATTTGCCAATTCAGGGTGCCCAAATTAATAAAATCAGCTTTTCAGTCACACCTTGTCTTGTACATTTTCGTTCCGTTTGCAAAATGTCCAATATCCACGATATAATATTTTCATAAAACAAATTATCCATTCTTAACAAATGCTTGCAGGAAATGTATTTACTCTCAGGAGTATCTAACCCCTATGAACGGAATCCGGTAAGGGATACCTCGGGATACTCGTGCGTCTCTTTGTCTTAACAGGTTGCAGGTATTCAATGCACGGCATGGGGCATACCAAACACACTCTCCCCAGCATACCTTCTCCCCAAACAATATCTGGAATGATTTTCCCCAGCGGAGTTGTCAAAACCTCCTCATCACTAGCATAAGTCTATTCAACAGGAGCTTCCCCAGCCGGGATCCCCACAGAGTCCTCTAGGAAGATAAATCAGTGATCTTCTCTTCCCCAAAATAGAGTGCCAGGTCTCTCAAAGACAAAAGAACTATTTCCTCGCAGAGGTTCCGGCCTCTCCCCCAGGAGAGCAATGCCTGAAATTCTCATACAACAAAGTGACGAAAGCTTCCTTATCACCAGCTGGGTTTCTCCTTAACAGGATAGGTCTATCAATGATCTAGTTCCCCAAGCAGAGCTACACATCCTATCAGATCTACCAATGATCTTCCCCAGCTAGGATACTCCCCCAGCAGATCAACTAGAGGATCTTCACAGCAGCGGGATCCGAATCCCGGATCGGTTTCTTTTTTCTGCATAATCATAGCATTCGCATCATTTTTCCCCATAAAGCGTAGCATTTAGTCTAATACAGAGCATTACGGAAAAAATCAAACATTTGCCTTATCACAAGCCAGGTTCGAACCAGTCACCTGCAAATACCATCAGTATTTCATCTGTAATGTATATAAAAGCTCACATACCTTACAAATATAAGCCAAAGTGTCCCCTTTGCACTCTCCAACAGATTCATGTTCATATGTACTCTTTCGACACTTGTTCATGTCATATCACTCCCCTGCAGATATAAGCCTAAAACATCCTCTTTGAATACAGATACCACATACCCTTTTGACACTCGTCTGTGTCATTTTTCCCCAGCATGGTTGCCCAATCATTTGTTGCAAACCAAACACTTCTCCGTAACACATTCCTTTCGACACTCGTCCGTGTCATCCTATCCCCACAGGTCGCCGAAACACCTTTTACACTCTCATATACAAATGATTGTTCATAACTTATACAATTTCTCTCGTCCGTGTCACACTATTCCCCAGCAAGTTGAACACTCGTCCGTGTCTTGCTCATACTTCACCGATACTTATACAGATACTCGTCCGTATCTCGTATATATATATATATATATATATATAGATATATCACTCTTCAACAGATTTGACACTCGTCCGTGTTCTTTGTTAACCAGTTGGTACTCGTCTGTATCATCATCTCTGAACACGCGTCAGCGTTTGTTTCTACCGATACTCGTCCGTATCATGGTCTTAAGGATGCTCCTCCGTATCTTTAATCTATACACAGCGTCAAACACTTATACCATTTTTATTCTTAAGCGTAAGCACTCGTCCGTTTTTACCATCCCCCAGCAAATCGCCAACAAAGCAACTTTTTCTTCTATCTGACATTCGTCCTATGTCGTGATACTTTCAGCAGCCGTACCCTGCAAGGTGTTCGTCCTTCACCTTTGGATGACCGTCCCTCATCCTTTCCCCAGCGGAATCTCCATTATTGGAACCCTTTTCTATCCGGCATTCGTCCTATGTCGTGATATTTAGCAGTCGTCCCCTGCTAGGTGATCGTCCTTCACCTTTTGATGATCGTCCTTCATCATGCTTATCTGATGGCCGTCCCCATCGTCGACCTTTCCTATCTGACATTCGTCCTATGTCGTGATAAACCCCGAGAGCAGCCGTACCCTATTAGGTGATCGTCCTTCACCTCTTGATGATCGTCCTTCATCATGCTTATCCGATGGTCATCCCCATCGTTGACCTTTCCTATCCGACATTCATCCTATGTCGTGATAAAGAGCAACCGTCCCCTGCTAGGTGATCGTCCTTCACCTTTGATAATCGTCCCTCTGTCGCTCCCACTAAATGGGACCTATAGCCCAAATAAAGGTACAGACGCGAACGGTAGGCGAAAGGGACAATGAGAACACACAGCCGTGAACTCACTGGAGATGAATAGAGTCGCCAGCTAGGCATTTTTATCCCGGAGGAAAGGCAATGCTGCATATACCTAGAAAGAGATGGATAAGACGGTTGCGAACCAGAGAGACTGAGAAAGGGGGTTGGTTACAACCTGGGAAGGTATTAGCACCCAGATTGTCCGCCGTACTCGACGGGATCCACGCTTGAAAGATTTGTGTTTTAAAGGGGTAGTGTCAGTGCAATCTGTGTATAAAATAACTGGAAAGGAATGTACAGGTGTCAGTGTAAAAGAAGTGAAGTGTATAAATGATGTGTCAGTGTAAGAATGAGAATGAATTGCTCATGATAATGAGGCTAAAAGAAAGATGCTGGAAAGAGGGGGAATATACAGAGACTTTTGTTCGATAACTGTTAAGTTATGCCTACGTATCCTCTCGTGCAATGAGGAAGTCAGAACACCGTAGTTCGACCCAAAGAGACTGATAGATAAATTGACTTGTGAACTGCTTACTTGCCTATGCTCAAGTGTATGACCTGTCTGGCTCAGGTGCAAACTGTCTTGCATTAGACGGAAGAAGCAAGTTCTCGGTTGTGAGTGAATGAGATGAGAAAAGAATCCCGGAGGAGACGATTATTGTTTGCTCTTTGATGTTTCAGTCTTTTATTGCTTTTGAGAGTTTGTCATAAGTTAATGAGCTTAAGCCTAAACCAATGGGTTAGTAAACTCATCACATCTTCCCTCTGATTAGGGGTAATGAGAATACCTTAAGTGTGAAGTCAGCTTCTCACACTTAATCACCTTTGATGTAGGATTAAGATCATTAACCTACTTGTGATTATTTAGATGTTTTTGGTGTTTTTGTTTAGTGTTAAGTAATGAGATTAAGCCATAATCAGGGATTTAATGGACTCATTACACCATCCTAATAGAAGGATAATAGATGAGAACATTTAAGCTGAGGAAGGCTCCTCAACTTAATCCATGATTAGGGATTAACCTCATGACAAAACAAAGCCTTTATTAAATGGATTTTAGTTAATGGTAAGATTAAGAAGTGGATTTTATGGTTTGTAAGACAACTTGAGGAGGACTTGTCCATTAACACTAGGGTTAGTCCTTCTTAACCAATTAAGGAAGAATTAGAACCCTAATGCAAGGCCCAAGTTACAAGTGTGATGTCTTGATGATTATTAAGTGGATTGATTAAGAGATTTAAACACATTAAGGGTTTAACACTTAGGATTAAAGTTATACACTCCATCCTAATAGAAGGATGCAGGCATAAGCTTAATCACAAAGCCTTAAAGCCTTTAGGGTTTAGTCCCTGATTGTGAGATGAGAAGAGAGACACAAAGGATGACACAAAGGTAAAATCGAAATGGGGGACTAATCAAAACCCTAATCATTGTCATGCTTGGTTGTTCCTAAGGTTTGTGAGGTTTACAAGAACAATCTTCAATAGAACCACCAGGAAGCAGATGAAAGGATCAAGAGAAGCAAAACAACTTGCTTCATTCAAGAAGTCAAGTCACTTGAAGAAAGAAAGTGGGAAGAAGAAGAATGAGCAAGCTCAAACCCAAACACATATAAAAATGCAGCATGGATGCAAGAGAGATGAAAAGAAAAGTTGTGAGAAATGAAGGCAAATTCACTTCTCAAAATCACTTACCACCTGAAAGGTTAGAAAAGGAATGCAATGCAATGCAAAATGGGATGAGATGACATGATGAGAAACAAAACCAGAAGCATTTACATGATGCTAATGATGCTATGAGATGCTACAAACATGAGGCAGCACATGGAGATGATCAAACAAGTTCATGAATGCAAATGAAGCAAGTTAAGAAGCATGGACATACATGAAAAGTTATGAAGTGCACATGGCATACAACATGGCAAATACATGATGCAATGATCAAACATGCTTTCAATATGTCCTATGATGTCAAATGAATCACATGGATGCTTGAAATGTCATGGCAAGTCATGTTATGCAAGTGAATGCAAGATGGATGCATATGGAAGCCCAAATTAGGGTTTATGAACAATACATCAAACAAAAGTCAAAATCAGAAGCAAACCCTAAGATAAAAAATTGAAAATGCCACTCAAAGGACCCCTAATCCTATGCTAACTCACTGCCCAAAGGAAAAGCTTCAACTCCTAACCAAGTTCAAGTTATGATTTTCTTAGGATTTCTAGGGTTTTAGGGTTCCTTAACAAGAAAATTACCAAACAAATGGAAAATGAAAGATCAAATCATGGCCATTTAATCTCATAAACTACATGCTAAACATAATGCAATGCAAAAAGAATCAATGTGCAACTCCTCATGGATAGGCAGAAATGATTTTTGGAACTTTGGATCAAAATAATGCATAAAAATGATTTTTATTCAATGAAAAATTCTCAAAATGCATCAAGATCAAAAAATAAATTTGGTTTGAAGGTTGGACAATGTTTCTAAATGTCTTAAAACATTTCATGAATTTTTTGGTGATTTTTAAATACTTAAAAGTATTTTTAATAAATTAATTTTCATTAATCAATTAAAAATAAACTTTTAAATATTTAAAAATACTTTTTTAATGCTAAAAATGAAAATAAAAATATTTTTGTGTATTAAAAATTAATGAAACTCTTGACAAAAAGTTTCATAATTTTTAAACAATTTTTACTATTTTAAATAAATTGTGGAAGTTTAATACAAAGAAAATGAAAAATAAAATAAATAAATGGAAAGTATTCAGATCTGATGGTGGAGATTTGAACTGGGTTTGAAATGGTTGACTAGCGCGTCATCCAAGGGCTGAGGTTGGTCCTGATTAAATTAACTTAATTATGATTAATTAAACTAACTAAAGGGGATTAGGGCTAACTGAGTGAATCTGGGCCACACATGCGCGCGGGAGGTCAACGAAGTCAAGCAATCCAACGCCCAAGATTCAAATGCTATTTAATTACAGGATTAGGGCTAAGCATTTTCAGGTGACCGGAGGGAAGCTCCGGTCATCTTCTCCGGCAGCATCAAAACCCTAAATCATGATTCAGGCAACCAATCTTCAAATTAAAGCCAGGGAAACATTCCTCTACTCAAACCTCACTCAAATCATCTCTCAAACTAAATTTCTCATGCTTAAACTAAGAGAAACAAAGCCATGAAGATTCACGGGAAAAATTTCAGAACCCTGGTAAATCCTCATTTCTCACTCATTTTAAAATCTAAACCCATCCCCATGATCAGCAAGACATAAGCAACCAATTTATAACTCAAAATGCAAGCTCTGAGAAAAAATGTTCATGGCCATACCTGAGATGGAGACCCCTGTTTCTGGGCTTTCAGAGCTATTCTTTGGTGCAAGCTTGCTCCACTGACTCCCCTGGTGCTAATGGAAGGCTTGGAATGAGCTTAAACAAGCTGTTTTGAGAGTTCCAGTTCTGGTGTATCAGAAAATGGAGTCTATGTGTGAGTGGTTTCAGGCTCTGTCAAGGGTTGGTTCTTTCTCTCTTGAGTGTGTTTGACTTGTTAGTGAAGAAAGTTTTGATGTTTTGTGGCTGTGGAAGGTGATTCGAAGAAGGAAAGCTTTGTGACAGTTTTTTGGTATGCTCAGTTCTGGCTTGCCTCAATGCTCAATGCTTTGCTATAACCTCTCCAAGTTGTGTGGATAGCCTGTGGGGCAGGTCAATAGGGTGGCTGTTTATTGTGCCAAGAGTATGGGAGCTTTTTGCAAAAAAGTCAAATATATGTCCTTGAGGGTATGGGCCATGGCAGCAACTGTGTGAGGTCATGTCTTGCTCCAGCTTGAGTTGAGGAGGGCCTTTGGATTGTTTGTAGCTGACTGCAACATATGGATGACAAGCTATGCTAGCTTTTGCAACTTGCCCACTTGATGTTTCCTCATGAATTTGTGCTATGTACATGAAAAACTCTTGCTGAATTTTGTTGCACAATGTTACATTTAGTCATGGCAATGCATAGAAAATGATTAGTGATCACATAATTCCTTGAAGAATGGTTTTGCCAAGATTCCACTTTTTGCACTCTTATGGAAAATGCTTTATGGAACTTTGAAAATCAAGGCAAGCAATGCAAAATTCCTTGGGCCAATTCTGTTTTTGGGGTCATGTATGATCATATGATGAAGTTTTGAAGTCACTAGAATGCTTGGTACATGATTTTGCAAATTCTCCATTTGGTGCATAACTTGAAAATTAGTGATTTTTGCCAACTTTAACACACCATAACTCTTGATCCAAAATAAATTAGGTCATGTTCTTGTACTTTTTGAAAAGGGAAAGATCTAATCTACAACTTTCATGACCAAAGTTTTTCCATTTGAAGCATTTTTGGATCAAAAAGCAAGGCTTGAAAAGTGGCATAAAATGACATATTCTTTAAAAGTCAACCATGCCCTAAAAAGTCAACTTTGCAAAAACTTGTAGTTCTTGAATTTTGTGAACTTCAACCTTCTTCCATGATCAAATAAAGATCATATACACTCAAAATGATGAAGATCACCCCTTGGTTGGGTCAATGGGGGCCTCAGATGCCCTGATTTTGCACTGACTTGTCCAGAAAGTCAACTCTTGATCAGATGACTTCCCCATGGAATTTCTTCATGAAAATTGATATGCATACTCCCTATACCATATAGAGACCAATGGAAACAAGAATGACCAAAAAATTTGGAGTTATGGCCTCTGAAACCAAAACCCTAATTTTAGGTCAACTGTGCAGTCAAACTTGGCTCTGCTTCCATACCAATCCCAGTTCTTGTGATTCTTTGGCATTTTTGACTTTGAGAGGATGTAATATGATATAAGAACACACATGGATCCCTTGGAAGTGATTGGTGGCCTCTGGAGTGGCTCAAGAAGCTCTTGGATTGCTCAGATCACAAACCCTAGGTGCAAATGACTTAGAACCTATGCAGTGAATCAAAATGAGATATGAGATGATATGACTGTGTTTATGCATATGAAATGATCACAAACCATGGTGTGAATGAGTGAGGGCAAATTTGGGGTGTTTACAGCTGCCCCTATTCAAACATGAGTTAGCTGTGCAGGATGTAAGCTATGGCTTAACAGGCAAACAGGATAACTTGTGGTTGAATACCGAAGACAGTCCAAAGTTTGCGCTCACAGAATGAAGAAGAAAAGGGATATAGATTGTAAAAGGCAGATAAAGTATATTGTAAAGTGCGGGCGACGGAGGACGACCGTCGAGCAGAGGACGACTGCTGGGTAAATAGCAATGACGGGGACGGCCGACACGCTGGGGAAGGTATGGGAAACAAAGCAATGACGGGGACGGCCGACATGCTGGAGATAAAAGGTAAAGCCAATACGGGGACGGCCGACTAGATGGAAAAATAAGATATCATGATGGGGACGGCCATCAAGATAAAGTTGTAAGATACTCTGAGAATTAATGAAACATGACGGGGACGGCCACCAAGTTCATAAAGCAAAGCAACCGACGATGGGGACGGCCATCGGGCTAAAAAGAAAAGGGACCACGACGGGGACGGCCATCGGGTTAAAGAATAAATGAAATAAACAGATGATGAGGTACGGTCATCAAAGGTGAAGGACGATCACCTAGCAGGGGACGGCTGCTCTGTCGGGGTTAAGATGAGGGACGATCATCTAGGGTGGAGGACGACCACCAGGCAGGGTACGGCTGCCGAAAATATCGTGACATAGGACGAATGCCGGATAAAAGGTCAACGATGGGGACGGCCATCGGACGAGCATGATGGAGGACGACCATCAAGAGGTGGAGGACGACCACCCAGCAGGGGACGGCTGCTCTCAGGGTTTATCATGACATAGGACGAATGTCAGATAACCAAAAATCAACAATGGGGACGGCCATTGGATAAAATGATGAAGGACGATCATCAAGAGGTGGAGGACGACCACCTAGCAGGGGACGGCTGCTAAAAATCAACGATGGGGACGGCCATCGGAGGAGCATGATGGAGGACGACCATCAAGAGGTGGAGGACGACCACCTAGCAGGGTACGGCTGCTCTCAAGGTTTATCATAACACAGGACGAGTGTCAGATAAAAAGGAAGATTTGCTTACTTGGCGATCTACTGGGGATATAGTAAACACGGACGAGTGTTTACAACCAAGAAAAGAAAGTATAAGTGTTTAGGTGTTGTGTATAGATTAAAGATGCGGACGAGCATCCTTAAGACTACGATACGGACGAGTATCGGGTAGAAACAAACTGACACGTGTTCAGAGATGATGATACGGACGAGTATCAACGGGTTAACAAAGAACACGGACGAGTGTTGAATCTGAAGGGACTCTTCTGGGGAATAATAGACACAGACGAGTATCTATATTCAAGAGGACAAAAGTGTTTGACACGGTGTATGGATTAAAGATACGGACGAGCATCCTTAAGACTATGATACGGACGAGTATCATGTAGAAACAAACACCTAACGCATATTCTGAGATGACGATACGGACGAGTACCATCTGGTTAACAAAGAACATGAACCAATGTCGAATCTGTGGGGATATATAAGTGGTATATACAAGATACAGACGAGTATCTGTATAAACGTGAGTGGTGTATAGATGAGTGTTTATCTGCTGGGGGGGTGACACGGACGAGTGTCAAGAGAAAAAAGTATAATAATATCACAAGTATATGGGTTGTAAAAGTGTAGGCGACTGCGCTGGGGATATGACACGGACGGGTGTCAAGACAATGCACATACAAGTATATGTGAGTGCAAAGAGGGTATCTTTGGCTTTCTGCTGGGGTATGACACGGACGGGTGTCAGGACGTATCTGTAATACGGGTGGTCTTGTTTGTAAAGAGTGTTCAGGCGAATTTACTGGGGAGTGATGACACGGACGGGTGTCCAAAGGAGTATATACCGGTGTTTGTGATTTGTGAGGCAACTGCTTTTGCTGGGGACTCTGGTGGGGATTTTGGGGAAAGTATTCTGTATATTGACGGATTGTCATTATTCACAAGTGTTCGATTCACAACATGGCTTATGATTATGCTATGTGTTTGATTTTTGCCGTAATGCTCCGCATTAGACGGAATGCTACGCTTTGTGGGTGAATATGATGCAAATGTCATGATTATGCAAAGATATCAAACCGGGATCCGGATCCCGCTGCTGTGAAGATCTCCGGTCGATCTGTTGAAATGGACATCCCAGCTGGGGGGAATGAGATCATCGGTAGATCTGGCGAGATGTATCTGCTTGGGGATATAGGTCACTGATTGACATATCTTTGTAATATAGGACCCAGCTGGGGTTTGTAGAAGCCTTCTGTACTCTGTTGTGACTCCTTCATGCGTTGCTCTTCTGAAAAGAGGCCGAGGATTCTGTAGGGAGATGGTTCCCTGACTTCTGCATTCTGCTGGGGAAGAATGATTGGCACTACGGCTGGGGAAATTGGCAAGTGGCAACTGGCTGGGGAAAGTTGTTGGCAACTCAGCTGGGGAGAAAACACCTCTGGTGCCAAGAGTGAGTGTTGATTTGCCAGCTTGCTGGGATGTATCTTGCATGCCCCAAGGGGCGTTCTGGATACCTGCACCCCTGCAAAGATAAGGAAACGCACAAATGATCCTGAGGCATCCTTTACTGGATTCCGTCATAGGAGTTAAGCACTTTCGAGAGTAAGTATATTCCCTGTAAGCATGTGTTTTTGAAGAAAAATATTTGTACTTATGCAATC
Organism: Lathyrus aphaca; assembly: GCA_963966055.1. NCBI lineage: Eukaryota > Viridiplantae > Streptophyta > Magnoliopsida > Fabales > Fabaceae > Lathyrus > Lathyrus aphaca. Next base: position 262,583,740 of record OZ014525.1, on the reverse strand, counting down.
AGTTTTTTAGAGACATCAGACATCCTTTGCAAATAAAAAATGTATAAGACGAGACATGACTGGAAAATCTGATTTTATTAATTCATGTGCCCTGAATTGGCAAGATACAGTCAAGGAAACATATCTCCTGAAATGAGGAGATTGTTACAAATTGAGAAACAAAGTGCTGGCGATGTTGACGACGCTTTGAGGAGCTTCCTCTTCCGCTATGACTCGTATGACTTTTGACGTTCTTCTCATCTTGCGTTCTGGAGAAGGTTGGTTCTGATTGAAGCTTGATCCTCTGGAGGTTTACCAAGTTGTGGATACAGACGAATTCAGAATGCAGTTGTTCGCTTATTCCCTTATTTTGCATGGATCGCCCTTTCGGGTTTTCAATCCATCGGGATATCCATTTTTGCCTGAGTTGTCCAATGCGGCTTTTCAACTCAGCGGGTGTACATTTTTTTATTTATTTTCCCTTATTTTTGCCCGAGTCTTTTATTCTGTTTTTGACTCGCCGGGATGCCCTATTTTTGCCTGGACTTACATTCTGTTTTTATGTCCAGCGGGTCATTTCTTATGCGAAGTATTTTTTAACTGCATCTGAATTTACAGGGGACGGGAAGTCTTCACCATCCATGGTGCTGAGCATCAGTGCTCCACCAGAGAAAACTTTCTTTACCACGAATGGCCCTTCATAATTTGGGGTCCATTTGCCCCTGTGGTCTGTATGAGGAGGGAGGATTCTCTTCAGCACAAGATCTCCTACTTGGTACCCTCGGTGCCTGACTTTCTGATCGAAGGCTTTCTTCATTCTCTTCTGATATAACTGCCCATGACAGATTGCAGCCAATCTTTTCTCTTCGATCAGACTCAGTTGTTCGTATCGGGACCGAACCCACTCTGCTTCGTTCAGCTTAACATCCATTAATACCCGTAGGGAGGGTAATTCAACTTCGACGGGTAGGACTGCTTCCATACCATACACAAGCTGATACGGTGTTGCCCCAGTGGATGTTCTGATTGACGTGCGGTACCCATGCAAGGCAAATGGTAGCATTTCATGCCAGTCTTTGTATGTGACCACCATCTTTTGCACAATCTTCTTAATATTCTTATTTGCTGCCTCAACAGCGCCGTTCATCTTTGGCCTGTAAGGAGAAGAATTGTGGTGTTGGATCTTGAAGTCCCGGCATAACTCAGCCATCATCTTGTTGTTTAAATTGGAACCATTATCAGTAATGATTCGCTCGGGAACTCCATACCGACAGATGATATCTCTCTTCAGAAATCTGGCTACCACTTGTCTCGTAACATTTGCATATGAGGCTGCTTCAACCCACTTGGTGAAATAATCAATGGCGACCAGGATGAATCTGTGGCCATTTGAAGCAGTTGGCTCAATCTTGCCAATCATATCAATGCCCCACATAGCAAAGGGCCACGGTGAAGACATTATGTTCAAAGGATTGGGAGGCACATGCACCTTATCTGCATAGATCTGGCATTTATGGCATTTTCTGGCATAAGCACAACAGTCTGCATCCATTGTGATCCAGTAATAACCTGATCTTAACAACTTCTTAGCCATGGCATGCCCTCCCGCATGGGTACCAAAGGATCCTTCGTGCACTTCGTGCATCAACAAATCTGCTTCCGTCTTGTCAACACATCTGAGGAGTACCATATCAAAGTTCCTTTTGTATAAAGACCCATCAGCGTTCAGAAAGAAACTACCAGCAAGCCTTCTCAAAGTCTTCTTGTCATTGGAAGATTCCCCAGGTGGGTATGTTTGATCCTCCAAGAAGCATTTAATATCATAGAACCAAGGCTTATCATCTTTAACAACATCTGCTGAGAACACATATGCTGGTCTGTCAAGTCTGGACACTGAAATCCGAGGTAAAAAGTTGGCAGCTTGAACTTTGATCATGGATGAAATGGTGGCAAGAGCATCTGCAAATTGATTCTCGTCCCGAGGGATATACTCAAGCTTGACCGTTGTAAAGAAAGTCAATAACCTCCTTGTATAATCCCGATAAGGTATCAGATGATCTTGGTGGGTGTACCATTTGCCGTTGGTTTGATTAATCACCAGAGCTGAATCTCCGAATACAGTCAAAGTCTTGATCCTGAGGTTAATGGCTTCCTCAAGACCCATGATACAGGCTTCGTATTCAGCTTCGTTGTTAGTGCAGTTGAAAGTGAGTTTTGCCGAGAAAGGCATGTGAACTCCTTTAGGTGTAATGAGTACTGCACCAACACCACGACCATTCATATTAACAGCCCCATCAAACATCATAGTCCATTCTTCTTCCGGGTCAGGCCCTTTAGTGTGAATAGGCTCTTCATGATCTTTCGCTTTTATGACCATGATGTCTTCATCAGGGAAGTCAAATCTCATAGGCTGGTAGTCATCAATGGGTTGCTCAGCAAGATATTCAGACAATACACTGCCCTTGATGGCTTTCTGAGAAGTGTACTGGATGTCATATTCTGTGAGAATCATTTGCCATCTTGCAACCCGTCCGGTAAGAGCTGGCTTCTCAAAAATGTACTTGACTGGGTCCATTTTTGATATCAACAAAGTAGTGTGGGTCAACATATACTGTCTCAGTCGGCGAGCAGCCCACGCTAAAGCACAGCAAGTTTTCTCGAGCAGTGAATAACGTTGTTCACAGTCGGTAAACTTTTTTCTCAGGTAGTATATTGCATACTCTTTTCGACCAGACTCGTCATGCTGGCCCAGCACACATCCCATTGACTCTTCTAATACTGTCAAGTACATTATCAGAGGTCTTCCTTCAACTGGAGGCATAAGGATTGGAGGTTCTTGCAGATATTCTTTGATCTTGTCAAAAGCCTTCTGGCAGTCTTCATTCCACCTGACTGTCTGTTCTTTTCTTAACATCTTGAACAAGGGTTCACAGGTTGCTGTAAGGTGGGATATGAACCGTGAGATGTAGTTCAATCGACCTAAGAACCCTCGAACTTCTTTCTCTGTTTTCGGTGCAGGCATCTCTTGGATGGCTTTGACTTTATCAGGGTCAACTTCGATCCCCTTCTCGCTTACAATAAAGCCCAGCAGCTTACCAGATCGCACCCCGAATGTGCATTTGTTGGGGTTCAGCTTCAGTTGGTACTTCCTCAGACGCTTGAATAGCTTCAGCAGATTCACCAGGTGATCTTCTTCAGTAAGGGACTTAGCGATCATGTCATCCACATAACATTCTATTTCTTTATGGATCATATCGTGGAATAATGTCACCATAGCCCGTTGATATGTTGCACCAGCATTCTTCAGTCCGAATGGCATCACTTTGTAACAGAACGTGCCCCAGGGTGTGATGAATGTTGTCTTCTCCATGTCTTCAGGTGACATCTTGATCTGATTATATCCTGAAAATCCGTCCATGAAGGAGAATACCGAGAACTGAGCCGTGTTATCAACCAATACATCAATGTGAGGTAATGGGAAATCGTCCTTCGGGCTGGCTCTGTTCAGATCCCGGTAGTCAACACACATACTTACTTTGCCGTCTTTCTTAGGCACAGGTACTATATTAGCAACCCACGGCGGGTAGCTGGTTACAGCAAGGAATCCGGCGTCCCACTGCTTTTGTACCTCTTCTTTGATCTTCATTGCCATGTCTGGGCGGGTGCGGCGCAGTTTCTGTTTAACTGGTGGGCATTCTTCTCTCAAAGGCAGCTTGTGCACAACAATGTCGGTGTCCAACCCTGGCATATCTTGATACGACCAAGCAAACACATCCACATACTCTTGAAGCAGATCAATCAGTTGTCTCTTCACTGAGTCTTGTAGGCAGGCCCCGATTTTAACCTCTTTCACGTCTTCATCTGTACCAAGATTAATCACTTCAACCTCTTCCTGATGAGGAGTGATAACTTTCTCCTCTTGTCTCAACAACCTGGCTAGCTCTTCAGGAAGCTCATATTCTTCTTCAACCCCTTCATCAGCTTGATTGATTGGATTGTCAAAGTCATACGAAGTCATAGCCGTGCTGTTGTCGGTGCTGTCTGGAAGGCACTCTCTGCAAGGGTTCAGTTTGTTCATTTTAGTGATTGATTTTAATCTTGTTTAAAAAGTGAACTAAAGTTATCATTTTGAAAACATCGCCATTTATTTTTTGTACAAAAAGAAAAATAGAAAAACAGTGAGCGAAAAAGAAAAAGACTCGTTTGCAAAAAGATGTCTGATATTTCATTGATTAATCTTGTTTGCACAAAAAGTACAGATGGCCCGATTACAAAATGAGTCTTGTCATCTTGGGCAAGATGCAAGACTTTGATGCATGCTATATAAAAATACAGGAAATAATAATTACTCTGCATGAGTAACTCTTATAATTTCCTGGGAAGACCAGTTTGAGATACTGCTCCCCGGGATCTTTGGACGAATCCAATTCTCCAGATTGCGTTCTTCTTCCAGCTCGTCTTCCAAATTGTTGATAGCATCAGGGGTGAGCATCCCCCCACTGACAAAACCGGGCTTCTCAGCAGCCTCTGCTTGATTTTGTTGAGTTGGTCTGTAACCCAACCCAAATTTGTCTTTCTTCTCCTCCACAGATAACACCTTGCCCCAGCCTTGGGCAGTTCCTTCCTCAACAACCTTCCGGGCTTGTTGGTAAGACGTCATGGAGATTCCAGATACAGCAGATGCTTCATTAACATTCAGGGCCTCAAACCCTTGGCTCATTGTTTCATGGATCTCTCCATCCATCTCAATATACTTATAAGTAGCCAAATGGCTAACAAATATATCCTCCTCCCCACAGATAGTAACGACTTGGCCTTCCCACTCAAATTTTAACTTCTGGTGAAGGGTAGACGTTACTGCGCCAGCGGCATGAATCCATGGTCTACCCAACAAACAGCTGTAGGCAGGCTGAATGTCCATCACGTAGAAGATCGTTTTAAAGTTCTGTGGGCCAATCGTCACAGGCAGCTCAATTTCCCCTAGAACCGATCTCTTGGAACCATCGAAGGCTCTTACTACCAGGTTACTGGGACGCAATGCCAATCCTTCATACTCTAGCTTCACCAGGGCCTTTTTTGGTAAGACATTAAGGGATGACCCTGTGTCTACCAGCACATGGGAAAGGACTGCACCTTTACATTCCATGGTGATGTGCAAGGCCTTGTTATGGTTGCGGCCTTCCGTTGTCAAGTCAGTATTGGTGAACCCTAGCCCATTGCTAGCAGTAACATTTCCAACCACGGTTTCCAACTGATTGACAGTGATCTCTTCAGGCACGTAAGCTGCGTGCAAGACTTTGAGTAATGCATTCCGATGGGCTTCGGAGCACATAAGCAGTGATAGGATAGAGATCTTGGATGGCGTCTGGTGAAGCTGATCCACTATTCTGTAATCACTCTTTTTGATGATTCTCATAAACTCATCAACTTCTTGATCGAATGGTGTTTTCAAAGCTTCCTTAACAGCTTGATCTTCCTGCACCGGGCTCTTTCCTTTTGCCTTGGCAGCAGCTTCTGCTTCGGCAGTGGGTCTTTGAATTTGTGGCGCAAAGAGACGTCCGCTTCGAGTGAAGCCTCCGCCTCCTCCCACATTGTCTATTTGTGGTGCAGGTGTTGATGGTTCAAGGGTGATTTTCTTTCCTTCACAGTATACGTCAGAGCCGTAGTGCCAAGGGATGGCCCTATTGCTTTCATAAGGTACTGGTCCAGGCACTGTGACGGTGACTGGACTGATGGCGGCTGCAGAAGGGACTGTGATAGTTTGTGGATCATAATAAATCGTGACTGGTGCTCTGATGGGAGCAGCACCTTCTGAGTTGTAGGCAGAGTTGTTTTCAGGATCATAAAATATTGTGACAGTTGAGACATCTTCAGAGTTTGTTGCTGGAGTTGTAGGAGACATTGTCGGAAGGATGGATGTTGTTGTTGTAGGAGATTCAAATTGGAGCGGTGCTGAAGTTGTAGAAGAAAAATTTGTTGATAACTGATCAGTTGAGATGATAGATGAAGTATTTGTTGATGAAGCCGAAGAATTGTCAGGTACAATGGTTGTTGCAGTTGTAGGAGATACCGGAACTGTTGCTGATGAGATTGCTGGATTTGTTGGAAATGATGTGGTGATCTGAAGTTGGCCACTCTGAATGAGACCATCTATGCCATTCCTCAGGTTATCGCACCCATTTACTGAAATATTGCAGTAAGCACACCCTAACTCACACCCCGGGAACATGTGACATTCGAGGAGCTGAGCCTTAATCTCTACCAACGGTGTCCGAATCTGACCCACACTGGTTATCAAATAAGACGGCTTGTCTTCTTCAATAGCGTTGATTCTGGGACCTCCGTGGTTTGGCATAGGGTTTTTGTTGACATTGGGCGGTGGTGCGAAATTCAGGGCCTTATAGTCTACCAGGTCTTGTACCTTCATGTGCAAGGCTCTGCACTTTTCTGTACTATGGCCAAGTGCATTTGAATGGAAGGCACATCTGGCGTTGGAGTCATAATTCCTGGGTAGACTGTTGGGATCTGGAGGCGCCAATGTCCTTAGCTCAACTAGGTTGAGTTTCAGGAGTTGTGGCAGCAATGTAGCATATGGCATAGGGATCGGATCGATCACCCTGTTGGCTTGAGATGGCCTCTGCTGGAATGGCCTTTGCTGGTTATTGTTGTTGGTGTTACTGTTGTTGTAATTTCTCGGAGGATACTGATTTTGTTGATGGTACTGAGGTTGTTGCTGATAGTTTTGCTGCGGAGGTTGATAAGCTGGTTGTGGATGAGCTAGAGCGGGAATGGTGACCGCTGCCACAGATCTATGAACATATTGGGGCCTGCCCCTGTTGGTGTGGATGGCATTGGTCTCACCAGTCCTTCTTGGGCCCGCGAAAGGCTTTCTTGCATTACTGGATGAGCTTGCACCGTTGTCTGAGATCTTACCCATCTTCAATAGGCTTTCAATTCTCTCCCCGGCTATGACTACATCTGCAAAGCTGGTAGATGAGAAGGCAGCTAGCCTATCAATGTAAGTCCCCTGAAGGGTGTTCATGAACATATCAGCCATCTCCCTTTCTGACATAGGTGGCTGGACAGCAGCAGCAAGCTGTCTCCATCTTTGAGCATACTCTCGGAAGCTCTCTCTAGATGACTGTGACATTCCCATTAGGAGGGTCCTGTTGGGTGCCATATCCAGATTATACTGATACTGTCTGATGAAGGCCTCTGCCAGGTCCTTCCAGCATCTAATAGTTGCTCTTGTCAGGTGGGAATACCATTCCCTCGAAGCTCCAGTCAAGCTATCCTCAAAGTAGAACATCCACAGCTTCTCGTCCATTGTATAGGCCTTTAGCCTCCCGAGAAAAGATTGTAGATGGGTCCGGGGGCAGGAAGTCCCATTATACTTCTCAAAGCATGGTGGCTTAAACTTGTGGGGAATCCTGACCCCATCTACCAAGCCCATATCCATAACATCAAAACCCAAAGAGTTTTGAGACTCTAAGGATCTTAATTTCTCAGCTATCTCATCCAACCTTCTATCATAAGCTTCTTCCCCAGCTCCCATTACTGTGAACTGGTCTTCTTGGGGGTCTTCTTGCGGTACCCTCCCTGCTGTGGCTGTCCCTTGTATATTGACAGGGATGTTGGCCTCTGGATGGAGGTGAGGTCCAAAGACTGGGGGATTGACATGAGGTTGGACTCTTTCATTGTTGCTAGTCCCAGCAGTCCCTGGCTGATGATCTTCCTGATTTCTCCCTTCTACCAGTGCTCTGAGCCTCTCCTGGCTTTGAGCCATGTTGTTCATTACCTCCATAAATTGTGTCATTTGGTTCCTCATTTCCAACCTCTCGTTGGTCATTTGGTTCCTGACCTCTGTAAGGTCCTGCTGCATCTGATCCATCTGTATGCCCGGAAGGTTGTTACGGGTTGGATATCGGTGCGGACGGTTGAGGGGAAACACCCGGCGTCGAGCAATAGTTCCTGAACATCACAACAGAGTTAGCAACAACAAAACAAAAACCTGCAAAACAAACAAAGGGTTAGCATGCAATGCAGTATGCTTATTTGTTTTCAAGGTATCCGGCTTGGCATTCAGTTTTGACCCTTCCAGACCCTTGAAGATGATGCTGTTGATGTTGCTTTTGAAGTAAACTCGGATGGAACAAACTAAACATATATTACAAAAGGCCAATGGTACATAGTTTGTTTACAAACACAAGCCCTCTGAGGGGTCAAAATTCATTACAAGAAAAATAAAAGTACATGGAATGAAAGCAACAACAAACAAATGGTCAAACACCAAGACCAAACTCATCCTCCCGAACTTCCTTGAGAAGTGCTTCGGTCACAGGATCAGCCGGACGCTCCGTGAGATTCCTGATAAGGAGGTTCCGGGTAGTAACAGCTGCAGTTAGCTTCTTGTGTTGACTTTGGTCCTTTGACCTCTTCACTCCAGCTCTGACCTTCAGCTCTGATATCTCCCTCTGGGCTGCTGCCAGGGCTTCCTGCTGCTCTTTTGCACTAGCTTCCATCTGCTCTATCTTGTCTTGGACCCTCTTGTCCTCCAGAGTACGAGCCTCGGTGATCCTGACCCACCTAGCCTGACTCTCCTTTAGATACAAGTTTGTCCTGGCTTTCTGGAACTGAGCTTCTTTGCAAGCATTCTTCAGGATTTGTTCTCCAGCCCTAGACTTCTTAATGTAATCTTCAGACTTCTCAATTCTAGCCAGATGCTCCACCTTCAACTTCTCCAGCCTCTCAATATCCAGTCTGCCATCACTCCTTTCCCAGAGGGTCTTCTGTAGAGCTTGAGTCAGCTTCTCATTTCTCTCTTTCAACTTCTCAAACTCCTCCAAGCTGACAGTTGCTGGAGGTGGTGTTATGGAAGGTCCAGGCATATCTTCTATAGTAAAGGGCATCCCAGAGAATTGAGCCCTGGCGTGGGACCAATCATAGTATTATGCTGATGCCACATTGTTACACTTCCCCAGGATGGTTACCCCCTTAGTCTGCACATTGTCCCAGGCCCAGGCTGCCTGCCTAACAATAGCCAGATTAAGCTTGTTCTCACAATAAAGAGTCTCAACCAAGTCCTGTGCCTTAGGAGTGTGGACCAGTGCATAGCCCAGTTGTCTTTTGAACAGCAGAGGGTTGTAATTAATACTACCCTTAACTCCTATCAGGGGCACATTGGGAAAATGCCCACAGCTGGTGATGATATCCCTGCCTTTTGTGCTTTGAGTGCACCACCCGATATCAGCTGAAGTTAGAGTAGTAAGTCTTCCAGCCAAGTTTCTCTGCTGATGAGGGTTCAAAAATGCATCTGTCCTGGGCAGATGCCTGAGAAGCCAAGTATGGAACAATGGAGCACAACACCTCACTAATCTTCCCCTCTGCTTTTCATTCCTTTGATGCACTGAATAGTAGAGATCCCCCAATAAAGTTGGTACTGGGTTCTTCAGGATGAAAAGATGGATTGCATTCTTGCTAACAAATCGAGGCTCATCTGCAAATAATATGATCCCATATATGCTCAAGGCCAATAAAGCACAGACTGCTTTCCACTCTCCTAAAGAAGCTTTCAGGGTAGCTTGAGAGATCAAGAAATCCAGATGCAGGCCAGGGATTCCAGCCTTAGAAGTCATATGCTGCCCAATCAGGACTGGTTCCAGATGCAATGCCTTTTCTACCTCTTCATTACCAGGAAAAACCATCTCAGGGTTGAAAGGGACTCCACCCCTAATAGGTATACCAACTAATGATGAGTATTCTTCCAATAAGGGGCCCAGCTGAAAGTCCTGAAAAGTGAAACATCTCAGTGGGGGATCATAAAACTGAAGGCAAGTGTGGATCAGGCTTCTCTGTGAGGGGTCCAGATCCATAACCATATCAAGTATATCTCCATGGTGTTCCCTGAACAGTGGTATATGGTCTGGAGTAATCAGGGTCTGAATCCTCCTGATGTCAGCTAACTCTGGCTGGAAGAAGTGGTAGGTGATGTTGCTCTTTTTAGGTGCCATGATGTTGAGACTGAGTAGAGACAAGTGCTGATGATGATACTGAAGAAAGGGCCACTAATTGGCTGGTGCAGGTGACTGAAGTAGATAGCTGATAGCTGAAGCAGGTGCTGATGAAGATAGGTCAATACTGAAGATGGGGTCAAAACCAAAACCAAATGAAGATGGATACCCTGAAACACAAATAAGAAAATGTCAATATGATGCAATGATTATGTATGCAAATGATATGCAAGGGTCTGTGACTGAGCTGGATCTGATCAAGTGCTCTGATATAAGTCCATGTGTGTAAGAAATCCAGATGGAGGTCCATAAGTCCAGTAACCAAGGTGGGGGGCTCAAATAAAGAGCCACATGTCCAAGGTTTAGAATCACAAGAACTGTTCCAACATGGAGTATTCTTAATCAAATCAAAGTAACAGGGTATTCTGAGGTCAAGGTACCTGCAAACCTGTAAACAGCCCAACCCCCTCACAGGTGGTGTTCTAAAACAAGGATCCTCAGACTTGGATCAGTTATGAGAAGTGTAAACACTTCTAACCCGGAGGTACAGTGTTTTACAATAACCATAAAAGTTCCTCCTCTAATTCACCTCAGTTTCTGAAGGTCAATACTAAAAGGTCATCCAGACTTAGCAGGCTTCCCAGATAGCCCTAGCATTGCAGGAAATCTGCAACACAGAGTTCTCAAGAAGAAACCCATATCTGAACCGTGTTTCATATTCCCGCACCAGACCGAGATGGAATGGGAAAGAATATGATTCACTCTAGCCTAGGTGTCACTCAGGTCCCAGGTATAGGACCTTAACTCTCAATGAATCACCCACCCATCAAAACAAAAACCAGATCCAGCCAGCAGCATGACAGTATGATATATATACAAAAGCAATAAAGAAAGCAGTAAAGCAACTGTACATAAAGCAGTAAAAAATAAAACAAGTATACAAACACAAGTAGCACATAGCACCCCAGTAAACACAAATCAATCAAGCGCTAGGAGGAACCCACAAAAAGAACCAGAAGCCCTGGTTACAGTATAAGGGTCCCCAGCAGAGTCGCCAAGCTGTCGCTCCCACTAAATGGGACCTATAGCCCAAATAAAGGTACAGACGCGAACGGTCGGCGAAAGGGACAATGAGAACACACAGCCGTGAACTCACTGGAGATGAATAGAGTCGCCAGCTAGGCATTTTTATCCCGGAGGAAAGGCAATGCTGCATAGATCTAGAAAGAGATGGATAAGACGGTTGCGAACCAGAGAGACTGAGAAAGGGGGTTGGTTACAACCTGGGAAGGTATTAGCACCCAGATTGTCCGCCGTACTCGACGGGATCCATGCTTGAAAGATTTGTGTTTTAAAGGGGTAGTGTCAGTGCAATCTGTGTATAAAATAACTGGAAAGGAATGTACAAGTGTCAGTGTAAAAGAAGTGAAGTGTATAAATGATGTGTCAGTGTAAGAATGAGAATGAATTGCTCATGATAATGAGGCTAAAAGAAAGATACTGGAAAGAGGGGGAATATACAGAGACTTTTGTTCGATAACTGTTAAGTTATGCCTACGTATCCTCTCGTGCAATGAGGAAGTCAGAACACCGTAGTTCGACCCAAAGAGACTGATAGATAAATTGACTTGTGAACTGCTTACTTGCCTATGCTCAAGTGTATGACCTGTCTGGCTCAGGTGCAAACTGTCTTGCATTAGACGGAAGAAGCAAGTTCTCGGTTGTGAGTGAATGAGATGAGAAAAGAATCCCGGAGGAGACGATTATTGTTTGCTCTTTGATGTTTCAGTCTTTTATTGCTTTTGAGAGTTTGTCATAAGTTAATGAGCTTAAGCCTAAACCAATGGGTTAGTAAACTCATCACATCTTCCCTCTGATTATGGGTAATGAGAATACCTTAAGTGTGAAGTCAGCTTCTCACACTTAATCACCTTTGATGTAGGATTAAGATCATTAACCTACTTGTGATTATTTAGATGTTTTTGGTGTTTTTGTTTAGTGTTAAGTAATGAGATTAAGCCATAATCAGGGATTTAATGGACTCATTACACCATCCTAATAGAAGGATAATAGATGAGAACATTTAAGCTGAGGAAGGCTCCTCAACTTAATCCATGATTAGGGATTAACCTCATGACAAAACAAAGCCTTTATTAAATGGATTTTAGTTAATGGTAAGATTAAGAAGTGGATTTTATGGTTTGTAAGACAACTTGAGGAGGACTTGTCCATTAACACTAGGGTTAGTCCTTCTTAACCAATTAAGGAAGAATTAGAACCCTAATGCAAGGCCCAAGTTACAAGTGTGATGTCTTGATGATTATTAAGTGGATTGATTAAGAGATTTAAACACATTAAGGGTTTAACACTTAGGATTAAAGTTATACACTCCATCCTAATAGAAGGATGCAGGCATAAGCTTAATCACAAAGCCTTAAAGCCTTTAGGGTTTAGTCCCTGATTGTGAGATGAGAAGAGAGACACAAAGGATGACACAAAGGTAAAATCTAAATGGGGGACTAATCAAAACCCTAATCATTGTCATGCTTGGTTGTTCCTAAGGTTTGTGAGGTTTACAAGAACAATCTTCAATAGAACCACCAGGAAGCAGATGAAAGGATCAAGAGAAGCAAAACAACTTGCTTCATTCAAGAAGTCAAGTCACTTGAAGAAAGAAAGTGGGAAGAAGAAGAATGAGCAAGCTCAAACCCAAACACATATAAAAATGCAGCATGGATGCAAGAGAGATGAAAAGAAAAGTTGTGAGAAGTGAAGGCAAATTCACTTCTCAAAATCACTTACCACCTGAAAGGTTAGAAAAGGAATGCAATGCAATGCAAAATGGGATGAGATGACATGATGAGAAACAAAACCAGAAGCATTTACATGATGCTAATGATGCTATGAGATGCTACAAACATGAGGCAGCACATGGAGATGATCAAACAAGTTCATGAATGCAAATGAAGCAAGTTAAGAAGCATGGACATACATGAAAAGTTATGAAGTGCACATGGCATACAACATGGCAAATACATGATGCAATGATCAAACATGCTTTCAATATGTCCTATGATGTCAAATGAATCACATGGATGCTTGAAATGTCATGGCAAGTCATGTTATGCAAGAGAATGCAAGATGGATGCATATGGAAGCCCAAATTAGGGTTTATGAACAATACATCAAACAAAAGTCAAAATCAGAAGCAAACCCTAAGATAAAAAATTGAAAATTCCACTCAAAGGACCCCTAATCCTATGCTAACTCACTGCCCAAAGGAAAAGCTTCAACTCCTAACCAAGTTCAAGTTATGATTTTCTTAGGATTTCTAGGGTTTTAGGGTTCCTTAACAAGAAAATTACCAAACAAATGGAAAATGAAAGATCAAATCATGGCCATTTAATCTCATAAACTACATGCTAAACATAATGCAATGCAAAAAGAATCAATGTCCAACTCCTCATGGATAGGCAGAAATGATTTTTGGAACTTTGGATCAAAATAATGCATAAAAATGATTTTTATTCAATGAAAAATTCTCAAAATGCATCAAGATCAAAAAATAAATTTGGTTTGAAGGTTGGACAATGTTTCTAAATGTCTTAAAACATTTCATGAATTTTTTGGTGATTTTTAAATACTTCAAAGTATTTTTAATAAATTAATTTTCATTAATCAATTAAAAATAAACTTTTAAATATTTAAAAATACTTTTTTAATGCTAAAAATGAAAATAAAAATATTTTTGTGTATTAAAAATTAATGAAACTCTTGACAAAAAGTTTCATAATTTTTAAATAATTTTTACTATTTTAAATAAATTGTGGAAGTTTAATACAAAGAAAATGAAAAATAAAATAAATAAATGGAAAGTATTCAGATCTGATGGTGGAGATTTGAACTGGGTTTGAAATGGTTGACTAGCGCGTCATCCAAGGGCTGAGGTTGGTCCTGATTAAATTAACTTAATTATGATTAATTAAACTAACTAAAGGGGATTAGGGCTAACTGAGTGAATCTGGGCCACACATGCGCGCGGGAGGTCAACGAAGTCAAGCAATCCAACGCCCAAGATTCAAATGCTATTTAATTACAGGATTAGGGCTAAGCATTTTCAGGTGACCGGAGGGAAGCTCCGGTCATCTTCTCCGGCAGCATCAAAACCCTAAATCATGATTCAGGCAACCAATCTTCAAATTAAAGCCAGGGAAACATTCCTCTACTCAAACCTCACTCAAATCATCTCTCAAACTAAATTTCTCATGCTTAAACTAAGAGAAACGAAGCCATGAAGATTCACGGGAAAAATTTCAGAACCCTGGTAAATCCTCATTTCTCACTCATTTTAAAATCTAAACCCATCCCCATGATCAGCAAGACATAAGCAACCAATTTATAACTCAAAATGCAAGCTCTGAGAAAAAATGTTCATGGCCATACCTGAGATGGAGACGCCTGTTTCTGGGCTTTCAGAGCTATTCTTTGGTGCAAGCTTGCTCCACTGACTCCCCTGGTGCTAATGGAAGGCTTGGAATGAGCTTAAACAAGCTGTTTTGAGAGTTCCAGTTCTGGTGTATCAGAAAATGGAGTCTATGTGTGAGTGGTTTCAGGCTCTGTCAAGGGTTGGTTCTTTCTCTCTTGAGTGTGTTTGACTTGTTAGTGAAGAAAGTTTTGATGTTTTGTGGCTGTGGAAGGTGATTCGAAGAAGGAAAGCTTTGTGACAGTTTTTTGGTATGCTCAGTTCTGGCTTGCCTCAATGCTCAATGCTTTGCTATAACCTCTCCAAGTTGTGTGGATAGCCTGTGGGGCAGGTCAATAGGGTGGCTGTTTACTGTGCCAAGAGTATGGGAGCTTTTTGCAAAAAAGTCAAATATGTGTCCTTGAGGGTATGGGCCATGGCAGCAACTGTGTGAGGTCATGTCTTGCTCCAGCTTGAGTTGAGGAGGGCCTTTGGATTGTTTGTAGCTGACTGCAACATATGGATGACAAGCTATGCTAGCTTTTGCAACTTGACCACTTGATGTTTCCTCATGAATTTGTGCTATGTACATGAAAAACTCTTGCTGAATTTTGTTGCACAATGTTACATTTAGTCATGGCAATGCATAGAAAATGATTAGTGATCACATAATTCCTTGAAGAATGGTTTTGCCAAGATTCCACTTTTTGCACTCTTATGGAAAATGCTTTATGGAACTTTGAAAATCAAGGCAAGCAATGCAAAATTCCTTGGGCCAATTCTGTTTTTGGGGTCATGTATGATCATATGATGAAGTTTTGAAGTCATTTTGAAGTCACTAGAATGCTTGGTACATGATTTTGCAAATTCTCCATTTGGTGCATAACTTGAAAATTAGTGATTTTTGCCAACTTTAACACACCATAACTCTTGATCCAAAATGAATTAGGTCATGTTCTTGTACTTTTTGAAAAGGGAAAGATCTAATCTACAACTTTCATGACCAAAGTTTTTCCATTTGAAGCATTTTTGGATCAAAAAGCAAGGCTTGAAAAGTGGCATAAAATGACATATTCTTTAAAAGTCAACCATGCCCTAAAAAGTCAACTTTGCAAAAACTTGTAGTTCTTGAATTTTGTGAACTTCAACCTTCTTCCATGATCAAATAAAGATCATATACACTCAAAATGATGAAGATCACCCCTTGGTTGGGTCAATGGGGGCCTCAGATGCCCTGATTTTGCACTGACTTGTCCAGAAAGTCAACTCTTGATCAGATGACTTCCCCATGGAATTTCTTCATGAAAATTGATATGCATACTCCCTATACCATATAGAGACCAATGGAAACAAGAATGACCAAAAAATTTGGAGTTATGGCCTCTGAAACCAAAACCCTAATTTTAGGTCAACTGTGCAGTCAAACTTGGCTCTGCTTCCATACCAATCCCAGTTCTTGTGATTCTTTGGCATTTTTGACTTTGAGAGGATGTAATATGATATAAGAACACACATGGATCCCTTGGAAGTGATTGGTGGCCTCTGGAGTGGCTCAAGAAGCTCTTGGATTGCTCAGATCACAAACCCTAGGTGCAGATGACTTAGAACCTATGCAGTGAATCAAAATGAGATATGAGATGATATGACTGTGTTTATGCATATGAAATGATCACAAACCATGGTGTGAATGAGTGAGGGCAAATTTGGGGTGTTTACACCCTCATCAATATTTCATTTATTCTTTAAACTGATGGCCGTCCCCGTCGTTGTTTACATTACTTTATGAGCTTGGTGGCCGTCCCCATCATTGCCTTTGGTTTAATCCTCAGAGAACCTTGTTACCTTACCCGATGGTTGTCCCCATCATGGCATCTTTATTTCCCTAGCTTGTCGGCCATCCCCGTCATTGCTTTATCCCCAGCAGTCGTCCTCCGCTCGATGGTCGTCCTCCATCGCCCGTGCTTTATAATCATGCTATACTTTCTTTTACAATTTATATCCCTTTTCTTCTTCTCCCCAGTGAGTGCAAATTTTGGACTGTCTTTGGTATTCAACCACAAGTTATCTTGTTTGTCTGTTAAGCCAGGCGCTTACACCCTGTACAGCTAACTCATGCTTGAATAGGGGCAGCTGTAAACACCCCAAATTTTCCCTCACTAATTTCACACCATGGCTTGTGATCTTTCATCTTTGTATAAGTTTAAGCATATCATCTCATATTGCATCTTTGTTTCACTGCATAAGTTCAAGTTCATCTGCATCTAGGGTTTGTGATTTGAGCAATCCAAGGATCCATCTGAGCCACTCCAAAGGTCTCCAATAATTCCAAGAGATTCCATGTGTGTTCAGTCATCATATTATGTCTCTCAAAGATCAAGGAAGTCAAGAAATCACAAGAACTTGGAAAGCATGGAAGCAGAGCTAGGGTTTCACTACACAAATGACCTGAAATTAGGGTTTTGGTTTCAGAGGCCATAACTCCAAAGTTTTTGGTCATTCTTGTTTCTAATAGTCTCAATATGTTATAAGGATCATATGTACCAAGTTTGATGAAGAAATTCATTGTGGAAGTCATTTGTTCACTGGGTAACTTCTTGAGCAAGTCAGAGCAAAATCAGGGCATCTGAGGCCCCCAACAACGGAACCAAAGTGGTATTTTGATCATTTAAGTGCTTTGAAGTTCACAAAATTGATTTGAGCTAAACCAAAAGTTGCCAAAAATGGAAATGACTTGTAATGGAAACTTTCCATTTTGGGAAAGTTTTTCAACCTCCTCTTTCTCAACCAAAAATACTTCAAATGAAAAATTGTTGGTCATGAAAGTTGTAGATTGGATTATTCCTTTTTCAAAAAGTACAAGAACATGTTCTAATTCATTGTGAAACTCAAGTTGTGGCCTTGCAAAGTTGGCAAAAATCCTATAATTTTCACTTTCACACCAAAGAGGATTTTTTGCAATTTCACATACCAAGCCATTTTGTGACCTCTAATCAACCTCTAAGCATCATAACAACACAAAGAAACTTCCAAAGACCAGAATTTCCCAAGGAATCACAAGTTTATATGGCTTGCATCACAAGATTTCTCAAAAGGGGCATATTGCATAAAACTTGCAAAACCTCTTGCAGCCATGCCTCCAAGCCATCCAGCTGCATAAAATGAATCCCATGGCTCTCCTTGATCAATGCTGAACCAGGACATGCCACTGAACCACCCTTACATGAGCCCATACCTCAAGTACACATAATGTTGACTTTTTGCAACTTGGCCCAAACCAATCAGCTGCAGCCACAACAACTCTCTGGCCAATAGGGACTTGTTATGTGGACCAAAAGCAAGCTAACTCACATAACCTTGGAGCTCAGAACCTCTCATACACTAAGTTCACAAAAATCAACCTCAACCTTCATCTCTTCGAAACACACTGCACAAGCATCAAACCTCCAATATTTTCCCATAGATCAACTCACCATCATCCACAGATCATTTCCCAACCATTGCCAAGCCCTAAAAGTATGCCAAACACAAACACGATTTTGGACCAGCTGAGTTGCAACCTCTCAATCCAGCCATTCTAAACTCATTCCAAGCTTCTCAACATCATCAAGGAGTCCATTGGGGTGGGTTTGCACAGGAGAAGAGGTCAGAAAGCTCCAAAAGTGAAAGCTCCAGCTCAGGTATCCATGTTCAAACTTTTTTCCAGAAGCATGATTTTAAGTTTCTAAGTTGTTCTACATGTTATGCTGATCATCATGATATAATTTGTTTAGAAAATGAGTTGAAAACAAGCTTGTATTTGACTTCTGAAACTCTGCCCGTGAAACATGTTCTTGTTCGATTCTCATGATTGATGCAAAATAAATTGGTTTTGAGGGTGGATTCGTGTTTAGGGTGAGTTGGGGATTTGATCTGGAGCTTTAGAGCTCCTGAAATGGCCTGGGGAGAGAGTTGGGGAAAGAACCCTGCCGGAGAAGACGACCAGAGCACTATTCCGGCCATCTGAGGTGGATTATGGCTAATCTCAGATGATTAGTTGAGTTTGAATTTGGGCCGTTTGATGAGTGTTTGGCGCGTGTTTTGGAGGGTTGAGATTAGTCATTAAACCCTAAACTTAATTAATTAATTTAATTAAGTCAGTTTAAAACACAGCCGTAGGATTTCATATAATTAGCTAGCTTAAATCACAGCCTCAGGATTAGATTACTCCCAGTCACGATGACTTTGCATCCTGACCCCTGGATCCCTCAACTTTAGATCTCAGCCTCTCATCCTGCATACTTTCCATTTTATTTTTATTTATTTCTATTTTATTTTACATATTTATTAAAAATAGCAAAAATCTTTAAAAAATTCTGGAATTTTTTATTATGACTATTATTAATTTTCAGAAACCAAAAATATTTTTATTTTTATTTTTTGCATAAAAATTGTATTTTTAAAATATTTAAATGTTTATTTTAATTAATTAATGGAAAATAATTAATTAAAATACCATTTAGGTTTCTAAAAATCACAAAAAAATTCACATTGCATCTTAAGACATTTAGAAACATTGTCAAACCATTCATACAAATTGCTTTTTGGTTTTGAACATACTTTGACATTTTCTTTGAATTTAGGGTTCATAAAATCCCTTTTTTGGAACCCTAACTTTGAAATTTCTTTTCTGCCTAACCATGAAGGGTTTGACAATGATTCTTTTTGCATTGTTCTCCATATAACACGTAGTTTCTAGGATATTTTAGTCATGAATTTATCTTTTATTTTCAAATTTATTTTCATTTTTCCTCTTAAGGTACCCAAAAACCCTAGTTAACTTAGAAAAATCATAACTTCCTTTAGGTTAAGAGTTAGACCTTCTTCTTTGGGGTGTGATATCATATGGGGTTGGGGTTTGTTTGAGCTCATTTGAAAATTTTTATCATGTGAATTGCTTCTGTTTTTATCATTTGCATCGCATCCTTTCATGTAACCCTAATTTTGCATCCTTACTTGCATCTTACATTGCATTGCACGAACATATGAACTTGCCATGACATTCTAAGCACTTGTATGCCATCTTAGACATCTTAAGACATTGATTGAACATTGTTTGGTCATTTATTCATACATTTTCTTTGCTTTGCATCCATTTCATTTCATAAACATCCATGTGTTTTCATGCTTCCCACATGCCTCATATGCATTCATTCCCTTGTATGATCACACATGTGCACCTTGTATGCTCTCACATCATCTCATAGAATCATTTACATCATGTGTTTGCTTCTGGTTTTGTTTCTTTGTCATTACATATGCATCATTTCATGTCATTTCTTTCTTTATGCACCTTGTACTAACATTTTCAGGTGGTAAGTTAACTTGAGAAGTGAATTTGCCTTCACTTCTCATTTCTCTCCCTCTTCTTCATATGCATTTTTGCTGCATTTTTATTTGTCTTTGAGTGGGCTTGCCCATTCATGTTCATCTCTCACTTTCTTTCTCTAAGTCACTTATCTTCTTCAATGAAGTAAGTAACCTATTCATCTGCTTCTTCCTCCTTTCATCTGCTTCTTCCATTGGTGGCTTCTTTGAAGATCTTTCTCAAGCCTTACAAACCATAGGAACATCCAAGCATGATAATAATTAGGGTTGTGATTAGTCCCCCCTTAGTTTTCACCTTTGTGTCTTCTTTGTGTCTCTCTTCTCATCTTATCATTAGGGACAAAACCTTTAAGGCTTTAAGACTTTGGAATTAGGGTTATGCCTGCATCCTTCTCTTAGGATGGAGTGTATAACTTTAATCCTAAGTGTTAAACCCTTAATTTGTTTAAACCTCTTAATAAATCCACTTAAAAAATCACTAAGACATTAACTTGTAACTTGGGCCTTACATTAGGGTTCTAATTCTTCCTTTATGTTAAGAAGGACTAACCCTAATGTTTAATGGACAAGTCCCCCTCAAGTTGTATTACAAACCATGAAACCCATTTCTTAATCTCACCTTTAATTAAAATCCATTTAATAAAGGCTTTGTTTTGTCATGAATTTAATCCCTAATCATGGATTAAGTTGAGGTATCTTCCTCAGCTTAAGTGCTCTCATCTATTATCCTTCTATTAGGATGGTGTAATGAGTTCACTAATCCTTGATTATGGCTTAAACTCATTACTTAACACTAAACAAAAAAACCAAAAAACATCTAAATAAGCACAAGTAGGTTAATGATCTTAATCCTACATCATCATGGTAATTAAGTTGAGATGTTTATCTCATACTTAAAGTATTCTCATTATCCCTAATCAAAGGGAGGATATAATGAGTTTACTAACCCTTGGTTTAGGCTTAAGCTCATTAACTTATGAAAAACACCAAAAACAAAAAAAATTGAAAACACAAAAACAAGCAATAAACGTCTCCTTCGGGATTCTTTTCTCATCATCTTCACTCACAAACGAGAACTTGCTTCTTCCGTCTAATGCAAGACAGTTAGCACTCAAGCCAGACGAGTCATACACTTGAGCATAGGCAAGCAAGCAGTTCACAGTCAATCTTTCTTTCAGTCTCTTTGAGTCGAACTACGGTGTTCTGACTTCCTCATTGCACGAGAGGATATGTAGGCATAACTTAACTGTTATCGAACAAAAGTCTCTGTGTCTTCCCCCTCTTTCAACAATCTTTTTCTAAGCCTTATTCCTGAGCATTTCACTTAATCATTTTGCACTGACACTTGTACATTCCTTTTCAAGCTTTTGCACACAGATAGCACAAACACTACCCCTTTAAACACAATCTTTTAAGCGTAGATCCCGTCGAGTACGATAGACAATGTGGGTGCTAATACCTTCCCAGGTTGTAACCAACCCCCTTTCTCAGTTTCTCTGGTCCGTAACCGCCTTATCCATATCTTTCTAGGTTTATGCAGCATCACCTTTCATTCGGGATAAAAATGCCTAGCTAGCGACTCTATCCATTTCACCTTCATCTTCTCCCTTCGTCGATCATTCGCGCTTGTACCGGGATGCAAATCTTCGGGAGCGACACACAGGCGAATCAGTTACATAGTGTATGAATAACATAAAGACGAGTGAAGTTAGGGTTAAGGTTTAGAGAAAGGTTTCAGGGTTAAAATTTTTAAAGTTTTATGAAATGTTATGGTTAATTAAAAAGGTTTGAGAAATTTAAGGTTTTGAAATCTAAATCTAATTAATTTTAACTAATTTAAAAAAACAATATTATAAATTAATTATAAATAAATTTATAAAATAAGTGATTATATATATAAAAAGGTTAGTTTTATTTATTTATAAGGTAAAGAAAATTAAGATTATTAGTGGTTAATTGTTTTTTAATTAAAGAAATTAAGATAATTAAAAGAAATATAAGAATATATGAAAAAAAAGAAATCCATGTTTCTTTGCCAAAATGCTAGGGCCAGAGTCTGAACCCACGCCCTTTCCTTCATCAGCCAAGATCTCAGCCACTAGGGCACCTGTACGCAGGTGATAGCATTAGAAAACCAAGGATATATAAAATGAACTCACAAAAGAAAATGAATTATAAAAAAAGCCTGAGGCTGAGTTTGAACCCACGCCCTCAAGCCACCAAACCTGATCCTTATCCGCTACGTCACACACGCGTCTGTGTTAACATAATAAAACAAGTAAATTATATAAGAAAAAAATTTAAATTCTGATTGCGCACCTTTGGAGTCATCTTCAATCTACGGACCTGCAAGTTTTCCTACGAAATTCGATACAGGTTTTGTTGCGAATTTTTCCTCAAAGGAATTCCTGCAATTTTTTAAACATCATATAAAAAGTGCGTTTGAATCAAATTAAGAACATCAAAAGACTCCTCATGACCTATACAATCTAAATGTATCATCCAAAAGTCTTTAAGTTGCTTAAATGAGGAAGCCCCAAATGAGAGCTTAAAACCCTAGCCATGGTAGAAATCGACTCTCGCAATAAAACTCAAAACCAAGCATCCAGAAACATTTTATGGCATATTTTAAACAATCTCAAAGCATCAAAAACAGTTTATAGTGGGTGAATCATCAAATTCGAAAATTTCAAGAAAACTCAAAAACTCTAATTCGATTTATGCGTATGATAATGGTTTTGATACAAATATGGATTGAAACATATTCAAGGACCACCAAAGAATGGTTTGAAACCTTTAGAATGCTTTGGGAAAGTCTTGAAGTGCAAAACCGAAAAATCGAATTTCTTTGAAAAAAACAAGTTTGGAATGTGCCTCTTTTGTCTCTTTTTGCCCCTCCTTGTGCTTGTGTTTTGTTGCATATATATATATATATATATATATATATATATATATATATATATATATATATATATATATATATATATATATATATATCAGTGAGTATTTTTAGGTCAAAAGATGGGCCTTGTATGTGTGGATTTTGGTTACTTGATGATGAAGAAATCAATCATTAATAATGATTCAAAAATCATATTAAATCATACCAAATAGGTTTTGCACGAATTTGTAAGTTTCCAATCACCTTAAATGATGTATATTTGATTCTAGAACAAAGGTTTGGATCCAATATTTGATTTTTATATTTTATTTCCATTAAAATTGAATTTTAACAAATAAAATCCAAAATCATATAAAATAAATTATAAAAATCAGAATAAATGGTCATTTGGTCGTGCATGACTTTATCCTCAAGTTTGGGTTGCAATTTTATGGACCCATTTGGAAAAAAATGAAGTTAAGACCTTTTTTGCTTCACACACCCCTTGAAAATTTCCCAACTTTGCCAATGTATAACTTCCTCAATTTTAATGCTATGAAGGTGATCTTGGACTTTTTAGAAATCTTAGAGTGTTCTTTAACCAACCTTTTTATGTCCCATGTACATATCTTTTACCATTCTTAGCTCATACCTTCCAAATGAAGCATTTTTAGGCTTTGCTTGTGAGACACAAAGTTGTAGATAATTAAATTTCCTTCAAAATGAGCTTTGGATGGGAAATGTTTGATGAAGTATGTGAAAGTTATGACTGGTCAAAGTTCAGTTGACTTTTCCTATGAAAACCCTAATTTAGAAACTTCTTGATTCTTGATGTTCTGAGATTTCCTTGATGAATCATGATCAACCCTTGATCAAATGATGAATTTTATCTCATAATCTTGATGTTGACAAAAAATATTGAAGTTTGACTTTAAGTTGACCACAATTGACCTCAGTTGACTTTTTTGCCAAGTTAACTAATTTTTGGATATTTGAGCCTCTGACTGGTCAAACTTACTGGGAAAGCTTTGAAACTTGACATGAGGATTCTTTCGGGCACGTGGGATGTTATGAATCTCACTTGAGGCTTTGGAAGTCCATTTATCTTGGCGAGATTCAAAACTCTAATTTTAGTTCCATTGTTCAAGAGGAGGCTTTGTCTGATGAAACCTTCAATCCTTTTAACCAATTGAGAACCATGTGAACCTTGTGACTATTAAGAGAAACATTGAGACATATTGCTTTGATTTTGGGAGAGAAATATTTTGGGTACAACAGATACATATAAGCTTCAGATAGCTTTTAACAAAATGTAGAAGGAGAGAGACTCTTGGAAAAACAAATATCAGATTCTCAGTTTAGAGAATGTCAAAATTCAGAGTCTCATGAAAGAAAAGGATGACCTCATTGGGGTACTTGAGTACCACATCACAGAGAAGGAGGAACAATTACCTATTTAAGGTAATGTCGGAACCTTCTACACTTGGAAAAGTACTGAAGATTGGGAAAAAGTCCTGCTCAAGAAACAGAAAACAGATTGCCAAGAAACTGAAGTCCCGACAAAGAGAGCTTTAGTGTTCTAAAATTTCTTTCCAGCATTTGAATAATATAATGTGGATGTAACTTGTTTCATTTTAATAAAAATTTATGTATGATACTTTGCAACATGTTGTTCAATCAGTTCTTTCTTTAATAAAGGAGAAAAGTAACAAATATTATTTTTAATCATTACATTATCAATTATCATTTGCATCATTTGAATTTTTATTTTATCGAGTCTTATTTTGTACTTCTTTTAGAAGTCAAACTTTCCCATTCGTACAATACTCGGGCCGGTCGCCAGAAAAGAACGGAAGACCTCGAGGAAGATAACAAAGAGCTGAAAAAAGAGCTTTATAATGTGAATTCAACTATGGAAAGGCTCAAAGAAATGGTCGAAGCTCTGGCTGTAGCTCAAAATCTTCACCAAAGAACAATGATCTCCGAAGTCATGTCTGCACCGATTGAAGAGATACCGTATAATGATCCAAGGTATGAGATGCTAAAGGATCATCCATGGGGCATGCCACCAGGTTTTATCCCGGAAGGATATGATCCACGACTAGTTGA
The DNA here is from genome assembly GCA_963966055.1 of Lathyrus aphaca. NCBI lineage: Eukaryota > Viridiplantae > Streptophyta > Magnoliopsida > Fabales > Fabaceae > Lathyrus > Lathyrus aphaca. The sequence goes on along the minus strand of OZ014525.1, from coordinate 262,558,935 downwards.
AGATTTGAGGAACACCACATGACTGTCTCAGTTTGAAGGATACAAACTTCGAACTCTCAAGATGCACTAGCAAAGAATGCCATACCAGGAAGTTACAAACTCCCGGTATCTGAAGTTTCAGCTGCTGTACAAGTTGCACCATCTCCATTATCACCTCAGAAAGCCAAAGGTGCTCTCCAGCTCCAATTCAAGGGGGAGGAATCAGTGAAAGGATGGACAAATTCCATAAATATTTTGCAGCAATGCAACATGAATTACAGTCTCTCAAAGTACAAAAGTTGTTTGGAAGATACACAACATATCTATGCTTAGTCCCATATGTCCAAATACCACACAAATTCAAGGTGTCGGATTTTGAATAATACAAGGGTGATTCTTTCCCTCAAAGTCATTTAACAATGTACGCCCGAAAGATGTCCACTCAGACGGACAATCCCAAGCTACTGATTCACTACTTTTCAGGATAGCTTAATTGGGGCAGCACTTCGTTGGTACATGAAGCTCCGTCGTAAAATATCAACAACTTCTGAGATCTCGAAAATGCTTTCGTAAAAAAATATAAATTCAATTTGGATATGGTTCCCGATCGGGATCAGCTCAGAGCAATGTCTCAAAAGGGTAATGAAACCTTCAAAGAGTACGCGCAAAGATGGCGTGAAATTGCTGCTCAAATTTATCCTCCTCTTAGAGAGAAAGAAATGACAAAAATATTCCTGATGAAATTAAGTTCATTCTACTATGAATGGATGGTTGCAAGCATGCCCAATTATTTCACAGAGATGGTAAACATGGGGGTACACTTTGAAGCGGCAATTAGAGAAGGATATTTAGCCAAAGACGTTGAACCTTTAAGTTCCAACAAAATATATGGAAATTCCTTTTTGAAGAAAAAGGAACAGGACATCAGTAACATATCTCTGGGTAAACAGTGACAAAGATTTGCACCTCGTCAAGCGGCGATAGTATATCCTATTATTACCTCAGCTGTAGATCTGGCGTATCAACCTCAGATCACTCAGAACTCTCCTAATCAACAATAAAATCAGCAAAGGCAACAACCTCCTCAACAGGCTCATCCACAATTTAACAACAACGGGTATCCAAGGTCTCCAACAATTGACCATATACTTACAACATATGTTGACTTGTTTCCATTTTTACTAAACAAGGGGCATATTCATACAAGGACTCTTGTTGAGATTCCTACTGATCCCCCACCATGGCATAAAGCTGATCAATCTTGTCCTTATCATCAAGGAGGGAAAAGGCATAACATTGAAAATTGTCTAACTTTCAAGTACGACGTCCACAAACTTGACAGGAACGGATTTTTATCTTTCTGAGATACTAATCCAAATGATCAAACAAATTTGTTACCAGAACATGAGAAAGCATCAGTCAACTCGATTCAAGATCAATAAACTTGAGGAGTCAATTTACTTGATTATCCTATGAAAATTGTTCAAAACTTTGACATCTGAACAATGAATGTCAATCTATTTGCAATACCTTCCAGACAAAGTTTACATCATAATTTGCCATGACACGACTACCAAAGTTGCTCTGTATGCTCAACAAATGATCAAGGGTGCTCCTTTGTACAGGAAGCCCTTCAACGACAAATGGATTTAGGATGGATTCAAGATTACTGTGAAGTGGATGATCCTCAGATCAACATGGTTCAAATCATCGACATTCGCATAATGAACACCAATTTAGTCAAATTTAACTCCTAGCACGTCAGACTTGGATTCTTATCAATGCACGATTATCGGAACTGCAAAGGTTGCTCTGAAAGTAATCAATGGTGTGCAATAGTGCAAAGAGATCTTCAAGCTTTATTCGACCATTGGTGGCTTCCAATTTACATGGACGAAGAAACTGGTCAGATTAGTGTCAACAATGGTACTTCCGCTAGAAGACAAACTTTCGACGCCAGAATACAAGATTCAAACAGAGTTAAGATACATCGTATACAAAGTGGATACGATATTTTACCACCTCATAATTATGAAAAGTGCAAGGTCTGTTCAACTGATAAATGAGGATGTATCATATTTTGCATGGATCTCTGAGATCAAATAGAGCAAGGTGTTACTCATCTTCAAGAGTCACAACTCATCAACATGATACAAGAAAGTCCAGCTGTTGAACTTATGGATTGTGAAATCGGCGAAGAGATTCTCAATATAATCCATTTGGTCAAAGAAAATAAATGCTTGTATGTTCCCTTTGATAGAAAATATTCACAAGCCATCACCGATAGAGGTTACTTTCGATAGTCGAAAGGCTCGTCTAACCCCTTTGGTCATCTATTTTCCAGGCTTAGTGCCTCATGTTTTAGAGAAAGAAATTCCATATAAGTACGGACTAACAATCATGGAATGAGGGAAGGAAGTAACCTTACCATCACTGGTCAGCGTTGCTGATATCAGTCGAGTCACTAGAAGTGGACAAATATTCAATCGAGGAGTTGAAGAAACTGCAAAGAGAAAGGAACCTCGAGCCGAGGTCATCGACCCACCAGTGGGCCAGACAAGTAATCCAGAGCCTACAACAAAGGATACTGATGAAATCCTCAGGCTCATCCAGAGAAGCGAGTATAACATTATGGATTAATTACTACAAACTCCTTCGAGAAGTGTTATATCTTCTGCTCAGCTTAGAAGCTCATTGAGAAGCATTATAAAGGGTTCTGGAGTAAGCCTTCGTAAAACCAGACGTAACCGCGAACCAGTTCGACGTTATCGTCTCCAGTAATACTAATTTCAATAATTTGGGATTTAATGACGATGATCTTCCTGAAGAATGCAGGAATGACAATTTTGCATTGCATATTACTATCAACTGTTATGATGATGCTCTAGCTAGCGTACTCGTAGACACAGGTTCATCTATGAATGTAATGCCAAGGTCCACTCTCACAATACTAACTATTCAAGGTCCTCCTATAAGAAAAAGTGAGGTCATAGTCAAAGCATTTGATGGATTTCGAAAAGAAGTTTTACAGCGAAGTGGATCTTCCCATTACCATTGGACCTCACACCTTCCAAATTACATTTCAAGTCATGGACATCCGTGCGGTATACAATTGTTTACTTGGCCGACCATGGATTCTTGAAGCAAGGGCAGTAACTTGTACACTTCATCAGAAGTTGATGTTTGTAAAGAATAAAAAATTGGTAACAATCTTCGGGGAAAGAGCCCTTATTGTTAGCAACTTATCCTAATTCTCATATTTCAAACCAGAAGGTGTCGTTGGAACTCAGTTCCAAGATCTCTCTGTAAGCAACGAGGATCATTCGGAAATAGGAACGTCAATAACTTCCTACAAAGATGCTCTCCAAGCCTTGGAAAGCAACAATATCAAAGGCTGGGGTTATTCATAATTCCGGTCAGCAATGAATCCAAAATAGGTCTTGGTTGTTCTTCAACAACAACTAAACCTGCAACGAAGGACCAAAACTTTGGTCCTATTAAAAACTTTTTCCACAGTAGAGACTTCCTTCACCCAATCTCTCAAGAGGTTCATACCATCGAGGAAAACAATTCGGAAGGCTCTAAAGATCCCGATGACGGGTGGAAAACATACTTCAATGAGGAAGGATACATTTCTCAAGACGAAGTGCACAAGCCATTTGACTTGTCGATCTCCATGTCCAAGTATATTCCAGAAACAGAGGACAGAGAAATCTCTGAAGTACCTGCTGCTCCTCACAACTCATTGGAAGACACTCCAATGACATATAGTTTTGATCGTACATTCGACGAATTAATGGATTATTTACCCCTATGGAAATCTTATCAGGGAAATCCGAGTGACTTGCAACGTTATCTCGATGAATTTGGAAGGATTGCAGGACAAGACTTCCTCAACTTTCCACCACCATAAGTGAATGTCATTACTGAAGATGACTCATCAACTCCCACAGAAACGTGGGACACCTTGGGACAACCAAGTGGAAAATATGATTATCTCGTGAAGTATATTTCTCCAGCAAGTTCTTGCATCGATATCAAAGACATCCAATCAACTGGATGGGAAGACTCTCCTAAGAGCATCAATGAAGAAACAACTGACAATTTCTCGCACGATCAAGCTGCATGCAAGAAGGACTCTACGGATCCTCCTTCACCAGAAATTAATGTCATTAAAAAAGCTACTATGGGAAGACAAGTTCCAGACTTTTGCATCTCCAATGGAGTTCGTTATGATTGGTTCTCTATTGACGTCTCGAACATCATTCACATTCCAAAGTAATTGCTTATTTTTATTTTGACCTTTCATCTCTCCCGTATGACAAGGAAGGTTTTATAGGGCTTACTTGTTGTAAATTATCCTCTTCACTTAGCCCAAAGTGACAATGTTTGTTTTATAGGGTTGTGTATTTCAAGAATCGATAAATCATAAATGAAATGGTATTCTATATTTCCGCACTTTGTTGTTGTTTTCTCTTTTCGCTTTTTTTTTCTTCAGAAAATGGCAATCTCTAAAAACAAACAAAAATAAAATAAACGTTTTTCAAAACTAATCTGCATAAAATTTATTTTGCGTTCTCTAAATGTGTTTTCTCGATATCATCATTGCATAAATTAACTGTTTTAAACCCCTTTGAAACACGTGATCCAATGCCTTCTCCCAACTTTGAGTTCCCGACATTCGAAGCTGAAAAGGAAGATGACAACGAAATTCCAGAAGAGATCTCCAGACTGCTCAGACATGAAGAAAATTCCATTCAACCTTAAAAAGAACCATTGGAAACAGTCAACTTGTGTTCAGAACAAGAAAGAAAGGAAGTCAAGATCGGCGCACTACTCTGTTCGACTGAAAGGAAAGCCTGATCTGACTACTCAAAGAATTTCCCGATTTATTTACTTGGTCCTATCGAGACATGCTAGGGTTGGATACCAACATCGTTAAACATCATCTACCGTTAAGGCCATAATGCTCGCCAGTCAAGCAGAGATTGAGAAGAACTCATCTAGATATGGCAATCAAAATCAAGGAAGAGGTACAAAAGCAAATCGACATAGGATTTTCTTGCCACTTAAGATTATCCTCAATGGTTGGCGAACATTGTTCCAGTACCAAAGAAGGATGAAAAAGTCAGAATGTGTGTAGACTACAGGGATCTCAACAAAGCAAGTCCAAAGGACGACTTCCTTTTATCATACATTGACATGCTGGTAGACAACACAACAAAGTACAAAGTATTTTCCTTCACGGATGGATTTTCGAGCTACAACTAGATAAAAATGGCACCCAAAGACATGGAGAAAACATCTTTCATTACATCCTGGTGCATTTTATGTTACAAAGTAATGTCGTTCGGATTAAAGAACGCCGATGCTACCTATCAAAGGGCAATGATAACTCTCTTTCATGGCATGATGCATAAAGAGATCAAAGTGTACGTCGATAATATGATTGCCATGTCGAGGACTGAAGAGGAACACGTTGAACATCTGCACAAATTATTCCAGCGTCTGAGAAAATATCAACTACAACTGAATCCTAACAAGTGCAACTTTGGTTTCCGATCAGGAAAGCTCCTGGGATTCATCGTCAGTCAAAAAGGAATCGAAGTCGATCCTAACAAAGTCAAGGTTATTCAAGAAATGCCTGCTCCAAAAAATGGAGAAACAAGTACGAGGATTCCTGGGATGTCTCAATTACATCTCAAGGTTTATATTCCTCACGACCATGACATGCGCGCCAATTTTCAAACTTCTTCAGAAGAATCAAAGTCATGACTGGACAAAAGACTGCCATGAAGATGCACAACATAAAGGGTTCACATATGTTCCATATGGTGTATCACTCTCAACTAGCTCCTTACTTGTCGAACATGCACAACTAGGTATTGAACGCACAAACATTGCCATCTAGTTTTTAACATCTCCTAGTTACATCACAAAGTCTCACCAATCGTAGTGTATTAAGGTTTTCCTCACCAACCCTATGTCTATACACTTTTAGTTTTACAAAATTCCACAGTTTACATAATCGATATAATTGTTTAAAATACCATAAATAACATAAATTTCACAATAAATCATATGCCTTTCCTTTCCAATGCATAAAATGTTTCCATTGTTTTCTATCGATACCAAGAATGCCTCGATTGGACACTCGATTCAAAAGATATGAATTTTTAGAATATTTTTTCAAAAACTTACAATGGCAACTGGTTACCTCAAAGTGAGTAACTGGTTACTTTGTGCTTTACTGTTCGTATGGAGTTGAAATGAGAGTTAGAAGCACTTTATGGTAACCGGTTACCTCAAAGTGAGTAACCGGTTATTCTAACAAATTTTCACGTAAACACACCATTTTTCAACATAGTAACCGATTACCCAAAATCATGTAACCGGTTACCACTGAGTCAGAACTACAAAACCTGCATTTTTATCTGCTCAAACTCGATGGGTCTTCAAACAAACTCAATATATCATGTTAGCAAGCATCATATGCCATATTAATGCATTTAAACATTGATTGAACCGTTAAATTTTCGATTATGACAATTGTAACACCATAAATTTGTCCTCTGGTTTTTCTATCTACGTCTACCTTTCCTTTTCATCTCATCTGCATTTCCATTCACATCATGTGCATAAGACAGGGGATCAATGTCATATGAGGATTAGGTTTTCACGTCCTATTTATGGTTATCAGAAGAATTCAAAGTTTTTTTTTGCTATGCAACAATCAATGACACCATCTTCTGGTGCTCCTATCACTAGATTAGGGTTTATTTCCCTTATTTAGTGGTCTTCAGGGATTTCACGTCTGCAAGGACTATTCACCGATTCATTTGGCTCGTCATCATGGATTTCTGCTTCATCAGGACTATTTCCCAGGCAGTGAGTGCTCAAAGTCAAGTCGTGGTGTGATGAGTTTTGTTAGGTCATCAAGTTGTAGTTTACAAGAAGTTTTGAGCCAATTTGTCTGTTCGTTTGTTCATTAGCGGTCCATTTATGGATTTATTTTCCAGGAGATTGATTTTGACCGATTTAAGGTGATTCAAGATTTATTTGGCCACGAATTCAGAAGATGATTAACTCAGATGGTTGTTTGCTTCGGTTACGAGTTGTTCAGTTGTTAGTATGCTTCATTGCTTTTATCAGAGGTGTGTGGAGAAATGGACAGGTTAATTTTGAATTGAAATCGTGGGTTATGATCGTGTGTGTGTGGGTGAGAGTCATGTCCATATTTTCAGTTATTTGAATATCCACTTCATAAACCATTTACCATTTACCTTTTTTATTTTATTTTCCATAAAACCATTATCCCCATCCAAATCCCTTCTCTTAATCATATCCCATTTCATTAACCAATTCATTATCCAAATTTATTCATTGTTCATATGACCATTTTTGTTTTCATTTTTCTCGATTTATCCTATTCATTCCATATCCATATAAATATTGATTTCATTTCTTTCCATTTTCTATCCATACATTTTTTTTATTATTATTACTATTAAAACGTTTGGTCCATATTTCTATTCACAATCCAAATAACCAAATATACACTTTTATCCATATTTTAATATCCATTTCCTAATCAATGTCAATATCCAACTTCAATTTTATCCACACCATTTATTAATAAGCTTTTTTTTATTATTACCACAAAAATAAGAACATAAAAATAGAGAGTCCATGTACAATTACACGGCCCATTTAATTAAGTCATCTATTTCACAATTCACAAGCCATTTTCAATACCATACAATTGTTGATTACAAACCAACATGACCCTACTCATACTGCTACCTCACTCCCAGAGTAAAACAAACTTGCTCACACAGTTCACACCATACACCAGGTGGCCATTCACAAAACACATTCTGGCAGAAAACGCATTCTTTCTTCATTATCCGTACACCACGCACTACATAAACCACACAAAATGATTCTTCACGTACCCCGCGGATGGCCCACACGCAATCCTCTTCACGCATATGCACACTCATTTTCATCACTCTACACAACAGCCTTCAGCCATCACCAAAACTCTCAAAAACCCTCTCACAAGCCCGCTACAACACAAAAAAAACCAGCTTTTTTTTTCAATTTTGGGTAACACACTCACGCAACACACTGCAACATTTTCATCATGCAACACACTGCAACATTTTCACACAACAACACACCGAAAACTTTCAGAAAACAAAATTGAAATTCTGTGATCAGGTACGAGATGTCGAATGAGATGTTTAAACACTTGAAGACTTGAACAAAACTTAAAGTGCAAGAAAATTAAACAACACAGGAAATTGTTAACCCAATTCAGTGTATAACCACACTTACATATGGGGGCTACCAAGCCAGGAAGGAAATCCAATATAAGTAATATTAATTCTAGACTTAAACCACTCAGTTTAATCTTTCACTTAATATCTACCCAAGGCAATTTCTACCTAAGAAACAACTTAGATATGAGTACCAACTCACTCCCCCTCAATCACACAGTGATATGTTTACAAGTTTAATAAAATTGAAGTCATACTTCAAACAAAACAGCTTGATCTTACTTCACAGTTTCAATCAAGACACAAATACACTTTTGCTTAAAAGCTCATAAAGTGGTACACATAAAACAACCTGCTATTAAAACACAAAACACCCTATTTAATCTTCTTAATTTCGTGCTCTATTCTGAGAGTTTCTGTTGCTTAAATAGGTGTTTGGATTTTGGGCTTTTCTGTAGGTTATCCAATCCTGATACGCATGCTGCCATCACCTTGAATTAGGGTTTGTTACTTCCTTGATTCTAGGTGAGTCAGTTCTTCTGATTATACTGAATTCATATAATCAATTTCCCTAAAGATGCACCTTCTTCTGTTTCATCCATCCATAATTAATTCCAGATAACTTCCCTTAATTTACTCAGTTCTGTTAAGCATTAATTAATTCTGGTAGCAGGTTTGAGATGTCACAACATCTGGTATGACATCCTGAAAACTGAACTTACTTCATTAACTGATACAATGTCACAACATCTGGTGTGACATCCTGTAAACTGAACTTACTTCATTAACAGATACAATGTCACAACATCTGGTGTGACATCCTGAATTAAGTTCATTTACTTATACTCTGTTTGATAATGTCACAACATCTGATGTGACATCCTGAACTAAGTTCAACATTTCTTGTTGGTCAAAAATTCTGCCAATTCTAAACATCTACAAACTCCCCCTTTGGCTAATTTTTGGCTAACATACTTTTCTGGTTTATCAGAGTGCAGCAGAATTTCTTTTATCAGAGTACATCAGTTCTTTTCTGTTGAGTCATGTGTGAGTTTACTCCCCCTCAAACCTACATGTGTTTAGACTTGTTGCAACAGAAATATTTATTAAAAAAACACAGCTTTAGTTCAGAAGCAAACAGAAGTTTTTCATTTATCAGTAAGCTGCATCATACATTGTTGTTGTTGTTGTTGTTCAGTTCTCTTCTCCCCCTTGTTAGACATAAATTGGGGCCAAAGTTGACAGAGAGAATTACAAAATTACTAGTTCAAAATACAATGCTGAAGCAGACATTACATATTCCTCACATACATTTTTCACTCAGAATCTTCATATTCAGTGTCTTCCTCTTCTTCAGTTTCCTCATCAGAAGCAGCAGCCTTTTGAGCACTCTCTTCAATTTCCAGCCTTTGGATAATCTCCTCAAGCTTTTGCTTCCTGTCATCCAGTTCTTTGCATGTGTTCTTCAGCTCAGCAATCAAAGCAGCTTTGGATATTGGAGACTTTGCCTTTGAAGGTCCAGCAGATGTCCCAGAGGGAGCTTCAACATCAGCTGCATGATGACTTAAGAACAGCTTGTAGTGGAAGGCCAGGGGACTCTCTCTTTTGCAGATTGAATCCTTCTCAGTGAGGATACCTGGATACTAGCTAATGATTATTCCACATAGCAAAGAAGGGAAGGCAATAGGCAGCTTTGTTGCAGATGATCCAGCATGCTTCAATGTCTGATCAAAAATATAAGCTCCAAAATCCAGCTTTGTTTGGGTGCCCACAACATATATGAACCTGCCCAATCCAGTTGCTATTGAGGAGGTATGGTTGGTAGGGACCCAGTTTGCAGTGCCAATCCTATGCAACATTGCATACTTCCTTGTTAGCAAGCTAACAGAAAGCTTCCCCTTGACTGGCCATGTCTTGACCTGATTAGCAGTGATGACCTTGCAAACCTGGTTATCTGTCTTTCCCAGCTCATTAGGTCCATCAGATTCTCTTCCTAGATAGTGGTTGATAACCCTAGAAGAGAATTCCACACATCTCCCTCTTACATACACTTTTCTGAAGTCAGCTGACTTACCATCAGCACAATCCTCTTGAAGGTTGACAATAAATTCCTTGACTAGCAGCTCATAGCAAGGAGAGAAGTTTGACACTATTTTGAATAAGCCAGCAGAAGAGATGAGATCTATTACCTCAGTGCACTCAAGTGCATTGCTGCTCAGCTCTCTTTCAAGTGCTACCCTTCTTTGGTAGACAAATTTCCATCTGCTCACACTTGACACATGATGGAATGAAATGTTGTCCAGAGGAGCTTCTGGAACAGCAGAGGAGAACCTTGAAGGTGCTGGTTTCTTCTTTGGTGGGGATGTTGGGACATCCTCTTCAACATCTGAATCTGGAGGAGTGACAGCTTTCCTCTTTTGTGTATTCACCTTGCTCCATTGTTTGGTAGGACCAAAAGCAACTTTAGCTTTGTCTTTCTTGGGTGTAGGCTGCTTCTTCTCAGGAGTTGCATGTTCTGCAGTCTTCTTTTCCTTCCTAGTTCTGAGCCTTTTGGCTATGCTAGGCTTCACAGAAGCAATGATTTATGTGTCAGAATCATGCTCTATGTCAACAACAGGAGGAGGTTGAGTAGTCTCCTCTTCAGCAGGTGGATCAACAGAGGCTTGATCATCAGTGGAGGCCTTATGCTGGTCCTCAGATGTTTCATCATCAACATCAGTGGCTGCTTTGTGCTGTTCCTCAGATGTTTCAACATCTATTGGAACATCCTGTTGGACAGGAGTGTCTTCTTCAGCCTGTTTTGGTTGTTCTTCTTGTGGAGCTGGCATGGTGTTCAGGGGAATGGATATACCACTCACAACTCTCTGCTCAGACAAAATCCTGTTCACAAGTTCCTTAATAGAATCATCCACATATTCAGAGGCTTTGGGAGTGGTGTTTGAGGATGAAGGCATTCCTTTGGCTTTGCTGAATACAGGTTCCTTTGCTCTTCTCACTGTTGGAGTTCTAGGCTTTTGAGCAAGAGGAACACTTCCTCTGATTTCGTCCATGGGAGTTGAATCCATAGGAACCACAAAAATGGGAGTTGCATGCACCACATCCTCTTGGTTGAGGATTTCATCAGAGAGGTTAGGGTTTTGGTGTTGATACATTTTCGAAAGTGGTGGATGAAGAGTTTAAGTTTGAGAGATTTTGATGAGCTCTGAAAATCAGTTAGAGAATGCAATTCGTTTAGAGGATGATGAGAAGATGAATAGCTGAGAGCAAGCTGGTATTTTTATAAGAGCCGTTACTTGGAGAATTTTAAGGAGTGGAATACACAGAGTTCTTGACCAGACTGGTGTTGCCATCTGGTGATCATGCCACACGATGTCATAGGACATGTTGGCACATCTCCATAACTGCTATATTTCACATAAGCAGATTCCCAATTTTCCCCTTAGGTTTTCAAATTGAGTAGCATCCAAAGCTTTAGTAAATATATCAACCAATTGCAGATTTGTAGCTACATGTTCCAATGAGATTACTTTCTCTTCAACAAGATCTCTGATGTAATGATGCCTGATATCAATATGCTTGGTCCTGCTATGTTGAATAGGATTCTTTGATATGTTAATAGCACTTAAGTTGTCACAGTACAATGTCATGACATCTTGTGGGACATTGTACTCAGTGAGCATTTGCTTCATCCAAACCAACTGTGAACAACTGCTACCAGCTGCAATATATTCAGCTTCAGCAGTGGATAAAGAAACACTATTTTGTTTCTTACTGAACCAAGAAATCAAATTGTTTCCTAGAAAGAAGCATCCTCCTGATGTGCTCTTTCTATCATCAGCACTTCCAGCCCAGTCAACATCACAGAAGCCAGTAAGAATTGGTTTGCATCCATGAAAGTACATTATGCCATAGTCACAAGTACCATTGACATATTTCAGAATTCTCTTGACCTGGTTTAGATGGCTAACTTTTGGATCAGCTTGATATCTTGCACATACACCTACTGCAAAGGCTATGTCTGGTCTGCTAGCAGTCATATATAATAAGCTTCCAATCATACTTCTGTATAGGCTTTGGTCTACATTCTCACCCTTGTCATCTTTTGTCAGCTTTAAGTGTGTGGGGGCAGGAGTTCTTTTATGAGTAGCATTGTCCATCCCAAATTTCTTGACTATATTCTTAGCATACTTGCCTTGGGAAATGAACATGGAGTCCTCCATTTGCTTTATTTGCAATCCAAGAAAGTAGGTTAGTTCTCCTACTAGACTCATCTCAAATTCAGATTCCATTTGAGTGACAAAATGTTTAACCATCCTGTCTGACATCCCACCAAAAACAATGTCATCTACATATATTTGAGCAATCATGACATTTCCTTCTTCATCCTTAACAAACAAGGTTTTGTCTATTCCACCTTTCTTGTACCCTTGCTTGATAAGAAAAGTAGTCAGCCTTTCATACCATGCTCTTGGGGCTTGCTTTAGTCCATAAAGAGCCTTCCTTAGTTTGTACACATGGTTTGGACAGCTTGGATCAACAAATCCCTTAGGCTGTTCTACATATACCTCTTCATTAAGATATCCATTTAGAAAGGCACTTTTCACATCCATTTGAAATAGCTTGAACTTCAGGATACAAGCAATTCCTAAAAGTAGTCTGATTGATTCAAGCCTTGCTACTGGTGCAAAGGTTTCATCAAAGTCTACTCCCTCAATTTGTGTGTATCCTTGAGCTACAAGTCTAGCTTTGTTCTCTGTAACAACTCCCTGCTCATTTGACTTGTTCTTATACACCCATTTAGTGCCAATCACATTTATGTCATCAGGTCTAGGAACAAGATCCCACACTTCATTCCTTGTGAATTGACCTAATTCTTCTTGCATAGCACAAATCCAGTACTCATCAGTAAGAGCTTCCTTGATGTTTTTAGGTTCTATTTTTGAGACAAAACAAGAACCTGAAATCACCTCTCTTGATCTAGTGCTTACACCTCTGTTGGGATCCCCAATTATCAAATCTTTAGGATGATCCTTCTGGATTCTGATGGAGGGAGGTTTGCTGGATTGTTCTGTCCTTGCATCAGTTTGAGTGAAGTCAGGATGATCACTCTTTTCTTCAGCTTCAGTTTGGTTGTCAGCAGATGTTCCAACATCTTCTGTGACATCTGAAGGGGCATCATCAATTATCACATTTATGGACTCCATGATAATCTTGGTTCTAGAGTTAAATACTCTATAGGCTCTGCTGTTTATAGAGTATCCAAGGAAAATCCCTTCATCACTTTTAGGATCCATTTTTCTTCTTTGCTCCCTATCAGCCAGAATATAACAATTACTTCCAAACACATGGAAGTACTTAACTGTGGGTTTTCTGCCCTTCCAGACTTCATAGATTGTGGACAAGGTTCCTTTCCTTAGAGTGACTCTATTATGAATGTAACAAGCTGTGTTCATAGCTTCAGCCCAGAAGTACAATGGTAACTTTTTAGCATGAATCATAGCTCTTGCTGATTCTTGGATAGTTCTGTTCTTCCTCTCAACAATCCCATTCTGTTGAGGAGTGATTGGTGAAGAGTATTCATGATTGATTCCTTCTGAAGAACAAAAATCTGAGAATTTTTTATTCTCAAACTCCTTTCCATGGTCACTTCTTATTCTGACCACATAGCTTGCTTTTTCTCTTTGTATTCTTTGGCATAAATCTTTGAATACATCAAATACATCAGACTTTTCTTTGATAAAATTTATCCATGTATACCTAGAAAAGTCATCAACCACCACATAGGCATACCTCTTACCACCAAGGCTCTCAACTTGCATAGGTCCCATAAGATCCATATGCAATAATTCCAATACTTTGGAAGTTGTCAGATGTTGGAGCTTTGGATGGGACATCTTGGTTTGCTTGCCTATTTGACATTCACCACATATTTTGCCATCATCAATCTTTAGTTTAGGAATACCTCTCACAGCTTCCATAGATATGATTTTCTTTATGCCTCTGAAATGAAGATGACCCAGTCTTTGGTGCCATAGTTTCACTTCTTCTTCTTTGGCTAAAGAGCAAGTTGAAGTGAGACTGAAATCTTGAGGTTCCCACATATAACAGTTGTCTTTAGATCTGGCTCCTCTCATGACAACCTTCTGTTCTTTATTAGACATTATGCATTCAGTTTTGGTAAAGTTTACACTGTAACCTTGATCACATAATTGACTTATGCTGATCAAGTTAGCAGTCAATCCTTTTACTAGCAGCACATCATCTAGTCTTGGTACATCTGGACAGTCCAAGGTCCCAACTCCCTTGATTTCTCCTTTAGCTCTATCTCCAAAGGTTACATATCTGGATGAATATGACTTTAAGTCTACTAGTAGATTCTTCAATCCAGTCATGTGTCTTGAACATCCACTGTCAAAGTACCAGTCTTCTTTAGCTGATACTCTTAGAGATGTATGAGCTATATATGTAACACCCTTCTTTGACCATTTGTATTGAGATTTCCTTTGATGCCTCTGCCCTGTGTAGTGTCCATTAGTAGAGCTCCAAGGTTGTTTGTTGAACTTGTTCTTGGGCATGTAGCTTTGATCAGCATGAAGACTAGCTTTAGGTACCCATACTTTCTTGATGATCTCTGTCTTCTGCTTAGGGGGTTGCTGATACATCTGATTTGGATATCCATGCAACTTGTAGCAATGAGGTTTGATGTGTCCAAACCTTCCACAATGATGACATCTCCATCTTTGATACTTCTTCTTCATTATGTTCTTTTCATGATGTTGAGACATCTGTTGGAACATTATGTTTGACTTTGTGTTCTTTTCATGATGTTGAAGCATCTGTTGGGACATCTTGTTTGACTTTATGGAATTTGAAGTAGTTTTGCTGGTGCTAGCTTCAACCTTATGAACTTTGTTAAATCCCAGTCCACTTCTATCCCCTGAATGCTTATTGTTGTTGAGAATAACATCCAGTGTGTTTGAGCTACTGTTCAGCATTCTAACAGATTTGGACATATGCTCCAACTTGGAGTTGAGAAGGCTTACTTCACTTTTCAAGGTGTCAATGATCTCTAGATCACTTGTTTTTTCATCCTTTAGTGCCTCAATCTGCTTCTTCTGCTTTATACTCTCCATGCATATTTCAGTGCTCCTTTTAACCAGTTCTCTGTATGATTGCTCAAGCTCTTCAAAAGTAAGCTCCTCATCACTGGATTCACTTTCAGATTCACATAATCCAGCTAGAGCAGTGATATTCTTAGCTAATTCTTCTTCTGAATCACATCCTGAGTCTTCATCAGACCAGGTTACAGAGAGACCTTTCTTCTGCCTTTTTAAGTAGGTAGGGCATTCATTTCTGATGTGTCCATATCCTTCACATCCATGACATTTAATCCCTTTTTCTTGATTGGTCTTTTCATCATAATTTGACCTTCTATTAGCATCATAAGGTCTTTTATTCTCAGAAGAGTTTGAGTATCTTCCACTTGGTCTGGACTTGTCTTCCATCTTTTTGAGAATCCTTTTGAATTGTCTTCCAAGCATAGCAATGGTTTCTGATAAATTTTCTTTAGGTTCTGCTTCATTATTTTCTTCTTCTTTATCACTATTTGACACCAAGGCTATGCTTTTGTTCTTCTTTACAATTGTGTCATTCATTCCCATCTCAAATGTTTGAAGGGAACCAATGAGCTCTTCAACCTTCATTATGCATATGTCTTGAGCTTCTTCTATTGTTGTGACCTTCATGTCAAATCTTTTTGGCAAAGATCTGAGAATCTTTCTTACAAGCTTTTCATCAGTCATCTTTTCTCCCAAAGCACCAGAAGTATTGGCTATTTCTAAGATGTTCATGTAGACCTCATGAATTGTCTCATCTTCCTTCATTCTCAAGTTTTCAAACTTGATGGTGAGAAGTTGAAGTCTTGACATCTTCACCTTTGATGTTCCTTCATGAGTTGTTTTGAGAGTGTCCCAAACATCTTTGGCCAGCTCACAGTGATGCACAAGTCTGAAGATGTTCCTATCAATGCCATTGAATAAAGCATTTAAGGCCTTGGAATTGCCAAGTGCTGAATCTTCTTCCTCCTTACTCCATTCTTCTTCAGGTTTCAACACTTTTGCTCCATCTTTGTTGTCTTGGACAGGGTGCTCCCATCCATTGTTGACTGCTTTCCAGGCCCTATTGTCAAGTGATCTTAAGAATGCTACCATTCTTGGCTTCCAGTAGTCATAATTAGATCCATCCAATATAGGTGGTCTATTTACAGATCCTACATCTCTGTCCATGTTTCCAGAATTTGCAGTCCCTAGATCTCACCCAGTTAAACAGGCAGGGTGCCTGCTCTGATGCCAATTGAAATTCTGTGATCAGGTACGAGATGTCGAATGAGATGTTTAAACACTTGAAGACTTGAACAAAACTTAAAGTGCAAGAAAATTAAACAACACAGGAAATTGTTAACCCAGTTCAGTGTATAACCACACTTACATCTGCGGGCTACCAAGCCAGGAAGGAAATCCAATATAAGTAATATTAATTCTAGACTTAAACCACTCAGTTTAATCTTTCACTTAATATCTACCCAAGGCAATTTCTACCTAAGACACAACTTAGATATGAGTACCAACTCACTCCCCCTCAATCACACAGTGATATGTTTACAAGTTTAATAAAATTGAAGTCATACTTCAAACAAAACAGCTTGATCTTACTTCACAGTTTCAATCAAGACACAAATACACTTTTGCTTAAAAGCTCATAAAGTGGTACACATAAAACAACCTGCTATTAAAACACAAAACACCCTATTTAATCTTCTTAATTTCGTGCTTTATTCTGAGAGTTTCTGTTTCTTAAATAGGTGTTTGGATTTTGGGCTTTTCTGTAGGTTATCCAATCCTGATACGCATGCTGCCATCACCTTGAATTAGGGTTTGTTACTTCCTTGATTCTAGGTGAGTCAGTTCTTCTGATTATACTGAATTCATATAATCAATTTCCCTACAAATGCGCCTTCTTCTGTTTCATCCATCCATAATTAATTCCAGATAACTTCCCTTAATTTACTCAGTTCTGTTAAGCATTAATTAATTCTGGTAGCAGGTTTGAGATGTCACAACATCTGGTATGACATCCTGAAAACTGAACTTACTTCATTAACTGATACAATGTCACAACATCTGGTGTGACATCCTGTAAACTGAACTTACTTCATTAACAGATACAATGTCACAACATCTGGTGTGACATCCTGAATTAAGTTCATTTACTTATACTCTGTTTGATAATGTCACAACATCTGATGTGACATCCTGAACTAAGTTCAACATTTCTTGTTGGTCAAAAATTCTGCCAATTCTAAACATCTACAAAAACCTCAACATAGCCTTCAATCACTCTTCAAGAAGCTCACGCGCAAACCTCTTCCACCTTCTGCTTCTTGAACCACAGCAAAGCGCATAAAACAATTTCCAACACAACCAGCACCTCACACAAAAATTTCAACCACCGAACAACACCTTCAACAAAACCTTTATGTATCAACTCCTTTCTCTCAACTCATTCTTCAACACCGCAAACACATAACCTTCATCCCTTTCCCTCAACCTTCATAACTCAACATCAAATCAACAGCAGATCGGAGCAGAGAAGAAAGAGATGAAAATAATTTCAAAACAGAACGCAGAAGAGGAAAAGAAGTTTAGCAAAGCAGATCGAAGGTGAAATTTCAAACCGAAATCGTTGAAGGGAGGAAGCCGTGTTCGTTGGTGAATTGCTAGTTGCGGTTAGGGATTGGAGAAGTCGTACTACGACGCCGGTAAAGCCTCGACCGCCAAATCAAAGCTGAGAGAGAGACATCAGCAGCGGCCACGCTTCTATTCCGTACCAATAAATCCAGCAAAGCCTCCATCAACCTCATTAATTTTTCTTCAAACAAAAAACAAACAAGATCCGCACACATCTTTAATATCTTTCAGCAACTCTAACCTTCGTCATTCTTGTTCACAAACCGTTCTTCGCACAAACATTAAACACCACATTAAGTCGCGAAACTCCGTCCCGCTGTGAAATCACACACGAATCCACAAATTTGAACCGAAAATGAACAAAGACTGATATCCAAGCTTGATGAGAGAGAGAGATGTTTTCCACGTTGGCAGAAGGAGGATCTGCGATTCGTCGGGCAAATGGAAGTCGCCACCGAATGAAGGAGGAGGACGTTGGGTTTCGTTTCTCACTTGTCGCTTGTGTTGTCGGCAGACGCGTTCTTCATTTGGAAGAACCCCTGTTGCTGATCCGCGTTTCCCTTTTTCTTCTTTTTTTTTTTGTTATTTTATTAGTTGTTGTAGTTGGTAACATGGGCTTGGCCCATCGGTGCGGTTAGACAAACCGGAAATCCCAGCGCCATTTGTTTATAATTTTTCTTTCTTTCTTTGATTTTTGTTTAAGGTCCTTAATTAATTTAGCTGAGTTTGCTAGTTAATTGTTTTGTTTAGTTTAGAATTTGTTAATTTTTGGATTTAGAATCTTAAATTAGTTTTGTTAATTAATTGTTAATATTTGGTTAATGTTCTTAGTGTAGAATTTTATTAATAGTTAATTAGTTCTTGATTAATGTTAGTTTTTTAGTTAAGAATTTGATTAGAATTGGATCACTCATTTTAATTTTGACTAATTTTGTTTAAGTAAATAGAATTTTGTTTAATATTGTTCTAGCTTTGGTTGATATTTTGTAGGCCTATTGCTCGATTTTGAGGACGACGGATTTGACTTGGTGATGGTCTTGAGTTTGATTGTTCGTGGAATTCTTGATGCAATCTGTGACTAATAGGGGACTATTGCCTAGGCTCGAAGATTTATCTGAATGAATTCTTGGTTGATTCGATTGTTGATTCGTGAGGTCCAGCACCCGAGTCTTACTGGATTGATTGTGTGAATCTTTTACTCTATATTATTTCCTGAGTTTCTCTTGCGCATACTAAAGAGGCAACGGACCTTCTCCGTTAGGTAACACTGAGGCCCAATTCTACTTATTGCATACTGCTGCATCTGGAAGTCCTACTGGTGTAGGCTCTGTTTGTGCATTGTTCGATTACAGCTTCGCATTCTCATCTCTTTATCTTATTTCTTCTCCATTGCATTCTTCTTTCTTATTTCTTCTTCATCTTCTCTTATTCTTTCTCAACTTGAGGTGCACTTAGGCCACCATGGTGCTTCTCCTTTCATCTTCTTCTTTTCTTCTCCTTCATTAGGATAGTTAGCCACACTAACCCTTAGGACATCCATGCATGGTAACACTTAGGAATCTTTAGTCCCCGTTAGATTTTACCTATGTGATCCTTTGGTGCTTTCTCTTCTCATCTTCAAACTTAATTTCAATCCATTCTAATAAAGATTGAGTTTTCTCATGTGACATGAGACTTTGCCATGAGATACTTTCACGCGTTCCGTTTCGGGGCGAGGTGTGAGTTATCCCTCGTGGTGGATAGGTCTTAGCATGAGTACCTCCCAAAGAAAAGCTAAAAAACACTTCTTAATCAAAAAACCACAAAAATACTTAATAATGGTAATAGACCAGTGTGTCTGAGCCTTCACTTGTGGGACTAGCTTTGGGGATTTCCTCCATAGATAGGTGTGCCTCTTGCGCATTCCATTTCGGGATGATGTGAGACGTACACATCCCAGTAAGTAAGACTTAGGTACACTTACCTATGCAAACCTCACTCATAAAAGCTTCATAAAAAACACAAACAAACAATAAGCGTTTTTCCTTCGGGAATTCTTTTCTCATCTCATTCGCTCCGTACGCGAACTTGCTCCTACTTGTCACTTTGCAAGACGGTTACGCACTCGTCGTCCGAGTCTGCAACACCTGAGAAATGGCATAGGCAGTTCAAGCCTTAATTCACAAGCAATTTCCTTGCCACCCCTAGTTAGGGGAACTACGGCGTCTCTGATCCTCATTATCCTGATGAGGTACGTAGGCAGCGGGGTAGGGCCCGTTCGAGCACAATCTTTATTTTCCCTACATTTTTTCTCTTTGTTTTCTTATTCAGTTATTTTCCCAGTTTCTTTCCAGTTCATTTCTTTTCTTTTGCAGCAGTTTTCATACCCTCACCCTTTGAAACAGTCTCTTTTGCAAGAGTGGATCCCGTCAGTTACGGCGGACGATATGGGTGCTAATACCTTCCCAGGTCGTAACCGACTCCCGAACTCAGTCTCTTTGGTTCGTAGGACCTGTGTCCTTCCTCTTTTTTCTTCTGGTTTGTGCAGCATTACCATTCCCTTTCTTTGGGATAAAAATGCCTGGCTGGCGACTCTATTCTTTTTCCGCGCCACTTTCGCGTTTGTACCAGGATGGAAATCCGGGGAGCGACAGCTGGCGACTCTGCTGGGGACTCCTAACCCAGAATCTCTGGTTCTCCTGTGAGTCTCTCCTAGCGCTTGTGTGTCTCTGTTTCTTTGGGTGTTGACTGTTTGCTGTTGTGTGTTGTATTTTACTATTGTTTATTTACAGTTTTGTTTATAGCTTTATTTACAGTTTTCAGTATTTATTTTCTGCATCATACTGGACTGTCTGGACTGGTTTTCTGCTTGGTGGGATTCGGGTGATACTGTTTCTGAGAGATAATCCAAGTACCCGGCTTGAGTGCACTATAGGATTAGAGTGGACATATTGTACTCGTATGTGGCATGATGAGTGGCGATGTGTTTCACACTCAGACTGCGACCGTCTTGGAAATATCTTGTGTGGGGATTTCCTCCACTTCGGGATAGGACCTTGATAGTTATGTGCATCTGGGGACCGATCATTGAGAACCTTTGTGGAAACAACCCTCTCTAGTGGTAGCAGTGGCAGACCACATTTTGTGGCAAACCCATTCGCACCCGAGGGTCCACTGGGGACTCGCATAGGATGGCCTGGTTCTCTTATAGGAACTCAGTCAAAGCATCTGATCGTATGACAATGGTACTGTATCTTATAGGCTGAATGTACTATTGTTTCTCGATTTCAGCGCTCGAAGCTGAGGACTTATAAGGGATGCTTGTTTTTCCCGGACTCAGCTGAGGCCTCCCTGCGTAGTACATAATGCCTAACCAATTCCCTGATTTGGTCATGAGCCATTTCTCGGAAATGGTGAAAGTATTATTGCTATTCGGATTTGAGAGTCCGTGATGTTTGACCCGGAGCACACCCGTGATATTGGGAGGGGTTTACAGGTTTGCAGGAACCATTGACCCCAACATACCCTCATTACTAGTGCAGTCTTATTTGTTTTGATCCGGTCACTATGATCTTGAAGTTATTGACCTTTGGTTCTCGGTTATTATATGGATGATCATACAGAGATCTTGTGGTTACAGACACTTGATTCTTGGCTCGGTATTCCAGATTCCAGGCAGTTTCCAGATTTTGATCCCATGTCTTTGCATTTCTAGCATCATCATATTGCATTTTGCATTTGCATTTGCATTGCATTTCCTTCTTCCAGAGAGCTCATCCTTCCTCTTTTGTCCATGACCAGCCAGCTGATTTCCCGGTATTCAGTTTGAACAAGTGTTAATCGTTGGAAGACGACAACGTGTTTGAAGCTAGACTGAGCAGTGCTAAGAGTTAAAAAGGGTCGGATTGGAAGCTGTCGGTAGCTATGTCAGAGAACAACCGTCAGAATGTTGAGTTTCCACTTGGTTTCACTTCGATGACCAATCCTTTGTATGGTTTTTCTCCTGATGAGGATCTTTCACAAGTGAACAATCTTACTCAAGCTCAGCTTGCGCAGATCCCGATCGTGAATCAGAGTGTACCTGAACCATCTGTTGTCCGAGGTGGACCTTCATCTTCTTCTGATGATACGGATTATCAGAGTTTTGCTTTCCCTATGCCGAACTTCCAAGGGGCAATCCCTCTTGTGAAAACCAAGGATCTACCAACTATTGATCCTGCTGAAAGGTTTCGTGTGTTGGATGAGCAACTCAAAGCCTTAGCGGATCCTGATGCCTTTGGTTTTGATGCTTTAAACTTGTGTTTGGTGTCGGGTCTTGTCATTCCTCCAGATTTCAAAGCACCAAAGTTCGAGAAATACACTGGTGTCAGTTGCCCAAAGCTTCATTTGGTGATGTTCTGTAGAAAAATGACTTCTTACGCCCGCAACGATAAGCTGATGATTCACTATTTTCAAGACAGTTTAAGCGGTGCATCCCTAAGTTGGTATATGGATTTGGAAAGCAGTCGTCCGATCATGGAATGATTTATTCAAAGCTTTTGTAAAGCAAGACCAATACAATGTGGACATGGAACCCAGTCGCACGCACTTGCAGAGCCTATCTCAGAGAACTGGTGAATCTTTCAGAGAATATGCACAGCGGTGGAGAGAATTGGCAGCCCAAGTGCAACCACCACTTTCAGATAGAGAATTAGTGGACCTGTTCGTGGGCACGTTGCAAGGTCCGTATTTGGAAAGAATGAGTAGCATTGGGACATTAAATTTCTCTGATTTGATGATAGTTGGAGTACGCATCGAGAGTTTACTCAAAAGTAGAAAGATCCAGGACTTTTCGAACATCCTAGCTAGCGAAGATGAGTCTGTTGTTAGCTCTCAAGAGGAAGAATGGTATGATACCAATGCAGTCATGGCCAATATTGAATGTTCTGTACCAATATCTTCTCAGAGATCATCTTTTCCTAGGTCTGGTTACTCTTATGGGCATTCGGCAATGCTCAGAGCACCGTATCAAAAGTCCTGGACTCCTCCTTGTCCAAATCTACAAGCCCGTGGTCGAAGACCTCAGAATCAACTTGAGAGCCAGCCGAAGCCTCGCAACAATCTGGAAAGAAGGAACGCTCCTCTTCATCCAGTTCCCATGGCGTACAGTGAACTATTGCCACATCTAATTCAAGGCTCATTGGTGGTTCCTAAGCCTCTCAAGCCGTTGCCAGAGCCGTACCCTCCAGGGTACAATCCTCATGAGCAGTGTGGGTATCATGTTGGATCGATGGGGCATTCAACTGAAGATTGTAAAGCGTTTCAAGCCAAAGTCCAACAGTTGATCGACAAGGGCTACATTTCCTTTCCGTAAGGAAGCTTGGTTGTGCACGTCAACCTCTCACCTGATTGAGTTTAAAGACTTCGGAGATACATCTCCTGATTTCAGTGGCTCATACAAGAAGATGTCATCAGAGTTGATGATCATTGTATCCTTTTATCATTTGCATTGTAGTTTCTTTCCTGTTAGCAGCTACTTGTCTTTTAAGCATTGTTATTTTGAATGGTAATGTTAATGTAGTGATCTTGCACTTTTTGAATCAATTATGTCGCATTCGCTCATTTTTCTTTACTTGCATTAAAAAAAAAAATGCATCCATTTACCTCCCATTTATTTCACTGTTGTTTAGCAGGTTTGAGGGAGGAAGATGACAACTGGATACCCATAATTGTTGATGGTATGCTTTCAGAGTAGAACCTGCTGACAATGTAAAGGCATTGCTTCAATTCCCAAACACCGGAGATATAAGGGAGATAGACCCTCGTCAACCCCTTTGAGCCTTGAAGTAGGAGTTTCTTTTCTAAACGAAAAAACCCTCACATTTAACCCGGGGCAGGGTAGTCATCAGCCAATTTGACTGAGCGTTCAAATTTCCAAAGGAGTATGCATCCGAGGATCCATTACCTTTATTCATTACACCTCAAGAGGTCAAGGGACGTGAAACCACAATGGTTATCCCTCACCAACAAAGGAATGAGTCAGTCATTACCCTTTCAAGCAGGTCAGACAAACCGGTGTCACATGATTTGTTTAAGAAAAAAATCAGAAGCAAAAGAAAAAAAAAAGAGAAATAAAGCCCGCTAAGTAAAAAAAAAAAAAGAGAAGTGAAAACAAATGACTTAGGCAAAAGTTAGGGCATCCCGCTGGACTTCAAAATCGAAAAAAATTCAAAAAAAATAAAAGAATCAGTCCAGGCAAAAATCAGAATGAAAAAAGTTCCATAAGAACAAGGTCGTGTGACTACAGACACAAAGTCAGAAGGGGTGGCTGTTACTCCACAAAAAAAAACCCTCATTGGTGCGTAAACCGTCAACGTCATTGGTTCCTCAACTATTACAAAACCCTTTCGAGAGGCGAGCGCTTAGGGAAAATTAGCTGAATATAGGACTGGAGAAAATCAAGGAAAATGGGTGGGCACAGATAAACTTTGAGCCATAAATCTTTCTTTCTAAAACCGTGAACCAGACCATGTTACAACCCTTGAAAGTCCTAATTGAATTAGGTTCAATTCTGAAAGCATACTACAACAAGGTTGCGTAAACTGACTCCTAATGATTTGCTAACTCAACACTACGTTTGGACTAACCGTCCATTCGTCACACATGGTCACAACATTAAAACAAATAAATTTTCAAAACTTGCATGTGCATTGCGTTAAAATTACCATTGGTAAATGAACAATTTAATTGCAAGTCAGTATGTGACATCAGGGAAGTTCCTGCAAAGAGCAATCACGAGAGGGAATTTGATCATTCAACAAT
This sequence comes from Lathyrus aphaca, assembly GCA_963966055.1. Lineage (NCBI taxonomy): Eukaryota > Viridiplantae > Streptophyta > Magnoliopsida > Fabales > Fabaceae > Lathyrus > Lathyrus aphaca. The sequence goes on along the minus strand of OZ014525.1, from coordinate 262,534,148 downwards.
GATGACCAGAATCAAGAGTATCTTGTTAGCCTATGGATCAGGGGCATGTTATTCGATCATTTCGTTGACCAAGGAATCAGTCAGTCTAATGCAAGTTCCCAAGCATCAGTTGATTGAGGAACATCATTCAAAGTCAGGTGATCAGAGTTGAATCCACCATACAGTGGCAGGACACCTGAAGTGTCTGTTGACCAAGGTTCATTTTTTCCAATGCTCAGTCAGAATTAGTCAAGTCGCTTCCATGCTCATACTGGGGCAGAATAGTTCCAAAGCTTACTAAGTGCAACTCTCTTCGAGTAAGCATCCAAGTCCGCCATGCCAGGAATTGGATAATCAGAGGCAGTCTGTTCAGAGACTTACCAGACAGGGGAAACTTTAGCTACGCAGAGCACGTTATATCAGTAATCTCAAAGTTCAAGATGAGTGTCGGGGAATCATGCTACCTACCCTCGCCTTTGTCACCCTTCTCAACTAGAAGCCTTGCCATATAAGACCTTCGTCCCTCCCTGGGAGTTTTTCTAGCTTTTCATAAGCATTACATAAGTCATTTGCATACGTTACTCATGTCGCATCTCTAGAGCATACACATCATAAATGCATTGGACATCCTCCTCCGCAACATAAATCTCTCACCCAGGGCCTCGTAACCCTAACTTATCAACATTTCAAAGTCCAGTTCTGTCTGGAAAACCATTCCAAAGACCAGTTATCGCCTGGAAAACCAACCCAAAGTCCAGTTCTCGTCTGGCAAACCACTTCAAATACCAGTTCTCGTCTGGTAGGTGAATCTTTTAACTAGTTCTCGTCTGGTCACCTTTTGTTTAACCCATTGAACGCCAGTTCTCGTCTGGTAGTCATTCTTTTTCAGAGTCAATTCTCGTTTGACAATGAACCTAAAGAGTCAGTTCTCGTCTGGTAATTCACCTTCAAAGTCCAATTTCTTGGAAACCAAAAAGAACCAAAATATCTATCAACCTGGCCTTACGCCAACCATCCTTGTTTCAGCTCCCGTAGCTTGCATATTCATATCCTTAGCATCATGAGCATACATTTACATTTTACACCGTTTGCATTGCATTTGCATACTGCATGGTTTCTGTTCTCTCTCTAGTGTGGAGCAAGAATTGTTACAAGACGTAATCTGGGGCAGTTATCTCAAGATCTTTTGAATTTATGTGAGAGTTTGAAGACACTGGGGAAATTCTGGATGCCAAGTCTTCTGTAAAATACTCTAAAGACGATCGTTTCATAGATGATACAGTATGACACAATTGAGGAGTAAGGAATGTTTGTTCACTCATGATAATCAGTATGCAACTGTTGAGCGCGTTAGCTTGAAGCATTGACTTATTTCTCAGGGAATGTCTGGTATTTATTTTACCAGCAGGGCATTGGAAGTTTATTTCTTCCCCTGGCATAAGATTTTCTTTCATGCCGACGAGGTTTCCTCGTGAGGAGTTGGTATTCTCCACAGTCAAAGTCCAATTTTCATCGGAATATCTTCCCAACACGGTCGTCATACTATACCTGGGGCATAATTTTGCTTATTATGATCTAATTCTCCAGCAAAGTCTCTCCTTAGCAGAGCATTGCCAAATATGTTTCTCAGTCAGTCCAGAAGGTTGACACATCCCCAGCTGAGTTAGAGCAGATGATACCCCCAGTAGAACTTCAAGGCTATTTGAATCATTCGGATCCCCAAGCGGATTCATCTTTCCACAGCAAAGTATTCCCAACAGGCAGCTGAAGGCCTTGCTTCCCCACAGAGCTTAGAATGTCAGAATTCGTTCCCAGCAAGAGTTTGATGAAGCATCTTCCCCATCCAAGTATGAATATGATTCTTCCCCACAGAGTTCATATTTGATTTTTCACTTCTGTCAGTGAAATATTCCCCAGCGAAGTTGCCAATTTATTTTCGGTCAACATGATGATACAGTCAGGTATTCATCCCCGTCAGGTGTCCAGGCCTTTCAACTTGTCTTCTCCTGCAGAGTTGTAACTTTTGTGGCCAATCAGGCATTTGTTTGTTGCTCGTCTGTAATCTCCAGCACTCGTTTGTGCTCCAACCTTGATGATGCTCGTCTGCATTTCTCAACACTCGTCTGTGTTTGATATTTGATACCTTATTGATGCTTGTCTGCATTTCTTAACACTCATCTGTGTTATCCCTGAGCAGAGTATTCCCCAGCAGTGACATATTATTGATGCTCGTCTGCACTTCTTAACACTCGTCTGTGTTATCTTCCGGCTTGCTCGTTTGCTTTCCCCAACAGTGGTCCATGATTACCTTGATATTGCTCGTCTGCAAGCTCCAACACTCGTCTGTGTTTGATATATAATCTCTGCTTTCTGCTCGTCTGCAGTTCTCAACACTCGTCTGTGTTTGGAAGCCAATACCTGTTGGATACTCGTCTGTATCATCTCCAGCACTCGTCTGTATTATCACTTTGCTATTGCTCGTCTGCATTTTCCAGCACTCGTCTGTGTTTGGTATATGATTTCTGTTGTTTCCCGTCTGCAAATTCCAATACTCGTCTGTGTTGGGTATCCATATTTGCTGCTTTTCCCTAGTGAAGTCGCCAACACTCATCTGTGTTTGATATTTGATGTTTGATCTTTGCTCGTCTGCAACTTCCCAACACTCGTCTGTGTTGGATGGGTGATAATCTTTGATGTTTGCTCGTCTGCATTCTCCGGCACTCGTCTGTGTTTGTTTGAAGCTCGTCTGCTTTTTATCCCCAAAGGTCATCTGTGTTCTGAAGCTCGTCTACTTTGCTTGGATACTCGTCTGTATCATTCCCAGCACTCGTTTGTGATAGGCTTACGTCTGTATGTGAGGATTTACTTATTATCCTATTATTATTTCTCTATTGTTGCTTCAAATGCTCATCTGTGTTTGAATTTCTGGTATTCGTCTATACCAATTTTTGATACTCGTCTGTATCATTGCCTGAAGCGCTCGTCTGTGTTTCTCAGATCATTGTCTGATACTCGTTGTCGCTCCCAAAGATTTGCATCCCGGTACAAGCGCGAACGGACGGTGAAAGAGAGAGAGAACACACAGAAGTGAACTCAGAAAGACAAGAGTCGCCAGCTAGGCATTTTTATCCCGAGGGATAGGTAATGCTGCATAAACCTGGGAAAAAGATATGGATAAGACGGTTGCGAACCAGAGAGACTGAGAAAGGGGGTTGGTTACAACCTGGGAAGGTATTAGCACCCAGATTGTCCGTCGTACTCGACGGGATCCACGCTTGAAAGATTTGTGTTTTAAAGGGGTAGTGTCAGTGCAATTTGTGTATGAAAGAGCTGGAAAAGGATGTACAGGTGTCAGTGTAAGAGAAGTGAAGTGTATAAGCAAAGTGTCAGTGTAAGAAATGAATGAAGTGCTCAAGATCAATGAGGCTAAAAGAATGGTGCTGGAAAGAGGGGGAATATACAGAGACTTTTGTTCGATAACAGTTAAGTTATGCCTACGTATCCTCTCGTGCAATGAGGAAGTCAGAACACCGTAGTTCGACCCAAAGAGACTGAAAGGTGAATTGACTGATGAACTGCTTACTTGTCTATGCTCAAGTGTATGACCTGTCTGGCTCAGGTGCAAACTGTCTTGCATTAGACGGAAGAAGCAAGTTCTCGTTTATGAGTGAATGAAATGAGAAAAGAATCCCGGAGGAGACGATTATTGTTTGTTTTTGAGTTTTCAGTCTTTTATTGCTTTTGAAAGTTTGTCGTAAGCTAATAAGCTTGAGTCTAAACCAATGGATTTAGTAAACTCATCACATCTTCCCTCTGATTAGGGGTAATGAGAGTACCTTAAGTGTGAAGTCAGCTTCTCACACTTAATCGCCTTTGATACAGGATCAAGATCACTAACCCACTTGTGATTATTTATATGTTTTTTGGTATTTTTGTTTAGTGTTAAGTAATGAGATTAAGCCATAATCAGGGACTAAACAGACTCATTACAACATCCTAATAGAAGGATAATAGATGAGAATGTTTAAGCTGAGGAAAGCTCCTCAACTTAATCCATGATTAGGGATTAAACCCATGACAAAACAAAGCCTTTGTTAAGTGGATTTTATTTAATGATAAGATGAAGAAGTGATTTTTATGTTTTGTAAGACAACTTGAGGGGGACTTGTCCGTTAACACTAGGGTTAGTCCTTCTTAACCAATTAAGGAAGAATTAGAACCCTAATGCAAGGCCCAAGTTACAAGCTTGATGTCTTGATGATTATTATATGAATTAATTAAAGGATTTAAACACATTAAGGGTTTAACACTTAGGATTAAAGTTATACACTCCATCCTAATAGAAGGATGCAAGCATAAGCTTAATCACAAAGCCTTAAAGCCTTTAGGGTTTAGTCCTTGATTATGAGATGAGAAGAGAAGACTCAATGAGACACAAAGGTAAAATCTAAATGGGGAACTAATCAAAACCCTAATCATTGTCATGCTTGGTTGTTCCTAAGGTTTGTGAGGTTTACAAGAGAAATCTTCAGAGGAACCACCAGGAAGCAGATGAAAGGAGCAGAGAAAAGCAAAGTAACTTGCTTCATTCAAGAAGACAAGTCACCTGAAGAAAGAAAGTAAGATAAAGAAGAATGAGCAAGCTCAATCTCAAACACAAGCCAAAATGCAGAAATGATGCATAAGAGGGATGAAAATAAATTGTGAGAAGTGAAGGCAAATTCACTTCTCAAAGTTACTTACCACCTGAAAAGTTAATGAAAGGAATGCAATACAATGCAAGATGAGATGAAATGACATGATGCAAACCAAAACCAGAAGCATGAATGTGATGCTAATGATGCTATGATATGATGCAAACATGAATCAAGGTATGAGGATGATCATATGAACATATGGATGCAAGAGAAGCATGCTTAGAACCATGATCATACATGAAAAGTTATGAAGTGCAAATGGCATACAACATGGCAAATGCAAGATGCAATGATCAATCATGTTTCTAATATGTCTTAAGATGTCTAATGAATCAAATGGATGCACAAAATGTCATGGCAAGTCATGGTATGCAAGCAAATGCAAGATGGGTGCAAAAGGAAGCCCAAATTAGGGTTTATGATCAATGCACCAAACAAAAACCAAAATCAGAAGCAAACATCAAGATAAAAAATTGAAAATTCATCAAGGGGAACCCTAAACCTATACAAACTCACTGCCCAAAGGAGAGGTTCTAACTCTTAACCCAATTAGGGTTATGAATTTCCTAAGATTTCTAGGGTTTTAAGGCACCTTGACAAGAAAAATGTCAAACAAATTGAAAATGCAAAATCAAATCAAGCCAAATTAATCCTACAAACTACATGATATGTAAGACACAATGCAAAAAGAATCAAAGTCCAACTCTCAAAGACTAGGCAGAAATGAATTTTCAAAGATTGGATCCAAATAATGCCTTGAAAAAGAATTAATTCCATGGAAAATTGTCAAAATGCATTAAGATCAAAAAAGATATTTGGTTTGAGGGTTGGACAATGTTTCTAAATGATTCTAAAGGTTTCATGAATTTTTTTGTGATTTTTAAATACCTAAAAGCATTTTTAATTAATTAATTCTCATTAATTAATTAAAAATAAACTTTTAAATGATTTAAAAATATTTTTTGAAGCAAAAAATAAAAATAAAAATGTTTTTGGTTTCTGAAAATTCATAAAATTTTGTACAAAAATTTTCAGAATTTTTAAAATTGTTTTACTATTTTAAAATAAATGGACAAAACAAATGAAATAAAATACAAAATAAAATGAATTAAACTGAAAAATATGAAAGTATGCAAGATCAAGGGCCAGAATTCAAACATACACGCGCGGGAGTTGACTGGCGCGCGCATCTGGACGGCCAGAATTCAAATCTCCCTAATTAATGTCATTAACCCTAATCTTGCCCTAATCACTTTCAGGCGACCGGAACACTGTTCCGGTCGTCTTCTCCGGCAAGCCCAAAACTCTAACTCTCTCTACACGCAATGAAAATGAAATCTAACTGCCCAGAACTCATCCCCATTCAAAGACGAATCAAACTCCTCAATCAAACATCATTTTTCATTCATCAATCAGCCAAATCGAATCAAAACATTTTTAGGGCAAAAAGTTTCAGAGCATTCATACATCCTGGTTTCTCAACCATTTTCAAAAGTAAACACATATTCATGATCAGGGGAGTGCATAGAAGCTTTTAAGAACTTAAAATGAAGTTTCTGGAAAAAAAGTTTGAGATGGCTACCTGAACTGAAGCTTTAGTTTCTGGTACTTTCTGGCTGGTTTCTTGCTTGCAATCAACTCCCCTTGACCTCCTGAGAAGCTTTCAATGCTTGTTTGAAGTTTATAATGGATGGTTTGAGAGATGGCAGAAGTTCTATTCAAGGGAAGGTGGTGATCGTGTTTTTGATTCTTTTAGTTTCAGGCTATGGTGACGGTTGCTTTGTGATCAGGGAAGTGTGTTGAGTTGATTTGTGAAGTTGGTTTTTGTGTTTGCAGCTTGTACTGGGAGTTTTCGAATGCTTTTGCAAGATGGTGTGAAAATGAGAATGCTGTGTTGGAGAGTGCTCCAGGCTTGTGTTGTATGTGTTTTGGCTTGCCTTTTGTTTGCATAACTATTGTGATAGGTCAGATGAGTTGATGTGTGCTTTTGTGATAGGTATGGCTCAAGTTGCCAAAATGTCAAAGTTGTGTAAGAGAGGCATGGGCTACTTGCTAGCCAAGGACAAAAGGTGTGTCCTGCGCAGCATGATGTGGGGAGAACCCTAGGATTGATCATGAAGTCAGCAAGCAAGTGGATTCATACTTGAGTGAGTTTTTGCAACTTGCCTTACTTTTGCTTCTTATGAGATATCTTGCTCCATAAGCCATAAAAATGAGTGATCTTTGGGTGCAATCTGACTTTTAGGTCTTGGTACATGCTTGTATGAAGATTAGAAGTGTATTTGATAGCTCAATTTGCCTTGACAAGTGAATTTGCAACTTTGCCTTTTTGGTAGAAACCTTGAAATTTTGTGATTTTTGCCAACTTTGACAAGCCATAACTTTTGATCAAAAATGAATTAGGTCATGTTCTTGTACTTTTTGAAAAGGGAATGATCCATTCTTCAACTTTCATGACCAAAGTTTTTCCATTTGAAGCATTTTTGAATCAAAAAGTAAAGGTTGAAAAAGTTTCCTAAAATGGCAATTTCATTAAAAGTCAAACTTTCCCAAAAAGTCAACTTTGCAAAAGACTTGAAATTCTTCAATTTTGTGAACTTCCAACATCTTCCATGATCAAATAAAGATCATATACGATCAAAATGATGAAGAATACCCTTTGGTTGGGTCATTGGGGGCCTTAGATCCCCTGATTTTACACTAACTTGCTTGAAAAGTCAACCCTTGATCAGATGACTTCCCCATGGAATTTCTTCATGAAAATTGATATGCATACTCCTTATATCATATAGAGACCAATAGAAACAAGAATGACCAAATGATTTGGAGTTGTGGCCTCTGAAACCAAAACCTTAATTCTAGGTCAACTGTGCAGTCAAGCCTGGCTCTGCTTCCATACCATTCTCAGTTCTTGTGATTTTTTGACATTCTTGACTTTGAGAGGATATAATATGATGATTGAACATACATGGATCCCTTTGAAGTGATTGATGATCTTTGGAGTGGCTCAAGAAGCTCTTGGATTGCTCAGATCACAAACCCTAGATGCAGATGAATTTGAATCAATGCAGTGAAACAAAAATGTGGTATGAGATGCTATGATTGAGTTTATGCATATGAAATGATCACAAGTCATGGTGTGAATCGGTGAGGGAAAATTTGGGGTGTTTACAGCTGCCCCTATTCAAACATGAGTTAGCTGTGCAGGATGTAAGTGACGGCTTAACAGGCAAACAAGATAACTTGTGGTTGAATACCAAAGACAGTCCAAAATTTGCACTCACAGAATGAAGAAGAAAAGGGATATAGATTGTAAAAGAAAATAAAGTATAATATAAAGTGTGGGCGACGGAGGACGGCCGGCGAGCAGAGGACGACTGCTGGGGAAATAGCAATGACGGGGACGGCCGACACGCTGGGAAAAGTGCGGGAAATAAAGCGATGATGGGGACGGCCGACATGTTGGGGATAAAAGGGGTTATGATGGGGACGACCATCAAGTAAAGCTGTAAGATTCTCTGGGGATTAATGAAAAATGATGGGGACGACCATCAAGTTCATAAAGTAAAGTAACCAACGATGGGGACGGCCATCGGGCTAAACTGATGAAGGACGATCATCAGGGAAAGGAAAAGGGACCACGACGGGGACGGCCATCGGGTTAAAGAATAAATGAAATAATGATGAGGGATGGTTATCAAAGGTGAAGGACGATCACCTAGCAGGGGACAGCTGCTCTAAAAGGGTTAAGATGAGGGACGGTCATCTAAGGTGAAGGACGATCACCTGGCAGGGTACGGCTGCCGAAAATATCGCGACATAGGACGAATGCCGGATAAAAGGTCAACGATGGGGACGGCCATCGGACGAGCATGATGAAGGACGATCATCAAGAGGTGAAGGACGATCACCTAGCAGGGGACGGCTGCTCTCAAGGTTTATCATGACATAGGACGAATGTCAGATAACAAATCAACGATGGGGACGGCCATCGGATAAAAATGATGAAGGACGATCATCAGAAGGTGAAGGACGATCACCTAGCAGGGGACGACTCCTAAATATCACGACATAGGACGAATGTCGGATAGAAAAGATCAACGATGGGGGCGGCCATCGGATGAGCATGATGAAGGACGATCATCAAGAGGTGAAGGACGATCACCTAGCAGGGTACGGCTGCTCTCAAGGTTTATCATGACGTAGGACGAACGTCAGATAACAAAAGAAGTTTTGCTTTACTGGGGAATAGTAAACACGGACGAGTGTTTATATCCAAAAGAAAATAGAAGGTATAAGTGTTTGGTGTTGTGTATAGATTAAAGATGCGGACGAGCATCCTTAAGACTATGATACGGACGAGTATCAGGTAGAAACGAGTACTGACACATGTTTAGAGATGATGATACGGACGAGTATCAACCGGTTAACAAGGAACACGGGCGAGTGTTGATTCTGAGGGGATTCTTCTGGGGAATAGTAGACACAGACGAGTGTCTAAATTCAGAAAGACAAGAGTATTTGACACGTGTATGGATTAAAGATGCGGACGAGCATCCTTAAGACTATGATACGGACGAGTATCAAGTAGAAACAAACGCTAGACGCATGTTCTGAGATGATGGTACGGACGAGTACCAACTGGTTAACAAAGAACACGGACGAGTGTCGAATCTGCGGGGATATAAATGGTGTATACAAGATACGGACGAGTATCTGTATAAGTAAAACAACTATGAGTAGTGTATATTTGAGTGTTCAACCTGCTGGAGAGAGTGACACGGACGAATGTCAAAAGGAGAACAGTATGATATAAACAAGTATATGCTTTACAAAGTGTTTAGGTAGATATACTGGGGTGGTGACACGGACGGGTGTCAAGAAAGTTATATACGTATCTGTGAGTGCAAAGGGGACACTTTGGCTTTCTGCTGGGGATATGACACGGACGGGTGTCAAGAAGTCTCTGTAATATGGATGGTCTGTTTGTAAAGAGTGCTCGGGCGACTTTACTGGGGAATGATGACACGGACGGGTGTCAAAAGGGGTGTGTATTCGTATTGGTGAATGTGAGGCAACTGCTTTAGCTCTTTGCTGGGGAGTCTGGGGAGTATTCTGTATACTGTTGGCAGATTGCCGTTATTCACAGGTATTTGGTTCAAACCATGGCTTACGTTTATGCAACATGTTTGATTTTTGCCGTAATGCTCCGTATTAGGCGGAATGCTACGCTTTGTGGGGTGAATATGGTGCGAATGCTATGATTATGCAAAAGATACCGATCCGGGATTCGGATCCTGTTGTGAAGATCTCTGGTTGATCCGTTTGAAGTGGACATCCCAGCTGGGGATGAGATCATCGGTATATCTGATGAGATGATTCTGCTTGGGGAAATGGGTCAATGATAGACCTATTCCCGTAAATGAAGGACCCAGCTGGGGTTTGTAGAAGCTTTCGTCACTCTGTTGTGATTCCTTCATGTGTTGCTCTTCTGGATAGAGGCTGAGACTCTGTGGGGAAGTGGTTCCCTGGCTTTTATGCTTAGCTGAGGAAGAATTATCGGCACCTCGGCTGGGGAGAAAATAACAAGTGGCACCTCAGCTGGGGAGAAAACACTTTGGGTGTTAAGACTGAGTGTTGATTTGCCAGGTTGCCGGGATGAAACTTTCATGCCTCATGTCGTGCTTTGGATACCTGCAATCCTGCCAAGATAGAAACGTACAAGTAATCCCGAGGTATCCCTTACTGGATTCCATCATAGGAGTCTAGACGCTCCTGGGAGTAAACATATTTCCTGCAAGCACGTATTTAAGAGAAGCATCTGTATTTATGCAATCAGCATCTTAAGGACATCGGACATTTTGCAAATGAAAATAAAATGTACGAGACAAAACATGACTGAAAATCTGATTTTATTGATTTATATGCCCTGAATTTGGCGAGATACAGTCGGAGAAACAGATCCCCTAAAATGAGGAGATTGTTACAAATTGAGAAACAAAATGTTGGCCATGTTGACGACGCTTCAAGGAGCTTCCCTTGGCTATGAATCGTATGACATTTGACGTTCTTCTCGTCTTGCTTTCTGAAGAAGGTTGATTCTGAAAGAGGCTTGATCCTTTCGAAGCTTACCAAGTTGTAGGCGATACAGACGAATTCAGAACGCAGTTGTTCGCTTATTCCCTTATTTTGCATGGATCGCCCTTTCGGGTTTTCAATCCATCGGGATACCCTTTTTTGCCTGAGTTGTCCAATGCGGCTTTTCAACTCAGCGGGTGTACATTTTTTGCTTATTTTCCCTTATTTTTTCCCGAGTCTTTTATTCTGTTTTTGACTCGCCGGGATGCCCTATTTTTGCCTGGACTTACATTCTGTTTTTGTGTCCAGCGGGTCATTTTTTATGCGAAGTATTTTTTAACTGCATCTGAATTCACAGGGGACGGGAAGTCTTCACCATCCATAGTGCCGAGCATCAGTGCTCCACCAGAGAAAACTTTCTTTACCACGAATGGTCCTTCATAGTTTGGAGTCCATTTGCCCCTGTGGTCTGTATGAGGAGGGAGGATTCTCTTCAGCACAAGATCTCCCACTTGGTACTCTCGGAGCCTGACTTTCTGATCGAAGGCTTTCTTCATTCTTTGCTGATACAACTGCCCATGGCAGATTGCAGCCAATCTTTTCTCTTCAATCAGACTCAGTTGCTCGTATCGGAATCGGACCCATTCTGCTTCGTTCAGCTTAACATCCATCAGTACCCGCAGGGAGGGTAGTTCAACTTCAACAGGTAGGACTGCCTCCATACCATACACAAGCTGATAAGGTGTTGCCCCAGTGGATGTTCTGATTGACATGCGGTACCCATGTAAGGCAAATGGTAGCATCTCATGCCAGTCTTTGTAGGTGACTACCATCTTCTGAACAATCTTCTTGATATTCTTATTAGCCGCCTCAACAGCGCCATTCATCTTTGGCCTGTAAGGAGAAGAATTGTGGTGTTGGATCTTGAAGTCCCGGCACAGCTCTGCCATCATTTTATTGTTCAAGTTGGAACCATTATTAGTAATGATTCGCTCGGGAACTCCGTATCGACAGATGATATCTCTCTTCAGAAATCGGGCTACCACTTGCCTTGTAACATTGGCATAGGAGGCTGCTTCGACCCACTTGGTAAAATAGTCAATGGCTACCAGGATGAATCTGTGGCCATTTGAAGCAGTCGGTTCAATTTTGCCAATCATATCAATGCCCCACATGGAAAAGGGCCAGGGCGAAGACATCACATTCAAAGGATTGGGAGGCACATGCACCTTATCCGCATAGATCTGGCATTTATGGCATTTTCTGGCATAGGCACAACAGTCGGCATCCATTGTGATCCAGTAATAGCCTGATCTTAGCAACTTTTTCGCCATTGCATGTCCTCCTGCATGGGTACCAAAGGATCCTTCATGCACCTCGTGCATCAACAAGTCTGCTTCTGTTCTATCAACGCATCTGAGGAGTACCATATCAAAGTTTCTTTTGTACAAGGAACCATCAGCATTCAGAAAGAAACTACCAGCAAGCCTTCTTAAAGTCTTCTTATCATTGGAAGATGCCCCAGGTGGGTATGTCTGATCCTCCAAGAAGCACTTAATGTCATGGAACCAAGGCTTATCATCTTTGACAACGTCTGCTGTAAATACATATGTTGGTCTGTCGAGTCTGGACACTGAAATCCGAGGCACAAAGTTGGCAGCTTGAACTTTGATCATGGATGAAATGGTAGCCAGAGCATCTGCAAACTGATTTTCATCTCGAGGGATATACTCAAGCTTGACCGTTGTGAAGAAAGTCAGTAACCTTCTTGTATAATCCCTGTAAGGTATCAGATGATCCTGGTGGGTGTACCATTTGTCGTTGGTTTGATTAACTACCAGAGCTGAATCTCCGAATACAGTCAATGTCTTGATCCTGAGGTCAATGGCTTCCTCCAGACCCATAATGCAAGCTTCGTATTCAGCTTCGTTGTTAGTGCAGTTGAAGGTGAGCTTTGCCGAAAAGGCATGTGAACTCCCTTAGGTGTAATGAGCACTGCACCAACACCACGACCATTCATATTAACAGCCCCATCAAACATCATAGTCCATTCTTCTTCCGGGTCAGGCCCTTCAGTGCGAATAGGCTCTTCATGATCTTTTGCTTTTATGAACATGATGTTCTCATCTGGGAAGTCAAATCTCATAGGCTGGTAATCATCAATAGGTTGCTCAACAAGATAATCAGACAATACACTGCCCTTGATGGCTTTCTGAGATGTGTACTGGATATCATATTCTGTGAGGATCATTTGCCATCTTGCAACCCGTCCGGTAAGAGCTGGCTTCTCGAAAATGTACTTAACTGGGTCCATTTTGGATATCAATAAAGTAGTGTGGGTCAACATATACTGTCTCAGTCGGCGAGCAGCCCATGCTAAAGCACATCAAGTTTTCTCGAGCAGTGAATAACGTTGTTCACAGTCGGTAAACTTTTTGCTCAGGTAGTATATTGCATACTCTTTTCGACCAGACTCGTCATGCTGGCCCGGCACACACCCCATTGACTCCTCTAATACTGTTAAGTACATGATAAGAGGTCTTCCTTCAACTGGAGGCATAAGGATTGGTGGTTCTTGTAAGTACTCCTTGATCTTGTCAAAAGCCCTCTGGCAGTCTTCGTTCCACCTGACCGTTTGTTCTTTTCTTAACAGCTTGAACAAGGGTTCACAGGTTGCAGTAAGGTGAGATATGAACCTTGAAATGTAGTTCAATCTACCTAGAAACCCTCGAACTTCTTTTTCAGACTTTGGTGCAGGCATTTCTTGAATGGCTTTGACTTTATCAGGGTCAACCTCAATCCCTTTCTCGCTTACAATAAAGCCCAGCAGCTTACCAGATCGCACCCCGAATGTGCACTTGTTGGGGTTCAATTTCAGTTGGTATTTCCTCAGACGCTTGAATAACTTCAAGAGATTTACCAGGTGGTCTTCTTCTGTGAGGGACTTGGCAATCATGTCATCCACATAACACTCGATTTCCTTATGGATCATATCGTGGAATAATGTTACCATAGCCCGTTGATATGTTGCACCTGCATTCTTCAATCCGAACGACATCACCTTATAACAGAACGTGCCCCAGGGTGTGATGAAAGTTGTCTTCTCCATGTCTTCAGGTGACATTTTGATCTGATTGTATCCTGAAAATCCGTCCATGAAGGAGAATACCGAGAACTGAGCCGTGTTATCCACCAATACATCGATGTGAGGTAATGGGAAATCATCTTTCGGGCTGGCTCTGTTCAGATCCCTGTAGTCAACACACATTCTTACTTTGCCGTCCTTTTTAGGCACAGGTACTATATTAGCAACCCACGGCGGGTAGCTAGTCACAGCAAGGAATCCGGCGTCCCACTGCTTTTGTACCTCTTCTTTGATTTTCATTGCCATATCTGGGCGAGTACGGCGTAGCTTCTGCTTAACTGGTGGGCAGTCTTCTCTTAAAGGCAGCTTGTGCATAACGATATCGGTGTCCAACCCTGGCATATCTTGATAAGACCAAGCAAACACATCCACATACTCCTAAAGTAGGTCAATCAGTTGTCTCTTCACTGAGTCTTGTAAGCAGGCCCCGATCTTAACCTCTTTCACGTCTTCATCTGTACCAAGATTAATCGTTTCGACCTCCTCCCGATGAGGGGTGATAACCTTTTCCTCTTGTCTCAACAACCTGGCTAGCTCTTCAGGAAGCTCATATTCTTCTTCAACCCCTTCATCAGCTTGATTGATTGGATTGTCAAAGTCATACGAAGTCATAGCCGTGCTGTTGTCGGTGCGGTCTGGAAGGCACTTTCTACAAGGGTTCAGTTTGTTCATTTTAGTGATTGATTTTAATCTTGTTTAGAAAAGTGAAATGAAGTTGTCATTTTGAAAACATTGCAATTTATTTTTGTACAAAAAGAAAAATGGAAAAACAGTGAGCGGAAAAGAAAAAAAAAACTCATTTGCAAAAGATGTCTGATTATCATTGATTGATCTGTTTGCACAAAATTACAGATGGCCCGATTACAAAATGAGTCTTGTCATCTTGGGCAAGATGCAAGACTTGATGCATGCTTAAAATATACAGGAAATTATAATTACTCTGCAGGAGTATCCCTTATAATTTCCTGGGAAGACCAGTTTGAGATACGGCTCCTCGGGATCCTTGGACGTATCCAGCTCTCCAGGTTGCGCTCATCTTCCGACTCGTCTTCCAAGTTGTTTACAGCATCAGGGGTGAGCATTCCCCCACTAACAAAACTGGGCTTCTTAGCAGCCTCTGCTTGATCTTGTTGAGTTGGTTTGTAACCCAACCCAAATCTGTCCTCTTTCTTTTCCACGGGCAACAGCTTGCCCCAGCCTTGAGCGGTTCCTTCTTCAACAACCTTTCGGGCTTGCTGATAAGATGTCATTGAGGTTCCAGGTACAGTGGATGCTTCATTTATGTTCAAGGCCTCAAACCCTTGACTCATAGTTTCGTGGATCTCCCCATCCATCTCAATGTATTTGTATGTAGCCAGATGGCTAACAAAGATATCTTCCTCTCCACAAATAGTAACGACTTGGCCTTCCCACTCGAATTTTAACTTCTGGTGAAGGGTAGACGTAACTGCGCCAGCGGTATGAATCCAAGGTCTACCCAACAAACAGCTGTAGGCCGGCTGAATGTCCATCACGTAGAAGGTCGTTTTGAAAGTTTGTGGGCCAATCGTTATAGGCAACTCAATTTCTCCCAGAACTGATCTCTTAGAACCGTCAAAGGCTCTTACTACCAAGTTGCTGGGGCGTAATGCCAATCCTTCATACTCCAGCTTCACAAGGGCTTTCTTAGGTAGGACATTGAGGGATGACCCCGTGTCCACCAATACATGGGAAAGAACTGCACCCTTACACTCCAGGGTAATGTGCAAAGCCTTGTTGTGATTGCGGCCTTCTGTTGTCAGATCAGTGTTGGTAAATCCTAGTCCATGACTAGCGTTAACATTTCCAACTACGGCCTCTAATTGATTGACAGTAATCTCCTCTGGCACATAGGCTGCGTGCCAGACTTTTAGTAGTGCGTTCCGATGGGCCTCGGAGCACATTAGCAATGATAAAATGGAGATCTTGGAAGGTGTCTGGTGAAGCTGGTCCACTATCTTGTAATCACTCTTCTTGATGATTCTCATGAATTCATCAACCTCTTGATCAAAAGGGGTTTTTAAATCTTCTTTAGCAACTTGTTCTTCTTGCACCATGCTCTTCCCTTTTGCCTTGGCAGCAGCTTCTGCTTCAGCAGTGGGTCTTGGAATTTGTGGGGCAAAAAGACGTCCGCTTCGAGTGAAGCCTCCGCCTCCTCCCACATTGTCTATTTGTGGTGAAGAAGTCGATGATTCAAGAGTGATTTTCTGCCCTTCGCAGTATAGATCAGAGCCATAATGCCAAGGAATGGCATTACTGCTTTCATATGGAACGGGCCCAGGTACCGTGATGGTAACCGGGCTGACTGCAGCAGAGGAGGGTGTTGCAATAGTATGTGGTTTATAGTAGATAGTGACCGGTGATATGGCAGGAGATGCCACTGCTTGTTGTTGAAAATTGTTGTTCGGAGGAATACTTAACGGATCATAATAAATAGTGATTGCTGAGATATTTGCTGGTGTTGTAGGAGAAGATTCTGAATAGAGGGATGCTGATGTTGTAGAAGGAGTGTTTGCTGATGTTTGACTTGTTGAAGTGATATTTGAAACATTTGTTGATGAAACTGAAGAATTGTTTGGAATAATTGTTGTTGCAGTTGTAGGAGATTCTGGAACTGTTGTTGGAGAGATTGCTGGATTTGAAGGTATTGATGTTGTGATTTGAAGTAGACCATTCTGGATAAGGTTGTCTATGCCGCTTCTCAAGTTATCACATCCATTCACTGAAATGTTGCAATAACCGCACCCAAGTTCACACCCAGGGAATATCTGACATTCAAGGAGTTGAGCTTTAATCTCTACCAGGGGTGTCCGGATCTGCCCAACACTGGTTATTAAGAAAGACGGCATATCTTCCTCAATAGCATTAATTCTGGGCCCTCCATGGTTGGGCATAGGCTTTTTGTTAACATTTGGCGGGGGTGCAAAGTTTAGAGCTTTAGAATCTACCAGGTCTTGCACCTTCATCTGTAAAGCCCTACACTTCTCTGTGCTGTGGCCAGGTGCGTTAGAATGAAAAACGCATTTGGCGTTGGCGTCGTAATTTCTTGGCAAACTGGAAGGATCTGGTGGTGCCAACGTCCTTAACTCAACCAGGTTGAGCTTCAGGAGTTGTGGCAGTAAAGCGGCATAAGGCATAGGGATCGGATCGATCACCCTATTGGCCTGAGATGGTCTCTGTTGGAATGGTCTTTGCTGGCTGTTGTTGTTGTTGTTGTAGTTTCTCTGAGGAGGATACTGAGTTTGTTGTTGGTAATGGGTTTGTTGTTGTGGTTGATATACTGGTTGCTGAGGAAGTGGAGAGGGAATGGTGACTGCCGCCACTGACCTATGAACATATTGTGGTCTGCCCCTGCTGGCCTGAATAGCATTGGTCTCACCAGTTCTTCTTGGACCTACAAAAGGTTTTCTGGGGTTGCTGGACGAGCTCGCACCATTGTCAGAAATCTTGCCCATATTTAATAGGCTCTCAATTCTTTCCCCGGCTATGACTACGTCAGCGAAGCTAGTGGAAGAAAAGGCAGCTAGCCTGTCAATGTATGTCCCTTGGAGGGTGTTCATAAACATATCAGCCATTTCCCTCTCCGACATGGGTGGCTGGACAGCAGCAGCAAGCTGTCTCCACCTCTGAGCGTACTCCCGGAAGCTTTCCCTGGATGATTGAGACATTCCCATCAGGAGGGTCCTGTTGGGAGCCATATCCAAGTTGTACTGGTATTGTCTGATAAAGGCCTCAGCCAGGTCCTTCCAGCATCTAATGGTTGCTCTAGTCAAGTGAGAGTACCATTCCCTTGAATCTCCTGTTAAGCTATCTTCAAAATAAAACATCCATAGCTTTTCATCCATGGTATATGCCTTCAGCCTCCCCAGAAAGGATTGTAAATGGATTCGGGGATAGGAAGTTTCGTTGTACTTCTCAAAGCACGGAGGTTTAAACTTGTGGGGAATCCTGACCCCGTCCACTAAACCCATGTCCATAACATCAAAGCCCAAGGAATTCTGGGACTCCAAGGATCTCAATTTTTCAGCAATTTAATCTAGCCTCCTGTCATAGGCTTCCTCCCTAGCTCCCATCACAGTAAATTGATCTTCCTGGGGGTCTTCTTGTAGTACTCTGCCTGCAGTGGCATTCCCTTGCACATTAGCAAGGATGTTGATCTCTGGATGAAGGTGGGGCCCATACACTGGAGGATTAACATGAGGCTGAACCCTCTCATTGTTGCTCGTTCCCCCAGTCCCTAGATGGGGTTCCTCCTGGGTCTTCCTTTCTACTAGTGCCCTTAATCTCTCTTGGCTCTGTGCCAATCCATTCATCACCTTCATAAACTGGGTCACCTGATTTCTCATCTCCAGTCTCTCATTGGCCATTTGAGTCCTGACCTCTGTAAGGTCCTGCTGTACTTGGTCCATTTGTATGCCCGGAAGGTTGTTGCGGGTGGGATATCTGTGTGGACGGTTGAGTGGGAACACCCGACGTCGAGCAATAGTTCCTGAATCACAACAGAGTTAGTAACAACAAAACAAAAACCTACAAAACAAAACAAAAGTTAGTATGCAATGCAGTATGCCTATTTGTTTCCAAGGTATCCGGCTTGGCATATGGTTTTGACCTTTCCAGACCCCTGAGGAAGGTGCTTTGATGTTGCTTGAGAGAAAAAGAAACCCAGATAAAACAAACTAATGAATATATTACAAATGGAGAAACATACATAGCTTGTTCTTTTACAATACATGCCCTCTGAGGGGTCAAAATACAACATAAAATAAAAGTACATGAAATGAAAACAACAACAAGCAAAAGTCAGACACCAAGACCAAACTCATCCTCCTGGACTTCCTTCAAAAGTGCTTCAGTCACAGGATTAGCTGGATGCTCTGTGAGGTTCCTGATGAGAAGATTCCTGGTGGCAATAGCTGTAGTTAGCTTCTTGTGTCTGTCCTGGTCCTTTGACCTCTTTACACCAGCCTTGAGCTTCAGCTCTGAGATCTCCCTCTGGGCTGCTTGCAGGGCTTCCTGTTGCTCCTTTGCATTAGCCTCCAACTGCTCAATCTTGTCCTGGGTTCTCTTATCCTCCTGAGTGCGAGCTTCAGTGATCCTGACCCACCTAGCTTGGCTCTCCTTCAGATAGAGATCAGTCCTAGCTTTCTGGAACTGAGCCTCCTTACAGGCATTCTTCAAAATCTGCTCTCCAGCCCTGGACTTCCTGATGTAGTCCTCTGACTTCTCAATCCTGGCTAGATGCTCCACCTTTAGCTTTTCTAACCTTTCAATGTCCAGACGACCATCACTCCTCTCCCAGAGGGTCTTCTGTAGAGCCTGAGTCAGATTCTCATTTCTCTCTTTTAGCTTCTCAAACTCCTCCAGACTGACAGTTGCTGGAGGTGGTACTGTGGATGGCCCAGGTACATCTTCAATGGTGAAGGGCATCCCAGAAATTTGAGCCCTGGCATGAGACCACTCATAGTACTGAGCTGAGGCCACATTGTTGCATCTCCCAAGAATGGTTACCCCTTTAGTCTGGACATTGTCCCAAGCCCAGGATGCTTGCCTGACAATAGCCAGATTAGGCTTGTTCTCACAATAAAGAGTCTCAGCTAGATCCTGTACTCTAGGAGGGTGGACCAATGCATAGCCCAGTTGTCTTTTGAATAGCAGAGGGTTGTAGTTGATGCAACCCTTCACTCCTATCAGGGGCACATTAGGGAACTGCCCACAACTGGTAATGATGTCTCTGCCCTTAGTGCTCTGAGTGCACCACCTGATATCATCTGAGGTTAAAGCAACAAGCCTCCTAGCCCAGTTCTTATGCTGGTGAGGGTTCAAGAATGCATCAGTCTTTGGCAAATGTTTGAGCAGCCAGGTATGGAACAAAGGAGCACAGCATCTCACTAATCTTCCCCTTTGCTTTTCATTCCTTTGGTGAACAGAGTAGTAGAAATCTCCCAGTAAGGTGGGCATTGGGTTCTTCAGAATGAAAAGATGGATTGCATTCTTGCTAATAAACTTAGGCTCATCTGCAAATAATATAACCCCATATATGCTAAGGGCTAATAATGCACAGACTGCCTCCCACTCCCCCAAGGAGGCCTTCAGAATAGCCTGAGAGGTCAAGAAATCCAAGTGTAGACCAGAGATTCCAGCCTTTGCTGTCATGTTCTGCCCAATCAGAACTGGTTCCAGATGCAATGCTTTTGCCACCTCTTCATTACTAGGAAAAGTCATCTCAGGGTTGAAGGGGACTCCACCCCTGATAGGTACACCAATCAGTGATGAATATTCTTCCAACAAGGGGCCCAACTGAAAATTCTGGAAGGTGAAGCACCTCAGAGGGGGATCATAGAACTGCAGGCAAGTATGAATCAAGCTCCTCTGTGAAGGGTCCAAATCCATAACCACATCAAGGATTCCTCCATAATGTTCTCTGAATAGTGGTATATGGTCTGGAGTAATCAGGGCCTGGACCTTCCTGATGCTAGCTAGCTCAGGCTCAAAGAAATGATAGGAGATGTTGCTCTTCTTAGGTGCCATGTTGCTGAAGAACAGATGCTGATGATGATGACTGATACTAGAAGATGGGCCACTGACAGGCTAAGACTGGTGATGCAGGTAACTGAAGCAGGTAGCTAATGAGGAATAGCTGAAGCAAATACTGGTGGAGATAGGTCTATGCAGATGAAGGGGTCAAAACCAAGCCAAAATACAGTATGGATACCCTAAAAAACAAATAAGCAAATGTTAAATGATGCAATGATGATGTATGCAAATGATATGCAAGGGTTTGTGATCAAGCTGGATCTAATTACTGCCTTGATATAAGTCTATATATGTTCAAGAAATCCAGATGGAGGTTCATAAGTCCAGTAACCAAGGTGGGGGACTCAAATAAAGAGTCACATGTCCAGGGTTAAAAATCACAAGAACTGTTCCAAAATGGAGTACTCTTAATCAAAACAAAGTATCAGGGTATGTTGAGGTCAAGGGTACCTGCAAACCTGTAAACAGCCCAACCCCCTCACAGGTGATGATCTAAAACAAGGATCCTCAGACTTGGATCAGTTATGAGAAGTGTAAACACTTCTAACTCGGGGGTACAGTGTTTACAATAACCATAAAAGATCCTCCTCTAATTCACCTCAGTTTCTGAAGGTCATAGTAAAGGTCATCCAGACTTAGCAGGCTTCCCAGATAGCCCTAGCACTACAGGAAATCTGTAGCACAGAGTTCTCAAGAAGAAACCCATATCTGAACCGTGTTTCATATTCCGGCACCAGACCGAAATGGAATGGGAAAGAACATGAACCACTCTAGCCTAGGTGTCACTCAGGTCCCAGGTATAGGGCCTTAAACTCTCAATAGAACACCCACCCACCAAAGCAACAAAACCAGATCCAGCCAGAATAGTATGACAGTATGATGTATATAAAGCTGTAAAGAAAGCAATAAATAACTGTACATAAAGCAAAAATAAAACAAATATACAAACACAAATAACACATAACACCCCAGTAAACATAAATCAAACAAGCGCTAAGAGGAACCCACAAAAAGAACCAGAAGCCCTGGTTACAGTATAAGGGTCCCCAGCAGAGTCGCCAAGCTGTCGCTCCCAAAGATTTGCATCCCGGTACAAGCGCGAACGGACGGCGAAAGAGAGAGAGAACACACAGAAGTGAACTCAGAAAGACAAGAGTCGCCAGCTAGGCATTTTTATCCCGAGGGAAAGGTAATGCTGCATAAACCTGGGAAAAGATATGGATAAGACGGTTGCGAACCAGAGAGACTGAGAAAGGGGGTTGGTTACAACCTGGGAAGGTATTAGCACCCAGATTGTCCGTCGTACTCGACGGGATCCACGCTTGAAAGATTTGTGTTTTAAAGGGGTAGTGTCAGTGCAATTTGTGTATGAAAGAGCTGGAAAAGGATGTACAGGTGTCAGTGTAAGAGAAGTGAAGTGTATAAGCAAAGTGTCAGTGTAAGAAATGAATGAAGTGCTCAAGATCAATGAGGCTAAAAGAATGGTGCTGGAAAGAGGGGAAATATACAGAGACTTTTGTTCGATAACAGTTAAGTTATGCCTACGTATCCTCTCGTGCAATGAGGAAGTCAGAACACCGTAGTTCGACCCAAAGAGACTGAAAGGTGAATTGACTGATGAACTGCTTACTTGTCTATGCTCAAGTGTATGACCTATCTGGCTCAGGTGCAAACTGTCTTGCATTAGACGGAAGAAGCAAGTTCTCGTTTATGAGTGAATGAGATGAGAAAAGAATCCCGGAGGAGACGATTATTGTTTGTTTTTGAGTTTTCAGTCTTTTATTGCTTTTGAAAGTTTGTCATAAGCTAATGAGCTTGAGTCTAAACCAATGGATTTAGTAAACTCATCACATCTTCCCTCTGATTAGGGGTAATGAGAGTACCTTAAGTGTGAAGTCAGCTTCTCACACTTAATCGCCTTTGATACAGGATCAAGATCAATAACCCACTTGTGATTATTTAGATGTTTTTTGGTGTTTTTGTTTAGTGTTAAGTAATGAGATTAAGCCATAATCAGGGACTAAACAGACTCATTACAACATCCTAATAGAAGGATCATAGATGAGAATGTTTAAGCTGAGGAAAGCTCCTCAACTTAATCCATGATTAGGGATTAAACCCATGACAAAACAAAGCCTTTGTTAAGTGGATTTTATTTAATGATAAGATGAAGAAGTGATTTTTATGGTTTGTAAGACAACTTGAGGGGGACTTGTCCGTTAACACTAGGGTTAGTCCTTCTTAACCAATTAAGGAAGAATTAGAACCCTAATGCAAGGCCCAAGTTACAAGCTTGATGTCTTGATGATTATTATATGAATTAATTAAAGGATTTAAACACATTAAGGGTTTAACACTTAGGATTAAAGTTATACACTCCATCCTAATAGAAGGATGCAGGCATAAGTTTAATCACAAAGCCTTAAAGCCTTTAGGGTTTAGTCCTTGATTATGAGATGAGAAGAGAAGACTCAATGAGACACAAAGGTAAAATCTAAATGGGTAACTAATCAAAACCATAATCATTGTCATGCTTGGTTGTTCCTAAGGTTTGTGAGGTTTACAAGAGAAATCTTCAGAGGAACCACCAGGAAGCAGATGAAAGGAGCAGAGAAAAGCAAAGTAACTTGCTTCATTCAAGAAGACAAGTCACCTGAAGAAAGAAAGTAAGATAAAGAAGAATGAGCAAGCTCAATCTCAAACACAAGCCAAAATGCAGCAATGATGCATAAGAGGGATGAAAAGAAATTGTGAGAAGTGAAGGCAAATTCACTTCTCAAAGTTACTTACCACCTGAAAAGTTAATGAAAGGAATGCAATACAATGCAAGATGAGATGAAATGACATGATGCAAACCAAAACCAGAAGCATGAATGTGATGCTAATGATGCTATGAGATGATGCAAACATGAATCAAGGTATGAGGATGATCATATGAACATATGGATGCAAGAGAAGCATGCTTAGAACCATGATCATACATGAAAAGTTATGAAGTGCAAATGGCATACAACATGGCAAATGCAAGATGCAATGATCAATCATGTTTCTAATATGTCTTAAGATGTCTAATGAATCAAATGGATGCACAAAATGTCATGGCAAGTCATGGTATGCAAGCAAATGCAAGATGGGTGCAAAAGGAAACCCAAATTAGGGTTTATGATCAATGCACCAAACAAAAACCAAAATCAGAAGCAAACATCAAGATAAAAAATTGAAAATGCATCAAGGGGAACCCTAAACCTATACAAACTCACTGCCCAAAGGAGAGGTTCGAACTCTTAACCCAATTAGGGTTATGAATTTCCTAAGATTTCTAGGGTTTTAAGGCACCTTGACAAGAAAAATGTCAAACAAATTGAAAATGCAAAATCAAATCAAGCCAAATTAATCCTACAAACTACATGATATGTACGACACAATGCAAAAAGAATCAAAGTCCAACTCTCAAAGACTAGGCAGAAATGAATTTTCAAAGATTGGATCCAAATAATGCCTTGAAAAAGAATTAATTCCATGGAAAATTGTCAAAATGCATTAAGATCAAAAAATATATTTGGTTTGAGGGTTGGACAATGTTTCTAAATGATTCTAAAGGTTTCATGAATTTTTTTGTGATTTTTAAATACCTAAAAGCATTTTTAATTAATTAATTCTCATTAATTAATTAAAAATAAACTTTTAAATGATTTAAAAAAAAATTTTAATGCAAAAAATAAAAATAAAAATGTTTTTGGTTTCTGAAAATTCATAAAAGTTTGTACAAAAATTTTCAGAATTTTTAAAATTGTTTTACTATTTTAAAATAAATGGACAAAACAAATGAAATAAAATACAAAATAAAATGAATTAAACTGAAAAATATGAAAGTATGCAAGATCAAGGGCCAGAATTCAAACATACACGCGCGGGAGTTGACTGGCGCGCGCATCTGGACGGCCAGAATTCAAATCTCCCTAATTAATGTCATTAACCCGAATCTTGCCCTAATCACTTTCAGGCGACCGGAACACTGTTCCGGTCGTCTTCTCCGGCAAGCCCAAAACTCTAACTCTCTCTACACGCAATGAAAATGAAATCTAACTGCCCAGAACTCATCCCCATTCAAAGACGAATCAAACTCCTCAATCAAACATCATTTTTCATTCATCAATCAGCCAAATCGAATCAAAACATTTTTAGGGCAAAAAGTTTCAGAGCATTCATACATCCTGGTTTCTCAACCATTTTCAAAAGTAAACACATATTCATGATCAGGGGAGTGCATAGAAGCTTTTAAGAACTTAAAATGAAGTTTCTGGAAAAAAAGTTTGAGATGGCTACCTGAACTGAAGCTTTAGTTTCTGGTACTTTCTGGCTGGTTTCTTGCTTGCAATCAACTCCCCTTGACCTCCTGAGAAGCTTTCAATGCTTGTTTGAAGTTTATAATGGATGGTTTGAGAGATGGCAGAAGTTCTGTTCAAGGGAAGGTGGTGATCGTGTTTTTGATTCTTTTAGTTTCAGGCTATGGTGACGGTTGCTTTGTGATCAGGGAAGTGTGTTGAGTTGATTTGTGAAGTTGGTTTTTGTGTTTGCAGCTTGTACTGGGAGTTTCGAATGCTTTTGCAAGATGGTGTGAAAATGAGAATGCTGTGTTGGAGAGTGCTCCAGGCTTGTGTTGTATGTGTTTTGGCTTGCCTTTTGTTTGCATAACTATTGCGATAGGTCAGATGAGTTGATGTGTGCTTTTGTGATAGGTATGGCTCAAGTTGCCAAAATGTCAAAGTTGTGTAAGAGAGGCATGGGCTACTTGCTAGCCAAGGACAAAAGGTGTGTCCTGCGCAGCATGATGTGGGGAGAACCCTAGGATTGATCATGAAGTCAGCAAGCAAGTGGATTCATACTTGAGTGAGTTTTTGCAACTTGCCTTACTTTTGCTTCTTTTGAGATATCTTGCTCCATAAGCCATAAAAATGAGTGATCTTTGGGTGCAATCTGACTTTTAGGTCTTGGTACATGCTTGTATGAAGATTAGAAGTGTATTTGATAGCTCAATTTGCCTTGACAAGTGAATTTGCAACTTTGCCTTTTTGGTAGAAACCTTGAAATTTTGTGATTTTTGCCAACTTTAACAAGCCATAACTTTTGATCAAAAATGAATTAGGTCATGTTCTTGTACTTTTTGAAAAGGGAATGATCCATTCTTCAACTTTCATGACCAAAGTTTTTCCATTTGAAGCATTTTTGAATCAAAAAGTAAAGGTTGAAAAAGTTTCCTAAAATGGCAATTTCATTAAAAGTCAAACTTTCCCAAAAAGTCAACTTTGCAAAAGACTTGAAATTCTTCAATTTTGTGAACTTCCAACATCTTCCATGATCAAATAAAGATCATATACGATCAAAATGATGAAGAATACCCTTTGGTTGGGTCATTGGGGGCCTTAGATCCCCTGATTTTACATTGACTTGCTTGAAAAGTCAACCCTTGATCAGATGACTTCCCCATGGAATTTCTTCATGAAAATTGATATGCATACTCCTTATACCATATAGAGACCAATAGAAACAAGAATGACCAAAAGATTTGGAGTTGTGGCCTCTGAAACCAAAACCCTAATTCTAGGTCAACTGTGTAGTCAAGCCTGGCTCTGCTTCCATACCATTCTCAGTTCTTGTGATTTTTTGACATTCTTGACTTTGAGAGGATATAATATGATGCTTGAACATACATGGATCCCTTTGAAGTGATTGATGACCTTTGGATTGGCTCAAGAAGCTCTTGGATTGCTCAGATCACAAACCCTAGATGCAGATGAATTTGAATCAATGCAGTGAAACAAAAATGTGGTATGAGATGCTATGATTGAGTTTATGCATATGAAATGATCACAAGCCATGGTGTGAATGGGTGAGGGCAAATTTGGGGTGTTTACACTCGTCTGTATCATTGACTTATGGCAATCGTCTGTGTTATCTTGATGATCATCCAATACTCGTCTGTATTGAAGAGGTTTAAAATCCTGACAGTGGGATTAAATGTCAAAATGGCTACCGGTCCTGGCATAACAGGTAAATCCGAAGGAGGCTCATCTGTCTCAGGCATTTATTATTGTTGCACCTAGCGTAATAGGTTTATTCAAAGAAGACTCATCTGTCTTATACCATATATCCACGGATAATATATGAAGAAGGTTCGTCTACCTTGATTATGCATGTCTATCCCACAGACTTAAGTGCATCCCGGTCCTGGCGTAACAGGTATATCCGAAGGAGACTCGTCTGCCTCAAATCATATGTTTTTGCAAAGTGTTTGAGGACACGTATGTCCAGCTCCTGGCGTAACATGATTGTTTGAAGAAGACTCGTCTGTCAAAGTACTCTGATTTCAGATACCATTCCAACTTGGAAGAAGCTCGTCTGCTTTTTCTCCCCTGCAGTCACCGAAACGTCATTTGATTGGGTTTATTTCTCATATCTGCATTCTCCTGCAGAGTGCAAATTTTCAGGGTCTTTTTGGTATTCAATCACTGTTTATCTCGAACGTCTAATAGTCGTTGCTCTCATCCTTTTCAGATTAACAGTTGCTTGAATAGGGGCAGCTGTAACACCCTAAATTTGTCCTCTGGTTTTTCTATCTACGCCTGCCTTTCGTTTTCATCTCATCTGCATTTCCATTAGATCATTAACATTTAGGATTCACATCATGTGCATAAGACATGGGATCAATGTCATCTGAGGATTAGGTTTTCACGTCCTATTTATGGTTATCAGAAGAATTCAAAGTTTTTTTTTTGCTATGCAACAATCAATGACACCATCTTCTGGTGCTCCTATCACTAGATTAGGGTTTATTTCCCTTATTTAGTGGTCTTCAGGGATTTCACGTCTGCAAGGACTATTCACCGATTCATTTGGCTCGTCATCATGGATTTCTGCTTCATCAGGACTATTTCCCAGGAAGTGAGTGCTCAAAGTCAAGTCGTTGTGTGATGAGTTTTGTTAGGTCATCAAGTTGTAGTTTACGAGAAGTTTTGAGCCAATTTGTCTGTTTGTTTGTTCATTAGCGGTCCATTTATGGATTTATTTTCCAGGAGATTGATTTTGACCGATTTAAGGTGATTCAAGATTTATTTGGCCACGAATTCAGAAGATGATTAACTCAGATGGTTGTTTGCTTCGGTTACGAGTTGTTCAGTTGTTAGTATGCTTCATTGCTTTTATCAGAGGTGTGTGGAGAAATGGACAGGTTAATTTTGAATTGAAATCGTGGGTTATGATCGTGTGTGTGTGGGTGAGAGCCATGTCCATATTTTCAGTTATCTGAATATCCACTTCATAAACCATTTACCATTTACCTTTTTTATTTTATTTTCCATAAAACCATTATCCCCATCCAAATCCCTTCTCTTAATCACATCCCATTTCATTAACCAATTCATTATCCAAATTTATTCATTATTCATATGAACATTTTTGTTTTCATTTTTCTCGATTTATCCTATTCATTCCATATCCATATAAATATTGATTTCATTTCTTTCCATTTTCTATCCATACATTTTTTTTTATTATTATTACTATTAAAACGTCCGGTCCATATTTCTATTCACAATCCAAATAACCAAATATACACTTTTATCCATATTTTAATATCCATTTCATAATCAATGTCAATATCCAACTTCAATTTTATCCACACCATTTATTAATAAGCTTTTTTTTTATTATTACCACAAAAATAAGAACATAAAAATAGAGAGTCCATGTACAATTACACGACCCATTTAATTAAGTCATCTATTTCACAATTCACAAGCCATTTTCAATACCATACAAATGTTGATTACAAACCAACATGACCCCACTCATATTGCTACCTCACTCCCAGAGTAAAACAAACTTGCTCACACAGTTCACACCATACACCAGGTGGCCATTCACAAAACACATTCTGGCAGAAAACGCATTCTTTCTTCATTATCCGTACACCACGCACTACAACAACCACACAAAATAATTCTTCACGCACCCCGCGAATGGCCCACACGCAATCCTCTTCACGCATATGCACACTCATTTTCATCACTCTACACAACAGCCTTCAGCCATCACCTTACCTCTCAAAAACCCTCTCACAAACCCGCTACAACACAAAAAAAAAACAGCTTCTTTTTTCAATTTTGGGTAGCACACTCACGCAACACACTACAACATTTTCATCACGCAACACACTGCAACATTTTCACACAGCAACACACCGAAAACATTCAGAAAACAAAACCTCACCATAGCTTTCAATCACTCTTCAAGAAGCTCACGCGCAAACCTCTTCCACCTTTTGCTTCTTGAACCACAACAAAGCGCATAAAACAATTTCCAACACAACCAGCACCTCACACAAAAATTTCAACCACCGAACAACACCTTCAACAAAACCCTTCTGTATCAACTCCTTTCTCTGAACTCATTCTTCAACACCGCAAACACATAACCTCCGTCCTTTTCCCTCAACCTTCATAACTCAACATCAAATCAACAGTAGATCGGAGCAGAGAAGAAAGAGATGAAAATAATTTCGAAACAGAACACAGAAGAGGAAAAGAAGTTTAGCAAAGCAGATCGAAGGTGAAATTTCAAACCGAAATCGTTGAAGGGAGGAAACCGTGTTCGTTGGTGAATTGCTAGTTGCGGTTAGGGATTGGAGAAGTCGTATTACGACGCCGGTAAAGCCTCGACTGTCAAATCAAAGCTGAGAGAGAGACATCAGCAGCGGCCACGCTTCAATTCCGTACCAATAAATCCAGCAAAGCCTCCATCAACCTCATTAATTTTTCTTCAAACAAAAAACAAACAAGATCTACACACATCTTCAATATCTTTCAGCAACTCTAACCTTCGTCATTCTTGTTCACAAACCGTTCTTCGCACAAACCTTAAACACCACATTAAGCCGCGAAACTCCGACCCGCTGTGAAACCACACACGAATCCACAGATTTGAACCGAAAATGAACAAAGACTTATATCCAAGCTTGCTGAGAGAGAGATGTTTTTCACGTAGGCAGAAGGAGGCTGTGCGATTCGTCGGGCAAATGGAAGTCGCCACCGAATGAAGGAGGAGAACGTTGGGTTTCGTTTCTCGCTTGTCGCTTGTGTTGTCGGCAGACGCGTTCTTCATTTGGAAGAACCCCTGTTGCTGATCCGTGTTTCCCTTTTTCTTCTTTCTTTTTTTTGTTGTTACTTTATTAGTTGTTGTAGTTGGTAACATGGGCTTGGCCCATCGGTGCTGTTAGACAAACCGGAAATCCCAGCGCCATTTGTTTATATTTTTTCTTTCTTTCTTTGATTTTTGTTTAAGGTCCTTAATTAATTTAGCTGAGTTTGCTAGTTAATTGTTTTGTTTAGTTTAGAATTTGTTAATTTTTGGATTTAGAATCTTAAATTAGTTTTGTTAATTAATTGTTAATATTTGGTTAATGTTCTTAGTGTAGAATTTTATTAATAGTTAATTAGTTCTTGATTAATGTTAGTTTTTTAGTTAAGAATTTGATTAGAATTGGATCACTCATTTTAATTTTGACTAATTTTGTTTAAGTAAATAGAATTTTGTTTAATATTGTTCTAGCTTTGGTTGATATTTTGTAGGCCTATTGCTCGATTTCGAGGACGACGGATTTGACTTGGTGATGGTCTTGTGTTTGATTGTTCGTGGAATTCTTGATGCAATTTGTGACTAATAGGGGACTATTGCCTAGGCTCGAAGATTTATCTGAATGAATATCTTGGTCGATTCGATTGTTGATTCGTGAGGTCCAGCACCCGAGTCTTACTGGATTGATTGTGTGAATCTTTTACTCTATATTATTTCCTGAGTTTCTCTTGCGCGTACTAAAGAGGCAACGGACCTTCTCCGTTAGGTAACACTGAGGCCCGATTCTACTTATTGCATACTGCTGCATCTGGAAGGCCTACTGGTGTAGGCTCTGTTTGTGCATTGTTCGATTACAGCTTCGCATTCTCATCTCTTTATCTTATTTCTTTTCCATTGCATTCTTCTTTCTTATTTCTTCTTCCTCATCTTCTCTTATTCTTTCTCGACTTGAGGTGCGCTTAGGCCACCATGGTGTTTCTCCTTTCATCATCTTCTTTTCTTCTCCTTCATTAGGATAGTGAGCCACACTAACCCTTAGGACATCCATGCATGGTAACACATAGGAATCTTTAGTCCCCGTTAGATTTTACCTTTGTGATCCTTTGGTGCTTTCTCTTCTCATCTTCAAACTTAATTTCAATCCATTCTAATAAAGATTGAGTCTTCTCATGTGACATGAGAATTTTCCATGAGATACTTGCACGCGTTCCGTTTCGGGGCGAGGTGTGAGTTATCCCTCGTGGTGGATAGGTCTTAGCATGAGTACCTCCCAAAGAAAAGGTAAAAAACACTTCTAAATAAAAAAACCCCAAAAATACTTAATAATGGTAATAGGCCAGTGTGTCTGAGCCTTCACTTGTGGGACTAGCTTTGGGGATTTCCTCCATAGATAGGTGTGCCTCTTGCGCATTCCATTTCGGGATGATGTGAGACGTACACATCCCAGTAAGTAAGACTTAGGTACACTTACCTATGCAAACCTCACTCATAAAAGCTTCATAAAAAACACAAACAAACAATAAGCGTCTTTCCTTCGGGAATTCTTTTCTCATCTCATTCGCTCCGTACGTGAACTTGCTCCTACTTGTCACTTTGAAAGACGGTTACGCACTCGTCGTCCGAGTCTGCAACACCTGAGCAATGGCATATGCAGTTCAAGCCTTAATTCACAAGCAATTTCCTTGCCACCCCTAGTTAGGGGAACTACGGCGTCTCTGATCCTCATTATCCTGATGAGGTACGTAGGCAGTGGGGTAGGGCCCGTTCGAGCACAATCTTTATTTTCCCTACATTTTTTCTCTTTGTTTTCTTATTCAGTTCTTTTCCCAGTTTCTTTCCAGTTCATTTCTTTTCTTTTGCAGCAGTTTTCATACCCTCACCCTTTGAAACAGTTTCTTTTGCAAGCGTGGATCCCGTCGGGTACGGCGGACGATCTGGGTGCTAATACCTTCCCAGGTCGTAACCGACTCCCGAACTCAGTCTCTTTAGTTTGTAGGACCTGTGTCCTTCCTCTTCTTTCTTCTGGTTTGTGCAGCATTACCATTCCCTTTCTTTGGGATAAAAATGTGAGCAACTCTAGTTTTGAATGATTATAAATTTTAAGTGTTTGTGCTTTCATCATATGCTTCATATTAAGACAAAATGCTAGCCTTTAAATCGTTTGTTTCATTTTTAATAATGTCTTTGTTTTTCTGAAAATACGCAAAATGAATCGATTCATTCCATCATGCATCGATTCATGTTGTTGAAAAGATTCTGGAAATTCGCAAAATGAATCGATTCATCTCATCATGTATCGATTCATACTGTAAGAATGGTTCTGGAATTTCTTCTATGAATCGACACATACAAACATGCATCGATTCATTGCTTGTTTAATTCTCTGTTTTTATTCATCTGTTCAGTATGTATCGATTCATACTAATATGTATTGATACATAACAGTATAAATACTAGTATGTATCGATTCATTCGAGTTTGGAATCGATTCATTTGTCTGTTTTACTTCTAACAGAATCTGCATATATATGTTGAGTGTTTCATTTAGTGAGAGGAAAGAACACAGAAATTGCAGACGAATTTCAGAGTGAAAGATCATTGAAGAACACATCAAGAAAAGTAATTTTGAGTGTGGACAATTCAATGTTGAGCAGGATTGAAACCTAGAATCAAATTCATCTTTATCATCTTCTCAAATACCTTAATTCAATAACATCAACAAGGAAGTGAGTGTTGTTTTGTGAATTGAAGGTTTATGAGATAACGTTCAGTGGTACGATCGGAGATCCAGCTGAGTTGAAGAGTGATAGAAGGTTTCAAGGAAAAACCAGTTGGGTTTTCCTTCAAGAACGGGCGTGTTCTTGAGGGTTTGTTAGTCACGTTTACAAG
Organism: Lathyrus aphaca; assembly: GCA_963966055.1. Lineage (NCBI taxonomy): Eukaryota > Viridiplantae > Streptophyta > Magnoliopsida > Fabales > Fabaceae > Lathyrus > Lathyrus aphaca. The sequence continues at coordinate 262,501,676 of OZ014525.1, read as the reverse complement.
ACAGATTCAGCCGCAACGTAAGATTTGGAAATCGGGGGATTTCGCAAATAGGTCGTGGAACCGGTCAATTGTTTGTATTACTTGTGTAAACATCCCAAATTTTCCCTCACCCATTCACACCATGGCTTGTGATCTTTTCATAGGCATAAGTTCAATCATAGCACCTCATATTGCATATTTGCTTCACTGCATTGGTTCAAAGTCATTTGCATCTAGGGTTTGTGATCTGAGCAATCCAAGAGCCATTTGAACCACTTCAAAGGTCTTCAATCACTTAAAAGGGGTCCATGTATGTTCAAGCATCATATTATATCCTCACAAAGTCAAGAAAGCCAAAGAATCACAAGAACTGAGAATGGCATGGAAGCAGAGCCAGGATTAACTGCACAGATGACCTAGAATTAGGGTTTTGGTTTCAGAGGCCATAACTCCAAATTTTTTGGTCATTCCTGTTTCTATTGGTCTCTATAGGTTATAGGGATCATGCATATCAATTTTCATGAAGAAATTCCTTGGGGAAGGCATCTAATCAAGAGTTGACTTCTTGAGCAAGTCAGTGCAAAATCAGGGCATCTGAGGCCCCCAATGACCCAACCAAGGGGTGTTCATCATCATTTTGAATGTGTATGATCTTTATTTGATCATAGAAGATGTTATAAGTTCACAAAATTGAAGAATTTCAAGCCTTTTGCAAAGTTGCCTTTTTGGGAAAATGACTTGTAATGTAAACTTGCCATTTTGGGAAACTTTTTCAACCCTTGCTTTTTGATTCAAAAATGTTTCAAATGAGAAAACTATGGGCATGAAAGTTGTAGAATGGATCATTCCCTTTTCAAAAAGTACAAGAACTCATTCTAATTCATTTTGGATCAAAAGTTATGGCTTGTCAAAGTTGGGAAAAATCACATAATTTGAAGTTTTCTACCAAAGAGGCAAAGTTGCAAAATCACTTGCCAAGGAAAATTGAGACCTCAAAGTAACTTCTAAACTTTACACAAACATAAATCAAAGCCTAAAATTCAGATTGCACCAAGAGTTTGTCCATTTTCATGACTTATGGATCAAGAAACTTCAAAAGGGCAAAAGTGGGACAAAGTTGCAAAACATCCTTCAAACCCTAATCCATTTGCTGGCTGGCTTCAAAACTGATCCCATGGTCCTCCTCATTCCTTGCTGCATAGGACACCCCTCTTGTACTTGACCTACCATTGGCCCATACCTCTCTTACACAAAGCTTGACTTTTTGCATAAAGACCCATACCAATCACAACAGGGCACAACCACTCTTCTGACCTACCCAAGATTGATAAGTGGACCAAATGCATCATAACACATCACACAACTCATGCTGAAACACTCTTCAAGCCATAGTTCCAAGTTTATGCCTCTTATGCATTTTGCTTCGAATCACACAACACAAGCATCAAACATAAAAACAAACTTCATAGAACATCTCAGCATGTCTCACTGATCATCCCTGACCCTTCACCTTGCCCTAAAACTCCCTAGAATCAAAACACGATTTCCTCCCTTCTCTGATCAGAACCCCATCAATCTCTCAAACTAGCCCAAATAAACTCCAAACAAGCCTTGCAAACATCTGAGGGGAGTCATTAGAGCTGGTTGGAAGCAGAGAAGCAAGCTGAAAGCTCCAAACTGAAAGCTTCACTTCAGGTAGCTTCGAAAATTATTTTTTCCAGAATCCTTGTTTTAAGTTACTGAAATGATCTACATGTTCCCCTGATTGTTTTGCACTTTGTAGTTTTTAAAATGATTGAGTATTGAGTATGTATTGCATCTCTGAAAGTTTGGCCATTTTTATGTTTTTGATTCGAATCTTGGTTTTGAGCAAAAAGAAATGAGTTTTGAGGTTAGATTCAGGTTCAGGGAGATGAAGAGAGTTGATCTGGAGCTTTAGAGCTCCAGAAATAACCTAGAAGTGAGGTTTTGGTTTTGCTCAGGGAAGGTGTGGCCGGAGAAGACGACCGGAGGTCTTTTCCAGCCACCTGAAAGTGATTAGGGCCTTAATTGCGTTTAGGGCAAAGTTTGAATGTGGACCCTTGATTCAGTGGACTTTTATTGACTCCCGCGCGTTTCAATGGCCAGGATGGTTTCATTAAACCCTAATCCACGTCATTAATCTAATTAATTAAGTTTATAAATTAATCCTGCCAGTTTGAATCTCAGCCACAAGATCTGGCGCCAGTCAACTCCCGCGCGTCCCATTCAAATCTCAGCCACTGGATCTGTTGACTTTCATTTATTTTCATTTTAATTTCATTTTTCTTGCATTTTCTTTCTCATTTTATTAAAAATAGTAAAACAAATCACAAAAATCTCATTTTTTGCATGCTGACTTAGAATATTTTTCTCATTTCAAAAATTTTTTTATTTTTTATTTTTTGCATTAAAAATTATTTTTAAATCATTTAAATGATTATTTTTAATTAGTTAATGAGAATTAATTAATTAAAAATACATTTAGGTATTTAAAAATCACCAAAAAATTCACATAGCATTCAAAAATATTTAGAAACATTGTCCAACTCTCAAAACAAATTTATTTTTTGTTCTTGATGCCTTTTGATCATTTTCATTGGATTTAATTTCATTTCAAGGCAATATTTTGCTTCAAACTTCAAAAATTCATTTCTGCCTAACCCTTGAGAGTTGGATGATGATTCTTTTTGCATTACATCTTGCATGGCATGTAGTTTCTAGGGTAAAATTGGTTGGAATTTATCTTGCATTTTTCAATTTGATGTGCATTTTCTCTTTTGAGGTACCTTGAAACCCTAGTTGACTTAGAGAAATCATAACTTCCATTAGGTTTAGATTTAGGCCTCCTCCTTTGGGCAGTGAACTTGTGTAGGGTTAAGGTTCCCTTGTTCCCATTTTAAATTTTTTGTCATGTCATTTGCTTCTGGTTTTGAATTTTTGCATTGCATATTGTATGTAAACCCTAATTTTTGCTTTCCTTTGCATCCATCTCTCATTTGTTTGCATTCAAGAACTTGTCATGACATTTTGTGCATCCACATGATTCATAAGACATCTTAGGACATATTAGAATCATGTTTGATCATTGCATCATTCATTTGCCTTCACTTCTCACAATCTCTTCTCATTTCTCTTATGCATCATTGCTGCATTTTATCTTTGTATTAGAGTAAGCTTGCACATTCATTTTCATCTCTTACTTTCTTTCTTCAGGCAACTTGTCTTCTTAAGTGAAGCAAGTTGTCTTGCTTCTCTCTGTTTCTTTCTCCTTTCATCTGCTTCTTTCCTGGTGGTTTCTCTAAAGATCCTCTTGCAAGCCTCACAAACCCTAGGATACCCAAGCATGATTACAATTAGGGCTTGATTAGTCCCCCATTTAGTTTTACCTTTGTGTCATCATTGAGTCTTCTTTTCTCATCCCATAACCAAGGACTAAACCCTAAAGGTTTTAAGGCTTTGTGATTAAGCTTATGCCTACATCCTTCTATTAGGATGTAGTGTATAACTTTAATCCTAAGTGTTGAACCCTTAATGTGTTTACATCCTTTAATCAATCCACTTAATAATCATCAAGACATCAAACTTGTAACTTGGGCCTTGCATTAGGGTTCTAATTCTTCCTTAACTGGTTAAGAAGGACTAACCCTAGTGTTAATGGACAAGTCCCCCTCAAGTTGTCTTACCAATCATAAAATCCATTTCTTAACCTTACCATTAACTAAAATCCATCTAATAAAGGCCTTGTTTTGTCATGAGGTTAATCCCTAATCATGGATTAAGTTGAGGAGTCTTTCTCAGCTTAAATGTTCTCATCTATTATCCTTCTATTAGGATGGTGTAATGAGTCCATTAAATCCTTGATTATGGCTTAATCTCATTACTTAACACTAAACAAAAACAACAAAAACATCTAAATAATCACAAGTAGGTTAATGATCTTAATCCTACATCAGGGTGATTAAGTGTGAGATACTGACTTCACACTTAAGGTATTCTCATTACCCCTAATCAGAGGGAGGATGTGATGAGTTTACTAACCCCTTGGTTTAGTCTTAAGCTCATTTTTCCTATGACAAATCTCAAAAGCAATAAAAGGTTGAAAACATCAAAAACAAACAATAATAGTCTCCTCCGGGATTCTTTTCTCATCATCTTCACTCATAAACGAGAACTTGCTTCTTCCGTCTAATGCAAGACAGTTTGCACCTGAGCCAGACAGGTCATACACTTGAGCATAGACAAGTAAGCAGTTCACAGGTCAATTCACCTTTCAGTCTCTTTGGGTCGAACTACGGTGTTCTGACTTCCTCATTGCACGAGAGGATACGTAGGCATAACTTAACAATTATCGAACAAAAGTCTCTGTATATTCCCCCTCCTTCCAGCATTATTCTTTGAGCCTCATAGTCTTGAGCATTTCACTCTTGTCCCTGCACTGACACTTCTCTTACACACTTCACACTTCTTTTACACCGACACTTGCATTCTTTCCAGCTCTGATACACAAAATTGCACTGACACTACCCCTTTAAAACACAAATCTTTTAAGCGTGGATCCCGTCGAGTACGGCAGACAATCTGGGTGCTAATACCTTCCCAGGTTGTAACCAACCCCCTTTCTCAGTCTCTCTGGTTCGCAACCATCTTATCCATCTTTTCTTAGGTTTATGCACCATTACCTTTCCTTCGGGATAAAAATGCCTAGCTGGCGACTCTATTCATTTTCTCCTCTTTCGCCGACCGTTCGCGTCTGTACCCCATTTGACCTAGCCTCATTTGGTGGGAGCGACAGCTTGGCGACTCTGCTGGGGACCCTTATACTGTAACCAGGGCTTCTGGTTCTTTTTGTGGGTTCCTCCTAGCGCTTGTTTGATTTGTGTTTACTGGGGTGTTATGTGCTAATTGTGTTTGTATAGTTGCTTTATTTATTGCTTTATGTACAGCCTTATTTATTGCTTTCCTTTACAGTTTTACATATTTCATACTGTCATTATCATTGCTGGATCTTGTTTTTTTTCTTGGTGGGTGGGGTTCTGTTGAGAGTTTAAGGTCCTATACCTGGGACCTGAGTGACACCTAGGCTAGAGTGGTTCATGTTCTTTCCCATTCCATTTCGGTCTGGTGCGGGAATATGAAACACGGTTCAGATGTGGGTTTCTTCTTGAGAACTCTGTGCTACAGATTTCCTGTAGTGCTAGGGCTATCTGGGAAGCCTGCTAAGTCTGGATGACCTTTATTATGACCTTCAGAAGCTGAGGTGAATTAGAGGAGGATCATTTATGGTTATTGTAAACACTGTACCTCCGGGTTAGAAGTGTTTACACTTCTCATAACTGATCCAAGTCTGAGGATCCTTGTTTTAGAACACTACATGTGAGGGGGGTTGGGTTGTTTACAGGTTTGCAGGTACCACTGGTCACATCATACCCTGATACTGGTTTTGATTAAGAGTACCTCATTTTGGACAGTTCTTGTGATTTAACCTTGGACATGTGACTCTTTATTTGAGTCCCCCACCTTGGTTACTGGATTTCTGAACCTCCATCTGGACTTCTTGAACATACACGGGCTTTATATCAAGACAGATAAATCAGATCCAGCTTGATCACAAACCCTTGCATATCATTTGCATACATCTTCATTGCATCATTTTAACATTTGTTTATTTGTTTTTCAGGGTATCCACATTATATCTTGGCTTGGTTTTGACCCCTTCATCTGCATAGACCTCTGTTCATCAGTTATCTACTTCAGCTATCTTCATCAACTGTCTGCTTCAGCTGCCTTCATCACCAGCATCAGCCTATCAGTGACTCATCTCCAGTACCAGTCTTGATCTTCATCAGCATTTATCTTCAGCAGTCATGGTTCCTCCCAGGAAAAGCAACATTTCATATCATTTCTTTGAGCCTGTGCTGACTGGCATCAGGCAGGTCCAGGCACTTATCACTCCAGACCACATCCCATTATTCAGAGAGCATTATGGAGGCATCCTTGATATGATTATGGACTTAGACCCTTCTCAGAGGAGTTTGATCCACACTTGCCTACAATTTTATGACCCTCCTTTGAGATGTTTTACTTTCCAGAACTTTCAGCTAGGACCTCTGCTGGAGGAGTTCTCATCATTGATTGGAGTACCTGTCAGGGGTGATATCCCCTTCAACCTAGAGATGACTTCTCCCAGCAATGGAGAAGTGGCAAAGGCACTGTACCTAGAGCCTATTTTGATTGAGCAGAACATGACAACAAAGGATGGAATCCCTGGTTTGCACTTAGACTTTCTGACTTCTCAGGCCACCCTGAAGGCCTCCTTGGGAGAATGGAGGGCAGTTTGTGCATTGTTAGCCCTCAGTATATATGGGGTTATATTATTTGCAGATGAGCCCAAGTTTATCAGCAAGAATGCCATTCATCTTTTCCTTTTGAGGAACCCAGTACCCACCTTGCTGGGAGATTTCTATTATTCCATTCATCAGAGGAATGAGAAGCAAAGAGGAAGATTGGTGAGATGTTGTGCTCCCCTATTTCATACCTGGCTACTTAAACACTTACCTAAGACTGATGCCTTCCTGAATCCTCACCAACAAAAGAATTGGGCCAAGAGGCTCATTGCCTTGACTTCAGATGATATTAGATGGTGCACCCAGAGCACCAAAGGCAAGGACATTATCACCAGCTGTGGGCAATACCCAAATGTACCTCTGATAGGAGTAAAGGGTTGCATCAACTACAATCCTTTTCTGTTTAAGAGACAACTGGGCTATGCTTTGGTTCACCCTCCCAGAGTGCAAGATTTAGCTGAGACCCTGTATTGTGAAGTAAAGCCTAATCTAGCTGTTGTCAGACAAGCATCCTGGGCTTGGGACAACATCCAGACCAAGGGGATGGCCATTCTTGGAAGGTGCAATAATGTGGCTTCAGCTCAGTATTATGATTGGTCTCATGCTAGGGCTCAAATTTCTGGGATGCCTTTCACCATTGAGGATGCACCTGGACCATCCACAGTACCACTTCCAGCCACTGTCAGCCTGGAAGAATTTGAGAAGCTGAAGGAAAGGAATGAGAATCTGTCTCAAGCTCTGAAGAAGACCCTCTGGGAGAGGAGTGATGGTCGCCTAGACATTGAGAGGTTGGAAAAGCTTAAAGTGGAGCATCTGACCAAGATTAAGAAAGCAGAGGACTACATCAAGAAATCAAGAGCTGGGGAGAAAATATTGAAGAATGCCTGTAAAGAGGCCAAGCTTCAGAAGGCTAGGACTGATCTCTATCTGCAGGAAAGTCAGGCTAGGTGGGTCAGGATCACTGAGGCCCGTACTCAAGAAGATCAGAAAACTCAAGCCAGGATTGAGCAGTTAGAGGCCAATGAAAAGACACAGCAGGAAGCTTTGCTGGCAGCCCAGAAGGAGATTTCAGAGTTAAAGCTTAGGGCTGGTTTGAAAAGATCAAAGGATCAGGACAGGCACAAGAAGCTGACCACTGCCATTGCCACCAGGAACCTCCTCATCAGGACCATTACAGAGCATCCAGCTGGTCCAGTAACTGAGGCACTTTTGAAGGAGGTTAAGGAGGATGAGTTTGGATTAGATGTTTGACTTCTTTGCTTGTTGTTATTTCCATTTCATGTACTTTTCTTTTTATGTTGTATTTCGACCCCTCAGGGGCATGTGTTGTAAAAACAAACTATGTATGATCCACCATTTGTAATGTATTCGTCTGTTTGTTTCATTTGAGTTTCTTTTCTCAAGCAACATCAAAGCATCCTCCCCGGGGTCTAGAAAGGTCAAAACCAAAAGCCAAGCCGGATACCTTGGAAAATAAATAAGCATACTGCATTGCATACTAACTCTTATTTTGTTTTGTAGGTTTTTGTTACGATGTTTCTAACTCTGTTGTGCTTCAGGAATTATTGCTCGCCGTCGGGTGTTCCCTCTCAACCGTCCGCACCGGTATCCTACTCGCAACAATCTTCCTGGTATCCAAATGGATCAAGTACAGCAAGATCTGACAGAAGTCAGAACTCAGATGGCTAATGAAAGAGTGGAGATGAGGAACCAAATAGCCCAGTTCATGACTGTAATGACTGGCTTGGATCAGAGCCAAGAGAGGTTAAGGGCATTGGTAGAAAGAAAGACCCCCGAAGAACATCATCCTGGCACTGGAGGAACCAGCAACAATGAGGGAGGTCAGCCTCATGTTAACCCACCAGTATTTGGACCTCATCTAGATCCTGAGGCCAATATCCCAAGGAATGTACCAGGCAATACTGCTACAGGCAGGATCTTGCAAGAAGATCCTCAAGAAGAGCAGTTTACTATAATGGGAGCTGGGGATGAAGTTTATGACCGGAGGTTTGATGAAATTGCTGAGAAATTGAGATCTTTGGAGTCTCAAAACTCTTTGGGCTTCGATGTAATGGATATGGGGTTAGTGGATGGGGTAAGGATTCCCCACAAGTTTAAACCCCCGTGCTTCGAGAAATACAATGGAACTTCCTGTCCACGAACTTACCTACAGTCTTTTCTGGGGAGACTTAAGGCATACACCATGGATGAAAAGCTGTGGATGTTCTATTTTGAAGACAGTTTGACTGGGGCTTCAAGAGAGTGGTATTCACACTTGACCAGGGCTACTATCAGATGCTGGAAGGACCTAGCTGAAGCCTTCATCAGACAGTACCAATACAATTTGGACATGGCTCCTAACAGGACTCTCCTGATGGGAATGTCTTAGTCCTCCAGAGAAAGCTTCAGGGAATATGCCCAAAGGTGGAGACAGCTTGCTGCTGCTGTCCAGCCACCCATGTCGGAAAGAGAAATGGCCGACATGTTTATGAATACGCTGCAAGGAACATATATTGATAGGCTAGCTGCCTTTTCTTCCACCAGCTTCGCAGACGTAGTAATAGCCGGGGAAAGAATTGAAAGCCTATTGAAGATGGGTAAAATTTCTGATAATGGTGCAAGTTCGTCTGGTAACCCCAAGAAACCTTTTGTGGGACCTAGAAGGACTGGTGAGACAAATGCCATTCATGCCAGCAGGGGCAGACCTTAGTATGTCCATAGATCAGTAGCAGCTGTCACTATTCCAGCTCTGATTCCTCAGCAACCAACATATCAACCACATCAACAACCACACTATCAGCAGCAAGTTCAGTATCTGCCACAAAGGACCTTCAACAACAATAACAACAATCAACAGCAAAGACCCTTTCAGCAAAGACCATCACAGGCAAATAGGGCGATTGACCCAATCCCTATGCCTTATGCCGCTTTGTTGCCACAACTCCTGAAACTCAACTTGGTTGAATTAAGGACATTGGCACCACCAGATCCATCCAACCTTCCAAGAAATTATGATGTCAACGCCAGGTGTGCTTTCCACTCCAATGCACCTGGCCACAATACGGAGAAATGCAGGGCTTTGCAAATGAAAGTCCAGGACCTGGTGGATTCTAAAGCCCTCAACTTTGCACCCCCTCCAAGTGTCACCAAGAATCCCATGCCCAATCATGGAGGACCAAGAATTAATGCCATTGAGGAAGACAAGCCATCTTTCTTAATCACCAGTGTTGGACAGATTCGAACGCCTCTGGTCGAAATTAAAGCTCAGCTTCTAGAGTGCCAGATGTTCCCCGGGTGTAAGCTCGGTTGTGGGTTTTGCAACATTTCGGTCAACGGGTGTGATGACTTGAGAAGCGGCATAGATGGTCTTATCAAAAGTGGTATACTTCAGATCTCAACAACGGTGCCTACAAATCCAGCAAATCCTCTGACAACAATTCCTGACTCTTCTACAACTGCAACAACAATCATTTCGAACAACTCATCAATATCATCAACAATGGCTTCATCCATCACTTCAACATACCAGGTGTCAACAACCATTTCTTCTACAACATCAACATCCATTTATTCAGCAGAATCTTCTACAACGCCAACAGAAATTAACAAAGACGTCTCAGCAGTCGCCATTTATTATGATCCATCAGATGTTCGTCCAGACAACAACTTTCGGCAATAAATAGTGGCACCTCCTGCCAGATTACCGGTCACCATTTACTACGATCCGCTCACCATTTCAGTACCTTCCTCTGCAGCAGTCAGTCAAGTTACCATCACGGTGCCCGGACCAGTTCCATATGAAAGCAATAATGCCATACCTTGGCATTATGGCTCTGACCTCTACTGCAACGGGGAGAAAATCACTTTGGATTCTTCAACTTCTTCTCCACAGATTGATAATGTTTGGGGAGGCGGAGGCTTCACCAGAAGCAGACGCCTTTTTGCCTCGCAAGTGCAAAGACCTAATGCCGAAGCAGAGGCTGCTGCCAAGGCAAAGGGGAAGAGTGTGATATCTGAAGAACCAATTGTCAAAGAAACTCAGAAGACATCTTTTGAGCAAGATGTAGACGAGTTTATGAGGATTATAAAGAGAAGTGATTACAAAGTGGTGGATCAGCTTCACCAAACTCCCTCAAAGATCTCCATATTATCCCTACTGATGTGTTCTGAAGCTCACAGGAATGCATTACTGAAAGTCTTGCACGCAGCATACGTGCCAGAAGAAATCACCGTTAATCAGCTAGAAACTGTGGTGGCGAATGTCAATACCAGTCATGGACTGGGCTTCACCAATGCTGACTTAACAACTGAGGGGCGTAACCACAACAAGGCTTTACATATCACCTTGGAATGCAAAGGTGTTGTCCTATCACATGTACTGGTGGACACTGGGTCTTCACTCAATGTTCTACCAAAGAAAGCCTTGGTGAAGCTGGAGTATGATGGCTTGGCACTGCGCCCAAGTAACTTGGTGGTGAGAGCATTTGATGGCTCTAAGAGATCAGTGCTTGGAGAGATTGATCTGCCAGTGATGATTGGCCCACAAACTTTCAAAATTACCTTCTATGTGATGGACATTCAGCCGGCCTACAGCTGTTTGTTGGGTAGACCTTGGATCCATGCCGCTGGCGCTGTTACGTCTACCCTTCACCAGAAGCTGAAATTCGAGTGGGAAGGTCAGATCATCACCATCTGTGGTGAAGAGGACATCTTTGTTAGCCATCTGGCTACGTACAAGTACATTGAGATGGATAGAGAAATCCATGAAACCATGAGCCAGGGGTTTGAGGCCCTGAACATAAATGAAGCATCTGCTGTACTGGGGACCTCCATGATGTCTTATCAGCAAGCCAGGAAGGTTGTTGAAGAGGGGACTGCCCAAGGCTGGGGCAAGCTGCTGCCCATGGAGAAGAAGGAGGACAGATTTGGGTTGGGTTACAAACCAACTCAGCAAGATCAATCAGAGGCTGCCAAGAAGCCCAGTTTTGTCAGTGGGGGAATGCTCACCCCTGATGCAGTGAACAACTTGGATGACGAGTCGGAAGATGAGCGCAACCTGGAGAGCTGGATACGTCCAAGGATCCCGGGGAGCCATATCTCAAACTGGTCTTCCCAGGAAATTATAAGGGTTACTCCTGCAGAGTAATTATTATTTCCTGTATTCTTAAGCATGCATCAAGTCTTGCATCTTGCCCAAGATGACAAGACTCATTTTGTAATCGGACCATCTTGTAATTTTGTGCAAACAGATCAATCAATGAATATCGGACATCTTTTGCAAATGAGTCTTTTTCTTTTCCGCTTACTGTTTTCATTTTTCTTTTTGTACAAAAATAAAATGGCAATGTTTTCCAAAATGATAACTTTATTTCACTTTTTCTAAACAAGATTAAAATCGATCACTAAAATGAACAATCTAAACCCTTGCAGAGAGTGCCTTTCAGACCGCACCGACAACAACACAGCTATGACTTCGTATGACTTTGACAATCCAATCAATCAAGCTGATGAAGGGGTTGAAGAAGATTATGAGCTTCCTGAAGAGCTAGCCAGGTTGTTAAGACAAGAGGAGAAGGTTATCACTCCTCATCAGGAGGAGGTCTAAACGGTTAATCTTGGTACGGAAGAAGACGTGAAAGAGGTTAAGATCGGATCCTGCTTACAAGATTCAGTAAAGGAACAACTGATTGACATGCTTCGGGAGTATGTAGATGTCTTTGCTTGGTCTTATCAGGATATGCCAGGGTTGGACACCGATATTGTCATGCACAAGCTGCCTTTGAAGGATGATTGCCCACCGGTAAAACAGAAGTTGCGCCGTACTCGCCCGGATATGGCAATGAAGATAAAAGAAGAGGTACAAAAACAGTGGGACGCCGGCTTCCTTGCTGTGACTAGCTATCCGCCGTGGGTTGCTAATATTGTACCTATGCCTAAGAAGGATGGCAAGGTGAGAATGTGTGTGGATTATCGGGACCTGAACAGAGCCAGCCCGAAAGACGACTTCCCTTTACCTCACATTGATGTATTGGTGGATAATACGACTCAGTTCTCGGTGTTCTCCTTCATGGATGGATTTTCAGGATACAACCAGATCAAAATGTCACCTGAAGACATGGAGAAGACAACTTTCATCACACCTTGGGGCACGTTCTGTTATAAGGTGATGCCATTCGGACTGAAGAATGCTGGTGCAACATATAAACGGGCTATGGTAACATTATTCCACGACATGATCCACAAAGAAATCGAATGTTATGTGGATGACATGATTGCCAAGTCCCTCACAGAAGAAGACCACCTGGTGAATCTGTTGAAGTTATTCAAGCGTCTGAGGAAGTACCAATTAAAGTTAAACCCCAACAAATGCACATTCGGGGTGTGTTCCGGTAAGCTGCTGGGATTTATTGTAAGTGAAAAAGGGATTGAAGTTGACCCTGACAAAGTCAAAGCCATTCAAGAGATGCCTGCACCGAAGACAGAGAAAGAAGTTCGAGGGTTTCTAGGTAGATTGAACTACATTTCAAGGTTCATATCTCACCTTACTGCAACCTGTGAACCCTTGTTCAAGCTGTTGAGAAAAGAGCAAACGGTCAGGTGGAACGAAGACTGCCAGAGGGCTTTTGACAAGATCAAGGAATATTTACAGAAGCCTCCGATCCTTATGCCTCCAGTTGAAGGAAGACCTCTGATAATGTACTTGACAGTATTAGAAGAGTCAATGGGGTGTGTGTTGGGCCAGCATGACGAGTCTGGTCGAAAAGAGTATGCAATTTACTACCTAAGCAAAAAGTTTACCGACTGTGAACAACGTTATTCACTGCTCGAGAAAACTTGTTATGCTTTAGCGTGGGCTGCTCGCCGACTAAGACAGTATATGTTGACCCACACTACTTTGTTGGTTTCAAAGATGGACCCAGTTAAGTACATTTTTGAGAAGCCAGCTCTTACCGGACGGGTTGCAAGATGGCAAATGATCCTCACAGAATACGACATTCAGTACACATCCCAAAAGGCCATCAAGGGCAGTGTACTGTCTGATTATCTTGCTGAGCAACCTATTGATGATTACCAGCCTATGAGATTTGACTTCCCTGATGAAGACATCATGTTCATAAAAGCAAAAGATCATGAAGAGCCTATTCACACTGAAGGGCCCGACCCAGAAGAAGAATGGACTATGATGTTTGACGGGGCTGTTAATATGAATGGTCGTGGTGTTGGTGCAGTACTCATTACACCTAAGGGAGTTCACATGCCTTTCTCGGCAAAACTCACCTTCAACTGTACTAACAACGAAGCTGAATACGAAGCTTGTATTATGGGCCTTGAGGAAGCCATTGACCTCAGGATCAAAACTTTGACTGTATTCGGAGATTCAGCTCTGGTAATTAATCAAACCAACGGCAAAGGGTACACCCACCAAGATCATCTGATACCTTACAAGGATTATACAAGGAGGTTATTGACTTTCTTTACAACAGTCAAGCTTGAGTATATCCCTCGAGATGAAAATCAGTTTGCAGATGCTCTGGCTACCATTTCATCCATGATCAAAGTTCAAGCTACCAACTTTATACCTCGGATTTCAGTGTCCAGACTTGACAGACCAGCATATGTGTTCTCAGCAGATGTTGTTAAGGATGATAAGCCTTGGTTCCATGATATCAAATGCTTCTTGGAGGATCAAACATACCCACCTGGGGCATCTTCCAATGATAAGAAGACTTTAAGAAGGCTAGCTGGTAGTTTCTTCTTGAATACTGACGGTTCCTTGTATAAGAGAAACTTTGATATGGTACTTCTCCAGTGTGTTGATAGAACAGAAGCAGACTTGTTGATGCACGAAGTGCACGAAGGATCCTTTGGTACCCATGCAGGAGGGCATGCCATGGCCAAGAAGTTGGTAATATCAGGTTATTACTGGATCACAATGGATGCTGACTGTTGTGCCTATGCCAGGAAATGCCATAAATGCCAGATTTATGCAGATAAAGTGCATGTGCCTCCCAATCCCCTGAATGTGATGTCTTCACCCTGGCCCTTTGCCATGTGGGGCATTGATATGATTGGCAAGATTGAGCCGACTGCTTCAAACAGCCACAGATTCATCCTGGTTGCTATTGACTATTTCACCAAGTGGGTTGAAGCAGCTTCCTATGCAAATGTTACAAGGCAAGTGGTAGCTCGATTTTTGAAGAGAGATATCATCTGTCGGTATGGAGTGCCCGAACGAATCATTACTGACAATGGTTCCAACTTGAACAACAAAATGATGGCAGAACTGTGTCGGGACTTCAAGATCCAACATCACAATTCTTCTCCTTACAGGCCAAAGATGAATGGCGCTGTCGAGGCAGCTAATAAGAATATCAAAAAGATTGTACAAAAGATGGTGATCACCTACAAAGACTGGCATGAAATGCTACCATTTGCCTTGCATGGGTACCGCACGTTAATCAGAACATCCACTGGGGCAACACCGTATCAGCTTGTGTATGGTATGGAGGCAGTCCTACCTGTTGAAGTTGAATTACCCTCCCTACGGGTACTAATGGATGTTAAGCTGAATGAAGCAGAATGGGTCCGGTCCCGATACGAACAACTGAGTCTGATTGAAGAGAAGAGATTGGCTGCAATCTGTCATGGGCAGTTATATCAGAAAAGAATGAAGAAAGCCTTCGATCAGAAAGTCAGGCTCCGAGAGTACCAAGTAGGAGATCTTGTGCTGAAGAGACTCCTTCCTCCTCATACAGACCATAGGGGCAAGTGGACTCCGAACTATGAAGGACCATTCGTAGTAAAGAAAGTTTTCTCTGGTGGAGCACTCATGCTCAGTACTATGGATGGCGAAGACTTCCCGTCCCCTGTGAATTCAGATGCAGTTAAAAAATACTTCGCATGAAAATGACCCGCTGGACATAAAAACAGAATGTAAGTCCAGGAAAAAATAGGGCATCCCGGCGAGTCAAAAACAGAATAAAAGACTCGGGCAAAAATAAGGGAAAATAAATAAATAAAATGTACACCCGCTGAGTTGAAAAGCCGCATTGGACAACTCAGGCAAAAAGGGGTATCCCGATGGATCGAAAACCCGAAAGGGCGATCCATGCAAAATAAGGGAATGAGCGAACAACTGTACTCTGAATTCATCTGTATCACTTACAACTTGGTAAGCTTCGAAAGGGTCAAGCGCCGGTCAGAATCAGCCTTCTTCAGAAAGCAAGACGAGAAGAATGTCAAATGTCATACGAGTCATAGGGAAGCTCCTTGAAGCGTCATCAACATTGCCAATACCTTTTATTTCTCAATTTGTAACAATCTCCTCATTTTAGGGGATTTGTTTCTTTGACTGTATCTTTCCGATTCAGGGCACATGAATTAATAAAATCAGATTTTCAGTCATGTTTCGTTTCGTACATTTTATTTTCATTTGCAAGAATGTCCGATGTCTTTAAGATACTGGTTGCGTAAATACAGATGCTTCTCTTCTAAAAATACGTGCTTGCAGGAAATTTACTCACTCCCAGGAGTGCCTAAACTCTTATGATGGAATCTGGTAAAGGATACCTCGGGATTACTTGTGCGTTTCTCTGACGTTTCAGGATTGCAGGTATTCGAAGCACAACATGGGGCATGAAAGCTTCATCCCAGCAAGCTGGCAAATCATTATCTACTCAGTCTTAGCACCGGAGGTGTTTTCCCCCCAGCTGGGTTGCCATTTGTTATTTCCTCCTCAGCCAAGTACAAAAGCCAGGGAACCATCTCCCTACAGAGTCTCAGCCTCTATTCAGAAGAGAAATACTTGAAAGTCTCACAACAGGGTGAAGAAAGCTTATACAAACCCCAGCTGGGTCCCTCATTACCAAAATAGGTCTATCAGTGACCTATATCCCCAAGCAGAGTCTCATAGGTCAGATCTACCAATGATCTCATCCCCAGCTGGGATGTCCACTTCAAGCAGATCAACCAGAGATCTTCGCAGCAATGTGATCCGAATCTCGGATCAGTATCTTTTGCATAATCATAGCATTCACATCATATTTTCCCCGCAGAGCGTAGCATTCCGTCTAATACGGAGCATTACGGAAAAAATCAAACATATTGCATAATCATAAGCCATGTTCTAAATCAAGCACTTGTGAAATACTGACAACCCGTCAGAGATATACAGAAAACTCCCCAGATTCCCTGGCAGAAAGCCAAAGCACTTTCCCTAAAGAAACAAATACTTCCTGACACCCGTCCGTGTCATATCCCCAGTAGAAAGCCAAAGCGCCCTCTTTGCACTCACAGATATATATATACAAATTCCCTGACACCCGTCCGTGTCAACCTCCCCAACATAGCTACCTAAATGCTTCACAAACCATACACTTGTTTATAATACACCTTTTCTGACACTCGGCCGTGTCGCACTCTCCCCGACAAGTTAAACACTCTTGTACGCCACTCATACTTATTACTCCTGTTTCACTCATACAGATACTCATTTGTATCTTGTATACACCACTTATACCTCCTCAGATCCAACACTCGTCCGTGTTCTTTATTAACCAGTTGATACTCGACCGTATCATCATCTCAGAGCATGCGTCAAGCGTTTGTTTCTACCTGATACTCGTCCGTATCATAGTCTTAAGGATGCTCGTCCGCATCTTTAATCCATACACGTGTCAAACACTCATGTCTTCTTGAATTTAGAGACTCGTCTGTGTCTATTATTCCCCAGAAGACTCCCCACAGAATCGATACTCGTCCGTGTTCTTTGCTAAACCAGTTGATACTCGTCCGTATCATCATCTCTGAACATGTGTCAGCATTTGTTTCTACCTGACACTCGTCCGTATCATTGTCCTAAGGATGCTCGTCCGCATCTTTAGTCTATACACAGTACCCGAACACTTATACCTCTCATTCCTTGGATATAGACACTCGTCCGTGTTTACTTGTCCCAGCAAATCCCAGTGAACTATGTCCTTTCTATCTGACATTCGTCCTATGTCATGATACCCCTTTTCGGCAGCCATACCCTGCCAGGTGATCGTCCTTCACCTTTGATGACCGTCCCTCATCCTTTCCCCAGCGGAGTCTCCATTATTGGAACCCTTTTCTACCCGGCATTCGTCCTATGTCGTGATATTTAGCAGTCGTCCCCTGCTAGGTGATCGTCCTTCACCTCTTGATGATCGTCCTTCATCATTTTATCCGATGGTCGTCCCCATCGTTGATCTTGTTATCTGACATTCATCCTATGTCATGATAAACCCCGAGAGCAGCCGTACCCTGCTAGGTGATCGTCCTTCACCTCTTGATGATCGTCTTTCATCATGCTTATCCGATGGCCATCCCCATCGTTGACTTTTTCTATCCGGCGTTCGTCCTATGTCGTGATACGTTTCAGCAGTCGTACCTTGCCAGGTGATCGTCCTTCACCTTAGATGACCGTCCCTCATCTTATCCCCATTAGAGCAGCCGTCCCCTGCTAGGTGATCGTCCTTCACCTTTGATGACCGTACCTCATCACTTATTTTCGCCTCTAATCCCCAGAGAATCTTATAGCTTTACTTGATGGCCGTCCCCATCATAATCTCTTATATCCCCAGCATGTCGGTCGTCCCCGTCATTGCTCCTTCCCCAGCAGTCGTCCTCTGCTCGACGGTCGTCCTCCGTCGCCCGCACTTTATACTATACTTTATTTACAATCTATATCCCTTTTCTTCTTCATTCTGTGAGTGCAAATTTTGGACTGTCTTTGGTATTCAACCACAAGTTATCTTGTTTGCCTGTTAAGCCGTCGCTTACATCCTGCACAGCTAACTCATGTTTGAATAGGGGCAGCTGTAAACATCCCAAATTTTCCCTCACCCATTCACACCATGGCTTGTGATCTTTTCATAGGAATAAGTTCAATCATAGCACCTCATATTGCATATTTGCTTTACTGCATTGGTTCAAAGTCATTTGCATCTAGGGTTTGTGATCTGAGCAATCCAAGAGCCATTTGAACCACTTCAAAGGTCTTCAATCACTTCAAATGGGTCCATGTATGTTCAAGCATCATATTATATCCTCACAAAGTCAAGAAAGCCAAAGAATCACAAGAACTGAGAATGGCATGGAAGCAGAGCCAAGATTAACTGCACAGATGACCTAGAATTAGGGTTTTGGTTTCAGAGGCCATAACTCCAAATTTTTTGGTCATTCTTGTTTCTATTGGTCTCTATAGGTTATAGGGATCATGCATACCAATTTTCATGAAGAAATTCCTTGGGGAAGGCATCTAATCAAGAGTTGACTTCTTGAGCAAGTCAGTGCAAAATCAGGGCATCTGAGGCCCCCAATGACCCAACCAAGGGGTGTTCATCATCATTTTGAATGTTTATGATCTTTATTTGATCATAGAAGATGTTAGAAGTTCACAAAATTGAAGAATTTCAAGCCTTTTGCAAAGTTGCCTTTTTGGGAAAATGACTTGTAATGTAAACTTGCCATTTTGGGAAACTTTTTCAACCCTTGCTTTTTGATTCAAAAATGTTTCAAATGAGAAAACTTTGGTCATGAAAGTTGTATAATGGATCATTCCCTTTTCAAAAAGTACAAGAACTCATTCTAATTCATTTTGGATCAAAAGTTATGGCTTGTCAAAGTTGGGAAAAATCACATAATTTGAAGTTTTCTACCAAAGAGGCAAAGTTGCAAAATCACTTACCAAGGAAAATTGAGACCTCAAAGTAAATTCTAAACTTTACACAAACATAAATCAAGGCCTAAAATTCAGATTGCACCAAGAGTTTGTCCATTTTCATGACTTATGGATCAAGAAACTTCAAAAGGGCAAAAGTGGGACAAAGTTGCAAAACATCCTTCAAACCCTAATCAATTTGCTGGCTGGCTTCAAAACTGATCCCATGGTCCTCCTCATTCCTTGCTGCACAGGACACCCCTCTTGTACTTGACCTACCATTGGCCCATACCTCTCTTACACAAAGCTTGACTTTTTGCATAAAGACCCATACCAATCACAACAGGGCACAACCACTCTTCTGACCTACCCAAGATTGATAAGTGGACCAAATGCATCATAACACATCACACAACTCATGTTAAAACACTCTCCAAGCCATATTTCCAAGTTTATGCCTCTTATGCATTTTGCTTCGAATCACACAACACAAGCATCAAACATAAAAACAAACTTCATAGAACATATCAGCATGTCTCACTGATCATCCCTGACCCTTCACCTTGCCCTAAAACTCCCTAGAATCAAAACACGATTTCCTCCCTTCTCTGATCAGAACCCCATCAATCTCTCAAACTAGCCCAAATAAACTCCAAACAAGCCTTGCAAACATCTGAGGGGAGTCATTAGAGCTGGTTGGAAGCAGAGAAGCAAGCTGAAAGCTCCAAACTGAAAGCTTCACTTCAGGTAGCTTCGAAAATTATTTTTTCCATAATCCTTGTTTTAAGTTACTGAAATGATCTACATGTTCCCCTGATTGTTTTTCACTTTGTAGTATTGAAAATGATTGAGTATTGAGTATGTATTGCATCTCTGAAAGTTTGGCCATTTTTATGTTTTTGATTCGAATCTTGGTTTTGAGCAAAAAGAAATGAGTTTTGAGGTTAGATTCAGGTTCAGGGAGATGAAGAGAGTTGATCTGGAGCTTTAGAGCTCCAGAAATAACCTAGAAGTGAGGTTTTGGTTTTGCTCAGGGGAGGTGTGGCCGGAGAAGACGACCGGAGGTCTTTTCCGGCCACCTGAAAGTGATTAGGGCCTTAATTGCGTTTAGGGCAAAGTTTGAATGTGGACCCTTGATACAGTGGACTTTTGTTGACTCTCGCGCGTTTCAATGGCCAGGATGGTTTCATTAAACCCTAATCCACGTCATTAATCTAATTAATTAAGTTTATAAATTAATCCTGCCAGTTTGAATCTCAACCACAAGATCTGGCGCCAGTCAACTCCCGCGCGTCCCATTCAAATCTCAGCCACTGGATCTGTTGACTTTCATTTAATTTCATTTTAATTTCATTTTTCTTGCATTTTCTTTCTCATTTTATTAAAAATAGTAAAACAAATCACAAAAATCTCATTTTTTGCATGCTGACTTAGAATATTTTTCTCATTTCAAAATTTTTTTTATTTTTTATTTTTTGCATTAAAAATTATTTTTAAATCATTTAAATGATTATTTTTAATTAGTTAATGAGAATTAATTAATTAAAAATACATTTAGGTATTTAAAAATCACCAAAAAATTCACATAGCATTCAAAAATATTTAGAAACATTGTCCAACTCTCAAACCAAATTTCGTTTTTGTTCTTGATGCCTTTTGATCATTTTCATTGGATTTAATTTCATTTCAAGGCAATATTTTGCTTCAAACTTCAAAAATTCATTTCTGCCTAACCCTTGAGAGTTGGATGATGATTCTTTTTGCATTGCATCTTGCATGGCATGTAGTTTCTAGGGTAAAATTGGTTGGAATTTATCTTTCATTTTTCAATTTGATGTGCATTTTCTCTTTTGAGGTACCTTGAAACCCTAGTTGACTTAGAGAAATCATAACTTCCATTAGGTTTAGATTTAGGCCTCCTCCTTTGGGCAGTGAACTTGTGTAGGGTTAAGGTTCCCTTGTTCCCATTTTCAATTTTTTGTCATGTCATTTGCTTCTGGTTTTGAATTTTTGCATTGCATATTGTATGTAAACCCTAATTTTTGCTTTCCTTTGCATCTATCTCTCATTTGTTTGCATTCAAGAACTTGTCATGACATTTTGTGCATCCACATGATTCATAAGACATCTTAGGACATATTAGAATCATGTTTGATCATTGCATCATTCATTTGCCATGTTATGTGTTCATTGCATTTCATAAACTTTCATGAACTTTCATGGTTCAAAGCATGCTTCACTTGCATCCACACCCTTGTATGATCATCCACAACTCTTGACATGTGTGTGCATCATCTCTTAGCATCATTAACATCATGTTTATGCTTCTGACTTTAGTTTGCATCATGACACTTCATCTCATTTGCATTGCATTTCATTTCCTTTGCTAACTTTTCAGGTGGTAAGTTGTTTTGAGAAGTGAATTTGCCTTCACTTCTCACAATCTCTTCTCATTTCTCTTATGCATCATTGCTGCATTTTATCTTTGTATTAGAGTGAGCTTGCTCATTCATGTTCATCTCTTACTTTCTTTCTTCAGGCAACTTGTCTTCTTAAGTGAAGCAAGTTGTCTTGCTTCTCTCTGTTTCTTTCTCCTTTCATCTGCTTCTTTCCGGGTGGTTTCTCTGAAGATCCTCTTGCAAGCCTCACAAACCCTAGGATACCCAAGCATGATTACAATTAGGGCTTGATTAGTCCCCCATTTAGTTTTACCTTTGTGTCATCATTGAGTCTTCTTTTCTCATCCCATAACCAAGGACTAAACCCTAAAGGTTTTAAGGCTTTGTGATTAAGCATATGCCTACATCCTTCTATTAGGATGGAGTGTATAACTTTAATCCTAAGTGTTGAACCCTTAATGTGTTTACATCCTTTAATCAATCCACTTAATAATCATC
The DNA here is from genome assembly GCA_963966055.1 of Lathyrus aphaca. Lineage (NCBI taxonomy): Eukaryota > Viridiplantae > Streptophyta > Magnoliopsida > Fabales > Fabaceae > Lathyrus > Lathyrus aphaca. The sequence continues at coordinate 262,479,750 of OZ014525.1, read as the reverse complement.
AAGACATCAAACTTGTAACTTGGGCCTTGCATTAGGGTTCTAATTCTTCCTTAACTGGTTAAGAAGGACTAACCCTAGTGTTAATGGACAAGTCCCCCTCAAGTTGTCTTACCAATCATAAAATCCATTTCTTAACCTTACCATTAACTAAAATCCATCTAATAAAGGCCTTGTTTTGTCATGAGGTTAATCCCTAATCATGGATTAAGTTGAGGAGTCTTTCTCAGCTTAAATGTTCTCATCTATTATCCTTCTATTAGGATGGTGTAATGAGTCCATTAAATCCTTGATTATGGCTTAATCTCATTACTTAACACTAAACAAAAACAACAAAAACATCTAAATAATCACAAGTAGGTTAATGATCTTAATCCTACATCAGGGTGATTAAGTGTGAGATACTGACTTCACACTTAAGGTATTCTCATTACCCCTAATCAGAGGGAGGATGTGATGAGTTTACTAACCCCTTGGTTTAGTCTTAAGCTCATTTTTCCTATGACAAATCTCAAAAGCAATAAAAGGTTGAAAACATCAAAAACAAACAATAATCGTCTCCTCCGGGATTCTTTTCTCATCATCTTCACTCATAAACGAGAACTTGCTTCTTCCGTCTAATGCAAGACATTTTGCACCTGAGCCAGACAGGTCATACACTTGAGCATAGACAAGTAAGCAGTTCACAGGTCAATTCACCTTTCAGTCTCTTTGGGTCGAACTACGGTGTTCCGACTTCCTCATTGCATGAGAGGATACGTAGGCATAACTTAACAGTTATCGAACAAAAGTCTCTGTATATTCCCCCTCCTTCCAGCATTATTCTTTGAGCCTCATAGTCTTGAGCATTTCACTCTTGTCCCTGCACTGACACTTCTCTTACATACTTCACACTTCTTTTACACCGGACACTTGCATTCTTTCCAGCTCTGATACACAAAATTGCACTGACACTACCCCTTTAAAACACAAATCTTTTAAGCGTGGATCCCGTCGAGTACGGCGGACAATCTGGGTGTTAATACCTTCCCAGGTTGTAACCAACCCCCTTTCTCAGTCTCTCTGGTTCGCAACCATCTTATCCATCTTTTCTTAGGTTTATGCAGCATTACCTTTCCTTCGGGATAAAAATGCCTAGCTGGCGACTCTATTCATTTTCTCCTCTTTCGCCGACCGTTCGCGTCTGTACCCCATTTGACCTAGCCTCATTTGGTGGGAGCGACAACTTGCAGGGAATCTTGATTGGGCTCAGATCAAGTGAAGGTTGATACAATAGGAAGATCTAGGTGTATAGATTTCTGGTGTTTGTATAGCAACCTTGTAATCGACGATTTCAGCAATATTGATATAAAAGTTCTCAATTTCGGTTTGAAATTGAGAGGGAGATGTACCCACACGCGAGGACGAACGTGGTGAACTTCCTTACCAAATCTCTGCGTATTGTATTCCTTCTCTATCTCTATTTACGTTTTCAATCGTTTTTTATTCATTGGAAATAACTTTTGTGATAGGTGCATTCAACTGTTTTACAGCTTGTGTATTTTATTCTTTATCATCTCAATCGTAAATCCAGCACGTTATCACATATCCGGTCTTCTAGTGGCTGGTCCAGAATAAACGCTTGTATATTTGGGACCGTTGTTTCCGTTAATCTTTGAAAACTCTGAAAAATATTTTAAATCCTTGTAAACAAGGAGGTGATCCATTCACCCCCTATCTAGATCACTAGCCACAACGTCTAACAAGTGGTATCAGAGCACCGGTTCGCTGGTGCTTTGTGGCTGCCTGTAACGTTATGGATTCTGAACCAAAGGGGGCGTATAATAAAGCTCCTGTTTTCTGTGGATAGGCGCGTATGGGCTGCCATTCAAAATGGTCCTTTTCAAATTACCATGATGAATGAGGCAGGTGCCATAGTACCTAAACCAGAAAATGATTGGGATGAAAAAGATGAGAAAAAGTGGTCAAGTGATTGGAGAGCTCGAAATATGCTAATTTCAGCACTTAGTGCAGATGAGTATTATCGAGTATCCCATTGCTCGACAGCTAAAGAAATGTGGGATGCTTTAGAAATTGCACATGAAGGTACAACTGAAGTAAAACAGTCCTGCATTAACACACTTAATCAAGAGTTCGAACTCTTTCGCATGAAACAAGGAGAATCTATTCCCGACATGCAAAAGAGATTTGTTCATCTCATTAATCGTTTGAATGCACTTGGAAAACTTGTTTCCAATGATATTGCTACTAATAAAATTTTGAGATGTCTTAGCAGGGAATGGCAACCTAAAGTAACAGCTATCAAGGAAGCCAACGATCTAACGACACTCACAATGACTACTTTGTTTGGAAAGCTGGAGGAACATCAGCAAGAACTAGAAAGTCTAGAAAAGTTTGAGAACAAAAGTAAAAAGGGAAAGTAGAAGAATAAAGACAAAGAGGGTGAGAAGAGGCCTCTAGCTCTTGTGGCTTCTAACTCAAAGTTCTCACAAAAATAGCTAAGCAACAATGAGTCAAGTAGTGACGAAGACTCCGGTGACGAAGAAATGGGACTTTTTGTTAGGAGATATAATAGATTCATTCGAAAGAATGGAATCAAGCATTCCGACATAAACCTCATAAAGTTTAGAAGACAATCTATAGATTCAAAATAGGAAGAGATTAAGAAGAATAGAGAAAGAGGGTCTTGTTTTAATTGTGGCAAGTCCGGACATTATAAAACGGATTGTCTTTTAAAGAAAAAGGATAAAGGAAAAGCTCCACCAAAAAGGTATAATAATCAAATAAGAGCTTACATTGCTTGGGAAAGTGATAGTGATTCATCAAGTACACAATGCTCAAGTGATAGCGATGAAACCGCAAATTTGTGTCTTATGGCTCACACCAAAAATCAGTCCCACCACAAGAAGAAAAGTGATGATAAAAAGGTAAAACAAGCTTACTATAACAATTTCTCTTCTATGTCCTTTTCTGAATTGAAAATAGCTTTTGAAAAACTGCATAATGAAGCTATAGAAGCATTTAAAAGATTATCTTCCGATAATTTTTTTTTTTCATACTTGGAAGGTAAAGTACAACATACTGAAAAAGATTTAGAATACTTGAAAGCTAGCATTGCAGAAAATTCAAAAGCTATTGATATTGATGGTTGTAGTAAAATAAGGCATTGTGAAGCTTGTCACATTTGGCAACAAGAGGTTATTTCTCTTAAAGTCAAATTGGAAAAAGCCTTGCAACCTAAGATTACTTATGCCATTGATACTAGGTTGTTCAAAAAGTCATTAAATCCTCCATATGCAAAATATTCTTTTGTTCCAAAGGATTTAAGGACCAATCATAAACAACAACATTATCGTAGTGTTTGTCACTATTGTTGTCATGCTGGCCATACCATTGAAAAATGAAAATTTAGAAGATTTCTAGTGCCTAAAGGCATTTATCAATGGAAGCCTAAAGACAACCATGTTACCACTTACCCACTTGGACCCAATAAAAATTGGGTACCTACCTCTCTCTTTTGATATTGTAGGATGAATGTCTTGCATCCGTGGAAAGAAGATAGTTTCTGGACAGCGGGTGTTCAAGGCACATGACGGGTGACATATCACTTTTTATTGACTTCAAAGCAAAAAAGAAGGGGTATGTTACTTATGGAGACAATAACAAAGGAGCTATACTTGGTAAAGGTAGTGTAGGTAACCCCTCTACCACTACTATTTCTGATATCCATCTTGTAGAGGGACTTAAACACAATTTATTGAGTATAAGTCAATTATGCGACAAAGGTTATAAAGTTTCTTTCACAAAAACTTGTTGCAAAATTGAACATACCGAACAAAATGTTGTGTTTAAGGGTGTAAGAGTAAACAACATATATATGCTTGATCTTTTGAGTGTATCTCTAACAAGCACTAAATGTCTAGTTGCCCTAAATGATGATTCATGGTTGTGGCATAGACGCTTAGCGCATGTTAATTTCGATTTTCTTAATAAGGTTGTATCCAAGGATCTAGTAGTAGGTCTTCCAAAAATAAAATTTTCAAAAGACCACCTATGTGATGCTTGCCAAATGGGGAAACAAACAAGGGTCTCATTTAAATCTAAAAACATAATTTCAACTTCAAGACCCCTTGAGCTTCTCCATATGGACCTCTTTGGACCATCTAGGACAAAGAGCTTAGGTGGAAACTATTATGGTTTCGTAATAGTTGATGACTACTCTAGATTCACTTGTACTATATTCCTTCATAGCAAAGATGAAACTTTTTTTGCTTTTAAAAGTTTTGCAAAGCTGTCCCAAAACAAAATGAATTCTAAAATAGTTACAATCCGAAGCGATCATGGAGGTGAATTTCAAAACCATCTCTTTGATAAGTATTGTGACAAGTATGGCATTGAGCACAACTTTTCAGCTCCTCGAACTCCACAACAAAATGGTGTTGTGGAGCGCAAAAATCGAGTTTTAGAAGAATTGGCAAGAACAATGCTCAATGAGGGTGGACTACCAAAATATTTTTGGGCTGATGCAATTAGCACAGCTTATTATGTTCTGAACAGGATTTTAATTCGTCCTATTTTGAATAAAACCCCTTATGAAATTTTAAAAGGTAGAAAGCCAAACTTGTCTCATCTTCATGTGTTCAGTTGTAAATGTTTTGTTTTGAATAACGGTAAGGAAAATCTTGGGAAGTTTGATGCCAAAGCTGATGAAGGTATCTTTCTTGGTTACTCTCAATCAAGCAAAGCATATAGAGTGTATAATAGGCGTTTACTTTCTGTTGAAGAATCTGTCCATGTTTCTTTTGATGAGACTTACCCAAAAATTGTCGGAAAAGGTATCTCTTTTGATGATGCAGGAGTATCTACAGAAGACATACTCAAAGAAGCTGTTTCGGAAATTGATCAATCTGAAATGGCTGATATTGAGAAGGAGGAAGATACTAGTCATGAGAAAGATAAAGAGGAAGGAACATCTGAAGTGAAGGACCTTCCACCAGCTTGGAAATCCTCTAAAGACCACCCTATAGACAATATATTGGGAAATATTTCAAAGGGAGTGTTAACTCGTTCTAAGATAAGTAATTTTTGTTCTCACTTCGCTTTTGTATCACAAGTGGAACCTAAAAATGCTAAAGAGGCCTTGATTGATGAATTTTGGCTAATGGCCATGCAAGAAGAGCTTAATCAATTTAAAAGAAATGACGTTTGGGAACTTGTCCCTCGTCCGCGAGATCATCACATCATAGGTACTAAATGGGTGTTTAGGAATAAACGTGACGAAAGCGGAGTGATAACTAGAAACAAGGCACGCTTTGTAGCACAAGGGTATAACCAAGAGGAGGGCATAGATTATGAGGAGACTTATGCTCCAGTGGCTCGCCTTGAAGCTATACGTCTTTTGCTTACTTATGTGTGTTCTTTGAATTTCAAGCTTTACCAAATGGACGTAAAGAGTGCGTTTTTTAATGGTGTCATAAATGAAGAAGTATATGTTTCACAACCTCCCGGTTTTGAAAATTCTGAATATCTAGATCATGTTTACAAATTAAAGCGTGCTTTATATGGTCTTAAGCAAGCACCCCGTGTGTGGTACGAAAGACTTAGCAAATTTCTACTTGATCATGGATATTCTAGAGGTAAAGTGGATAATACACTCTTCATTAAACACAAAGGAAAGCACATTCTTTTAGTTCAAGTTTATGTAGACGATATAATTTTTGGTTCAACTAACATACACTTGGTCGAAGAATTTTCTAATGTTATGCAGGGTGAGTTTGAGATGAGTCTCATGGGGGAGTTGAACTACTTCTTAGGCCTCCAAATAAAGCAACTCGATGAAGGTACAACAGTATGTCAAAGAAAATACTGCAGAGAGCTGCTCAAGCGTTTTGGAATGAATAATTCTAAATCAATTGACACTCCCATGCCTACCAACGGAAACTTGGACAAAGATGAACATGGTAAGTGTGTTGATGTCAAAAGGTATAGAGGTATGATTGGGTCTCTCTTGTATCTTACTGCTTCTAGATCGGACATCATTTTTAGTGTGTGTATGTGTGCACGATATCAATCAAATCCTAAGGAATCTCACTTAAAATCAGTCAAGTGTATATTTAGGTATCTTAATGGAACACCTAAATATGGGCTTTGGTATTCCAAAGGAAGCGATTGCAGCTTAGTAGGTTACTCTGATTCTGATTTTGCTGGCTGCAAATCAGATAGGAAAAGAACTAGTGGCACATGTCATCTGTTTTCAAATTCTTTAATAAGTTGGCATAGTAAAAAGCAAGTATCCGTAGCTTTGTCTACTGCAGAGGCTGAGTATCTTGCAGCCGGTAGCTGTTGTGCTCAAATTTTGTGGCTTAGAGAACAACTACAAGATTTTGATATTGAACTTAAACGTATTCCAATTAACTGTGACAACACTAGTGCCATTAATCTCAATAAGAATCCTATTTTACACTCACGCACCAAACATATTGAGATTAGACATCACTTCCTTCGCGATCATGTTGAAAAAGGAGATGTTGTTTTTGAGCATGTTGATACTAAAAATCAACTTGCTGACATTTTCACTAAACCTTTGGCAGCTGAACCATTCTTCAACATTCGTCGCGAATTAGGGATTCTTGATCTCTCCGCATTGGTGTCTTAAGTTTGGTTGATGTAGTTTCTATTTATCTCATTGTCTTTACTAAGTTCTGATTGTAGTCTTCACTCGTACCTCATGAGAATACTACGACGGAGGTAATATTGTTCCTCTCTTCACTTTGTTGATATTGTATGATCAATGTATGTTTGAGCAATGATTTCTCGTTTACATGTACTTCTTTACATATGAATGTTTGAACATTGATGTTTTGTTTATAAAGTATTCTTAAGCATCCATACAATGTTATGATTCATTCTGCATTTTGAATAATGTTTGTTTTGCATATTCATTTTTGTGTCAATTCTTGCAAAATTTCTTTTATCACTGTCAAAATAATTACAGTATGTATTGATACATAGTGGCTTGCATCGATTCATATCCACTTGAATTTCAAAAATTTTGCATTATGAATCAATCACAAACATATTGAATCGATTCATGTTCATTTTCTTTTAATTTCTGTCAAAATAGTTACAGTATGTATTGATACATAGTGGCCTGTATCGATACATAGCCATTTGAATTTCAAAATTTCGCATTATGAATCGATCACAGCCATATTGAATCGATTCATGTGTATTTTCTTTTAAATCTGTCAAATAGTTACAGTATGTATCGATACATTCGTGGTTTGTATCGATACATAGCAACCTGATTTTCCAAAATTTCTGTAAAATGAATCGATTCATAAGGTCATGTATCGACGCATACTGTTTTAAATTCAGTTTATTTCTTATGAATCGACACATCAGCAACTGCTATGACATGTCTATCAGTTATAAAACTCTATTATGTCTTTCTCATCATCTCATTTGCATCATTTTCGTTTCTAACCCTAACTGCCACAAACCCCTCTTCTCTCAAAACCCTAATCTCATCACTATGCCTCCAAGAGTCATGCTTCCAAGAGAAAAAGGAAAACGTAAAGGCAAAGAACCCATTGGGTCTTCTCATTAGGCTCCTTCTGTTCCTGAAATTCCTCCATCTGGGGCTGCCATTCTTCATCCTGCCATTGTTGAAGAATTTGAGGCTTCTTTTAAGACGAGGTTAGTTATGAAACTACATGTTTTCAATACTAGTGATGTACGTACTCTTTGTTTAGAAGAAGTTGCGGATTTAATAGACGCACAAAATCTTAGATCCTTCTTAACTGCTAAAGATGAGTATCATGAAGACTTTATTCGTGCTTTTTATGCTGGTGTGAAAACTGGAAAAGGCTACATGTTCAAGTGTTCGATTGGAACCAGTACTTACCGTTTTGATGCTGATGATTGGCCCAAAGTGTTCGATCTTCCATCTGTGTTGCCTGAATTGCAGATGTGGCATGATCAGAACTTTGAAACACAGTTTAAGTTGAAGGAATATTGTGCATCCATTTCTAAATTGGAAAGACCTCTTGCTGATGATGAGCGTCTGACTTCTGGTATGATTAAAAGTGTTCCAAGAATTCTGCATTGGATTCTTTCACATATCTTGCGTCCAAGGTCCGGTGGGCACTCTCGATTGGACAAGCCGGACATCCATTTATTGTATATTCTGCAGAAGAAGATACCATTAAATTGGCCCAATTACTTTGTCAAGCGTATCTTTCTTACACGGAATAGCTCCAAAAACATCACTCTTGCATATGCTGCCCAGATTTTGCGGATTCTTATGTTTTGGAAAGTGGTTTTCCCTCCTGTGCCTCTCTTATCCTCTTCTAGTGTTCAAGAATTCAACAATGCCACTCTCTCTTATATGGGTTATCGGTGGGACATCGAGCGTCGCTGCTACTACTTCTTTGAACGCAGCACTCGAACCCGCATCTACAACTTTGATATTCCTTCTGACCATGTTTATGTTGAAGAACAAAGGGATGAAGACATGGAGGATGCAGAAAATCCTCCTGATTCAAATGCCAAAACCGGTTGGGGTGAGTGGGTACCACAAAGGTGGTCTCCTACAAACTATGAACCGGCTCCTTCATCGGCTCCACCGACTTCATCTACTGCTGCTCCGGCCTATCTTACTCAAATGTTTGCGCAGTTGGAAATTGCAAACAATGCCCAGCATGAAGAAGCCCGTGCGTGGCATGTCCAGCAAACGGAATGGCATAAAGAGCACCGAGAATGGCATGATGAGCATACTCGAATGTATCATAATCAACATTCATGGCATACCGAATTGGTTAAGTGGCATCAAGTTTTCTATAATGAGATGTCTGGATTTATGGATGATTGTCGCTCGCATCCGGGGATAATGGAACGATTTCAAAGCACAAAGGTTCAGAGACGGTTCAGGCGTTACGCCTTCATGGGGCAGAATCCTGATGAAATGCCTCCTCCACCTCCTCCTCCAAGTTTCCGAGACCCCGATCGAGATGATGCGGAGTCTTGTGGTGGCCATTTTCCTCATTAAAGTTGCATTTCATTTTGCATATCATCATTGTTTCTTGCTTAAGTTTCTTTGTTTCTTTTATGTTTAAACATTTTATGGTTTGGTTTGTTTCTGTAATTCGCAACTCTATTTGACAATTTCACTGCCTATTATTATTTGCTTTTGTCTAAATTGTTTGCCCTTTATGTTTCATTCTTTATGAGTGAACTCTGCTTATATATCTTGGTATTGTTGATTCTGTTTCTTCACCTATGCATTCTTTCTTGATGTTGACAAAGGGGGAGAAAGGCAAGGCAAGTGTGAAAAATGACAGGCACAAACTCAGGGGGAGTAATTCTCACACTTCAAAAAAATTTGTCATCATCAAAAAGGGGGAGTTTGTGAGCAACTCTAGTTTTGAATGATTATAAATTTTAAGTGTTTGTGCTTTCATCATATGCTTCATATTAAGACAAAATGCTAGCCTTTAAATCGTTTGTTTCATTTTTAATAATGTCTTTGTTTTTCTGAAAATACGCAAAATGAATCGATTCATTCCATCATGCATCGATTCATGCTGTTGAAAAGATTCTGGAAATTCGCAAAATGAATCGATTCATCTCATCATGTATCGATTCATACTGTAAGAATGGTTCTGGAATTTCTTCTATGAATCGACACATACAAACATGCATCGATTCATTGCTTGTTTAATTCTCTGTTTTTATTCATCTGTTCAGTATGTATCGATTCATACTAATATGTATTGATACATAACAGTATAAATACTAGTATGTATCGATTCATTCGAGTTTGGAATCGATTCATTTGTCTGTTTTACTTCTAACAGAATCTGCATATATATGTTTAGTGTTTCATTTAGTGAGAGGAAAGAACACAGAAATTGCAGACGGATTTCAGAGTGAAAGATCATTGAAGAACACATCAAGAAAAGGAATTTTGAGTGTGGACAATTCAATGTTGAGAAGGATTGAAACCTAGAATCAAATTCATCTTCATCATCTTCTCAAATACCTTAATTCAAGAATATCAACAAGGAAGTGAGTGTTGTTTTGTGAATTGAAGGTTTATGAGATAACGTTCAGTGGTACGATCGGAGATCCAACTGAGTTGAAGAGTGATAGAAGGTTTCAAGGAAAAACCAGTTGGGTTTTCCTTCAAGAACGGGCGTGTTCTTGAGGGTTTGTTAGTCACGTTTACAAGACAGATTCAGCCGCAGCGTAAGATTTGGAAATCGGGGGATTTCGCAAATAGTTCGTGGAACCGGTGAATTGTTTGTATTACTTGCAGGGAATCTTGATTGGGCTCAGATCAAGTGAAGGTTGATACAATAGGAAGATCTAGGTGTATAGATTTCTGGTGTTTGTATAGCAACCTTGTAATCGACGATTTCAGCAATATTGATATAAAAGTTCTCAATTTCGGTTTGAAATTGAGAGGGAGACGTACCCACACGCGAGGACGAACGTGGGGAACTTCCTTACCAAATCTCTGCGTATTGTATTCCTTCTCTATCTCTATTTACGTTTTCAATCGTTTTTGATTCATTGGAAATAGCTTTTGTGATAGGTGCATTCAACTGTTTTACAGCTTGTGTGTTTTATTCTTTATCATCTCAATCGTAAATCCAGCACGTTATCACATGTCCGGTCTTCTAGTGGCTGGTCCAGAATAGACGCTTGTATATTTGGGACCGTTGTTTCCGTTAATCTTTGAAAACTCTGAAAAATATTTTAATTCCTTGTAAACAAGGAGGTGATCCATTCACACCCCATCTAGATCACTAGCCACAGCGTCTAACAAGTGGTATCAGAGCACCGGTTCGCTGGTGCTTTGTGGCTGCCTGTAACGTTATGGATTCTGAACCAAAGGGGGCGTATAATAGAGCTCCTGTTTTCAATGGTGAAAATTATGGCTACTGGAAAGGCTGCATGCGAGTTCACATAAATTCTGTGGATAGGCGCGTATGGGCTGCCATTCAAAATGGTCCTTTTCAAATTACCATGATGAATGAGGCAGGTGCCATAGTACCTAAACCAGAAGATGATTGGGATGAAAAAGATGAGAAAAAGTGGTCAAGTGATTGGAGAGCTCGAAATATGCTAATTTCAGCACTTAGTGCAGATGAGTATTATCGAGTTTCCCATTGCTCGAAAGCTAAAGAAATGTGGGATGCTTTAGAAATTGCACATGAAGGTACAACTGAAGTAAAACAGTCCTGCATTAACACACTTAATCAAGAGTTCGAACTCTTTCTCATGAAACAAGGAGAATCTATTCCCGACATGCAAAAGAGATTTGTTCATCTCATTAATCGTTTGAATGCACTTGGATCCATTCACCCCCCCTCTAGATCACTAGCCACAGCGTCTAACAAAAAATGCCTGGCTGGCGACTCTACTCTTTTTCCGCGCCACTTTCGCGTTTGTACCAGGATGGAAATCCGGGGAGCGACAACAATTTATCATTTTCTAACCTAAATTCTAGAAATCAAATTACTAAAACCTAAGTCTCTAAATAGAACTCACCTCTAGCAATTGATGATGAAGAAGTTGGGATGAATGATGAAGAATCTTGATGATCCAAATGCTTCTAACTTCAAGGTTTTCCTCTTCTTCTCTTTTTCTTCTCTAGCTTCTCTCTTTTTTCTAACCCTTTTTTCTAATTTGTTGAAAATGAGGAAAATGAGGAGAAATGAATAATATAGGGAAACTATCATTTAGTTAGTAACACTAACTAGTTCAATAATTGAGGGTATCTAAAAATGTCTTTGATGCACTTAATTAATGAAACCTATGAGTCAGATAATATTAACTAAATCAATTTGAGCTCATTGGTTACTCTAATTATCTTAAAAGATAACTCTCAAAGCACACTGAAACTCTACTGATCTCAATTAATATTATTCTACGCATCTTCCCAGAATTCATTCGAGGTTAGCAAGACAGTTTTTAAAACTGGATCCGCATACCGAAAAATCATACATGAAAACTTCCATGATCTCGTCAAGGAAATCTATGAATATTGACATTATACATCGCTAGAAATTTGTAGGTGCATTGCACAGTCCGAATGACATTCGTCAGGAAATTTTCCATAAGGGCATGTAAAAGTTATTTTCTCTTGATCATCGGGGTGAATAGGAATTTGGAAAAATCCAGAGTATCCATCTAAATAACAGAAATAAGAATGTCTAGCTAAACGTTCGAGAATTTGATCTATAAATGGAAGGGGAAAATGGTTTTTCCTAGTTACTTTGTTCAGCTTCCTATAATCAATGCACATATGCCAACCGTTTACTATAAGTTTTTTCTACTTGTTCTCCTTTCTTGTTTTGTACAACTATGATGCCTCCCTTTTTAGATACCACATGTACAAGGCTTACCCATTTGCTATCGAAAATTTGGTATATTATCTCTTCCTCTAGTAATTTCAACACTTCTCTCTTGACCATATCACTCATTATAGGGTTTATCCTTCTCTAGTGTTCTCTAGAGGGTTTAGATTCTTCCTCTAGTATAATCCAGTGCATGCACACAGATGGGCTTATTCCTTTTAGATTGTTTTTTTAATTGAAACTCATTACATTGTTTACACAGAAAATAAATAAATGTATTTTTTTTAAAACTATAATGTTTACCCAAAATATTATATTGTATACACATAATATTAAAATAAAAAATTAATTTATCCCTGAAGATTATATATTGGATCTTAAACTCCTTGATATTTGGGCAAAATCAAATGCTTCACGTTGCAAGTATTTGTTTCTAATATAAAACAACAAAAGGGTTAGAAAAATTAATGATTTTTCGCAGTTGCAATCCGTCATAGAGAACTCCTTAAGGCAAAAGTTAAAGTGGAGGATGTAGATAGTTTTAAGCGCTTCATGATGTTTCTTTATCAATTATAGATATCAGAAGACATTTATAATAGAATTTTTTTAAGTTTCACGCATATCACTAATGGTAGTGTCTTGAGCATGGATAATCATGAAATAGACGACAAAGATTTGTTTAAGGACAATGATCAATATCTAAAATCATCACGCTAAGTTATCCCCTCGGTTTTGTTAAGAAATGATGTGAACATGATATTTTTATTTTAAAATTACAAGGTATACATAGAGTATTGAAAAACAATAATACAACAAAAGAAGATTTTTGGTGTAAGAAGTTATCATGTCCAAATATTGCACGCATCCAATTTCTAGGAGTTATCTATTCCAACCGTTGAATGCATCCAACTTCTAAAGGACTTATACGTTCTAACTATCGAAAAAATCTTTCTGCACTTGCAATCCATCATAGAGAACTTTTATAAGCTCTTAAATACCACAACAACAACATCAATACAATTTTAGGAGATGGATCCCCAAAGAATGATGCGTTCAAGTTAGGAGAAGCTACATATAAGTTAGGATTAAGGTAAAATATGTTTAACGAGTGTTTTTATAGTAAAATTTGATTATCTTATATATGGGTTATTAAGGAAACCAATTTGATATATCATTAAGTTTACAAAAATAATAATAATAATGAAAAAAAGGTTCCTGAATTGTTTTTCCCCTAAGATGTTTTGAATAATCGAGATAATAAGTTGATTGTCCCCTCAGTTTTGTTAAACGTTATGGTAATATATGGTTTCTATTTCTAAAAATAAATAAATCATTGTGAAAATTTGAATCATATCACTAGAATATCAATGACCATCCATATTTATAAAATGTAACATATCTTTTGGATTTTCAAGGAGGCGTCTGAGCTTTTCTGATTGTTTCACTTCCTATTCTCCACCTTATTATTTAATACTATTTCTAGTTTCAACATCTCATTTCCAACTCTTGTGTCTTAAAACCTAGTTTCAGAGTCTTTACTTTTCTTCAAAATTTTCTTTAACAATCTTAGATGAATATATTTTGTTCGTTATCAATGAAAAGATTGTTGATTTCGATGATTTGAAAGAAAAGGGTTTTGATCTAAGGAAAACTATTCACAAACAAAAGTTAAATGATTACTTTGACATTCTTCATGGTTAGATGCCTTTGTTGGGCCATTGGTCATGATGGTGAGTCAATTCAATTCTATGTCAATGACTCTCCTATCACAATTATTCAATCACTTATTGCTCAGAAGATAAACTGTGAAGAGGAAGGTTATTGTGTTAAACATTATAGATTCAACAACGCCTACTCATATCACCTACGCCTAATTGATGCCAACTACGATAATCTAAGTAGTCCTGCTACTCTACGACCAATTGGAAAAGTTTTGTACCAATTTCTAGTGTTAAATCTCCGTCCAAGAGAAAAACAACTGAAAACGCTTACTTGGAATGACAAGCATCTCTTGTTATTCCTAACTAAGAACATAAGAGTTAATCTTCCTCTTACCATTTTTAACTTCTTAAAGGAAACGATAATCATCTCTATAGAGGTAATGACTTTTCTCATTCCATATGAAAGAGTTCTTTCTAAACGTTTCTCTCAGTTAGAGATAGTTAATAGTGATATTATTGAAGTTGCGTGGAGTCAGAAATTTGAATATGTGGAATAGTAATTTGTTGTCCTATTTTTAATTAATGAAATATTTCCTTTCATATTATTTTCTATTCATTTTTATTGATAACTATTTTTTTTAGAATTACTAATTAACAAGAAAAAACAAGAAAAAATGAACTAAGAATAAAAGGGAAGATTGGAAGGCGCCAAGCGATAAATCATTGAAAAAACCTTAAAGCATTTACAAGGATTCAAAGCAACTTCCCTTATAGCTATATTCCCTCGGTTTTCAAAAACACTGAGGAAATAAGTTTATTATTTTTTATTGAGAAAATGTGGCGCTCACTTATAACTATATTACCTCTATTTTTATAAAACCGAGGGAAATGTTGTTTGTTTTTAAAAAAACAAACATGTCGCTCCCCTGACCATATTTTCGATTTTTGGCATGTTCGAGGTGAAAGTTTTATCATAAAAAAAGTTATTTATCGTAGTGGTGAGGTTTGGATACCAGATTCTATTGGTGGATATTCGGTGCAATCAACCTAAGATATACTCTTGTACCTTGGGCTAGTTGCCAGAAACTAGGTCAAAGTGTGTGCTTAAGGGGCTCGCTAGGGTTTGAAAGAGTGAGCGCCCTCTAAAATTATTGTCTTCACATGGCAAATGATTCAAACTAGGTTGCCGACTAGATAAATTTTATCGGTCAGAGTGTGATGAGTTCTATTGAGGTGAGGTGTGATGTGTATGGTGGAAAGGTGGAGCCGACTGGTCATTTATTTATCACATGCGAGATAGTTTCGACAATTTGATACACGGTATATAATGGTATAGGATGTTTACAGCAAAGAAAATAACACACTTGAATTGAAAATTTATTCTTGAGATAATATTTCTTGTAGTTATTATTAATTTGAATAAATGAGGACGTTCAGACCATTAAATGATCTAAAATTTGATAAATTCGAACTATAAATAAATAGTATTTCATAACATATCTGTTGATATTAAACCATAATAAAATAGAGCTACTCATTTAGTTTCTCACGATTAAACTCTATTAAACTTAAACTTACACAATATTAATTAACTTAAACTTACACAATATCAACAAAAATATAAGATGACTTTTTTATTTTATTTTTTAAGTTTTTGATAGACCAACTTGAAGTAGAGTTTATTTTTTAGTAGATTAAAATTATCAGAAAAGGTTAACTAGTGAAACCACCATCTGCTGCTATAATTTGTCCAGTGATATATGAAGCAGCTGGCAGACAAAGAAAAGCAACCAATGCTGATATCTCTCTAGCTTCTCCCACACGACTAATAGGTGTATGTGACATTACGTCGCTCAATACCTTCTCAGCTTCTGGATGTTTCTATATAAAAAAAAGCATATAGTTATTATTAGAGCTGTGATAATTTGACATCCATTTTTTCAAACACTCTATATATACCGTATAATACAACCAATTAAAATATGGCTGCCCAGAAACCAAAATAAGAAAAATCATTAAAAAAATAAAAATAATAGATTTGTAGGTGTTATAATTGGTGTCACGATATCTTTTCCTTTATTATTATGAGCTTCATTTCATTGCATAATCATATTTTAATATTTCTAGAATAATAGTATTAAATTTTTTTTTTAGCATACCATGATAGACTCCAAAAACGAGGTCACAACAGCTCCAGGTGCCACAACATTTGTTCGAATATTATCCTTTGCCCATTCCAATGCTAAGTTCTTGGTACATTGATTCATTGCTCCTATACATAGTGATAGAATTTACATACAGAATGATACTACTCTTTTATTATACATTACGTATATATAAGATTATAAATAAATCATACCTTTAGAAGCAGCATAGATAGAGCACATAGGCACAGGTTTCAGACCTAAAATAGAAGATATGGATACTATGCTTCCATATCCAGATTCTTTTAGAAGTGGATGTGCAAGTTGACTCAAATGGTATCCAGACTCAAAATTAGTACCCATTATAATTGCCATATCTTCACCAGTATATTCTAGGATTGTCTTTGGAGTAATTGAGCCAGCATTGTTTACCTAAAACATCAACCATTTTAGACTAACAAGAAAATAATTAACATACACTTCTATTTTATTCTAAGTGAGTGTATCTTACTAGAATGTTGAGTTTTCCATTGAAGACCGAATCAACAGTTTCCATTAGTTTTTCACGTTGGCTACGAACAAGTATATCACAAACGGACCCTGTCACGTTGAATCCTTTATCTTTCCACTCTTCCAAACATTTATCAATATCTTGTTGATTTCTGGCACATATATGCACAGCTGCTCCAAATTCTGCCAACTCTTCTACAATTGCTTGCCCTATGCCTCGGGTTCCACCAGTCACTAGAGCCGTCATTCCATGAAGTGACCATCTTTGGTCTTTGAAACTGCTCAACTTTGTTTCTGCCATTTTTCGGGTTCTAATGATGAGTTGGATTTTTGGAATGATAATGGAAGATTATATATATATATATATATATGATTTGTTGGTGAATTTTAAAAAATAATTATTGATGTAGAGTTTCATATTTTGGTAATTATTTATACCATATTTATGATTCATAAATGTTCAACTGGATATGTTTATGCAAATTAAGTTATTAGAGTTGGCTAAAAAAAGTCCATAAAGATAGGATGCATGTTAATGGTGTACTTGGAGGTGGTCCATTCCACGTTTGGGGGTTAAGTGGCAATTATGACAATGTTTTATTGGCCACTTGCCACAGGATAGGCTGAAATAGTGAATGTGCAGATATATTCATGCTTTTAAATTACGGAGGTTGCGGTTTGGTGACGGATGTGAATGTGATTGGAGGTGTTGTAATTGCACTTTTTTTTTGTTGCCAGTCTCGAACTGTGTTTCACAAGGTTGAAGAATTAACTTCTAACCAAGTGAGTTCACAGGAAACAGGCTGTGTTGCACTTATTGCCGTTACAGTACTACAATGCGTATTAAGACCGCTGTGGTGTGAATTTTGATTGAAAGAAATTTTAAATACTAACATTTAAGAACATTTAATGTTAAAAAAATTTATTACATAAGAATAAGAAGTAAATTGAATTTAAGAATTTTAAAATTATGAGTTTTGATGAAAATATTAGAAGAAACAAAGATAAAATTGTCTGATGAAGTTACTAATGAGACCGGATGTGTGATTTTAAAATTACTGTGCAATTACGGCCTAATGTGGTTGCGGAGACTACAATATCAATAATTTTACAACTGCAATTATGGTCGTTGATCACAATTTAAAACCATAGATATATTCAAATGATATAACAAAATTATAAAGATGAAGATTAGATGACGTATGTGAATTTTATTTTGCATCAGACTACGAATAATATATTCTTATAGTTTTTCAACAACAATAACAATCAAGTCTTATCTCATTAATTGAGATCGGTTACATGGATCAAATTTTAGGATTTAGGGTTTAGGATTTAGACAATCTCTTTAATATTTTAATTTCTAATCTTATCCTATCTAACCTTATCATGTACATTCAATGCAACATCCTCATCTCTTCTACATTTAATTTATTCTTGAGTTGATTCTTAATTGTCCAACTTTATTTCTTGTACAACATTGCAGGTCTTACTCTAGTCCGATAAAATTTTCCCTTCATCTTCGTGATACATTTGTGTCACATAAAACTTGTGAAACTCTCATCCATTTCAGTCTCTAGTTTGAATTCGATAGTTTACATCCCTTTCTATTTTTCCATCATTTTGTATTACGGACTCGAGATATTTAAGCTCTGTGACCGGTGGCAGACCCATTTTTTTGTCGTATTGGCAAAAAAAAATAATCATTTACATTATAAAATGTAGGATGGTTTCTCTTTTTATAATAGAGTTAAACTTTTGTGTTGTATCACTTTTTTTTAATAAACAAAAATATATTATATTAAAGGATACAAATGTGTATCCTAACCCATATACATTATAGTCTTCAACCCAATATTATAGAGGACTACAAAAAATCGCAAGAAACATTCAACCATTCAAAATAGTTACAAGTATTTGCATTTCTATGTTTCTTGTCTAACCACCACCAAGAAAAAATGATAACTCTATTCAAGATAGTGTCGAAATCCCAAAATTCTTCTTTAAACATAATCTTATTCCTAGAAAGCCATAGGACCCAACAAATGATCAACCATAAGCCAACCGCCTTTTTAACCTCTATATTCTTCAAAGTTAACTTATCAATCCAATTTCTAAAATGCCCAAGAATATTTCCAATATATATCTCATATTCCCACCCAATTGCAAACATAATTCCAAATCAAAACAGATTTAGAACAATGAAACAACAAATGTTCAACCGATTCATCATGAGTAAAACAAAATGGACATATTGATCGGAAAATTAGCAAGTGTACTATTTTTACCGATGTAGTAATAAAAGGGAGTTATCCCAAATATCGATCTCGAGGACTGCGTACCGAAATAAGTATTTCTGAATAGATTTCAATTGAACAAAAGTTTTGGTTGATAGTTTGTTTTGAGATAAAATAGAATTAAAATACTAAAATGTAAACAAAGAATAGAGGTTGCACGAATATGAGAATAATGTCAGGGACGGTGTATAATTTGCAATGCAATGACTTAATAATTTCTCGACTCTAAAGAGACATGCTTCAAACCTTATCTTTCCTATGTTCAAGATTTTTTTTCCAAAATTCCTTTAGAGAAAAACCTTTGGTATTCTTCCTCGACCCTAATTCCTCAATGGCCAAGGAAGAATATCAAGCAATAATTCTGACATAAAAATGGTTTTCACAGGGTATTCCAATTCCTCGGTAATATCTACCGTGATAAAAATTACGCAACAAAGTTAGGATGGTTGGTCAGACCAAACCCTAACTACGATCAATTATCAAATTTTCCAAAAAGATAAAGCATTATGAACGTTGCATAAAATAAAGAAAATAGTTTAAACACATAATCTCATAGATTAAAAATTCAAAAAGTCATTACAATAAGCAAATCAGGGACACCTCCTGGCATTGGGGAGTTTAGCCACTCATGTTCATAACAAAAATAAAAACTGAATAATGATATAGAGACATTACAAGCAACGTTGGATCGGTTGGATCGTCAATTGCTTCCGCTCTTGATCAATCCTTCTTCTCCTTCGATATCCACTTTAATCTCTCTCTATCGTCAAATTTCCAAATCCCAAAAAAATATCTCCCCCTTTCTCTAAGTCTTGATCATCTAATATATCAGTCTTCAAAATACTCCGTGAAATGTCTAGATTGTCCTCCGAAAATATCTCAGTCAGCATCATTAAAATAGCAGAATTTCTGTTTCTGGTTGTCACGACACGAGCCGTGTTGTGCAACACGGGCACCCGTGTCATGCTACTGACTCTCCTCAAATTCTCAGCTCCTTCAGAGGCCATGACACGGGCCGTGCTGTGCAACACGGGCACCCGTGTCATCCTTCTGATTTGATCCTTTTCAACCCAAGAAACTCCTCTTCAAAGGCCTTCACAACACGGGCCGTGTTGTATGGCACGGGCACCCGTGTTGTGCTTCTGATATCTCTATTTCGTGGTTTTTTCAATACTCGGATCATCTTTGCGAAGGCTTCGAATAACCAACTAGATGTAGACCTGAAAACACATCAACAAAACAACCAAATAACACATACCAAAGGTAAAAATTGATAAAAAGACCAAAACCAGACTTGCATGCTAAAATAAGAAAACTACAACGAAAACGTGAAAGAAACACTTCAAACAACCGAAAGCATACGAAAAGAACAACGAAAACGGCTTGAAAAATACGACTAAAGATCACTGATCAAACTCCCCCGAACTTGAACTTTTGCTTGACCTCAAGCAAAGAGCTTGCATTCACACACTCAAACACTGTCAACTCATTCAACAATAGCGAGATGAATCACTATACTCATACGTGGATTTTAGTTCCAAGTCACCCAACATGTTATTTTGGTACTTCTTTCTCTGCGAAGGTATCACACAAACACTAAACCGCGGTAAACCCTGGACCTGAATCTCCTTTTCGGTAACCTCTCCGACTATGCTTCGGGCTTAGGTCTTCTGTTTCGATTTTCCACCCTTTTCATTCGGACAATCCTTTTTAAGGCTTCTTATGATTTTCACCGTGTGTACAAAATTGATCCTTTTTCTCTTTTATTGGCACCGTTATCTCTTTGTCCCTTAAGGGAAACATTTATGTTTAACCGCCGTTAGGCTGAATAACCGGGTGAGGGTTACCCAACTTAGAAGGATCGATCGTTCTAATGTTCTTATTCTTTTTTTTTTCCGGTGCCTTCATGCATTTTTTCCTTTTTTTGATCAACTCTGCACACACAATTATTATAGATCAAGCCAGATTTGTCAGTAGAAACTACTTAAGGTTTACTTCTCAGATCAAAGTACCATGGCACGAATCTACACGTCGGACTCGTTCCTTACTCAGTAGACTCAGTGTGTTCGTGTTGTACCTAAACATCAAAATTTTTCCATTTTCCTTATCGGGTTTCTTTTCACTCAATCCGATATACTTTCTCATTATTCACTCGCAGTAACACAACTTTCACACTTAACAGGTCAATTCAGAGGTGTTTTTCAAACAACTTATAACCATAATTTTCAAGCCGACTACCTAAAACACTACTAGAAATAAAAACAGATAAAAACAAAACAAAACAAAAACATGAAAACTCAATCCCCCACACTTGAACTCAACAGTGTCCACACTATTGAAGAACCAATGTCGGAGGGAACTCACAGATATCACTGAGCCGGGGGATAGCCATGCAGCCTCATCTGCTGCATCCACTCATGCAACTCATCAATGAGGTCCCCTTGACGGGTCTGCTCTCTTATCATCTCATCCCATTCTTCCTTGGTCAGGCTCCACTGACCGGTCTCCTGATTTGATGAGCCGCCGACAGTTTGTACAGGGACCTCCTCAGCTTGGTACCCCTCATCATCCGCACCTGAAAAGAATTCATCATACTGCTCGTTGTCGCCCTACAGAGGATTCTTATACAACCAATTAGCTTTATTATCAATGGTAATCAAATTGGGAGCAGGCAAAGCTATCAAATGACGGTTACGGTTAAGCACAGAGTAATAATCATGAAAACTCTTAATCATACCTTGGTTAGTGAGGGTGTCTAAATCAATTTTATTCTTACCTACCACTGAAGGTACCTCAATCAATCTCGGACCGTAACCAAGTTTGTCAGCTATCTGTGTTATCATTCCTCCTACAGAGATCTCATCGGAAGCGGCATTGGCTACCCGCTTGAGGTGATCTGCTGTGAAGGCCGCTACATTGATCAGTTCATTATTAGCCATACCATAGAGAAAGTACAACTCTCTTTGTTTAGCTACTCCTGTGCTGTCACCTTTGCAGAAAAGGGTATAAGCCAACCCCTTTTGAGCATACCTAAAACACGGGTTATGAATCCCCGAAGCCTTCGCCGCAGATGCGATATAGTCAATACTGCCAGTAATGTCCCTCCAAAATTCTCCTGCAACAAACGCGCTGGGAGGTGCTCCAGGCCCATAGATTGGAAGATCTAGAATCTTTCCCAATTCCGCAACCGATAAAACGTGATCAGTGTCAAAAAGACGAAACTTCAAAGTACCGTAGTACTCTGTATCTGTCCCAGTCCACCTGTGCTTTAGCTGAAATTCCAAAGAACTCAAAAACTCTAATGTTATGCGCTCGAAAGTCGACGCTTCAAATTGCATAAAATTCAACATACTAATATTATGAAAACTCCTATGTACCTCAAATCTCAGCCCTAGGTTTTCGAGAGTCTCATTACAAATATATCTAGTTGGTATTAACTTACACTTTACCAACTTAGAGTACTTGACCTGGTGCTCCGAATTCTCGAATAAAATGTCGTGGGCATTAGGCGTGCGGTGCGCTCGCTTTCGGGGGCGAGACAACTCAGCCATATTCTTTCCAGTATCTCTGCGAGGAGGCATTCTGATTACCTGCACAAATACACACCAAAATTCGACAGAGGAATTAGTGAAAACAGTCACCGTAGAAGTGACAAGGGAGACGAGGGGAACACTTTTTGTGAAGAGAGTAAGGAGTTTTTGTGAGTGGGTGTTGGAGAAATGGAAGGTCTTTTGGTGAGGTATCAATGGAGGCTAGGGTTTTTGAAGAAGAGAAAGTGGAGAAGAAAGCAAAGTTATGAGATAATTAAAACTGAAAAATGCAATTAAGGGTAAATGAGTGATATAAAATCGTGGGCCCCACTCATAAAAAGTGTTAAAAAAATTTTAAAAAACTGTCCCGCACTCCTGACACGGGCCGTGTTGCGCAACACGGGCACCCGTGTCAGGCCCCTGCATTGCCACAAAATCACATAAAAATCAGGGGATGTTCAGGCTTTGCAACACGGGAACCCGTGTTGCACCCCTGTATTCCTCAAATCTCAGGCAAACTCCATCCTCCTGACACGGACCGTGTCATGGGACACGGGCACCCGTGTCAGGGCCCTGACTTTTCAATTTTTCAGTCTTTTTCTTGATTTTTAGCTTGACTATCCAACTTCCCTTTTTCCTTAGCAGAATCTGTGATTAACACAAACGCACAACCTACAAAAACTGAAACAAACAAAAGTAAGCATGAGAAAAATCGTGGGTTGCCTCCCACGTAGCGCTGCGTTTAACGTCGTATGGCTCGACGGTCCGTCGTCCTACTGAGTAAGACGAATGACATTCACATCACCAGTAGTTTGGCCTTTGAAGTAGGGCTTTAATCTCTGCCCATTCACCTTGAAAATATCTCCATTGGTTTGATTTTTAATTTCGACTGCTCCATGAGGAAATACATTGTGAACTACAAAAGGTTCCGACCATTTAGACCGTAATTTTCCTGGAAATAGCTTCAACCTTGAATTTTACAAGAGGACCAGTTGTCCTTTCCAAAACTCTTTTCTTTGAATCCTCTTGTCATGCCATTTTTTTGTTTGCTCTTTGTAAACCTTAACATTCTCGTACGCCCGATTCCTGAATTCTTCTAACTCATGAAGTTGAAGAATCCGAGAACTCCCAGCTTTTGACAAATCCATATTAAGATACTTAGACACCCAGAAAGCCTTGTGTTCAAGTTCCAATGGTAGGTGACATGCCTTTCCGTACACCAGCTGATATGGTGACATACCGATAGGCGTTTTGAAAGCCGTTCGATACGCCCATAGAGCATCATCCAACTTAATCGACCAATCCTTTCGAGATGAATTCACTATTTTTTCCAGAATTTGTTTTAGTTGTCTATTCGACACCTCTACTTGGCCACTTGTTTGAGGGTGGTATGGAGTAGCTATCCAGTGTTTCACATTATACTTTTGCAGAAGCCTCTCCATGAGGTGATTCAGGAAATGCGTTCCTTCATCACTTATCAATGCTCTCGGAACACCAAACCTTGCAAAAATATTCTCTTTCAGGAATCTCACCACAACCTTCGCATCGTTGGTAGGCAATGCAACAACCTCTACCCATTTGGAAATATAGTCCACCGCAACCAAAATATAGTTCTTTCCGAATGACGGTGGAAACGGCCCCATGAAGTCTATCCCCCATACATTGAATAACTCAACCTCTAGCATATAGTTCTGGGGCATCTGATTTCTTTTTGATATATTCCCAGTCCTCTGACATCTGTCGCACTCCTTCACTAACTCTTGAGCATCCTTAAATAAAGATGGCCAGTATAGCCCGAAATGAAGGACTTTAGCTGCTGTCCTATCAGCACTGAAGTGTCCCCCCGTAATCGAAATTGTGACATGCTTTCAGCATATCGTTCTGCTCTTCGTCGGGTACACACCTTCTGACCAGGCCATCCACTCTTTTTTTTGTAGAGAAACGGATCGTCCCATAAGTAAAACCTGCAATCATGAACAAACTTTTTCCTTTTGTTAGAATCAAAATCGTCAGGTATAATACCACCAACAAGGTAGTTCGCATAATCTGCAAACCAAGGCACTCCAATAATAGCTAGGATGTGTTCGTCAGCAAACTCATCCTTTATTGGGCGCCGCTCTTCAGTCTCCTCAATTGGTGACATCCAAGAAAGATGATCCGCAACAGTGTTCTCACACCCTTTCTTGTCGTGGATCTCGACATCGAACTCCTGGAGAAGCAAAATCCACCTCAAGAGCCTGGGCTTCGAATCCTGCTTAGCAAAAAGATATTTCAAAGCAGCATGGTCAGTGTAAACAATCACTTTTGAACCCAACAGATATTGCCTGAATTTATCGAAGGCATACACAACAACTAGCAACTCTTTCTCGGAAGTTGCATAATTTATCTGTGTAGGGTTCAAAACGTGACTAGCATAATAAATCACATGAAGCCTCTTCGCTGTCCAAGAACAACCCCTACCGCAATGTCGCTCGCATCGCGCATGATCTCAAAGGGTAGAGACCAATCGGGGGCAATCACAATGGGTGCCGACACCAATTTATTTTTCAGTGTCTCAAATGCATCGGGACACTCTTTATCAAAAACAAAGGTCTTTTCCTTAACTAACAAGGTAGTAAGAGGTTTGGCTATCTTGGAAAAATCCTGTATGAATCTGCGGTAGAAACCCGCATGGCCTAAAAAACTCTGAATACCTTTTTCATTCACCGGTGGTGGTAATTTTGAGATGACCTCCACCTTGGATTGGTCGACTTTAATTCCCTTGTGGGAGATCTTATGTCCTAGAACAATGCCTTCTCGTACCATAAAATGGCACTTTTCCCAGTTAAGGATCAGATTGCTTTCTTAACATCACTGCAAAACAAGTGAAAGGTTAGTTAAACAATTATCAAATGATGAACCAAAAACCAAGAAGTCATCCATGAATACTTCCATATGCTTTTCGAGCATATCAGCAAAAATAGAAGTCATGCATTTTTGAAATGTCGCTGGGGCATTACACAACCCGAATGGCATCCTCCTATAAGCAAAAACACCGTATGGGCAGGTGAAGGCTGTTTTCTCTTGATCTTCCGGTGCAACCGCAATTTGGTTGTATCCGGAGTATCCATCCAGAAAGCAATAGTAATCATGCCCCGCTAGCCTTTCCAACATTTGATCAATGAATGGCAACGGAAAATGGTCCTTTCTCATAGCCAAGTTCAATCTTCTATAATCAATGCAAACTCTCCATCTAGTAACAGTTCTAGTAGGAATCAACTCATTTTTTTCATTAGTTATTACTGTTGTTCCTCCCTTTTTGGGCACCACATGGACCGGACTCACCCAGGCACTATCTGATATAGGGTAGATCAATCCCGCATCCAATAGCTTAACAACTTCCTTTCGCACTACCTCCTTCATCACAGGGTTCAATCTCCTTTGGGGCTGCACAACCGGTTTGTGATCTTCTTCCATGAGTATTTTGTGCATGCACAACGTAGGACTTATACCTTTAAGGTCTTCAATCTTCCACCCAATTGCTCCCTTAAATTTCTTAAGAACTCCAATTAATTTGTCCTCTTGAACACTTTTCAAATTAGCGCTAATAATAGCGGGACATTTTTCTTCAGTGTCGAGAAAGACATATTTGAGATTCTCAGGTAGTTGTTTCAATTCTGATATCTTTGGCTTGTCTTCACCTTCATCAACCATTATAGGTTGTCTTAACTCTTCCCACCGATGCATTCTAACTCTTTTCAGGATAGGTTGAGTTTCAAGCATAGCTACCACTTCCATATCACTACTTTCGACTTCCTTATCATCTTTAAAAATAGACATACTCAGTACCCTTTCTAGAGGCAATTGGGATATACTCTCTAAATGTTCACTAGCTTCCACGTGTTCTAACACTTGTATGTTACTACTAGTGCCCACATCATCTTTATACTTCAAAGTGTTCCTAACATCAATTTTCAACTCTTCATCGTACACTTTCAAAGTGAGTGTTCCCCCTTCCATATCTATCAGAACTCTCCCGGTTTCTAAGAATGGTCTTCCCAAAATTAAAGGAATTTCTTCATCTTCAGGCATTTCAAGAATCATAAAGTCAACCGGAAACACAAACTTGTCCACTCTAACCAGGACATCATGGACTACTCCATATGGCCGCCTCATAGAATGGTCTGCAAACTGGAGAGTCATCCGAGTATCTTGAACAACACCAATACCCAACTTTTTGTAGATGGATAGAGGAATTAAACTAATGCTCGCTCCCAAATCAATGAGAGCTCTCTTGAATGACCGGTCACCGATGGTGCATGGAATGGTGACAGCTCCTCTATCTTTTTTCTTCACCGGAATCTTTAGTCCCTGCAAAATAGCACTACAAGTTTCGGTTAGAATAATAGGTTCAGCTCCCATGGTCCTCTTTTTAGCAATGATATCTTTCATGAATTTGGCATAGGTGGGCATTTGCTCAAGTGCTTCAAGTAATGGAATATTCAGCTCCAGCTTCTTGAAAAACTCTAGGAATTTCTCAAAATTCTTCTCTTGCTGCCCTTTCTTTTTGTTTCTTGTTGGATAAGGAAGTTTGATCATCGGTTTCGGTTCTACCATTTTTTCTTTGATTTCCGGTGCTGGGGTTACTTCTTCCTCTTCTTCAACAACTTCATTCTCTTTTATTTCCAGTTCCACTTCAATTATTTGATTTTCACTCTCATAATTATCTTTCATATCTTCAGTTTCTTTACCTTTTCGTGTTGTGACTGCATTGACTTTGTGATTATCTCTTGGATTTGTTACAGTAGCACTTGGAAGAGCCCCTGGAGTTTGGGGAATAGCTAGGTGTTGGGCAATTTGGCTCATTTGCACTTCAAGGTTCTTTATAGAAGCTCCAGTATTCTTGAAGTTACTCCTCGTTTCTTCCTGGAATTAAGAATTGTGAGCTACCATCTTTTCAATGGCAATTTCCCAATCAGCTTTTCTTGGAACTGGTGGCTGATATTGTTGTTGCTGGGGCTGATATTGTTGCTGGCCTTGAACCGATTTTTGGATGTTCCCTTGTTGATCTTTCCAAGAGAAATTGGGGTGATTTTTCCACCCCGGATTATACGTGTTGGCATACAGATTGTTCTGCCTCAACATATTAATCTGTTCAACCTGTTCTTAAGTTGCCAAACAGTGCATGGCGAAGTGTGGTCCACAACAAATCTCACAAATCACAACTTGAACAGGTTCCACCCGAGCTACTGTCTGTGTGCCAAGATTCATCTTCTTCAGCCTTCTTTCAACTTCTGCAGCAATTTGATCTTCCATTTTCACAACTTGCTCTGTCAGCTTTAAATCAATTTTACCATCTGGTTGACTCACTGTGCGATCATATAATTCAAGGTGTTCATTAGCAGCAATAGCTTCTATGATTCTATTGATACTAGTGGCTGTTGAAAAGTTTGTTGAGCCACCTGCATCAGTATCTATAAGTTGTTTTGTCTTGAGTCGCAACCCATTCACAAAATTTTGCATCTGCTCGGTCGCGTCCATATTATGAGTAGGACACGCGGTCAAACACCTTTTGAATCTTTTATATGCATCTCCAAGTGATTCACCCTCTTTTTGTTTAAAATTGACAATATCATATCTCTTCCAGATGAAAACTGACGCAGGAAAATATTCATTGAGGAATGATATTTCCATCTCTAACCAAGTTGTGATACTAGCAGCTGGTAGTGAGTAGAACCATTCTTCTGCATCATCAGTAAGTGTAAAAGGAAACATCACAAGTCTATTTGCTTCCTCAGAATGACCTTCAATTTTCAAAGATGTAGTGGTAGTCAAGAATCTCTGAAGATGCTTGTTGGCATCCTCATTGATTCTTCCAGCGAACGGTTTGCTTTCCAACTGGCGAATAGTTGACGGATGTAACTGGAAGTGAGCAACATTCACCGGTTGGTTAACAATAGTCATCCGGTTAGGTTGGGCATTAGCCCCTCCATAATCTCCTAAAAGCCTTTCTACAGGAGGTTGGTTTCCTGCCATGTTGTCAAATCCTGGATCAGTCTCTCTGTCTGAGTCAAAGTCACTATGCTCAGAGTGCACAGATATGTCGTCCTCCGTTTCCTGATTCGGGACACTTGAACCAGTATCAGCCAGTCTATCAACTCTTGCCTTGCGGCGTCTCTCGTGCAAAGCTCTTTCTGGTTCTGCGTCAAAGGAAAACTTAGCTGAGGTCTGACCTCGCATAAACAGTTAGACACAAGTTAGATAACAAAATTTCAATAACACTAAAATAATACACAGAGAAAACAATAAAATTTTAGTCGCAGAGCAACAAAATTTCAATTGAAATAAGAAAATTAACTTAATTTTTGACAGTCCCCCGCAACGGCGCCAAAAACTTGATCGGAAAATTAGCAAGTGTACTATTTTTACCGATGTAGTAATAAAAGGGAGTTATCCCGAATATCGATCTCGAGGACTGCGTACCGAAATAAGTTTTTCTGAATAGATTTCAATTGAACAAAAGTTTTGGTTGATAGTTTGTTTTGAGATAAAATAGAATTAAAATACTAAAATGTAAACAAAGAATAGAGGTTGCACGAATATGAGAATAATGTCAGGGACGGTGTATAATTTGCAATGCAATGACTTAATAATTTCTCGACTCTAAAGAGACATGCTTCAAACCTTATCTTTCCTATGTTCAAGATTGTTTTTCCAAAATTCCTTTAGAGAAAAACCTTTGGTATTCTTCCTCGACCCTAATTCCTCAATGGCCAAGGAAGAATATCAAGCAATAATTCTGACATAAAAATGGTTTTCACAGGGTATTCCAATTCCTCGGTAATATCTACCGTGATAAAAATTATGCAACAAAGTTAGGATGGTTGGTCAGACCAAACCCTAACTACGATCAATATTCAAATTTTCCAAAAAGATAAAGCATTATGAATGTTGCATAAAATAAAGAAAATGGTTTAAACACATAATCTCATAGATTAAGAATTCAAAAAGTCATTACAATAAGCAAATCAGGGACACCCCCTGGCTTTGGGGGGTTTAGCGACTCATGTTCATAACAAAAATAAAAACTGAATAATGATATAGAGACATTACAAGCAACGTTGGATCGGTTGGATCGTCAATTGCTTCCTCTCTTGATCAATCCTTCTTCTCCTTCGATATCCACTTTAATCTCTCTTTATCGTCAAATTTCCAAATCCCAAAAAAATATCTCCCCCTTTCTCTAAGTCTTGATCATCTAATATATCAGTCTTCAAAATACTCCGTGAAATGTCCAGATTGTCCTCTGAAAATATCTCAGTCAGCATCATTAAAATAGCAGAATTTCTGTTTCTGGTTGTCACGACACGGGCCGTGTTGTGCAACACGAGCACCCGTGTCATGCTACTGACTCTCCTCAAATTCTCAGCTCCTTCAGAGGCCATGACACGGGCCGTGTTGTGAAACACGGGCACCCATGTCATGCTTCTGATTTGATCCTTTTCAACCCAAGAAACTCCTCTTCAAAGGCCTTCATAACACGGGCCGTGTTGTATGGCACGGGCACCCGTGTTGTGCTTCTGATATCTCTATTTCGTTGGTTTTTCAACACTCAGATCATCTTTGCGAAGGCTTCGAACAACCAACTAGATGCAGACCTGAAAAAACATCAACAAAACAACCAAATAACACATACCAAAGGTAAAAATTGATAAAAAGACCAAACCAGACTTGCATGCTAAAATAAGAAAACTACGACGAAAACGTGAAAGAAACACTTCAAACAACCGAAAGCATACGAAAAGAACAACGAAAACGGCTTGTAAAATACGACTAAAGATCACTGATCACATATCCATTCATGTAAATTGGTAATGACTCCACGTCTACGAAGTTGACCCCGTGTCGAAATTTTATTATGAATTAATCTCTAACCGAAGACTAAAATTTTTAAAGGAATAGGTGCTTCCCACACTAGCCGAAATACCTCCCGAGTTATCGAGTCCACGCCAGCCTGCTGCTGCATTACCGTGTGCTGCTTCAAAAACTAATAGGCATATTTTACAGAAAATTCTCCATTGTTTGCAGGAGACTAAGACCGAACCGAGCACTGGTCAACTGCAACCGCCCATCCGCTAAGAAGCTACACCAGCTGTGCTTGTTGTTCATACAAAACAACAAGGTCTGTTACAGCCCCAATTTCCACAAATTAAATGACTTTCAAACGCCATATATCTCCCTCAAAATAACCATTGTCCTCCACCAAACTGTATTGATCCGCCGCCACCTTCCACAAATTCGGAAAAACACATGCAAAAGAAACATTACCACACCAACGAGAAAGCCAAATAAATGTTTTCGAGCCGTTACCAATATTATGATGAATTAGACACGTGAATGAGTTACCACCAAAATCAGAAGCAATCTTAAACAAGTCTCTCCACTAAATAGATTAGGGCACGCTATACTTCAGATGATCACCTATATGCAAAGAAAGCTCATGGTCCGGATAGCGATTCACAATAATACCTCTCCAAATAAAGCTAATCCCCAATAAAATTTTCCAAATCCATTTAGAAAATAGAGCCTTATTGAAAAGATTAATGTCCAATATACCAAGCCCACCCTCTTCTTTAGGCTTACACACCACCTTCCATTTTATCCAAGAAATCCCTTTTTTACAAATTGATCCATTCCAAAGAAAGCGCCTTTGAATAGAAGTAAGAATACGAACCACTTTGGATGGAAGTTTGTAAAAAGACATATAACGAATAGGTGAACTAGATAGTACCGATTTGATTAAAGTGACTCTCCCACCAATAGACAAAAACCTCCCTTTCCAAGATGATAATCTCGACCGTACAAGATGATTACCTCCTATATGAATACCAAGGAACTTGAAAGGACACAATTTTTTTGAAAGCTAGATAGTTTTTCGCCGCCAAAAGAAAAGATTGCTCTACCCCAATCCCAAAGAGTTAACTTTTGTTGAAGTTAATTTCGAGTCCGGAAACAAGATGAAAACCTTTCAAAATGGCCTTCATAGCCCACAAATTGCTCCACGATCCATCACCAATCAACACCGAATCATCGGCATATTGGAGAAGATGGAACGACACATCAACCCCAACCTTAAAGCCTAAACAAATACCACCTTCAACCGCTCTAAGCATCAATACTGCCAAACCTTCTATTGTTATAACAAAGAGGAAAGGAGATAAAGGATCGCCTTCCCTAAGGCATCGCGACACCTTGAAATCCTTAGTCGGGCTACCATTAACAAGAACCGACATAAAATTATCCAACACTCCGAATTCCATCCAATTCTTCCATTTAGCTCCAAAACCCATTATATCCAATAGATGATAGAGATAATTCCACTTCACACAATCATAGGCTTTGGAGAAATCTACCTTGAGGATGACACCTTGCTTCTTACTTCTTTTGGCACAGTCAATAGTTTCATTAAGTGCAAAAACTCCATCGAGGAAATTCCTACCTTCAGTAAAATTCATTTGGGAGGTGGAAATAATAGAATCAATAACTGGTTTGAGTCTATTTTTAAAAATCTTAGACACCACTTTGTACACCGAACCAATCAATGAAATAGGCCTATAATCATCAAGCTCCACTAGAGACTCATATTTTGGAATAAGGACTAAAAAAGAGGAAGCGAAAACCTTTGGAAATTTTACACCATCAAAGAATTCCTGAATGTAATTTATGAAATCTGATCCCACCACCGACCAACAAAAATTAAAAAAATCACAGCTAAAACCATCCGGTCCAGGGCTATAATCTGATGCACGATCAAAGACAACACTTTTAATCTCTTCTACCTCAATCTGAGCTTCAAGCACATCTCTATCTACTTCTGAAAGACGCTTGAAACCTTGATTACCTATAGTCATAAATACTCTATGAACTTTGCTAAACCTCTTTTCAAAATGATTCTTAATAGCTTTTTTGATGTCTGAAACATCCTCCACAAGGTGACCATCAACACGCACTGACGAAATAGTATTAATATTGTAACGATTTTTAATAACCGCATGAAAGAACTTTGTGTTATGATCCCCTTAAACACTCCATTTCATTCTAGATTTTTGCTTTAATAAGCTCTCTTTAATTCTAAGATTCTTCCACAAGTCATCCTCAGCTACTCTTCTAGCATTCAAATTTTGAGAAGGAATGGAACCATAAGACTCCCCTGTCAAATGCTCCACCGCATTAATAAATCCAATATCTTATACAATTTTGTATCGATCCAACCAAACACATTTGTGTTCCACCATCTCAACTTCTCCCTCAAGTGTTGAAGTTTTTTAGATAATATAAATGATGCCTTTCCAACAACCACTTAAGACTCCCACACTTCTTTGACAAAATCCATAAAACCAGGATGTTCAAACCAACATGATAGCACCTTGAAAGGTTTCGGACCCCAATTGATATTTTTAACTGAAATCTAAACCGGCCTATGATCTGAAATGTCTCTCTCCCCTACTCTTTGCCAAACCATATTCCATTCATTAAGAAGACGTGGAGAAATTTAAAACCTATCCAGCCTACTACCTAAACCACCACTAGCATTAAACCACATGAATTTATTACCTAAAATTGGAAGTTCTAAACACCCTGACAAATTAATGAAATCTTCAAATTCCACCATTAAGCTTTTACACTGACTGACTCTTCCAAATCACTCCCCAGGATCTTTAATAGCATTAAAGTCTCCACCCATGATCCATTCCCCAACCTCTTGATTGTCCTTCAAACTAATGATCTTACTCCACAATTCTCTTTCATCCGAGATAACACATGATAAATATATGTTGAAGAAATAAATAGTTTTATCTCTCCAGACAACATTTAAATCCAAATACCCTTTGCCACTAAAACTACAAATTGGTTCTACCAACTGTAACACGCCAAATTTGCTCTCTTCTTTTTAAGTATCATCATCATATCATAATCATCATAAGCATATCATATCTTTGACATCTTTGCATGGAAAAGTAAAGCATAACATTCTCATGTTCTAGCATTAGGCATATGATCAACTATTGGTGGATCTGAGGCATCACAAGATATAGTAAGAGGCCAAGAGGACTTGTCCAAGTATCATGATAAGTTTACATGACATTCACAAGTTCAAGATCCTTTACAAAAGCCCAGGAGGTTGGGAGATTATTAGAGAATCCAAGCTAGGGCAAGCTCCTACACAATGGTTCCCAAATTAGGGTTTCACTTTCAAGCAGGATTTCTTTGTGACTTTGGCCATTTCATGTGGGCAAAGTCTTTCATATGATAAGAGGATCCTAGGGATGAAATTTGGTGAGAAAATTCCTTGTGGAAGGCAGTTATTCCATCAGTTGCTTGCATAAGAAGAAATTGGTCAACTATGCATTTTAAAAGTCAACTGTGAGAATTCAAGGGGTCCAACCCCATTTTTTAAGTCAAGGGATGTCCTTAAGACCTTAGAAGAGGTTTGGCAAAGTCAGGGATCAATAATCAAGGGGTTTTGAAGAACTTTCCATTTTTGGCATATGGTTTGTTTTGAAACTTTCCATTTTTGGCAACTTTTGCCCTAATTTTCAAAGGCCTCATTCATGATGAAAATGATCTCAAATGAATTTCCAATAAACATGAAAGTTGTAGGGTAGATTCTCCCATTTTCAGAAAGTACAAGTGCATTTTCATAGCCCTCATGGATCAAAAGTTATGGCCTTCGAAAGTTCACTTATTTTTTAGGGTTTACCTTAAAACTCAAGTTTCCACCAAGAGCAAAAACTCATGTATCTCAATTCCAAGCTGTTTTATGTGCAAAGTATGGTCACTATATCATTATTCATGACATGATAAGCATTTGTCTCAAGAGAAAATGAAGAATTCGTGCATGGGATGTGGTGTATTTCACAAAATGTAAAAAATGCATGATCACAAGAAAAACATGATACTAACATCTAAAGGTCAAGATCATTTAATCATGAATCAAAGGCTGGGATGAGAGCTTGGCATGTGCAAGGAGGGATCAAATGCACGAGCAATTTGCTCATTCTCATTCTTCATGCAATTTGGCAAAAGTGCCCTCATCACACATATCACACCTCTTCTGATCCACAAACCCTAGGCATGTGCATACACTGATCACATATAAGGCATTGCACGCAAGTTTCAGCCCTAGCACTCTTTCATTCTTCAACTTCAAATTTTCTTGCATACAAGCATTTTACTTCAAATCCTCTGATTCTCTCACTCATTTCATAAAACAACCACATATTCTTGCTCCCCTAACTTCATGGATCACAAATCAAGCATTGCTTAGAGCTGAAACCTCAGATTTCCTCAAGTGGAAAAGTGGTGCAGTTCAGTTCGAAATTCAAGATCTAGAGCAATCCAAGCTCTCTCTTGCCCTTATTTTGCAAGGAGAGGGTAAAGGAGGTTGATCTGCAGCTGGAGGAGGAGTTTTTGGATCTAATTTGAGCTCTGCAAGTTTCAGGTTAGCTTCAAATTCGTGGATCTAGAAATTGTTTTAATTATGTGCTTTGTGATATACTCATTACACTGATGATCTGGATGTATCTGGTTTTGGAAATGGATGCATATTGAGCATTTCATTTTGATTTGAAGTTTGATGTATGAAACTATTTCTCTTCGATTTGATCTATCCTTTGATCTTTTGTGAAAATCATTGCCATATTTGGAATCAGCATGTTTTAATTATTGGATCTAGAGATTATGGTTTATTTCTGTGGTGTTTTGTTCTTGGCTATGAATTTTCCGGTGACCGGAGCTAGGGCTCCGTCACCGGATTCTGGAAATTTTGAAATGGAGAAGATGATGTTTCAGCCACAGGATCTGGCATCTGGACGCCTCATGCGTTGCCAGCACATTAATGAGAGAGCCTCCCTCTCACGTGATCTTTTAATTTCTCAATAATGCTGTGTGTTTGCCAGTTTGTTGCACCCCAAAATTTTCCCTCACCTAGTCAAGAAATTGTGTACTAAGGTGTCCCAAGGGGTTCACAAGGTTCACAATTAGTCAGGAAGTTTGACAATTCCCTCAGACAAATCATCCTCTTAAGCAATGCATCCTAAACTAGGGTTTTGAGTTTCATCAGGCTAAATGGATTTCCAAAGCTTCAAGTGAACTTCATAGCATCCTATATGTCTTCAATAATCCCTATGTCAAGTTTCAAGGCTTTCCTAAAAGGTTTGCTTAGTCAGATGATCAGATAGACTAAAATCAGTCAAAGTAGTTAAAAAGTCAAACTGAGGTCAACTGTGGTCAAACCAAAGTCAAACTTCATGATTTTTTGCCAACATCAAGTATATGAAGTAAAATTCATCATTTTATCAAGGTTTGATCATGATTCATCAAGGAGATTTCAGATCATCAAGAATCAGGAGTTTCTAAATTAGGGTTTTCACAGGAAAAGTCAACTAAACTTTGACCAGCCATAACTTTCACATGCTTCCTCAAAAAATTCCCATCCAAAGCTAATTTTGAAGGAAATTGAATTCTCTTCAACTTTGTGTCTCACAAGCCAAGCCTAAAAATGCTTCATTTGGAAGGTATGAGCTAAAACATTATAGGTCATTTCAAAAGTCAACAAAAAGTCAACATCTTCCAAAGGGCATAATTTGAAAATGGTAAAGGATATGGACATGAGACCAAATAGGTTGGTTAGAGGACTCTCTAAGCTTTCCAAAATGTCCAAGAACACCTTCATAGCCTTAAAATTGAGGGATTTGTACCTTTGCAAAGTTAGGAAATTTTTGAAGGGTGTATGAAGAAAATGAGGTCTTAAAACCATTTTTTTTCCAAATGGGCTTGCAATTTTGTGATCCAATCTTTACCATGACATCATGCACGACCCAATTATCATTTATTAAGATTTTTATAATTTATTTTATATTTATTTTGATTTTATTCATTAAAATTCAATTTAAATAAAAATAAAATATGAAAACTCAATATTTAAATGTGATTCTTCTTCTAGAAACTCTTAAAGACCATTTAAATTGATTTGATGCTATCCAAATTCGTGCTAAGACATTATGGCATGAAAATATTTGATTTTTTTGACTAATTTGGCAAGAAGATTTCTTCACTTTCAAGACATCCAAAAGCCCACAAAGTCACATGTTTTTTTGACCTAATTTGGTTCACTATATAGACACAAACAAAAGCATACACTAGGGGACGATTTTTCAGCCTCCAAGAACAAGAACAAAGTCAAAAAATTTGAACAAAAAGTGAGATTCGGTTTTGGAGTTGGAGAGGATTTTTGGTCATTCTAAAGGTTGCAATACACTCTCCAATGATCACTGAACATGTATCAATCATTTGCATCATCAAGAACACCCTCATATGACCTAACCGAATCACATTATCTTTTTATTTTAAATTTTTCGATTCTCATTATATATGTATTATCAATGAATTCTAACTTGATATTGTTAATCCTGATGTTGTTTAGATTGATTCTGCACGTTTTCTTGGAGTTTCGAAGCCGAATGATATAATTGCCATTGTTAGGGTTTGATAGCTCGTTTTAGGGTTTTACGTGTGAAGCAATATAAATCCTTTAAAAGACCATGGCTAGACTATATATGTCCTAAGGATCACATTAACCAAATTAATTTGATGAAATTATAGGTCTGGCTATGAGATATGATTTTCGCAGGTTATGAATGTGGGAAATTTCGCAGGAAATTTTGTATATAATTTCGCAGGTACATTCGCAGGGACGGAGGAAGAAGATGAAGAAGTTTGGCGCGAATTCATAATTTCCAATTCTTGTTTTGTTTTTTATTTTATTTGTTTCATTAAGTTATCACAACGCGCATATGGCTCAATTGGTGGAAGTCTCTCTCTTGAAAGGATAAGACATGGGTTCGATTCCCAGTTTGTTCATTTTTTTTGTTTAACTTATTTATTTTGCAGGTTTGATATATAATCTTATGAAGCCATATTATAATTCAAAGGGCGCGCTTGCCCAATGGAGATGCTAAGGGATTTTGACGTAGAGGGCATGGGATCAAATCCTGGTGTCCAGCAATTTTTTTCAATTTTAATTATATTTTGAAGGTTTAATATATAATTGTGTGTGGCTGATCCAATAACACAACCAGCACACAACTCAGTTGGTTATGCTCTTTCTTATCCAGGTAAAGGACCTGGGTTCAAATCCCAGGTCCTATATTTTTTAGGTTTTTTTTTCATATTTTCTTTATTTTTGCTATTTTCTTTAACATTAACCTAATTTAATATAATTCAAAATAATTACTAAATAAATATCATAATATATTTCTATAAAAACTTTATATTTTCAAAATCATAATTTATTTTCTTAAATTTAAATTGTTTATATTTATTTTATATATGTTTATATTTATTATTATCATGTATATATTTTTGTAAATAAATTAATTAGGTTTAGATTAATTTTTAAAACCCTAATTTTCTTAACCTTAATATTTAACCTAATTTTTTATAAACCCTAATTAAATCATTAATCATTATTTCTTTTAATATGTAAATAGTTTATTATTTGTTTATTATTAAAACTTATTTTCTTAATTAATTCCTAAAAACTTTTCTAATATTAATTTGTCTTGCTAATTTCTTATTTCTTTTATTTTATTATTCTAACCTTTATTCTTATTTTATTATTACTAATATTTCATTATTGCTTATTTCTTCTTATTATTATATTTATCATTATTATTATTTCTCGATTATATTGTAATTATCCCAAAGCCTTGTAATATTTATAGGTTTATATTTTTGCTTTATTTTTATTATAAATATATTCATTGTATGGTTAGTAATTTAGGGTGTGTATAACATGTTTGCAATTAAAATCAACTTAGAAAATTAACTTAAATAAGATAAATATTTGAATATGAACACTCACACACGTAAGTCGATCTTTGATCGCCATCTTGCACTTCCTAGGGTTGCCTCTCAGTTGCCTATTTCAAAAGGTCAAGTAAGGTGTCTTAAGCAAGTCCCTTCATAAATATCATCAAGTCCCTTCAGTTTATAAGATCAAGCCCCTTCGAGGTTGCCTACGATAAATGATCTTGTCCCTTCGAATAAAAGATGATAAGTCCCTACGAATTGCTAAAGACACCCTACAGTTGCCTATATTCAGATGTCCCTTAACATCCAAGGTAATGGCTTCCTATTCCTTAATAATAGGGATAGTCTTACCATTGAAAGAACATAAGAACAGTAAAGACTTAATATATGGTAGGTTTCTCTTAATTACTTGCTCACGTTTCAAAATACTCTTTACACCACACTTTTCAAATAAATTTTCAAAAACGAGGCTTTGTATACATCCATATGAGGATCATTACAAAATACTTAGAAAGTTTCTAACCACACACTACACTCTTGCAAACAAACAAAGTGAGCTAAGTAACTAAGAACCCATGGATAACCATGGATATAAAGGGTGCTAATACCTTCCCTTTATATAACCTACCCCCCGAACTCAAAATTTTTTAAGGTCTTTCCTGTTCTTTTATGTCCTTTCCTTATGGATAAAATAAAAGTCGGTGGCAACTCTTGCTATCCGCAACATTTATAGAAAGTCAGTTCTCCCACCGTGTTATATAGTTCACCATAGTTGTTGTGTGCGTGTGTTAGGGTTTACTGATGGTTTGACTTGGTTGAGTTTGTTGACTTCATTGGATGCGTGAGATTGATCCATTGGCTTGCATTTTTTACTACTTTTTTTTGAATTTCCACCATAATAATATGAACCTGCGCTGGATCCATTGGACTTTGGTGTTATTCGTACCCCACCCCCTCTCAGGCCCAAAGTATTTGAACTGATTTCCTTTCTATTCACACCCCTGGCTCATTTAATTCTTTTTTTATTTTTATTTCATTTCAGTTTGATTTTTAATTAATTAAAATAGTTAGAAGTTATTAAAAATTCCAAAAAATTTCATGTATGATTTTTTGAGTTTTCTTTAATTTATGATACTTTTGTTTTCCATTTATTTTCATTTTCCACGTTGGAATTAATTTCTTCTTTTATTATTTGTTTTTTTATTCACTTTTAAAGCATGCTGTCTTGTAGAATTTATAGCTTGGTCATTAATTTGAATTTTGAACTGATTCTTTTTGCTCTGGATTCACATTGAAATGAAGTTTGTTGATGATTTTTCTTCTGATTTTTAGAAGTTTACTTGATTATGTTTTATCCTTAACTTGTGCATGAAGTTTCATAACCCTAATCCATGTTTAGGCATATATTTGACCTACTTAGCTTCTGATTTTGGTCCTACTCTTTTTTGGCATGTTAATATTAGATGTTTGAAGAGTCTTTGTGCAAACTTGTGGAATTTTGGGGTGAATGCTTGATTTGATTTGAATTTTGTTCTTTGCTTATCTTCTTTTGCATCCCTTGTGGTCATATGTTTAGTCTTTAGGTTGGGAGGGCACTTGTGCCAACTCCCTTGGGTTGTTTAGAGCCCTTTTAGGATAAAGATACCCTTCTGGTCTTTGAATGATGTGTGTACTTTGAGAAATTTTGTGGTTGCTTACCTTTGAAGTTCATTCACTTTTGTACATGTTCACCTCACTTCTTATGATCATTTGTTTCCCATATTGATAATGTTTAAGTTTGTATGATTCTACTCTTCATCTCTTGTGTTGCTTAGGCACATTCTTGACATGTTAGGGTTCTGGTCTTAAAGTTTGTGATGTTGTTTGCTTGGTTTGCTTTGTGTTATCTCATGTTTGTTTTGCTTTGTCATGATAATCCATAATGCTTCATGTTGAATTGTTTAATCCATTTTTCATTCTTATTTAATTCTGGTTGTGTTGCTTTGGTTTGATCTTATGCCCATTTGGTTTTTCATTTGTTCTCATTTGCTTTTGTCATGATGCTTGCTTATGTTACTAACCATTTCAGGGGCTCTGGTAAGTGAGGGGTGTGGATGTGATGCCCACATCTCCAATTCTTATCTTTTCTCTTTTCTTTATTTCTTTCCTATTTGTGTTTGGGTGGCTTAGGCCATCCTTTCTATATTCTTCCCTTCTTCATTCTTTTCTTTCTCTCCTTATCTTTTCCTTCTTTAGAATAGTAAACCTCACTAACCTAGGATTTTTTATGCATGATAACAATTAGGTG
This sequence comes from Lathyrus aphaca, assembly GCA_963966055.1. Taxonomy (NCBI): domain Eukaryota; kingdom Viridiplantae; phylum Streptophyta; class Magnoliopsida; order Fabales; family Fabaceae; genus Lathyrus; species Lathyrus aphaca. The sequence continues at coordinate 262,439,107 of OZ014525.1, read as the reverse complement.
TTAGTCCCCCATTAGACTTTTACCTTTAAGATCCTTTTGTTTCTTTCTCTTCTCATCTCAAAACAAAACCTAAAAGACACTTAATAAGGATTGAAGTGGTCTCCTGTGCAATAGCCTTATTCCATGAAACACTTGTAGTTTTCCCATTTTGGGATAGTACAAGCTTGTTCATCATGATGCACAAGTCTGATCATGAGACCATCTTCATCAAGAAAATCATAAAACACACTTCTTCATTTAATTCACAAAAACACTTAAAAAAATTCAATGAGTTAGTGAGCTTAGGCCCTAATCTCTGGAACCAAGTTTTGGGGATTTTCTCCTTACTTGAGTGTGATTGTTCTATTATTCCATCTTGGAATGTAGTAGCAAGTACACATTCCATGGAAAAGAGCTTGAGTTCACTTCCTTGTGACACACTCACAAAAGGCTTCTAAAAAACACTGGACAAACAATAAGCGTCTCTCCTTCGGGATTTCTTTTCTCATCACCTTTACTCTCATCGTACGAACTTTCTCCTACTTGTCATTTTGCAAGACGGTAACGCACCCGTCGTCCGAGCCTGCAACACCTGAGCGCTGACATAGGCAGTTCAAGCCTTAAGACACAAGCAATATTTTCCACCCCTAGTTAGGGGAACTACGGTGACTCTGATCCTCATTGTCCAGATGAGGTACGTAGGCAGCGGGGTAGGGCCCGTTCGAGCATAATCTTCATTTTCCCTACATTTCTTCATTTTCATTTCTTTTTCAGTTCCCTTTTCGTTTCTTTTATCCAATTCAGTTCATTCTCTTTGCAACAGCTTTCATTTCTTCACCCTTTGAAATAAATTTCTTTGCAAGCATGGATCCCGTCGGGTACGGCGGACGATCTGGGTGCTAATACCTTCCTAGGTCGTAACCGACTCCCGAACTCAGTCTTTTTGGTTCGCAGGACCCGTGTCCTTCCTCTTCTTTCTTCCGGTTTGTGCAGCATTACCATTCCCGTTCCTTCGGGATAAAAATGCCTGGCTGGCGACTCTACCTCTTTTCACGTTTCTACCAGGATGGAAATCCGGGGAGCGATAGCTGGAGACTCTGCTGGGGATAACCAGGTCTCTGATTCCCTTGAGAGTCTCTCCTAGCGCTTGTTTGTTTTTGTTTCTTGGGGTGTTGATGGTTTGTTGATGTGTGTTTATTTTACTGTTTTATTTACAGTTTTATTTACAGCTTTATTTATAGTTTTCAATATATATTTTCCTGCATCATATATTATACTGGACTGTCTGGACTGGATTTTTTCTGTTTGGTGGGACTTGGGTGATACTATTACTGTGAGATGAGCTCATTACCAAGGCTCGAGTGCACCTTAGGACTTAGAGTGGTTCCACTTTGGCCTCATGAGATCTTGTCATGGGGGTAGTAGTGAGTTCTACGCCCAGATTTGCGACCGTCTTGGAAATGTCTTGATTTGGCGATCTTCCTCTCTCATTTCATAACCTTGATAGTTATGTGCAGCTGGGGACCAATCATTGAGAACCTTGTGGAAACATCCCTCTCTAGTGGTGACAGTGGCAGACCATATTGTGTGGCAAACCCATTCGCACCTGTGGGCCCACCTGGAACTCACATAGGATGACCTTGTTTTCCCGGACTCAGCTGAGGCCTCCCTGAGTAGTACATAATGCCAAACCGATTCCCTGATTTGGTCATGAGCCATTTCTCGGAAATGGTGAACGTATTATTGCTATTCGGCTTTGAGAGTCCGTGATGCTTGACCCGGAGCACACCCGTGAGATTGGGAGGGGTTTACAGGTTTGCAGGAACCCTTGACCTCCACATACCCTCATTATCAGTATGGTCTCTGTTATGATTTGGTTATTATGGTTCTGGATTTCTTGATCTTTTGGTTCTGAGGGTTTCTATCAGATGGTTATGGTTCTGAGAATCTTGGTTTTCAGCTACTTGGGGTCCCAATATCCAGTATCCAGATGGTCCCAGATTGATCATATGCCTGCATTGCATTTGCATCGCATCATACTCGCATTAACTATTTATGTTTCCATTTTCAGGTTTTGCTTACAGTTTAGCACCCAGTTCTGGTAATTGTAAGCTTTCCAGATGGCAGAAGTTAAGAAAATTACAAGAAAGAAAAATGTCCATAACACTTTTCTCCAACCAGAAGTCAAGAGTGTTTAGAGACTAGCAGGGCTGATGAATGATCAGGTTTTAGGGAACTTCAGGAAGAGGTATGGTCAGATTTTGAAGTACATGGATAAACCTACTGCAGACCAGAAGGATAGCTTGCACACTTTGCTTCAGTTCTATGATCCTTTGTTGCGGTGTTTTGTATTTCCACATTATATCTTGGCTCCTACCTTGGAGGAGATTTCTAGCATTTTGGGTATTCCTATCAGAGATACTTTGCCTTACTATGGATCGGAGATAGTTCTCAAGGAAGAAGACATATCCAGAGTCTGTCGTATACCAACTGCTAAGGTCAAGAAAGCTTTGAAGGATAGTGAGGGCAGAAGACTTCTTTGGGATGTGCTTATACCAAAAGCTGAAGAGTATGCCAAAGAGAGTAGGTGGGGAGATTTTGGTGCTGTGGTGGCCTTGATGGTATATGGATCTAGTCTTTTCCCGGGAGAAAAGGAGTTTGTAAGTTTGGAGGTAATTTCCATTTTTGCTAAAGGTAACCCTATACCAACTTTGTTGGCAGATTTCTACTACAATGTTCATTACCGGAATGAGAAAGGCAGAGGTGGACCAGTGAGTTGTTGTGCTCCATTATTTGCTGATTGGTTTGCGAAGCAATTGCCAAAGTCAGGCCCTTTCAAAGAGATGAGAGATGAATGGAGATGGTCCAGGAGGATAATGGGACTAACTTCTGAGGATGTAGCTTGGGGTTATAATAGAGATTTGTTGGGAAATGAGTTATTGGTTAGTTGTGGAAAATGTGCTAATGTGCCTTTGCTAGGAAGAAAGGGTGTGATCAGTTACCATCCAGTCTTAGCCAGGAAACAATTTGGTTATCCTCTGAGGGATCCACCAGGTATGGAAGAATTAGCTGGGTCTTTGTACTTTTCTGTGGAGGGAAACAAAGAGTTAGTCGTACAAGCATCCCAGGCTTGGGCTCACAGGGTGAAGAAAGGAAAGAAGGATTTTGGAAGGGTAGATCCACAGACATACCCTCCTTTTGCTACATGGTTACAGAAACGTGTAGAGGAAGTGCTCATGCCATTTTCAGTGGAAGCTCCATTGTATCCCAAAGAGGTGCCATGTCAGAATACTGTCTCTCTTGAAGAATATAAGAAGTTGGAAGCTCAGTTGCACGAGGTCCGGGTAGAAAATGGTGAAATGGTTAACTTGTATCACCTTGCCAATCGTGCAAAGAATGAAGTAGAGGAAAAGCTACAGAAGATGCAAGTCTCATTAGAAGCTAAGGAAAAGGAGTTTGCTGGAAGAGAAGCTCATTTTCAGAGATTGGGTCTAATGGAATCAAAAAGAAAAGCTGAGCATAAGAAGACTTTGAAGACTCTTAAAGAACTCGCCAATCCATTGTTTGGTTATAGGGCCAAAGGGAACATGAGCAGAAGAAGTACAAAGAAAAGGAAGAGTTTTTCGAGGTATAGATGGCCTTCAAGAAAGAAGAAGTAGAACAAGTTCACAAAATATGAAGAGAGAAGACTCAACAATTGGCACAGAGCCAGATGGCCTTGGAGGAGGCATTGAAGGAGATTGCAGAGCTTAAGCTGAGAGTAGGCGTGAAGAAGAACCGGATAGAAGTGATGGCTACAGAAGAAGAACCCGGGTCTTTCCTTTAGTCTAGGATTTTAATTGTTCAGACTACCTACAGGCTTGTTGTAGGAGTCCTGCTTTATCTTTTTGTTCATGTATTGACTTGTAATCCTTTGGAGAATTTGTTTGTGCTCTAACTTTGGCTGCCAGGGGGTTACCCATGTTATGCAATGTTAAATCCCAATTACCATTTCTGAGTACGCAAAGCTTGTTTGTTTGAGACTGCTGAGATCTGAACACTCTTCAAAGGGAGAGTTTGAAAATTAATGCTCAAAGGGGCTATCTGGAGCAAATACCAGAACTGGGGCATATAAATGCCTAAACCTGGAAACATGAATAGTTACATTGCATGCATATAACGTGTTTTCTGTTTTGCAGGTAGTTCATCAGTTTTCTAACGTTTATGTCATTTCAGGCACTATAGCTCCCAGGAAGGTTCGAGAACAGCCAACTGTACACAGATACCCTACGAAAGTGAACAGACAGAGAGCAATGAATAAGATGCAAGAAGATCTAGATGACTTAAGAACAAGAATGGATAACTTCATAACCCTCATGGCTGGGATGGGTCAAACTCAAGAGCGCTTGCGCGAGATGGTGGAAAACAATCAAGCCAGGAACAATGGGACCGCAGATGGAGGTAATCGCAATGGGGCTGGCGCCCGTCAAATAGAAATCCCTATAGTGCAACCGGGGGTTACTATTGTCAACGATGGAGTAAAAAACCTGCAGATGGATGGGCAAGATGAACAGTTTACTTTGCTGGACGAGGCAGAAGGCCAAGGGGCTGACTTGAACAGAAAGTTTGAAGAGATGGCTGAGCAGATTCGTGCCATTCAATCTCAAAGTTCTCTGGGGTTTGATATCACCGACTTGGGCTTGGTACCAGTGGTTAGAATTCCCTACAAGTTCAAGGTTCCTACTTTCGATAAGTACAACGGCACGGCATGCCCGAAGACTTACCTCCAGTCTTTTGTCGGAAGAATTGCTGCACATACAGATGACGAGAAGCTGTGGATGTAGGGTTAATATTCGAAGCTGGGTAGGGTTAATATTCGAAGCTAGAAGGATTTAGCAGAGGCATTTGTGAAACAGTATCAGTACAATTTGGATATGGCTCCAAATCGTACTCGGTTGCAGACCATGTCTCAGAATGCTAAAGAAGGGTTCAAGGAGTACGCTAAGAGGTGGCGTCAACTTGCTGCTAGAGTACAACCTCCCTTGTTGGAAAATGAAATGGCAGACATGTTCATGGGAACACTACAGGGGGTGTTTATTGATAGGTTGGCATCTTGTTATGCAACAAAGTTCAATGACATTGTGATAGCAGGAGAGAGGGTTGAAACTCTTTTGAAGATGGGGAAGATTCAAGACACCGGTGCAGGTAGCTCCAGCGGTGTGAGAAAAGCTTTTAATGGACCTCTGAGAAGAAGAGAGGGAGAAACTAATGCTGTGTACGGCCGAGGTCGGGGCCGTGGATACAGAGGATCCTATGAGCAAGTGGCAGCTGTCACTATCCCATCAAGTCCTGTGCAACAAACTCTACCACAACAACAACAACAACATCCGCCGCGCAATAATTATCAGCAAAGACCCTATCAACCAAGACAAGCTCGTCCAGCTAACAGGGTGCTTGAAGCCATTCCAATGACGTACACGACACTGCTTTAAAGGTTGTTAGATTTGAACTTGGTTCATTTAAGGACGTTAGCACCACCTCCACCTGGAGAGCTTCCAGTGGGGTATAATGCTAATGCAAGATGCGCGTTTCATTCAGGAGCTCCTGGGCACTCAACAGAGAAGTGCAGGGCATTGCAGCATAAGGTTCAAGATTTGATCGATTCAAAGGCGATTAACTTTGCGCCGCCTCCTAATGTTACATCAATTCCCATTCTAAACCATGGAGGGGCAAGGATAAATGTTGTTGACGGTGGTGAGAGGTTAAGCTTGATTTTGAATGTGGAAGAGGTGAAGACTTCGTTGCTGGTTGTGAAAGACAGATTGTTGAAGGGACAAGTATTCCCGGGGTGTGGTTATGACTGTGAGGGGTGTTTGAGTTCAGTTAATGGCTGTGAGGACTTGAAGGTTGGACTGCAATATTTGATTGATGAGGGGTCGCTGCAGTTTGATAGGGTTGATGATAGAAGTAATTGTGTGTCTACCATAACAATTTACTTCGATCTTGCTGAAGTTCCTGCCCGGAGGGAACCTGTGACTATCTATGTTCCAGAGGTTAGTCCTGTTACCATTACTGTTCCAGGACCAGTTCCTTATGCTGATGACAAAGCCATCCCATGGCATTATGGCTCGGATGTGTATGTAGAAGGTCAGAAGGTGGAAAGTAAAGCGGTGACAATTAATCTGACTGTGGTGAATGTCAGAGGAGTTGGTGGATTTACAAGAAGCGGGCGTCTTTTTGCTCCTCAAGCTCTCAGAGGAGATCCTGAAGCTGAAGCTGTTGCAAAGGCTAAAGGTAAACAGATAGCGACCGAAGAAGTGACAACTCCTGCTTCCGGGCAAGGCACTTTTGAAAAAGAAGTTGAGGAGTTTATGAGGATAATAAAGAAGAGCGATTATAAAGTAGTTGAACAGCTGAATCAAACTCCGTCCAAAATATCAATTCTGTCCTTGTTGATGTGTTCTCCAGCTCATAGGGAAGCTTTATTGAAAGTCTTACAGATGGCATATGTACCACAGGAGATAACGGTTAACCAGTTGGAGGCTGTGGTAGGCAGCGTGAATGCCAGCCATGGGTTGGGCTTCACGGATAGAGATCTTACTTCTGAAGGCCGCAATCACAGCAAGGCCTTGCACATCACCATGGAGTGTAAGGGTGCTTCCTGTCACATGTCTTAGTTGATACCAGCTCTTCTCTCAATGTGCTCCCTAAGAAGGCCTTGATGAAGTTGAATATTGATGGCATTGTTTTGCGACCCAGTGACTTAATTGTGAAAGCCTTTGATGGGTCCCGGAGGTCGGTGTTCGGGGAGGTTCAGCTACCTGTGAAGATTGGGTCCCAAGTGTTCAAGAGCACTTTCTATGTCATGGATATTCAACCTGCTTATAGTTGCTTGCTAGGACGTCCCTGGATCCATGTTGCAGGCGCAGTGACATCCACGTTGCATCAGAAGCTGAAGTATGTGGTAGATGGTCAGGTGATCACTGTGTGTGGAGAAGAGGATATCTTTGTGAGTCATCTGTCAACTTTTAAGTACGTGGAGATGGATGGAGAAATTCATGAAACGTTGTGTTAGGCTTTTGAAGCGGTCAATGTTAGTACTTTGGCTCCAGCAGAGAGGAACAACGAGAAGGAAGAGACCTCTATCTACTCCTACAAGAAAGCCAAAGAAGTGGTCCAATCTGGAATTTCCCAGGGCTGGGGCAAGTTGCTAGAGTTGGAGAAGAAGGATGACAAGTTCGGTCTTGGTTACCAGCCCGGTGGGTCCAACTGGTCTCAGAATAATAAGGCCATAACTTTCACAAGCGCCAGAATGCTAGATCGCAACAACATTTGTGCAACAAGTGAAGAAGGGGACAGTGACTGCGACTGGGATAGCTGGATTCACCCATGTGCACCTGGGGAGGAGCTCCGGAACTGGTCTGCCGAGGATTTCGTTCAAGTTACCTGGCAATCAAAGTAATTTACTTGTTTCCTTTTTATCATGCTGCATGTCAATCCTGCACTCTGCCCAAGGTGCACAAATCCATTTGTAGGGCCACCATGCTTTTAATGCATTTCTTTTTCCATGAAATAAAGGACATTTTTCAAGAAAATGTTTGTTCTCTTTCTTTCATTTTAAATTTTTCACAAAAAAATAAATGGCAATGTTTTTCCTTTTGTTTGTGTGTTTGCGTCTCTTTTGAAAAGAACGGATTCTGAAATAAGCACATCATCTGTGCAGTGTTGATCATCCGGATTCTAGTGATAACGTTCCTGCTATGACCATGCATGACTTCGACAATCCTATCTACCAAGCTGATGAAGGGGTTGAGGAAGATTGTGAACTCCCCAAAGAATTGGTCAGGTTGTTGAAACAAGAGGAAAGGGTTATTCGGCCTCATCAGGAAGAAATAGAGATCATCAACACCGGGACTGAAGAGGTAAAGAGAGAGATGAAGATTGGGGCCAGTTTGCAGGCCGAGGTAAAGAAGGAGTTGATTGGTATGCTACGTGAATATGTGGATATCTTCGCCTGGTCGTATCAAGATATGCCAGGGCTAGATACTGACATTGTTGTGCATAAGCTACCACTAAGAGAAGACTGTCCTCCAGTGAAGCAAAAGCTGAGAAGAACTCGTCCTGATATGGCGATGAAGATCAAGGAGGAAGTTCAGAAGCAGTGGGATACCGGTTTTCTTGCCGTAACTAGTTACCCATCTTGGGTAGCTAACATTGTGCATGTACCAAAGAAAGACGGCAAAGTTCGGATGTGCGTTGATTATCGGGATCTAAACAGAGCAAGTCCAAAGGATGACTTTCCATTACCACACATTGATGTGTTGGTAGATAACACCACTCAATTCTCGGTATTTTCTTTCATGGATGGCTTCTCCGGGTATAATCAGATCAAAATGGCACCGGAAGACATGGAGAAAACAACGTTCATTACCCCATGGGGTACATTCTGCTACAAGGTTATGCCCTTTGGGTTGAAGAACGCCGGGGCAACGTACCAGCGGGCTATGGTTACATTGTTCCACGACATGATACACAAAGAGATTGAATGCTATGTGGACGACATGATTGCCAAGTCTCGAGACGAAGAAGAGCATCTGGTCAATCTCAAAAAGCTGTTTGATAGATTGATAAAGTATAAGTTGCGGCTGAATCCTAACAAGCGTACTTTCGGAGTGTGTTCCGGTAAATTATTGGGTTTCATTGTTAGTCAAAGAGGAATCGAGGTAGATCCTGCAAAAGTAAAAGCAATACAAGATATGCCTCCACCGAAAACAGAAAAAGAAGTGCGCGGGTTTTTAGGGAGATTGAACTACATTTCACGGTTTATATCTCATCTAACTGCCACGTGTGAGCCAATATTCAAGTTATTGAGAAAAGAACAAACGGTCAGGTGGAATGAGGACTGTCAAAGAGCCTTTGAAAAGATAAAAGAATATTTGCAGACACCTCCGATTCTAATGCCTCCAGTTCCAGGACGGCCACTTATCATGTACTTGACTGTGCTAGAAGGGTCGATGGGGTGTGTTCTAGGCCAACATGACGAGTCTGGTCGAAAAGAGTATGCTATTTACTACCTTAGCAAAAAGTTTACCGACTGTGAATCTCGTTACTCACTGCTCGAGAAAACTTGCTACGCTTTGGTATGGGCTGCTCGCCGATTGAGACAGTATATGTTGACCCATACCACACTGCTAATCTCAAAAATGGATCCTGTCAAGTATATTTTCGAGAAACCAGCATTAACCGGAAGGGTTGTAAGGTGGCAAATGATCTTAATAGAGTATGATATACAATATACTTCTCAGAAATCCATCAAAGGAAGTGTATTGTCAGATTATCTTGCACAACAACCACTGGAAGATGACTATCAGCCAATGAAATTTGATTTCCCTGATGAGGATATCATGTACCTCAAAGTAAAAGATTGCGAGGAACCACTTCCGGAGGAGGGGCAGACCCTGAATCCAAATGGAACTTGATGTTTGATGGGGCAGTCTATATCAACGGACGTGGAGTTGGTGATATTCTTATCACTCCTGAAGGTGTAAACTTTCCCTTCGCTGCCAAAATTACTTTTGGCTGCATCAACAATGAAGCGGAATACGAGGCGTGCATAATGGGAATAGAGGAGGCTATTAATCTTCGGATTAAGACCCTCGATATATTCGGAGATTCAGCCCTCGTTATCAATCAGATTACCGGCAAGTGGTATACACATCAAGAACACTTAGTTCCTTATAGGGATTATGCCAAAAGACTGTTGACGTTCTTCACAACAGTTAAGCTTCAGTACATACCACGAGATGAGAATCAATTCGCCGATGCATTGGCTACTCTTTCTTCATCCATCAAAGTCTTGTGTTGGAACTATGTGCCCAGGATTGACATTTCTAAGCTTGACGCACCAACTTATGCTTTCTCTGTAGACGCAGTGTCTGACGAGAAACCTTGGTACTTCGATATCAAGCTCTTCCTAAAAAAACAGGAATACCCAGTTGGGGCATCATCCAACGACAAGAAGACCTTAAGACGACTTGCTGCTAGCTTCTTCTTGAATGCAGATGGAGTTTTGTATAAGATGAACTTTGACATGGTCTTGCTCAGATGCGTGGATAGACACGAAGCAAGCCTGTTAATGCAAGAAGTTCACGAGGGATCTTTCGGTACTCATGCAGGTGAACATGCAATGGCTAAGAAGTTGTTGAGATCGGGGTACTATTGGCTAGCAATGGATGCAGACTGTTGTTCGTACTCCCGTAAGTGCCACAAGTGCCAGATTTATGCAGACAAGGTGCATGTTCCTCCCAGCCCGCTCAACGTCATGTCATCTCCTTGGCCCTTTTCTATGTGGGGCATTGACATGATCGGGAAAATAGAGCCTACTGCTTCAAATGGTCATCGTTTCATTTTGGTTGCGATCGATTACTTCACTAAGTGGGTTGAAGCAGCATCTTATGCCAATGTCACTCGTCAAGTGGTAGCCAGGTTTCTGAAAAGAGACATCATTTGCAGATACGGAGTGCCCGAGCGAATCATTACTGATAATGGTTCTAATTTGAACAACAAGATAATGGCAGAATTGTGCCGGGACTTCCAGATTCAGCATCACAATTCTTCTCCTTATCGACCAAAGATGAATGGTGCGGTAGAGGCGACAAATAAGAACATTAAGAAGATTGTACAAAAGATGGTTGTCACTTACAAGGATTGGCATGAGATGTTACCGTTTGCGTTGCATGGGTACCGAACGTCAGTCAGGACGTCAACCGGGGAAACTCCTTTCTCATTAGTATATGGCATGGAGGCAGTCTTGCCTGTCAAGGTAGAAATTCCTTCATTGCGTGTGATGATGGATGTGAAGCTTGATGAGGCTGAGTGGGTACGTGCTCGATACAATAAGTTATGTCTAATTGAGGAAAAGATATTAGCGACTATCTGTCATGGTCAGCTTTATCAGAGGAGAATGAAGCGAGCATTCGACCAACGAGTACGTACTCGGGAGTATCAAGTAGGCGAGCTTGTGCTCAAGAGGATCGTTCCTCCAGGTTCAGATCATAGGGGCAAGTGGACCCCAAACTACGAAGGCCCATTCATAGTGAAGAAAGTTTTCTCGGGAGGAGCACTGATGCTCACCACTATGGATGGAGAAGATTTTCAATCCCCTGTTAACTCGGACGCAGTTAAAAAATACTTCGCATAAAAAGACCCGCTGGACACAAAAACAAAATTAAAGTCCAGGCAAGAAAAAGGCATCCCGACGAGCTAAAAACAGAATAAAAAGCTCGGGAAAAAGTTAGGGAAAACAAATAAACAAAATGTACACCCGCTGAGTTGAAAAGCCACATCAGACAGATCAGGAAAAAAGGGTATCCCGGTGGATTGAAAACCCGAAAGGGCGATGCACGAAAAAACAAGGGAATAAGCGAACAACTGCGATCCGGGTAATCTGAACCAAATCATCCTTTCGTACAGCCGGGCTATATCAGAAGGATAGGAATCAGTCCCCTCATCTTTTCAGAAAGCAAAGGCAAGAATGGAAAGCTTTGAAGACATGCTGGTCATAGTAAGAAGGAAACTCATTGGGATGCCGTGCCCATTGCCATTAGGATAGTTTATTTTCTCAATTTTATGGTAGCTATCTCTTTCCAGGTGGTTACTTCTTAATGTAAAAACTTTACCTATTCAGAGGCCCCTCAATAAATGAGTATTCAGTCAAAAAAAGTTGTGTTGTGTTTGTTTGTTTGCAAAAATGTCCTGAATTTTTGGCAAAAATAACATTGCATTTGAAACATGTTGAGTTTTCTAAAAAAAATGACATTGCAGGGAAGCATGTAAAAACCCTCTTTGATTGCCGGGTGACGATGGATGAACAGATCATACCATGCAAGTCCCCGGGGCACATAGGTGTTTTCTGCTGTTGCAGGTTTTGCAGGATGTTATCACACTTTCTCAGGCAGAATATTCCCCAGCTGAAGCAGATCAGATGAAATGAAATGGATCGCCAAGAGATTTTTTAAGGCTGTGTGAAGAGCTGGTTTTCACCAAGCGAATTATCCACAAGAGAAGTATGCCCAGCAGGCAGCTGGATGCCCAATTCCCCACAGAGTTGTAATTATCAGAACGCTTTCCCTAGCAAAGGTTATTTAACCAAGCGTCTCCCCAACCGTGTCGGAAGATCGTCAATTCCCCGCAGAGTTTCATGATTGCGACGCAACCATCATTGAAATATCCCCGGTGAGGTTGCCAATTTATTTTTGGCCAGTGCGACAAAGTAATGCAGACTTTTGTTCACATTTCATTCCTCAACCAAGTATTTCCAGGATATCTTGGTCATTTCCTCAACAGAGCGTTAGTCAGAATGTTCTCATACCCAACAGAGTTACAAATGGTATTCTCCCTTGCAGAGTTGTTACTCTCCTCTCAAATCAACTAATCTTGTATTGATCGCGTTGTCCCGTGCCAACGGACTCATTGTGGATGGATCGCTTGATACCATCCTCCTATCAGATCACTCGATCTTATTTGGTTTGCAAATCACTCGATATTGCAACGCCATTAAAGTCCACCGTCACTGTGGAAAGCCAGTAGTCGCCTAGTGTCGTACCAAAAGACGTGTACGAGTTGTAAATCGCTTGATATTACTCCTCGTTGTTTGAGTCGTGCTCATGTTCCTGGTTATGGATCGCTTGATGCCATTTCCTTAGCAGATCGCTTGATCTTGTCCGAGTTGTAAATCGCTTGATATTACTCCTCATTGTTTGAGCCGTGCTCATGTTCCTGGTTATGGATCACTTGATGCCATTTCCTTAGCGGATCGCTTGATCTTGTCCGAGTTGTAAATTGATTGATATTACTCCTCGTTGTTTGAGCCGTGCTCATGTTTTTGGTTATGGATCGCTCGATGCCATTTCCTTAGCAGATCGTTTGATCTTATCCAACACTCGGCCGTGTTGAAGAGGTTTGAAGTCCTGACGGTGGGATTAAACGTCAAAATGGTTACCGGTCCTGGCGTAACAGGTTTATCTGAAGGAGGTTCGTCTGTCTCAGGCACCACTTATCTACGCAAGATTTGTGAAGAGGATTCGTCCAATCCTAATGTCGCACCTGGTGTAACAGGTTATATGAAGAAGACTCGTTTGTCTTAGACCACATATCTACGGAGGATATATGAAGAGGGTTTGTCTATCCTGATTATGCATGTCTATCCCACAGACTTAAGTGCATCACCGGTCCTGGCGTAAAGGGTTATCCGAAGGAGGTTCGTCTGTCTCAAGTCATATATTTTTATAAAATGTATGAAGAGGGCTTGTGTGTCCAGTCCTGGCGTAACTGGTTTAGCATGATGATGGCTCGTATGTCCAGCACCTGGCGTAACAGGTTTGTTCGAAGAAGACTCGTCTGTCTAAATTTTCCTTATCTGGCGTAACAGTGCAACTTGGAAGGGGCTCGTCTGCTTTCTCCCCACTTCAGTCGCCACAACGTGCTTTGGATAGGTTTATTTCCCATTGCTTTCATTCTCCAGCAGAGTGCAAATTTCAGGTTTTCTTGGTATTCAACCACAGTTCATCTTGAACGGTCGATAGCCCGTGCTACCGTCCTTTTCAGATGAACAGTTGTTTGAATAGGGGCAGCTGTAACACCCCAAATTTCCTCTCTTCTTTTTAAGCATCATCATCATATCATAATCATCATAAGCATATCATATCTTTGGCATCTTTGCATGGAAAAGTAAAGCATAACATTCTCATGTTCTAGCATTAGGCATATGATCAACTATTGGTGGATCTGAGGCATCACAAGATATAGTAAGAGGCCAAGAGGACTTGTCCAAGTCTCATGAAGAGTTTACATGACATTCACAAGTTCAAGATCCTTTACAAAAGCCCAGGAGGTTGGGAGATTATCAGAGAATCCAAGCTAGGGCAAGCTCCTACACAATGGTTCCCAAATTAGGGTTTCACTTTCAAGCAGGATTATTTTATGACTTTGGCCATTTCATGTGGGAAAAGTCTTTCATATGATAAGAGGATCCTAGGGATGAAATTTGGTGAGAAAATTCCTTGTGGAAGGCAGTTATTCCATCAGTTGCTTGCATAAGAAGAAATTGGTCAACTGTGCATTTTAAAAGTCAACTATGAGAATTCAAGGGGTCCAACCCCATTTTTCAAGTCAAGGGATGTCCTTAAGACCTTAGAAGAGGTTTGGCAAAGTCAAGGATCAAGAATCAAGGGGTTTTGAAGAACTTTCCATTTTTGGCATATGGTTTGTTTTGAAACTTTCCATTTTTGGCAACTTTTTCCCTAATTTTCAAAGGCCTCATTCATGATGAAAATGATCTCAAATGAATTTCCAATAAACATGAAAGTTGTAGGGTAGATTCTCCCATTTTCAGAAAGTACAAGTGCATTTTCATAGCCCTCATGGATCAAAAGTTATGGCCTTCGAAAGTTCACTTATTGTTTAGGGTTTACCTTAAAACTCAAGTTTCCACCAAGAGCAAAAACTCTTGTATCTCAATTACAAGTTGTTTTATGTGCAAAGTAAGGTCACTATATCATTATTCATGACATGATAAGCATTTTTCTCAAGAGAAAATGAAGAATTCGTGCATGGGATGTGGTGTATTTCACAAAATGCAAAAAATGCATGATCACAAGAAAAACATGATACTAACATCTAAAGGTCAAGATCATTTAATCATGAATCAAGGGTTGGGATGAGAGCTTGGCATGTGCAAGGAGGGATCAAATGCACGAGCAATTTGCTCATTCTCATTCTTCATGCAATTTGGCAAAAGTCACCTCATCACACATATCACACCTCTTCTGATCCACAAACCCTAGGCATGTGCATACACTGATCACATATAAGGCATTGCACGCAAGTTTCAGCCCTAGCACTCTCTCATTCTTCAACTTCAAATTTTCTTGCATACAAGCATTTTACTTCGAATCCTCTGATTCTCTCACTCATTTCATAAAACAACCACATATTCTTGCTCCCCTAACTTCATGGATCACAAATCAAGCATTGATTAGAGCTGAAACCTCAAATTTCCTCAAGTGCAAGAGTGGTGCAGTTCAGTTCGAAATTCAAGATCTAGAGCAATCCAAGCTCTCTCTTGCATTTATTTTGCAAGGAGAGGGTAGAGGAGGTTGATCTGCAGTTGGAGGAGGAGTTTCCGGATCTAATTTGAGCTCTGCAAGTTTCAGGTTAGCTTCAAATTCGTGGATCTAGAAATTGTTTTAATTATGTGCTTTGTGATCTACTCATTACACTGATGATCTGGATGTATCTGGTTTTGGAAATGGCTGCATATTGAGCATTTCATGTTGATTTGAAGTTTGATGTATGAAACTGTTTCTCTTCGATTTGATCTATCCTTTGATCTTTTGTGAAAATCATTGCCATATTTGGAATCAACATGTTTTAATTATTGGATCTGGAGATTATGGTTTATTTCTATGGTGTTTTGTTCTTGGCTATGAATTTTCCGGTGACCGGAGCTAGGGCTCCGTCACCGGATTCTGGAAATTTTGAAATGGAGAAGATGATGTTTCAGCCACATGATCTGACATCTGGACGGCTCATGCGTTGCCAGCACATTAATGAGAGAGCCTCCCTCTCACGTGATCTTTTAATTTCTCAATAATGTTGTGTGTTTGCCAGTTCACCATAGTTGTTGTGTACGTGTGTTAGGGTTTACTGATGGTTTGACTTTGTTGAGTTTGTTGACTTCATTGGATGCGTGAGATTGATCCATTGGCTTGCATTTTTTCCTGCTTTTCTTAAATTTCCACCATAATAATATGAACCTGCGCTGGATCCATTGGACTTTGGTGCTATTCGCACCCCACCCCCTCTCAGACCCAAAGTATTTGAACTGATTTCCTTGCTATTCACACCCCTGGCTCATTTAATTCTTTTTTTATTTTTATTTCATTTCAGTTTGATTTTTAATTAATTAAAATAGTTAGAAGTTATTAAAAATTCCAAACAAATTCATGTATGATATTTTGAGTTTTCTTTAATTTTTGATATTTTTGTTTTCCATTTATTTTCATTTTCCACGTTGGAATTAATTTCTTCTTTTATTATTTGTTTTTTTATTCACTTTTAAAGCATGTTGTCTTGTAGAATTTATATCTTGGTCATTAATTTGAATTTTGAACTGATTCTTTTTGCTCTGGATTCACATTGAAATGAAGTTTGTTGATGATTTTTCTTCTGATTTTTATAAGTTTACTTGATTATTTTTTATCCTTAACTTGTGCATGAAGTTTCATAACCCTAATCCATGTTTAGGCATATATTTGACCTACTTAGCTTCTGATTTTGGTCCTACTCTTTTGGCATGTTAATATTAGATGTTTGAAGAGTCTTTGTGAAAACTTGTGGAATTTTAGGGTGAATGCTTGATTTGATTTGAATTTTGTTCTTTGCTTATCTTCTTTTGCATCCCTTGTGGTCATATGTTTAGTCTTTAGGTTGGGAGGGCACTTGTGCCAACTCCCTTAGGTTGTTTAGAGCCCTTTTAGGATAAGGATACCCTTCTGGTCTTTGAATGATGTGTGTACTTTGAGAAATTTTGTGGTTGCTTACCTTTAAAGTTCATTCACTTTTGTACATGTTCACCTCACTTCTTATGATCACATCTCCAATTCTTATCTTTTCTCTTTTCTTTATTGCTTTCCTATTTGTGTTTGGGTGGCTTAGGCCATTCTTTCTATCTTCTTCCCTTCTTCATTCTTTTCTTTCTCTCCTTATCTTTTCCTTCTTTAGGATAGTAAACCTCACTAACCTTGGATTTTCTATGCATGATAACAATTAGGTGTTAGTCCCCCATTAGACTTTTACCTTTAAGATCCTTTTGTTTCTTTCTCTTCTCATCTCAAAACGAAACCTAAAAGACACTTAATAAGGATTGAAGTGGTCTCCTGTGCAATAGCCTTATTCCATGAAACACTTGTAGTTTTCCCATCTTGGGATAGTACAAGCTTGTTCATCATGATGCACAAGTCTGATCATGATACCATCTTCATCAAGAAAATCATAAAACACACTTCTTCATTTAATTCACAAAAAAACAAAAAAATTCAATGAGTTAGTGAGCTTAGGCCCTAATCTCTGGAACCATGTTTTGGGGATCTTCTCCTTACTTGAGTGTGCTTGTTCTATTATTCCATCTTGGAATGTAGTAGCAAGTACACATTCCATGGAAAAGAGCTTGAGTTCACTTCCTTGTGACACACTCACAAAAAGCTTCTAAAAAACACTAGACAAACAATAAGCGTCTCTCCTTCGGGATTTCTTTTCTCATCACCTTTACTCTCATCGTACGAACTTGCTCCTACTTGTCATTTTGCAAGACGGTAACGCACCCGTCGTCCGAGCCTGCAACACCTGAGCATTGACATAGGCGGTTCAAGCCTTAAGACACAAGCAATCTTTTCCACCCCTAGTTAGGGGAACTACGGCGACTCTGATCCTCATTGTCCAGATGAGGTACGTAGGCAGCGGGGTAGGGCCCGTTCGAGCACAATCTTTATTTTCCCTACATTTCTTCATTTTCATTTCTTTTTCAGTTCCCTTTTCGTTTCTTTTATCCAGTTCAGTTCATTCTCTTTGCAGCAGCTTTCATTTCTTCACCCTTTGAAACAGATTTCTTTGCAAGCGTGGGTCCCGTCGGGTACGGCAGACGATCTGGGTGCTAATACCTTCCCAGGTCGTAACCGACTCCCGAACTCAGTCTCTTTGGTTCGCAGGACCCGTGTCCTTCCTCTTCTTTCTTCCGGTTTGTGCAGCATTACCATTCCCGTTCCTTCGGGATAAAAATGCCTGGCTGGCGACTCTACCTCTTTCTGCGCCACTTTCGCGTTTGTACCAGGATGGAAATCCGGGGAGCGACACCAACCCTTATTTCCAAATTATTAGTAGACCTCCCATTGACCCAATCGAATTAGATGCAGACCATTGACACTTATTATCGCGCCCACAAACTGTGAACCCAAGTATCCGACATATTGACACATTTAGTTTCTTGAAAAAAAACCAAATCAGCTCCCCCTTTACCTATCGTAGCTCTAATCCTCTTCCTCTTCAAACTACTACCACTCCTTATGATATTATAGGTAACAAAATTCATATTTCCCTTGTAGCCGCCTCCTTCATAATCTTTTTATTCTTTCTATCGACCACTTCCAAGTTATGAATAATCGATTTGAAAACTTCGTCTTCTTCATCGTTTTCTACTCCTAACATTTTAATAGATTCCCAAACCTTAGCCGGAAGTTTTTCAAGTCTATTTTTAATCTTTGAGTTGTTTTGAAATACCCCGGAATCACCAAAAGAAGCACCAATTGAAAGAGATGAATAAGAATTTCCAGGTTCGGCAGCAACCACCGAACTACTATGTTTGGATCTCCCTTGGTATATATGGACATCAACGTCCACCTTAGAAACATCATCTTAAAGAAGAGTTACATAATAAGATGGAGCAAACAAATTTTTGATCTTTTGATAAATATCGTCTAGGAGTTTCTTCTTTCTAGAAGGCTTAGATACTGCGCACATATATACATTTGGTCCACAATCATCATCCGCCCCCACCGGACTACCCTCCAAATCAGAATCCTCATTGACAGAATCTCCATTACCCCCACCTTCCATAGATGAGAAATTATCCCGCACCCTAGAAATATTATCGCCAGGACCAAACGAATCTTCAACGAGCTTGACTCTATAAAACTTTTTATTCACTTCAATGTTACAAACTTCATTTAAATTCATAACGAACTTAGTTTGAACGAGCACATGCGCAACGTCCAATCTAATTTCCTTCTGAGTATCTTCGTCCATCCTGAAAAAATTGCCCACTCTAGCAAATATAAATTTTTTAAAATTCTTTCTCCGCAAATATGACATGGTAATCCAAAGAACTTAATCCACTTTAATCGTTCCTTATCCATATCCTCAGGAGACCACATGTGTACTTCTGAAAACCATTTTGAGACCCAGTCTCTATCTTCTTCGATTAGTAACTTAACACTACATGGTTCTTCCTCCTCCAAAAGACATAAATTTTCTCCCAACAGGGTGGATTTGATGTTAAAATACCCTTCCTTCTACAACGCTTCTTTGACCTCAAAAGCAGAGCCAGGAACCTCCAATACCCCGACAAACGCTTGTTCGAATCTTTCAAGATCTTCATTGCTAACATTAAACATAAGATGGGAAAAATTCTATTTATCCCCCATCTGAACCTGTTTAATAAGTTGATGTCTCCTGCTATTATTATCTAAACCTATCTTAATAATATCAGTATAAGACACCCCATCATCTTTAAATCCAGTTCTTTTATGAAGGTTACCTTGCGACTATGCTCTTGGTTTATGCCCTGGTCTAAACGAACACCTCCGAAACCTTCTACAACTCCCAAACCAGGTCGAGCTTCCCTTTGGAACCTAGGGGTATCAGTGAATATCTTATGGCCTTTAATAACAATGTTGTCGAGCTTAATGGCAAGTAGATTTTCTTCGTCAACCTTACAAAATCTTACGAAACTGAATCTTCTCCCTCGTTTATCTTTCCTAGTTGGTATAAACACTTCTAGAACTAACCCAAAATCCTTAAATACCTCATACATTTTTCTAGCCTCGTATGCATCTGGAAACGCCGTGAAAAAAACATTGAAACATTTCTCATATCGAAATCAGTCCCTTTACCTCCCATATTCTTCCAAATGGATCTCCTAGCAGGACACTCCACGAAAGATTTTGTTCTCCTAACCATCTCCCAATTTCTACAATGATTGTCCGAAGAGAGCATCACCATATCAGGGCCATAACGAACCAAACTTACACAATCAAAGTCAGTTATGACCCAAAATGCGAAGAAAAATACACTGACCCAGACTCTTCAGGGAGGAAGGTACCTAATCCAAATATTAGGAGTTTAAACCAAACCCTTAGGAGTGAGAAATTCACTCCACTCACCTTAGAAATAGTAACTAAACCAAGTAATACAACGATGAATCCTCACTCAAAAACAAAATAGCAAGGAAAAGCTTTGAACAACTTGGCATACACAGAAAACTAAAAAGGTGGAAAACCTGTGATTCGAATCCTGAGAGGGACGACATGAGAAATTGAAACAAAGCTTATTCAACCTGGAACATGATGGAACTAGGAGGAAAAGAAATCAAACAGAGCCACCGCCTCGAGGAACAGTTGAAGGAGATAAAAAAATTTAGAGAGAAGGGAAACCTTCTCTCTCTAACTTTTTACCGTTGTTGTACCTGCGTTGTACCCCAAAATTTGCCCTCATATCTTCAAGACAATATGTCTCAAAATTTCTCCTAATGTTCATAAGATTATCAATTTCTCAAATGGTCTCAAGGTTTAATCATACAAAGCCTCCTCCTAAGCAATAGACTCAAGGTTTCATCAGACAAAGTCTCCTCCTAAGCAATAGACTCAAGGTTTCAAAATAGGGTTCTGTATTTCTCAAAGTGAATTGGACTTCCAAAGCCTCAAGTGGACTTCATGGTATCCCATATACTTCAAAGGATCCTCATGTCAAGTTTCAAGACTTGCCCTACAAGTTTGTTCAGTCAGGTGCTCAGATAATCAATAATCAATTAACTTGGGTAAAAAGTCAACTGTGGTCAACATACAGTCAAACTTCAAAAAATTTGGTCAACATCAAGATTATGAAATAAGATTCATAATTTGATCAAGGTTCGATCATGATTCATCAAGAAAACCTCAAATTCATCATAAGGCAAAAGTTGCTAAATTAGGATTTTTTTTAAGGAGAAAGTCAACTAAACTTTGACCAGACCTAACTTTCACATGCTTCATCATAAATTTCCCATCCAAAGCTTATTTTGAAGGAAATTCAATTATTTACAACTTTGTGTCTCACAAGCCAAGGCCAGAAATGCTTCATTTGAGAGATATGGGCCAAGACATTATATGTCCTCTAAAAAGTAAACAAAAAGTCAACTTTTTCAAAACCTCATAACTTGAACATGGAAGATTAAGTTGACATGGGACAAAAAGGAGTGATTAAAGGACACTTTAATATTTCTAAAAATTCAAAGAGCACATTAATATGATAAAAATTGAGAAAGTTGTGCATTGTTAAAGTTGAGCAAATTTGAGGAGGTGTATAAGGCGAACAATTTGAGTTTTTGCCAAATGGGACTATCTTTTCAGAATCTAAACTTAATTTTAAGATAGTCCACGACCCCTAAGTTATATTTTCTGATTTTTCTTTATTTATTTCATATTTCATTGGATTTAATTTATTTAAATTCAATTTTAATCAAAATAAATATGAAAAATCAAAGATTTGATATTTGGACTATTTTAGGATCATATATTGAGATTTATTTACGTAGTATTTGATCCAAAATTCGTGCAAAACAAGAAGAGAAAGATATGATGGCCAAATATGACCAAAACAGAAAGTTTTCAAATCAAATCCTATCATCCCAAAATAAATTGAACCCAAGCTCACAAGTTAACCAAAATCCTTCCTCTATAAATACATAGCAAGGACACGAAATTTTTGATCAAAGAGAGCACACAAAACTTCAAAAAATTCAAGAGTAAGTAGGATTCAGTTTTAGGGTTGCAGCCATTCTCAAGGAGATTTGAATGTCCAAACACATTCCTGAGGTTCCTTTGAAGGTGTCCTAATCATCACCTTGCTCCAAAGCCTCTTACAATGCCATAACCAAATTTAGTTTCTTGGTTTAATTTTCAATTTTTTGATTTCATCTTTTACACATGATACGTCTAATTTGTTTGTATATTTATGTTTCTTATGATGTTTGCAAACTATCTGGGCCATCCAATTGGAATTTAGGTGCAAAAATCGTGAATTTCCATTGTTAGGGTTCCAGGTCGTGAGTTTGGGGAATCATAGCTAGAAGCAATTTCATACCAAATTGAATGGACCAATGAACTCAAAGGACTATTCTCAGCGTCCCTCCCTCTATTTTTTGACCTATTTTCTTCTTTCTTTTTTATTTGTTTTTCCTTCTTTGTTTTTTCTTTTATTTTTCATTAAAATTAATTATTTCATTCAATTAATTTTTTTAACCAACAAGAAAAATAGGTAACCTAATAATGTTTTTTTTCATAAAAATCATAAAATGCCAAATAAATACTTTTTTCACATAATTAAATAAAATTATATTTATTTTTATCAAATTAATTCTTTTTAATCAAACATTTATCTTTTTAATAAAAAATCAATTAATCGATATCCGAAACTTTTATTTCCTTCATATTTTTATGCTCAATTTTATTTCTTAGGATAATTGTATAGTTTACGCGAAAACTTGTAGTAAGTAGATTTATTTTTCTCGCCCGATTTTCTTTCTTAAATAATGTAACTGCTAAAGCCTTGTAATAACTTAGGATTATTTTCCGCATTTTTATATTTCTGCCAGGTTTTTTTTAATGATTATGTATCTCTCCCAAGGCCATGTAATAACTTAAATTAGGGTTTTATTTTCCACACTATAAAATGTTAGATGCATGGTTAATAGGATTGTTTGGCAAGACTAAAATCAACTGTTAGATAACCCTAAATTTTCAAGATTAAAATAATTGAATCAAACACACTTGCACACTTACACCTCTAGGGTAACCTCTCTTTGTTGCCTTACAATAAATGGTCAAGTCCCTCGAACATGGGGGTACCTTGATTTGTTGCCTAAATAAATAAATCATCATAGTTGTCTTTTGAATAAAAGATCATAGTCCCTCGTTGTCCCTTCAAAGTTGCCTTCGAATAAATGATATGTCCCTACAAAAAAGATCATAGTCCCTCGACGAAACATCGAATAAATGATCTTTTCCCTATTAGAATGATGATAGTCCCTTCGAATTGTTAAGGTATCCCTACATGTTGCCTTCTATGACCGTAACGGTGACCCTACGGTTGTCCCTTCAAATCCAAGGATGAGACTACTTATTAACTAATAGTAAGGATAATTCTATCCCTAAGGAAATGAAATAACAAGAAAGACCTTATAACTTAGGATAAGTAATTCTTAAAATCTTGCTCACAACATTCAAAACAAATACTTTTTACACCCCACCCTCTTTTTCAAAATACTTTCAAACAAGTTAACACTGTGTATACATTCATACGAGAATCATTACAAAGTTAAATCTTTATGAAAATATTTTAATCACATATTACATTTTTCAAACAAAACAAATAAAGTGAGCTAAGCAATTAAGAGCCCATGGATAACCATGGATACAAAGGGTGCTAACACCTTCCCTTTGTATAACTTACCCCCCAAACTCAAAATCTTTTAAAGGTATTTCCTGTTCTTTTATGCCTTTCCTAAATTGGATGAAATAAAATTCGGTGGCGACTCTTGCTTACCGCAACATATTTTGCAACAAAAACTAAAAGTCAGTTCTCCTACCATGTTACAACCTGTTGAGCCTAGAAAAAAAAAGCATAATCGTGATATGTATAAATATATTTGTCCAAACTACTACTGTATCACAATTTAAATGATATAACAAAATTATAAAAAGATGAATATTATATATATATATA
Organism: Lathyrus aphaca; assembly: GCA_963966055.1. Lineage (NCBI taxonomy): Eukaryota > Viridiplantae > Streptophyta > Magnoliopsida > Fabales > Fabaceae > Lathyrus > Lathyrus aphaca. The sequence continues at coordinate 262,415,557 of OZ014525.1, read as the reverse complement.
TATATGTATATATATATATGTATATATATATATATGTATATATATATATATATATATATATATATATGTATATATATATGTGCACATTCGAATGTCACATAACCAGGCATTTATCCGAATGTGCACATTTGGAAGTCACATAACCATATTTTATAGAAAGTTGATTCATAATGTGAGCGATGTAGTGGATGAAGTTTAACATTTACCTGAAATTCAATCTTCTCTTGCTCCATTTTATTTCTTTCACAACAAATTTGGAGTTTTTGAGTGAGAAATGGTATTTATGAAGTAGGTTTTTTTTAGGTTTGTGAGGGTGAGTGTGGAAGAAGAAAGGTTGAGAATGGAGAGAATTTGGGGAGTGATCATGCAATTTCAAATATATCAGCTTTGCTTTCGGATATGCATATACAGACACCTTCCGCATATGCACATCCGAAAGTTTTATTTTAAAAAACACAGTGGTGCGTCTTGATTTGCACATCCTGAATCAGGGGGCATAAGTGGAATTTTATGTGGTACCTGTCATACCCTAATTTTTGATCCTAAGATATGTACCTCATCAGAGAAAATCCACTGACCAAAGGATTGTGCCAGACTGGTTTAGAAAGTATCCCCATAATGAATCAGGATTCCCGAGTCCCTCAGAGGATTAAGGCAAAAGACCAATAATTGATACTTAATATTTTCAACCTTTTAATCATTCTCATAGGATCAAGGAATCCCAAATAATGGAGAATCATTCAAAGATTGTACAAAAATTTCAGTGATATGGATCCCAAGTCATCAGAATCACCAATTAGGGTTTCAGTCAACTGAGCCCTCCAAATAAACAAATTCATGGAAAAAGGAGCCAATGCCTCCACATGTCATCAAGAAATGTTGACATGACTTTTACAAGCCATCTACAAGTTCAAGAGGTACAGAGATCAAGGATTTCAAGATTAGGGTTTCAGAGTGCCCAAATCAGGGTTTCTGACTGGTCGGGGAAACCAAATTCAAAATTTTCATCTGGACAAGAGCCAATACCATATGAAATGGTTTAAATAGCTCATATGCACCTTAAGATCCATTCAAAGGTTTGAAATACCTCAGAGGATGTCCAGTCAAAAAATTAGAAAACCAGGTGTATCCAATGTAATTTCCATCTGGACCAAAAAGTCAAAGTTTGATTTTTTTAACCCAAAATGATCCTCGTGACCTATATTACAAGAATATATGGTCCATTGATGCATTTAATCACACAAAATCAGAAATTTGAAGATAACTTGTAAAAGGAACAATCTTTGAAACTTAGAAAATTTGTTTAGTTATAAGAAAAAATGTGCAAATACCCTACTTCCAAGCATCATAAGTTTTGATCCAAGCATCATATTTTTGTGAACCAAAGCTCAAATGAAAGATCTTGCCACAAACTACAAATAATTCAACTACACAAAACTCCAATTTATTATGGATTTTAAGTTGAAGATTGATCAAAATCAAGAAAAAAATTGGAAATTTCAACACTTAGACAAAATCTACCTGAATACAAAATCAGTCAAAACATCAAAACTTGGAGGCTTTTTTCACATAGTTCCAAGATGAATCAATTCCAATGTTATACATCAATATTATCACAAATTTTGCCAACAATTCAAATGGACCAATTGGCATGAAAAGATCCTGCTTGAACATGAAAAAAATCATGGATCAAAGTCACCATGACAAATTGTATTCCAAAAAATAGATTTTCATAAAACTTTAAATTCTGATTTGGTGAGTTAAGGGATAAGAACAACTGTTCTTAAGCATCTAAACAATCATTACAAACCTGATCAAACCTGAAAATTCATGATTGCGCCAAGGAATTCCCATTTATGGCATTTATGAATTTCAACACATATGCATTTTGATCCAATGGTCACCATGCTCAACATGTCAATATTTGGATCTCTTGATCAACAATAAATAGGTGTCCACAAACAAAGATAAAAACATCTAAAGAATGTGAATTTCCTTGCTGCATAACTGAGCTATTTGGGAATTTAAGCATTCACCCTTTAAGAGATATTATAGCAAGCAATGATCAACAATTTATGATCTCATCTCTTCAAGATTTAGAAGCTAAGAAATATCAACATAATTGCCCATAAATAGCGACCTCATTTGATCATAAAATCTACACCAAATCCTCTAAATCCTAAGCTTTCTCTTCATTACTCTCAAAGACTCAAAAATTGACATTTTGAGCAAACACTATCGAGTTTTGAGTTGTGGCCACTATAAACTCAATCTAATTGCCCAAACACATCACATATGATGTATCTGAAATGTTCAAACACTTGAACCAACCTAGAAACACCTCCAACCCAAAATCATCCTTCAAAACCTCAAAGAAACATTTTTTCTGCAACTTGAAGATCATAACTTGATCCAGCCATTTGTAATCAAGTCCAAGTGTTCAAACACACTCCATACTAGCCAAGGAAGTTTTTTAGTTCATCACAAGTCTTCTGTAACACCTCTAGATCAAAACCACCCCATCTGGTGCAAGCTCTAAGTTAGGTAAGCCTCAAACTTGGTCATTTCATAATTCGTGCATATTTTTTTGCGCTATCTTTTTACCATGTGTGCGTAATCATATTCTAAGTATTTCTCCTCAATCAATTTCACAAAATCATCATCATGTAGAATTTCATGAGGCTTTGGCCAAATTAGGGTTCTTCAGTGTTCATCACTGATTTCTCTCACCACACTTAAAATAAATGAAATTAATTGCCATGTTTGAAGTCATGAGTGAATTTGCAACAATTTTGGGGCTGATTTCATGTACTTTCATTAATATTTAAGTGAGATACGATTGAATTTGAAAAATATGGGTAATCTGCCTGCGCGAGTGTTCTTGGCGCCCTTTTTCAAATTTTCAAATATTTGAATTTTCAAGTTATTTTTTAATTGATTCAAAAATTAATAAATTTCTTATTCTTGAGTTTTTAAATGATTCTTTTTTCATTAATTCTAAAAAAATGTTTAAATATTTTATTCCATAAAAAATTCACACAAAAAATATATATTTTTAATATATTTTATATTTTTGTAAAGAATTTCTTTTTAATTATTTTTAAACTTTTTAAAAATATTCTTTCTCTTGATTTTTCAAACATAAATGAATCTCATGTCATTCTATGCATTAAATATGAATTTTAAAACATTGATCAAAGAATTTCTCTTGTTTTTCACTTAGGTTTGATTTTTTCAAATATTTTAATAATTTTATTCAAAAATAAATGTTTAAAATATCAAAATTAGGGTTTTGATCTTATCACCCCTACAATTGAAATCAAAAACAATTTTGGGCCTCAATTAGAGTATAAGACCCACCCCTTTTTGAAAAATGAACCATTAGGGTTCATCTGATCCATTTTCAAAAACCTGACGCGATCGTATTTTTTTACCGCATTGAATATTCATCTGTGAATATATATATTTCTGTGAATTTCTTTACACATAACATTCTTTTAATCAAAGTGAATTGTGAAAATGTGTCACGGGGAATAGTGTGTTTTGGACCCATTTCTTTTGTTTTAAACTTTCTCTGGTATGTTTTAAAACACCGTCAAGCTTCTGTATATGTCCTGATCCCTCCAACTATTTTCTTAAATAATTTCTCAATATCCTAAACAAAGATTATGGGCGACTTGTTTAAAAGTACCATCTCCTTTTTTTTATCTTTATGACTAAAGATCTAATAGACCCGCAACTAGACTGAGTTTCACTCCGGTGAACTGCTTTCTAGGCAGTACACAACTTTTCAGCACCCAAGTCCTACCCTGTGTATGAAATCACAAGATAATAAAATACAAAACAAATTCCATAGGCATCATAATGTATAAGCCGTATTGTTGGCTTTTGAGCCATCTATTCTCCCTCTAACTTCTCGTTGTTTTCTTAAATTGTTGTTTGCTTGTTAGATTAGGGTTTTTTTGTTTAAAACTATCTTTCTTTATCTCATACTAAAGCAAAGATAATAAAACATTTCTTAATCATCAAAGATGATATAATATAAAATATGTCTGTAATCTTTCTCCCTCAGGATTTTGGGCCTCTACTTCCCAGTGTAATTCCCAACATCATTCTTAAAAATCACTTAAGATTACTAAAACCATAGCAATGACATACTAAAAAATGTTCAACATATTTACTGACACAATTATTTATCTGCATGCATCTTTATTGTATATATTTGCATCTCTGCTAGAATATCTAAGTACTCGGGTTATTGTCACCAGACCAACCATTAAATAACATAGAACCCTATTAGGGATAAACATAGCCTCCTCTTGGGATTTGTTCAAGGACACTCAGACCTCTTAATGGTGCCTTCTCTTAGGCTTAGAATTTACTCAGCCTCCCCCAGCCTCCTCTTGGGCTTTGTTCAAGGACCCATGGGTTTCTTAAAGGTAACCTAGTCTCCTATTGGGCTTAAACACAAGGACCCTCAAAGGCTTCCTAAAATCATATGAATAGATCCTTTAGAATCAAACACATACATTAGTCTCCCTCTCCCCGATGGATGACCAAGATAGCCTCCTCTTGGGCTTTGTACAATTGAACCTCCCCAGACAAAGGAATGTCTGATAACCTTAGAACTTTTATCAAACAACAGACAAAACACTCTTCATATAGAGTCAGTCTCCCATAAAATTTTTATCCTCCCATCTTAGGCTTCATATAAGATACAAACAATCAAGAGTCAATCTCTCATAAATAAACTTCACACCTGGGCTTCCAAATCAGGACACAGATAAACTTTCCCTACAGAGTCAGTTTTCTTTGTTTAGCTTCAACCTTGGGCTTCAATAAAGGCACATATAAATCAAACTCTTCCCTCTTTAGAGATTATAAACTCTCTCTACTAAGTCTTTTTTAGCTTCAACCTTGAGCTTCAATCAAGGCACAGAAAGTCAAACACTTTACAATCAATCAAACATTACAGTCATACTCTTGGACTTTAACTAAGCTAATCCCCAAATCAACAGTCATAGTCTTGGACTTTAACTAATCTAATTCAACATTAAAGTCATAGTCTTGGACTTTAACTAAGCTAATCCTTCAGTGATACACTTGGATTATAAATAAGATCACTTTTCACCAGTCATATTTCCACCCAATTCAGCTTTACTGTGCTATGCAATTCAAGTCAACCATTAAGTCCTCCTTAAGCTATGCAATTCAGGGTACCCATTCAGCCATTCTTGAGCTATGCAAATCAAGTTACCCGATTCAGATTATACCTTGAGCTATGCAATTCAAGCACCCCTTTCAGTTACAACAAACTATTTTAGCTTCAATCTTGGGCTTTGATCAAGACACAAACAAACTTTCATCTTCAATCTTGGGCTTTGATCAAGACAAAAATACAAAATTTGAGCATCAACATCTTGTGCTTTAATTAGGATACAATCTTTGCTCTAGCCTTTTAGGAGGAACTACGATGCTCTGATCCCTCAATTCTCTTTTTGGGGGTACGTAGGCAAAAGGTCGTAATATCATTGTGAGCACACCAAACAAAAAACAATAATAGGTTCTCAGACCTATCAAAAACATGAGAAATATCCAAACACCAAAAACATCAACATCACCCTATCTTACCAACACTCACTTCATTCCAAAACCCAAATCTAAGATACCCCACCAATATAAAAAAGAACAAATATGCCTTAAACCTAAGAGGAATAATCTATGAAGGAATCTAAAACCATGTGGGCATCTGTCAACCAACAATATACAAAGTGGGGTGAGTTTAAGATATCTTTTCCCTTCCATAACCAGCTTCATCAGGAAAAATAAAGAAATCAGAAAGTAGCGAAAACGCGATAGTGACTAAAGACCACAAAAATCGATCAACAGGAAAATGGCGCCGTCTGTGGGAAATCTTCACCTTTTAGATAGAAAATGTAGGTTAGGAACATGTATATATTGCTTTTATATTGCTTTTATACTGCTTTATATTTATGTTTCCGCAAAATATTTGTTCAGTTGATATCCTTTGCGGTGGTCTCTCAAAATGGGAATGCGATTAATTTTCATTTGGGTGAGCTCGAGTGCACTCTAAGATAGGTAGGGAATAATTGAGATAGCTTGTAGGGAGTCCAATCCCGACCAGTTGAAAGCTTAAAAGTCCCTGAATCAGTCTAGGTATCTGGTGTGAAATCAGTGTTTATAGCGTACTCCGTGTAAACTCGGCGATTTTCAATCGGATACTCATAACGTTGAGGATTTAATAAACATTTACCCAGTGACCTTGACTTGCATGATCTACAGGTACAAAAATCTTTACCGTTGTAAAACCCATATATAAAATACATACATCAAAGCATATTTTTCATATATAAGTTCATGTTTGGTATTGAAATACCGATAAGTTCTTCGTACAATACATTGTAAAATTTTATCCAACTAAATACATAAGGTTCTACAACCAAAGGCTAACAATAATACAAGATGTCAAAACAAAAAGAAAACTAAGAACTAGATCCGAAGATCTCAAAACATCCACTGCGCGGAAGCAAAGCCATCGATAAGTAAGGATAATCAAAATGCCTTATCCTTACCCTTCGCAGAACCTGAAGTACCTAAAAATATCAACAACATGGGTGAGATAACAACATCTCAGTGAGTTCCCTATCTTAGAGTTCTCTCATTTCTAAAGGTTCGAATCTAACCACTACTCAAGTCTAAGGTCACTTCCCTATAGGGAACCAAAATAAGATGGAATATCCATTCAACGTTCTCGAAACTTCACGTGGGACTCAATGTAATACCCACCTCAAGTTCTCACCATTTTCTTTCTGCGGGACTCGGTGTAAAATCCACCTCAAGAATTTATCGATGCTTCCCATGGGACTCAGTGTAATATCCACCTCAAAAATTTATCGATGCTTCCCGTGGGACTCAGTGTAATACCCACCTCAAAACTTACTCGATGCTTCCCGTGGGACTCATTGTAATACCCACCTCAAGAATTTATCGATCAAGGATTCCCATGGGACTAAGTGTTATACCTATCTCAACTATTACCATCATATCTCATCAACAATTTCGTATCAACCTAGGGTAGTCCTACCCATCTCACAAGTTATACAATTCTTTATTCCAAAAGCTCACAATTACCTAACTAATAAAAATTAAGATTAATTAGAAAAGTTGGGTAAAAGTCGGCTCAAAATAATATTTCTCGGTCTTATAAGATATGACATATTATTAGCTTCAAATCGATACATAGAACAGATAAATCGGATAAACGATGAAGAAGTTATGAATTTTTAAAGAATGAACAAAATAATATTTTTCCAAGACTTACAGTGTTAACCGGTTAACATATCTGTTAACCAGTTAACCAGATAGAAATTTCAGTTCCAGTAGCGTATCAGCATTCCGTTAACCGATTAACACTTCTATTAACCAGTTAACCAACTGCCAGTAGCTCAAAAACCTACATTTTCTTATGCAGAACCTATCCAAACTCAAACCAAATCACACCAAACATCAAAATAGTTTTAAACAGATGTTCTCACACATATTACAAACATACTCATGCATTTAATCGATATTTCAACCGTTCAAACTCTCGATTCTATAATTTCTAGGAATATGCCCTAATCTCAAGAAAACTATAAACTCTAGAAACAAAAGCTTCTAACTAGAACTCACCTCTACCAAAGATGATTGAGAAGATTGAGAGATGAATGGATGCTGAATCTTCAAGACCAAGAGTTTCCTTCTTCTTCTTCAAGCTTTTTCCCCTTCTTCTCACTTCTCTCTTCTTTCTCTTCCTCTTTCTCTTACTATGTTTATGTTTCTATGTTAACATAACATAAGAAAACAAACATAGGTTTATACGGGATAGTGAAAATTGTTCCCAAAGGGTCTAAATAGAGGGTATAAAAAAATGTCTCTTAATTAACAATTTAACAAAACCTCTGAGTCAGATAATATTAGTTAATAAAAATTAGATTCTCCTATTGCCCTAATTATTTTGTTAAAGATTTCTCAGAGCAACCCGGAACCCTATTGATATCAAATAGTATTATTTAGAGCATTAAATAAATTACGGGGTGTTACATCCTCCCTCCCTTAAATAGAAATTCGTCCTCGAATTTAAAATATTACCTGAACAGGTGAGGCTACACCTCTCACATCTCTGATTCCAGTTCCCACGTAGCATTTCCCGGATGCGTCATATCTCATTGTACCTTAACAAGTGGAATCTCTTTGTTTCTTAATACATTGGTTTCTCTTCCAACAATACGGCTCGATTGTGGTTCAAAATTCAAGTCTATTTCTATCTCGATAGAATCCGGCAGAATAGGTTGAAGAGGATTAAGAACAAACCTACGAATTTGAGATACATGAAAAACATCATGCATTTCAGACAGAGAGGGTGGCAAGGAAAATCTGTAAGCAATTTCACCAATCCTTTCTAAGATCTAATATGGTCCCACGTATCTCGGACTTAACTTACATGACTTGAACGGTCCTTTCAATATCAATCTCGGAGTAACTTTCAAATAAACATGGTCAACTTCCTCAAATTCCAAAGGTCTCCTTCGATTATCAGCATATCTCTTCTGACGATCTTGGGCTTTCTTAATTTTCTCTTGAATCATTCGAATCTTTTCTGTGTCTCTTGTATAATCTCGGGTTCCAAAATTCTATCTTCACCCTTTTACGACCAACACAAAGGCGTTCTACACTTTCTTCCATATAAAGCCTCATACAGAGCCATACCAATGCTCGCATGGTAACTATTGTTATAAGAAAACTCAATCAAAGGTAAAAGTTCCTTCCAAATTCCTCTACTTACCAACACACAAGCTCTTAACACGTCTTCCATTGTTTGAATCGTTCACTCAGTCTGGCCATCCGTTAGAGGATGATTAGAAGTGCTCAAACATAAATTTTTACCCATAGCTTGTTGAAACACTTTCCAAAACCTCTAAGCAAACTTTGGATCTCTATCGGGCACAATGCTAGACGGAACACCATGCAACCTTACAAATTTAGCAATAAACAACCTTGCAAGATGACTTGCCTTGTATGTAGTCTTAACGGCTAATAAATGTGCAGATTTCGTTAGTCAATCTACAATCACCCAAATAGAATCATAACCACCTTGAGTACTAGGTAATCCCACTGCAAAATCCATAGAAAAACTATCCCACTTCCAAATTGGAATATCCAAAGGTTGTAACAATCTTCCTGGTCTTTAGTGCTCGATCTTCAATTGTTGGCACATCGCACACTCAGACACAAACACTGCAATATCTTTTTTCATACCGGACCACCAATACTCTTTCTTTAAGTCTTGATACATCTTCGAAGAACCCGGATGTATCATAAAAGTACCTTTATGAGCTTCCTCCAAAATCTTTCTCTTTAACACGACATCATTTGGAATGCAAATCCTTTGGTTAAGTAGGATAATCCCATCCAACGCTCTTACAAAACCTGGTTGGAGTAACATCTCTTGTAACTTCTCATATAAAACTTTTTCTTGTTGAATTTCACTTCTTAAAGTAGAATTGATATTCCAATTTCCCATAATCACACCATTCAGAGCCTATACAAATTGGAGATTAAGATCTCGAAACTTCTCCAACAATGCATATTCCAACATCATCAACTCGGCACCATGAATCACTTCCTGACTCAATTCATCTGCCACTTTATTTTCTTTTCCTGGATGATACTTTAATTCTAAGTCATAATCCTTCAAATACTCCAACCACCTTCTTTGCCTCATATTCAACTCTTTTTGATCAAATAGATACTTCAAACTTTTATGGTCGTTGAACATCTCAAAGCGCACACCATACAAATAATGCCACCACACCTTTAGAGTAAACACCATGGCCACTAGCTCCAAATCATGAGTTGGATAATTCTTCTCATGAACTTTCAACTGTTGAGAAGCATAAGCTACAACTTGACCTTCCTGCATAAGAACACCTCTTAGTCCCATCTTAGAAGCATCGTAAAACACTTCGTAAGGCTTGTTAGGATCAGGAATTATCAGCACCGGAGCAGTCGTCAATCTTTCCTTTAGATACATGAAACTTTGTTCATAATCAGAATCCCATTCGTAAGAAAAATCCTTTCTAGTAAGCTTAGCCATTGGCAACGCCAACTTAGAAAAACCTTTAATGAACCTTCTGTCGTAACCTGCCAAACCTAAGAAACTTCTAACTTCCGAAGCATTCCTCGGTCTCGCCCAATTTATCACGGCTTCAACATTCGACGGATCCATTGTTACACATCCTTGAGATATAACATGTCCAAGAAATTTGACTTCAGACATCCAAAACTCACACTTTCTAAACTTAGCGAAATGTTGTTTCTCTTGCAATACCGATAGAAAAAATCTCAGATATTATCCATGCTCTTGTGGAGTGCAAGAATAAATGAGAATGTCATCAATAAAGATTACAATAAATTGATCTAAATAAGCTTGAAATATTTGGTTCATGTAGTCCATAAAAACAGTTGGAGCATTCGTCATACCAAAAGGCATCACTAAGAATTCATAATATCCATAATGGGTTCTGAACGCAATCTTTGGTACATCAGAACTCTTTACACGAATCTGGTGATAGTCCGACCTCGAATCAATCTTTGAGAACACACAGGCTCCTTTCAATTGATCCAAAAGGTTGTCTATTCTAGGTAAATGATATTTGTTCTTGATAGTGACCTTGTTCAACTAACGATAATCAATACACAACCGCATACCACCGTCCTTCTTCTTCCCCAATAAAACAGGAGCTCCCCACGGTGAAACCTTTGACCTAACAAAATGCTTTGCCATCAAATCTTCTAACTGATCCTTAAATTCTTTTAATTCAAACGGTGCCATCCGATACGGGGAAACGAATATAGGAGTCGTCCCCGGTATCAGGTCAACTGAGAATTCAACTTCCCTCACAGGAGGTAGAGAAGTGATATCCTCGAGAAAGACTTCAGGATACTCACAGACTACTAGGATACTCAACAGTTGTTGGTTACTACTCTCCTCTTTAGTAAGGACCAGTAAAACAGATTTTTCCTTTTCAAGCAAAAAATTTACCATTCCAACCGTACCTTCAAAGATTGTTGTCAACACATCCTTCGTAGGAGCCTCCATGGACGGAATGATGATTAATTTCTCTTTGCATCCAATAAACACAAAATTAGCAGACAGCCAATCCATTCCAAAACAACATCGACTTTCTTAAGGGGTAAACAAATAAGATCAATCTGGAAAACTCTACCATCCATGCATAAAGTGCAATTTTCACACATTAGAGGTGTCTCAACCGTTTCATCCATAGTGGTAGTAACCACCGTAGGAAGAGACAAGGGAATAATTCGCAACCCAAGTCGCTTCACACAATGAGTAGACACAAAAGAATGCGTTTCTCCACAATCAAATAAAACAAGGCAAGGATGCTCATTAACAAGACATGTACCCGCGATAGGAGAGTTGGTGGCTTTAGTCTTCCTCTCATCCATGGTATAAACCCTTCCTTGAACATGATTCCTTCTCAGTTGTCGCTCCCGAAGATTTGCATCCCGGTGCAGACGCGAACGGTCGGCGAAAAGAGAAATGAAGGGTGAAGTGAATAGAGTCTCCAACTAGACATTTTTATCCCGAAGGAAAGTTAATGCTGCATAAACCTAAGAAAAGATGGATAAGACGATCGCGAACTAGAGAAACTGAGAAAGGGGGTTGGTTACAACCTGGGAAGGTATTAGCACCCAGATTGTCCGTCGTACTCGACGGGATCCACACTTAAAAGATTGTGTTTAAAGGGGTAGGTATATGTGCTATCTGTGTACAAAAGCTGGAAAAGAAATATACAAGTGTCAGTGCAAAAAGGGTAAATGCTCAGGAACTGAGGCTTTTAAAGAGAATGCTGAAAGAGAAATATACCTATTGAAGTACGTACTGACGTTCTGTACCCATGCAACGCAAATGGTAGCATCTCATGCCAGTCTTTGTATGTCACAACCATCTTCTGCACGATCTTCTTGATGTTCTTATTGGCTGCCTCGATGGTGCCATTCATCTTCGGGCGATATGGGGAAGAGTTGTGATGTTCTATTTTGAAATCTCGACACAAGTCAGCCATCATCTTGTTGTTAAGATTAGAACCATTATCAGTAATGATCCTTTCAGGAATTCCGTACCGGAAAATGATGTCTCTTTTATTAAACCGGGCTACCACTTGTTTAGTGACATTGGTGTAAGATGCCGCTTCAACCCACTTCGTAAAATAATCTATAGCAACCAGGATGAAGCGATGACCATTAGAAGTTGTCGGCTCGATCTTGCCAATCATATCAATGCCCCACATAGTGAACAGCCATGGTGAAGACATGACACTCAACGAATTCGGAGGCACATAGACCTTATCAGCGTAAATTTGACACTTGTGGCATTTATGGGAGTATTTACAGCAATCGGATTCCATGGTGATCCAATAATATCCCGATCTCAACAATTTCTTGGCCATAGCATGTCCTCCAGCATGGGTACCAAAGGAACCTTCGTGAACCTCCTGCATCAACAGGTCTACTTCATGTCTATCCATGCATCTGAGAAGAACCATGTCGAAATTTCGCTTGTACAACACGCCATCTTGATTCAAGAAGAAACCTCCTGCCAGTCTTCTAATGGTCTTCTTATCCTTACTAGATACCCCAGTCGGGTATTCTTGAGCCTTCAGGAATTGCTTGATATCATGATACCAAGGCTTGTTATCTTCACCACTATCAACTGCAAAGACATGAGTAGGCCTTTCAAGACGGGAGATCGTAATTTGAGGCACGAAATTCTCTTGACAAACTTTAATCATGGACGACAAAGTTGCTAGAGCATCGGCGAATTGGTTTTCATCTCGAGGAATATAACTCAATTTGACTTTGGTGAAGAAGGTTAACAGCCTCCTGACATAATCTCTGTAAGGAATCAAATGAGATTGATGAACCAGCCATTTGCCATTGACTTGATTCACCACCAGAGAAGAATCTCCGAAGATCTCTAGGTTTTTGACTCGCAAGTCGATTGCTTCTTCAATTCCCATGATACAAGCTTCATACTCTGCCTCATTTTTAGTGCGTTCGAAGGTCAACTGAGAAGCTAAAGGTGTATGGACCCCTTATGGCGAGATGATAAAAGCACCTACTCCACTCCCATTCATGTTCACAGCTCCGTCAAACATCAACTTCCATTTGGATTCAGGGTCTGGCCCCTCCTCCGGAAGTGGTTCTTCGTAGTCTTTCGGCTTGAGGAACATGATGTCCTCATCCGGAAACTTGAACCTCATGGGTTGATAATCATCGATTGGCTGCTGAGCCAAGTACTCTGACAATACACTTCCTTTGATTGCCTTTTGCGAAGTGTAATGTATATCATACTATGTTAGTATCATCTGCCACCGGGCTACCCTTCCTATCAGAGTCGGCTTCTCGAAAATGTATTTCACAGGATCCATCTTGGAAATTAGGAGAGTGGTGTGAGTCAGCATGTACTGTCTTAGTCGGCGAGCAGCCCATGCCAAAGCGCATCAAGTTTTCTCGAGTAGTGAGTAGCGCGTCTCACAATCGGTAAACGTTTTGCTAAGGTAATAAATGGCGTGCTCTTTTCGACCAGACTCGTCCTACTGACCCAGAACACATCCCATCGATCCTTCAAGCACAGTAAGATACATAATCAAAGGTCTCCCTGGCACTGGAGGCATAAGAATTGGAGGTTCTAGCAGGTATTCTTTGATTCGGTCAAATGCTTGCTGGCAGTCTTTGTTCCATTTAATGGCCTGATTCTTCCTCAGAAGCTTAAAGATGGGCTCACACGTGGCCGTTAGATGAGAGATAAACTGCGCAATGTAGTTTAGTCTCCCTAAGAAACCACGTACTTGCTTTTCAGTCTTCGGCTCAGGCATCTCTTGGATAGCTTTCACTTTGGCTGGATCAACCTCAATTCCTCGCTCACTAACAATGAAGCCGAGTAGCTTGCCAGGACGGACCCCGAAGGTACACTTATTCGGATTCAACCTCAGTCTGAACTTCCGAAGTCTGTCAAAAAACTTTGCTAGATTAACCAAGTGCTCTTCCTCTGTTTGGGATTTTGCTATCATATCATCAACATAAACCTCAATTTCATGATGGATCATGTCGTGAAATAGCGTCACCATCGCCCGCTGATAAGTGGCTCTAGCATTCTTCAAACCAAATGGCATAACCTTGTAACAGAAGGTGCCCTAAGGCGTGATGAAGGTTGTCTTTTCCATGTCATCGGGAGACATCTTGATCTGGTTATTATCGGAAAATCCATCCATGAAAGAGAACACCAAAAATTGAGCAGTATTATCGACGAGCACATCTCTGTGAGGTAGGGGGAAGTCATCTTTGGGGCTGGCCCTATTCAAATCCCTATAGTCTACACACATCCTGACTTTACCGTCTTTCTTGGGAACCGACACAATGTTGGCGACCCATGGAGGGTAACTGGTCACGGCCAAGAAGCCAACATCAAATTGTTTTTGTACTTCTTCTTTTATTTTAATTGTCATATCTGGACGTGTGTGCCTCAACTTCTGCTTCACTAGAGGGCAACCTTCTCTGAGAGGCAACTTGTGCACCATAATGTCAGTGTCTAAACCAGGCATATCTTGGTAGGACCATGCGAAGACATCAACATACTCTCGAAGCATATCAATCAAATGAGTCTTAATAGATTCTTCTAATGCGGCCTCGATCTTGACTTCTTTCTTTTCTTCTTCAGTACCCAGGTTTATTACTTCGACAACTTCTTCGTGCGTCTGAATCATCTTCTCCTCCTATTTTAGTAGTCTGGCCAATTCTTCAGGTAGTTCGCAATCCTCTTCACCTTCCTCATCGGCTTGATAAATTGGATTGTCGAAGTCATACTCAGCCATAACAGGGTCGTCTTTGATAAGATCCGGTGACGAGCACCTGCATGAATGGTGATTCATGCAAGGCTTTAGCAAAAAACTTGAGAAAATGAGAAACATTGCCATTTTAAAACCTTTCTTTCTTTTTGAAAAACCAAAGCAAAAATGAAAGACAAAGAACAACATGAATGAATGTGAAACGTCAACTTTATTTATGATTATGAATTGTGTTAAGAACAAAAGAACCCTTACAAAGAGTTATTATGCCCCGGGCAAGACATAGTGCTTGAATATAGGAAAAATAGAAACAAAAATTATTACTCTTCGAAAGAGGTGACTGAAATAAGCCTTTCTGATGTCCAATTGCTAAGTTGAGTCCCTGGAACAGCAGGCCTGATCCACTCAACTAGGTCATAGTCACTATCAACTGCGTCATCCTGCACTGCACTGATGTTTCCATAATCCACTACTCCCGCACTCGTGAAATTAATTGGGCCTTGACGACCTTTAGCATTCGGTTCAGACGATGACTGCCCAGGATGGTAACCAATTCCGAACATATCTTTCTTTTCTGGCACTTCTACTGGACATCCCCAGCCTTCTCGCACCCCTGACTCTACCACCTCAAGAGCTTGCTTATAAGAGGCTATAGAAACCCCCTTCTTCGGTTCTTCAGGAGAAGCTGCCACTGCCGATGCTTGTTCAGTCTTCATGGGCTCAAAAGCCTGACATGGGGTCTCAACTATTTCGCCATCCATCTCCACATATTTGAATGAAGCTAGATGACTAACAAAAATGTCTTCTTCCCCACTGACAGTTACAATTTGACCCTCCCAGATGAAATTTAGCTTTTGTTGAAGTGTGGACGATACGGCTCCTGCTGAATGTATCCAAGGTCTTCCAAGAAAACAGTTGTATGCAGGTTGTTTATCCATTAGGTAAAACGTGGTATTGAAGATTTCTGGACCTACTTTAATTGGTAAATCCACCTCCCCGAATACTGACCTCCTCGACCCATCAAATGCTCTAACCACCAGGTCGCTGGGCTTTAGAACTACTCCATCATAATCCAACTTCATCAGTGCTTTCTTGGGAAAGACATTCAACGACGACCCGATATCTACCAACACGTGAGAGAGTACCGCACCTTTACATTCTAAAGAGATATGCAATGCCCGATTATGAGCACGCTCTTCAGAAGTCAGATCCAAGTCTGTGAAACCCAATCCGTGACTGGCATTGACACTAGATACCACTGCTTCCACTTGATTTACTGAAATATCCTGAGGAACATACGCCTTTTTCAGAATATTCAAGAGGGCCTTCCTGTGGGAATCAGAGCACATGAGCAAGGACAAGATGGAAATCTTCGACGAAGTCTGCTACAGATGGTCCACAATCTTGTAGTCGCTCTTTTTGATAATCCTCAGAAATTCTTCAGCTTCTTTATCAAAGGTAAGGTCTGGATCAGTTACTGGTGCAGGATTGTTGACAACCACTGGCTGCTTCCCTCTTGCTTTAGCCTGGGCTTCAGCGGTGTCTCTGGGTGGTATCACACTATTTCTTAGTGTTTCCGGCGCAAACAACCTTCCACTTCTAGTAAAGCCCACTACTCCAACATTTTCTAATTGAGTTGGGGTTATACTAGACGTGGCCAACTCTTGCTTCTGGCCGTTACAGTATACTTCACCACCATAATTCCAAGGAATAGCTCTATTGCTCTGATACATTACCGGTCCTGCAGTGGTGATGATTATCGGTGCCGCTCTGGCCCGTGAAGGAACTTGAGATGGATCATAGAAGATGGTTACTGTAGAGACTTCGCTTTCCTTTACAACCTTGCCAAACTGCAGCATTCCCTCATCAATCATACTTTGGATCCCCGCTTTCAATTGCTCACATCCATTTGTAGCTTCAATACATCCTGGAAAATCAACTTCACACCCAGGAAAGATACCTTTCGGTGACAAGCAGACTTTAACAACACTCAACGGAGTCTGCAGGTCGTTGACATCGCACACTAGGTTTAGATTCTCCCCTTCATCAATTTCCCCAACCGTACCTCCGTGAGGAGGCATGGGGTTCTGCATTACATTAGGAGTAGGAGCGAAATTAATCGCTTTAGAATCCAGCAGGTCTTGAACAACATGCTTCAGTGCTTTGTAGTTCTTTGTGGTATGCTCGGGAGCTCCGGAATGAAATTCGCATCTAGCATTTGTATCATAACCCTCGGGGATTTGGCCGGGCTTCGGGGGTTGTAGAGTTCGGAGTTGAACCATCTGAAGTTGTAGAAGATTCTTCAAAAGCTGTGAATAGGACATCGGCGGAGCTTCGAAATGTCTTTCTCTGGGCTTCTGGGGGTAATATGGACGAGGAGCTCTTTGTTGATACCCTTGTTGGCGTTGTTGTTGTGGTTGTTGGACTTGCTATTGAATAGGTTGAGCTGAGATAGTGACATGGGCCACTTGCTGATAAAAACCTCTGTTGTTTCCTCCCCTCTGCGCGTACACTGCCCCGGTCTCTCCTTCTCTCTTCTTCACGAAGGGCTTCTTGACACCAGAACTCGAAGCGCCCCCATTCTGAATCTTCCCTTTCTTGATCCAACTTTCTATCCTCTCGCCATTCAAGATGATATCTGAGAATCCACTTGAAGAACATCCAGCTAGCCTTTCCATGAAATGCCCAGGAAGGGTATCCAGGAACAGGTCTACCATTTCTCTCTCCAGCAAAGGCGATTGCACTCTAGCAGCCACTTCACGCCACCTTTGTGCTTAATCTTTGAAGCTCTCGGAATTTTTCTGAGTTAGACTTTGAAGTTGAGTGCGACTGGGCGCCATGACGATGTTATACTGATATTGCTTGAGGAATGCTTCTCCCAATTCCTTCCAGTTTCTTACAGAACTTCTCTCTAGCTTCATATACCATTCCAAGGACCCTTCGGAGAGACTATCCTGGAAGTAGTACATCCAGAGTTTTTCATCCCGAGTATGGGCAGTGATCTTCCGATAGAATGCCTGCAAGTGAGTCTTTGGGCAGGAGCTACCGTTATACTTGTCAAAAGTAGGCGGCTTGAATTTGTGAGGAATAACCACCCCGGGGACTAGGCCCATGTCAGACACATTTATCCCCAAAGTGTCTCTACACTTGAGGGCTTTGACTTTCTCAGCAAGCATAAAAAAGTCTTGGAGATTTCCTTCTCCGCCGAACCCCATGTCATTGTTGAAAGAAGGGAACTGATCATCCTGCTTGTCTTATACCGGAATGAAAGTTGTTGTGCCCTACTCTGGAACTTGAGGTCCTCCTGGGCCATTGTTGGTGTTGGGAGGAGCCCCTTGCACGTCAGGAGTGGTCACAGGGATATTATTCTAAGGAGGGTTGAGTCCTTGAATTGCATTCCTTAACTCTTGCTGTCCCTGAGCCATCCCTTGCATCATGACCATGAACTCTCCCATTCTGGTGCGAAACTCATTAAGCTCCGTTTGCATAGCGTCCATGACTGTCCTCTGATTGCTGCGAGTTGTGTAGCGATGTGGGATATCTTGTCGGAGATGCCGGGTCTTGGCAGCTCTCGCAATCTTTGCCTGAAACACAGATAAATTAAGCATCCTGTAGAAAAACCTGCAAAAACAAAGAAGAAATGCAAATGATGCGTATGCAATGCAATGTGTTCCTTTTATTCCCAAGGCTTTCCCTATTTTCGGTCCTGGCATTAAGAGAATAATAATTGGGAAGAAGACCCAAGCGATGCTCAAATACAATGACGGCCGTGGAAAATTAATGCTCATTACCCCGTGTCGGTGCAACAAATAACGAACAAGAGATTCAAAACAAGTCAATCACATAAACTGAAGTTTGAAACAACAAAGTCTCCGAAGGGTGCCAATCAAAAGAACAACAAAGTACATCAAATAAAGGAATCCCACAATAAGCCTGTGGGTAATCCAAGTACAATAGCATGAAACTAAATCCTAGGGAGCTCTAAGCTTTGCAGCCTCCAGCTAAGACGCTTGACATTCTGGAACAACTGAACGATATCTGGATGATCAGGCTCCTGGATGAGTCTCTGGATGAGGAGATCCCTTAGATCAAAGGAAGCATGCAACTCTTCAATCTGCTATAGGAAAGTCGTCTCATTCTCTTTGCTCAGATCCGGTTCGGCCTTTGACCTCTTCACATCAGCTTTCAATTTCAAGTCTTCTATTTCTTTCTGAGCTTCCTTCACTGCTTGTTGGCTTTCTTCTAGACTTTGGAGACGACCCTTCTCTTGATGATAAGCCTTCTGAAGGAGCTCCCTCTTTCCATCCAAAGAATCTTGAAGACTCTTGATTTCCAGCTTATGCTTGACGTCCAACTCTTTTTGCTTCCTCAAATTGTCTTCCCATTTTTCTTGCCATAAGGTAACAACTTCATTGGCTTCATTCAGGTCTTTCCTCTCTTTCCGGCGCTGGGCCTCCTTGTGAGTTTCAGCTAATCCCTTTTTCTTGAAGTAAAGCTCTCTCTCTTGAAAATCTTGCTGCTTGAGCCTAACCATCTCTTCAGCTTTGTGAGCTCTTTCCTCCAACTTTTGATTCTGCATCTTCAGCTTCTGATATGAATTGTAAGCTTCTTGATTCTCCAACCTGAGCTGTTGAACCAAAGCTTCCAACTTTTGATAATCTTGCAGAGGCACTGAAGTCGTGGGTGCTACCTCCTTAGGTTAGAGAGGTGTCTCTCTAGAAAATGGGAGCAACTAGGTCTTCACACGATCCTCCAACCAGCTGGCAAAAGGATCATAAGTGTTAGGATCCACTCTTCCAAAGTGTTTCTTCCCTTTCATCACTCTAACTTCCCAAGCTTGGGATGCTAGTATGCTCATCTTGGAATTTCCTTCTGCTGGAAAGTATAAAGACTCATTTGCATCGTCAGTCAAAGGTACATCTCTTAAAGGATAGCCAAATTGTTTCCGGGATAAGATAAGATTGTAGCTGATCCCACCTTTCCTTCCTATCAAAGGCACATTTGGAAAGCTACCACAACTGACCAACATTTCTTTGCCCACAAGATCTCTGTTGCATCCCCAAGCAATGTTAGCTGAGGTTAAGCCCATTAATCTTTTGGACCACTTCCAAGACTGTTTCAAGTCTTGAAAAGGTCCCGATTTAGGGAGTTGCCTTACAAACCATTCAACAAATAGGGGAGCACAACAATTTACATGTCCCTTCCTCTTTTCATTCCTGTGGTGAACTCCATAGTAGAAGTCAGCTAGCAATGTAGATACAGGATTTCTTTTGACAAAGATGGTGATGGCCTCCATACTAATTAGCCATTTCTCTCCTGGAAATAAACTGATTCCATACACTATCATGGCTAACAAGGCTTTGAAGTCTGCCCATTTCTTTCCCAATGCCATGATATGTGCCTCTGTGATAAGAAAATCCAAACGGATCCCCTTACTTTGGCCAGCCTCTAATCCCATCTTGAGTCTGAGCATACTCAAATGACAGGCAACAGTGATATCCTCATGAGGAGGGGTCCTCTCTGAAGCATAATAAGGCATACCTTCTTTAATAGGAATATTCAGCATACTAGAAATCTCCTCTAATGTAGGTGCCAAGATATAATCAGGGAAAACAAAGATCCTCAGCTGTGGATCATAGAACTGCAACAAAGAATGCAAGCTATCCCTCTGGTCAACTGTGGGCTTGCTCACATAATCCAGTATCTTGCCAAACTCTTTCCTGAAATCATCAAGGACTTTGTCACCCATCAAGCTAATCAATCCCTGAATACTCTCTGTCTCCGGTTGTGGGAAAGTATAGTGGACATTTCTCTTCCTTGGAATCTCCATGTTGAAGTAGCAAATATGACCAGGACTAGGAAGTAATGAACCCTGGGAATAAAAAGAACACAAAATGATTAATGATGTCATGATGTTATGCAAGGCAAGGCATGTGATCAGTGACGTGTCTGTGTAGTGAATCAGGTAATCAAGTGTCTGTGCAAGGCCACAATATCATCACAAGTATCTCTGATCAGGAGTTCATGACTTCAAAATCCATAATTAACAGAACGAGATCATATCACTGAAGTATACTGGCATACGAAGGTATGTTGAAGTTTAGGGTTCTTGCAAACCTGTAAACCCCTCCCAATCTCACGGGTGTGCTACTCGGGTCAACATCACGGACTCTCAAAGCCGAATAGCAATAATACGTTCACCATTTCCGAGAAATGGTTCATGACCAAATCAAGGAATCGGTTTGGCATTAAGTACTACTCAGGGAGGTCTCAGCTGCGTCCGGAAAAACAAGCATCCCTCATAAGTCCTCAGCTTCAAGCACTGAATCGAGAAACAATAGTACATTCATCCCGAAGGGTACAATACTATCGTCATACGAACAGTTTGCCTTGACTGGATTCCTATGAGAGAACCAGGCCATCCTATGCGAGTTCCCAGTGGGCCCTCGGATGCGAGTGGGTTTGCCAACAAATGTGGTCTGCCACTGTCATCACTAGAGAGGGATGTTTCCACAAAGGTTCTCAATGATCGGTCCCTTGACTGCACATAACTATCAAGGTAGCGTATTAACCCAGAAAGATTCCGGTATCAATACATTCCCGAGAAGGTCGCAAGTCAAGGTGTGGAACTCACTATTACCAACATAGCAAGATGCCATGATGCCAAAGTGGAACCACTCTAAGTCCTAGGGTGCACTCGAGCCCCGGTTACGAGCTCATCTCACAGTAACCCCATCCCGCAGAAAAAATGAAAACCAACACAGTCTAGCATATGGTGCATGTGAAAATAAATACTGAAAGCAGCAAATAAAGTTGTAAAGTAAACTGTAAATGAAAACAATAAAGCTAAACTAAAGCACACATCAGCAAACAAATGAACACCCAAGTAAACAAAACCAAACAGGCGCTAGGATTGACTCTACAAGGGAAACCAGAGATTCTGGGTTCGATCCCTAGCAGAGTCGCCAGCTGTCGCTCCCGGGATTTTCATCCTAGTACAAACGCGAAAGTGGCGCGGAAAAGGTAGAGTCGCCAGCCAGGAATTTTTATCCCGAAGGAACGGGAAAGGTAATGCTGCACAAACCTGAGGAAGAAGGAAAGGACAAGGTCCTGTGAACCAAAGATCTGGATTCGGGAGTCGGTTATGACCTGGGAAGGTATTAGCAGCCCAAATCGTCCATCGTACCCGACGGGATCCACGCTTGTTAGTTGGTTTCAAAGGGTGAGAAAAATAAGTTGCTGAGAAAATGAACTGCTAACTGGCATGGGAATGAGAAAGGAACTGGAATGAGAAATGAATAAGAAAAGAGAATGGAAAGAAAGGATGGGGAAAATGTAGGGAAAATAAAGAATCTGCTCGAACGGGCCCTACCCCGCTGCCTACGTACCTCATCGGGATAATGAGGATCAGAGTCGACGTAGTTCGCCTAACTAAGGCGGGAACTATTTGTTTGTGTTTTTTATGGCTGGAACTGCGTATGTCTATGCTCAGGTGTTGCAGGCTCATCTGGTACGAGTGCGTTTACCGTCTTGCATGCGAGACAAGTCGTCGCAAGTTCGCGTTTAGAGTGAATAAGGTGAGAAAAGAAGTTCCTGCAGGATAGTCGCATTATTTGTTTTTGTCTTTTATGAGAAGTATCTTTTATGTTTTCTTTGTGAAACAACCCCTTGATGAGACTTGTACATCATGTTAGATAAGCTTACACCACTCCAAGATGGAATGAGTGCAAGTACCCCATGGAATAAGGCTATACACAAGGGATCCTCTCATGCATTTATTAAGTCTTTTTGGATTTTGTTTGAAGATGAGAAAGAAGACTCAAATGGAGAAAATGACAAAAACTAGGGGAGACTAAGACATAACCCTAAGTTATTTATTAAAATGGTGGTCCTATGGCTAGTGAGGTTTTCCTAATCCTAAAGAGCAAAAGGAAAAGAGAAAAGAAAAAGGATGCAACTTACTTCCTTAGGAAGATAAGTTGGTCCTAACAATGGGAAACCTACCAATCACAAATATAGAAGAAAGGAAATGAATTAAATGCATAAAGAAAATGCATAAAAAATAAAGGATAAGGTGAAGGAAACTTACCTCAATCTTCCCCTCTACAAAACAAAGGTTAATGTGCATTTTTATTAAAAAATAATAAAGCAAACATACCCTAATTAAATCCCTATGACTCTAGGACTCAATCTAAAATCTATCTTAATTCTAAAAGAACTAAAAAATGCTAAAACAAAAATTCAGCACCTACTACAGCCCCTAATACACAAACAGCCATGAAAACAATGCATAATACAAAGCATCTTTTTACAGCCAGCATGCAGCATGAAAAAGGTAGGTGTAAAAGGTCAAAAACAACATGCAAACATAACAAACAGCATACATTTTACAGCACCTTTATGCAAAAACCGCTATGAAATGCAAAATCCAGAATTGATTATTTTCATTTTATTCGCAAAGTGAATGATAAACAACACATTAATGTCACTTAACATGAATCTACATGCATCACAAAAAGAACTCAAACATGTGAATTTATTTACATCATTTATTTGATTAAAAATGACAATGATCAATCAAGAACAAACATACTTTTTCATGTTGCACAAATGAACATTTTATCATGAGATTGAACAAGTATCACTACAAGCCTCAATTGTTACACAATTGTTACACATACATGGCATAAAAATCAGAATTGAACTCATGTTAAGATATGATCAATTAAGCACAAGAAACTTGCATGAACATGTGAAGCATTTAATCACTTTTGGCAAAAAAATCAACATGGTATTTAATCACTTTATCAATCAAGCAAGCAATGACAATAATCATGAAGCACATATTGAATTTAAGCAAGCACTTAACATGTGAAACAAATGATTAAAGTGTAGAAAAACAACATCAAGAATCACTTATATCACATTTGCACATTTAACACAAAACATAGAAAAGTGAACGAAATCATGTCGAAACGACTCGAAACAAATGAATTGGCTACTGGAAATAGACTCAAAAATTTCCTAAAATCAATACCTAAACATACATGAACCTTAGAAGCACTAGGAAGCAAGATTGAGAAAGAAAATAAGCTAAAAATCCAAAAATGAACAGTGTTAACCGGTTAACCAAATTGGTTAACCCGTTAATGGACAGAAAAATACAACATTTTGGCCAAAAACGCATGCGTTAACCGGTTAACCAAATGCGTTAACCGGTTAACGCTGAACAGAAAGTGAAAAATGCTTTTGAAATAAGTGCTTTTCGCTACAATCTTCCTTCTAAACAACCCTAACCCCCACCTAATCATGCTAACACGAATTTCTACTCAATTAGGGCTTATTAACACATGCTAGAATCTATAACAAGCTACAATCCTAACTTCTAATCCATCAAAACCATAAATCGCAAGCAAAACTTAACGAACACGTATTCAAACATAAGCAATACGAAAAGCACTTAAAGAATGCCGAAATGGCGAGATGAAGAGAATAACTTAATGGAAAAGTGATTTGGATCACCAACCTACGAAGCGGAGAAGTGCTTCGGTGAATGTTGCAAGAATCATAGCTTGATCGAAGAGAAAACCAAGAAAACCGCGAAACCGCAAAATAAATGAATTCTTGATGCTTGAACCTTCGTGTGCTTCCGATAAGTTGAAACCTTCACCAAAATTCAGTAGCTTCTTCTTCCACAATCCACAAAATCAGTGGAGGTTGGGGCTAAGCTTCAAGATCTTCAAGTTTCCATGTGAAACTTGAAGAGCTTATTCAAAAAAGCTTTAGCGAAAGGAGGAAAAAAAGGAGGAAAAGTGAGAGAGAGAAAAAAGTGATTGTGAGAGAATGAGAAGTTTGGAAATGAAAATTGTGTGTGTAATACTTTGGTTTGGATGAAAATGGATTAAATATGGCTTAGGTTTGGGGCCCAAAAATTAGGCTTGGGATCCAAAATTTTGGTTTGGTAATGAGGTTAGGATTTAGCCATGGAGCTAGGTTAGGAGAAGGAACATTCTAGAAGATGGTAGAACATGGTAGAAGTTTCCAAGGGAAATGGAGTGGAATTGAAATGGAAAAACAAGAGGGAAAGAATGAAAGGAAGTGTAGAAAGAAAGTGGAAGGAAAAGTGGAGGGAAATATGAAATCAACCACTTTTCAAATGATTTTTCTTTGATTTTTTTATGATTCCTCCATAATTTCTTAACCAAATTTTAACCATAGGATAATTGTAACCCTAATTTCATGATCTCGGTCTTAAAAGTCAGGAATCGACCCTTTTCACCTAGCTTGGTTGCCTTTTCTCTGATTCTTCGATTTTCAGTCGTCTGGCCAGTTGAACCTCTTCCAAAATGAATTTGCGGATGAAATTTGAACTCGAGGCACTTGACATCGTATATAATACAAAGGAATCCTCTTTGAATCGAAACTTCATGCCGAAGCCCAGTAGAAGTGAAACCCTAATTTGGCCCTTTTCATCAGGAGATGTTGCACTGCTTGCCTCCTTTGATTAAACCACATCTTTCCATGGCTTGTGGCTTCAAGTGAAGACTTGTGGGATATTGCGAACCCTTTGCAAGAGGTTGAGAAGCTTTGTGGACCTTTGATTGCCTTTGTAATGCCTTCAATTGCTCCAATCATTGATCATGTACCTATGCCTCAGCTATGCTACACATGATGCAATGTTTTTTTGGTTATTTTATGAATCTATGTATGCAAAATGTTATGCAAAATGTTGAGGAAATGAGAGGGAAAATTTTGAGGTATTACAACCATGGAATCCAATTGCTGCAAATACTCCCGCAAGTGCCACAAGTGCCAAATTTACGCTGATAAGGTGCATGTGCCTCCAAATCCGTTGAGTGTCATGTCGTTACCTTGGACCTTCGCCATGTGGGGCATTGATATGATTGGAAATATTGAGCCCACTGCTTCCAATGGTCACCGCTTCATCCTAGTTGCAATAGACTATTTCACGAAGTGGGTCGAAGCAGCGTCTTATGCCAATGTCACCAAATAGGTGGTATCCCGATACATCAAGAGGGATATTATCTACCGATATAGAATTCCCGAAAGAATCATTACTGACAATACTTATAATCTCAACAATAATATGATGGCATATTTGAGTCGGTATTTCAAGATCGAGCATCACAACTCTTCGCCGTACCACCCGAAGATGATTGGTGTCGTCGAGGCGGCCAATAAGAACATTAAAAAGATTGTGTAGAAGATGGGTTGATATACAAGGATTGGCATGAGATTTTTCCATTTGCACTACGTGGGTATCGAACATCGGTGCGCACCTTAACCGAAGCAACCCCGTTCTCGCTTGTGTATGGTATGGAGGTAGTCCTACCGGTTGAAGTCGAGATCCCTTCGCTGAAGTTAATGATGGACGTCAAGCTTGACGAAGCCAAGTTGCTCCGATCCAGGTACAATCAGTTGAGCCTCATTGAAGAGAAATTCTTAGCAGCTGTGTGCCATGGGCAGTTGTATTAACGGCGAATGAAACGAGCTTTTGATCAGAAAGTACGCCCTCAATGGTACACGTCCAACGACTTAGTGTTGAAAAGGATCCTTCCTCCTCTAACAGATCATAGGGGAAAGTGGACACCCAACTATGAAGGTTCATTCGTGGTTAAAAAGGTCTTCTTGGGTAGAGCCTTGATGTTAACAACCATGGATGGCGAAGACTTCCAATCCCCTGTCAACGCAGACGCAGTTATAAAATACTTCGTATAAAGAGACCCGCTGGACAAAAACAGAATAAGAGTCCAGGAAAAAAGGGCATCCCGGCGAGCCGAAAACAAAATAAAAAGGCTCGGGAAAAAATTAGGGAAATAAACGAAAAAATGTACACCCGCTGAGCTGAAAAGCCACATCGGACGACTCAGGCAAAAAGGGGTATCCCGGTAGATTGAAAACCCGAAAGGGCGATCCACGCAAAAGAGGGACTAAAACGAACAACTGCGATCTGCGAGATCTGTGATTCGTCATTAGCAGGCAAGGACAATCTGAGGCTTGTGAATCAATTCAATCATCTTCCTAAAAAACGAAGCATGCGGAGATCCTTAAGGACATATAAGTCGTATCCAAGTCAGAGCTTGATGAGGTCTAATTTCTACATTTCCATTAGGATAACTTATTTTCCTTTCGTGCAATTTCCTCTTTCCAGGGATTTATTTCCGGTGTAATGCCCATTCATGGCCAATTTCTAATCACTAAAAGTGAAATTTCATTTAATTCGCTTACATGTGTTTTTGTTTTTCATCAACCGTTGTTTGATTGCAAAAACGTCCAACAAATTATGGTAAATATTGCACTGTGAATAAATGAATGCTTTTTAACACATGCAGGAGAGTAAAAACACTTGACATATATCTAATGTGTCGAGTAACAAGGATGGTGATTCAGACCACGAACCTGGTGCACGAAGGCCGAACTAACTCTCATTTTGCAGGTACTATCAGTTGTGTTCATGCAGGTACAAGTGTTGCAATTAAAGCTATTTCCAACATAGAACTTCAGGAGACCTTTCCTCAGTAGGTTTCATTGATCGAGATTCCTCAACAAGTCTCATCAGGCTATCCCTTCTCCAGCTAGGCGACAAAAAGAAAGATATTTCTCGAGCAGAATAGGATCATTACATCTCGTCCCCCAACATGAGATGATGTGTTCTCTCATCCCCAACATGAGACACTGCTTACCTCTCCATCTCAGCAGGAGATGATCCACACTTGTAGCTTCAACAGGGAGTATTCTCATTTGACATCTCCAATAGAGTGAGAATTGAAATCTTTCCCAGCGAAGTAACAAAAGGCAGATCTTCTTCATAGGCAGAGAGTCTTCCTTCAATAGAGGAGTATCCCCAACCATAGTCTCCATATCTCTAGAAGTATGGGAGAATTCATCATTCCCCAACAGAGATGAAGAAGAAGGAATCCCCAACAGGTTCCTGCCTCAATAAAGTATCAACATATCTTCTTCCCCAGCATTGTAACAGAAGGCAGATGTTCTCCCCAAGAAGAGAAACCCTCCTTCAACAGAAGAAATATTCCCCATTAGAGTCTTCACAACCTCCAATAGTACAGGAGAGTTTTTCTTATCCCCAGCAGTACAAGGAGATTCATTATGTCCTAGCAGAGGCGAAGATATGGAGGAACCTGAGGGTTTTCTTTCTTGTAAAGCATTGTTCGCAGTTTTCCCCAGCGAAGTCGCTAATCAAAAGTCCAATCCTCATTGGCATCTCTTCCCCAATCAAAAGATCGTGTATCTAAGGGATTCCCCAGCATGCTTCTTCCTCAGCAGAATACCAGCACATCTGATTTCCCAGCCGAGTCAGAAAGATATCACTTCCCCAACGGAGTTCAACGAGTAGTGTACCTCTAAAGTCAAGTTCATCCCCCAATAGGGTATTGGCTCTCCAATCTTAAATTCCAATTTATTTTTGGAAATGGAGGCAGTTCAGAGCCGGCGTATCATCAACATTCTCCCCCGTAGAGTTGCTTTTCCCCACGGGGGTTCATCAAAACAATTCAGTGATTATTTTCTACCCAGTAAAACCACTCGGTATGCCTCTTATCTCCTCATCAGGATATCCCCTTGCATTTGCATCTAGTAATCATCATTACATTTGCATCCTCAAAAAGCGTAGCATTTCCATCATTATTGAGCATTACGCCATGGAAAAATTCATATGCATACAAAGCATAAGCTAGTTTTGGGGTACCTTGCACAAAAGCCCGAAACATCATTTCTTCGATCAGACTGAAGGATCCCCGTAGAATGTCAATTCATTCCTCAATGTGTCTACTTATACCAGCACTTGTTATCCCTAGTTGAGTCTCTGTTTAAGTACAATAGTTTCTCACTTTCTTTCACGTCTCTGTTTTAGTACAACGGTCTCATGTCGGGTTTTCATTTAAATACAATAATCCCATTCCTTTTGATCTCATCTAAGTACGATGATTTCATATTCATTTCGATTCCATTTAAGTACAATGGTTTCGTAACTTCGAGTCTCCATTTAAGTACAACGGTCTCTCACTTTTTTTTTCGCGTCTCCGTTTTAGTACAACAGTCTCATGTCGGGCTCTCATTTAAGTACAATGATCCTGTTCCTTTTGATCTTATCTAATTACGATGATTTCATATTCGTTTCGATTCCATTTAAGTACAATGGTTTTGTACCTTCGAGTATCCATTTAAGTACAACAGTCTCTCACTTTTTTCGCGTCTCCGTTTTAGTACAACGGTCTCGTGTCGGGCTCTCATTTAAGTAGAATGATCCCGTTCCTTTTGATATCATCTAAGTACGATGATTTCATATTCGTTTCGATTCCATTTAAGTACAATTGTTTCGTATTTGTTGATTCTCCGTTTAAGTACAACAATCTCTGATTCATTTTTCGCGTCTCCGTTTCAGTACAATGGTCTCGTGTCGGGTTTTCATTTAAGTACAGTGATCATGCTCCTTTTGATTTCATCTAACTATGATGATTTCATCGTTTCGATTCCATTTAAGTACAATGGTTTTGTACCTTCGAGTCTTCATTTAAGTACAATGGTCTCTCATTTTTTTTCACGTCTCTGTTTAAGTACAACGGTCTCGTGTTGGGTTATCATTTAAGTACAATAATCCCGTTCCTTTGTTGATTCCATTTCAGTATAATGGTCTCATCTTTCCAATTGCATCTAAGTACGACAATCTCGTTTTCTTCTGAGTTCTCATCTAAGTATGATGAGCTCGTCTCTTTTGATTCTGTCTGAGGTCAGTTTCATGTTTTGAGATGTCATCCGAGAATGATACTTGTTCCCAACTTATTTCATTTCCCATAGAGCGCAAATTTTCCAGTCTAATCGGGTATTCAATCCCTCCATACACTGAAAGTCTGAAAGCCGTTGCTATCATCCCTTCAGGTCTGCAGTTGATTGAATAAGGGCAACTGTAATACCCTAAAATTTTCCCTCTCATTTTCATGGTAGCTAGCATATCGCATTGCATTCGTAGTTCCACACATTTCATAAATAAAATAATATAAATAAAATAATTCATGCAGCATTGGTTAGCATGTAAGGCATGTGTTCAAGGTTCACTCAGTGGCAAAATCAAATATCAGAACCCAAGGTTGAATCTGGCTCAGAATGGACGGTGGAGATGCATCCTAAGGGTTTCCCACCAAAAGGGGAGAAATTCAAATTTTTCATCCGTTAACCAGTTAATCCCAGGGGTTAACCGGTTAACGCATGCGAAATTTTGGAAAAAAAATTCAAAAATTAGTTGGTGCTTCCCTCTTCCTTTCCACTTTCCATTTGTTTTATGTTTCTACCAAGTTCTAGCACTTTCTACCACTTTCTAGATCCTTCTACCAATTTCCTATGGAATATTCTAGAAACCCTAACCAACTTTAACTAAATCCTAAGCTAGCTCCTAACCTCACTCTCCAAACCCAATACCAAACCTAATTCCTAACCCAAGCCTCATGCCAAACCTAACTTCTATATAAGCTCACTTCACTTCAAACCTCACAACTTCAACTTCACTTCACAATTTTACTTCATAATCTCAACTTTTTCTCTCACTTTTTCTCTCCATTTTCCAAATTCACCAAAGCTTCTTCATCATAAGTTCTTCAAGTTTTGCATTGAAGCTTGAAGAACTTGAAGCTAAACCTTCATTCAAGCATTGATTCCATGGTTTATTGAGGACTAATTGGAATAATTGCTATTTTTTGGGGCTGATTCTTCATCTTGGAAGTGTTTTTGTGGTTGCTCATCAAGATCTTCATCAATTGCATTTATTTTGCATTCTCGCGGATCGAAGCTTGGAATCTCTGGTATTCTCTTTGTTTGTGCATCGATCAACTCGCAACAATCACCAAAGCAAGCCTCCGCTTTGTAGGTTGGTGGAACCGAAACCACTTCTTAATTTAATTTATTTCTCTTCATCTCGCTATAAGGCATTCTTTGATTCATTGATTGTTTGGTTGTGATTGTGGTTGCTTTGTTCGTTTTAATTGTTAGTGCTAATAGGTGTTAGAAGGCTATATGCAGGTAGAAATTTCTTGCTAGCATGTTCATGGATGTATTAGGAGCTTTGGGAAGTAAGTTAATGGTTGAAAAGTGATTTTTTCCACTTATTTTTCAATTCTGGTTCAGTGTTAACCGGTTAACGCCCAGGGTTAACCAGTTAACACATTGTTTTTACCCCTGGAACTGAGTTTTTAAACCCGTTAACCGGTTAACCCAATGCGTTAACCGGTTAACGTTGTGCTGATTCCAGTTTTCGGTTTGTTTCATTGCATGTTTGTGCATCACTCTTCCTTTTATCATCATAGGTTGATAGATATTGATTTAAGGGAATTTTTAGGAGCTAGTTTAGCACAAGTTCATGTAGTTTTGGTAGCTTCCGACATGTGTTTCGTTAGTTTCCGTTTTTGTGCATAAACGTTGCATTTATGTTCATAGCATGTTAAAATCATTGTTTGCATGGCTTAGCATCACTCCATAGCATGTTAATAAATGTGTATGCTTCTGTTTTCGCATGGCATTTGAAATCCATTCATGTTGGTTCAATTATGTGCATATTGAGAAAACTTACATAATGTTGCAAAATAAAAAAAACTCATCTAATTTGCCTCCATTAATCGCATAATGATGTTGCATTGCATTGTTAATAACTCATTTCATATTGTTGCATTAATTTTTCATAATTTTTACATTCCATTGTGTGCATTAAATTCATGTTTTTTGCATTTTGAAAATAATTGAAATCTGCCTTGTTTTCATAGCTGCATTTTGAAACAGGAGCTGTAAAAACATGTTGTATTCATTCTGTTTTGAACTTTTACACCTATTTTGCATGTTGTTTGGTAGCTGTAATAGGTTGTTTGCATTTTGTATTGCATTTAGTAGTTGTTTGTGCTATAGGAGTTGTAGTAGCTGTGGGATTTTGGCTTTGCATAGTTTTTAGGTCCCTTAGACTTAAGATTGAGTCTAGATTAGGTCCTAGATGCATTAGGAGTTTTTTGGTACTTGTTTACCTTCATTCCTTTTATCGCTTTTGCTTTATCCTACTAACCTTTGTTTTGTAGGGAGGTGGAGGTAAGTCCACACAACTTCCTTTTAAATTCGTTACGCATTCTAAGTGTGTTTGTTTTAGCATTTTGTATTTAGTTTGTACAACTCCATGCTAATCCCCTTTAGGAACAACTTAGGTTCCTTAGGAAGTAAGTTGATTTCTAAGTTCCTTTTCTTTTCTTTCTTCATTAGGATTAGAAAGCCGCACTACCCTAGGTTCATCCATGCATGACAATTCCTACGATTATTAGTCTCCTTTTAGACTCTTACCTTTGGTTCACTTTGCTTTCTTTCTCATCTCTAAAGAAAAGTAAAAACACCTAATAAAGGTTAATCTTCTCGTATGCCAAGAGACTTTTCCGTGGGTTTCTTATTCGCGTCACATTTCGAGGAGAGGTGTAAGGCATCTACCACGATGAACAAGTCTTAGTATGGGAAGGTTCGCAAACAAAAAACCATAAACCAAAATACTTCTTTAAAAGACAATTAACAAACAACACTCATCGTTTCCTTCGGGAATTCTTCTCTCACCTCATTCAGTCTCAATGCGAACTTGCTTCGACTTGCCTCATTTGCAAGACGGTTACACACTCGTACCAGAAGAGCCTACAACACCTGAGCATAGGCATAAGAAGTTCAACTTAAAAAACACAAACAGAGTTTCCGCCTTAGTTAGGCGAACTACGCCAACTCTGATCCTCATATTCCCAATGAGGTATGTAGGCAGTGGGGTAAGGCCCGTTTGAGCACATTCTTTATTTTCCATACATTTTTCTCCCTTTTCGATCTCTTTTACAGTTCCCTTTCTCACTTCCATTCCAGTAGCGGTTTTAGTTCAGCAGCAACTCATTTTACACCCTTTGAAACAAACAAACAAGCATGGATCTCATCGGGTACGAGGTAAGATCTGGGGTGCTAATACCTTCCCAGGTCGTAACCGACTCTCGAACCCAGATCTTTGGTTCGCAGGACCTTTTCATTTCCTTCTCTCTTAGGTTTGTGCAACATTACCTTTCCCATACATTCAGGATAAAAATGCCTAGCTGGTGACTCTACCTTCTCCGCGCCACTTTCGCGTTTGTACCAGGATGGAAATCCTGGGAGCAACACACTGAAGTAGATTGAGTATTCATCCTAGTGCTTTTAAGATGTATCATGATTTACAAAAGTTGTTTTGGTGGTCAGGTATGAAGAAGGATGTTGCAGAGTTTGTGTATGCGTGTTTGATTTTCCAGAAATCGAAGGTTGAACATAAAAGGCCTTTAGGTATGATGCAACCGTTGAGTATTCTAGAATGGAAATGGGATAGCATTTCTATGGATTTTGTGACAGGTTTGCCGAGGACAATGAAGGGAAATGATTCCATTTGGGTGATTGTTGACCGATTAACTAAGTCAGCGTATTTCTTGTCGATGAAGATTAATTATTCCATGTCGAAGCTAGCAGAGATGTATATTGATGATATTGTGAGGTTGCATGGGATACCGTCGAGTATCATGTCGGATAGAGATCCGCGGTTTACATCGAGATTTAGGAAGAGTTTACAAAATGCTTTGTGAACCAAGTTGAGGATGAGTTCTGCTTATCATCCACAGACGAACGATCAAACAGAACGGACTATCCAATCTTTAAAGGATTTGTTGAGGGCTGGTGAGTTGGATCATGGGGGTGCGTGGGATAGTCATTTTTCGCTGATTGATTTTACTTATAACAATAGTTTTCATGCGAGCATTGGTATGGCTCCGTATGAAGCACTGTATGGGAGGCAATGTAGGAATCCATTGTGTTGGTATGAGTCAGGCGAGAGTGTTGTTCTCGGACCTGAGATTGTGCAAGAGACGACAAAAAATATTAAGATGATTCTGGAGAGAATGAATACTTCTGAAATTCGTCAAAAGAGTTACCATGATAAGAGGAGGAAAGTACTTGAATTTCAAGAGGGAGATCATGTGTTCTTGAGGGTTACTCTAGTGACTAGTGTCAGAAGAGCTTTGAAGTCCAGAAAGCTCACTCCGTGTTTCATTGGACCGTATCAGATTTCGCAAAGGGTTGGAGAAGTGGCATATAGGATTGCATTACCACTGTCACTTGCGAATTTTCATGATGTGTTCCATATGTCACAACTGAGGAAGTACATTACAGATTTGTCGCACGTGATTCAGATGGATGATGTTCGAGTGAGAGATAATTTGACTATAGAGGTTTCGCTAGTACAAATAGACGATAGAGAAATGAAACAATTAAGAGGTAAGGAGATTTACTTAGCGAAGGTATTGTAGGGTGGACCAGCCGGTGAT
The DNA here is from genome assembly GCA_963966055.1 of Lathyrus aphaca. Taxonomy (NCBI): domain Eukaryota; kingdom Viridiplantae; phylum Streptophyta; class Magnoliopsida; order Fabales; family Fabaceae; genus Lathyrus; species Lathyrus aphaca. The sequence continues at coordinate 262,381,254 of OZ014525.1, read as the reverse complement.
ATGTGGACTTGGGAGCGAGAGGATCAGATGAAAGAGTCGTATCGATGCAGTTTGCTTCAGGTACATTTTTGAGGACGAAAATTCATAAGTGGGGGAGAGTTGTAACACCCCCAAAGTCGAGTTTAATTTTATTGATGTGCTTTCTAGTAAATTTTGATGTTTATGATGTTATTTGATGTTTGTGGAGTTTTAGGGTTGACTTAATATATTATTAATATTAGAAATATAAGTTTTGTGGGTTTAGTTATTACTTGAGATTAAATTAAATAAAAAAGAAGGAATTGGAAGATAAGGGTATTTTGGTCTTTTGGTTGAGGATAAGTGAGGGTTTTATGTGGAAAGACTAAAGAGTCTTAGGGGCAAGAGTGACAAAAGAGGGGGAAGTTGGAGAGTACGGTCATTTGGAACGATCGCACTTTTGGGAGACGAGCTCTGGAGAAGAGGAAAAAGCTAGGGCTTGAAGGTTGGAAGGATTTACGGAGAGACTATCGAAAGCTTACGAAAATTAAGGTATGGGGAGTATTTTCCTTTAGATATTATAATGTGGGAACGAAATTGGGGGTTTTGAGGTATAGGTTTTAGGGTATGGGGTTTCGCGATGAACTGAATTTTGATATTGATTTCATGATAATTTTGATAAATATAATAATGTACATGATGTAGTTGATGACATTTTAATGGATGTTGGTGTCAGTGATGTTTTCTGATGTAATGCTACCGATTTATGTATTTAGGAGGGGTTTTATCGCAAAAGGAGAAGGCTGGAAAACACAATTTTTTTTTGAAGAATCGTGAAGCTCGCTTAGCGAGAAAAGTCAGAGAGTTGGGTGCTGAGAGAGTGTGATGTCTCACTTGGCGAGCCCTGGGAAGTTTTGAAAAAATGTTTTTGTTGTTCCAAAAACTATTTTCTTAAAGTGGTTTAGGTTTTAGGAGGCCCTGATGTCGTAGAGTGGTCGTATGAGGTGTTTTATGAAGTATAAGAGGTAGGATTAGCGATTATATGATATATGAGGATTTCCTTGATTTTATGAGATATGAAATATGAATTATGAATATAATTAATAATTAAATGATGTATAATGGATTAAATTGATTCCCTTGAGTTAAGCGGTATATTTACATGATGTAGAAGTATGATGACATGAGTGAGTATGAGGAATAATGATGTAAAATGAATGTGGATGCAATATTTATGATGTTTTGAGGATGATGTGTATAATTTACGTCTTTCATTAATGGCATTGAATTATGAGGGGACTTTAGTCCATTAGTAGCTTCAATCCCATTGTGTGGATTGAGGTGATATGACGTTATGATGTGCTCCCTTAGGGGAGGGTTGATGGCCCAATGTCCATCCACGAGGATGTTTCGGTACCACATGCATTATTAAGAGGTTGCATTTCATTCTAAAAGACATAGCATGAGTTGAATTGATGTTGCATAATAAGGAGATGTATTTGATGTTGTGTATAAATGATTATGATGAACATTATTATGATGTACTGAAAATGGTGATTTGTGTACTTGAACTAGGGATAGATTGATGTTGTTGTTATGTTTTAAATTCTCATTTCTATATTATTTTATTGAATGTGAATTTAATCCCCATGCCTTCCTCTGATGATGGTCTATTATGCCATCCTGCAGATAATCAAGGTTACCTTGGTGTGTACTTAACTCAGAGGTAGTGAGTCGTCGAGTTAGTTAGAAGTGGATTCCTGCTCTGTGTCCAGTATCATCGGGATGGGTTTTGCTTGAGTGTTTATGTTTTATTTGCATTAAGATGTTATGTTTTGTTAAAGTACTTTGATAAAATGATGTTGAGATAAACTACGAGTTTTGTTTTATTAAAGAGGAATTTATGACTTATTGTTTTCCGCTGCATATTTGTTGAGAAAAGATTTCTAGTGTTTTTCATGATTATATGAACCCGTGTTGTGGGACAGGACTCTACGAGATGTTATGATTTTTTATTTAAGAAGTAATGTGATGCCCTTTTAATGAGTTGTACTCTGATATATGATTTAAATTGCTTAATTTATGATGGGCTAGAAAGGGTGTTACATTAGTGGTATCAGAGCAGGTTGGTCTGTCGGTCATATTGTGTCGATGTCAGTCGTGTCAGTTATTAAGTTTGAGTGTTTTGAGGATTGAGTTGTTTTCTGATGTTGTTGGTAATTGTAGAATGGCTTTGAACCGTGCTCTTGCGGATGCGGTAGCTGCACTTGCTCATGCTACGATGCAGAACAACGTTCGGGTTGAATTTCATGCTTTGGGGGGTTTTTCAGAGGAATATTCTGCCTAAGTTTGAGGGTTCTCATGAACCGGAGAATGCGCATAAGTGGTTGAAGGAGATTGAGAAGATTTTCAGAACTATGGCGTGCTCCGATGCCTAGAAGGTGCGATTTGGCACCCATATGCTGGATGAAGAGGCTAAGGATTGGTGGGGTAATACCCGTCAGCGATTGGAAGGGGTTGGTGCTGCGATAACTTAGAATGTGTTCAGGAGAGAATTTTTGAGTAAGTACTTTCCTGAAGAAGCTCGTGAAAAGAAAGAGGTCGAGTTCTTAGAGATGAAGCAGGGGAACATGACGGTGGCAGAGTATGCTGCCAAATTCGAGAGGTTGGTGAAGTTTGTCCTCACTAAAACCGTGATGATGCTGAGTTTGTCCTCACAGAAATCAAGGAAGCGATTGGTTGTCAACATATCCACATGTATGATGAGCTTGTAGATAAAAGTAGGATATATGATGAGGATATTCAAGCTCGATCTGCTCACTATAAGCAGGTGAGTGAGAAGAGAGACAAGGGTCGGTTTCGAGGGAAGCCTTATGAGACTCCAAATGACAAGGGGAAGAAGAAGGGTAATGATGGGAAGAATCCAAGTGGGGGAGCAGGTTCCACTTCTCTCAAGTGCTAAAAGTGTGGTGAAGTAAGTCACAAATCTGATGTGTGCACTGCTATTGTGATAAGATGCTATAGATGTGGTAAGAAGGGTCACATGAAGAATGAGTGTACGAATGCTGAACCAACTTGTTTTAAATGTGATGAAGAAGGACATATCAATACTCAGTTCCAGAAACCGAATAAAGTTGCTACTGCAGCTCAGACTACTGGTAGAGTGTTCGGTTTGAGTGGCTCAGATGCCCAGAAGAAAGACAACTTGATTAGAGGTACTTGTTTTATCAATAATGTTGAATTGGTTGATATAAATGATAATGGAGCTACTCATTCGTTTATTTTGATTGAGTGTGTGACCAGGTTGAATTTTCCTTTGATTATTATGAATGGTAATATGTTAATTGAGATACATGTGGACGATTCAGTTACGACTAACCGTGTGTGTTTGAAATGTCCATTAACTATTTACGGTAAGGATTTCTTGATGGATATAGTGTGTTTGCCTTTTCTCCATATGGACGTTGTGCTTGGCATGAACTGCTTAAAGTTTAACTTCATGCATATCAATTGTTATACAAAGACGGTAGAGTTTCTAGAGCTTAGTGATTGTGGGGAGATGGTGTTTCTATCTGTGAAGCAAGTGAACAAACTACTGGCTGATAAAGCCCATATGTTTGCTTTGTTTATAGCGTTGCAACTTGACCGTGAACAAGCGGGTGTGAAGTTACCTATTGTCCGAGAGTTTCTAGATGTGTTTCCGAATGACATTAGTGATTTACCTCCAGAGCATGAAGTAGAGTTTGCTGTGGATTTATTACCAGGTACTAGTCCAGTGTCGATGGCTCCTTATAGGATGCCAGCTTCTGAATTGCGTGAGTTGAAGAAACAACTTGAGGAACTTCTTGAGAAGAAATTTGTTCGTCCAAGTGTTTCTCAGTGGGGTGCTCCTGTGTTGTTGGTTAAGAAGAAAGATGGTAGCATGAGGTTGTGCTTCGATTATCGACAATTGAATAAGGTGACTATCAAGAATAAATATCCACTTCTGAGGATTGATAATTTGATGGATCAGTTGGTGGGAGCATGTGTTTTTAGCAAGATTGATTTGAGGTCGGGTTATCATCAGATTTGGGTTAAAGTAGAAGATATTTTGAAGGCAGCTTTCCGGATGAGGTATGGTCACTATGAATATATTGTGATGCCTTTTGGTGTATCCAATGCACCTGGTGTATTCATGGAGTATATGAATCAGACTTTTCATGAGTATTTGGATAAGTTTGTAGTGGTTCTTATTGATGACATTCTAATTTATTCAAAGTCAGAAGAAGAACATGAAGGACATTTGAGGATTATATTACAAGTGTTAAGAGCGAAGAAGCTTTATGCTAAGTTGTCGAAGTGCGAGTTCTGGTTGAAGGAAGTGAGTTTCCTTGGCCATGTGATTTCTAGTGGTGGGATTTCTATGGATCCTTCGAAGATTGATACTGTATTGAATTGGGATACTCCGAAGCCTGCAACGGAGATCAGAAGCTTCCTTGGTTTGGTCGGTTATTACCGAAAGTTTATAGAGGTTTTTTCTAAGTTGGCATTGCCTCTGACCACTATGCCAAAAATGATATTTAGACAACGCTTAATTAAAAAAGCGCTGCTATAAGTTAAAAATAAAATAAAACACGGAAACTGTTCATAAAAAATATTAAAAAGCGTTGTCTAAGGTGCTCTTTAGACAGCGCTTTCTCAAAGCACTTTTAAAGGTATATCTTAGACAACGCTTTCTCAAAACTGCTGTCTAAGGTCTTATAATTTTAAAAAAAAATCAAAAGCGCTGTCTAAGGTCAACCTTAGTGTAACACGGTGGGAGAACTGACTTTAGTTATGTTGCGGATAGCAAGAGTCGCCACCGACTTTTATTTTATCCAAAGGAAAGGCATAAAAGAACAGGAAAGACCTTTTAAAAGATTTTTGGGTCCGGGGGGTAGGTTATGTAAAGGGAAGGTGTTAGCACCCTTTACATCCATGGTTATCCATGGGCTCTTAGTTACTTAGCTCACTTTAAACTGTTTTTGAAAATGTGAAGTGTGTGAATAGAAATTTTCTTAAGAGTTTGATAATGATCCATGTACGGATGCGTAAAAAACCTTTGTTTTGAAAATTTGTTTGAAAGTGTGAAGTGTTTGAAAATTTTTTGAATGGTGAGCAAGCAACTATGAGGAACCTACCCTAAGTTTAAAGTCTTTTCTATTCTTGAATCCTTTAAATGGTAAGACTATCCCTATTATTTAAGGAATAGGTAGTCATTACCTTGGATGTGTGGGACAAGTGAAGGGACATCTGTTTATGTAGGCAACTGTGGGGTGTATTAAGCAATTTTGGAGGGACTGTCATCTTTATTCGAAGGGACAAGATCATTACTAAGGCAACATTCGAAAGGGACTTGATCTTTTATTTGTTAAGGGACTAGATGACTTTATTTTGAGGGACTTTTGCTTTATACACCCTACTTGACCTTTTGATTAGGCAACAATGAGAGGTAACCCTAAGGAAGTGAGATGGCGATCCAAGATCGACTTACGTGTGTGAGTGTACAATTTAATATTTATCTTTAAATTAAGTGATCTAAATTAATTTTAAATAAACATACATGTTACACTCCCTATTTACTAACCATAGCATAAAATAAATAATTTAAACATTACTATTAAATATTACACCAAGGAGCAATTACAATAATAATAATAAAGCAATTTAAATATAATAAGCAAAATAAATAAATAATTATAATTGGGTTAGTGAAAATAATAATAATAAAAATAATATCAAATTAATGGGGTTAGTAATAAATAAATATCACAAGAATATAAATAATAATGAAATAAACAAACATATTATAATAATTAAAAAGAATCAAATTTTTTATATAAACAATTATTTTAAAAAAAAATATGGGCAATTATACTAATTATTATAAAATTTTTAAGTTATGTGTATAAATTATAAAATTAAATTAGTTATGAACATATTATGAAAATAAATTATAATTAAATTAGCAATTTTAAACATATAGTAGAAATTATTTACATGCAAAATTAAATTATTATAAAATATTTACGTATTATAAAAATAAATTAAGCATTTTAATTTTTAAACATATTTATGTACAAAAATTTAAATTATAAGCAATTTATACATTTAATAAAAATTGGATTAAGAATTTTAATTACATTATAAATATAATATATACAAATAATAATATTAAACAAAATAGAGGAAGAAAAAAAAATTAGGGTTTTGAAAATTATTATGATTAATTAGAGTTTTGAAAAAGAATTAGGTTTTATATAAAAAAAATGTTAAATATTAAATATTAATCTAATTATGCAAATAAATTATATATAATAGCAATATATACACATATTAAAAAAAATAGTTTTAGAAAATATTTTAGGATTTATATTAGGATTTTAAAATTATAATTTTAATTAATTAATATTAATAATAATCAAAACAAATAGAAAGCAAAAGAAAAAAAAACTTACCTGGCTGGGAGTTGAACCCAACACCTCATGCTTTCACACACTTAAACCAGTAACAACAACCACTGGGTCAGCCTGTGCGCAGGTAGCAAAGGAGGAGGTCCATTTGGTTTTATGCCTTATGCCTGAAAATCAAAGAAAAAAGCAAGAAAAACAAAAGGCCTGGGGGGATCGAACCCAGGACCTTCACAATACACACAAACACCTTAACCAATCCAGCTGGGAGAGCGCACCTGTTGATATAACCATCACAATTCATAATATATTAAGGTTGCTAGTTATCTGGAAAAAATAAGAAAAAGATGGTGAAGCCAGGATTCGAACACAGGTCATCTGGCTACACACGCACGCTTCATACCACTGGGCCAAGCACCATGCTTGTGAAATAAAACAGCAACAATACATAATATTTTAAAACACAATTCAAATTCCAAAACGCGCGCGCTGGGGGATCATCTTCAACCTCTGGCAATGCAAATTTTGTTGCGAGATTAACCACCAGCTTTCCTGCGAATTTCAAATTTGCAGCAAGTCCTATGAATGTTATACATCATACAAACTGTAAAATTTCACCAAATTAATTGTTCAAACACGATCCAGAGACAATTTGGCATTGATCTATGTTTTTAGAATGGATTTATATTGGCTTAAATGTGAAACCCTAATGGAGGCCGAAAACCCTAGCCATGGTGAAATTCGTCTCAGTTCATGAAAATCAAATCAAACCATCCAGAATTCATCCAAAGCTTCAAACAATAACAAATCAACAAACAAAATTCATTAATAACGGTTAAACAATCGAAATCGAAAAAAATAATTTCAAGAACAAAAGGGATTCGTTTTATGTGATATGAGATGTTTTGGATGCAAATGATCATTGGTTTCGTCCCTAATGAGTAGGGTTAAGTCATATACTTATAGAGTGATGAATTAGGTCAGAAAAAATTGATGTTTGTGTGGAAGATTTGATTGGAAAAGATTCAAAAAGATTAGGCCTTAAAAATCAAATATTCTTGTATGAACACCTTCTATTTTAGGCAAATCACCATGATTCTCTTACCACTTTGATACCAATCATCTTTATGAATTTCTAGAAGCTCAATCCTTTTTAAATCTTTGACTTTTATATTTTATTTTAATTTAAAATGATTTTAATGAATTAAATCAAAATAAATAAAAATAAAATGATAAAAAATCTGATTTTTATAGACTTGGGTCGTGCATGAGGTCATAGTATGGATTGGGTCATCATATGGCAAGCCCATTTAGAAAAAATTAGTTTTAAACCTCCATTTTCTTCATAAACCAACAAAAAATTTCCCAACTTTGCAAGGGCACACATCCTTCAATTTTAATGCTATGAGGGTGTTCTTGGACATTTTGGAAATCTTGAAGAGTCCTCTAACCAACCCCACTGGTTTTATGTTCATATCATTTACTATTCTCAAGTTATGCCCTTTTGAAGTTGTTGACTTTTTGTTGACTTTTAAAAGGACCTATAATGTCTTAGCTCATACCTTCCAAATGAAGCATTTTTGGGCTTGGCTTGTGAGACACAAAGTTGTAGAGAATTAAATTTACTTCAAAATGAGCTTTGGATGGAAACTTGGTGATGAAGCATGTGAAAGTTATGGCTGGTCAAAGTTCAGTTGACTTTTACTAAGGAAACCCTAATTTAGAAACTCCTGATTCTTGATGATCTGAAATCTCCTTGATGAATCATGATCCACCCTTGATAAAATGATGAATTTTACTTCATATACTTGATGTTGGCAAAAAATCATGAAGTTTGACTTTGGTTTGACCACAGTTGACCTCAGTTTGACTTTTTAACTGCTTTGACTGATTTTGACTTATCTAATCATCTGACTGAGCAAACTTTTGAGAAAGGTATTGAAACTTGTCATGGGGATTCTTACACACATATAAGATGTTATGAAGCTCACTTGAAGTCTTGGAAGTTCATTTAGCCTGATTAAAGTCAAAACCCTAGTTTTGGATGCACTGCTTAGGAGGTGCATTGTATGAGGGAATTGTCAACTATTCTGACCAATTGTGAACTTTGTGAACCTTGTGAACCATCATAAGATGTCTTGTGAACCTTGTGGACCTCATGGGAGGTCTTGTGAACCTTGTGAACCATCATAAGATGTCTTGTGAACCTTGTGAACCATCATAAAGTATCTTGTAGACTTCATGAACCTCATGCAAGGTCTTGTAAGTATTGTGAATCTATTGAACCTTGTGAACCTAATAAAGTGACTTGTAGACTTCATGAACCTCATGAAGGGTCTTGTGAACCTTGTGAACCTCATAAAGTATCTTGTAGACTTCATGAACCTCATGAAAGGTCTTGTAAGCATTATGAATCTTGTGAACCTTGTGAACCTCATAAAGTGACTTGTAGACTTTATGAACCTCATGAAGGGTCTTGTGAATCTTGTGAACCTTCTTAGCACACAAAGTCTTGTATTGTGAGGGCAAATTTTGGGGTGCAACAGCTGCCCCTGTTCAATTTTCTGAAACCTGAGGGGTTAGATTGGTATATTTGCCAGTCGTGACCTGGAAGGTTGAAGGGGATTGAACACAAAAGCCCAAAAATTTGCACTCACCAGTGCATAGAGTGATACAGCTGACTAGTTGAATATGCTTGAGTGGGCTTAAAGATGCCACTTGGAGAAAAGTTCTTCAGATACATTTCTTGAAGGATAAAGCAGTCCAAGATACGAAGGTATAATGATAACTTTCAGGAAGATAAACAACGTCCCGAGGTAGTAATATGCTTTCAGGAGGATAAAGCAATCTTGAGGTAATAATGTGCTTTCAGGAGGATAAAGCAGTCCTGAGGTAATAATATGTTTTCAGGAAGATAACAACGTCCTGAGGGAGTGATATGCTTTCAGAAAGATAAACAACGTTCTGAGGTAGGGGTGATAGCTTTCAGGAAGATAAACAACGTCCCGAGGAGATAATATGCTTTCAGGAGGATAACAACGTCCCGAGGTAGTAATATGCTTTCAGGAAGATAAAGCAATCCTGAGGTAATAATGTGCTTTCAGGAGGATAAAGCAGTCCTGAGGTAATAATGTGCTTTCAGGAGGATAAAGCAGTCCTGAGGAAATGATAACTTTTGGGAAGATAAACAACGGCCCAATAGTCACAATTTGTTAATGAAGTCTGTATGATGGAGAATTAACCTGAAAACAAGGTAGCATTCTGTATGGTAATATCAGTTTATGCATTATGTATGCATGTATGATATGATGCACTTAAGTAATGTATTATGTATCTATGGATATGTATGTTATGGTATGATGTAAATGATGTATGTATGATATGATGCTGCATGAAGCGTCTGGATATCTTCGTATAACAACTGCTGGCCAGGAAAATAAATCCTGATTTGTTGCTGAAGAATATGAGGAATTCGTTCCCGTCTTGTTTGATAATAAGGTATATATAACCTCCCGTCTGCTGGGGATAGTAAGGTATACATAACCTCCCGTCTGCTGGGGATAGTAAGGTATATATAACCTCCCGTCTTCGTTCGTCGTACTCTTATTGGAAAGTAAATTCCCGAATATCCGTATGAGGATAAAAGAGATGGATATAAATTCCAGGGGAGATGTGACTTTATGAAGATGGATTTGTCCTACTGAGGGTTTGTAACTGTCTTGTAAAGATGAACCGGCGAAGCTTCATTGAAATCCTTCCCTCGTTCGTCCTTAGTAAATACTATTACTGCATTTTTATGCATTTCTGGTAAACATCAATCATGTTAAGCATACATGCATTTCTGGTAAACATCAATCATACTCAAAAGCATTCATACATTCAAACACAACCAATGGACGTTTCGCTTATGTAAATAGGGTAAAAGTAAATATGGATTCAAAAATGGAATTTTATTTATATCAAAAAGTGACCCATACATGGGTAAGTTTGTACAAGGAGACATAAACCCTAGTAAGAGGATTTTGTCATAAAATTTTTACAAAACAAAGAAAGTCAGCTATGTGGGGAATAATCCTATTGAGTTTCAATTCTACTATTGCCATTATCTTCAAGTATCTCATCTTCTGCTGTTGAGACGAAAACGATTGGATTGAGCTTTATCTGTTCGAGCACTGAGTAAGTAACACAACTGGTTGCAGTTTCATGGGTGATCCAAACGAGACATAGTCATACGCTTTAATCCCTAACTTTTGCCTGGATTTCCCTTTCAGGTTTTCAATCCACCGGGATACCCTTTTTTGCCCAAGCTGCCTTTTCAGGTTTTCAACTTGCCGGGTGTACATCTTTTTATATATATCCCTAATTTTTGCCCAAACCCTTTTGGTTTGCCGGGATGCCCTTATTTTTGCCTAGGCCAGTCAACCTAGCGGGTCTCTTTTTATGCGTAGTATTTTTTAACTATGTCTACGTTTACAGGCTGTGGGAAGTCTTTGCCATCCATAGTAGTAAGTATCATGGCACCTCCTGAGAATACTGTCTTGACTACAAATGGTCCCTCATATGTTGGAGTCCACTTGCCCCTAGGATCACCTTGTGGTAATATGATACGCTTGATTACCAAGTCACCGGCCTGATATACCTTTGGCTTAACCTTCTTGTTAAAAGCTTTGATCATTCGTTTCTGATACATCTGGCCATGACAAACTGCTGCTAGTCTCTTCTCATCAATCAAATTTATCTGATCAAGTCGAGTCTGAATCCACTCATCTTCATCCAAGCCTGCATCCTTCATAATTCTTAAGGAGGGAATCTGAACTTCAATGGGTAGAACTGCTTTCATACCATAGACTAAGGAGAATGGGGTTGCCCCTGTTGAAGTACGTATTGTAGTACGATAACCATGAAGAGCAAATGGTAACATCTCATGCCAATCCTTGTAAGTAACAGTCATCTTCTGTACAATCTTCTTAATGTTCTTATTAGCAGCTTCAACTGCCCCATTCATCTTTGGACGATACGGAGAAGAATTGTGATGCTTAATCTTGAACTGCGTGCAGAGATCAGTAATCATAGTGTTGTTCAGATTAGAGCCATTGTCAGTAATAATTCTTTCAGGGATGCCATACCTACATATGATATTATTCTTAATGAATCGAGCCACAACATTCTTAGTAACAAATGCAAATGAAGCTGCCTCTACCCACTTCGTGAAGTAATCAATAGCAACCAGGATGAAACGATGTCCATTAGAAGCAGTAGGCTTGATCTCACCAATCATATCAATGCCCCACATGGCAAAGGGCCAAGGAGCAGTCAACACATTCAATGGTGATGGAGGTACATGGACTTTATCAGCATAAATTTGACACTTGTGACATGTTCTGGAGTGTTGATAATAATCAGCTTCCATGGTAGACCAATAGTAACCTGCTCTCAATATCTTTTTTGCCATAGTATGACCACTAGAATGAGTGCCAAAGATCCCATCATGCATATCCTCCATAATCTCAGTTGCTTCCTTCTTATCCACACAACGAAGCAAAGTTGAATCATGATTGCGCTTGTACAAAATCCCATTACTCAAAAAGAACTTAGCAGAAAACCTTCTCAGGAATTTCCTATCTTTGACAGATGCCCCTTCAGGGAACTCTTGAGCTTCAAGATATCTTTTTACTTCATAGAACCAAGGCTTCTCCTCTGCCCCTTCTGTGTCAATCTCGTTGCAGTATGCAGGCTTCTCAAATCTATCAATAGTAATCTTGGGAGCTTCATCATCCCAGCTGATCTCAAACATGGATGCCATGGTGGCTAATGCATCTGCCAACCGATTCTCTCTTCGTGGAATATGTCCAAAGGTAATCTCTTTGAAATGTGGGATCAAAGATAACACATGCTCTCTGTAGGGAATGAGATTATCATGCTTGGTATCCCAATCTCCTTTGATTTGACTAACTACCAGGGCTGAATCTCCATACACATCAAGGGACTGAATCTTCATATCAATAGCAGCTTTAATACCCAGGATACATGCCTCATACTCAGCCATGTTATTGGTACAATAGAAACAAAGTCTGGCAGTAATCGGGGTATGACAACCTTCAGGGGAACTGATCACAACACCAACACCATTACCAAGTGCATTAGAAGCACCATCAAAAACCATAGTCCATCGGGATCCTTGTTCAGGTCCGTCATATTGTCCAGGTTCTTTGGTAATAATCATAATGTCTTCGTCAGGGAACTCAAAACTCATTGACTGGTAATCATCCACTGCTTGATGAGCCAGATGATCAGCTACAACACTCCCTTTAATGGCCTTCTGAGTAGTATACTGTATGTCATATTCTGTTAAGATCATTTGCCATCTTGCAATTCTTCCGGAGAGAGCAGGTTTCTCAAATATGTACTTGATTGGATCCATCTTTGAAATCAATAAGGTAGTATGAGTCAACATATACTGTCTTAGTCGGCGAGCAGCCCATGCCAAAGCGCAGCAAGTTTTCTCGAGCAGTGAGTATCTTGTTTCACAGTCGGTAAACTTTTTGCTAAGGTAGTATATTGCCTGCTCTTTTCGACCAGACTCGTCATGCTGCCCCAACACACACCCCATTGAGTTGTCTAATACTGTTAAGTACATAATCAAGGGTCTTCCATCAACTGGTGGCATCAAAATTGGTGGTTCCAGCAGATATCTCTTGATTTCATCAAAGGCAGTCTGGCACTCATCATTCCATTCCATCACCTGGTCTTTCTTTAACAACTTGAAGATTGGCTCACAGATGGCAGTTAACTGGGAAATAAATCTTGCAATGTAATTCAATCGTCCCAAGAAACCTCTAACTTCCTTCTCAGTACGGGGAGCTGGCATCTCTCGTATAGCTTTCACTTTTGCAGGATCTACTTTAATACCTTTTCCACTGACTATGAAACCCAGGAGCTTTCCAGATCTAACTCCAAAAGTACACTTGTTTGGGTTCAATCTCAACTTGTATTTCTTCAACCTCTCAAACAATTTATGCAAATGATCAAGATGTTGCTCTTCATTCTGGGACCTGGCTATCATATCATCCACATATACCTCTATCTCATGATGTATCATATCATGAAACAAAGCCACCATAGCACGCTGATATGTTGCCCCTGCATTCTTCAAACCAAATGGCATCACTTTATAGAAAAAGGTGCCCCACTGCGTAACAAATGTTGTCTTCTCCATATCTTCAGGTGCCATCTTGATTTGATTGTAACCAGAGAAACCATCCATAAAAGAGAATACATTATGCTGAGCAGTGTTGTCTACCAGAACATCAATATGAGGAAGTGGAAAGTCATCTTTGGGGCTGGCCTTGTTCAAATCCATGTAGTCTACACACATACGTACCTTACCATCTTTCTTAGGTACCGGTACCACATTTGCAACCCACTGAGGATAAGAAGTCACTGCTAAGAACCCTGCATCAAACTGTTTCATTACCTCTGCCTTAATCTTTTCTGACATTTCAGGATGCATGCGACGAACCTTCTGCTTCTTTGGACGACAATCTTCTTTTACTGGTAAACGGTGAACCACAATGTCTGTATCCAACCCTGGCATATCTTCATAAGACCAAGCAAAGATCTCCACATAGTCACGTAACATCTGAATCAACCTGTTCTTGACACTATCCTCCAATTCAGCCCCTATCTTGACTTCTTTCCTGTTATCTTCAGTTCCCAGATTCACAACTTCGACTGGCTCTTCATGTGGCTGTATGGCTTTCTCTTCTTGTTGTAACAACCTAGCAAGCTCTACAGGTACTTCACAATCGTCCTCATTTCCGTCTTCAGTTTGATAGATCGGATTCTCAAAATTATAATTGGCAATAGTAGAACTGTTATCAACAGGATCCAGAGTGGATAAGGATCTGCATTTTAGTGACGTGGGTGTGTGTAAGAACACATAGCTGATAAAACAAAAAGAAAAGAAAAGAAAGACAAGGAACACAATATTTACGAAAACGAAACGTCCACTGATTTTTATTGAATGAAGTATGCAAATGAAATGACATCCCGTAACAAGCACACCATTGTGCCCCGGGTAAGGCACAAGGCTTAAGAGTTCAATTGTTCACGAAATTACAAACTTAAAAAGTAACAACACAGTAATAGTATTTACTCCTGACTAAAGGAGATAGGGATAACATCTTCAGCTTTCCAATTATTGATTCCAGCGCCCATAGTAGGAAAAATCCAAGCATCCAAGTTGTAGTCTTCATCATGGTCACCCACAGCATTGATCTGATCTTTCATAACCCCTTGATTGGTGATACGAACAGCACGAGCACGACGAACAGCCTTCTGGGACTCTGCAGTGAAACCCAAACCAAATTTGTCAGACTTGTACGGAATATCAGGAAGCTGACCCCAAATAGTACAACCACCTTCATCCACCACAGCTCTAGCATCTTTAAGGGAGGCCATTGTTGGAGGTATTCTGGTAACCACAGGAACTTTCTTGACAACAGGATGAGCTTCATAATCATTAACAATCCAGGGAACCACTTCAAATGTCTGACACGGAGTTTCAACGTATTCACCTTCCACTTCCAGATACTTGAAGGTGTTCACATGGATGACAAAATATTCTTCCTCTCCATAGACAGTAACAACTTTCCCTTCTACCGGATATCTTAACTTCTGATGTAATGTAGAGGTTACAGCACCTGCCCCATGGATCCAGGGACGACCAAGCAAACAAGAGTACGAAGGACGAATATCCATCACATAAAATGTAGCATTAAAAACTTGAGAACCAACTTTGATTGGGAGATCAATTTCTCCATGTACCACCCTCCTCGAACCATCAAAAGCCTTCACCACTATATTACTGGGCTTCAGCACAGCATCTTCGGGACTCAGCTTATTCAGGACTTCCTTGGGCAACACATTCAGAGAGGAACCATTGTCTATCAATACATGTGACAGGGTAGTGCCCCTGCATTCAATTGAGATATGCAGAGCCCTGTTATGATCCCTTTTGGCAGGAGTCAAGTCTGCATCAAAAAACCCTAACCCATTATCATAAGTCAGGTGGGCAACACAATTCTCAAACTGGTCAACAGAAATTGCATTGGGTACATGAGCAGTCTTCAGAAACTTAATCAAAGCTTTGGCATGAGCTTCAGAACATAACAACAAAGACAACATGGAAATCTTTGAGGGAGTATGCCCCAACTGATCAACAATGTCATAATCACTCTTGCGAATGATTTTCAATACTTCTTCCATCTGCTTAGAGAGATCATCAGCAACTGGCACATCAGTAGTTATAGGTTCAATAACAGGACCTTTGCCCCGAGCATCAGTGGTGGAGGTAGCAGCAGGAGTAACTGCATTTTTGGAAGTAACTGGAGGAGAGAAAACTCTTCCACTTCGTGTAATCTTACTAGACCCAGCAATATTATCAACATCAACAGGCACATCAGCTAAGGGCTCCTGCTTAATACCATGGATATAAACATCAGACCCATAGTGCCAAGGCACAGCTTTATCAGACGTATACGGAATAGGACCAGGAGTGGTAATGACCATAGGAGCCACTCTGGCTTCAGCAACAATTTTCACAGGGCCTTCAGCAGTAATCTTAATTGGACCCTTATGAGTGATTTTAACAGGTCCCTTTGAAGTGATCCTTACCGGTACCTTGTCAACCATATCAACCTCTTCAATCTTCTTACCTTTAGTAATATGATCATCCATACTTTCCACAGAAGGTGGTGTCCTCTCGAATACTATGGTGTAATTATTCATGAGGCGTTGAATCCCGTCCTTCAACCTCCAACAGCTATCTGAATTATACTCACAATAAACACAATCTTCACGACAACCCGGAAAGAACCCAGCTTGTACTAACTTCTTCTTGATAACAGACAATGGTGTAACCAAATCTGCAACTGAGGAGATATGTGAATCTTCATCAATGGCATTGACGGTCTTCTCATGATTTGGCATGGGAGCAGTAATCACATTTGGAGTACCCGGAGGGTCAAACTCAATTTCTCCAGCCTCAATCATATCTTGAATTTTGTTCTTCAAGACCCAGCAACTATTAGTATCATGTCCTTGACAGTTTGAATGATATGCACATCGTGCATTGGGATTGTACCTGGGAGAGGTAACATTGGGATTTTTAGGAGCCTCTTTTAGAGTAATAAGTTCAGCCTTCAACAAGTGTTGCAATGCCTGAGCCATTGACATGTTGATCTTAGTGAACTGCCTTCTAGCCCTCTGTTGGTTGCCGTGTGGCTGCTCTGTTGTTGCAGGAGTTGGATTTGAAATATGAACTGCACTCACAGACTGATGCCTTTTATTACGATCAGGTTGACCATAAACAGCATTGGATTCTTTCTTCCCAGTGGGAGGCTTCTTTGCAGCACCAGATGAAGAAGTACCCACTTGGATCTTACCACTCTTTATACCATTTTCCACGCGCTCTCCTGTCATTATCAACTCAGTGAAGCCAGATGATAAGCTTCCAATGAGATGACTGTAAAAAGGACCATTCAGCGTACACATGAACATATCAACCAATTCCATGTCAGTTAAAGGGGGTTGTACTCTTCCAGCTAAGTCTCTCCACTTCTGAGCATACTCCTTGAAACTTTCTTTGGCACCCATAGACATGCTTTGCAGCTGCATGCGAGTGGGGGCTAAATCAGCATTGTATTGATACTGCTTATAGAAAGCTTCAGCAAGATCATTCCAATCCCTAATGTTGACACTCTCCAATTGATAATACCACTCCAATTGAGCTCCAGATAAGCTCTCTTGAAAAAAATGGATCCACAACTTCTTATCAGCAGTGTGAGGTTGAATTCTTCTGACATAAGACCTCAGATGCAGCTTGGGACAAGAGACCCCATCATAAACAACAAAGGTAGGAACCTTGAAACCAATGGGTATGACTACCCCAGATATCAGACTCAAATCTTCAAAATCCAGCCCGGAAGACTTCTGCAACTCCATAGCATCCATTCTATCCACCAGCATCTTGAATTTGTCTTCATTAGGCTCATGGTAGTAATTAGCCTCAGAATCAGAGTCCCCCATAGTGTTGTGGAGACTGCCTCCCTCTTTTTCAGACTCTTCAGATCCATAGTCTTCAACTGGTTCTTTGGTCTTGGCAAGACCTTTGAACCTTCTTCCCATGTTGATCAGGCCACCTGACCTTCTAGTCTTCTTAGTCTTCTTGGCCAGCAGTGTCTTCAATTCATCCTGTCCCTTGGTCAGGTTCAGGATCAGCTCTTGGAACTGTGCATTTTGTGCCTGGAGATCCTTAACTGTTTGTTCAAGAGCCATTGCTGAAATAAACAGCGAGAAGATGAGAAACCTGTGCACAATTATAAACCTGTGATGTAATGAAATGATATGTGAATGCATATGCAATGTTTTCAAGGACCGCAGGATTTAAATTTGCTTAAACAAAAAAGAAAGTAACTTTTTATTAGTAACAAATTTGTTTTGCCTCTTGGGCTTACAGAAATGAAATGAAATAAATACAAAAGATGGGGTTTTAAGTCTCCCATGGACGTTTCCTTTTTGTGTTGAGGTATGAGTTGAGATTCCGTTCCTCGTGAAGTTGCTTTGTTAGTTCCAGGATTCTTTCTTGGCTTGCTTTGTAATGAGCCTCGAAAGTATCCCTTTGCTCCTTCAACTGGATCCAGGACCTCTATAAGTCTTCCATGTCAGTAGGCATGTCTGGGTGAAGGATGGTATAAGAAGTATCTCCTTCAGCAACAGGTTCTATGGTAACTGGCAGGATATGGCATCATGAGAGTCTGAGCACGAGATCGCACCCATCTGAGATAAGCTTCCATAGGAATAGTGTACTTAGGCTCCAGAGTCTTGCTGTCAACCTTGTTTACTTTTCCCCCATGCTCGTATGAATCTCTGACGGTAACCTTGCAGATCGTTGTCGTAGTCAAACACAATGCCTTGAATCAACATGTCATGAGGACCATCACTCCGAGCGTAACCAAACTGTCGTAAAGCTAAAGAGGGGTTGTAGGTGATGCCTCCTCTTATGCCTAGAAGTGGCACATTAGGAAACTCCCCACAACGGTCAATGATAGTGACATTCTCCATATATCTGGAGAACCAATGGATATCTGAATGAGAGTGTGACATAATCCTCTTGGACCACCTGAACCCTTGTTCATTCTTCATTACTGATCGAGGAAGGTGAGAAATAAACCACCTAGATAGCAAAGGTATGCAACACATCAAAGTTCCTCTTGCCCTTGTAGTACGAGTATGAAGAGAATGCAGGATGTCTCCAAGTAAAGTAGGCACTGGATTGTGACTCAGGAATATGTTGATGGCATGAACGTCTATGAACTGGTCGGGATTGGGGAACAACACTAAGCCATATATCAACAAGGCTAAGATCTCCTCAAAAGCATCATAGCTCATAGCTTTCAAGAACACTTGAGCTTTATCCATTAATACCTTAGCAAGAATACCCTTAACTCCGCTTCTCGTTTCTAGAACAATGTCAGACTTCTTCAGATGTAGAGCTGCAGCAATAACCTCTGGTTTAAGCTCCTTCTCCAAGCCTGTGAAGGGTCTTTGATCAAGAACAGGTATACCCAGAAGTTTAGAGAATTCTTCCATTGTAGGAACCAGCTGATAGTCAGGGAATGTAAAGCAGTGGTGTTTAGGATCAAAGAACTAAAATAGGACACTCATCATGTCCTCATTGAACCCTGAAGTGACTAGATCCAATAGGTGACCATGTCTCTTGATAAACTGGGAGTGATCAGACACTTGAGAAACCAACTCTTTAAGCTTAGCAGGTATGCCCACAAAGTTGATCCTGATGGTGTTCCTACGAGCAGAAGCCATGACCTGCAACAAAGAACAAAGATAAATCCTTTGGTCCTTGAAATGGTTAGTGAAAATGTTGTGCTTATGATGCATGATGATGTCATGATGTTATGCTCAATCACAAACATGTGGCACACACAAACAAGTCACACAATAGCCCTAGGTTTGAAGGCTTGCATGAGGTTTAAAGGTAAGTACCCTCCCCTGAAGTTTAGTTGGTTCATCCTGTCCTATAAAGTAACCAGGTTCTAAGGGATCTCAATATCATTGATCCTTCACAAGGGTGGTTGTTCAGTAGGCAACTTACTTGCCAACCAAAACCCTCCAAGTTTAGAATCTCAATGAGCGTAGTATCGAGTATCAACCAACTTCAGTCTGCACCAAAGCCGGTTATCTCACTACTTTTCTAAAGGCCAAGATGGGATGACTAGGGTTCTAAAAGTCAGTTAGTGTATTGACAACATATGGCAGCCTCATATTATCCTCAACTTGACTTAAGGAACATAAGCACCAACCAAGAAGTCACACTAACTATGGCCACCAGATCAACCATATCGGTATACGCCGTACAGTTTCCTTGGTCTATTGCCATTTACCTAAGGTACACTAGATCTGGGTTAGGATCTTTCACACATAAGAGCACCCAACAAGTAAGTATAAAGCAAACAAAGCAAACAAGTTTAAAGTGATCTAATTCCTAAGGGTACCCCTCTTTTATTAAGTCCCCAACAGAGTCGCCAGTTTTGTAACACGGTGGGAGAACTGACTTTAGTTATGTTGCGGATAGCAAGAGTCGCCACCGACTTTTATTTTATCCAAAGGAAAGGCATAAAAGAACAGGAAAGACCTTTTAAAAGATTTTTGGGTCCGGGGGGTAGGTTATGTAAAGGGAAGGTGTTAGCACCCTTTACATCCATGGTTATCCATGGGCTCTTAGTTACTTAGCTCACTTTAAACTGTTTTTGAAAATGTGAAGTGTGTGAATAGAAATTTTCTTAAGAGTTTGATAATGATCCATGTACGGATGCGTAAAAAACCTTTGTTTTGAAAATTTGTTTGAAAGTGTGAAGTGTTTGAAAAGTTTTTGAATGGTGAGCAAGCAACTATGAGGAACCTACCCTAAGTTTAAAGTCTTTTCTATTCTTGAATCCTTTAAATTGTAAGACTATCCCTATTATTTAAGGAATAGGTAGTCATTACCTTGGATGTGTGGGACAAGTGAAGGGACATCTGTTTATGTAGGCAACTGTGGGGTGTATTAAGCAATTTTGGAGGGACTGTCATCTTTATTCGAAGGGACAAGATCATTGCTAAGGCAACATTCGAAAGGGACTTGATCTTTTATTTGTTAAGGGACTAGATGACTTTATTTTGAGGGACTTTTGCTTTATACACCCTACTTGACCTTTTGATTAGGCAACAATGAGAGGTAACCCTAAGGAAGTGAGATGGCGATCCAAGATCGACTTACGTGTGTGAGTGTACAATTTAATATTTATCTTTAAATTAAGTGATCTAAATTAATTTTAAATAAACATACATGTTACACTCCCTATTTACTAACCATAGCATAAAATAAATAATTTAAACATTACTATTAAATATTACACCAAGGAGCAATTACAATAATAATAATAAAGCAATTTAAATATAATAAGCAAAATAAATAAATAATTATAATTGGGTTAGTGAAAATAATAATAATAAAAATAATATCAAATTAATGGGGTTAGTAATAAATAAATATCACAAGAATATAAATAATAATGAAATAAACAAACATATTATAATAATTAAAAAGAATCAAATTTTTTATATAAACAATTATTTTAAAAAAAATATGGGCAATTATACTAATTATTATAAAATATTTAAGTTATGTGTATAAATTATAAAATTAAATTAGTTATGAACATATTATGAAAATAAATTATAATTAAATTAGCAATTTTAAACATATAGTAGAAATTATTTACATGCAAAATTAAATTATTATAAAATATTTACGTATTATAAAAATAAATTAAGCATTTTAATTTTTAAACATATTTATGTACAAAAATTTAAATTATAAGCAATTTATACATTTAATAAAAATTGGATTAAGAATTTTAATTACATTATAAATATAATATATACAAATAATAATATTAAACAAAATAGAGGAAGAAAAAAAATTAGGGTTTTGAAAATTATTATGATTAATTAGAGTTTTGAAAAAGAATTAGGTTTTATATAAAAAAAATGTTAAATATTAAATATTAATCTAATTATGCAAATAAATTATATATAATAATAATATATACACATATTAAAAAAAATAGTTTTAGAAAATATTTTAGGATTTATATTAGGATTTTAAAATTATAATTTTAATTAATTAATATTAATAATAATCAAAACAAATAGAAAGCAAAAGAAAAAAAAAACTTACCTGGCTGGGAGTTGAACCCAGCACCTCATGCTTTCACACACTTAAACCAGCAACAACAACCACTGGGCCAGCCTGTGCGCAGGTAGCAAAGGAGGAGGTCCATTTGGTTTTATGCCTTATGCCTGAAAATCAAAGAAAAAAGCAAGAAAAACAAAAGGCCTGGGGGGATCGAACCCATGACCTTCACAATACACACAAACACCTTAACCAATCCAGCTGGGAGAGCGCACCTGTTGATATAACCATCACAATTCATAATATATTAAGGTTGCTAGTTATCTGGAAAAAATAAGAAAAAGATGGTGAAGCCAGGATTCGAACACAGGTCATCTGGCTACACACGCACGCTTCATACCACTGGGCCAAGCACCATGCTTGTGAAATAAAACAACAACAATACATAATATTTTAAAACACAATTCAAATTCCAAAACGCGCGCGCTGGGGGAACATCTTCAACCTCTGGCAATGCGAATTTTGCTGCGAGATTACCCACCAGCTTTCCTGCGAATTTCAAATTTGCAGCAAGTCCTATGAATGTTATACATCATACAAACTGTAAAATTTCACCAAATTAATTGTTCAAACATGATCCAGAGACAATTTGGCATTGATCTATGTTTTTAGAATGGATTTATATTGGCTTAAATGTGAAACCCTAATGGAGGCCGAAAACCCTAGCCATGGTGAAATTCGTCTCAGTTCATGAAAATCAAATCAAACCATCCAGAATTCATCCAAAGCTTCAAACAATAACAAATCAACAAACAAAATTCATTAATAACGGTTAAACAATCGAAATCGAAAAAAATAATTTCAAGAACAAAAGGGATTCGGTTTATGTGATATGAGATGTTTTGGATGCAAATGATCATTGGTTTCGACTCAATGAAGCTTAGTGAACATCCTTGTGTCCTCAAAATACCTTCAAATGCCTTGTGGGGTTGAAACAGAATTTGACTTTTGTGAGGTTTTTGAAAATATGAAACTTACACTTGGGAGGCTCAATTTCGTCCCTAATGAGTAGGGTTAAGTCATATACTTATAGAATGATGAATTAGGTCAGAAAAAATTGATGTTTGTGTGGAAGATTTGATTGGAAAAGATTCAAAAAGATTAGGCCTTAAAAATCAAATATTCTTGTATGAACACCTTCTATTTTAGGCAAATCACCATGATTCTCTTACCACTTTGATACCAATCATCTTTATGAATTTCTAGAAGCTCAATCCTTTTTAAATCTTTGACTTTTATATTTTATTTTAATTTAAAATGATTTTAATGAATTAAATCAAAATAAATAAAAATAAAATGATAAAAAATCTGATTTTTATAGACTTGGGTCGTGCATGAGGTCATAGTATGGATTGGGTCATTATATGGCAAGCCCATTTAGAAAAAATTAGTTTTAAACCTCCATTTTCTTCATAAACCAACCATAAATTTTCCAACTTTGCAAGGGCACACATCCTTCAATTTTAATGTTATGAGGGTGTTCTTGGACATTTTGGAAAGCTTGAAGAGTCCTCTAACCAACCCCACTGGTTTCATGTTCATATCATTTACCATTCTCAAGTTATGCCCTTTTGAAGTTGTTGACTTTTTATTGACTTTTAAAAGGACCTATAATGTCTTAGCTCATACCTTCCAAATGAAGCATTTTTGGGCTTGGCTTGTGAGACACAAAGTTGTAGAGAATTCAATTTCCTTAAAAATGAGCTTTGGATGGAAACTTGGTGATGAAGCATGTGAAAGTTATGGCTGGTCAAAGTTCAGTTGACTTTTACTGAGGAAACCCTAATTTAGAAACTCCTGATTCTTGATGATCTGAAATCTCCTTGATGAATCATGATCCACCCTTGATAAAATGATGAATTTTACTTCATATACTTGATGTTGGCAAAAAATCATGAAGTTTGACTTTGGTTTGACCACAGTTGACCTCAGTTTGACTTTTTAACTGCTTTGACTGATTTTGACTTATCTGATCATCTGACTGAGCAAACTTTTGAGAAAGGTATTGAAACTTGTCATGGGGATTCTTACACACACATAAGATGTTATGAAGCTCACTTGAAGTCTTGGAAGTTCATTTAGCCTGATTAAAGTCAAAACCCTAGTTTTGGATGCACTGCTTAGGAGGTGCATTGTATGAGGGAATTGTCAACTATTCTGACCAATTGTGAACTTTGTGAACCTTGTGAACCATCATAAGATGTCTTGTGAACCTTGTGGACCTCATGGGAGGTCTTGTGAACCTTGTGAACCATCATAAGATGTCTTGTGAACCTTGTGAACCATCATAAAGTATCTTGTAGACTTCATGAACCTCATGCAAGGTCTTGTAAGTATTGTGAATCTTGTGAACCTCATAAAGTGACTTGTAGACTTCATGAACCTCATGAAGGGTCTTGTGAACCTTGTGAACCTCATAAAGTATCTTGTAGACTTCATGAACCTCATGAAAGGTCTTGTAAGCATTATGAATCTTGTGAACCTTGTGAACCTCATAAAGTGACTTGTAGACTTTATGAACCTCATGAAGGGTCTTGTGAATCTTGTGAACCTTCTTAGCACACAAAGTCTTGTATTGTGAGGGTAAATTTTGGGGTGCAACACTTAGACATCGCTTTCCAAAAGCGCTTTTAAAGGTCGCCCTTAGACATCGCTTTTCTAAAAAGCGCTGTCTAAGGTCTAATTAAATTAAAACATTACAATAGTCAGTTTCTATTTTCATTCTTTTCCTCTTTCTTCTCCCCTGCAAACGCGAACAATCTGCGAAACCTAGCACACTAAAACTCCATAAATGTTGACTGAGTTCTTCGTTCTTGTTGAAACCTCTATTACTGCGAACGAAAAACCTCCATTGTTGTTACTTCGTTCTTGTTGACTGAGTTCGTGAAGTTACCGAGTTTGTCCATTTCTTCTTGATTGAGTTCGTCCATTTCTTGTTGAATGAGTTCGTGAAGTTACCGTCCTCTACTAAGTACTCATAAGGTACATTGTTGTTGTTATGTTGATTTTGTGAAGAATAGTGAAAATAGGCAATGTTGTTGTTATGATTATGTGAAAAATAGTGAAAAATCAGATTATGTATCTATATTTTTGTTTGGATTTATTCAGGTTATGTATAGGTTAGGTAGTGAAAATATGTATAGCTTATGTAGTGAAAATGTGTATAGGTTATGTATAGGTTATGTATCTCTTATAATCTTTGGTTATGTATAGGTTATTTTCGTTTGGATTTTCATTGGTTATGTATAGGTTATTTTCATCTGGATTTACCTTGGTAATGTATAGGTTATTTTCGTCTGGATTTACCTTGGTTATGTATAGGTGTTGCACCCCAAAATTTGCCCTCACAATACAAGACTTTGTGTTCTAAGAAGGTTCACAAGTTTCACAATGTTTACAAGACCTTTCAGGAGGTTCATGAAGTCTACAAGTCACTTTATGAAGGTTCACAAGGTTCACAAGTTTCTCAATGCTTTCAAGGCCTTTCATGAGGTTCATAAAGTCTACAAGTCACTTCATGAAGGTTCAC
Source organism: Lathyrus aphaca (assembly GCA_963966055.1). NCBI lineage: Eukaryota > Viridiplantae > Streptophyta > Magnoliopsida > Fabales > Fabaceae > Lathyrus > Lathyrus aphaca. The sequence goes on along the minus strand of OZ014525.1, from coordinate 262,356,026 downwards.
AAGATTCACAATGCTTACAAAACCTTTTATGAGGTTCACAAGGTTCACAATACCTCCCATGAGGTTCACAAGACATTTTATGATGGTTCACAAGGTTCACAAAGTTCACAATTGATCAGAAGAGTTGACAATTCCCTCAGACAATGCACCTCCTAAGCAGTGCATCCAAAACTAGGGTTTTGACTTTAATCAGGCTAAATGGACTTCCAAGACTTCAAGTGAGCTTCATAACATCTTATATGTGTATAAGAACCCACATGACAAGTTTTCAGACTTTTCTCAAAAGTTTGCTCAGTCAGATGATCAGATAAGCCAAAATCAGTCAATGCAGTTAAAAAGTCAAACTGAGGTCAACTGTGGTCAAACCAAAGTCAAACTTCATGATTTTTTGCCAACATCAAGTATATGAAGTAAAAATCATCATTTTATCAAGGGTTGATCATGATTCATCAAGGAGATTCCAGATCATCAAGAATCAGGAGTTTCTAAATTAGGGTTTTCTTAGTAAAAGTCAACTGAACTTTGACCAGCCATAACTTTCACATACTTCATCACCAAGTCTCCACTCAAAGCTCATTTTGAAGGAAATTGAATTCTCTACAACTTTGTGTCTCACAAGCCAAGCCCAAAAATGCTTCATTTGGAAGGTATGAGCTAAGACATTATAGGTCCTTTTGAAAGTCAACAAAAAGTCAACAACTTCAAAAGGGCATAACTTGAGATTGGTAAATGATATGGACATGAAACCAGTGGGGTTGGTTATAGGACTCTTCAAGCTTTCCAAAATGTCCAAGAACACCTTCATAGCATTAAAATTGAAGGATATGTGCCCTTGCAAAGTTGGGAAATTTTGAGTTGGTTTATGATGAAAAAGGAGGTCTAAAACCAATTTCTTCTAAATGGGCTTGCCAAATGATGACCCAATCCATACATTGACTTCATGCACGACCCAAACCATTAAAAATCAGAATTTTTATTATTTTATTTTTATTTATTTTGATTTAATTCATTAAAAATCATTTTAAATAAAAATAAAATATGAAAATGTAATATTTGATGGAGATTGAGCTTCTAGAATGTCTTAAATGTTGATTGGAATTGAAGAGGAATGAAATCATAAGATTTGTCCAAAAATAGTAAGCCATCATACAAGAATATTTGATTTTCAAGGCATGATCAACTTGGATCTTTTCATATCAATTCTTCCACACAACCATTCAATTTTATGACCTAAATTCAATCACCTATAAGTACATAACACATTACAATCACAAAGAGACGAATTCTCTGCCTCCAAAGTAAGTTTCACAAATTGAAAAATCATCCAAAAACTCACATTCGGTTTTTGATTTCCAGGGCTCTAGAAGGTAAAACAAGAACATAGCAAGACTCCTTGGACTTCCCTGATCATGAATCATCACTCATATGCATCAATACCATGACATATTGTCCAACCCGAATCCACCTTGTGCTTGGAAATATTTTTTTCGATTCCATTGATTTGTTGCTTTTCATTGAATTTTGTTTGCATAATCTTGTTTGTGATGTTGTGTAGATTGTTTCTGGATCATTAAACCAAAGCTTCACTGCCTAGAATGGATTCGACCATGATTAGGGTTTGGACCTCCAAATTAGGGTTCTTCAATTCACTAAATATAAATGAATTTGAAGAACATAGAGATGTTGTATGGACTGTGAGGATCATAAAACACTAATTAATTTCATGAATCGATACTGTTTTGTTGGAGTTTGGTTTTCGCAGGTTTGAAACAATGAAGAACATGCAGCAAAATTCGCAGGAAAAAAGGGAGGAAATTTCGCAGGAAATTTGGAGAAGAAGGAGTTGACTGGCGCGAATTTCATATTTGAAATTTGGTTATAAAATATAATGAATTCTTTCTGTTTGTTTCACAAGCTGGCTGCTTGGCCCAGTGGTGGGAGGCTTACGCGTATAGCCTGAGGGCCCGTGTTCGAGACTTGGCTGCACCATTCTTTTTCTTGTTTTTTTCATATAATTGGCAATTATATTATATTATGCATTGTTGTTGATTTGTAAACAGATTGGCTCACCCAGCCGGATGGTCATGCGTGCGTTTGTGTATTAAGAGGTCCTGGGTTCAATCCTCCCCCAGGCCTTTTTGTTTTCATTATTTTGTGATTTTTACAGGACATTGCATAAAACAAATTTGATACACTTCTTTATCACACCTGCGTGGCTGGTCCAGTGGCAGTTTTGGTTGATGGCAATCTGGATGTCCTGGGTTCAAATCCCACCCAGGTAAGTTCTTTTTACCATTTTTATTTCTGTTTTCATTTATTTAATTAATTTGTTTAATTGCTTTCTTACTTTTAATTTTTAAAAAAAAAATATAATTATGCTAATATATATATATTCAAATAATTCTAAGATGACACTTTATTTTCTAAAATTCTAAATTTTTATTTTTTCTCAATTTAAATTTTTTTTATTATGTAATTAAATTATAATATATGTATATTAATAATTTTGTATATTAAATTAAAAAACCCTAAAAAATATTTTCTAAACAAACCCTAATTTTGTAAAAACCTAATTTATTTTCTAAATAATAAAAAACCTAATTTTATTTTATGATTTAAATTTATAGCTTTTGTAAATATAATATTTAGTATAATTAAATTTTGTAAATAATTAAGTTTTTCTAAATATAATTATTATGCATATTTATATAATTAATTTTTGTAAACATAATCTTTAAATATAATTATAACTTACTTTCTTCATATAATATGTAAATATTTTTTATAATTTGTTTATAATCTAAATGTTATATATAAATAATTTTTTATAGAAATAATTAAACCTATGATAATTTTGTTTTGTAATTATAATATGTTTAAAAATAATTTAATAATTGTTAATATTTCCTCTTATTTATAAATAATTGTCTATATCAAAAATCTAATATTTTGTTCATTATTCTAATTATGTTCTTATATTCTTACTAATGCCCTTTATTTTAATTATTTTTATTATTATTAACCATATTATTACTAATCCATTTATTTTATTATTATACTTATTATTATTATTTCACTAACCCTATTTATTTAATTATTTTTATTATTACTAACCTCTATTATATTTATTGCCTATTTATTTATTTTCGCTTATTATTTATAATTATTTATTTGCTATTTATTTTAATTGCTCATTATAATTATTATGTAATTGCTCCTTGGTGTAAATTTTGTAAATATTTAATTTATATGCTATGGTTAGTAATTTAGGGAGTGAAAACTATTTGTATTTAAAATTGGATTTAGGTCATTTAAATTATAAGATAAATATAAATTTAAACACTCACACACGTAAGTCGATCTTTGATCGCCATCTCACTTTCTAGGGTTGCCTCTCAATGTTGCCTAATCATAAGGTCAAGTGGGGTGTATAAAGCAAAGTCCCTTAAAATAAAAGTCATCTAGTCCCTTAAATAATCAAAGATCAAGTCCCTTAATGGTTGCCTTTAAAGATCAAGTCCCTTTTCGAATAATGATGACAGTCCCTCCTGAATGCTTAATACACCCCACAGTTGCCTTCATAAACAGATGTCCCTCATGTGTCCCTTACATCCAAGGTAATGACTACCTATTCCTTAATAATAGGGATAGTCTTATCATTTAAAGGATAAAGAACAGAAAGACTTAAACTTTAGGGTAGGTATCTCATAGTTGCTTGCTCACTTCATTCAAAATTTTCAAACACTTAACAAATTTCAAACAAATTTTCAAACACAAGTTTTTACGCATCCGTACATGGATCATTATTAACTCTTATGAAAATTTTCTATTCACACACTTCACATTTTCAAAAAAACAATTCAAAGTGAGCTAAGTAACTAAGAGCCCATGGATAACCATGGATGTAAAGGGTGCTAACACCTTCCCTTTACATAACCTACCCCCCGGACCCAAAAATCTTTTAAAAGGTCTTTCCTGTTCTTTTATGCCTTTCCTTTGGATAAAATAAAAGTCGGTGGCGACTCTTGCTATCCGCAACATAACTAAAGTCAGTTCTCCCACCGTGTTACAGAACTGGCGACTCTGCTGGGGATTTAATATTAAAGAGGGGTACCCTTAGGAATTAGATCACTTTAAATTGTTTACCTTGTTTGTTTTATATTATCTTGTTGGGGTGCTCTTATGTGTGAAAGATCCTAACCCGGATCTAGTGTACCTTAGGTAAATGGAAATAGACCAAGGAAACTGTACGACGTATATCGATACGGTTGATCTGGTGGCCATAGTTAGTGCGACTTCTTGGTTGGTGCTTATGTTCCTTAAGTCAAGTTGAGGATAATATGAGGCTGCCATATGTTGTCAATGCACTAACTAACTTTTAGAACCCTAGTTATCCCATCTTGGCCTTTAGAAAGTAGTGAGGTAACCGGCTTTGGTGCAGACTGAAGTTGGTTGACACTCGATACTACGCTCATTGAGATCTTAAACTTGGAGGGTTTTGGTTGGCAAGTAAGTTGCCTTATGAACAACCACCCTTGTGAAGGATCAATGATATTGAGATCCCTTAGAACCCGGTTACTTTTGTAGGACAGGATGAACCATCTAACTTCAGGGGAGGGTACTTACCTTAAACCTCATGCAAGCCTTTAAACCTAGGGCTATGGTGTGACTTGTTTGTGTGTGCCACATGTTTGTGATTGAGCATAACATCATGACATCATCATGCATCATAAGCATAGCATTTTCACTAACCGTTTCAAGGACCAAAGGATTTATCTTTGTTCTTTGTTGCAGGTCATGGCTTCTGCTCGTAGAAACACCATCAGGATCAACTTTGTGGGCATACCTACTAAGCTTAAAGAGTTGGTTTCTCAAGTGTCTGATCACTCCCAGTTCATCAAGAGACATGGTCACCTATTGGATCTAGTCACTTCAGGGTTCAATGAAGACATGATGAGTGTCCTCTTTCAGTTCTTTGACCCTAAGCACCACTGCTTTACATTCCCTGACTACCAGCTGGTTCCAACCATGGAGGAATTCTCTAAACTTCTGGGTATACCTGTTCTTGATCAAAGACCCTTCACAGGCTTCGAGAAAGAGCTTAAACCAGAGGTTATTGCTGCAGCTCTACATCTGAAGAAGTCTGACATTGTTCTAGAAATGAGAAGCGGAGTTAAGGGTATTCTTGCTAAGGTATTAATGGATAAGGCTCAAGTATTCTTGAAGGCTATGAGCTATGATGCTTTTGAGGAGATCTTAGCCTTGCTGATTTATGGCTTAGTATTGTTCCCCAATCCAGATCAGTTCATAGATGTTCATGCCATCAATATATTCCTGAATCACAATCCAGTACCTACGTTGCTTGGAGACATCCTGCATTCTCTTCACACCCGTACTACAAGGGCAAGAGGAACTTTGATGTGCTGCATACCTTTGCTTTCTAGGTGGTTTATTTCTCACCTTCCTCGCTCAGTAATGAAGAATGAGCAAGGGTTCAGATGGTCCAAGAGGATCATGTCACTTTCTCACTCAGATATCCATTGGTGCTCCAGATCTATGGAGAATGTCACCATCATTGACCGTTGTGGGGAGTTTCCTAATGTGCCACTTCTAGGCATAAGAGGAGGCATCACCTACAACCCCTCTCTAGCTTTACGACAGTTTGGTTATGCTCGGAGTGATGGTCCACATGACATGTTGATTCAGGGCATTGTGTTTGATTATGATAACGATCATCAGGGTTACCGTCAGAGATTCATACGAGCATGGGGAAAAGTAAACAGGGTTGACAGCAAGACACTGGAGCCTAAGTACACTATTCCTATGGAGGCTTATCTCAGATGGGTACGATCTCGTGCTCAGACTCACATGATGCCATATCCTTCCGTCCTACCAGTTACCATGGAACCTGTTGCTGAAGGAGACACAGCTTATACCATCCTTCACTCAGACATGCCTACTGATATGGAAGACTTGCAGAGATCATGGATCCAACTGAAGGAGCAAAGGGATACTTTCGAGGCTCATTACAAAGCAAGCCAAGAAAAAATCCTGGAACTAACTAAGCAACTTCACGAGGAGCGTAACCTCAACTCATACCTCAATACAAAGAGGAAACGTCCATGGGAGACTTAAAACCCCATCTTTTGTACTTATTTCATTTCATTTTTTGTAAGCCTAAAAGGCAAAACAAATTTATTACTAATAAAAGTTTACTTTCGTGTTTGTCTAAGCAAATTTAAATCCTACGGTCCTTGAAAACATTGCATATGCATTCCCATATCATTTCATTGCATCACAGGTTTATAATTGTGCACAGGTTTCTCATCTTCTCGCTGTTTATTTCAGCAATGGCTCTTGAACAATCAGTTAAGGATCTCCAGGCACAAAATGCGCAGTTCCAAGAGCTGATCTTGAACCTGTCCAAGGGGCAGGATGAATTGAAGGCACTGCTGGCCAAGAAGACTAAGAAGACTAGAAGGTCTGCTGGTTTGATCAACATGGGAAGAAGGTTCAAAGGTCTTGCCAAGACCAAAGAACCAGCTGAAGACTATGAATCTGAGGAATCTGAAAAAGAGGGAGGCAGTCTCCACAACACTATGGGGGACTCTGATTCTGAAGCTAATTACTACCATGAGCCTAACGAAGACAAATTCAAGATGCTGGTGGATAGGATGGATGCCATGGAGTTGCAGAAATCATCTGGGCTGGATTTTGAAGATTTGAGCCTGATATTTGGGGTAGTCATACCCATTGGTTTCAAGGTTCCTACCTTTGTTGTTTATGATGGGGTCTCTTGTCCCAAGCTGCATTTGAGGTCTTATGTCAGAAGGATTCAACCTCACACTGCTGATAAAAAGTTGTGGATCCATTTCTTTCAAGAGAGCTTATTTGGAGCTCAGCTGGAGTGGTATTATCAGTTGGAGAGTGCCAACATCAGAGACTGGAATGATCTTGCTGAAGCTTTTTATAAGCAGTACCAATACAATGCTGACTTAGCCCCCACTCGCATGCAGCTTCAGAGCATGTCTATGGGTGCCAAAGAAAGTTTTAAGGAGTATGCTCAGAAGTGGAGAGATTTAGCTGGAAGAGTTCAACCCCCTTTAACTGACAGGGAGCTGGTTGATATGTTCATGTGCACGCTGAATGGTCCGTTTTATAGTCATCTCATTGGAAGCTCATCATCTGGCTTCACTGAGTTGATCATGACAGGAGAGCGAATAGAAAATGGTATAAAGAATGGTAAGATCCAAGTGGGTACTTCTTCATCAGGTGCTGCAAAGAAGCCTCCCACTGGGAAGAAAGAATCCAATGCTGTTTATGGTCAACCTGATCGTAACAGAAGGCATCAGTCTGTTAGTGCGGTTCATATTTCAAATCCAACTCCTGCAACAACAGAGCAGCCTCAGGGCAACCAACAGAGGGCTAGAAGACAGTTCACGAAGATCAACATGTCAATGGCACAGGCATTGCAACATTTGTTGAAGGCTGAACTTATTACTTTGAAAGAGGCTCCTCAGAATCCTAATGTTACCTCTCCCAGGTACAACCCCAATGCACGGTGTGCATACCATTCAAACTGTCAAGGACATGATACTAATAACTGCTGGGTCTTGAAGAACAAAATTCAAGATATGATTGACGCTGGAGAAATTGAGTTTGATCCTCCAGGTACTCCAAATGTTATTACTGCTCCAATGCCAAATCACGAGAAGACTGTCAATGCCATTGAGGAAGATTTGCACATTCATTCAGTTGATGAGTTGACCACACCATTGTCTGTTATCAAGAAGAAGTTAGTACAAGCTGGGTTCTTTCCAGGTTGTCGTGAAGATTGTTTGTATTGTACCTATAAGCCGGACAGTTGCTTCAGATTGAGAGATGGAATTCAACGTCTCATGGATAAGTATACTATAGTGTTTGAAAGGAGACCGTCTTCTGTGGAGAGTATGGTAGATCATATTACGCAAGGTAGGAAGGTTGAAGAGGTTGACATGGTTGACAGAGTGCCAGTAAGGATCACTTCCAAAGGTCCTATTAAAATCACCCATCAGGGTCCAATCAGAATTACTGCTGAAGGTCCTGTGAAAGTTGTTGCTGAAGCCAGAGTGGCTCCTGTGGTTATTACTACTCCTGGTCCTATCCCGTATACGTCTGATAAAGCTGTGCCTTGGCATTATGGATCTGATGTCTACATCCATGGTGTTAAGCAAGAGCCCTTAGCTGATGTGCCTGTTGATATTGACAATATTGCTGGATCCAGTAAGATCACACGTAGTGGAAGAGTCTTCTCTCCTCCAGTTGCTCCCAAGAATGCAGTTGCTCCTGCTGCTACTTCCACCACTGATGCTCGGGGCAAGGGTCCTGTTATTGAGCCTGTATCTACTGATGTGCCAGCTGCTGATGATCTCTCTAAGCAGATGGAAGAAGTATTGAAAATCATTCGCAAGAGTGATTATGACATTGTTGATCAGTTGGGGCATACTCCCTCTAAGATTTCTATATTGTCCTTGTTGTTATGTTCTGAAGCTCATGCAAAAGCCTTGATCAAGTTTCTGAAGACTGCTCATGTACCCAGTGCAATTTCTGTTGACCAATTTGAGAACTGTGTTGCCCACCTGACCTATGACAATGGGTTAGGATTTTCTGATGCTGATTTGACCCCTGCCAAGAGGGATCATAACAGGGCCTTGCATATTTCAATTGAATGCAGGGGCACTACCCTGTCACATGTGCTGATAGACAATGGTTCCTCTTTGAATGTGTTGCCTAAGGAAGTCCTGAACAAGCTGAGTCCTGAAGATGCTGTGCTGAAGCCCAGTAACATTGTGGTGAAGGCTTTTGATGGTTCTAGAAGAGTAGTACATGGGGAAATTGATCTTCCAATCAAAGTTGGCTCCCAGGTCTTTACTGCTACATTTTATGTGATGGATATTCGTCCTTCATACTCTTGTCTGCTTGGTCGTCCCTGGATCCATGGGACAGGTGCTGTAACCTCTACATTACACCAGAAGTTGAGATATCCGGTAGAAGGAAGGGTTGTTACTGTCTATGGGGAAGAAGAATACTTTGTCAGCCATGTGAATACTTACAAGTATCTGGAAATGGAAGGTGAATACATTGAGACTCCGTGTCAGACGTTTGAAGTGGTTCCTTGGGTTGTTAATGATTATGTAGCTCCTCCTGTTACAAAGAAAGTTCCTGTAGTTACTAGAAAACCTCCAACAATGGCAATGGCTTCCCTCAATGATGCTAGAGCTGTGGTGGATGAAGGTGGTTGTATTATTTGGGGTCAGCTTCCTGATATTCCATACAAGTCTGACAAGTTTGGTTTGGGTTTCACTGCAGAGTCCCAGAAGACTGTTCGTCGTGCTCGGGCTGTTCGTATCACTAATCAAGGGGTTGTGAAGAACCAGATCAATGCTGTGGGAGATCAAGATGAAGACTACAACTTGGATGCGTGGATTTTTCCTACCGTGGGTGCTGGACTCAATAATTGGAAAGCTGAAGATGTTATCCCTATCTCCTTTAGTCAGGAGTAAATACTATTACTGTGTTGTTTTTTAAGTTTGTAATTTCTGAACAATTGAAACTCTCAAGCCTTGTGCCTTACCCGGGGCACAATGGTGTGCTTGTTACGGGCTGTCATTTCATTTGCATACTTCATTCAATAAAATCAGTGGACGTTTCGTTTTCGTAAATATTGTGTTCCTTGTCTTTCTTTTTCTTTTATTTTGCTTTATCAGCTATGCGTTCTTACACACACCCACATCACTAAAATGCAGATCCTCATCCACTCTGGATCCTGTTGATAACAGTTCTACTATTGCCAATTATAATTTCGAGAATCCGATCTATCAAACTGAAGACGGAAATGAGGACGATTGTGAAGTACCTGTAGAGCTTGCTAGGTTGTTACAACAAGAAGAGAAAGCTATACAGCCACATGAAGAGCCAGTCGAAGTTGTGAATTTGGGGACTGAAGAAAACAGGAAAGAGGTCAAGATAGGGGATGATTTAGAGGATAGTGTCAAAAGCAGGCTGATTCAGATGTTACGTGACTATGTGGAGATCTTTGCTTGGTCTTATGAAGATATGCCAGGGTTGGATACAAACATTGTGGTTCACCGTTTACCAGTAAAAGAAGATTGTCGTCCAAAGAAGCAGAAGGTTCGTCGTATGCGTCCTGAGATGTCAGAAAAGATCAAAGCAGAGGTAATGAAACAGTTTGATGCAGGGTTCTTAGCAGTAACCTCTTATCCTCAGTGGGTTGCAAATGTGGTACCAGTTCCTAAGAAAGATGGTAAGGTACGTATGTGTGTAGACTACAGAGATTTGAACAAGGCTAGCCCCAAAGATGACTTTCCGCTTCCTCATATTGATGTTCTGGTAGACAACACTGCTCAGCATAAGATATTCTCTTTTATGGATGGTTTCTCTGGTTACAATCAAATCAAGATGGCACCTGAAGATATGGAGAAGACAACATTTGTTACACAGTGGGGCACTTTTTGTTATAAGGTGATGCCATTTGGTTTGAAGAATGCAGGGGCAACATATCAGCGTGCTATGGTGGCTTTGTTTCATGATATGATTCATCATGAGATAGAAGTGTATGTAGATGATATGATAGCCAGGTCCCAGAACGAAGAACAACATCTTGATCATTTGCATAAATTGTTTGAGAGGTTGAAGAAATACAAGTTGAGATTGAACCCAAACAAGTGTACTTTTGGAGTTAGATCTGGAAAGCTCCTGGGTTTTATTGTCAATGGAAAAGGTATTGAAGTGGATCCTGCAAAAGTGAAAGCCATACGAGAGATGCCAGCTCCCCGTACTGAGAAAAAGGTTAGAGGTTTCTTGGGACGATTGAACTACATTGCAAGATTTATTTCCCAATTAACTGCCATCTGTGAGCCAATCTTCAAGTTGTTGAAGAAAGATCAGGTGATGGAATGGAATGACGAATGCCAAACTGCCTTTGATGAAATCAAGAGATATCTGCTAGAACCTCCAATTTTGATGCCACCAGTTGATGGAAGACCCTTAATTATGTACTTAACAGTGTTAGACAACTCAATGGGGTGTGTATTGGGGCAACATGACGGGTCTGGTCGAAAAGAGCAGGCAATATACTACCTTAGCAAAAAGTTTACCGACTGTGAAACAAGATACTCACTGCTCGAGAAAACTTGCTGTGTTTTGGCATGGGATGCTCGCCGACTAAGACAGTATATGTTGACCCATACTACCTTATTGATTTCAAAGATGGATCCAATCAAGTACATATTTGAGAAACCTGCTCTCTCCGGAAGAATTGCAAGATGGCAAATGATCTTGACAGAATATGACATACAGTATACTACTCAGAAGGCCATTAAGGGAAGTGTTGTAGCTGATCATTTGGCTCATCAAGCAGTGGATGATTACCAATCAATGAGTTTTGAGTTCCCTGATGAAGATATTATGATTATTACCAAAGAACCTGGACAATATGACGGACCTGAACAAGGATCCCGATGGACTATGGTTTTTGATGGTGCCTCCAATGCACTTGGTAATGGTGTTGGTGTTGTGATTAGTTCCCCTGAAGGTTGTCATACCCCGATTACTGCCAGACTTTGTTTCTATTGTACCAATAACATGGCTGAGTATGAGGCATGTATCCTGGGTATTAAAGCTGCTCTTGATATGAAGATTCAGTTCCTTGATGTGTATGGAGATTCAGCCCTGGTAATTAGTCAGATCAAAGGAGATTGGGATACCAAGCATGATAATCTCATTCCTTACAGAGAACATGTGTTGTCTTTAATCCCACATTTCAAAGAGATTACCTTTGGACATATTCCACGAAGAGAGAATCAGTTGGCAGATGCTTTGGCCACCATGGCATCTATGTTTGAGATCAGTTGGGATGATGAAGCTCCCAAGATTACTATTGATAGATTTGAAAAGCCTGCATACTGCAATGAGATTGACACTGAAGGGGCAGAGGAGAAGCCTTGGTTCTATGAAGTGAAAAGATATCTTGAAGCTCAGGAGTTCCCTGAAGGGGCATCTGTCAAAGATATGAAGTTTCTGAGAAGGTTTTCTGCTAAGTTCCTTTTGAGTAATGGCATTTTGTACAAGCGCAATCATGATTCAACTCTGCTTCGTTGTGTGGATAAGAAAGAAGCAACTGAGATTATGGAAGACATGCATGATGGGATCTTTGGCACTCATTCTAGTGGTCATACTATGGCAAAGAAGATATTGAGAGCAGGTTACTATTGGTCTACCATGGAAGCTGATTGCTACCAACACTCCAGAACTTGTCACAAATGTCAAATTTATGCTGATAAATTCCATGTACCTCCATCACCATTGAATGTATTGACTGCTCCTTGGCCCTTTGCCATGTGGGGAATTGATATGATTGGTGAGATCAAGCCTACTGCTTCTAATGGGCATCGTTTCATTCTGGTTGCTATTGATTACTTCACGAAGTGGGTAGAGGCAGCTTCATTTGCATCTGTTACTAAGAATGTTGTGGCTCGGTTCATTAAGAATAATCTCATATGTAGGTATGGCATCCCTGAAAGGATTATCACTGACAATGGCTCTAATCTGAACAACACTATGATTATTGATCTCTGCACGCAGTTCAAGATTAAGCATCACAACTCTTCGTATCGTCCAAAGATGAATGGGGCAGTTGAAGCTGCTAATAAGAACATTAAAAATATTGTACAGAAGATGACTGTTACTTACAAGGATTGGCATGAGATGTTACCATTTACTCTTCATGGTTATCGTACCACAATACGTACTTCAACAGGAGCAACCCCATTCTCCTTAGTCTATGGTATGGAAGCAGTTCTGCCCATTGAAGTTCAGATTCCCTCCTTAAGAATTATGAAGGATGCAGGCTTGGATGAAGATGAGTGGATTCAGACTCGACTTGACCAGATAAATTTGATTGATGAGAAGAGGTTAGCAGCAGTTTGTCATGGCCAGATGTACCAGAAACGTATGATCAAAGCTTTTAACAAGAAGGTTAAGCCAAAGATATATCAGGCTGGTGATTTGGTAATCAAGCGTATCATATTACCACAGGGTGATCCTAGGGGCAAGTGGACTCCAACATATGAAGGACCATTTGTAGTCAAGACAGTATTCTCAGGAGGTGCCATGATACTCACTACAATGGATGGTGAAGACTTTCCACAGCCTGTAAACGCAGACATAGTTAAAAAATACTACGCATAAAGAGAGACCCACTAGGTTGACAGGCCTAGGCAAAAATAAGGGAATCCCGGCAAACCAAAAGGGTTTGGGAAAAAATTAGGGATATATATGAAAAGATGTACACCCGGCAAGTCGAAAACCTGAAAAGGCGGCTTGGGCAAAAAAGGGTATCCCGGTGGATTGAAAACCTGAAAGGGAAATCCAGGAAAAAGTTAGGGATTAAAGCGTATGACTATGTCTCGTTTAGAATTACCCATGAAGCTGCAACCAGTTGTGGTACTACTTACTCAAGTTCGAACAGATAAAGCTCAATCCAATCATTTCCGTCTCAACAGCAGAAGATGAGATACTTGAAGATAATGGCAATAGTAGAATTGAAACTCAATAGGATTTTTTTTCCCACATAGCAGATTCTCTTTTGTAAAATTTTATGGCAAAATCCTCTTACTAGGATTTATGTCTCCTTGTACAAACTTACCCGCGTATGGGTCACTTTTTGATATAAATAAATCCCATCTTTTGAATCCAGATTTACTTTTACCCTATTTACATAAGCGAAACGTCCATTGGTTGTGTTTGAATGTATGTATGCTTTTGAATATGATTGATGTTTACCAGAAATGCATGTATGCTTAATATGATTGATGTTTACCAGAAATGCATGAAAATGCAGTAATAGTATTTACTAAGGACGAACGAGGGAAGGATTTCAACGAAGCTTCGCCGGTTCATCTTTACAAGACAGTTACAAATCCTCAGTAGGACGAATCCATCCTCATAAAGTCTCATCTCCCCTGGAATTTATATCCATCTCTTTTATCCTCATACGGATATACGGGAATTTACTTTCCAATAAGGGTACGACGAACGAAGACGGGAGGTTATGTATACCTTACTATCCCCAGCAGACAGGTGGTTATATATACCTCGTTATCCCCAGCAGACGGGAGGTTATGTATACCTCGTTATCCCCAGCAGACGGGAGGTTATGTATACCTTACTATCCCCAGCAGACAGGAGGTTATATATACCTTGTTATCCCCAGCAGACGGGAGGTTATATATACCTTGCTATCCCAACATACGGAAGGTTATGTATAATATATTATCAAGCAAGACGGGAACGAATTCCTCATATTCTTCAACAACAAATCGGGATTTATTTTCCCTGGCCAGCAGTTGTTATACGAAGATATTCAGACGCTTCCGGCCGTGTCATATCATACATACATCATCTACATCATACCATACACATACATAGATACATAGTACATTACCTAAGTGCATCATATCATACATGCATACATAATGCATAAACTAATATTATTTTACAGAATGTTATCTTGTTTTCAGGTTAATTATCCAGCAAACAGACTTATGGTTATCAGGATTGCTTTATCCTCCTGAAAGTTATCATCCCTCAGGACTGCTTTATCCTTCTGAAAGCATATCATCCATCAGGACTGCTTCATCTTCCTGAAAACTTCTAGTACATCAGGACTGCTTTATCCTCCTGAAAGCATATTATCCATCAGGACTGCTTTATCCTCCTGAAAACTTATCATCTCTCAAGACTGCTTCATCCTCTTGGGAACATATCACTACTTCAAGACTGCTTCATCCTCTTGAAAAACATATTACTACCTCAGGATTGCTTTATCCTCCTGACAGCTTCTCATACCTCAGGATTGCTTTATCCTCCTGAAATCACATTATTATCTCAGGGCTGCTTTATCCTCCTGACAATTATCATCATTACCTCAGGATTGCTCCATCCTCCTGACAGCTATCATCATTACTTCAGGACTTCTTTATCCTCCTGAAAACTATCATTATACCTTCATACTTTGGATTGGGTCATCATATGGCAAGCCCATTTAGAAAAAATTAGTTTTAAACCTCCATTTTCTTCATAAACCAACCAAAAATTTCCCAACTTTGCAAGGGCACACATCCTTCAATTTTAATGTTATGAGGGTGTTCTTGGACATTTTGGAAAGCTTGAAGAGTCCTCTAACCAACCCCACTGGTTTCATGTTCATATCATTTACCATTCTCAAGTTATGCCCTTTTGAAGTTGTTGACTTTTTATTGACTTTTAAAAGGACCTATAATGTCTTAGCTCATACCTTCCAAATGAAGCATTTTTGGGCTTGGCTTGTGAGACACAAAGTTGTAGAGAATTCAATTTCCTTAAAAATGAGCTTTGGATGGAAACTTGGTGATGAAGCATGTGAAAGTTATGGCTGGTCAAAGTTCAGTTGACTTTTACTGAGGAAACCCTAATTTAGAAACTCCTGATTCTTGATGATCTGAAATCTCCTTGATGAATCATGATCCACCCTTGATAAAATGATGAATTTTACTTCATATACTTGATGTTGGCAAAAAATCATGAAGTTTGACTTTGGTTTGACCACAGTTGACCTCAGTTTGACTTTTTAACTGCTTTGACTGATTTTGACTTATCTGATCATCTGACTGAGCAAACTTTTGAGAAAGGTATTGAAACTTGTCATGGGGATTCTTACACACACATAAGATGTTATGAAGCTCACTTGAAGTCTTGGAAGTTCATTTAGCCTGATTAAAGTCAAAACCCTAGTTTTGGATGCACTGCTTAGGAGGTGCATTGTATGAGGGAATTGTCAACTATTCTGACCAATTGTGAACTTTGTGAACCTTGTGAACCATCATAAGATGTCTTGTGAACCTTGTGGACCTCATGGGAGGTCTTGTGAACCTTGTGAACCATCATAAGATGTCTTGTGAACCTTGTGAACCATCATAAAGTATCTTGTAGACTTCATGAACCTCATGCAAGGTCTTGTAAGTATTGTGAATCTTGTGAACCTCATAAAGTGACTTGTAGACTTCATGAACCTCATGAAGGGTCTTGTGAACCTTGTGAACCTCATAAAGTATCTTGTAGACTTCATGAACCTCATGAAAGGTCTTGTAAGCATTATGAATCTTGTGAACCTTGTGAACCTCATAAAGTGACTTGTAGACTTTATGAACCTCATGAAGGGTCTTGTGAATCTTGTGAACCTTCTTAGCACACAAAGTCTTGTATTGTGAGGGTAAATTTTGGGGTGCAACACTTAGACATCGCTTTCCAAAAGCGCTTTTAAAGGTCGCCCTTAGACAGCGCTTTTCTAAAAAGCGCTGTCTAAGGTCTAATTAAATTAAAACATTACAATAGTCAGTTTCTATTTTCATTCTTTTCCTCTTTCTTCTCCCCTGCAAACGCGAACAATCTGCGAAACCTAGCACACTAAAACTCCATAAATGTTGACTGAGTTCTTCGTTCTTGTTGAAACCTCTATTACTGCGAACGAAAAACCTCCATTGTTGTTACTTCTTTCTTGTTGACTGAGTTCGTGAAGTTACCGAGTTTGTCCATTTCTTCTTGATTGAGTTCGTCCATTTCTTGTTGAATGAGTTCGTGAAGTTACCATCCTCTACTAAGTACTCATAAGGTACATTGTTGTTGTTATGTTGATTTTGTGAAGAATAGTGAAAATAGGCAATGTTGTTGTTATGATTATGTGAAAAATAGTGAAAAATCAGATTATGTATCTATATTTTTGTTTGGATTTATTCAGGTTATGTATAGGTTAGGTAGTGAAAATATGTATAGCTTATGTAGTGAAAATGTGTATAGGTTATGTATAGGTTATGTATCTCTTATAATCTTTGGTTATGTATAGGTTATTTTCGTTTGGATTTTCATTGGTTATGTATAGGTTATTTTCATCTGGATTTACCTTGGTAATGTATAGGTTATTTTCGTCTGGATTTACCTTGGTTATGTATAGGTGTTGCACCCCAAAATTTGCCCTCACAATACAAGACTTTGTGTTCTAAGAAGGTTCACAAGTTTCACAATGTTTACAAGACCTTTCAGGAGGTTCATGAAGTCTACAAGTCACTTTATGAAGGTTCACAAGGTTCACAAGTTTCTCAATGCTTTCAAGGCCTTTCATGAGGTTCATAAAGTCTACAAGTCACTTCATGAAGGTTCACAAGGTTCACAAGATTCGCAATGCTTACAAAACCTTTTATGAGGTTCACAAGGTTCACAATACCTCCCATGAGGTTCACAAGACATTTTATGATGGTTCACAAGGTTCACAAAGTTCACAATTGATCAGAAGAGTTGACAATTCCCTCAGACAATGCACCTCCTAAGCAGTGCATCCAAAACTAGGGTTTTGACTTTAATCAGGCTAAATGGACTTCCAAGACTTCAAGTGAGCTTCATAACATCTTATATGTGTATAAGAACCCCCATGACAAGTTTTCAGAATTTTCTCAAAAGTTTGCTCAGTCAGATGATCAGATAAGCCAAAATCAGTCAATGCAGTTAAAAAGTCAAACTGAGGTCAACTGTGGTCAAACCAAAGTCAAACTTCATGATTTTTTGCCAACATCAATTATATGAAGTAAAAATCATCATTTTATCAAGGGTTGATCATGATTCATCAAGGATATTCCAGATCATCAAGAATCAGGAGTTTCTAAATTAGGGTTTTCTCAGTAAAAGTCAACTGAACTTTGACCAGCCATAACTTTCACATACTTCATCACCAAGTCTCCACTCAAAGCTCATTTTGAAGGAAATTGAATTCTCTACAACTTTGTGTCTCACAAGCCAAGCCCAAAAATGCTTCATTTGGAAGGTATGAGCTAAGACATTATAGGTCCTTTTGAAAGTCAACAAAAAGTCAACAACTTCAAAAGGGCATAACTTGAGATTGGTAAATGATATGGACATGAAACTAGTGGGGTTGGTTAGAGGACTCATCAAGATTTCCAAAATGTACAAGAACACCTTCATAGCATTAAAATTGAAGGATATGTGCCCTTGCAAAGTTGGGAAATTTTGAGTTGGTTTATGATGAAAAAGGAGGTCTAAAACCAATTTCTTCTAAATGGGCTTGCCAAATGATGACCCAATCCATACATTGACTTCATGCACGACCCAAACCATTAAAAATCAGAATTTTTATTATTTTATTTTTATTTATTTTGATTTAATTCATTAAAAATCATTTTAAATAAAAATAAAATATGAAAATGTAATATTTGATGGAGATTGAGCTTCTAGAATGTCTTAAATGTTGATTGGAATTGAAGAGGAATGAAATCATAAGATTTGTCCAAAAATAGTAAGCCATCATACAAGAATATTTGATTTTCAAGGCATGATCAACTTGGATCTTTTCATATCAATTCTTCCACACAACCATTCAATTTTATGACCTAAATTCAATCACCTATAAGTACATAACACATTACAATCACAAAGAGACGAATTCTCTGCCTCCAAAGTAAGTTTCACAAATTGAAAAATCATCCAAAAACTCACATTCGGTTTTTGATTTCCAGGGCTCTAGAAGGTAAAACAAGAACATAGCAAGACTCCTTGGACTTCCCTGATCATGAATCATCACTCATATGCATCAATACCATGACATATTGTCCAACCCGAATCCACCTTGTGCTTGGAAATATATTTTTCGATTCCATTGATTTGTTGCTTTTCATTGAATTTTGTTTGCATAATCTTGTTTGTGATGTTGTGTAGATTGTTTCTGGATCATTAAACCAAAGCTTCACTGCCTAGAATGGATTCGGCCATGATTAGGGTTTGGACCTCCAAATTAGGGTTCTTCAATTCACTAAATATAAATGAATTTGAAGAACATAGAGATGTTGTATGGACTGTGAGGATCATAAAACACTAATTAATTTCATGAATCGATACTGTTTTGTTGGAGTTTGGTTTTCGCAGGTTTGAATCAATGAAGAACATGCAGCAAAATTCGCAGGAAAAAAGGGAGGAAATTTCGCAGGAAATTTGGAGAAGAAGGAGTTGACTGGCGCGAATTTCATATTTGAAATTTGGTTATAAAATATAATGAATTCTTTCTGTTTGTTTCACAAGCTGGCTGCTTGGCCCAGTGGTGGGAGGCTTACGCGTATAGCCTGAGGGCCCGTGTTCGAGACTTGGCTGCACCATTCTTTTTCTTGTTTTTTTTCATATAATTGGCAATTATATTATATTATGCATTGTTGTTGATTTGTAAACAGATTGGCTCACCCAGCCGGATGGTCATGCGTGCGTTTGTGTATTAAGAGGTCCTGGGTTCAATCCTCCCCTAGGCCTTTTTGTTTTCATTATTTTGTGATTTTTACAGGACATTGCATAAAACAAATTTGATACACTTCTTTATCACACCTGCGTGGCTGGTCCAGTGGCAGTTTTGGTTGATGGCAATCTGGATGTCCTGGGTTCAAATCCCACCCAGGTAAGTTCTTTTTACCATTTTTATTTCTGTTTTCATTTATTTAATTAATTTGTTTAATTGCTTTCTTACTTTTAATTTTAAAAAAAAAATATAATTATGCTAATATATATATATTCAAATAATTCTAAGACGACACTTTATTTTCTAAAATTCTAAATTTTTATTTTTTCTCAATTTAAAATTTTTTTATTATGTAATTAAATTATAATATATGTATATTAATAATTTTGTATATTAAATTAAAAAACCCTAAAAAATATTTTCTAAACAAACCCTAATTTTGTAAAAACCTAATTTATTTTCTAAATAATAAAAAACCTAATTTTATTTTATGATTTAAATTTATAGCTTTTGTAAATATAATATTTAGTATAATTAAATTTTGTAAATAATTAAGTTTTGTAAATATAATTATTATGCATATTTATATAATTAATTTTTGTAAACATAATCTTTAAATATAATTATAACTTACTTTCTTCATATAATATGTAAATATTTTTTTATAATTTGTTTATAATCTAAATGTTATATATAAATAATTTTTTATAGAAATAATTAAACCTATGATAATTTTGTTTTGTAATTATAATATGTTTAAAAATAATTTAATAATTGTTAATATTTCCTCTTATTTATAAATAATTGTCTATATCAAAAATCTAATATTTTGTTCATTATTCTAATTATGTTCTTATATTCTTACTAATGCCCTTTATTTTAATTATTTTTATTATTATTAACCATATTATTACTAATCCATTTATTTTATTATTATACTTATTATTATTATTTCACTAACCCTATTTATTTAATTATTTTTATTATTACTAACCTCTATTATATTTATTGCCTATTTATTTATTTTCGCTTATTATTTATAATTATTTATTTGCTATTTATTTTAATTGCTCATTATAATTATTATGTAATTGCTCCTTGGTGTAAATTTTGTAAATATTTAATTTATATGCTATGGTTAGTAATTTAGGGAGTGAAAACTATTTGTATTTAAAATTGGATTTAGGTCATTTAAATTATAAGATAAATATAAATTTAAACACTCACACACGTAAGTCGATCTTTGATCGCCATCTCACTTTCTAGGGTTGCCTCTCAATGTTGCCTAATCATAAGGTCAAGTGGGGTGTATAAAGCAAAGTCCCTTAAAATAAAAGTCATCTAGTCCCTTAAATAATCAAAGATCAAGTCCCTTAATGGTTGCCTTTAAAGATCAAGTCCCTTTTCGAATAATGATGACAGTCCCTCCTGAATGCTTAATACACCCCATAGTTGCCTTCATAAACAGATGTCCCTCATGTGTCCCTTACATCCAAGGTAATGACTACCTATTCCTTAATAATAGGGATAGTCTTATCATTTAAAGGATAAAGAACAGAAAGACTTAAACTTTAGGGTAGGTATCTCATAGTTGCTTGCTCACTTCATTCAAAATTTTCAAACACTTAACAAATTTCAAACAAATTTTCAAACACAAGTTTTTACGCATCCGTACATGGATCATTATTAACTCTTATGAAAATTTTCTATTCACACACTTCACATTTTCAAAAAAACAATTCAAAGTGAGCTAAGTAACTAAGAGCCCATGGATAACCATGGATGTAAAGGGTGCTAACACCTTCCCTTTACATAACCTACCCCCCGGACCCAAAAATCTTTTAAAAGGTCTTTCCTGTTCTTTTATGCCTTTCCTTTGGATAAAATAAAAGTCGGTGGCGACTCTTGCTATCCGCAACATAACTAAAGTCAGTTCTCCCACCGTGTTACAATAGGTTATTGGCATTTGGATTTACATTGGTTATGTATAGGTTATTGTCATTTGGATTTACATTGGTTATGTATAGGTTATTGTCGTTTGGATTTACATTGGTTAATCATAGGTTATTGAAGTTGATATTGATTGCTTACCTTAATAAGTAGGAAGACCATGGATAAAAAATGGATGTTTGTCGATCGATTGTCCAAAGATACGAGAATGGGGTTGTGGAATTCGTTAAGTTTGTTATTCAACACGTTAAAACCCTAGTCGAATGAAATTTCCTTGCTTGGGTTGTTGTTATATTGGTAAGGTTGACGCAGATGGATTGAAATCGCATTTACTGAGGAATGGAATTGATCAAAGTTATCAGTGCTGGAAATTTCATGGTGAGAAAATTAACGAGAATGTTGAACCGAGTGGAAAAAGTAATGCGACCTATGCTTCAGACGACAAAAACACGAAAACATACGATTGTGATCGAGTTGAAGAGATTGTAGAAGCACTTGAAGAAGATCTTCATGATTGCCCTGAAATGTTTGAGAGGTTGGTAAGCGATTCAGAGAAACCATTGTATAAAGGTTGCACTAAATTCTCAAGACTGTCTGCGGTATTAAAGTTGTACAACTTAAAGGCAGGCAATGGATGGTCGGATAAAAGTTTCACAGAGTTGTTGGCCCTTATGAGAGAAATGCTATCAGAGGATAACGTTCTTCCTAATCCAACCTATGAGGCAAAAACAATGTTGTGCTCTATTGGCATGAGCTATGATAAGACACATGTTTGTCCAAACAATTTTGTTTTGTTTCGTAACAAATATGCATCGTTAACTGAGTGCCCTAAATGCGGTTTGTCTCGATATAAGAAAAGATTGTCTCCAATAAAAGTCTTATGGTATTTTCCTATAATTATGAGATTTAGGCGCATGTTTTGTAGTGAAACCGATGCAAGACACCTGACTTGGCATGTAGATGAAAGAATTATTGATGGAAAGTATCGACATCCGGCTAGTTCACCACAGTGGTTGAAAATTGATAATGATTATCCTGACTTTGACGAAGAAGCAAGAAACCTTCGGTTGGCATTATCTATTGATGGAATGAACCCGCATGGTCTTCAAAGTATCTCACATACCACATGGCCTATGATTCTTATGATTTATAACCTACCTCCATGGCTATGTATGAAGCGTAAGTACATGGTGTTATCTATGTTAATCTCTGGGCCTAAGCAACTAGGGAATGACATAGACGTATACTTGACACCTTTGATCGGAGATTTAAAGATTTTGTGGGAGAATAGTGTGGAGGTTTATGATGGATATAGGAAAGTTTCAATTTAAGGGCGATGTTGTTTGGCACAATTAATGATTTTCCAGCATACGGGAATCTATCTGGGAATAACATTAAAGATCAATGGGCGTGTCCTGTTTGTGAAGATGGAACGAATACGATTCGATTGGAACTTTGTCCGAAGAATGTATTTCTCAATAATCGTACATTCTTACATTCTAAACATCACTATCGTGGGTGGAGAAAAGCATTCAATGGAGACACCAAACAGCGTAAAGATCCACCTGCATTGTCAGGTGACCAAGTTTTTGAAAAGGTGAAAGATGTGCATACTGAGTTTGGCAAGCCTTTTTCACATAAGTTTATCAAAGGTGGGTGGAAGAAGAGGTCGATATTTTTTGAATTGCCATATTGGAAGTCTTTGTACGTGAGACATTTTCTCGATGTTATGCATATTGAAAAAAAAATGTATTTGAAACTGTTATCGGTACGTTACTCAATATAAAAGGAAAGTCTAATGATGGTCTTAAAGCAAGGGATGACATGTTAAAAATGGGAATGAGAACTGAATTAGCACCCGTAAAGAAAGGAAGACGGACATATCTACCACCTGCTGCTTTTACTCTATCTAGAAAGAAGAAAAAAAATTTGTGTAAGTTTCTGAGTGAAATTAAGGTTCCAGAAGGATACTCTTCAGATATTAGAAGACTTGTGTCTATGAAAGACCTCAAGTTGAAGAGTTTGAAGACACATGATTGCCATGTTATAATGGAACATTTTCTACCAGTAGGTATACGTTCTATTTTTCCAGAAAAAGTAAGAAGTGCCATAACCAAATTGTGTTTTTTCTTTAGGTCAACTTGTAGTAAGGTGATCGATCCCGAGATCTTACCAACACTACAAAAAGAGATTTTAATTACCTTGTGTGAGCTTGAAATGTATTTTCCTCCCTCTTTTTTTAACATAATGGTTCATCTAGTTGTCCATCTTGTGAAAGAGACACAATTGTGTGCACCAGCTTATATGAGATGGATGTACCCTGTTGAATGGTATATGAAAATATTAAAAGGGTATGTGAAACCCGAAGTCGACTAGAGGGTTGTATTGTTGAACAATACATTGTTGAAGAAGCTGTTGAGTTTTGTACTGAATATTTGTCCAACGTTCAATCGATTGGACGCCCCAAAGCTCAGATTTTCGAAAAAAAGGAAGGTAAAAAATTAATTGGAAATAAAATTGTGACAGTATCAAGGGATGAACGGGATCAAGTGCATTTGTATGTTCTGCACAATGATAATGAGGTTGAGCCATATGTTGAAATGCACAAGGATGTACTCCGAAGGTTTAATCCGAAGATAAATTAAAATTGGATAGTGTGAGACCACAATCAAAGTTTCATACAATGGTTAAAGGATCATATTTATTTGAAGCGCTCTTCAGATCATGCTTCGGTAACAGAAAGGTTGAGATGTTTGGCATATGGTCCAAGTTTGCATGTATTTTCTCATAGTGCATACATGATAACACTAAATTTCACCGTGTTTCTGACTCTGATTTCGCATGCATTCTTAGTTTTTATTGTTATTTTGTTATGTTATTACTTTGTTTGTCTTTATTTTCAGGTTTTCTATGTAATCGGGGCCTAAATCGAGAAAAGGAGCGAAAAAGGAGTGGAAACGGACGAAAACCAAGAAATTCAGCTTTTTACACTTACGGCATCCACCATGGCTGGCGCCATGGGGTCTGCCATGACGTGGACACGTCTCAAGACCACTCCACAACTGCCAAGGACCCACGATCCCCACTTTCTCCACCAATTTACACCCATGGCGGGCACCATAGGCTTGTGGCGGGCGCCACAAGGCAAAAAGGCTTCCCTCCACTTTTTAGTGGAGGGGGGCATCCTGGTCTTTTCCCATTTAATATTTTCCTATAAATAGGACTTTAGAATTTCGGTTTTCTTCATCCAAACATATAATCTCTTAGGCATATATCAGTTTTAAATTAGTAATTACTTCACATCGGGGTGTTACTACAATCGAGTGATCGAGTCTGTATACGTCTATGTGATCGAGTTTTGGAGCACTCTGGGAGGAAGTTAATCCTGCCGCCATTTTAATTCCAGTTCATATTTTATCTTTCCGCATTGCTTTACTTTATTTATTATCCGCACTCGCACTTTATTTTATTTATTTCTTGCACTCGCTTTACTTTTATTTATTTCTTGCACTCGCTTTACTTTCGTTTATTTCTCGCACTCGCACTACTTTTATTTACTTTCCGCACTCGCACTACTTTTATTTACTTTCCGCACTCACACTAATTACTTTTATGAAAAATAATAAAAAGAACTTTTACTTTACTATGTCTAACTAAATCCATAAAGGTTAGAATGTGAGGATCGTAATCAAACCGGTAATCCGTATAATTGTTCGTAGAAACGCTTAAGGGCTATTTTAACTTTCAATTTAAGTTTAATTGTTTTTAACTATTTCAAAAACAGCCAAAAGCGCTTTGTCTAGTTCATTAGGAGTTTTTAGATTAAAAAGAAAAGGGATTTTAAAACGATTTTCGGACGCATTAAGAAGTTTAGAGTCTGGTTCGTGAGAACCTCTTTTTGCTAAGAAATCCAGGTTAAAGTACTTTTCAACTTAGTTAAGATATTATATTTCTTAAAAATAGGTTTACTACTCTAACGCAGTACACACCTTTTTATCCGTGACAATAGGAGGGGTTGATTAGAGAGTACAACTCGGTTCTGAATACGCGAAAGCGACAATTCCTGTTAAATTAGTTCTTTTCAAAGTAGAAAACATTGCCCATAAGTAGTTCTATTAACAAGTACCGGAATATCTATTGATTACGTGAATTACATTCGAGCCTGTCTTTATTAATTGTTTAAAATTATTATTTTATTTACCATTGCGCACTCCTTAAAACCATTACATTCAGTTGCCTTAGATACACACCATAACAACAGGTACGATAGATTGACATTTGGTCTCTGTGGATTCGACAATCTTTTATATTACTCTGACGTGTTCGTACACTTGCGAAAAACACGCATCAAGTTTTTGGCGCCGTTGCCGGGGACCAATTTCGTCAAATTTCATACCCTGTAGTTATACCGTTTAGACTAAGGTTGTTACCTGCAGGTTAATGCGAAAGACTCGCAGTGCCGGAAGCTTAGTAGACCATCTAGTTGAACCTGAATGTTACGCTCGTGCACGTTTATTTTTCCATAGGAATAGGAGAGTTATGGCCGAAGATCAAAACCGAAGACCTCTTAAGGACTTCGCCCAACCATCAAACGAGGAACCTAGTTCCAGTATAGTAAACCCCGCTATCCCAGCCAATTATTTTGAACATAAACCATCCCTGCTGCAATTAGTGCAACAGAGACAATTCGCATGTCTTGCTACTGAGAACCCAAACCAACATTTAAAAAACTTTCTCCAGTTAGCAGACACCTTTAAAACCAATGGAGCTCCACCTGAGGCGATACGCTTAAGATTATTTCCTTTTTCCCTCAGAGATAAAGCTCTATCATGGTTAGATTCCCTTCCACCCAATTCCATAACAACTTGGGAAGACCTTAGAAAAGTTTTCATTGCTAGATATTTTCCCCCAAGTAAGACCGCTCTTCTTCGAAACCTAATAACCAGATTTACCCAACACCAAGGAGAATCGTTGTTCGAAGCCTGGGAGAGATATAAAGAGCTATTAAGAGCATGCCCACATCATGGCTTAGAGAATTGGATAATCATTCAAACCTTCTATAATGGACTTCATTATAACACTAAGATGACCATCGACGCTGCCGCTGGTGGCGCACTGATGAACAAACCTTATCCTGAAGCTAGTGCCCTTATCGAAGATATGGCCCAAAACCATCAATCGTGGGGAGTAGAACGAGCGACAGTGGAAAAGAAGGAAGCCCAAGGAGGAATACATGAGCTAAGCTCTATGGACATGATGCAAGCTAAAATGGACGCATTGGCCCTTAGAGTCGAACATATGTGTACAACCCCGAATACTGTAGCTGCAGCTTCGCCGAATTGTGAGATATGTGGGACGCAAGGACACTAATCCGCCGAATGCAATTTGTTAAATGAGACCAACCCTGAGCAAGTGAACTACACCCAAGGGAACCCATTTTCAAACACATACAACCCTGGATGGAGGAATCACCCAAACTTCTCCTACAAAATTAATAACCCTATCCAAAATACCGCACCTCCGAGACAACAAGGTTACCAAGCCCCGAGAACAAATCAACCTATGCAACCTGTACCACCAAATCTGAGCCTTGAGAAAATTGTAGAAAATTTTATCACCGCTCAAACACAATAAAACAAAGAGTTCATGAACCAAAACATCCATGTTAACGAACTAATTACCCAGTTAGGAACCAAGGTTGACCAAATTATTACTCATAACAAGATGCTTGAAACCCAGATCTCTCAGGTACCTTTAAACAAAGCCCCCCAGACTACACCTGGAGGACAGTTCCCTGGACAACCTCAACAAAACCCGAAAGGGAAAGCAAATGCCATTACTCTACGAAGTGGAACCACTTATAAGGAACCTTTAAACCCTAGATTAAGTGATCCCAAAACTTCTGAGAAAAATGAGGAGAAGGAACCAGAGGAATCTGAAAACCCGGAAAGTAAAGAGAAAGGAGAAGAACCTAAAAACAAAACCTATGTACCACCACCGCCGTACAAACCACCAATACCATACCCTCAAAGACTAAAGAAAACCCAAATCGATAATCAGTATCAAAAATTCGTTAAGGTTATAGAAAAAATTCCCATAGAAATCCCCTTTACAGAAGCCATCACCCAAATACCTTCTTACGCTAAGTTTCTCAAAGACATACTTGCAAATAAACGTAGACTTGAAGATCCGAAACCCGTGGAATGTAATTCTATTTCCGAAAATAGGTTAGCAAAGAAAGATAAAGATCCCGGAAATTTTTCCATTCCTTGTATTTTGGGGAATCATGTCATCGAAAAAGCTTTTCTAGACTTAGGAGCTAGTGTGACCTTAATGCCTTTAGCAGTTTGTGAGAGATTAAACTTAGGAGAATTTCAACCTACTAAGATGTCACATCAATTAGCCGATAGATCCGTTAAATACCCTATAGGCATACTTGAAGACGTCCCTGTTAGGATAGGTCAGCTGTATATACCTACTGATTTTGTTGTCATGGACATTAAAGAAGATGACGACATACCAATCCTCCTAGGTAGACCGTTCTTATCAACTGCCGGAGCCGTAATAGATGCTAAAAAAGGGAAACTAACCTTCGAGGTAGGTGACAGTTATAAAAACCCTACATTGATGATAACCTTCACGAATGTTTATCTCTTACCCCAGATCCTATGCCTTTCCCTATGAAACCAACCGTAAAACTTAAGGAACTTCCTAAGAACTTGAGATATGAATTTCTTGAAGAAGAAATGAACCGTCCAGTTATAGTCAGTGCTACCTTGGACCAAGAGGAAACAAACCAATTGTTAGATGTTTTACAAAGGTACCCCTCAGCCTTAGGATATAAGATCTCAGATCTAAAAGGAATAAGCCCATTCGTATGCATGCATCGGATTTTGCTTGAAGAAGATTCAAAACCCTCCAGACAGCACCAACGAAGAATAAATCCTATGATGAGTGAAGTAGTTAAGACTGAAGTTCTTAAGTTACTAGAGGCAGGTATAATATATCAGATCTCGGATAGTAAATGGGTGAGTCCTGTGCATGTAGTACCTAAAAAGGGAGGCATCACAGTCATGCAAAACGAGAAGGGTGAACCTGTAGCAAAAAGAACCGATGGAGGTTGGCGTATGTGCATAGACTATAGAAAATTAAATAAAGCAACTAGGAAGGACCATTTCCCATTACCATTCATAGACCAAATGTTGGAGCGCTTAGCCAGACACTCTTACTTTTTTTACCTAGATGGATATTCAGGATTCTTCCAAATACCTATTCACCCCGAAGATCAAGAAAAAACTACCTTTACATGCCCTGTTGGAACTTTTGCCTATAGAAGAATGCCTTTTAGACTCTGTAATGCCCCTGCCACTTTTCAACGCTGCATGATGTCTATCTTTGTAGACTATTTAGATGGAATCATGGAAGTATTTATGGACGATTTCTCAGTTTGTGGATCTGATTTCAAAAATTGTCTTATCAACCTTGAGAAAATCCTGGAAAGATGTGTAGAGGTAAACCTTGTGCTAAATTGGGAAAAATGTCATTTCATGGTCACCGAAGGGATTGTTTTAGGACATATAGTTTCCGAAAAAGGTATAGAGGTAGACAAAGCTAAAATAGAAGTCATAGAGAATCTAAAACCGCCAAAGACTATCAGGGAGATAAGAAGTTTTCTTGGACATGCCGGATTTTACCGACGTTTTATCAAGGACTTCTCCAAAATAACAAAGCCCTTAACTGGTCTTTTAATGAAAGATGCTGAATTCATCTTCGATGAAAAATGTACTGAAGCATTTAATCTACTGAA
Organism: Lathyrus aphaca; assembly: GCA_963966055.1. Taxonomy (NCBI): domain Eukaryota; kingdom Viridiplantae; phylum Streptophyta; class Magnoliopsida; order Fabales; family Fabaceae; genus Lathyrus; species Lathyrus aphaca. The sequence goes on along the minus strand of OZ014525.1, from coordinate 262,326,885 downwards.
ACAAGCTCTGATTTCAGCACCTATAATGAAACCCCCTGATTGGTCAGAACCGTTTGAGATAATGTGTGACGCTAGTGACTATGTTGTAGGAGCCGTTCTAGGTCAGAGAAAAGATAAAAAGTTACATGTAATTTATTATGCCAGTAGAACCCTAGACGCTGCATAGCTTAACTATGCAACAACCAAAAAAGAGCTCTTAGCTGTAGTTTTCGCCATAGACAAATTTAGATCTTATCTAGTAGGAGCCAAAATTATAGTTTACACAGACCATGCTGCCATTCGTTACTTACTAAGTAAAAAGGATGTCAAACCTAGGTTACTTCGATGGATTCTGTTTTACTGTAAGAGTTTGATTTAGATATCCATGATAAGAAAGACACTGATAATGTAGTAGCTGATCACCTTTCTAGGCTAAAATACCTGAAACCTGACTCAGTACCCATAAATGACGATTTTGCCTATGATAGACTGATAGCCCAACCAGAAACTATTGAAGATGATAACCCAGACCCACATGAGCATTATCATAAATCCTTAGCTATAAGTAATGTACCTTGGTATGCAGACTTTGTTAATTACCTAGCCGCTGACATCATACCCCCCGATCTAAATTACCACCGGAAGAAGAAGTTCTATAGTGATGTGAGAAACTTCTATTGGGATGAACCATTTCTTTTCAAGAGAGGTAAAGATGGCATTTTCCGCCGTTGTGTTCCAGAAGAAGAAGTACATAATATAATTGAGCATTGTCACTCTGCACCCTATGGTGAACATACGAGCACATCTAAGACCTACGCCACGATTCTTCAAGCTGGCCTATTCTGGCCTACTATGTGGCGTGATGTCCATGTTTTCATTGTCAAGTGTGACATATGCCAACGCACAGGAAATATTTCAAGACGTAATGAAATGCCTCTAAGAAATATCCAAGAAGTAGAACTCTTCGATGTATGGGGTATAGACTTTATGGGACCGTTCCCACCATCTTTAGGAAATCAATACATCTTAGTAGCTGTTGACTACGTGTCTAAATGGATTGAAGCTATCGCCGCACCCACGAACGACACCTGAGTAGTCATCAAATTGTTTAAAAACTATATATTTCCCAGGTTTGGAACCCCCCGTTTAGTCATAAGTGATGGAGGATCACACTTCATATCGAGAATATTTGATAAACTTTTAAGCAAGTATGGATTTAAGCATAGAGTAGCAACACCATACCACCCACAGACCAATGGACAAGTGGAAGTATCTAATAGGGAGATCAAACATATTCTTGAGAAGACTGTCTCTATATCTAGGAAAGATTGGTCGTAGAAACTTAAAGAAGCATTATGGGCCTATAGAACCGCTTTCAAAACCCCTATAGGAACAACCCCTTATCAACTGGTCTATAGAAAATCATGTCACTTACCTTTTGAGTTGGAGCATAAGGCCTATTAGGCCATCAAAACTTTGAATTTGGATTACCTAACTGCTGGTGAAAAACGTATCCTTGATATCCACAAATTAGAAGAGCTTAGACAATCCGCCTACGAAAAGGCCATCATATACAAAGAAAGAAAAAAAGCTTGGCATGACAAAAGAATCATAAGGAAACACTTCAAAATAGGCGATCCTGTTCTCCTGTTCGATTCTAGGTTACGACTTTTTCCAGAGAAGCTTCATTCGAGATGGACTGGCCCTTTCGAAGTATCTAAGATTCTAAGATCTGGTGCTATCAAAATCAAGAACCAAACATGTAAACCGTTCATCGTCAGTGGACAGAGGTTGAAGCCATACGAAGGAGGTGACATCCCAACAACATACACCTGCCATACTCTGAGTGATCCACCATATCCTTCAAATGATGTATAAAATCTGGTCGTCGAGCTAATGACGTTAAACAAGCGCTGCATGGGAGGCAACCCATGGTTTTCTTATTTACCTACTTTTTATTTATTTTTTTATTTTTATTTGTTTACTTTACTATTATGTCAGGACTAACGATTGAATATTTTATGTGATTTCAGGAATTGTTTGCTAACCTTGTGCAGAATGCAGAACCCCGATGACATGCATGTGGCCTTTAGAGACGATGCACAGAGAGAGCGTTACTATGTCCACATGAGACGCCCTATGGCTCCTACCAGGTACCATGACCAAGATTGCATGGATGCCTTGGGGATAGAGCCAAGCTTCAGATTCTTATGCCACCAACTCCAGTGGGACCAGTTTGACGATATGAAAACCACTTACAGGAACTTGACTCTAGAGTTCCTCAGCTCGTTTCATTATGATCCTTGGGCTGGCCCTGATGGACATGCTGTTTTCAGGTTGTTCGGGATTGACTACTCCTTCTCTCACAAAGAGTTTGGTGATTTACTAGGTTTTCAGACTACTCCTGATGCTATTCCAGAGACACCGATGGGGTATTTTATGAGCAGAGAAGTGGAAAAGTTTTGGTCTAACATCTCAGGTGGAGGCAGCCAAGATCCTTCCACTCAGTTTTCTAAGGGTAATCCACAACCCTGCATTAAGGTACTTCCAGATGATTCTAGCGCACTCTTTCCTCGGTTTGCTAGATACAAAGACTCTGCTGAGTGAAGAGGAGATTTTCTTACTGTTTTGTGCGACTCAGTCACGCCCAGTTGCTTGTGGCAACTTTCTGTTGAAGGGCCTTTCCAGTGTCGCCAGATCATCTGTAAGCATTATAAATGTCGGTGGGATTGTTACACAGATAGCTATTGCATTAGGTTTGTCTCGCAAATTATTGCACCTCAAGACCTTCTGCTGCTACACCACCCTGGATGTTGACTTTTGTCTTGACAGAGGACTGATGAGGAGGGCCTCTTTCGAGCCCAACACCTTTATATTACTGATCGACGGAAAAGTGATACATTACTTTACACAACCAGACCCGCTGATGACCAGTGTCCACGACCCTTCTAATTGGAGTTATGCTTTAGAGGGTTATAGAGAGACTGTCGAAGATCCAAAATCACCTCCCGCCACTGAGTACACTCCTACACCTCCTTTTCCCCGAATCACTGTTATATCTAACAATATGTCTTTGCAGCCGCCTGATCTACAGACCCAGATTTATGAGCTCCGCAAGGAGACTGCCCTGCTCAAGCAGGAAGTAGCGGACTTGGCATTACAGATCGAGATATCTGATCTCATTCATGCCTCAGAGGCCGATGCTCTATATCAGGAGATTGAAGAGCTTCGGAGGGAGATAGCTGAGATTCGTGGATCGAACCAAGAAGAGAGGCCTACCCCATGATTCGTTTTACACTGACGTTATTACCCTGGTATTTAATTTCTTTTTCATGCTTTATTTTAATTCTCGCATCTCTAGACATATTTTATATTATCGCATCTACTACATTATTTTGCATGTACTTTGATTTTATCTTATATATTATTTCATGCACTAATCCCATTTTTCTCTTTTCTTTTTTTTTTATTTTATGTCGAATAAAGAAAAAAATATATAAAGACAAAAATATTTTCATTTTTGTCTTCATAAAAAAATATGCAAGCTTCATGCCTTAGAAGAGAGAAGAAAACGCTATCTGGACCCCCCGAAGACCGAAGGTGCAAAAGGGCCCAAAAGAAGAATTGAAAAATCCAAGGCCCAAAGGCAAATAGCCTGGTGGCGGACGCCATGACGTCTTCCCCTATTTCGGGGCTGAAACTTCATCCCCACCATTTTCACACCTTCAAACCTCAAAAACCCATTTTTCCAACTTCCAAAAACCCCATTGAACCCCATTAAAGCTCCCACATTTCCAAAACATTCACCATCTATAAAACCCATCCAAAATCCATTTTCATTTTCATCCACCACAAACCATAAAAATCCAACCTTTACCATTTCTCTCATAAACCATTTTTCACCACTTTTCACTTCTCAAGGAGCAACAACAATGGAGTTCAATGGATATCTTCTTCGCGATGGAAGACCGGGTGATAGGCAAAGGAAAATTATTCAAAGGCTTCAGATTCGAGAAATTCTCTCGACTAGGTACGTCGATGATAACTGTCTTTATGCTTTGGGTCTGTATCATAGTGTTTTTCATTTATTAGATTTCCTAGGTTTGCATAATATTTTTGTTAATCAGGAACCTACCTATGAGAGGCTGACAATTGAGTTTTTAAGTTATTTGATATACACTTTCAGTCCTAACACTGCTAGCACAGTCGGTACTGTTAATTTTAGACTGTTTGGAATTGAATACGAATTCAGTACCGGTGAACTAACAGGCTTGTTAGGAATCCCTCATAGGGAAGGTGCGATATGTGAGGCACCTTTGGATGCGGAATGGTCGGCCGAGGTATTTTCCTTCTGGAAGAGGCTGTCAAGTACTTCAATAAATTCTTTTGAAGGAATACTTGCGTCAACCATCCATAACCCGGCCATAAGAGTTTTCAGATATCTTTTGGCATGTACTATTTTTGGCCGGGAGAGTCCAAATAAGGTAAACGCTAAAGATCTCCTATTTCTACAAGGATGCCTCACCAATACCCATATCAATCCGATCCCGTTTATGCTTGCACACATGGCTTTAACTACTAATAAAACAGGACCGATTGTTTTTGGAGGACTTGTTACGTCTATTGCTCGGGCTCTTGACCTGAACAATGAGATAGCTACACTTGAAACACTACCTCCTCGCACAATTAATTTAAAATTTCTAAAAGACATGAAATTATGCCGAACGAGGAGAGCAGGTGGTTATGAGTTGATGGTTCATGGGGTAGCTATCCCATCTGTTGCTTTACCTTGCAGTAGACGTACCGATGTACGTAATGAAAGGAACTGGACCTATGATCTGAATGCTCCACCTGTTTTGGGACCACTTCCTCCTAATATTCCTGATGGGAAGGCACATGACACTGATGAAGAATATGATCGGAGAGAACATTCTCCCGTACCTCACATGTCCCCCCATCGTCCTTCACAGTCACACACCGCACCATCTTCCTCTAACTCTGTTGCAGGTGCTGCTCCTGGATTCTGTCACTGAGGAGATGTGGCGTGATATGACGGCTAGAGAGGAAAGGTGAGACAGCCTACTCTCTACTATTTCACAACAACTGACGGACAACATGAGCTTCATGCAACAATCACGATCGGTTTCAGATCGTGCCTACAGTAACGTTTGTCGTGCCTTGACCGACATCACATCAGAGCAGGCCCGTCAGCAAGAAGTCAACCGCCGGCACTTCCAGCTTATGGAGGCCACTCAGGGTTCCATCCTAGGTAACCTTCGAGAGGTCCGGGGTGCCCAGACTGCCTTATCAGCACGACTTGACCGGAGGGACCAGCAGCGCAGTAGATCCCGTTGTTCCAGACCATCACAGCAGGACGGCGAGGGCACCAGTGCTCCTCCGTAGTAGTTTTTCAGGTTACTCTCCTTATCTTATTTCGAAACATTGGGGACAATGTTCGATTTAAGTGTGGGAGGGGATTATATTGCTTTCTGTCATTTCCCTTTCTAGTTATTTATTTGCTTTCTGTTATTTTCCTTTTCAGTAAGTTATTTAGTTTAACTTTTCTTAGATAATGCATGAGTCTAACGAGTCACCAGTATAGTGTATCTTTAGTACATCCTCATTTTCCCATTTCCTTAGCCTTACCAAAAAAAATTTAAAAGAAAACAATGTTGTTTCACTTGTTTTTTGGGCTTTGAGACAAGATTGGATTAGGATGTGGTGACTTAGGTCAACTTTTTGAAACATCAGTACCATTTTAGCACCATAGACCTCTTGAATATAGGAATCACTCCTAAACCCTGCACACCATGGCCTTTATTATCATTCAAAAATTGTCCTAAGTAGTTTATTCTAGCAGTCAGCTCCGACCTAAGCATGCTCTACGTAGGGGGGCGATGAACATAAGTGAATGATCCAGTGCTAATAAAAAAGAAAAGGGAAAACTCTGGGATAGGTGACTCTCACAAAGTCATTTAAACCGAAAAAAAGAGAAAAAAAAATTTCCACAAAAAGAAAAAAAATTGCAGTCACCTATTGTTAGTTGGTTCAGAGGTATCTGACACTGAACTTGGTAGGGCGGATTACGATCCGATCCCCCGCAGCTACATTTAGGTCAAATAAAACGGGTTTACACATGGTTATGTGCCAGAAACCTTATATTATGGATCAGAATCACTAACCGGTCACTCTACTATGAAGCATGTACGGATAACGGGCTTAATGTGATTGTGCCTGAATGAAAAGGACCCAAAAAAGAGATGAGAAGATAGGCCTAGGTATTGTGGGATGACATGGGGTGGTTAATATAGGATTGAAGTCTGTGTCTGTGTTATTATGGTACCCTTGGTTCACTTAGTTAGTACTTGTCGCTCCATCCTGACTTGAACTTAGAAGCCCTTTAGCCCAAATCACGTGTTGACACCAGTTTTATTCATTTTTGAGCTTTTAATGTTTGCTTGAGGACAAGCAAAGGTCTAAGTGTGGGAGGATTTGATAACACTAAATTTCACCGTATTTCTGACTCTGATTTCGCATGCATTCTTAGTTTTTATTGTTATTTTGTTATGTTATTACTTTGTTTTTCTTTATTTTCAGGTTTTCTATGTAATCAGGGCCTAAATCGAGAAAAGGAGCGAAAAAGGAGTGGAAACAGACGAAAACCAAGAAATTCAGCTTTTTACACTTACGACATCCACCATGACTAGCACCATGGGGTCTGCCATGACGTGGCCACGTCTCAAGACCACTCCACAACTGCCAAGGACCCACGATCCCCACTTTCTCCACCGTTTTACACCCATGGCGGGAACCATAGGCTTGTGGCGGGCGCCACAAGGCAAAAAGGCTTCCCTCCACTTTTTAGTGGAGGGGGGCATCCTGGTCTTTTCCCATTTAATATTTGCCTATAAATAGGACTTTAGAATTTCGTTTTTCTTCATCCAAACTTAGAATCTATTAAGCATATATCAGTTTTAAATTAGTAATCACTTCACATCGGGGTGTTACTACAATCGAGTGATCGAGTCTGTATACGTCTATGTGATCGAGTTTTGGAGCACTCTGGGAGGAAGTTAATCCTGCCGCCATTTTAAATCTAATTCATATTTTATCTTTCCGCATTGCTTTACTTTATTTATTATTCGCACTCGCACTTTATTTTATTTATTTCCTGCACTCGCTTTACTTTTATTTATTTCTCGCACTCGCTTTACTTTTGTTTATTTCTCGCACTCGCACTACTTTTATTTACTTTCCGCACTCACACTACTTTTATTTACTTTCTACACTCGCACTAATTACTTTTATGAAAAATAATAAAAATAACTTTTACTTTACTATGTCTAACTAAATCCATAAAGGTTAGAATGTGAGGATCGTAATCGAACCGGTAATCCGTACACTTGTTCGTAGAAACGCTTAAGGGCTATTTTAACTTTCAATTTAAGTTTAATTGTTTTAACTATTTCAAAAACAGCCAAAAGCGCTTTATCTAGTTCATTAGGAGTTTTTAGATTAAAAAGAAAAGGGATTTTAAAACGATTTTCGGACGCGTTAAGAAGTTTAGAGTCTGGTTCGTGAGAACCTCTTTTTGCTAAGAAATCCAGGTTAAAGTACTTTTCAACTTAGTTAAGATATTATATTTCTTAAAAATAGGTTTACTACTCTAACGCAGTACGCACCTTTTTATCTGTGACAATAGGAGGGGTTGATTAGAGAGTACAACTCGGTTCTGAATACGCGAAAGCGACAGTTCCTGTTAAATTAGTTCTTTTCAAAGTAGAAAACATTGCCCATAAGTAGTTCTATTAACAAGTACCAGAATATCTATTGATTACGTGAATTACATTCGAGCCTGTCTTTATTAATTGTTTAAAATTATTATTTTATTTACCATTGCGCATTAGATACACACCATAACAACAGGTACGATAGATTGACACTTGGTCTATGTGGATTCGACAATCTTTTATATTACTCTGACGTGTTCGTACACTTGCAAAAAACACGCATCAATACGCAATTAATGGATACACATTTTATACCAAAGAACAAGATGATAAGAGTACTATGCAAAATAGTGGTGTCACCGTGCTAGCTGAAGCAATGCATATATCAAGTATGAAGGACTTAAACCCCAAATATGCAAATTTTTCATATTTTGGAGTTATTGAGCACATTTGGGTGTTTGATTACGAGAAGTTTCAGATTCACATCTTTGGTTGCAAGTGGGTAAATAGTAGTGGCATACAAATGGATAGGTCTGGATTTTTGCAAGTTGATCTTACTAGGGTGGGGTACAAAGATGATCCTTTTATTCTAGCATCTCAAGATAAACAAGTGTTCTATGTGAATGACCCAACGAGTACAAAATGGTCTATAGCGCTTTTCTCTAACAAAGTGGTTGATGATAGCGGTGTCGATCAATGTGATATTGATGTTGAGAATGAGTCATGCATTAGACGGAATGAGTTGAATAGAAATGATCAAGATGAGGATCTTATAGCGGATGAGTCATATATCAGAAATGATCATAAAGAGGGAATTTGGATCAATTCATCCGTCCGCATTGCCAAGAAATAAGTAATTAATATTCCAACAAAGAAAAGAAAGAGATGTTAGTGAAATAGGTAATATAATTAATATTCCAATAAAGAAAATAAAGATATGTCATTTTCATTTTCAATTGCTTTCATTATAATTTATATTTGATATCCTTGGTTTCTTTATTTTTCATTTTTAATTGCTTTCATTATAATTAATATTTGATATCCTTGGTTTCTTTATTTTTCATTTTCAATTGCTTTCATTATAATTTATATTTGATATCTTTGGTTTCTTTATTTTTAATTTTCAATTGCTTTCATTATAATTTATATTTAATATCCTTGGTTTCTTTATTACAGGTTAGATATGGCCACTAACGATGATCACCCACGTGATGATGATTCTACGCATGAAGGAGGTAATAAAAAGGTATCTATTGAAGACGAGATTAGAAGAGGCATAACAGTGATGAGGAAAGTGATCCATGGTAGAGCCTGAGGCATCATTTTAGATGGGCATTGGAGCCAGCTTGGGAAGCTTATAGAACCTAACGGTCATACCTTGACTAGTTTCATTGGTGCACTAGTAAGGAATGAGATTCCAATTACTTGTGATGATTGGAGAAAAAAAGAGTTGAAAGAATCCAAAGACAAAATTTGGACTAAGATAAAGATACAATAATTATGTCTTTAATTATGCGAACTAATTATGTCTTTTAAATTACGTATACTAACTCACAATGTGTAAATTTTTCTTAGAGGTGTTTCAACATCGAAGATGATAGAAGAGATTTTTGTCTTAACTTGGCCGGAAAGCTACTAAGGGGGTTTAGAACATTTTTATCATCCAAGTATCTTAGGGATGAAGATGGTAATAATTTTGATGTGGAGCTTCCAAAGAAATATGAAATTTTGATTTCACCAGAAGAATGGCGCGTTTATATCCAAACGAAAAACCCCAGAATTTAAAAGAATAAGTGACACAAATCGGGAAAGAGCATCAAGTCCCGCAAATCCATACAGAAAAGGACGTGTCAGATATGGTCGCTTAGAACAATCTATGGTAAGTATTTATAAATTGCAATAATATATTTGTTTATCATGAGTTTTATTTTATCATATTATATGACTTAATGTGTAGTTGCAGAAGGAAAAAAGTTCTGAAACATCTCTTCCTGCACATGTTTTGTAGAAGGAAGCCCGTGTGGGCAAATCTGAAGTTGCTAAAGAAGATGTTATACAAGTATATGAGAAATGTGTAAGTATAAAATTATTTCTTTAATTAAATCAAAACTTTATTAATAAATATTTGATAAGTATTCGATATTCATCTGATTTTCAGGAGGTGCTATCTCAGTCTTTATCTCCAGATGATACTAGTAGCATACTTAGTCGGGCATTAGATGTCCGTGAGTATTCGGGTTGGGTGAGGGGTAAGGGATTTGGGATCACTCCAACTTCCTTGAGTATTAAAAAAGGAAATACTCCTAGTAATAAATAACTTAATGCAAAATTGGAAGCACTGGAAGCTGAAGTTCATGTTTTAAAGATGGTTCGGACAAAGATAATATCAACTGTAAGTATCAACTGTAACTTTCAACCGAACATTCTAGAGGTAATTATATATATTTTTATGAAATTGAACTATTAGCTTAAATTATGTAATTAGCATATATCAGATGGGTGGCAAGGAAAAAGTGCATAACACTAGCGGAGAATTACTTCACACTAGACATCTCCCTACTGGATGTTTGAAAGTCACGGTTGATATTGCACTAGAGCCGAATGCATTATTATCATATCCTGAGGATGTTTTGGATGCAACAACGGTAGAACAAGCAATAAGTTTGTTTGTTGCATGGCCGACAAGCCTCATTAGTGTAGGATATGAGGTATGCTTAAAACCATCATGAACCTTTGTTAACCTTAATGTTTAGATTCAAAGTTTTTACGCGCATTTTACGTACATTTTTACATGGTTATGTTAATTAGACTCCAACTAGATCCAAATCAAAAGATAAGGCTATTCCGCGGCATACCGAGTCCGTTGTTTCAAAAAAACAGGTACATTACAATTATATGATATTTATGCATGTAAAATGTTAAATTCTTGATTTTATACTTCATCTAACTATTTATATGATATGTAGCTTCATGATAAGGAGGTTAGCAACGTCTCCACATAAAAAAAAGGTTGGTGCTAAGAAGACCGCGACTAGAAAAAAACCTACCTCCAAGTATAGGTCGTGCCTTCAGACGTTTCTAGAATTGACAGATATTCCGACCGGAGGTATTCGTCTTATACATATGGAGGAAGGTATTTATGGCTTTGAATATGAACAATCAGTTGGTAATGAAGAATTTGTGCATGTTTTTCGTCATGAAGAAATAGGCGTCAATATTATAATACATATGTGAGATATATCCGGTCTACTTTGTTATATTAATTGAACAACTTATTTACTTTATGTTTCAAATGAATAGTCTAATGTTAATGATGTTTTTATTTAAGGTTTTTGTATGACAAAGTGATGCGCCCAAGTGGATTGGATGAAAGATTTGGATTCTTAAGCCCCGCGTCCGTCAACTTAGCTTTAATCTTAAGTAAACTAGATGAGGTCATGGTGTACATACGTAACCTCTTCATGGTCAACAAAGATACGGAAATGTTGTTCTTTTTAACGTTTAATATCGGGTTAGATTTTCATTCTAAATTCATCTATTATAATTATTTTGTATTTTGACGTCGTTTAGAAAATTTCCATCTAACATTTGTTTAATCTTACAGTGGACATTGGTTGTTGGTTGCAATTAATCCTATAAGAGAAATTTTTTATTATCTTGACTCGTTAGGAAATGATTGGACAACATACCCAGATATGAAGAACATGATTGACACGTAAGTGAGATTGTTCTAAATATTCTTGTGTGTATCTATTTATTTATGTGAATTGTTCTAAATATTCACTTATATTTTATTAGTATTATACAAGCTTTTCGAGCCCAACGAGATATCCAAGTATCAAAGAGGAGAGCCAACAACATTACATGGATAAAAGTGGCGGTATATTAATAATTATCACATTTTTTATTATATTAGTGATGATACTTGATAAAACTTAGGATTTATCCATATTTTCTTCTTTCATGTGTAATTTCCTCTGCAACACAATGGTATAGATTGCAGATATTTCATGTTTAGGTTTATGAGAGGAACTCTTTCTTTGGGTCGATTAGAGATTTCATCAAATGTATGTATTTCTAACTTCTGAGTTATTTTAATATTTAACACATATTTATCATATAATTAAATAGTTGAAACTAAATCAAACTATGTTATATTATTATGTAGTTCTTTGATGAATTCAAGTGTGCATATTATTCAAAAGATCATTTGGAAGAAATTAAAGAGGAATGATGTCAATTCATTATGAAGCTCGGGGTGCTATAAGGTATATTGTACTCTTACTTTAATTGATGAAAATTTTGAGTATGTGTATGTAGCTATAGACATATTGATCATGACTTGTTTTAATTGATCAATTACAATATTTTTGTGTTGTTTCAGGTTATAGTATAATTGCAATTGGATGAAAATGTATAGCTCGGAGTGTTATCACATTTTTGTTTATGCAGATTTCATTTGAAACAAAATGTATAGTTGGATGAAATGATTTGTAAAAACTATGTTGTATATTTAAATTGGTTCGTAAATTGGTACGATTATATGAATTATATTGTTTCGTAGATATTGGTTTGAAAATCTGATTGTTTTGTATCTATAAATCGGTGCCTAAATTAGTAGGTTTAAATAGGATAGTTTGGTGCAAATTCTAGATTGGAAAACAGGTACAAATTATGGTTTAAAAACAAGGTGAAAAAATGGATACAAAACAGGTGCCTATAATTTGGCAACTTTAGATAGCACTTTTTAAAGGAAAATATTTTAAAATTTTCGTATACCTTAGACAGTGCTTTCAACAAAAAGCGTTGTCTAAGTTGGGGTTTAGAAAGCGCTTTCACTAAAAGCGCTGTCTAAGGTGGGGTTTAGAAAGCGCTTTTAGTGAAAGCGATGTCTATGGTATACCATTAAAATAAAAAAATGCGTTTTCTAAGGTATATTAAAAAAAGGCAAAAAGCGATGTCTAAAGTGGGGGTTTAGAAAGCACTTTTGAAATAAAAACACTATATAAAGCCCCTTTAGACAATGATTTTGACATTAAACAATGTGTTGTCTAAACCTTTAGCACTGCAGGTTTAGACAACGCTTTAAAGTGTTGTCTAAGGGGAAAAAAGCGTTTTCTAAGGTCTTGTTTGACATAGTGGACTCAGTTGACTCGAAAGGGGCAGGCTTATGTATGGTATGTGGCGTGTAAGAAGAGTTTTGTTGAGTTGAAGAAGAGGTTGACTACTGTTCCAGTTTTAATTTTACCAAATCTGAACGAATCTTTTGAGGTGTACTGTGATGCTTCGAAGATGGTTATTGGTGGTGTGTTTATATATAATGGTTAAGTGGTTGCCTATGCTTCTAGACAGCTACGTTTTCATGAGAGAAACTATCCTACCCATGACTTAGAGTTAGCAACCGTGGTTTTTATGTTAAAGATTTGGAGGCACTATATGTTTGGATCGAGGTTTGAGGTGTTCAACGATCATAAGAGTTTGAAATATCTGTTTGATCAAAAGGAACTAAACATGAGGCAGAGGATATGGTTAGAGATATTGAAGGATTTTGATTTAGATTTGAGTTACCACCCTGGTAAGGTTAATGTGGTTGCAGATGCTTTGAGTAGGAAGACTTTGCATATGTCGATGTTGATGGTAAGAGAATTTGAGATGATTGAGAAATTCAGAGACATGAGTTTGTTGTGTGAGACTACGTCTGAAAGTGTGAAGCTGGGAATGCTAAAATTGACGAATGATATTGTGGAGGAGATCTAGTTAGGACTACAATCAGATTTGAAGTTGGTTGATCAAATGACTTCTATTAACCAAGGTAATGGAGGAGAGTTTTGTATTGATGAGAATGGTATGATGAGGTTTAGAGATCGTGTGTGTGATCCTAATATCCCAGAATTGAAGAAAAGTATCCTTGAAGAAGGTTACCGAATTAGATTGAGTATTTGTCCTGGTGTTTCTAAGATGTATCATGATTTCCAAAAGATATTTTGGTGGTCGGGTATGAAGAGAGATGTTGCAGAGTTTGTGTATGCGTGTTTGATTTTCCAGAAATAGTAGGTTGAACATCAAAAGCCTTTAGGTATGACGCAACCATTGAGTATTCCAGAATGAAAATGAGATAGTATTTCTATGGATTTTGTGACAGGTTTGCTGATGGGCTAAAGACGTACTCTAATATGTGTCTAGCGGTATCTTAACTGCAAGTGCACAACCTATCGAAGTAATATTTAAGATTATCGATCCACAGGGACTTTATGATTACTTAGTGCTAGAGGATTACTAGTTTAGCTAAGGTGAATGGTTGTCACGATTTTTGGTTGTTTTTAAAGATTAAAGGCGGGAATTAAATTTAAGTTTAATAAAATAATACTAAGGCGGTCGGTATGTAATTATGTTAACTTAGGCGGGTCAATCTAACCTAGGCTTATAAAGATGGTTCACTTAATCTATTTTGTAGAGGTTATCAGTTTAAATATCTTTAACTCACACTCTCGTGGTCTTATCTCAAATCTTACCCCTAAAGCCCTATGCCTGCTCTCGTTAGCCCATAAGTGTTTAGAAATAATTTTTGGAAACTTAATAATTCTAATTCATTTTAAAGCGCTCTCGCTGTGTTTAAATTAAATGCCTAACTTTAGCTATCTGGTTAAAATCTCACACTCTCGTGGTCTTGACCTAACCTATTACACTTTCCTTACTCTCGTAACAAAAAGATTGATTTTATAATAAAAAGTCACAGCCAGAATTTTAAGCTCTTAATTATTTTAAGCCTAGAGTTGATTTTACCGATTTAGTTGATTTTAATTACATACCGCCCTAAGGTGTTTAGCTACTCATGATTGTTGAACCAGACAGAGGCAGAGACAGAGAAATACAAAATAAAATATGCATAACAGAAAAATAAATGCTTAACATTAATATAAATGCAATTTAAGTAAAAACCTGAATAACAATTAAAATGTTAGACTCCTTCTTCCACAGTCTGGCAAGCTCGGAGTACGGACCGAAATCAGAAATAAAAATTACTAAAAGAATTTCTGAAGGCTTTGAAAGAAATTAAATTATAACAATTTCCTAATGTTGGAAATTGTTATATGGTTTGGTTGGGATATATAAACTAAAACAAGAACAAATAAATGCTGGAAAGAATAAAATAGGGTGCAAAGGAAAATACGGCAGAGCTTCCGCAAGAAAAATTAAAATAAAACTTTGTGTAAATTGTTCTTTGAAACTAAGCTATTTATAGAATCATAATTGGGCTAGGCAGTTGGAATAATTGCATGGGCTTCGTAAATGCTGAGAAAATCCAGGGAGAAGTTGCATTGCTTGGTCTGCGGGAGAATAGGAACTTTGACTTCAGGTAACACACACGTACATGACCAAGTCTTAGCATATTACCCTAAATTCCCCTTGTCACGTTCGTGACAAGGGTGTCACGCTCGTCACCCTTGTATTACGCGCATCACGGTCGTGAGGGACTGGTGACGACCGTGACTGCTCCTTTTAGCGTGTCACGGTCGTGACTCCTAGGTGACCGTCGGGACTGTTACAAAAAGTGCAGATTATGCAGAATTCCTCTTTTCTTCTTCTTTTAATGGTTGTTTTTGCTCATTTCACTTGTGGCTCATGATTTAGCTCTATAATTGATGTACCTGCAAAATGACAAAGAAAACTCGAGGAATCGGGTGTTAAAACGACAAATATGCGATAAAACGGCATTGAAACATAGCAATAAAAACGATACTTTTTCTCGTTATCATTTGCCGAGGACGATGAAGGTAAATGATTCCATTTGGGTGATTGTTGACCGATTAACTAAGTCGACGCATTTCTTGCCGATGAAGATTAATTATTCCATGTTGAAGCTAGCAGAGATGTATATTGATGTGATTGTGAGGTTGCATGGGATACCATCGAGTATCGTGTCGGATAGAGATTCGCGGTTTACATCGGGATTTTGGAAGAGTTTCCAAGATGCTTTGGGAACCAAGTTGAGGATGAGATCTTCTTATCATCCACAAACAGACGGTCAAATAGAACGAACTATCCAATCTTTAGAGGATTTGCTCATGGCATGTGTGTTGGATCATGGGGGTGCATGGGATAGTCATTTGCCGTTGATTAAGTTTACTTATAACAATAGTTTTCATGCGAGCATTGGTATGGCTCCATATGAAGCACTATATGGGAGGCGATGTAGGACTCCATTGTGTTGGTATGAGTCAGGCGAGAGTGATGTGTTCTTGAGGGTTACTCTAGTGACTAGTTTTGGAAGAGCACATGAATTTCAAGAGGGAGATCATGTGTTCTTGAGGGTTACTCTAGTGACTAGTTTTGGAAGAGCTTTGAAGTCCAAAAAGCGCACTCCATGTTTCATTGGACCGTATCAGAATTCTCAAAGGGTTGGAGAAGTGGCATATATGATTTCATTACCACCGTCACTTGTGAATTTGCATGACGTGTTCCTTGTGTCACAGCTGAGGAAGTACATTGTAGATCCGTCGCATGTGATTCAGATGGATGATGTTCGAGTGAGAGATAATTTGATTGTAGATGTATCTCTAGTACGAATATATGGTAGAGAAATGAAACGATTAAGAGGTAAGGAGATTGCCTTAGTAAAGGTATTGTAGGGAGGACCAGCCACTGATAGTTGGTATTGGGAGCGAGAGGATCAGATGAAAGAGTCGTATCCGATGTTGTTTGCTTCAGGTACATTTTCGAGGACGAAAATTCTTAAGTGGGGGAGAGTTGTAATTTAATTGATGTGTTTTCTAGTGAATTTTGATTTAATTGATGTGTTTTCTAGTGAATTTTGATGTTTATGATGTTATTTGATGTTTTGTGGAGTTTTGGGGTTGACTTAATATATAATTAATATTAGAAATATTAAGTTTTGTGGGTTTAGTTATTAATTGAGATTAAATTAAATAAAATAGAAGAAAATGGAGGATAAGGGTATTGTGGTCTTTTGGTTGAGGATAAGTGAGGGTTTTATGGGAAAATACTAAAGAGGTCCTAGGGGAAAGAGTGACAAAAAAGGGGAAAGTTGGAGAGTACGATCATTTGGAACGATCGCACTTTTGGGAGAAGAGCTCCGGAGAAGAGGAAAACGCTAGGGCTTGAAGGTTGGAAGGATTTACAGAGATACTATAGAAAGCTTACGGAAATTAAGGTATGGGGAGTATTTTCCATTTGATATTATAATGTGGGAATGGAATTTGGGGTTTTGAGGTATAGGTTTTAGGGTATGGAGTTTTGCGATGAACTAAATTTTGATATTCATTTCATTATGATTTTGATAAATATAATGATGTACATGATGTAGTTGATGACATTGTAATGGATGTTGTTGTCAATGATGTTTTTTGATGTAATGTTGTCGATTTATGTGTTTTGGAGTGGTTTTATCGCAGAAGGAGAAGGCTGGAAAACGCAAATAAATTCTGCAGAATCGCGAAGCTCGCTTAGTGAGAAAAGTCAAAGAGTTAGGCGTTGAGCGAGCATGATGTCTCGCTTAGCGAGCCCTGAGAAGTTTTGAAAAAATGTTTCTATTGTTACAAAAACTTTTTTCTTGAAGTGGTTTAGGTTTTAGGAGGCCATGATGTTGTAGATGGTCGTATGACGTGTTTTATGAAGTATGGGAGGTAGGATTAGCAATTATATGATGTATGAGGATTTCCTTGATTTTATGAGATATGAAATATGAATTATTAATAGAATTAATAATTAAATGATTTATAATGGATTAAATTGATTCCCTTGAGTTAAGAGGTATATTTACATGATGTAGAAGTATGATGACATGAGTGAGAATGAGGAATAATGATGTAAAATGAATGCGGATGCTATATTTATGATATTTTGAGGATGATGTGTATAATTTTCGTCTTGCATTCATGGCATTGAATTATGAGGGGACTTCAGTTCATTGGTAGCTTCAATCCCATTGTGTGGATTGAGGTGATATGACATTTTGATGTGCTCCCTTAGGGGAGGTTTGATGGCCCAGTGTCCATCCACGAGGATGTTTCGATACCACATGCATTATTAAGAGGTTGCATTTTATTCATGCACTTCTTTTAGTCAGTCAAACTGCCTCATTCATACAATACTCAGGCCGATTGCCAGAAAATAATGAAAGACCACCAGGACGAGAACAAATAGTTGAAAGAGGAGCTCTCTAGTATGAATTCTCAACCATGGAAAGGCTGAAATAAATGATCGAAGCTCTGACTGTAGCTCAGAATCTTCACCAAAGAACAGTGATCTTTGAAGTCGTGTCTACACCGATTGAATATGTACCATATAAAGATCCAAGGCTCTCCATGCCAAAGGATCGTTCTTAGGGCATGCCACCTGGTTTTATCCCGGAAGGATATGATCCCCTACTAGATGAAGAATGAGGAACGCCGCAGGACCATCTCAGTTTAAAGGTTACAAACTTCGAACTCTTGAAGACGCACTAGTAAAGAATTCCATACTAAGAGGTTATAAATTCCTGGTATCTGAAGTTCCCACTGTAGTACCAATTGTGCAAGCTCCACTGGTACACATTACCTCGAAAAACCGAAGGTACTCTCCGGATCCAAGCAAAGGGGGAGGAATAAATGAAATAATGGATGAATTCCAAAGGAAGTCTGCAGCAATGCAGAAGGAATTATAGTCTCTTAGGGGACAAAAGTTGTTTGGAAGCAATGCGGAAAATCTCTGCTTAGTCCCAAATGTTCAAATACCGCACAAATTCAAAGTTCTAGAATTTGAGAAATACAAGTGTGATTATTTCCCTCAAAGTCATTTGACAATGTACACCATGAAGATGTCCACTTAGACGGACAATCCGAAGCTACTGATTCACTACTTTCAAGATAGCTTAACTGGGGAAGCACTTCGTTGGTACATGAAGCTCAATCGTACAAATATCAACAAATTTTGAGATCTCGGAAATGCTTTCATCGAATAGTACAAATTTAATCTGGATATGGATCCTGATCGGGACCAACTCAGAGAAATGTCTCAGAAGAGTAATGAAACCTTCAAAGGGTATGCGCAAAGATGGCGTGAAATTGCTGCTCAAATTTCTATTCCTCTCAGAGAGAAAGAAATGACAAAAATCATCCTCAAGACATTAAGTTCATTCTACTATGAATGGATGGTCACAAGCGCATCCAGTGATTTTAATGAGATGGTAAACATATGAGTATGTTTGAAGAGGCAGTAAGATAAGGACGTTTAACAAAAGACGTTGAACCTTCAAGTTCAAGCAAAAGATATGGAAGTTCCTTTCAGAAGAAGAAGGAACAAGAAAATCAGTAACATATCTCTGGGTAAACAGTGACAAAGATTTTCACCTCATCAAGTAGCGATGGTATCTCCTGATATTACCTCAGTTGTAGCTCTGACGTATCAACCACAAATCACTCGAAGCTCTTCTAATCAACAACAATATCAACAAAGGCAACAACCTCTTCAACATGCTTGTTTGCAATTCAATAACAACGATTATCCCAAGGCTCTAGAAATTGACCCTATACCTACGACATATGCTGATTTGTTTCAACTCTTACTAATTAAGGGGCACATTCAAACCAGGACTTCTGTCGCGATTCCTGTTGACCCCCCTCCATCACATAAAGTTGATCAATCATGTCCTTATCATTAAGGAGGGAAGGGGCATAACATTGCAAATTTTCTAGCTTTCAAGTATGACGTCCAGAGACTCGCCAGGAACAAAGTTTTATCTTTCAAAGATATTAACCTGAATGTTCAAACAAATCCATTATCACATCATGAGAAAGCGTCAGTCAACTAGATTCAAGATCAGAGAACCTGAGGAATTAATTTGGTTTATGCTCCTCTGGAAATTATTCAAAATTTCGACATCCGAGCAATGAATGTCAATCTGGTTGTGTTGTATTCCAGACAAAGTCTACATCATAAGTTTCCACGGCATGACTAACAAGGTTGCTCCGTCTATTCAACAAATGATCAAAGGTGCTCATTTGTACTGGAAGCCCTTCAACGACAAATGGATTTAGGATGGGTTCAAGATTATCGTGAAATGAATGATCCTTATATTAACATGATTCAAATATTCGACATTCTCCTAATGAATACCAGTTTAGTCAAATTGCATTCCAAGCACGTCAAACGGATTCTTATCAATGCACAATTATCAGAACTGTAGAGGTTGCTCCAAAATTAATGAAGGGTGTTCAATGGTGAAAAGAGATCTTCAAGCCTTATTAGACCATTGGTGGCTTCCAATTTTTATGGACGAAAAAATTGGTCAGATTAGTCTTAACAATGGTACTCAGGCTAGACGACAAACATTTGACGCCAAAATACAAGATTCAGACAAAGTCAAGATGCATCGTATACAAAGTGGATATGGTCTTTTCCCACCTCACAGTTATGAACATTATGAGGTATTTTCAAAGGATAAACAAGGATGTATCATAGTACGCATGGATCTCCGAGATCAAATGGAGCAAGGTGTCACTCATCTCCAAGAGTCATAGGTCATCAACATGATACAGGAAGTTCAAGTAGTCGAACTTATGAACTATGAAACCGACAAAGAGATTTTCAATATAATCCCTTTGATCGGAAAATAAAAGGCTTGGAAGCTCCTTTTGACAGTGGAAAAATCCCCAAGCCAACACCAATAAAGGTTACTTTCAACAGTCGAAAGGCTTGTCTAACCCTTTTGGTCATCTACTTACCAGGCTCAGTGCCTTATGCTTCAGAGAAAGCAATTCCTTATAAGTACGGATCAACAATCATGGAAGGAGGAAAGGAAGCACCCTTACCATCTCTTGTCAGTGTTGCTGATATCAGTCGAGCCACTAGAAGTGGACGAATATTCAACAAGGAGTTGAAGAAACTTCAAAGGGAAAGTGTTAATTATATGATTGGCAGAAATTTTGGTAAAACAAGATTCTACCTTTTGGTGTTATGACTGATGTCTTGACATGTCTGTCAAGTATTTTGCAGGTATGATTCTATGTTTTTGTAGATTTTTGTTCCTGATGTCAAACCATATGTTATGACATCTGTTGACAGAACACTCAATTCATAATGTTTGTTTATCATTTGCACTTTTATCTTTTGTATGCTTATGTTGAGTGATTATCTGTGCAATATTTGGTGGTAATTTTAGAGCAGTATATCACGCTTTTAGAAGAATTAGATCTTCCTATTTTGGATGTTATTTGCGTTGAATGATATTTGAAGATCATTTAGCATTTATGGGAGAATCAAATCTAACTGTTATCAGTACCCAAGCCCAAGCAAGATTATTTCTTATTTATTCTGATGTAACCCTAATGGAAAATTACGAAGATTGAGATATATTGAGAAGGCTGCACATTCTGGTTTAGGGTTTAGCATTGTCTTGTTCATTGTGAGCCATTCTAACATCACCTAGATGTTTGAATTGGACTGATTTTATTGAGTTGTAATTTGTCCACTCTAAGATTTTAAGCATGAGTGTTTTTTATTGAAGCTTTTAAGAAAGATCAAGTTTTGTCTTAGAAGAGTGTTCTTCTTTCTTTGTAAGGTCCAGTTATCATCACAGTGTGTGATTGAGGGGGAGTGAGAGGTGTCTCTTATCTAAGAGTTCTTATATAGAAATTGCATTGGGTAGTGATTAAGTGAAGAGTGTAAACATGGTGGTTTAACTCTGAATTGATACTACTAATAGTGGATTTCCTTCTTGACTTGGTAGCCCTCATAGTAGGTGTGATTGCACCGAACTGGGTTAACAATTCCTTGTGTCATTGTTTTTTTACTTTACACTTTATTTAATGTGTCATTGTTCATATATTAATGTCGTGACATCATATTCAACATCTCATATCTGATACCAGAATTTCAATTGGTATCAGAGAAGGCATCTTGCTTTGTATCTAGGTGAGATTTATGGAAGTTAATTTCTGGTAATATGGACAAGGATGGAGGATTTGTGAATAGGCCTCCTATTCTATATGGAACAAATTATGATTACTGGAAGCCAAGAATGGTTTCCTTTTTGAAATCTTTGGAGAACAAGGCTTGGAAAGTTATTCTGAAAGGATGGGATCATCTTATTGTGAAAGACAAAGATAGGAAGGCTACAACGGATTTGAAAGCTCAAGAGGACTAGTATAAAGAAAAAGATGATCTTGCTCTTGGAAAATACAAAGAATTGAATGCCATATTCCATGGAATTGAGAAAATTATTTTCAGATTGGTTAACACATGTGTTATGGCTAAAGATGCTTGGGATATTCTCAAAAATACTCCTGAAGGTACTTCTAAGGTAAAAATGTTTAGACTTCAGTTGCTCACTACTAAATTTGAAAACATGAGAATGAAATATGATGAAAGCATTCATGATTTTCATATGAACATTATTGAAATAGCTAATACCTCCAGTGCTCTAGGAGAAACAATGTCTGAACAGAAGTTAGTAAGAAAAACTCTCAGATCTCTTCCTAAGAGATTTGACATGAAAGTCACTGCCTTAGAAGAAGCTCATGACATTAGCAAGATGCGAGTGGATGAAATTATTGGATCTCTTAAAAATTTTGAGATAGGCATGAATGATAGATTTGACAAAAAGAATAAAAACATTGCTCTTGTCTCCAACACTAAAGATGGAATAGAAGAATTTGATCTGGATACTGATGAAGGCCTATCAAATTCCTTAGTGGTTCTTGGAAGGAATTTTAATATAGTAATAAGAAGGATGGAGAAGAAGACAAGACCAAATGTCAAGAACATTGCATGTGCCATAAATAGAGAACAAAGAGCTGAAGAGAACTCTACTCAAGGAAAAGGAACACAATGTTATGGATGTGAAGGTTTTGGCCACATTAAATCTGAATGCCCCACACATATTAAGAAACAGGACAAGAGTCTTACTATGGGTTGGTCTGATGAGGACTCTGAAAGTGAAATTGAAGAGGATATATTACGGATACTATTGCTCTAATTGGCAGATATCACTTAGATTCTAGTGATGATGAATTAACTTTTGAAGAACTGGAAGCATCCTACAGAAAGTTGTGCCTTAGAAGTGAAGAAGTTTGTCAACAAGAAGAAAAACAGAAGAAAATCATATCTCAATTAGAGATTGAGAAGTAAGAGCATCTGGAAACTATCTCCAAACTGGAAAATGAGGTAATATTATTAAACTTTAAACTTGATCAAATGACCAAGTCTGTCAGGATGTTGAACAGTAGTTCAGATAATTTAGATGAGATTCTACAAGTTGGAAAGTTAGATGGAGATGTGACTGGTCTAGAGTTTTATAGAGGAAAATGTCGCTCCCTGGATTCCATCCTGATACAAACGCGAAAGTGGCGCGGAAAAAGGGTAGAGACGCCAGCCAGACATTTTAATCCTGAAGGACCGAGAATGGTAATGCTGCACAAACCGAAGAAAAGAAAAGGACAAGGACAAGGTCCTGCGAACCAAAGAACTGAGTTCGGGAGTCGGTTACGACCTGGGAAGGTATTAGCACCACAGATCGTCTGTCGTACCCGACGGGATCCGCGCTTGCAAAGAAAACTGTTTCAAAGGGTGAAGAAATGAAAGCTGTTGCAAAGTAGAGACTGAAACTGGATAAGAAAAGAAAAGAAAGAGGGAAAATTAAGGAAAATAAAGGAGTGCTCGAGCGGGCCCTACCCCGCTGCCTATGTACCCCATCTAGACATGAGGATCAGAGACGCAGTAGTTCCCCTAACTATGGAGGAAAATGGCTTGTGTTTTAAAAGCTTGAACTGCTTATGTCAATGCTTAGGTGTTGCAGGCTCGGAAGACGAGTGCATAACCATCTTGCTAAGTGACAAGTAGGAGAAAGTTCTTACGTTGAGAGTGAGAGTGATGAGAAAAAAAGTCCCGAAGGAGAGACATTTTTGTTGTTTTTGTTTGTGTAAATAGTCTCACGATTAGACTTATACATCATTCTAGACAAGCTTTTACCACCACCAAGATGGGGTGAATACAAGTTCTCCATGGAATAAGTCCCTACACACAAGATTACACTTATTATTAAGTGTTTTTAGGTTTTTATTTGAAGATGAGAAAGAGAAAGAACCAAAGGATCTTAAAGGTAAAAGAACTAGAGGGGGACTAACAAATCCTAATTCTATCATGCATAGGAGTCCTAGCTTAGTGTGGTATGAATCTATCCTAAAGAAAGAAGGAAAGAAGAAAAGAAGAAGAAAGGAAGTAGAAAGCAACTTACTTCTCTTAAAGAAGTTAAGTTGTTTCTAAGGGGAATGAAAAGAGGTTAAAAATGATGGCCAAAGCTTATCTCAAGCACAAGAAGAGAGCATAAAAGAAAAGAGGAGAAAGAAGTTTGAGATGTAGAAATCTCATCCACACCTATTACTTACCATAGCCCCTGCAAGTGTTAGAAATATTCACAAATGACTAGTAAAGTTTAAGTAAGTTCAAACAATGGAAGAACAAGCATGTAATCATTAAAAACCATCACAACCAGAACCTAAAGATCATGTAAGTTTTCTAAAATTATTCATTCAAAGTCACACAAAGAAGGGTGCAAGAAGTCATACAAACAACTAGCAAAGAAGCATGGAGGAGTAAGATGAAAACATGAGATCAAGAGAAATGAACAAGTCAAAAATCACTAAGTAAAATCAAAGTCAGAACCTAAAAATGTTAAGTAAGTGCCTAAGAACATGATTCAATCATTAATCAAGGCATATAAACACAAACTAGGTCAATTTGGAGGGACATGAGAAGTGTGAAGTGAAATGAAGCATGCTTGTGAAAGTGTACCTTAGTGCACAAGTTATTATCAAACAAGAAAAGGTAAGGATATCATACTAAAACTAGGGATCAAACAACACATTGTCAATCAACCAATAAGATCCTAAGAGATGGCACAAGTGCCCTTTCTACCCAAGCAATCAAACAAAGTTCAAGAACACTTCAAATTAGGCAAGTGAAAGAACAAATCTCAAACAATTAGTGAACATGCCTTAAAAATTAAACCAATGAGAAACAAGACACTTCAAATATGCACAAACATCATATCAAATTCACATGACCAAAATCAGAAGCAAACACAATCAAATAAATGGTAAAACATAATTAGGGTTTCATTTCCTTACACAATAAGCAATAATCTAAAAGACAACCAAACAAAGCCTAAAAAATATGAAAAAAATCACTAAGGTACTTCAACATGTTAACAAAGCATAGAAAAAGGAATGAGACTCATATCACTTCTAGAACTCAAATTAAAAATCATACAAGTCAGGATGTGCAAAGAAGAAAGCAAAATAAAAGAAATTAAATGAACGATTAATTTAGGCTATAAAAATAAAAGAAAAATGTAAAATAAAATTGGAAAAATTTTATAAAACCCTAAATAATGTTCATGATTTTTTTTGTAATTTTTTAAAGTGTTTTACTATTTTTTAAAATCAAATTTGAAACTGAAAAGAAAATGAAAATAAAATAGAACAAAAAGTATGGAGAGAGAAAATAGCAATCCAGTCGCGTTCATATTCACAATTGGGCTTTAAAAAGGGGATTTGAATAGCAAATAAGCCTGGTCCACTACGCGCAGGG
The DNA here is from genome assembly GCA_963966055.1 of Lathyrus aphaca. Lineage (NCBI taxonomy): Eukaryota > Viridiplantae > Streptophyta > Magnoliopsida > Fabales > Fabaceae > Lathyrus > Lathyrus aphaca. Next base: position 262,301,590 of record OZ014525.1, on the reverse strand, counting down.
TTCACACAATTTCCATAATCCCTAGTCAAAGGTCAACATCAAACTAAGCCATAAGATTAATCAGAGGCGCACAAAAGAAGTCCACGGATCTTCAAAGTCAACAAAATACAAACATCTCAGTGCACACACACCACAAGAACCCTAGGATAGAACACACATGGAATTAATATGAAAACATAAAATCACATGACTAGCACGCCTTTTTTAATGCGCTGTCACGTTCACATGCGTTGGATCCAAAAAATAAACGGCCACAATTGCGTCTTCCACCTTGAGCCTCTCCTTCACCTGAAACACTGTCCGATGACAGAGCCCTAGCTTCGGTCATCGGAAAACACATGCACGAGAATAAACATCTCCAGAAATTTAAACCAAGCTCCAGATCAAAAGTATTTCACATGCTGATCATGAATTTAAACTCAAAAACATCAAACAAGCAATATATTTCACGGATCGAAGAGAATAAGTTTTGACATCAAACTTTCAAATCAACAACGCAAGCTCAAATCTCAACCATTTTCAAAACAAATCACATCAGCATGTTCAGTGAAGCATACAGGTCATTATACACACATAAATTTCAAGATCTAGAACAATGAATTCAGAAGCTAACCTGAACTTGAAGCTTGTCAAATACGCCAAGAAATCCACTGAAATGATGCAGATCCACTCCTTAGAACTTCTATTTTCAAAATAAATGCAAATAGATCTTCAAATCAGCCTAGATCTTGAGATTCGAATGAAGTTTCTTTTGAATTGCACTATGGATAATCCTTGCTCTAAGCTCAAATCAATGGTATATTTACACTCCTTAGACCTCACTGATCATGAATATGGAAAGAGAAGGAGAAATGTGTGTGTGAAATGTGAGTTTCGAAGGAAATTTCATGAAGAGAAAAAAGTTTGGAAATGAGAAATGAGAGAGTATGAGGTTGAATCAAGGGCACAAAGGGCTTATGTATGATGAGTGTCTACACCTGTGTAGGGTTTTGGAAGCAATGCAAGCATGGGAAGTGTGATGAGGAGTGATTTGAAAATTTGCATGAAACTTATGATGTGATGAAGTGTTCGGGCAATCTCATGTCCATGTTCACAATCTAATTTATTTTGGTTCACTTAGCACCCTTGGATTGATCTTAGGGTTTAGGAATACTTGAATCATGTATTATGGATGAATTTGCAAAATGGCAAGTTGTGAAATATCTCATGTGCAAGCCACAAATTATCTTGATTTCTTGAGCAAAAGTGATTGTTATGAGATGTACTTGAATGTGATAACCAGAATTGATGCATTAGAGGTCAAGGAAATGCATTATAAGCCTTTTTGCATTTGGTGTAAACTTTGAAAATATGGAAAACCCTAAAAATATGCCAAGTTAAAATGATCATAACTTTCAAACCACAAATGATATGGAGGAGTTCTAGGACTTTTTTGAATGGGTAGAACCAACCCTACAACTTTCATGTTTGAGGAAAATTCATTTGGAGCCATCTTGATCATGAAAGAATTGAATGAAGTTAGGGCAAAAATTGCCAAAAATAGAAAGTTTAATTATAGGTCACTTTCCATATTTAGAAAATTTCTTCCAAACTCTTGATTCTTGATTCTTTAGATCACCTAAGCTATTATTTGTCTTCATAAAGGTCCATAGGCTTGAAAATGATGATTGGAACCTTTGAAATCCAATGGTTGACTTTTCTTCTACACAATTGACCTCTTTCTTCATTTACAAGTAACTGCACCAATGCCTGACTTCCTCAGTGAATTTTTGAATCAAACTTCATCCATAGGCCTTATATATCATATATAAGCCTTTAACCACGGGAATTGGTCAAAGCTATGAGGACATGAGGATCTGAGGCAAAACCCTAATTAGGGTTTCCTTGTATAGGAGCAAATTACATTGCTCAGCTTCTGATGAATCACACCCCTTCTTGGGATTTAAGGATGAATTTAAACTTGTATAAGATAAGAGGATCCTTTGTAGGATTCTTGCAAGATCACTTGGCTCTTCACTTGACTTTGAGGAATCATAACTTGCTAGATGACTGATCACATGCCTTATGCTTGTAACTATGAATATCATTTCTCATTTTTCTATTCCAAATGCTAAGGCATGTATGCTTTATGCTATGCTATATGATATGAAAAAGAGAGGGCAAATTTGGGTGTTACAGAAAAGAACATATCTCAGATCTTGTTCACTATGAGATTAAACCAAATATGTTGAATTAAATGTCTCAACATCATGATAGAAGACAAGGAAACTACAAAAGAAAAAAATTCAGAGATGGATATGTAATTACTGTGGGCGCTTTGGTCATATAAAGCCTTTCTGCTACAGATTGTATGGATTCCCTAAGGTTTTCTTCCAAACTGAGTCTAATCAAAACATACCTATAGGAAAAAAACAATGGATTCATAGGGTTGATTCTACTAGTCTAATAGCTTATACTCATTTCATGGATGCAGATAAAGAGACCTGTTATTTTGAGAGTGGTTGCTCTAGACACATAACTAGGATTAAAAATTTATTAGTAGACATGAAGCCTTTTCCCACTAATCATGTCATATTTGGTGATGGAGACAGGGGTCAAATCAAGGGGGTTGGAAAACTAAATTGCTCAGCTGCTCCAAACCTTGATAATGTGTTGATTGTCAAAGGGTTGACTGCTAGTCTGGTTAGCATTAGTCCACTGTGTGATCAAGGTGTCAATGTTAACTTCACTAAATATGAATGCTTGGTTACTAATGAAAATAATGAGTTAATTATGAATGGAGACAGAACTAAGGATAATTGTTACTTATGGGTATCTAAAGATTCTAGTTACTCATCCATATGTGCTTTAGCCAAAGAAGATGATGTGGAACCGTAGGATCAAAATCTTGACCATCTTCACCAAAAAAGGATAAGAAGAATCATCTCTACATAAATTGTCAGAGGAACTCCAAAATTGAAGAGTAAAGAAGGAATATTTCTGGGTTATTCAACAAACAGAGTAGTTTATAGAGCCTTCAACTCCATAACCAAAATTATGATGGAATCCATAAATGTGGTTGTTGGTGATCTACACAAGGAAGTTGATGTTCTGGAAGATGTCAAAACATACTCTGACATCTCTACTGAAGTCACAAACAAAAATGTTAATCTCAATTCTGTCAATACAGAATCTGAGTTTGATATTGTTATCAAGTAACCCTCTATTAGAATCCATAAAGATCATCCTAAAAATCTTATCATAATCAACCATGACAAAGGTGTCACCACCAAATCAAGAGAAGTCAACTCAAGGTCTGGCTTTTTGTCAAAAATTGAGCCAAAAATTGTTAATGAATCAACCTACTCTTTTGAGTTACAAGTTAAAATGATTATGGTTATATGAATAAAACAAGTGTTTATGAAATGCTCTACATTCATGGATATGACTATGTGCTCCCTAGGTATTGTGATACAAATTGGATAGGATATGTTGCTGATATAAAGAACACATCAGGAGAATGTCTCTTTCTGAAGGTCAACCTTAGTTACTGGGTTAGTGAGGAGAAAATATGTGTCCTTCTATCTACTAGTATGCTAGAGTTAAAAGCAATTAGTCTTAACTAGTGCTAACAGAAAAAAATGTCTCACAAGATGTCATGACATTGTACTGTGACAACTTGAGTGCTATCAAAATCTCCAAGAATCATATTCAACATAGCAGAACTAAACACATTGATATTCGTCATCACTTCATTAGAGAGCTTCTTGAGAAGAAGATTGTTATTTTGGAACATGTTGCCACTGAATTACAATTGGCTGATATTTTCACTAAGGCATTGGATGCTAACCAATTTGAGAATTTGAGGGGTAAACTTGGAATTTGTATCCATGAAAGCTTATAACAATTAACTTCATGTGTGAAAATCATTAAGAACATATTATGGTTTCAATATTTATAATGTCAATTAATGTTTTGTGGGAATATTTTTGCTTTTTCAATTTTTGTCCAACAAATTAATTTCCCTCTTCAAGTGCAATCATTTCAAAATATCTTTACTACCATCCTTACATGTTACCCTAGTTTGATATTCACTCCCAACAACTCTTTCATCTTCCATACTCTCCAAAGAAACCATTGTATTCCCATTCTCTCTACTCCAAACCTTGTCAAAATGTCTCAACAACGTGGTTCGTCTCCATCCAAAAAGTCCTCTCCAACTGACTATGCTTCATAATCTAGGGCTCAACCTATGCATATTACCTGGGAAAAGGGTAAGAAGATCGTTTCACTCTCTGTGATACCTTATGATATTGATGGTACGAAGAAGAAAAGAAATATTCCTATCAAAGCTTCAGGAGAATCGTCTCAAGGTAACTCTTCTAGTATTTCTCATGAACTGTCTGTTGATTATAACTACAAGGAAGGAAGTAGTATTTAGATAGTGCTATTAGACATCTTGTAACTAGGGTTTTAAATGAGGGTCACAATGTTGTTGGCATTTTCGCACCCCTTTCTATGGTTGCATGTCCTCCTCCCGAGGTTAATGTTAACACTTCTCACTCTGAGAAGGATCTAAATGTTGAAAAACTTCACAAGCTTGCTAGCTCTATGATTAAGGATGTTGGAATTAATGTTGAAACATCTCCTGCTGGGGAGATTGTTGGTTCTGATGACATTGTTGACCTGGATGATATCGCTTATGATAATGATCTACTGGTAAATGTCAACCCTAGTGTGGCTAAGAGATTAAAGAAGAGAAAGGGAAAATCTGCTGCTAAAAATTCTCCTGTCAAAGGTAGTGTAAGAAGGTGATTAGACCCCCCAGGCCTTGGAGAAAGGTTGCTATCAAGAAGAGAAAGGTTGTTGAATCCAGGAGGATTCTTATGATGATATCGAACAAAATGTCCAAGAAATCACACATGTTAGAAGAACTGCTCTTAAGAAAACTGATGTGAAGGTTCCTAATGTACCTCTGGATAACATATCTTTTCACTATGCTGGAAGTGTGAGCAATTGGAAATATGTATACTAAAGAAGGCTAGCTCTTGAAAGGGAACTTGGGAATTATGCATTGGAATGCAAGGAGATAATAGATCTTATTTATTTTGTTGGCCTTTTAAAAAATGTTACTAGGTTTGCCAATTGTTATGAGATTCTTGTGAAAGAGATCATTGTCAACCTCACTGAAGGTTGTGCTGATGGGAAATCCAATGATTTCAAAAGAGTTTATGTCATATGAAAACATGTTAGTTTTTCTCCTGCTGTGATCAATCACTACTTAGGTAGAAGTAATGCTACTCACCATAAGCTTGAGGTTACTAATAATCAAGTGTGCAAGGAAATAACTGCAAAACAAATCAAGGCTTGGCCTATGAAGAACAAACTGTCTGCTGGTATGTTGACTGTGAAGTATGATATGCTTCACAGAATTAGTGCTACCAACTGGGTGCCTACCAACCATATATCTACCATTTCAACTGGACTAGGAAGGTTTATTTATGTTGTTGGTACCAAATCTAAATTTGACTATGGTACTTACATTTTTAATCAGACCATGAAGCATGCAGGTTCTCTAGATGTGAAGCTCCCTATAGATTTTCCCTCACTACTCTATGGTATCATCTTGAGTCAGTACCCTGGAAATCTTATTGATACTAACTCAGTATGAAAAAGAGAGACATCTTTGTCTTTTCACCACAAACTCTTTCTGGGAACTCATGTCCCTGATATTACTGCAACATATGTTGGAACATATTCTGATAGCAAACTTATCATCAAGACAACTGTAATTTTTGAGCTTAAAGATGCTTGCAAGGAGCTAGATGTTAGGAAGAAAAGATTTGAGAAATTGATCCAAGTGCTTGAGCAGGCTGAAGCTGCCAATACTAATGTCAACATGGAAGATGTAAGGGCTAAGATATATGATTCTAATGTTGAAGATAATGTTGATGGTGAACGTTCTGCTGAGAGTGACTCTGGTACTGATGCTGGCATTGAGGATGGTAGTTCCAGTTTAGATGAAGACTAGTGTTGTGGTTGTTTGACTGTGGCTTTTGATTGTTTTCTCTTTAGTTTTCTTTGACAGTAGTTCTGATTAATTTGCTATGTATGAGAATGGTTTGTAATCCTCTGACTTGGTTTCTTCTCCTTTAGTCTTGGTTTTTTTTATAGATGGATGGTTTATTTCTATGGATGCCTTTTAGTTTCCCTTTATTGTTATCTCTTTTCTTAGTTTGTCTTATTATGGCTGAGAAGAGGGATTAGTGATACCTATTCTTGTTGATACCTTCCCTTTGGCTCTTGGTGTTATAGAATGAGGTTGATGTTTGTCTGTTGTTGGTTTTCTCTGATGGTCTGTTATGTTTGTTTCTGCTGCCATGTTCTCTGTGTTGATTTTTGCTCTAATAGTGTTTTAGCCAAAATTTTCCAAAGGGGGAGATTGTTAATTTTATGTGAAATTCTGGTATGACAGATTCAAATGTCGAATATGATGTTGAGACATCTTATATGTTACATATAAACATGGTAATACATAAACAATAATATTTAAAAGTTATGATATATCAGAACTGAAACATGTTTCAGGATTTATCAACATATGATAGGACATTCAACACATATACTGCATAAAACAAACTGAAAGCTGTAACGAACATAATCAGATTGTTAACCTAGTTCGATGCTAACTTATCTACTATGGGGGCTACCAAGCAAGGAAGGAAATCCACTATGTAGTATCAATTCAAAGATTTCTCAGAAAACACCTACATTTTACAGTCTTCTCACTTAATCACTACCTGTGCAACTTCTACTTAGGAACTTCTAAATATGAGAAACCCATCCTCACTTCCAATCAACTCAGTGATGTCTCACAGTTCTCAACAGTAAGTTGTTGATATTGACGACTCTACACCTACTCAACAATCCAAAACAGAAGCTACACTTCCATTACAATACCTTAACCTTGCTTAGCAGCTTCAGTTAAGTACAATACTTTTCTTGCTTCTAAGCTTCGAGAATCACAAATAAAACAGCCACAATATGGTTCCTTGTTGCGTACGGCTGCACAAGAACACAAGCCTAATGATATAACTTTTACATATTTGGTTGGATGTTTCTAAACTAGGTTACAAGGTTTCTTTTATAACCTATTTCCTACTGGATTTGGGCCTAAACAATCACAGCAATAACTGCTACAAATATGCAGAATAAATACGCTTACAAATATACAAAAAAAAATTTTAAATTTAAAAACTCCCTAAAATATCTCTATATATAGAAACTCTATATTTTTCAATATTTGTCTTCAATGTAAATTTGAGTCTTCAAGATCTTTTACATCAACACCATTGGATTGATTTAAATCTTCAATAATATTCTATTTCTGTTGAAACCTAACAAAATATTCAATCCATCTTCAGTAGTTCATGATGTCGAATGAACTGTCTTGACATCTTCTTCGACATGTTATTCTAGATGTTGAAACATTTCAACACAACATGTTTGGGAGCACACAAATGGATTCTTTGCTTAATATATTCTTTGTTTTGCAAAGGTCCTGTACATACACACTGCTGCTATATTTGTTTTACAAAATTAATGCCAATTCTACAGAACTTACAATCTCCCCCTTTGGCAAATTTTGGCTAAAACAAATATTACAAAAATTACATCAAAAATAACAGTAGCAGGAGGAAATAGGCAATCAACAAACTCTCTATTATGTCAAGACATGTTGTTTGACATCTTCAGCAACATTCACAAAAACAAACAACTGTCACCTATTCTTTCAGTGGATAAGTTGCAACTACCTCTTCTTCCAATGGAAATAGCAGAAAAAACGTAAGAAGTAAAAAGTCTCGAAATCTTGACCGAACTAATCCATTACTACTTCCTTTATTTTCAGATTCTGAGAAGTTTCCTTCACAGGCTGCTGAACATCTTCCATCAAGAAGGCCAATGGTAACATAAGAGAACAATTTGTCTTTCCCTTATGTAACTCAGAACACAAGTCACAATGTGTTAAACAACTCAGGTCACAAGTCACAAAGACTAGCATACAACATCCACCTTTACATCCTGGTAACCATCACACATAACAACAGATGCAGTTGTTGTGACAACAACTCTGAGCACATCATCTGTACACATTTTTTCTCCCCCTTTTTATCCAAAACTTGGCAAACACATCCCTCACATCACCACACCCACAAATTATTAATCCAACATACAAAAGAACCCCATTAGAAGGAAAGGTGAAAGGATGAAAAACAATTAAAACTCACATGCTGGAGGAGGAGGAAATATGCTTCTATAAATAGGGAGCAAGGACATAGAGAGTAACGACCTATCCTTGAAAAAGAAGCGTTCTTGGTCCAAGATCTTTATGATAGGAGAAAAAAAGTCTGCACCATTCAATGAGGAACAAAAAATTATCTTGACCAGCTGACATTCTCTCCCAAAATAAACGGCCCAATAACAAACATGCTTGAAAAACCCGTGTTTCACATTTTCTGCCAACGCCATCCACAAATATTCCTCAAGAAGAAACAATACCAACATGTTTTGAAACATGTTCTGACATCCAACCATATAATGTCTGCTAACAGTGAATAGTATGGTTTAGAACACCTCAAGAATCCAACATAAACTGCAAAGAGCAGTTTTATACAATATAGCCTTCTAAACTCCTAGGTCACTTCTGGATCACAAGGACATGCACACCATAACCACTAAGTAAAAAAATTTAATTAGGAAAGCATACTTAGTAGCACATGTCACAATATGATGTGTAACATCACAGAACCTGGTTAAGGTACTACTCCCCCTTAACACCACAAAATCAGCTGCATAGAATTGTAACAAACTCCCCCTGTCTAGAATAATCCATGCTTCTTTGCACTTTAATGAAAGGAAAACATAAGACATGTCTTAATGTCTTAAAGAGCTCAACCCTTTGTTTAATTCCCAATTGATCACATTCACTTCTGGTACCAAAACATACCTGACCCCTTCTTGGTTTGTAGTTACCACAGACTACACAAGCTGAACATCTTCTAGCACATAGGTTCTTGACACTAAGCCTTCACACACCAAAGGCCATACAATCCAAATAAAACACATCCAAACTAATTCTGACATTAGAATGAATGTCCACAATTAGACTTCCAAGCAATCAATACCTGATCTACTTCAGTCTTTTCTACATGTTTCTTCCAGTACAAATCATCTACTTCATCATTCTCACATATGATTAGGTATGATAAGAATAGAAACCATGTAAACACACACCCAAGATATTTACCACATATTAAGACCTTATCATCATGATCTTAGATGGGTTCCACCAACTAGACTTACTATAATATAGTAATCCAAGAACTGAAAATCTTCAACTACATTGTGCCACTATCTTGAATCAGAAATCCAGAAAGAGAGTTAAACTCTCATCCACCTTCAAGAAGAATAAATCTCCTTTAGTCCTCAACTCATTACTCTTCTTCCCAAGAGCAATTTGTTCCAAGATAATCCTCAAGAACAACTAGCTGCCACACTCTGATCATCTTGATTCTTCAAATCCAATATAGAGATCAACCAATTATCGCAGTTTGATCACCTCCTTTATGAATCCTCATATGAAAAAGCCAATTTCCACACTTGTATTCTTCACATTTATCAGAAATCTTCCAAAGATATCCTGATCAATAAAGTTGATCTTCACCATGCTGTCAAGATAACAGACCTTATGAAGCATTCAATCCCAGTAGATCATTATATCTTAAATTGATGTGTCACTTCACCAATTAGATTCTAATGTTGAACTAGGTGTTTGAACATTGTTAGTCCACATCCAGCTGTTAAATTCAGCTCCTTCTTCTGCCACTTGAAAGAACCTCCTTCCTTTACAGAACAAGAGTTCCATGCTCTCATAGGCTTAATTTATCAACAAAGTTTGAGTAAACAACCTGCATTTTGTTGGTTTTGTAGAAAATCCTACCAATATTACATATTGATGAGAAACTTCCACTGTTTTCTCCAAAGCCTTCAAACCTGCCACTGTCTGAATCATAATAATGAATAGTTTAGAACTACACCTTGAATCTATACCAAGGATGACATTTCTGCTTGAGTAAAGAAATCTTCATAAAGCCCTGATGATATATCAATAATAACTTTATGATAATAAACACCTTCCTTGTCATGGGAAGAATAAAACTCCAGCTGCACACACCATACAATAATCTGCATCCTCGCACCAATAGACCATAGATAGCACTTATTAAATCCCTCTTTCATGAACAACTAAAGCTCCTTTTGAAAACGAGCATTAGTTACTCATAACACTTTCTGAACCATAAGATTCAGACTGCAGATATGCATACTTCCAAATAAATACCAAGTCTCCAATCAAAGTATTCACTTTTATGCATCATACAAATAATAGACAAACACCAAGTCTCCCGTCAAGGTATTTACTATAGGTCAGATAGGATTACCTCCTCAGACAAGGTAGGACACGAGTCTGACTTCTTCTTCTGCAGGCATCTGATACTTTCTGAGATGATGTTCTAACATTCTTTCAGACATCAGTATCAGTCACAACTTCACAGATTACTATGGTTCTGAAGAAATCCATCATAGTAATCCATACACAGCTAGGGGAACACAAGAGAACTAGCCATCAATAGTTGATCAGAACAAAACACAGACATATGCAGCAGCTGGAACACAAACTTCTCTTTTAGAATCAGTATTCAGACTGTCTAATTTGAGATGTCTTTACATACAATATAACAACTATCAGCTATATCCACATCAGTCAACTCCACCATTTGACACAACTTGACCTTCATGTACAAGCAGTCTCTCTGAAATAACACTCTTTGAAGCTCAGGTACTTCACTCCTACAGCAAGGAACATAAATAAGATGTCCTCAGGAGAACAAGACATGTTGATAACTCCTTGATCAACACACATAGCTAAGAGAAGTTCCAAGGCCACAACCTTCTTAGACACACTATACAGATGCCTCCTCTTCCAGATCAGGAGTAGGTTCCAAACATCTGTGAAATAAACACAATAATTTAGTACCGAAGCAACTATATAGTTATTCCTTGGACCACATAATCATGCTTAATTCTGATGTGATGTTCTATCAAAGGATAAGACATCATTCCATGGATCACAAAGAGATCTACAGACAGGAGATAGGTCTGCAAACTTCAGATCTCTTAACAAATACTTCTCTTCATAGTGCCTTGAGTGGACTTGCAAAAGAGTCTTCGAGTGTCATTAACACAGTTGACAGAAGCAGAAAGATATTTATCCCCAACATCATAGGATATATCTCTAGAGAAGAGCAACCTTCTCAAACAAAAGGAGTTATCAGATAGATAAGAAGTGGATACATAACTCCTCAGAAGCTTCAAGTGTCACAAATTAGCCCTTCCAATATTTCCAAGTGACACCAACAACCATAGGTTTGAAAATAAATCAAACTTGTCACAATAACAGCACAACCCCATGATACAACATCATAACAGTCCATTCTCCACTTCTAGGGACCATTCACACATCAAAATAGTTTTTCAGTAGAACCCTTCAACCTTGAACATGAACCAGAAAGTATACCCCTTGGACGTCATCCAGAAACAGACTAGGATGCTTGCTCTAATACTAATTAAAATTCTGGTATGACAGACTCAGAAATCGAATATGATGTTGAGACATCTTATCTGTTACATATAAACATGGTAAGGTATACACAACAGTATTTACAAGTTCTGATATAACAGAATTGAAACTTGCTTCAGGATGTTTCAACATCTGATAGGACCTTCAACACATATACTACATAAAATAAACTGAAAGTTGTAAAGAACACAATCAGATTGTTAACCCAGTTCGATGCTAACTCGTATACTCTGGGGCTACCAAGCCAGGAAGGAAATCCACTATGTAGTATCAATTCAAATACTTCTCAGCAAACACCTATAGTTTACAGTCTTCTCACTTAATCACTACCCGTTCAACTTCTACTTAGGAACTCCTAAATATGAGAAACCCATCCTCACTTCCAATCACCTCAGTGATGTCTCACAGTTCTCAACACTAAGTTGTTGATATTGAAGACTCTACACCTACTCAATAATCCAAAACAGAAGCTACACTTCCATTACAATACTTTAACCTTTCTTTGCAGCTTTAGTTAAGTACAATACTTCTCTTGCTTACAAGCTTCGAGAATCACAAATAAAACAGCCACAACATGGTTCCTTGTTGCGTACGGCTGCACAAGAATACAACCCTAATGATATAACGTTTACATCTTTGGTTGAAAATATAATAGAAAGATCATCAAAAAGATCTTCAAATTAAAAACTCCCTAAAATACCTCTAAATATAGAAACTCTATATTTTTCAATATTTGTCTTCAATGTAAATTTTAGTCTTCAAGATCTTTTACATCAGCACCACTAGATTGATTTAAATCTTCAATAATATTATGTTTCTATTGAAACCTAATAGAATATTTAATCCATCTTTAGCAGTTCATGATGTCGAATGAACTGTCTTGACATCGTCTTCAACATGTTGTTCTAGACGTTGAAACATTTCAACACAACATGTTTGGGCGTACACAAATGGATTCTTTGCTTAATATATTCTCTTTTTCAAAGATCCTATACATACACACTGCTGCTATATTTGTTTTACAAAATTAATGCCAATTCTACAGAACTTATACTATGATTGGCAGAATTTTTGGTAAAACAAGATTCTACCTTATGTTGTTATGACTGGTGTCTTGACATGTATGTCAAGTATTTTGCATGTGTGATTCTATGTTGTTACAAATTTATGTTCCTGATGTCAAACCAGATGTTATGACATTTGATGACAAAATATTCAGTTCAAATGTTTGTTTATCATTTGAGCTTTTATCTTTTGTGTGCTTATGTTGAGTGATTATTTGCGCAATATTTGGTGGTAATTTTAGAGCAGTATATCACGTTTTTGGAAGAATCGTATCTTCCTATTTTGGATGTTATTTGCATTAAATGATATTTGAAGATCATTTAGCCTTTATAGAAGGATCAAATCTAACAGTTAGTAGTAACCAAGCCCAAGAAAGATTATTTCTTATTTATTCTGATGTAACCATAATGGCAAATTACGAAGATTGAGAGATATTGAGAAGGTTGTGCATTCTGGTTTAGGGTTTAAGAATGTCTTATTCATTGTGAGACATTCTAACATCACCTAGATGTTTGAATTGGACTGATTTTATTGAGTTGTATTTTTTCTACTCTAAGATTTTAAGCATGAGTGTTTTTGATTCAATCTTTTAAGCAAGATCAAGTCTTGTCTTGGAAGAGTGTTCTTCTTTCTTTGTAAGGTTCAATTATTATCACATTGTGTGATTGAGGGAGAGTGAGAGGAGTCTCTTATCTAAGAGTTCTTAGATAGAAATTGCATTGGGTAGTGATTAAGTGAAGAGTGTAAATAGGGTAGTTTAACTCTGAATTAATACTACTAATAATGGATTTCCTTCCTGGCTTGGTAGCCCAAATAGTAGGTGTGATTACACTGAACTGGGTTAACAATTCCTTGTGTCATTGTTTTTTTTCTTTAAACTTTATTTACCTTGTCAATGTTCAAATATTAATGTCGCGACATCTTATTTGACATCTCATATCTGATACCGAAATTTTAGAAAGGAACCTCAAACTGAGGTTATCAACCCACCAGTGGGTCGGTGAAGTAATCCAGAGTCTGCAACAAAGGGATAAAGATGAAAATCTCGGGCTCATCCAGAGAAATGAGTATAACATTGGTAATCAATTACTATAAACTCCTTTGATAATTTCAGTTATATCTCTTCTGCTCAGCTTAGAATCTCACCGAGAAGCATTACAAAAGGTTCTAGAGCAAGCCTTTGTAGAACCAAATGTAATCATGAACCAATTCGACATTATCGTCTCCAGTATCACTAATTTCAACAATTTGAGATTTAATGATGAAGATCTTCCTAAAGAAGGCATGAATCACAATATGGCATTAAACATTACTATTGACTATGGTGATGATGCTTTAGCCATAATACTCATAGACAAGTTCATCTCTGAACATAATGCCAAGGTCCATTCTCACAAGGCTAACTATTCAAGGTCCCCATATAAGAAAAAGTGAGGTCGTGGTCAAAGCATTAGACAGATCTCGAAATGTAGTTATCGACGAAGTAGATCTTCCCATAACCATTAGACCTCACACCTTCCAAGTTACTTTTCAAGTCATTGATATCCGCGTGACATACAGTTGTTTACTCGGCCGACCATCAATTCATAAAGCAGGGGAAATGACCTCCACATTTCATCAAAAACTGAAGTTTGTGAAAAAAAACAAATTGGTAACAGTATTCGGGGAAAGGTCCTTGGTTGTTTGCAACTTATCCTCATTCTCGTATTTGAAACCAAAAGACGTCATTGAAACTCGGTTCCAAGCTCTTTTTGTAAGCAACGAGGATCAACCGGAAATAGGAACGTTAATCACTTCCTACAAAGATTCTCTCAAAGCCCTGGAAAGCAACAATATCAAAGACTGGGGTCAAGTCGTAATTCTCGTTGGCAATGAATCTAGAAAAGGTCATGGTTGTTCTTCAGCACCAACAAAACCTATAGTAAAGGACGAAAACTTTGGTCCTATTAAAAACTTTTTCCATAGTGGAGGCTTCCTTTACCCAATCTCTCAAGAGGTTCATACCATCGAGGAAAACAGTTCGAAAGGCTCTGAAGATCCCAATGACAAGTGGAAGACATACTTCAATGAGGAAGGATACATTTCTCAAGACAAACCGCGCAAGCCATTCAAATTACCAATCTCCATTTCAAAGTACATTCCAGAAACTGAGGACAGAAAAATCTCTGATGTACCTCAGGCTCCTCACGACTCATTGGAAGACATTCCAGTGACAAACAACTTTGATTTTATGTCTGAAGATTCAGTGGACAATCTACCCACATGGGAACCTTATCAAGAAAATATGAGAGACAAACAATGTCATCTCGACGAATTCGTAAGGATTGTAGCACAAGTCTTCCTCAACTCTGCACTACGAAAGTGAATGTTATTACTGAAAATGACTCATCAACTCCCACATAAATGTGGGACACCTTGGGATAACCAGGTGGAAAATACGATTACCTCGTAAAGTACAATGATCCCCTAAGTTATTGCATCGATATCAAAGACATCCAGTCAACTGGATTGGGAGACTCTTTTGGGAGCATCGATAAAGAAACAACTGACAATTTCTTGCACGATCAAGCTTCATGGAAGAAATACTCTACGGATCCTCCTTCACCAAAAATCAATGTCATTACAAAAGCTACTCCGGGAAGACAAGTTCCAGACTTCTGCATCTCCAATGGAGTTCATTATGATTGGTTCTCTGTTTATATCCCAAACAACATTCACATTCCAAAGTAATTGATTAGCTTAATTTTGACCTTTCATCTTTCCCGGATGACAAGGAATGTTTTATAGGGCTTACTTGCTATAAATGTCCTCTTCACTTAGCCCAAAGTGACATAGTTTTGTTTTTAGGGATGTGTATTTCAAGAATCGACAAATCATAAATAAAATATCATTCTGTATTTTCGCACTTGTTGATGTTTTCTCTTTTCGTTTTTTCAGAAAATGGTAATCCCTAAAAAATAACCAAAAATAAAAACAAACGTTTTTCAAAACTAATCAGAATAAACTTTCTTTTTCATTCTCTAAATGTGTTTTCTCGATATCATCATCATGCAAATTAACTATTTTAAACCCCATTAAAACACGTGATCCAATGCCTTCTCCCAACTTTGAGTTCCCGGTATTCAAAGCTGAAGAGGAAGATGACAAAGAAATTCCAGAAGTGATCTTCAGACTGCTCAGATACGAGGAGAATTCCATTCAATCTTACAAATAACCGTTGGAAACAATTAATTTGGGTTCAGAATAGGAAAGAAAGGAAGTCAAGATCAGTGCACTACTCAGTTCGGATGAAAGGAAAAGCCTGATCTCACTACTTAAAGAATTTCCCAATGTATTTGCTTGGTCCTACCAGGACATGCCAAGGTTGGATGCCGACATCGTGGAACATCATATACTGTTGAAGCCATAATGCTTGCCAGTCAAGTAGAGACTGAGAAGAACTCATCCAAACATGACTATCAAAAACAAGGAAGTGGTACATAAGAAAATCGACGCGGGATTACTTGCCACTTCAGAATATCCTTAATGGTTGGCCAACATTGTTCCAATACCAAAGAAGGACAGAAAAGTCATAATGTGTGTAGACTACAGAGATCTCAACAAAGCAAGTCCAAAGGACGACTTCCCCTTACCGCACATTGACATGTTGGTAGAAAGCACAACAAAGTACAAACTATTTTCCTTGATGGATGGATTTTCAAGATACAACCAGATAAAAATGGCACCAGAAGACATGGAGAAAACATCTTTCATTATGCCATGGGGCACCTTCTGTTATAAGGTAATATTGCTCGGATTAAAAAATGCTTATGCTACCTATCAAAGGACAATTACAACTCTCTTTCATGACATGATGCATAAATAGATCGAAGTATACGTCGACGACATGATCACCAAGTCGAAGACTGAAGAAAAACACGTTGAACATCTTAAGGAATTGTTCCAATGTCTGAGAAAATATAAAATACGACTGAATCCTTGCAAATGCATCTTTAATGTCCGATCAAGAAAGCTCCTTGGATTCATCGTCAGTCAGAAAGGAATCGGAATCGATCCTGACAAAGTCAAGGCTATTCAAGAAATGCCTACACCGAAAACAGAGAAACAAGTACGAGGATTCCTGGGACGTCTCAATTACGTATCAAGGTTCATATTCCTCATGACCGTAACATACACGCCAATGTTCAAACTTCTAAGGAAAAATCAAAGTCATGATTGGCCAGAAGACTTCCAGGAAGCTTTTGAGAATATCAAAGAATACTTGTTGAAGCCAACAATTGTCTCCTCCAGTTGAAGGAAGACCATTGATTATGTACCTCACCATTTTGGAAGACTCCATGGGATGTGTACTTGGCCAGCAAGACGAAACGAAAAGAATATGTTTTTTATTATCTAAGCAAAAAATTCATTGATTGTGAAACCCGATACACAATGCTCGAGAAAACTTGTCGCGCTTTAGCTTTGGTAGCTAAACATCTTCGCCAGTATCTGATCTATCATACTACTTGGCTCATCTCAGAAATGGATCCGATCAAATATGTGTTTGAAATACCTGCATTAATAATCAGGAAATGTTGTTAACAAAATACGACATTAAGTATCACGCTAAAAAATACGTCAAAGGAAGTATCTTATCTGATCATTTGGCTCATCAGCCCATCAATAATCAGGAACTATTCACATTTGACTTCTCAGATGATGACATCATGTATCTTAAGATGAAATATTATGACGAACGACGGCCAGATGAAGGGCCAGAACCGGGATGCCTTTGGGGACTCAACTTCGACGGAGCAGTCAATGCTTATGGAAACGGGATTGGGGCAATCATTGATACTCCAAACTGAACCCACATTCCATTCGCTGCCATATTAGCATTCAAATGTAAAAATAACGAGGATGAGTATGAATCTTGCATCTTGGGTCTCGAAGAATTAATTGATCTCCGAATCAAGAATCTACACATGTACGGAGATTCTGCCTTGGTGATCAATCAGATCAAAGGAGAATAAGAAATAGGACAACAGGGAATGTTCCTTTATAAGGACTATGCAAGGTGATTTCTTCCATTCTTCAACAAGGTTGAATTCCATCACATCCCTCATGAGGAAAATCACATGGCTAACACACTTGTTACTCTCTCTTCCATAATTATAGTTAATCAATGGAACGACATCCTAAGAATTGAGATTATGCACAACGAACATATGACGGCAAGAAAAATAATCCGAGCAGGATACTACTGGCTCACAATGGAAGCAGATTGCCGTAAAATGCGAGGAAATGTAATAAATGCCAAATTTATATTGATAAAACTTATACGCCTTTGACACTTCTCAAGGCTTTATTTTCACCATGGCCATTTTCAATATTGGAAATCGACATGATTGGAATGATCGAACCCAAAGCTTCAAACGGACATCGGTTCATTCTGGTAGCCATTGAACACCCTAATGATGAAGAAATTATGCGCAGAGTTCAAGATTGAACGCCCTAACTCTTCTCCTTATCGGCCAAAGATGAATGGTGCAGTGGAAGCCGCGAACAAAAACATTAAGGAAAATTTTCCAGAAGATGGTTGTGACCTACAAGGACTGGCACGAGAATATCCCTTATGCGCTTCATGGATATCAAACTTCCGTTCTCACTTCAATAGGGGAAACCATTTTCTCACTAGTATATGGCATGGAAGTAATGCTCATCATAGAAGTTGAAATCCCATCATTAAGGACATTGATGGAGGCCAAACTCACTGAAGTTGAGTGGTGCCAAAGAAGATTTGACGAGCTCAATCTGATAGAAGAAAAAATAATGACTGCCCTCTGTCATGGCCGGTAATACTAGCAAAGAATGAAGAAAGCATTCGACAAAAAGTTTGACCTCATATCTTCAAAGAAGGAGATATCGTACTCAAGAAAATCCAATCATTTCTCACCGACTCTCGGGGCAAATGGACTCTGAATTATGAAAGCCCATATGTGGTCAAGAAATCCTTTGCATGTCGTACCCTGATACCTACAACAATGGATGGTGAGGAATTCACTTAACCTACAAATGTTGATGCAGTCAAGAAATACTTCGCCTAAAAGAAAAAAAAAACAATCTCGGTGGATTGAAAACCCGAAATGGCTATTCAAGCAAAAATTGGAGACATTCAAAAAATATATCCCACTAGAGAAATCTAGGCAAAATGTTAGGGATTCATGGAAAGTAATTGCATCCAACCAGATAGGATCATCAGAAGAAAATCATTCATCAAGTCATCATCAACGGAAGCTCTGAAGACTCCGAACTCGGAATTGGTAGAAGGATAAGGATCATTATGTTTCAATGAAGCCATTTTCAGTATAAATTACCATTTTCTACTTTGTAAATACTCTGTAGAATCACGCCTTTGGATGATTAACACCCTATATATGAAAATTTGAGCCTTTGCCCATTTGTTTGCAACTCTTATTTTTATCTGCTTTACAATATGAAGTTTTCAAAAATTATTTGTTTTTTTCTTGAAATTAAAATGAATTTACTTCCCTTTTATTTTTCAAAATAAAACTTTCAATTTTCTTTGGTCTGTGAACATAAAAGGAAATCATTAAGTTACTCCAAAAGCAACAAACTTCTGGAATATCCCACGAGGGTTAACTTATGTCTCCCCGCAGAGCCATTTCTCCAGAAATCAACAACAACAAGAGCTCCCATCTATAATGAGAATTCCAACTAAGTCACAATGATACTCCATCTTGGGATTGGCCCAGTATTATTTGTATTATCTTAACAACTTGTGTGTCATGTCTGTTTTGTCAGCATACTCATTTCTTCATACATTCATAATTATGTTTGCATTTATATTCGCATGATCATACTCGGATTTATCCCATGTGATAAAGAGTCTTCTCTCCAGTTCTTTCCTGGATAGAATGTCAGTTCTCGAGTTTTGATAACTTGAACCTCCATGGCAACGCTGTAACCAAACCTTTGTAACCTTAAGATCTTCGACACGACGAACACCTGGGCATCTTAGGATCAAAATTTCGGGTATTCTAAGGTATTTAATCCTCTTGTACCTCGAATATCCTAATGTTTTCACCATTCACATCTTTGGGTCCAAGAATATTAAATAGGGGCATCTGTCATACCCTAAATTTTGACCTTAAGATATGTACCTCATTAGATAAAATCCACTAACCAAAGGACTGTGTCAGACTGGTCTGGACAGTATCCCCGTAATGAATCGGGATTCCTGAGTCCCTCAGAGGATTCAGGAAAAGGACCAATCATTAATACCTAAGTTTTTAAACCTCTCAATCATTCTCAAAGGATCAAGGAATCCCAAATGATGGAAAATCATTCAAAGATTGTACAGAAATTTTAGTGATTCGGGCCCCGAGTCATCAATATAACCAATTAGGGTTTCAGTCAACTGAGCCCTCCAGATAAAACTTTCATGGAAAAATGATCCAAGGCCTCCACATTTCTTCAATAAAGGTTGACATGACTTTGACAAGCCATCTACAAGTTCAAGAGATACAGAGATAAAGGATTTCAAGATTAGGGTTTCACATTGCCCAAATCAGGGTTTCTGACTGGTCGGGGAACCCAAAGTCAAAATTTTCATCTGGACAAGATCTAATACCATAGGAAATGGTTTAAATAGCTCATATGAACCTTGGAATTCCATTCATAGTTTTGAAATACCTCATAGGATGTCCAGTCAAAAAATCAGAAAACCAGGGGTATCTAGTGTAATTTCCATCTGGACCAAAAAGTCAATGGTTGACTTTTTAACCTAAGATGATTCTCATGATATATATTACAAGAATATATGGTCCATTGATACATTTGATCACAAAAAATCAGAAATTTGAAGATAACCTATAAAAGGGGCAATCTTTGAAACTTAGAAAATTTTATAAGTTATAAGAAAAAGTGTGCAAATACCCTACTGTCGCTCCCACCTGATAACACCGGGCCAAGAGGGGTACAGACGCGAACTGTCGGCGAAAGAGAGAAAAAAGAAAAGAGTCGCCAGCTAGGCATTTTTATCCCGAAGGAAAGGTAATGCTGCATGAACCTAAGAAAAGATGGATAAGACGGTTGCGAACCAGAGAAACTGAGAAAGGGGGTTGGTTACAACCTGGGAAGGTATTAGCACCCAGATTGTCCGTCGTACTCGACGGGATCCACGCTTAAAAGATTAGTGTTTTAAAGGGGTAGTGTCAGTGCAATCTGTGTATCAAAGCTGGAAAAGAATGCAAGTGTCAGTGTAAAAGAAGTGAGAAGTGTATAAGAGAAGTGTCAGTGCAAGAACAGGAGTGAAATGCTCAAGATAATGAGGCTAAAAGAATGATGCTGGAAGAAGGGGGAATAAACAGAGACTTTTGTTCGATAACTGTTAAGTTATGCCTACGTATCCTCTCGTGCAATGAGGAAGTCAGAACACCGTAGTTCGACTCAAAGAGACTGAAAGATAAATTGACTTGTGAACTGCTTGCTTGTCTATGCTCAAGTGTATGACCTGTCTGGCTCAGGTGCAAACTGTCTTGCATTAGACGGAAGAAGCAAGTTCTCGTTTGTGAGTGAATGAGGTGAGAAAATAATCCCGGAGGAGACGATTATTGTTTGTTTTTGTGTTTTTAATCTTTTATTGCTTTTTGAAGTTTGTCATAAGTTAATGAGCTTAAGCCTAAACCAATGGGTTAGTAAACTCATCACATCCTCCCTCTGATTAGGGGTTAATGAGAATACCTTAAGTATGAAGTAAGCACCTCACACTTAATCACCATGATGTAGGATTAAGATCACTAACCTACTCATAATCAGGGATTCAATGGACTCATTACACCATCCTAATAGAAGGATAATAGATGAGAACACTTAAGCTGAGGAAGGCTCCTCAACTTAATCCATGATTAGGGATTAACCTCATGACAAAACAAAGCCTTTATTAAAGAGGATTTTAGTTAATGATGAGATCAAGAAGTGGATTTTATGATTTGTAAGACAACTTGAGGGAGACTTGTCCATTAACCCTAGGGTTAGTCCTTCTTAACCAATAAAGGAAGAATTAGAACCCTAATGCAAGGCCCAAGTTACAAGCTTGATGTCTTAGTGATTGTTAAGTGAATTGATTAAAGGATTTAAACACATTAAGGGTTTAACACTTAGGATTAAAGTTATACACTCCATCCTAATAGAAGGATGCATGCATAAGCTTAATCACAAAGCCTTAAAACCTTTAAGGTTTAGTCCTTGATTATGAGGTGAGAAGAGAAGACTCAAAGATGACACAAAGGAAAAAATAATGGGGGGGACTAATCAAACCCTAATTGTGATCATGCTTGGGTATTCCTAGGGTTTGTGGGGCTTAAGAGAGAAAGAATCTTCAAAGAGCCACCAAGGGGGGAACAAGATAGAAAAGAGATGAGATGAGAAGAGAAAAGGAGGAAGAGGGGCACAAGTGAGCAAGCTCACTCAAAGACAAACAAAAATGAAGCAAGGATGTAAAATGATGAGGTGAGAAGAGGTAGGAGGTGAAGGCAAATCCACCTCCCAAACAAACTTACCATTAATCCTGAAAAGTTAGTACAAGATGCATAAGGGAAGAAATGAGATGAAACAATGCATATGGATGGACAAATGCCAAAGTCAGAAACATACATATGATGCAAATGGTGTCAAGAGATGGTGCAAAGTCATACAAGATGCAAATGTGTGAGCATACAAGAGAATGAATGCATATGGAGCATGCTTTGAACCATGAAGATTCATGAAAGTTTATGAAATGATATGAACATATAGCATGGCAAATGAAAGATGTAATGATCAAACATGATTCTAATATGTCCCAAGATGTCTTATATGTCATGAGGATGCACAAAATGTCATGACAAGTTCTTGAATGCAAGCAAATGAAAGATGGATGCAAAGGAAGGCAAGAATTAGGGTTTATACACAATATGCAACAACAAATTCAAAACCAGAAGCAAATGACATGATAAAAAATTGAAAATGGGATCAAAGGAACCCTAACCCTACACAAGTTCACAGCCCAAAGGAGGGGACCTAACTATTAACCTAATGGGAGTTGTGATTTTCTCAAGTCAACTAGGGTTTCAAGGTACCTCAAAAGGAAAAATTCACATCAAATTGAAAATGAAAGATAAATTCAAACCAATTTTACCCTAGAAACTATAAGCTATTAAGAATGCAATGCAAAAAGAACCATCATCAAACTCTTCATGGTTAGGCAGAATGAATTTTTTCAAGTTAGGATCAAAATATTGCCCTTAAACAAATTTAATTCCAATGAAAAAGGTCAAAATAGGTCAAGAACCAAAAAGAAATTTGTTTTGAGAGTTTGATAATGTTTCTAAATGTTTCAAAATGCAATGTGAATTTTTTGGTGATTTTTAAATACCTAAATGCATTTTTAATTAATTAATTTTCATTAACTAATTAAAAATAAACATTTAAATGATTTAAAATAATTTTTAATGAAAAAAAATAAAAATAAAAATATTTTTGGGTTCTAAAAATTAATGAAATGCTTGACAAAAAAATTCAGAATTTTCCAACATGTTTTGCTATTTTTTTAAAATTCGTGGAAGTTAAATATAAAACAAATGAATTAAAATTAATTAAAATGGAAAGTAATCTCATCCTAAGGCTGATATTCAAACCTTGGGAGGAATTCTTGACCGCGCGCGCAAATTGAGAGTCAGGATTGACTCTGGTCAAATTAATTTATTAAACCTAAATTAAACTACTTAAAACGAATTAAGGGTTAATTGTGGAATCTGAGCCATTCATCCCTTAAACTAAACACGATCCAAAGGCCCACAATGCATCTGGAGACTAAACCCTAATTAGGGTTAATAACTTTCAGGTGACCGGAGGGAAGCTCCGGTCATCTTCTCCGGCAGGGCAAAAACCCTAGCTTCTTCTACAGGCCACCCCAACCTAAATTAACTGCCCAGAAACGTTCCCCTACCCAAACTAAACCTAAATCCATCATCAAACACCATTTATCAAGCATGAACAAAGAGAATCGAAGCCAAACACTTTCACGGGCAAAATTTCAGAGAGGCACAAAATGCTTATTTTCACACCATTTTTAAATCTAAAAACATCAGAGTGATCCTCATGATGTGTACTTTCATTTTGTAACAAAAAAAGCAAGCTCTGAAAAGTTTGAAGTTTGAAGCTACCTGAGGTGAAGAACTGTGAATATGAGCTTTCCAGGCCTTTCTCTTATGCAAAGTGTCTCCCCTGAACCTCCTGAGATCAATGGAGTGCTCAAAGTCTTTTGTTGGTGGCTTATTTGGGAGTTTGAGTTCTGGTATAGCAGGTTTCACAGTTGGGATATGGGAGGTTTCAAGCTGTTTTAATGGTGGATTTTGGTTCCATGGAGGATGTGTGGTTCATTGGTGAAGAGAAAAGTGAGGTTTGATGGCTGTGGAATCAGTTTCTAAGAGATGAAGGTGTTGGCCAGTTTTTGTGAATCTGCTTGTGTGTCTTGTTTCAAGGCTGAATGAGTTGCTATATCACTCCCATAATGTTTGAGTAGGCTGTGGAGCAGGTTAGTAGAGGTTGCTGATCACTATTCCAAGAGCATGGGAGAAATTGCAAAAAGTCAAGGTTTGGTGTACTTGAGGCATGTGTTGTGGCAGATATGGTTTCCTGGCTTGTACTGCATCAGCTGAGTTCAAGGATGACTCTTGGATCAATTGTGGTGAGCTGTATGGTTTGGATCACAAGTTTGAAGTGTCTTTGCATTTTGGCAACTTGTTACACTTTGTGACTTTTGGCCATGAACATGTGACATATCTTGAGAAATATGCAGCACAATGCATCACATAATGTTGTTATGGCACTTTGATATTGATTAGAGACCAAGCAAAACCATAGGAACCCTTCTTGCAAGATTTCCCTCTTTGTGGTTTTCATGAAAAGTAACTTATGCTTCTTGGAATTCAAGGCATGAAAGTGAGAAATTTCTTGGGCAAATCTGAATTCTAGGCATTTCATTGTGTTATATGATGATTAGAAGCCACTTTGAAGTCATAAATTGGTTTGGCAAGGGTTTTTGCAACTTTCCTCTTTTGGTGTAAAAGTGAAATTTCAATGATTTTATCCAACTTTGGCAAGCCATAACTTTTGATCCAAAATTAATTAGAATGAGTTCTTGTACTTTTTGAAAATGGGAGGATCCATTCTACAACTTTCATGACCAAAGTTTTCTCATTTGAGGCATTTTTGAATTAAAAAGAGGGGGTTGAAAAACTTTTCCAAAATGGCAAGTTTACATTATAAGTCACTTTCCCAAAAAGGCAACTTTGCAAATGGCTTGAAATTCTTCAATTTTGTGAACTTATAACATCTTCTATGATCAAATAAAGATCATATACATTCAAAATGATGGGGAACACCCTTTGGTTGGGTCATTGGAGGCCTCAGATGCCCTGATTTTGCACTGACTTGCTCAAGAAGTCATCTTATGATCAGATGCCTTCCCCATTGAATTTCTTCATGAAAATTGATATGCATGATCCTCATACCATATAGAGACCAATAGAAACAATAATGGCCAAAAGTTTTGGAGTTATGGCCTTTGAAACCAAAACCCTAATTTTAGGTCATCTGTGTAGTTAAGCCTGGCTCTGCTTCCATGCCTTCCTCAGTTCTTGTGATTCTTTGACTTTCTTGACCTTGTGAGGATATAATATGATGCTTGAACATACATGGACCCCTTTTAAGTGATTGATGACCTTTGGAGTGGCTCAAATGGCTCAGGAAAGGCTCAGATCACAAACCCTAGATGCAGATGGCTTTGAAACAATGCAGTGAAGCAAAAGATGCAATATGAGATGCTATGGTTGAACTTATGCACATGAAAAGATCACAAGCCATGGTTAAATGAGTGAGGGCAAATTTGGGGTGTTTACAGCTGCCCTAATTCAAGCATGAGTTAGCTGTGCGGGATGTAAGCGACGACTTATCATTCAAACAAGATAGCTTGTGGTTGAATACCAAAGACAGTCCAAAATTTGCACTCGCTGAATGAAGAAGAAAAGGGATATAGATTGTGAAAGAAAATAAAGTATGATTATAAAGTGCGGGCGACGGAGGACGACCGTCGAGCAGAGGACGACTGCCGAGGATGGAGTAATGCCGGGGACGACCGACATGCTGGGGATATAAGAGATTATGATGGGGGTGGCCATCAAAATAAAGTGACAAAGATTCTCTGGGGATTAAAGGTAAAGTCAATGATGGGGACGACCATCGGGTTAATAAAAATAAATGATGAGGGACGGTCATCAAAGGTGAAGGACGATCACCTAGCAGGGGACGGCTGCTCTGTTGGGGATAAGATGAGGGACGGTCATCTAAGGTGAAGGACGATCACCTAGCAAGGTACGGTTGCCAAAAAGTATTACGACATAGGACGAATGCCGGATAGAGAAAGTCAATGATGGGGACGGCCATCGGACGAGCATGATGAAGGACGATCATCAAGGGGTGAAGGACGATCACCTAGCAGGGGACGGCTACTAAAAACAACTCGACATAGGACGAATGTCGGATAGGAAGAGGTTCTAACGGATAGAGACTCCACTGGGGTGATGAAGGACGATCATCAAAAAGGTGAAGGACGATCACCTGGCAGGGGACGGCTGCCGAAAGGTATCATGACATAGGACGAATGTCAGATAGAAAGGAAATAATTTAATAAAATTTGCTAGGAATTCTTCTAGGGAATAGTAGACATAGACGAGTGTCTAAATTCAAGAAAGTGTGAGTGTTTGGCACGGTGTATAGATTAAAGATGCGGATGGCATCCTTAAGACCATGATACGGACGAGTATCAGTAGAAACAAACGCTTAACGCATGTTCAAAGATGATGATACGGACGAGTATCAACTGGTTAACGAAGAACACGGACGAGTGTTGATTCTGAGGGGATTTAAGTGGCGTATACAAGATACGGACGAGTATCTGTATGAGTGAAAAGTAATGGGTGAGACATATACGAGTGTTCAACTTGCTGTGGAGAGCACGACACGGACGGGTGTCGGAAGAAGTGTATTATAAACAAGTATTTGGTTTTACAAAGTGTTTAGGTAACTATGTTAGGGGAGGTGACACGGACGGGTGTCAGAGATGTGTATAGACATGTAAACATGTGTTTGTGAGTGCAAAGGGGACGCTTTGGCTTTCTGCTGGGGATATGACACAGACGAGTGTCAAGAAGCATTTGTAATGTATAAGTATCTGTTTGTAGAGAACGCCCGGGCGACTTTACTGGGGAATGATGACACGGACGAGTGCCAAAAGGAGCATGTATCTGTATTTGTGAGTGTAAAGGGAATGCTTTAACATTTTGTCGGGGAGTTTGAGAGGTATGTCAGTATTTACAAGTGTTTGATTCAGATCATGGCTTATGATTTATGCAATATGTTTGATTTTTGCCGTAATGCTCCGTGTTAGACGGAATGCTACGCTCTGTGGGGAGGTATGATGTGAATGCTATGATCATGCAAAGATACCGATCCGGGATTCGGATCCCGTTGCTGTAGAAATCTTTGGCTGATCTGCTTGAAGTGGATATCCCAGCTGGGGATGAGATCATCGGTAGATCTGATATATATGACTCTGCATGGGGAAATAGGTCACTGATAGATCTATCTTGATAATGAGGGGTCCAGCCGGGGTTCGCGGGAGCTTTCGTCGCTTTGTTATGAGATCTTCATGCATTGCTCCTCTGTATGGAGGTTGAAACTTTGTGGGGAGATGATTTCCTATCTTTGCACTTGGCTGAGGAGGAATGATGACTGGCAATTCAGCTGGGGAGAAAGCATCTCTGGCGCTGTTTGGAAGATGTGCTGAGGAAATAATGATTTGGCAGCTTGCTGGGGAGAAACCTTTCTCGCCCCATGTTGCACTTTGACTACCTGCAATCCTGTATGGCAAAGAAACGCGCAAGTATCCCGAGGTGTCCCTTACTATATTCCATCATAGGAATTTAGACACTCCCGGGAGCAAATATATTTCCTGTAAGCACGTAATTTAGAAACGACGCATCTGTATTCATGCAAACAAGGTTTATAAGGACATCGGACATTTTTTGCAAATGAATTATAGAACGTACGAGACGAAATATGACTGAAAATCTGATTTTATTGATTTATGTGCCCTGAATTGGCAAGATACAGTCAAAGAAACGGATCCCCTGAAATGAGGGAATCGTTACAAATTGAGAAACAAAAAGGTGTTGGCAATGTTGATGACGCTTCGAGGAGCTTCCCCTTTTGTTATGACCCGTATGACTTTGACGTTCTTCTCATCCTACTTTCTGAAGAAGGTTGATTCTGACCGATGTTTTAACCTTTCGAAGCTTACTACGTTGCAAGTAATACAGACGAATTCATAATGCAGTTGTTCGCTTATTCCCTTATTTTGCGTGGATCGCCCTTTCGGGTTTTCAATCCACCGGGATACCCATTTTTTCCTGAGTTGTCCGATGCGGCTTTTCAACTCAGCGGGTGTACATTTTTTATTTATTTTCCCTTATTTTTTCCCGAGTCTTTTATTCTGTTTTTGACTCGCCGGGATGCCCTATTTTTGCCTGGACTTACATTCTGTTTTTATGTCCAGCGGGTCATTTTATGTGAAGTATTTTTTAACTGCATCTGAATTCACAGGGGACAGGAAGTCTTCACCATCCATAGATCTGAGCATCAGTGCTCCACCAGAGAAAACTTTCTTTACTATGAACGGACCATCATAATTCGGAGTCCACTTGCCCCTGTGGTCTGTATGAGGAGGGAGGAGTCTTTTCAACACAAGATCTCCTACTTGGTACTCTCGGAGCTTGACTTTCTGATCGAAGGCTTTCTTCATTCTTTTCTGATACAGCTGCCCATGACAGATTGCAGCTAACCTCTTTTCTTCGATTAGATTCAGTTGCTCGTATCGGGATCAGACCCATTATGCTTCATTCAGTTTAACATCCATCAGTACCCGTAAAGATGGTAATTCAACTTCAACAGGTAGGACTGCCTCCATACCATATACAAGCTGATACGGTGTTGCCCCAGTAGATGTTCTGATTGATGTACGGTACCCATGCAAGGCAAACGGTAGCATCTCATGCCAGTCTTTATAGGTAACTACCATCTTCTGCACAATCTTCTTGATATTCTTATTAGCTGCTTCCACAGCGCCATTCATTTTTGGCCTGTAAGGAGAAGAATTGTGATGTTGGATCTTGAAGTCCCGACACAGTTTTGCCATCATTTTATTGTTTAAGTTGGAACCATTATCAGTAATGATTCGTTCGGGCACTCCATACCGACAGATGATGTCTCTCTTCAAAAATCGGGCTACCACTTGCCTTGTAACATTTGCATAAGAAGCCGCTTCAACCCACTTGGTAAAATAGTCAATAGCAACCAGGATGAATCTGTGGCCGCTTGAAGCAGTTGGTTCAATCTTGCCAATCATATCAATGCCCCACATGGCAAAGGGCCAGGGTGAAGACATCACATTCAAGGGATTTGGAGGCACATGCACTTTATCCGCATAAATATGGCATTTACGGCATTTTCTGGCATAAGCATAACAGTCTGCATCCATTGTGATCCAGTAGTAGCCTGATCTTAACAACTTTTTAGCCATTGCATGCCCTCCCGCATGGGTACCAAAAGATCCTTCGTGCACCTCGTGCATCAGCAAGTCTGCCTCTGCCTTATCAACACATCTGAGAAGTACCATATCAAAGTTTCTCTTGTACAAGGAACCATCAGTATTTAGGAAGAAACTACCAGCTAGCCTTCTTAAAGTCTTCTTATCATTGGAAGATGCCCCAGGTGGATATGTTTGATCCTCCAAGAAGCACTTAATGTCATGGAACCAAGGCTTATCATTTTTAACAACATCTGCTGAGAACACGTATGCTGGTCTGTCAAGTCTGGATACTGAAATCCGAGACACAAAGTTAGCGGCTTGAACTTTGATCATGGATGAAATGGTAGCCAGAGCATCCGCAAACTGATTTTCATCTCGAGGGATATACTCAAGCTTGACTGTTGTGAAGAAAGTCAATAACTTCCTTGTATAATCCCGGTAATGTATCAGATGATCTTGGTGCGTGTACCATTTGCCGTTGGTTTGATTAATTACCAGAGCTGAATCTCCGAATATAGTCAAAGTCTTGATCCTGAGGTCAATGGCTTCCTCAAGACCCATAATACAAGCCTCGTATTCAGCTTCGTTGTTAGTGCAGTTAAAGGCGAGTTTTGCCGAGAAAGGCATGTGGACTCCCTTAGGTGTAATGAGTACTGCACCAACACCACGACCATTCATATTAACAGCCCCATCAAACATCATAGTCCATTCTTCTTCTGGGTCAGGTCCTTCAGTGTGAATAGGCTCTTCATGATCTTTTTCTTTAATGAACATGATGTCTTCATCAGGGAAGTCAAATCTCATAGGCTGGTAATCATCAATGGGTTGCTCAGCAAGATAATCAGACAATACACTGCCTTTGATGGCCTTTTGAGATGTGTACTGAATATCATATTCTGTGAGGATCATTTGCCATCTTGCAACCCGTCCGGTAAGTGCTGGCTTCTCAAAAATATACTTAACTGGGTCCATCTTGGATATCAATAAGGTAGTGTGGGTCAACATATATTGTCTCAGTCGGCGAGCAGCCCATGCTAAAGCACAACAAGTTTTCTCGAGCAGTGAATAACGTTGTTCACAGTCGGTAAACTTTTTGCTTAGGTAGTATATTGCATACTCTTTTCGACCAGACTCGTCATGCTGGCCCAGCACACACCCCATTGACTCCTCTAATACTGTCAAGTACATGATTAGAGGTCTTCCTTCAACTGGAGGCATAAGGATCAGAGGCTCTTGTAAGTATTCCTTGATTTTGTCAAAAGCCCTTTAGCAGTCTTCATTCCACCTGACTGTTTGTTCCTTTCTTAATAGCTTGAACAAAGGTTCACAGGTTACTGTAAGGTGAGATATGAATCGTGAAATGTAGTTCAATCTACCTAGGAACCCCCGAACTTCTTTTTCAGTCTTCGGTGCGGGCATCTCTTGAATAGCTTTGACTTTATCAGGGTCAACTTCAATCCCTTTTTCACTTACAATAAATCCCAGCAACTTACCGGATCGCACCCCGAATGTGCATTTGTTGGGGTTTAACTTCAATTGGTACTTCCTCAGACGCTTGAATAATTTCAACAGATTCACCAGGTGGTCTTCTTCTGTGAGGGACTTGGCAATCATGTCATCCACATAACATTCAATTTCTTTATGGATCATGTCATGGAATAATGTTACCATAGCCTGTTGATAAGTGGCACCCGCATTCTTCAGTCCGAATGGCATCACCTTATAGCAGAATGTGCCCCAAGGTGTGATAAAAGTTGTCTTCTCCATCTTCAGGTGACATCTTGATATTATTGTATCCCGAAAATCCGTCCATGAAGGAGAATACTGAGAACTGAGCCGTATTGTCGACCAATACATCAATGTGAGGTAAAGGGAAGTCATCTTTCGGGCTGGCTCTGTTCAGGTCCCGGTAATCCACACACATCCTCACCTTGCCATCCTTCTTAGGTAGAGGTACAATATTAGCAACCCACGGCGGATAGCTAGTCACAGCAAGGAAACCGGCGTCCCACTGCTTTTGTACTTCTTCTTTTATCTTCATTGCCATATCTGGGCGAGTACGGCGCAATTTCTGTTTTACTGGCGGGCAGTCTTCTTTCAGAGGTAGCTTGTGCATGACAATATTGGTGTCCAACCCTGGCATATCCTGATAGGACCAAGCAAAAACATCCACATATTCTCGAAGCATGGCAATCAGTTGCTCTTTCACTGAATCTTGTAAGCAGGCCCCGATCTTGACTTCTTTCACTTCTTCTTCTGTACCAAGATTAACCGTTTCGACCTCCTCCTGATGAGGAGTGATAACCTTCTCCTCCTGTCTCAACAACCTGGCTAATTCTTCAGGTAGCTCATAATCATCTTCAACCCCTTCATCAGCTTGATTAATCGGATTGTCAAAGTCATACGAAGTCATAGCTGTGTTGTTGTCGGTGCAGTCTGGAGGGCACTCTCTGTAAGGGTTTAGATTTGTTCATTTTAGTGATCAATTTTATATTTCTTAGAAAAAGTGAAAATGAAGTTATTTTTTTGAAAAACATTGCTATTTTATTTTTGTACAAAAAGTGAAAAATGAAAAACAGCGAGCGAAAAAGAAAAGACTCATTTGCAAAGGATGTCCTGATATTCATTAATTTAATCTTTGCACAAAATACAAGATAGCCCGATTACAAAATGAGTCTTGACATCTTGGGCAAGATGCAAGACTTGATGCATGCTTTGAAATACAGGAAATAATAATTACTCTGCAGGAGTAACCCTTATAATTTCCTGGGAAGACCAGTTTGAGACATGGCTCCCCGGGGTCCTTGGACGTATCCAGCTTTCCAGGTTGCGCTCTTCTTCCGACTCATCTTCCAAATTGTTCACAGCATCCGGGGTGAGCATTCCCCCGCTGACAAACTTAGGCTCCTTTGCAGCCTCTGATTGATCTTGTTGAGTTGGTCTGTAACCCAACCCAAATCGGTCCTCTTTCTTCTCCACGGGCAGCAGCTTGCCCCAGCCTTGAGCGGTACCTTCCTCAACAACCTTCCGGGCTTGCTGGTATGATGTTATGGAAGTTCCCAGTACAACAGATACTTCATTAATGTTCAAGGCCTCAAATCCCTGACTCATGGTTTCATGGATCTCCCCGTCCATTTCTATGTACTTATACGTAGCCAGCTGGCTAACAAAGATGTCCTCTTCCCCACAGATGGTGATGATTTGGCCTTCCCACTCGAATTTCAACTTCTGGTGAAGGGTAGACGTAACAGCGCCAGCGGCGTGGATCCAGGGTCTACCCAACAGACAGCTGTAGGCCAGCTGTATGTCCATCACAAAGAAGGTAGTTTTAAAGGTCTGTGGGCCAATCAACACAGGCAGATCAATTTCCCCAAGCACTGATCTTTTAGAGCCATCAAATGCTCTCACCACCAAATTACTCTGACGCAATGCCAAGCCATCATATTCCAGCTTCACTAAGGCTTTCTTTGGTAGAACATTGAGTGATGACCCAGTGTCCACCAGTACATGAGATAGAACAGCACCCTTGCATTCCAAGGTGATATGTAAAGCCTTGTTGTGGTTGCGTCCCTCTGTTGTTAAGTCAGCATTGGTAAAGCCCAGTCCATGACTGGTGTTGACATTTGCAACCACGGTTTCTAGCTGATTAACAGTAATCTCCTCCGGCACGTATGCTGCGTGCAGGACTTTCAACAGTGTGTTCCTGTGAGCTTCAGAACACATCAACAGTGATAATATGGAGATCTTTGAGGGAGTTTGGTGAAGCTGATCCACCACCTTGTAATCACTTCTTTTTATGATTCTCATAAATTCGTCTACATCCTGTTCAAAAGATGTCTTCTGAGTTTCTTTGGCAGTCGGCTCTTCAGATACCACATATTTTCCTTTTGCTTTGGCAGCAGCTTCTGCTTCGGCGTTAGGATTTTGTGTTTGTGAGTCAAAAAGGCGTCCGCTTCTAGTGAAGCCTCCGCCTCCCCCAACATTATCAATTTGTGGAGAAGAGGTTGATGAATCCAGAGTGATTTTCTACCCGTTGCAATAGAGGTCAGAGCCATAATGCCAAGGTATGGCATTACTGCTTTCATAAGGAACGGGCCCAGGTACCGTAATAGTAATTGGGCTGACTGCTGCAGAGGAAGGTACTGTAATGGTGTGCGGATTATAATAAATTGTGACTGGTGATCTGGTAGGAGGTGCCATGGTTTGTTGTTGGAAATTGCTGCTGGGAGGAACACTTGATGGGTCATAGTAGATTGTCACTGCTGAGATATCTTCGTTAATTTTTGCTGGCGTTGTAGAAGATTCTGCTAATGACATGGATGCTGATGTTGTAGAAGAGAGGGTTGTTGACATTTGATTTGTTGAAGTGATGGACGGAGCCATTGTTGATGATATTGATGAGTCAGTAGGAATGATTGTTGCTGCTGTTGTAGAAGAATCAGGAATTGTTGTTAAAGGAATTGCTGGATTTGTAGGCGCCGTTGTTGTAATCTGAAGAATACCATCCTTGATAAGACCATCTATGTCGTTTCTCAAATTTTCACACCCGTTGACCGCAATGTTGCAATACCCACAACCGAGCTCACACCCGGGGAACACTTGGCATTCTAGAAGCTGAGCTTTAATTTCGACCAAAGGTGTTCGAATTTGTGCAACACTGGTGATCAAGGTAGATGGTTTGTCTTCCTCAATGGCATTAATCCTTGGCCCTCCATGATTAGGCATAGGATTTTTGTTGACATTCGGAGGAGGTGCAAAATTGAGGGCTTTAGAATCCACCAGATCTTGGACTTTCATTTGCAAGGCCCTGCATTTTTCAATATTGTGTCCAGGTGCATTGGAGTGGAAATCACACCTGGAGTTGACATCATAATTCCTTGGGAGATTAAGAGGATCTGGAGGTGCCAATGTCCTTAACTCAACCAGGTTGAGCTTCAGGAGTTGTGGCAAGAGTGCAGCATATGGCATGGGAATTGGGTCAATCACCCTGTTTGCTTGTGATGGCCTTTGTTGGAATGGGCGCTGTTGTTGACTGTTGTTGTTGTTGTTGTAGGTTCTCTGCTGTGGAAAATGAGATTGTTGCTAGTAGTGAGGTTGTTGCTGTGGATATGCTGATTGTTGAGGAATCGGAGCTGGGATGGTAACAGCTGCTACTGACCTGGGAACATACTGAGGTCTGCCCCTGCTTGCGTGAATGGAATTGGTCTCACCGGCTCTTCGGGGTCCCACAAAAGGCTTCCTGGGATTACTGGATGAACTTGCACCACTGTCAGAAATCTTACCCATCTTCAAGAGGCTTTCGATCCTTTCACCAGCTATGACCACATCAGCAAAACTGGTAGAGGAGAAGGCAGCCAATCTATCAATATATGTTCCTTGCAGAGTATTCATGAACATGTCGGCCATCTCTCTTTCCGACATAGGTGGTTGGACAGCAGCAGCAAGCTGTCTCCACCTTTGGGCATATTCCCTGAAGCTTTCTCTGGAAGACTGGGACATTCCCATCAGAAGGGTCCTGTTAGGAGCCATGTCCAGATTGTATTGATATTGCCTGATGAAGGCTTCAGCTAAGTCCTTCCAGCATCTAATAGTAGCTCTGGTTAAGTGTGAATACCACTCTCTTGAAGCCCCGGTCAGACTGTCTTCAAAGTAGAACATCCACAGCTTCTCATCCATAGTATAGGCTTTAAGTCTTCCCAGGAAAGACTGCAGGTGAGTTCGCGGACAAGAGGTTCCATTGTATTTCTCAAAGCACGGGGGTTTGAATTTGTGGGGAATCCTCACCCCATCTACTAGCCCCATGTCCATTACATCGAAGCCCAAGGAATTCTGAGACTCCAGAGATCTCAATTTCTCAGCAATTTCATCTAACCTCCTGTCATAGACTTCATCCCCTACTCCCATAACAGTAAACTGCTCTTCTTGGGGATCCTCCTGTAAGATCCTGCCTGCAGTAGTATTACCTTGCACATTTCTCGGGATGTTAGCTTCTGGTTCCTGATGAGGTCCAAATACTGGTGGATCAATACGAGGCTGACCCCTTTCATTGTTGCTAGTTCCTCCTGTCCCAAGATGAGGCTCTTCAGGAGTTTGCCTTTCCACCAGCTCTCTTAACCTTTCTTGACTCTGGGCTAAGCCGGTCATCACAGCCATGAATTGAGACATCTGATTTCTCATTTCCAATCTCTCATTGGTCATCTGATTTCTGACCTCAGTCAAATCCTACTGTACTTGTTCCATTTGAATACCAGGAAGGTTGCTGCGAGTAGGATACCGGTGCGTGCGGTTGACAGGGAACACTCGGCGACGAGCAATGTTTCCTGAGATCACAACAAAGTTAGAAATAATAATAACAAAACCTACAAAACAAAACACAAAGTTAGTATGCAATGCAGTATGCTTATTTGTTTTCCAAGGTATCCGGCTTGGTTCTTGGTTTTGACCTTTCCAGACCTCGAGGGAGATGCTTGATGTTGTTGAGAGAAAAACCCAAATGAAAACAAACTGAAATATATTACAAATGGTGAACAATACATAGTTTGTTTTACAACACATGCCCATGGAGGGTCAAAAATACATCAAAAGAAAAAGTACATCAAATGGAAATAACAACAAACAAAGGGTCAAACATCCAGTCCAAACTCATCCTCCTTGACTTCCTTCAAGAGTGCATCAGTCACTGGACCAGCTGGGTGCTCTGTAATGGTCCTAATGAGGAGGTTCCTGGTAGCAATGGCAGTGGTCACCTTCTTGTTCCTGTCCTGGTCTTTTGACCTCTTTAATCTGGCTCTAAGTTTCAACTCTGAAATCTCCTTCTGGGCTGCCAACAAGGCTTCCTGCTGCTTCTTTTCATTGGCCTCCAACTGTTCAATCTTAGCCTGAGTTTTCTGGTCTTCCTGTGTACGGGCTTCAGTGATCCTGACCCACCTAGCCTGACTCTCTTGCAGATAAAGCTCAGTCCTAGCCTTCTGAAATTTGGCTTCTTTACAGGCATTCTTCAATATTTGCTCCCCAGCCCTTGCTTTCTTGATGTAGTCCTCTGTCTTCTCAATTTTGGCAAGATGCTCTACCCTAAGCTTTTCCAACCTCTCGATGTCCAGACGACCATCACTCCTTTCCCAAAGGGTCTTCTTCAAAGCTTGAGACAGGTTCTCATTCCTTTCCTTCAGCTTCTCAAATTCTTCCAGGCTAACAGTTGCTGCTGGCTGAGCTGTAGATGGTCCAGGTATATCTTCAATGGTGAAAGGCATTCCAGTAATCTGAGCTCTAGTACGGGACCAATCATAGTACTGAGCTGAAGCAACATTATTACACCTCCCTAGAATAGCCATCCCCTTTGTCTGGATGTTGTCCCAAGCCCAGGATGCTTGTCTGACAGCAGCTAAATTAGGTTTTACTTCACAATACAGGGTCTCAGCTAGATCTTGTACTCTGGGAGGGTGAACCAAAGCATAGCCCAGTTGTCTCTTAAACAGCAAAGGATTGTAGTTGATGCAACCCTTTACTCCTATCAGAGGTACATTTGGGTATTTCCCACAGCTGGTGATAATGTCCTTGCCTTTAGTGCTCTGGGTGCACCATCTAATATCATCTGAAGTCAAAGCAATGAGCCTCTTGGCCCAATTTTTCTGTTGGTGAGGGTTCAAGAAGGCATCTGATTTGGGTAGGTGTCTGAGCATCCAGGTATGAAACAAAGGAGCACAACATCTCACCAACTTCCCCCTTTGTTTCTCATTCCTCTGATGAATGGAGTAATAGAAATCTCCTAGCAATGTGGGTACTAGGTTCCTCAGAAGAAACAGATGAATGGCATTCTTGCTGATAAATTTGGGCTCATCTGCAAACAGTAGAACTCCGTATATGCTGAGGGCTAACAGTGCACAGACTGCCCTCCATTCTCCCAAGGAGGCCTTCAGGATGGCCTGAGAAATCAAGAAGTCCAAGTGCAAACCAGGAATCCCTGCTTTTGTTGTCATACTCTTCTCAATCAAAGCAGGCTCCAGGTACAGTGCTTTTGCCAATTCTCCATTGCTGGGAGCTGGCATTTCTGGGTTGAAAGGAATCCCACCCTTGATAGGTACTCCAATCAATGAGGAAAACTCTTCTAGTAGATGCCCTAACTGAAAGTCTAGGAATGTGAAGCATCTCAAAGGAGGGTCATAGAACTGCAAGCATGTGTGGATCATGCTCCTCTGAGAAGGGTCAAGGTCCATAACCATATCCAGGATGCCTCCATAGTGTTCTCTAAACAGTGGAATATGGTCAGGTGTGATGAGTGACTGGACCTGCCTGATACCAGTCAACACAGGCTCAAAGAAATGGTAGGATATGTTGCTCTTCCTGGGAGTAATCATGAGTGCTGCTGGAGATGATGAAGATAGGTGCTGATGAAGATCAAGACTGATACTGGAGATGAGCCATTGACAGGCTGATGCTGGTGATGATGAGAATAGCTGAAGCAGATGACTGATGAAGCAGAGGTCTATGTAGAAGAAGGGGTCAAAACCAAACCAGATATAATGTGGATACCCTGAAAAACAAATAAACAAATGTTAAATGATGCAATGATGATGTATGCAAATGATATGCAAGGGTTTGTGATCAAGCTGGATCTGGTATATGTCTTGATATAAGCCCAAGTATGTTCAAAGAAGGTCCAGATGGAGGTTCAGAAATCTAGTAACCAAGGTGGGGGACTCAAATAAAGAGTCACATGTCCAGGGTTAAATCACAAGAACTGTCCCAAATGGAGTACTCTTAAACAGTAACAGGGTATGATGTGGCCAAGGGTACCTGCAAACCTGTAAACAGCCCAACCCCCTCACATGTAGTGTTCTAGAACAAGGATTCTCAGACTTGGATCAGTTATGAGAAGTGTAAACACTTCTAACCCGGAGGTACAGTGTTTATAATAACCATAAAAGATCCTCCTCTAATTCACCTCAGCTTCTGAAGGTCATAATAAAAGGTCATCCAGACTTAGCAGGCTTCCCAGATAGCCCTAGCACTACAGGAAATCTGTAGCACAGAGTTCTCAAGAAGAAACCCATATCTGAACCGTGTTTCATATTCCTGCACCATACCGAAATGGAATGGGAAAGAACATGAACCACTCTAGCCTAGGTGTCACTCAGGTCCCAGGTATAGGACCTTAAACTCTCAATGAAACCCCACCCACCAAAACAGAAACCAGATCCAGTAATGATAATATGACAGTATGATGCATAAAACTGTAAAGAAAGCAATAAACAAGACTGTACATAAAGCAATAAACAAAGCAAATAAACACAATTAGCACATAACACCCCAGTAAACACAAATCAAACAAGCGCTAGGAGGAACCCACAAAAAGAACCAGAAGCCCTGGTTACAGTATAAGGTTCCCCAGCAGAGTCGCCAAGCTGTCGCTCCCACCTGATGACACCGGGCCAAGAGGGGTACAGACGCGAACGGTCGGCGAAAGATAAAGAAAAGAAAAGAGTCGCCAGCTAGGCATTTTTATCCCGAAGGAAAGGTAATGCTGCATGAACCTAAGAAAAGATGGATAAGATGGTTGCGAACCAGAGAAACTGAGAAAGGGGGTTGGCTACAACCTGGGAAGGTATTAGCACCCAGATTGTCCGTCGTACTCGACGGGATCCACGCTTAAAAGATTTGTGTTTTAAAGGGGTAGTGTCAGTGCAATCTGTGTATCAAAGCTGGAAAGGAATGCAAGTGTCAGTGTAAAAGAAGTGAGAAGTGTATAAGAGAAGTGTCAGTGCAAGAACAGGAGTGAAATGCTCAAGATATTGAGGCTAAAAGAATGATGCTGGAAGAAGGGGGAATAAACAGAGACTTTTGTTCGATAACTGTTAAGTTATGCCTACGTATCCTCTCGTGCAATGAGGAAGTCAGAACACCGTAGTTCGACTCAAAGAGACTGAAAGATAAATTGACTTGTGAACTGCTTGCTTGTCTATGCTCAAGTGTATGACCTGTCTGGCTCAGGTGCAAACTGTCTTGCATTAGACGGAAGAAGCAAGTTCTCGTTTATGAGTGAATGAGGTGAGAAAAGAATCCCGGAGGAGACGATTATTGTTTGTTTTTGTGTTTTTAATCTTTTATTGCTTTTTGAAGTTTGTCATAAGTTAATGAGCTTAAGCCTAAACCAATGGGTTAGTAAACTCATCACATCCTCCCACTGATTAGGGGTTAATGAGAATACCTTAAGTATGAAGTAAGCACCTCACACTTAATCACCATGATGTAGGATTATGATCATTAACCTACTTATAATTATTTAGATGTTTTTTGTTGTTTTTGTTTAGTGTTGAGTAATGAGTTTAAGCCATAATCAGGGATTCAATGGACTCATTACACCATCCTAATAGAAGGATAATAGATGAGAACACTTAAGCTGAGGAAGGCTCCTCAACTTAATCCATGATTAGGGATTAACCTCATGACAAAACAAAGCCTTTATTAAAGAGGATTTTAGTTAATGATGAGATCAAGAAGTGGATTTTATGATTTGTAAGACAACTTGAGGGAGACTTGTCCATTAACCCTAGGGTTAGTCCTTCTTAACCAATAAAGGAAGAATTAGAACCCTAATGCAAGGCCCAAGTTACAAGCTTGATGTCTTAGTGATTGTTAAGTGAATTGATTAAAGGATTTAAACACATTAAGGGTTTAACACTTAGGATTAAAGTTATACACTCCATCCTAATAGAAGGATGCATGCATAAGCTTAATCACAAAGCCTTAAAACCTTTAAGGTTTAGTCCTTGATTATGAGGTGAGAAGAGAAGACTCAAAGATGACACAAAGGAAAAAATAATGGGGGGGACTAATCAAACCCTAATTGTGATCATGCTTGGGTATTCCTAGGGTTTGTGGGGCTTAAGAGAGAAAGAATCTTCAAAGAGCCACCAAGGGGGGAACAAGATAGAAAAGAGATGAGATGAGAAGAGAAAAGGGGGAAGAGAGGCACAAGTGAGCAAGCTCACTCAAAGACAAACAAAAATGCAGCAAGGATGTAAAATGATGAGGTGAGAAGAGGTAGGAGGTGAAGGCAAATCCACCTCCCAAACAAACTTACCATTAATCCTGAAAAGTTAGTACAAGATGCATAAGGGAAGAAATGAGATGAAACAATGCATATGGATGGACAAATGCCAAAGTCAGAAACATACATATGATGCAAATGGTGTCAAGAGATGGTTCAAAGTCATACAAGATGCAAATGTGTGAGCATACAAGAGAATGAATGCATATGGAGCATGCTTTGAACCATGAAGATTCATGAAAGTTTATGAAATGATATGAACATATAGCATGGCAAATGAAAGATGTAATGATCAAACATGATTCTAATATGTCCCAAGATGTCTTATATGTCATGAGGATGCACAAAATGTCATGACAAGTTCTTGAATGCAAGCAAATGAAAGATGGATGCAAAGGAAGGCAAGAATTAGGGTTTATACACAATATGCAACAACAAATTCAAAACCAGAAGCAAATGACATGATAAAAAATTGAAAATGGGATCAAAGGAACCCTAACCCTACACAAGTTCACTGCCCAAAGGAGAGGACCTAACTCTTAACCTAATGGGAGTTGTGATTTTCTCAAGTCAACTAGGGTTTCAAGGTACCTCAAAAGGAAAAATGCACATCAAATTGAAAATGAAAGATGAATTCAAACCAATTTTACCCTAGAAACTATATGCTATGAAGAATGCAATGCAAGAAGAACCATCATCAGACTCTTCATGGTTAGGCAGAATGAATTTTTTCAAGTTAGGATCAAAATATTGCCCTTAAACAAATTTAATTCCAATGAAAAAGGTCAAAATAGGTCAAGAACCAAAAAGAAATTTTTTTTGTGAGTTTGATAATGTTTCTAAATGTTTCAAAATGCAATGTGAATTTTTTGGTGATTTTTAAATACCTAAATGCATTTTTAATTAATTAATTTTCATTAACTAATTAAAAATAAACATTTAAATTATTTAAAATAGTTTTTAATGCAAAAAAATAAAAATAAAAATATTTTTGGGTTTTGAAAATTAATGAAATGCTTGACAAAAAAATTCAGAATTTTCCAACATGTTTTGCTATTTTTTTTAAATTCGTGGAAGTTAAATATAAAACAAATTAATTAAAATGGAAAGTAATCTCATCCTAAGGCTGATATTCAAACTTGGGGAGGAATGCTTGATCGCGCGCGCAAATTGAGGGTCAGGATTGACTCTGCTCAAATTAATTTATTAAACCTAAATTAAACTAATTAAAACGAATTAAGGGTTAATTGTGGAATCTGAGCCATTCATCCCTTAAACTAAACACGATCCAAAGGCCCACAATGCATCTGGAGACTAAACCCTAATTAGGGTTAATGACTTTCAGGTGACCGGAGGGAAGCTCCGGTCATCTTCTCCGGCAGGGCAAAAACCCTAGCTTCTTCTACAGGCCACCCCAACCTAAATTAACTGCCCAGAAACGTTCCCCTACCCAAACTAAACCTAAATCCATCATCAAACACCATTTATCAAGCATGAACAAAGAGAATCGAAGCCAAACACTTTCACGGGCAAAATTTCAGAGAGACACAAAATGCTTATTTTCACACCATTTTTAAATCTAAAAACATCAGAGTGATCCTCATGATGTGTACTTTCATTTTGTAACAAAAAAAGCAAGCTCTGAAAAGTTTGAAGTTTGAAGCTACCTGAGGTGAAGAACTGTGAATATGAGCTTTCCAGGCCTTTCTCTTATGCAAAGTGTCTCCCCTGAACCTCCTGAGATCAATGGAGTGCTCAAAGTCTTTTGTTGGTGGCTTATTTGGGAGTTTGAGTTCTGGTATAGCAGGTTTCACAGTTGGGATATGGGAGGTTTCAAGCTGTTTTAATGGTGGATTTTGGTTCCATGGAGGATGTGTGGTTCATTGGTGAAGAGAAAAGTGAGGTTTGATGGCTGTGGAATCAGTTTCGAAGAGATGAA
Organism: Lathyrus aphaca; assembly: GCA_963966055.1. Lineage (NCBI taxonomy): Eukaryota > Viridiplantae > Streptophyta > Magnoliopsida > Fabales > Fabaceae > Lathyrus > Lathyrus aphaca. Next base: position 262,259,172 of record OZ014525.1, on the reverse strand, counting down.
GGTGTTGGCCAGTTTTTGTGAATCTGCTTGTGTGTCTTGTTTCAAGGCTGAATGAGTTGCTATATCACTCCCATAATGTTTGAGTAGGTTGTGGAGCAGGTTAGTAGAGGCTGCTGATCACTATTCCAAGAGCATGGGAGAAATTGCAAAAAGTCAAGGTTTGGTGTACAAGGTTAAAAGTCTAATTGATTCTAACCTGGCGACTGGTGCATAGGTTTCTGTATAGTCTATTCCTTCTTGTTGACTATAACCTTGTACAACCAGCCGTGCCATGTTTCTGACAACTACTCCTTGTTCATTTAGCTTGTTTCTGAATACCCACTTGGTGCCAATGATGTTGAATCCTTTAGGTCTAGGCAGTAAGTCCCACGCGTCATTTCTGGTGAATTGATTGAGTTCATCTTGCATTGTAAGTATCCAATCATTTTCTGAGAGTGCTTCTTCTACAAAAGTTGGTTCAATCAGAGAGACTAACCCCATTAGAGATTCTTCAGAATTTCTGAATGATGACCTTGTTCTGATTGGATCATCCTTCTTTCCCAAAATCTTATATTTTTGATGATTCAACATGCTTCTGGATTGTTTCTTCTGAGTGGGTTCTTCAAAACTTGTTGGAGTGGTTGTCTTGTCTTGTTCTGTAGATGATTGATCTTCAGATGTTCTGTCTTTAGTGATTTCAACTTCTATATCTGCAAGAGATTCATTCTACTTTGGTTTTTCAGAACCAAGCTTATCATCAAATCTGACATAGATAGATTCTATCACAATTCGTGTTTCTGTATTCTATACTCTGTATCCTTTTGAGCGTTCATAGTATCCTAACATATAACACTTTTGTGCCTTAGAATCAAACTTAATCAGAGGGTCATTAGTATTCAGAATAAAACAATTACATCCAAAAGGATGAAAATATGAAATGTTGGGCTTTCTGTTCTTCCACAATTCATAAGGAGTCTTCTCCATAATAGGTCTTATAGAGATTCTATTTTGAATGTAGTATGTTGTATTTACTGCTTCTACCTAAAAATGTTTAGCCATGTTAGTCTCATTGATCACGGTTCTGGCCATCTCTTGCAATGTTCTGTTCTTACGTTCTACAACTCCATTCTGTTGTGGAGTTCTAGGACAAGAGAAATTGTGAGAGATTCCATTTCATTAAAAAAATGATTCCAATTTTTTTGTTTTCAAATTATCCACCATGATCACTTCTGACTTTAACAATTCTAAACTCTTTTTCATTTTGAACTTGTTTGCAGAAGTTAGAAAATACAACAATTGACTCATCCTTGTGTCTAACGAACTTTATCCATGTCCATCTGCTATAGTCATCTACGATCACTAATCCATACTTCTTTCCACTGACTGAAACAGTTTTCACTGGTCCAAACAAGTCAATGTGCAGAAGTTCTAATGGTCTAGAGGAAGATACAACATTTTTAGATTTAAAAGCAGGTTTTGAAAATTTGCCTTTATGACATGCTTCACACAGAGCTTCTGAGTTGAACTTCAAATTTGGAAGTCCTCTAACCAGATTGAGTTTGTTAATTTGAGATAATCTTTTCATATTAACATGTTCCAATCTTCTGTGTCAGACCCATTTCTCAGTTTCCACAGACATTAGACATTTTACATTCTGACTTTTCAGTTCAGAGAGTTTTATTTTATATATGTTGTTCTTTCTCTTTCCACTAAAGAGGATTGTTCCATCTTTCTGACTAACAACTTTACAGAACTTTTGATTGAAGATTATGTCATAACCATTATCACTTAATTGACATATGGATAATAGATTATGCATTAATCCTTCTACTAACAGAACATTAGAGATAGAGGGAAGGGTGCCATTATCAATAGTTCCAACGCCAATAATATTTCCTTTTTGGTTGCCTCCAAAACCTATGTAGTCTCCTGCTTTTAGCTCAAGACTTTGGAACATATGCTTTCTTCCCACCATGTGTCGTGAGCATCCAGAGTCCAGGTACCAAGATTGGTGTTTCAGTTTGGCTGTTAAAGACATCTGCAACATACACAATTTTATCTTTGGGTACCCATATCTTTTTGGGTCCTTGTTTGTTATTTTTTACAAGCTTCTGATTGATCTTAAGTTTCATATCAGAACTTGTAGAACAAGATGACCCACTAGTATATTTTAGATCATGATTATGACTATAGGTAAAATGAGAACTTAAAGGAGTATTAACTTTTATGACCATGTCATCAATCTTTTTAAACTTCAGAGTTTCCTCTCATTTAGTTTTCACATAGCCTATACCTTTTCTACCATTTATGCTAACTCCATAGATCATAGAGGCAATTTTGCATCTGTCTATGTTTTAGCTAGAAAATTTTTAAAATCGTAATCATATTTCTTTATGATACTATCAGAACTAAGTAAAACTTTTGATTCAGATTCCTTCTGAGCTTTAAGTTTTTCAAAAGAATTTTTACATTCAAAAATATTTTCTTTTAGCTCAGAGTTTTCTGACTTAAGTTTTCTAACTTCTTCCAATTCAGATACTAGACTTTGTTTCATGTCTTTGTATTTGAATTGAAGCTTCTGATATTTTTCAAGAATTTCTGAGAGGCTATCTTCTAATTGAGATCTAGAAAATTTAGAGAATACCTCTTCTGTGTCAGAATCTGACTATGATTCTGATGCTTGAACATCTTCTAGTATTTTTGCCATTAATGCAATGTTTGCATGTTCATATTCTGAGTTTGAATCATCTTCAGATGATTCTGAATCATCCCATGTTGCCATGAGACTCTTTTTCTTTTCTCTGTTGAATTTCTTTCTGGGTTTCTCTTTCTGGAGTTTTGGACAGTCACTCTTGTAGTGTCCAGGTTCTTTGCATTCGTAGCACACGACTTCTTTGCTTCTGGGTTTCCTGTGACTAGAGGATGCTTCAAAGTGATTACTTGATCTTCTGGGATTTCTGAACTTCTTCTGACGATGCTTCCAGAGTTGTTGAACTCTTCTAGATAGAAGAGATAGTTCATCTTCTTCTAATGAGCCTCCAGAGCTTTCTTCTTCTTCCTGCAAAGCTTTAGAATCAGATTTGTTAGATTTAAGAGCAACAGACATACCTTTCTTCTGGGGTTCATCTTCTTCTAGTTCTATCTCATGACTTCTCAAGGAGCTGATCAGTTCTTCTAGAGATATTTCGTTCAGATTTTTTGATAGCTTCAAAGCAGTGACCATGGGTCTCCAAGCCTTTGGCAAGCTTCTGATAATCTTTTTCACATGATCTGCTGTTGAGTAGCCTTTGTCCAGAAATTTCAGTCCAGCAACCAGAATTTGAAACCTTGAGAACATCTTCTCAATTGTTTCATCTTCTTCCATCTTAAATGCTTCATACTTCTGGATGAGAGCAAAAGCTTTTGTCTCCTTGACTTGAGTGTTGCCTTCACATGTCATCCTCAGGGAGTCAAACATATGTTTGGCTGATTCTCTGTTGGTGATCTTCTCATATTATGTATATGAAATAGCACTCAGAAGTATGGTTCTAGCCTTGTGATGGTTTCTGAATTCCTTCTTCTGTTGAGCTATCATGTTCTTTCTTTCAATCTTCTGACCATCTTCTATATATGAGCGCAAGACTGCTTCTATTCCAACATGTTTTCTTTTTAAAAACTTCCTTTTTAAGAACTTCTACAATGCACATTGAAAGAAGTTAATTTCAACACATATTAGAACTTCTATTCTTACAGAAGAATAATTGTTATCATCAAAACTATTAGAGGATTAGAATCAAAATTGTTCTAACATTTATGAATTTCAACACATATGCATTTTGATCCAATGGTCACCATGCTCTAAAATGGCATATTATTGGATCTTTTGATCAACAAGCAATAGGTGTCCACAATCCAAGATCAAAACATCTGAAGAATGTGAATTTCCCTGCTGCATAGTTGAGCTATTTGGGAATCTTATCATTCATCATTTAAGAGATATTATGGCAAGGAATGATCAACAATTTATGATATCATCTCTTCAAGACTTAGAGACAAAGCAATCTCAACATATTTTCCTATAAATAGAGACCTCATTTGATCATAAAACTTATAACAAAGCCTCTGAATCCTAAGCTTTCTCTTTTTCACTCTTAAAGACTCAAAACTTGACATTTTGAGCAAATACTATCGGGTTTTGAGTTCTGGCCACTATCAACGCAATTTAATTGCCCAAACACATCACATATGATGTATCTGAGGTGTTCAAACACTTGAACCAACCCAGGAACACCTCCAACCCAAAATCACCCTTCAAAACCTCAAAGAAACCTTATTTCTGCAACTTGAAGATCAAAACTTGATCCAGCCATTTGCAATCAAGTCCAAGTGTTCAAACACACTCCATAATACCCAAGGAAGTTGTTCAAATCATCACAAGTCTTCTGAACACCTCCAGATCAAAATCACCCCAGCTAGTGCAAGCTCCAAGTTAGGTAAGCCTCAAACTTTGTCATTTTATAATCCATGCATATTTCCTTGCATTATCTTTTTAACCATGTGTGCATAATCATATTATAAGTATTTACCCTCAATCAATTTCAAAAAATCATCATCGTGTAGAATTTCATGAGGCTTAGGACAAATTAGGGTTCTTCAGTGTTCATCACTGATTTCTCTCACCACACTTAAAATAAATGAAATTAATTGCCATGTTTGAATTCTTGAGTAAATTTGCAACAATTTTGGGGCTGGTTTCATATACTTTCATTAAGATTTGAGTGAGGTACGATTGAATTTGCAAAATCTGGGCATGTTTTTGATGCCCTTTTTCAAATTTTCAAATATTTGAATTTTCAAATTATTTTTAATTGATTCAAAAATTAATAACTTTTTGATTCTTTTGAATTTTTAAATGATTCTTTTTTCATTAATTCTAAAAAATGTTTAAATATTTTATTCCATAAAAAATTCACAAAAAATTATTTTTTAAAAAAATATTTTATATTTTTGTAAAGAATTTCTTTTTAATTGTTTTTAAACATTTTAAAAATATTCTTTCTCTTGATTTTTCAAACATAAAGGAATCTCAAGTCATACTATGGATAAAATATGAATTTTCAAACATTGATCCCATAATTTCTCTTGTTTTTCACTTAGATTTGAAATTTATCAAATATTTTAATCATTTTATTCAAAAATAAATGTTTAAAATATCAAAAATAGGGTTTTGATCTTATCACCCCTAACTTTGAAATCAAAAACACTTTTGGGCCTCTGCTAGAGTGTAAAAACCGCCCCTTTTTGAAAAATGAACCATTAGGATTCATTTGATCCATTTTCAAAACCCGACGCAATCGCATATTTTCACCGCAATGAATTTTCATTTGTGAATATCTTCTGTGAATTTCTTTACTCATAACATTATTTTAATCAAAATGAATTGTGAAAACTTATCATGGGGAATCCTTTGTGTTTATGAGCCATTTCTTCTATTATAAACTTTCTCCTGTCTGTTTTAAAACCCCGCCAGGGTTCCGTATAAGTCCTGATTCGTCCAACTATTTTCTTTAACAGTTTCTCAATCTACTAAATAGAGATTATGGGCCACTTGTTTACAAGTCCCGACTTCTTTTCTTTTTTCATCTTTATGACTAAAGATCTAATACATCTGCAACTAGACTGAGCTTCATTTCGGTGAACTACTTTCAAGGCAGTGGGCAGCTTTTCAGCACCCAAGTCCTACCTTGTGTATGAAATCACAATATAATAAAATACAAAGCAAATCCCATAGGAATCCTTATTTATAAGTTGTATAACTGGCTTTTGAGTCATCTCTTCTCCCTCTAACTTCTTGCTGTTTTCTTAAACTGATGTTTGCTTGTTATATTAAGGTTTTCTGTTTAAATCTATCTTTCTTTATCTCATACTAAAGCAAAGATAATAAAACATTTCTTAATCATCAAAGAGGATACAATATAAAATATGTTTGTAATCTTTCTCCCTTGGGATTTTGGGCATCTGCTTCCCAGTGTAACTCCCAACATCATTCTTAAAAATCACTTAAGAATACTCAAACCATAGCAATGACATACTAAAAAATGTTCAACATATTCACTGACACATTTATTTATTTGCATGCATCTTTATTGTATATATATATATATATATATATATATATATATATATATATATATGCATCTCTGCTAAAATCTCTATGTACCCGGGTTATTATCATCAGACCAACCTTTGAATAACTTAGGACCCTATTAGGGGAAAACATAGCCTCCTCTTGGGCTTAGTTCAAGGACCCTCAAGCCTCTTAAATGTGCTTTTTGTCATGCTTAGAATTTACTCAGCCTCTCCCAATCTCTTTTTGTACTTTGTACGAGGACCCATGGGCCTCTTAAAGGTAACCTAGCCTCCTCTCGTGCTTAAACACAAGGACCCTCAAAGGCTTCCTAAACGAATAGGAACATATCCTTTAGAATCAAACACATATAATAGTTTCCATCTCCCTGATGGATGACCAAGATAGCCTCCTCTTGGGCTTTGTACAGTTGAACCTCCCCAGACAAAGGAATGTCTTATAACCTTAAAACTTTTATCAAACAACAGACAAACCACTCTTCATATAGAGTCAGTCTGCCATCAAATTTTCAACCTCCCATCTTAGGCTTCATATAAGATACAAACAATCAAGATGCAATCTCTCACAATTAAGCTTCACACTTGGGCTTCCAAATTAGGACACGAATAAACTTTCCCTACAGAGTCAGTTTTCTTTGTTTAGCTTCAACCTTGGGCTTCAATCAAGGAACATATAAATAAAACTCTTCCCTCTTTAGAGATGACAAACTTTCTCTACTAAGTCTCTTTTAGCTTCAATCAAGGCACAGAAAGTCAAACACTTTACATTCAATCAAACATTACATTCATGATCTTGGACTTTAACTAAGCTAATCCCCAAATCAAAAGTCATAGTCTTGGACTTTAACTAAGCTAATTTAACATTACAATCATAGTCTTGGACTTTAACTAAGCTAATCCTTCAGTCATACACTTAGACTATAACTAAGATCACTTTTCACCAGTCATATTTCCACCCAATCCAGCTTTCCTAAGCTATGCAATTCAGGTCAACCATTCAGTCCTCCTTAAGCTATGCAATTCAAGGTACCCATTCAGCCTTTCTTGAGCTTTTGAAATCAAGATACCAGATTCAGCTTATGCCTTGAGCTATTCAATTCAATCACCCATATCAGTTACAACAAACCATTTTAGCTTCAATCCTGGGCATTGATCAGGACACAAATAAACTTTCAGCTTCAATCTTGGGCTTTGATCAAGACACAAATAGAAACTTTGAGTATCAACATCCTGTGTTTTAATTAGGATACAAATAAACCTCTCCTTCTAGCTCTAGCCATTTAGGAGGGACTACAATGCTCTGATCCCTCAATTCTCTTTTTGGTGGTACATAGGAAAAAGGTCGTAAGATCTTTGCGAGCACACCAAACAAAAAACAACAATAGGTTCTCATACCTATCAAAAACATCAGAAACATCCAAACACCAAAAACATCAACATCACCCTATCTTACCAACACTCACTTTATTCTCAGACCCAAATCAAAGAGATCCCACCAATATAAAAAAGAACAAATATGCTTTATACCTAAGAGGAATAATCTATGAAGGAATCCAAAACCATGTGGGCATCTGTCAACCAACAGTATGGAAAGCGGGATGAGTTTAAGATATCTTTTCCCTTCTATAACCAGCTTCATCGGGAAAAATAAAGAAATCAGAAAGTAGAAAAAATGCGACAGTGACTAAAGACCACAAAAATCGAGCTATAGTGCCTAAGTTACTCATGGGGTGTATTAATAAATCCCCTAAATAAAAGGTTAAGTTATAATTTGGTCCCCCATTTAATATGATTTATGAAATTAGTCTTCCTATTTTAAATTCAAACTATTTAGACCCCCCTCGCACGTTTTTTCCTAGAAAATCAATGAAATATTCATTTTTAACTTATTTTTCATCTATAAAGTTTCAAAATAGATTTATATGCGATGATTTGCCATCTTTCCTAAATAACTTGTCATTTAAAAAATAGAAACACCGTTAATTTTAAATGCAAAGGTATGAATGAAGGACCAAAACTATTTAAATTTAATATAGAGAGATTAATTTTATAAATCATATAAAATAGGGAATCAAAATTGTAACTAAACCTAAATAAAATTAGTATTATTTTATTAAAACTTTTACATAACTTTCTATAGTTATATTTTAATAAACAAACTCATATAAGCATTAATTATTTTTAAGGGGAAAAATAATAAATTATAAAGAAATGATATGGTCTCCAACTTTCACCTCTAAATTAGAAATGATTCTTATTTTGTTGAATTTACACTCCATATATTCCATCTTACTTCTACTTAGTCAAAAACCATGTGCTTATAAAGCTCGTTTCCAAGTATTTGATCTCTCATTTAAATCCTCCTTAGACTTTCTCAATTGGACTACATCATTTGCAAAAAGAATGCATATTGGTGCTAAATTTTGGATGAATTCCATGAGTACATCGAATATTATCTTCAACCATGAAATTAGGGTTATAAGTTTCCCTAGTTGGTCTAATAACAGTAATGGCAGCAATGTCAAAAATAGTAGGTGTCATTATTCTACAAGGAAGATGTAAATTGTTGTGGGTGATATCCCAAAAATACAAAGAGGAAACAAGCATGGATTGGCAATAGCCAGGTCCAACCTTCGACAATTGAATCATGTCGAAGATACCCATATCTTTCCAGACTTGGGATGTTTGGTTTTTTATTATTTTTCTAAACAAGCTAAATAGTCTGAGGGAATCGTAAACAAAGGGCAAGATCGAAATATCTTAAAGTCATTGTTCATGTAGTCCAGGTTGATGGATTTTTCTAAGGCCTCGATCGAAGACGGACCTTGGTTATCAGGATGTGGATTTTCAGTAGTTACGATCTCATCACTAGCCTTAGGTCGTTTCCCATTATCTATGGGTTTGTAACGATGATATGTTGGGAAGAATTGCCTAAGACTATCAGGGTTAGCATTTAAATATGATAGAGGTCCTAACATAACATATGTTTTTACCGGTAAAAAAAATGGGAAACAATACATGGGATTGATAAATTCATCGTTTTTCTTCTTCAAGTGGAGGTTCTGACATATATTGTTGGTTACCCACTACACTCGGACCTAAGATCTTGTGAATTGGAGCAAGAGTAGATGATTTCTTGGACTCTTTTGTGGTCTTTGTTGAGTCTTTGGAAGCTTTTGTGGTAGACGCCATTGATGAGATGAGTTTAAAGAAAAACCTGGGTTTGTGTTGGTAAGAAAGATGAAGAGTTTTTCTTTTGATTAAGAGAAATTCATAAGTGAAAAGGTTGAAAAGGAGTTGACATGCGTTATTTATAGCCAAATGAGGGAGGAACGTTTCATTTCAGCTTTAATGGAAAGTCCAATCGTGGAACACGTGTTGTCTAGAGATTAATTGATTGAGATAGTGGCAGTTAAGATAGCCCATGTTCTCCTTGGAAATAGGAATGAAATGATGAGAATGGATTTACGCATGTCTTGATGGGATGTTTTGTGAAAGGTCTTCATAATGACCATGACCTCATAATAGTAAAAGATATTGTAGCGTCAAAAATACTTACAACAAATGCATTTTCTCCAATTAGTCGAAAATGACATTTTTGGGGGCAATTTGTTGGCTGAAAATTCGACGTATAAGAAATATTTGACTTGAGTTTGGAAAAACATATAAGAATATTCTGAAAAGAATATTTCCCATATTTCGACAGGACATTTACTTGGTCGAAGAAGCCATTTCTGTAGAGGAAAATGCTAGTTTGGGACTTAGAAATATTTTTAGTCAAAACTTGAGAATTCGACAATGAAAATATTGTATTTGACGAAGTTTGAACTTTAATAAGGATGATAATTGTTTTTTTGTCCTTATCTACTTCTTAAGAAAGACATTGATAAAGTTGTGGTGAAGAGAAACGCATGTAGGCAAAACGTGTCATTTTCTGGAGAAAAGACTGTTGATAGAGGTTATTTTTTATTTAGTATAAATAGGGGTCTTAATGTATAGTATTCAATGTGTTCAATCATTGCAAAGAAACTCACAAATTACTCTAAGTATCTAAGTGTGTTGAGAAACGAATTGTTGAGAATGTGCGTGTGAATCACCGTTATTTTCATTTTAATAGTTATTTACACTTTATCAATTTATCTTTCATTTGCGGTTTACTTTGAAGTTTCTTTATTGCAATTCCTTTACAAATTCTACATTAAGCAATACTTTATAATCACGAGCATTGTTGAAATGTTCTTACTATTTCAAACATAATTTAACAAAATCACATGTTTTAGGATTCATTGGTTGATCCTGCAAGTAAACCATTTTTTAGAGACCAGAGATTGTTTACCAATTTTCACAGTAAACAAAAGCAGAGTGGCTAATCTAGTATTTGAATCTTGTTGGATCAAGAACTTACTCTTAGAACTCCATTTCCTAGTTACAACACTACTCTAGTCTATTGTGATAATGTGAGTGATATTTATCTATCAGATAACCCGATTCAACATCAACACACAAATGATATCGAGATGGATGCATTTTGTGTGTGAAAAGGTTCCTCGCGAAAAAGTACACATTTTACATGTCCACTCACATTATTAGCTTAATGAAATTTTCACCAAAGGAATTTTGGTGCAACTCGTTGATGATTTTCGCGATAGTCACAACATAATTCGTCAATCTCTAATTTCGAATACGGGATGTATTAGACTATTATGTACATATATCTACGTATTGATTATCTTTTGACTAGTCATGTAATTGATTATCCACGTATTTCTATATTTAGAATATCAATTATTAAAACTGATTAGTAATGATTGTATACAAAATTATTACAAAAATATAACAAAACACATATAAATGAAAAGTCTAAGGCTTATTATTCTTAAAGCTTATATGTCTTTTGTTTCCCAAATATATCAATAGCATTAATCTAAGCAGTGTAACCTCCATCAATAGCAATAACTTGCCCAGTAATGTAAGATGCAGCTGGAAGACAAAGAAAAGCAACTAATGATGATATCTCCCTAGTCTCTCCCATACGATTGATAGGTGCTTGAGACACTATACCCTCTATAGCTTCACCCCCTTCAGAAGCATCCTGTAAGAAGTAGTTTCTACATTAATGGCATGCTATATTATATATCCATATCCTTGTAAAAATTATCAAATAATCAATAACCAAATTTGGTATAATAAGTCCCTATTTAGAACACCTTTAACGGCATGCTATATGTAACATGATCAAATGCATACCATTATTGATCCCAAAAGTTCAGTCTTGACAGGTCCAGGTGCCACAGCATTTGCACGAATATTATCCTGTGCCCATTCTAATGCCAAATTCTTGGTGAATTGATTCACGGCTCCTGAATTTATTTACATGTTATTTTATACGATATACCTTATAAAAAACTCATAGTTAATTTAATTATCAAAGAAAATAAAACATACCTTTAGTGGCGGCATAAACAGATAAAACAGGAATAGCTTTTAAACCAGCAATGGACGAAGTAAACACTATGCTTCCATATCCAGACTCTTTTAGAAGTGGATGTGCAAGTTGACACAAATGGTAACCAGCCACAAAATTGGTACCAACAATACTTGTTATATCTTCTTCAGTATTATCCATTATTTTCTTCATTGAAGGTTTTGCAGCATTGTTAACCTACATTATCAACAACTTGTCATTCACATAAATTGGCGTTATAGAATAAATAATTAAACAAAATAATAAAAATATGAATAGAATCATACTAGAATATTGAGCTTTCCATGAAAGATAGAAGAAACAACTTCTATTAATCTCTTGCGTTGTTCATGAATGAGTATATCACATACTGATCCTGTTATGTTAAACCCTTTGCTTTTCCACTCTTCCAAACATTTGTTAATATCATCTTCGTTACGTGAACATATATGCACAGCTGCTCCAAATTCTGCTAACTCTTCAACAATTGCATACCTAATTCATAATACAAAATTCAGAGTTAATAAGAAATTAATACATAAAGTTTTCATTCTTTACGCAATAAAATTCCATAACGTTGACACACTAATTATTAATTAAAGAATTAATAGGCATTCACTCCTGTAATATGAGCGTGTTTCGGTTTATCCCCTCCCTTCCTTTTGGCAAAGGTTTTTTCAAAAAAAGCGTTCAAAATCTACATTTGATAAAGGTAGGGGATAAATCGAAACACACTCATATTACAGAAAGTGAAAATCTATTAACCATTAATTAAATATGTGTATTTGAATTAAACAAACGTCATAACAAAATAAATAAATAAAAAATCCATAAAAGTGATTTTGAATAATAATAAGTCAAATCATAAAATTGATAGTCCTTAACGTTATCAATGGAGATACAATTGATAGTCCCTTTTAGTGATTCTGAATAAATATAACAAAAGATTTAACATCAAAGACAGATTTAAAATAATTTTATTTAAGTGATTAAGTTTAGTTAAGACAAAGAAAATAACCAATGGGTTACTATATTTAGGCAAGACAAAAAATTTAATAGAAAAAATCTTCTATCCTTTAAAGAGTCAAGATAACGAAATTACCCAATGCCTCGAGTTCCTCCGGTCACTAACGCAGTCATACCCACGAGTGACCATCTTTTATCTTTCACGCTGCTCAACTTGGATTCAGCCATTTTTTCTTGTTTACAACTATACTTGAAATGCTAAAGAAAAATCTTAAGTTGTTTTCGTTGATCTTTTTTTTAGATAGAATTAGTAAGTATATTTTTTTTATATACTATTCATTGTCAGAATCGTTATGGTCATAAAGTCAATTGTATTGCCAGATACAGTGTGTACACACAAGTTGAAGTAACATTATCTTATCGTAATCTTATATAATATCTTACAAGAAAATTCTAATACCGACAAAGGTTGTGTTCACACTAAATTTTATTAATTTTGGCGTATATAAATTTGTAGTATAATTTAAAATTTGAGTTAAATTCTTGTGTTTTAGATTTGATAGGTTGGAATTTTAAAATAAAATTGTGGGGCAAGAAATTTGAAAAACTATAGTTTAATTATATATAAATGAAAGATTTAATTGAATTTTTAACCCTTCTATTTATAAAATTTTAATGTTTTAGTTTTCTTTTTAACTTTTATAGTCTTTTGGCCTCAAGTTGTCATTTTCTATGATTTTTTTAGTCGTTATTTTGTTTTGATTATGTGGCACTCAAAATGGTGAGTTGTTATGATGAGTCAGTTGTCATGTCATTTAATGAGTTGCCACATCTTTTATATATTTTAATAAAATATTAATATTATAAAAAATAAAAAATTATATTTGATAATCTATATAATAATGATCTCTAATTGCATTGTGTTCTTCCCTTTCTTCTTCTCCAGAAAAGTTTCTACAACCCCTGTTTCTCACGTCTTCTAGTCCCTCTTCTCCAAGTCTTCATTGCCAACATAAATGTCTGAATTTTCCCTAGCAAGCAGTCACACAAAGTCTCATTCGAACATCAATCAAATCGAGGTGAATGTATGTGCAGACTCGATGCACCATTGATGACATCATGGACTGATTCTAACTCAAGACAACACTTTTATGGTTGTGGGATGTATAAGGTATTATTGTTCTATGATTTATCACTTTTATTTTCTCCAATCACGAAACATGTCTTATATATATATTTTTTCATATGTTGTTGTTGTTTGTAACTTGTGGGGACAAAATATGTGTAGTTATTTTGTTTGGTATGACGAAGAGATGGCCCCAAGAGCAAAATAAATGATTATATCTTTGCAGAAAAAAGTAAGCTCAGAGAAGAAAAAGGTTACTGAAGGCAAGGTCAAAGAGGATGAGTTGAAGAGGAAGATCAAGTTCCTTAATATGCAACTGAAGTTTACATGTGTTATGAGCTTTGTACTGTTAGTCTGTTATTAGGTTTAGTTGTAACAAGTGTAATGAAGTAGTTTGTGTTATGAGTTTATGAATGTAACATGTGAATTGATGAATGAGAATGATGGTTTCTGGTTTAATTTGTTTATGGTTTATATGATAATTGGTTGAATTGCTGAATTGATTTGAATGAGAATGTTTGTAATATGTGTAGCATTAAAAAAGATTATATGTCATGTTCAATATGTTTACAAATTTGGGAATGAGACTTAAAGTGTTTTAGAATTTTATTAAATAAATGAAAATACAATTTCCATGTCAAATCATTAAATTAGTCAACTCATTAAATGACATGGCAACTGACTTACCATGCCAACTCATCATTTTGAGTGCCACATAATCAAAACAAGAGGGAGACTAAAAAAATCCCAGAAAATGTCAACTTGAGGGACTAAAAGACTGAAAAATTTGAAAAGGAGACTAAAACGCTAAAAATATGTAAATAGGGGAAATAAAAGTGCAACTAAGCCTAAATGAAATTATAAAATATTTTGTTCATACTATTTTCCTTCTCGAATTCTAATGTTTGTTTGGAGTGAGAGGCTTCTAAAATCGTTTGTTTTACGCAAATCCTTGTTTGCAGAAAGAAAGTCATGTGGATACACACATTTGTTTGCGCAACGATGTAACACCCCAAAATTTGCCCTCTCATTTTCATGATCCGCATATCATTTTGCAACATAATTCATAGCATAATCCAAGCATGGCATCATAGTTATCATTGCAAGGGCATGGGTTTGTGATCAATTACTTAAATAGTGAATGACTACTCGGAGGCAATAAAAGGTCCACAAAATTTCTCAAATATGGTGCAAAAGGAAGGTCAACTCATGACTTTTTGGGTTCAAAATCATGAAAGTATGATTACAAAAGTCTTATGGACCAAGTTGGATCAAGAAGTGATGGAAAAATCAAGGAAAAACAATTTTTTGAGACTATGTATTGATACATACGTGTTTTGAATCGATACATGCTCCTTTGTGTTTTTGAAGAGGGACTATGTATCGATACATACGAAGGATGTATCGATGCATGATTGCCAAAAACTTCAGTATGCATCGATGCATACAGCCATGTATCGATATATATCAGTTAAAAAACTAACATGTATCGATGCATCCGTGTTATGTATCGATGCATAGTTAATTTTTCTTGCTGGAATTGCCAATGCTTCAGTATGCATCGATGCATACAGTTTCGTATCGATACATAAGTTGTTTTTGCTGTTTTTTCAGTTTTTTCAGTTTTTTCTCCTCCACTTTTTCCTTTCCTCTCCTTTTCCTTGTTCCACACTCTTCACATTTGTTCCACACTCTTCTTTTGGGATTACTCTACCACATTCTAGAGTCTTCTACAACCTTCCAAGGAATATTCCAAAGAATACTCTAGAACTCTCTAGAGTCCTAACTAACTCCAAACCTAACCTAACTCCTAAGCAACCTCCAAACCCAAACCTCATGTCAAGCCTACACATTATATAAACCCACTTCATCCCAAAGCTAAGCTCTCTCCCCTTTTTCTTCACTATTCTTCATCTTTTTCATTCTTCTCTCAAATTTTCCACCATTTTCAACCTCTCACCAAAGCTTCTTCTAAAAGTTCTTCAAATTCTTCATTGGAATTTGAAGAACTTGAAGCTAAAACCTCCATTAATCATCTCATTGTGAAACTTATTTGAAGAATCAATTCTGGTTTTGGAGGAGTTTTGAGCTTATTAGAGGTTATTGATCAAGTGTTCATCAAGAAGCATCATCAACCGCATTTATTTTGCGCGTTCGTAGATCGAAGCTTCGACTCTCCGGTTTTCTTCTCCATTTGCATTCCGATCTACAGCAACACTCACCGAGGAAATCCTCCGCTTTGTAGGTTGGTGATCTAAATCCGCTTCTTGATTTAACTTATTCTCTTCATCTCGCCATGACGGCATTCTTCGTGTGTTTATCGTTGTGTATGCGCTTGACCGTTTAATTTCGTCTTGATTACGATTTGATCATTTTGTTTGTTCGTAGTTAGAATTAAAGTTGATTCTAGGTGCCATTAAGGTTTAGATTATGACTTTTAGGTGTAAAATTTGTGCTCACTAGATAATAGTTGCATTGGGAGCTTTAGGAAATAAGTCGATTGCAAGAAGTGCTTTTTCCTTCATTTTCTTGGGCATTACTTCCCCTTTTACCACCATAGATTGATATGTCCTGATTTTAAGGAATTTTCAAGATTAGTTTCGACATCTCATTCCCACATTTCGAGTCGTTTCGACATGCTTCCGTTCATTTCGCATATTTTGTGTTTATGTGTTAGTTTATGCATGAATTGGCTTATTGCATATTCTTGCTATGTCCATGCATTTTTTGTCATGTAAATAATCATGTTGCATTCTGTTTTTGCATCTTTCGCATGTTTCGTTAACTCATTTGCATCTCATTGTATCAATGTATATGTTGCATTTAACATAACCATGTATATATGTGCATTTGGTTGCATGTTTGATCACATCATTCACATCAATTCAATTCTGAATTTTGCATTAAGCTTGGCATTCTTGTTGATGTATCATGTTGCATATTCAAGATCAATGTTCATATGCCATGTTCATGTGCCATATTTTGCATACTTGTTGCATAACAAATCATGTGGTGCATTCTTGCATAATCCCTCAAAAAATAATCATGACATTCAATTATGTGCTTGATCCATATTCATATAGCATATTAATGTTAATTGAGCATTTCATGATTGAATTTGTGCATGAAAAATGAAAATAATCAAAGCTGCATTTTACATTTCATAGTTGTCTTTGCATATAGGAGCTGTAAAATGTATGTTGTTTGTTGTGTAGTTCATGCTGTTGGTGACTTTTTACACTTATCTTGCATGTTGTGTATTGTAAACACCCCAAATTTGCCCTCACCCATTTCACACCATGGCTTGTGATCATTTCATATGCATAAACTCAATCATATCATCTCATATCACACTTTTGATTCACTGCATTGGTTCAAAGTCATCTGCATCTAGGGTTTGTGATCTGAGCAATCTAAGAGCTTCTTGAGCCACTCCAAAGGCCATAAATCACTTCAAAGGGGTCTATGTGTGTTCAAGTATCATATTATATCCCCTCAAAGTCAAGAATACCAAAAAAAATCACAAGAACTGAAGATGGTATGGAAGCAGAGCCAGGCTTGGCTGCACAGATGACCTAAAATTAGGGTTTTGGTTTCAGAGGCCATAACTCCAAATTTTTTGGTCATTCTTGTTTCTATTGGTCTCTATATGGTATAGGGAGTATGCATATCAATTTTCATGAAGAAATTCCTTGGAGAAGTCATCTGATCAAGGGTTGACTTTCTGAACAAGCCAGTGTAAAATCAGGGCATCTGAGGCCCCCAATGACCCAACCAAAGGGTGTTCTTCATCATTTTGAATGTATCTGATCTTTATTTGATCATGGAAGATGTTGGAAGTTTACAAAATTGAAGAATTTCAAGTCTTTTGCAAAGTTGACTTTTTGGGCAAGTTTGACTTTTAATGAAAATGTCATTTTAGGCAACTTTTTCAACCCTTACTTTTTGATTCAAAAAAGCTTCAAATGAAAAAACTTTGGTCATGAAAGTTGTAGAATAGATCTTTCCCTTTTCAAAAAGTACAAGAACATGACCTAATTCATTTTTGATCAAAAGTTATGGCTTGTCAAAGTTGGCAAAAATCACTAAATTTCAAGTCATGCACCAAAGAGGCAAAGTTGCAAATTCACTTCTCAAGGCCAATTAAGTCATCAAATGGGCTTCTAATCCACACAACATGATCACACAACATCTAAAGTTCAGAATGCACCCAAGGAATCACATGTTTTATGGCCCATGGATCAAGTTTCTTCCATAAGAACCAAAGTGAACCAAGTTGCAAAAGTCATCATATCTCCTCACCCACTTGCTGCCTAGTTTGCTGAACCATCCTAGCCCTTTTCCCTCATCATGCTGCGCAGCACACCCTTGTTGTACTAGGCTAGCAAGTTGCCCATGCCCTTCTTACACAAAAGTTGACATTTTGCAAAAGCACCCATACCTATCACAAAAGGACATGTCACTTCTTCTGACCAATCACATTTCTTTATACAAATCAAATGCAAGCTAAACACAACAAGAAGCAAGCCTGAAACCAGCCATAGCACAACATTCTCATTTTCATTCTCTTGAGCAAAAGCTTTCGAAACACATCACACAACTCACAAACACACAAACAAACTTCATAAACCAACTCAACACATCTCCCTGATCACAAAGCACCCTTCAAAACAACCTAAAACTCAAAGAATCACAAACACGATTCTCACACCACCCTGAACAGAACTTGTTCAAACTTCCAAACCAGCCATCACAAACTCTTTCTAAGCATCAAGACTTCATCAGGGGCCCAAAAGGAGTGGATTGCACAAAGAGAAGAGGTCAGGAAGTTGCAAACTGAAAAGCTTCAAACTCAGGTAGCTTCATGAACATTTTTTCCAGAAATGGATTTTTAAGTTCCTAAGTTGTTCTTCATGATTCACTGATCACTCTGATGTTCTTGGTTTTGAAAATGGTTGAGAAATAAGCATTTAATCTTACTCTGAAACTTTTCTGACCTAAAAATGTTTGCTTTCGATTCATGCGATTGATGAAAGATAAATGAGTTTTAGGTTAGGGTTTTGATTCAGGGGGGTGTGGGAATGATTTCTGGGTTGTTAGTTTTTGTTTTAGTGAAGATTTGAGGAGTTTAGGAATTTTCAGGTGGGGTTCCCACCGGAGAAGACGACCGGAGGTCTTCTCCGGCCACCTGAAAATAATTAGGGCTAATCCCTGTGTTTAATGAAGTTTGAATTTGGTCCCTTGGATGTGTTGACTCGCGCGCGTTTGGACGCCCAGGATCACTCCATTTTGCCCTAATCCCAGTTGACTTTTTTAATCTGGATTAATTACTTCATAAACAAAAATTAACTCAGTTTGAATGTGGACCTTAGGATTGCGCGCGCAGTCAACCTTTTCTTTCCCAGATTCAATCCTGGCTCTCCATTGCGTTTACTTTTCATTTTCTTTAATTTTTATTTCATTTATTTTGTATTTCTTTCTCCATTTTATTAAAAATAGCAAAACAATCTTAAAAATTCTGAAATTTTTTGTATAAACTTTTATTAATTTTCAGAAACCAAAAATATTTTTATTTTTATTTTTTGCATTTTAAAAATATTTTTAAATATTTAAAAGTTTATTTTAAATTAATTAATGAGAATTAATTAATTAAAAATGCTTTTAGGTATTTAAAAATCACCAAAAATTCATGAAACTTTTAAAAACATTTAGAAACATTGTCCAACCCTCAAACCAAATTTCTTTTTTGATCTTGATGCATTTTGAGAAATTTTCATGGAAATAAAATCATTTCAAGGCATTATTTTGATCCAAACTTCCAAAAATCATTTCTGCCTAACCTTTGAGAGTTGGACTTTGATTATTTTTGCATTGTGTTTAGCATATCATGTAGTTTGTGAGGTTAAATTGGCATGAATTGATCTTGCATTTCTTATTTGTTTGGCATTTTTCTTGTTAAGGAACCCTAAAACCCTAGAAAACTTAGGAAAATCATATCTTGAATTAGGTTAAGAGTTGGAACTTTTCCTTTGGGCAGTGAGTTTGTATAGGGTTAGGGTTGCTTTGAGTGCATTTTCAATTTTTTATATTGATGTTTGCTTCTGATTTTGGTTTGTGTTTGATGCTTTGATCATAAACCCTAATTTGGACTTCCATATGCATCCATCTTGCATTTGCTTGCATAACATGACTTGCCATAGCATTTTATGCATTATTTTGATTCATTGAACATCTTAAGACATATTGAGAGCATGTTTGATCATTGCATCATGTGTTTGCCATGTTGTATGTCATTTGCATATCATAACTTTTCATGTATGTTCATGGTTCTTAACTTGTTTCATTTGCATCCATAAGCTTGTATGATCATCCCCATGTGTTGTTTCATGTTTGTAGCATCTCATAGCATCATTATCATCTCATATATGCTTCTGGTTTTGGTTTGCATCATGTCATTGCATTCCATTTTGCATTGTATTTCATTCCTTTTCACTAACTTTTCAGGTGGTAAGCAACTTTGAGAAGTGAATTTGCCTTCACTTCTCACATTTTCTTTTCATCTCTCTCTTGCATCCATGCTGCATTTTGTTATGTGTTTGAGATTGAGCTTGCTCTTTCTTCTTCTTCTTACTTTCTTTCCTCAAGTGACTTGCCTTCTTAAATGAAGCAAGTTGCTTTGCTTCTCTTGATCTTTTCATCTGCTTCCTGGTGGTTCCATTGAAGATTTCTCTTGTTAACCTCACAAACCTTAGGAACAACCAAGCATGACAATGATTAGGGTTTTGATTAGTCTCCCCTCTTAGTTTTACCTTTGTGTCTCTTTGAGTCTTCTCTTCTCATCTCATAATCAGGGACTAAACCCTAAAGGCTTTAAGGCTTTGTGATTAAGCTTATGCCTGCATCCTTCTATTAGGATGGAGTGTATAATTTTAATCCAAAGTGTTAAACCCTTAATGAGTTTAAATCCTTTAATCAATCCACTTAATAATCATCAAGACATCAAGCTTGAAACTTGGGCCTTGCATTAGGGTTCTAATTCTTCCTTAACTGGTTAAGAAGGACTAACCCTAGTGTTAATGGACAAGTCCCCCTCAAGTTGTCTTACAAATCATAAAACTCACTTCATCATCTTATCATTAAATAAAATCCACTTAATCAAAGGCTTGTTGTGTCATGAGTTTAATCCCTAATCATGGATTAAGTTGAGGAGCTTTCCTCAGCTTAAACACTCTCATCTATTATCCTTCTATTAGGATGGTGTAATGAGTCTGTTTAATCCTTGATTATGGCTTAACCTCATTACTCAACACTAAACAAAAACACCAAAAACATCTAAATAATCACAAGTAGGTTAATGATCTTAATCCTACATCAAAGGTGATTAAGTGTGAGAAGCTGACTTCACACTTAAGGTATTCTCATTACCCCTGATCAGAGGGAAGATGTGATGAGTTTACTAACCCATGGGTTTAGGCTTAAGCTCATTAACTTATGACAAACTTTCAAAAGCAATAAAAGACTGAAAATACAAAAACAAACAATAATCGTCTCCTTCGGGATTCTTCTCTCATCACCTTCACTCACAAACGAGAACTTGTTTCTTCCGTCTAATGCAAGACAGTTTGCACCTGAGCCAGACAGGTCATACACTTGAGCATAGACAAACAAGCAGTTCACAAGTCAATTCATCTTTCAGTCTCTTTGGGTCGAACTACGGTGTTCTGACTTCCTCATTGCACGAGAGGATACGTAGGCATAACTTAACAGTTATCGAACAAAAGTCTCTGTATATTCCCCCTCTTTCCAGCTTTATTCTTTTAGCCTCATGATCATGGGCATTTCATTCTTGTTCTCACACTGACACATCATTTATACACTTCACTTCTCTTACACTGACACCTGTATATTCTGTTCCAGCTCTTTATACACAAAATTGCACTGACACTACCCCTTTAAAACACAAATCTTTTAAGCGTGGATCCCGTCGAGTACGGCGGACAATCTGGGTGCTAAAACCTTCCCAGGTTGTAACCAACCCCCTTTCTCAGTCTCTCTGGTTCGCAACCGTCTTATCCATTCTTTTTCTAGGTCTATGCAGCATTACCTTTCCTCCGGGATAAAAATGCCTAGCTGGCGACTCTTTTCATTCCCTGTGAGTTCACTCCTGTGTGTTCTCACATCCTCCTTTCGCCGACCGTTCGCGTCTGTACCATATTTGGGCCATTCCCATTTATCGGGAGCGACAGCTTGGCGACTCTGCTGGGGACCCTTATACTGTAACCAGGGCTTCTGGTTCTTTTTGTGGGTTCCTCCTAGCGCTTGATTGATTTGTGTTTACCGGGGTGTTATGTGCTATTTGCGTTTGTATATTATTTATTTATTTTGCTTTATGTACAGTTTGTTTACTGCTTTCTTTATTGCTTTACATATATCATACTGTCATACTGTGCTGGCTGGATCTATTTGTTGCTTTGGTGGGTGGGTGTGCTATTGAGAGTTGAGGTCTTATACCTGGGACCTGAGTGACACCTAGGCTAGAGTGGTTCATATTCTTTCCCATTCCATCTCGGTCTGGTGCGGGAATATGAAACACGGTTCAGATATGGGTTTCTTCTCGAGAACTCTGTGTTGCAGATTTCCTGCAATACTAGGGCTATCTGGGAAGCCTGCTAAGTCTGGATGACCTTTAGTATTGACCTTCAGAAACTGAGGTGAATTATAGGAGGATCTTTTATGGTTATTGTAAACACTGTACCTCCGGGTTAGAAGTGTTTACACTTCTCATAACTGATCCAAGTCTGAGGATCCTTGTTTTAGAACACCACCTGTGAGGGGGTTGGGCTGTTTACAGGTTTGCAGGTACCCTTGACCTCAGCATACCCTGTTACTTTGTGTCGATTAAGAATACTCCATGTTGGAACAGTTCTTGTGATTTTTAAACCTTGGACATGTGACTCTTTATTTGAGTCCCCCACCTTGGTTACTGGACTTATGAACCTCCATCTGGATTTCTTGAACACACCTGGATTTATATCAGAGCACTTGATCAGATCCAGCTCAGTCACAAACCCTTGCATATCATTTGCATACATCATCATTGCATCATTTTAACATTTGCTTATTTGTTTTTCAGGGTATCCATACCTTATCTTTGGCTTGGTTTTGACCCCATCATCAGCATAGACCTATCTTCATCAGCATCTACTTCAGCTATCAGCTACCTGCTTCAGTCACCTGCACCAGCCAGTCAGTGGCCTATTTTCAGTGTTATCATCAGCACCTGTCTCAACTCTTCTTCAACAACATGGCACCTAAGAAGAGTAATATCTCCTACCACTTTTTCCAGCCTGAGCTAGCTGACATCAGGAAGATCCAGACCCTGATTACTCCAGACCATATACCACTATTCAGAGAACATTATGGAGGCATACTTGATGTGGTTATGGATTTGGACTCTTCACAGAGGAGCTTGATTCATACTTGCTTGCAGTTCTATGATCCCCCTCTGAGGTGTTTCACCTTTCAGGATTTTCAATTGGGACCTTTATTAGAGGAGTATTCATCATTGGTTGGTGTACCTATCAGGGGTGGAGTCCCCTTCAACCCTGAGATGGCTTTTCCAAGTAATGAAGAAGTGGCAAAGGCATTGCATTTAGAACCAGTTTTGATTGGGCAGAATATGACTACTAAGGCTGGAATCTATGGTCTACATCTGGATTTCTTGATCTCTCAAGCTACCCTGAAGGCTTCTTTGGGAGAGTGGAAGGCAGTCTGTGCTTTATTGGCCCTGAGCATATATGGGATTATTTTATTTGCAGATGAGCCTAAGTTTGTAAGTAAGAATGCAATCCATCTTTTCATCCTGAGGAACCCAGTGCCCACCTTACTGGGAGATTTCTACTACTCTGTTCACCAAAGGAATGAAAAGCAAAGAGGAAGATTAGTGAGATGCTGTGCTCCCTTGTTCCATACTTGGCTGCTCAAGCATTTGCCGAAGACTGATGCATTCTTGAACCCTCACCAGCAAAGAAACTGGGCTAGAAGACTCACTGCTTTGACTTCAGCAGATATCAGGTGGTGCACTCAAAGCACAAAAGGCAGGGATATCATTACCAGTTGTGGGCAGTTCCCCAATGTACCCCTGATAGGAGTTAAGGGTTGCATCAACTACAACCCTCTGCTATTCAAAAGACAACTGGGCTATGCACTGGTCCACACTCCTAAGGCACAAGATTTGGCTGAGACTCTTTACTGTGAGAACAAGCCTAATCTGGCTATTGTCAGGCAAGCAACCTGGGCCTGGGACAATGTTCAAACTAAAGGAGTAACCATTCTGGGGAAGTGCAACAATGTGGCATCAGCACAGTACTATGAGTGGTCCCATGCCAGAGCTCAATTTTCTGGAATGCCCTTCGCCATGGAGGATATGCCTGGACCATCCTCAGCACCACCTCCTGTCACTGTCAGTTTGGAGGAGTTTGAGAAATTAAAAGAGAGAAATGAGAAGCTGACTCAGGCTCTACAGAAGACCCTCTAGGAGAGGAGTGATGGTAGGTTGGATATTGAAAGGTTGGAAAAGTTGAAAGTGGAGCATCTAGCCAGAATTGAGAAGTCAGAGGATTATATCAAGAAGTCTAGGGCTGGAGAGCAGATCTTGAAGAATGCCTGCAAGGAAGCCCAGTTCCAAAAAGCCAGGACTGATTTGTATCTGAAGGAGAGTCAAGCTAGGTGGGTCCGGATCACCGAAGCTCGTACTCTGGAAGATAAGAGGACTCAGGACAAGATTGAGCGGCTGGAAGCTAGTGCAAAAGAGCAACAGGAAGCCCTGGCAGCAGCCCAAAGAGAAATCTCAGAGTTGAAGATTAGAGCTGGAGTGAAGAGGTCAAAGGACCAGAGTCAACACAAGAAGCTAACTGCAGCTGTTACTACCAGGAATCTCCTTATCAGGAACCTCACGGAGCGTCCAGCTGATCCTGTGACTGAAGCACTTCTCAAGGAAGTTCAGGAGGATGATTTTGGTCTTGGTGTCTGACTTTTGCTTGTTGTTGCTTTCATTTCATTGTACTTTTCTTTTTTGTGATGTATTTTGACCCCTCAGAGGGCATGTAATGTAAAAAAAAACAAATTATGTATCATTTACTCTTTTGTAATATATGTGTCAGTTTGTTCCATCTAAGTTCCTTTCAAAGCAACATCAACAGCATCTTCAAGGGTCTGGAAAGGTCAAAACCAAGTGCCAAGCCGGATACCTTGGAAACAAATAAGCATACTGCATTGCATGCTAACCCTTGTTTGTTTTGTAGGTTTGTTTTGTTTTTGTTGCTAACACTGTTGTGATTTCAGGAACTATTGCTCGCCGACGGGTGTTCCCACTCAACCGTCCACACAGATATCCAACCCGCAACAATCTTCCGGGCATACAGATGGACCAGGTACAGCAGGACCTTACAGAGGTCAGGAACCAAATGGCCAATGAAAGATTGGAAATGAGGGCTCAGATGACACAATTTATGGAGGTGATGAATAATATGGCTCAGAGCCAAGAAAGATTAAGAGCAATGGTAGAGAGGCAGAATCAGGAAGACCCCCATCTAGGGACTGCAGGGACAAGCAACAATGAGAGGGTTCAGCCTCATGTCAACCCCCCTGTATTTGGACCCCACCTTCATCCAGAGATCAACATCCCTGCTAATGTGCAAGGGAATGCTACCACAGGCAGAGTGCTGCAAGAAGACCCCTAGGAAGATCAGTTCACAGTGATGGAAGCTGGGGATGAGGCCTATGACAGAAGGCTGGATGAAATTGCTGAAAAATTAAGGTCCTTGGAGTCTCAAAACTCCTTGGGTTTTGATGTTATGGACATGGGCTTAGTGGACGGGGTCAGGATTCCCCATAAGTTTAAGCCTCCTTGTTTTGAAAAGTACAACGGGACTTCCTGCCCACGGACCCACTTGCAATCCTTTCTGGGGAGGCTGAAAGCATATACCATGGACGAGAAGCTATGGATGTTTTATTTTGAGGATAGCTTAACAGGAGCTTCAAGGGAATGGTACTCCCATCTGACTAGAGCAACCATCAGATGTTGGAAAGACCTGGCTGAGGCCTTTATTAGACAATACCAGTATAATTTGGATATGGCACCCAACAGGACCCTCCTGATGGGAATGTCACAGTCATCCAGGGAAAGCTTCCGGGAGTACGCCCAGAGGTGGAGATAGCTTGCTGCTGCTGTCCAGCCACCTATGTCAGAGAGGGAGATGGCAGATATGTTTATGAACACCCTCCAAGGAACATACATTGACAGGCTAGCTGCCTTTTCTTCTACCAGCTTTGCAGATGTCGTCATAGCTGGAGAGAGAATGGAGAGCCTGTTAAAAATGGGCAAGATTTCTGACAACGGTGCCAGCTCATCCAGCAACACAAGGAAGCCTTTTGTGGGCCCAAGAAGAACAGGTGAGACCAATGCTATCCACGCCAGCAGGGGCAGACCCCAACATGTTCATAGGTCTGTGGCAGCAGTCACCATTCCCGCTCCAGTTCATCCTCAACCAGCTTATCAACCACCGCAACAAAATTATCAGCAACAAAATCAGTATCCCCCTCAGAGAAACTACAACAACACCAACAACAACAATCAGCAAAGACCGTTCCAACAGAGACCTTCTCAGGCCAATAGGGTGATCGATCCGATCCCTATGCCCTATGCCACATTACTGCCACAACTCCTGAAACTCAACCTGGTTGAGCTAAGGACGTTGGCACCTCCAGATCCCACCAGTCTACCCAGAAATTATGACTCCAACGCTAGATGTGCTTTCCATTCAAATGCACCTGGCCATAGTACAGAGAAGTGCAGAGCTTTGCACATGAAGGTACAAGACTTGGTAGACTCTAAGGCTCTAAACTTCGCACCACCACCAAATGTTAACAAGAACCCTATGCCAAACCACGGAGGTCCCAGAATCAATGCTATTGAAGAAGACAAGCCGTCTTACTTGATAACCAGTGTGGGTCAGATTCGGACACCGTTGGTAGAGATTAAAGCTCAACTCCTCGAATGTCAAATGTTCCCGGGATGTGAGCTAGGGTGTGCTTATTGCAACATTTCAGTGAATGGTTGTGATAACTTGAGAGATGGCATAGATGGTCTCATCCAGAGTGGCCTGCTTCAAATCACAACATCAATTCCTACCAATCCAGCAATCTCCTTAACAACGATCCCCGAGTCTTCTACAAATACAACAACCATTGTTCCAAGCAACTCTTCAATCTCGTCAACAAATGCATCATCTGTCACTTCAGCTGACCAGATATCAACAAACCTCTCTTCTACAACTTCAGCACCCCTTCATTCAGAATCTCCTACAACAACAACACCCATCCATTCAACAATGTCTCCTACAACTTCAGCAGCAAATGTCTCAACGGTTACAATCTATTATGATCCTGAAAATGATTCTGCCTACAACTCACAAAATGCCACTCCTATCAGAGCACCAGTCACAATATACTATGATCCACAAACTATCCTGATCCCTTCTGCAGTTGCTATCAGTCCAGTCACTATCACAGTGCCTGGACCAGTGCCTTATGAGAGCAGTAATGCCATCCCTTGGCATTACGCCTCTGATCTATACTACGAAGGAAGAAAAATCACTCTTGGATCAACAACCCCTGCACCACAAATAGATAATGTGGGAGGAGGCGGAGGCTTCACTCGAAGCGGACGTCTCTTTGCTCCACAAATTCAAAGACCCACTGCCGAAGCAGAAGCTGCTGCCAAGGCAAAAGGGAAGAGCTTGGTGCAAGAAGAGCAGATTGTTAAAGAAGCTTGAAAAACACCTTTTGATCAAGAAGTTGATGAATTCATGAGAATCATCAAGAAAAGTGATTACAAGATAGTGGACCAGCTTCACCAGACGCCTTCCAAGATCTCTATTCTATCATTGCTTATGTGCTCTGAGGCTCATCGGAACGCACTACAAAAAGTCTTGCACGCAGCTTATGTGCCAGAAGAGATCACCGTCAATCAGTTGGAAGCTGTGGTTGGAAATGTTAATGCTAGTCATGGATTAGGGTTCACCAACACTGATTTGACTACGGAAGGCCGCAATCATAACAAGGCTTTGCACATTACCATGGAATGTAAAGGTGCAGTTCTTTCCCATGTGCTGGTAGACACAGGATCATCCCTCAATGTCTTACCTAAAAAAGCCCTTGTAAAGCTGGAATATGAAGGATTGGCATTACGTCCTAGTAACTTAGTAGTAAGAGCCTTTGACGGTTCTAAGAGATCGGTTCTGGGAGAGATTGAGTTGCCGGTAACGATTGGCCCACAAACTTTCAAAACGACCTTCTACGTGATGGATATACAGCCTGCCTACAGCTGTCTATTGGGTAGGCCATGGATTCACGCCGCTGGCGCCGTGACCTCAACCCTTCACCAGAAGTTAAAATTCGAGTGGGAGGGTCAAGTCGTTACTATCTGTGGAGAGGAAGATATTTTTGTTAGCCATCTGGCTACCTATAAATACATTGAGATGGACGGGGAGATCCACGAAACTATGAGTCAAGGGTTTGAGGCCTTGAAAATAAATGAAACATCTGCTGTACCTGGAACCTCAATGACATCATACCAACAAGCCCGGAAGGTTGTTGAAGAAGGAACTGCCCAAGGCTGGGGCAAATTGTTACCTGTGGAGAAGAAAGAGGATAGATTTGGGTTGGGTTACAAACCAACTCAACAAGATCAAGCAGAGGCTGCTAAGGAGCCCAACTTTGTTAGTGGGGGGATGCTCACCCCTGATGCTGTCAACAATTTGGAAGACGAGGATGAAGGTGACCGCAACCTGGAGAGTTGGATCCGTCCAAAGATCCCGGGGAGCAGTATCTCAAACTGGTCTTCCCAGGAAATTATAAGAGTTACTCCTGTAGAGTAATTATTATTTCCTGTATTTTTATAGCATGCATCAAGTCTTGCATCTTGCCCAAGATGACAAGTCTCATTTTGTAATCGGGCCATCTGTAATTTTTGTGCAACAAGATTAATCAATGAAATATCAGACATCTTTTGCAAATGAGTCTTTTTCTTTTCCGCTCACTGTTTTTCCATTTTTCTTTTTGTACAAAAATAAATGGCAATGTTTTCAAAATGACAACTTTATCTCACTTTTTTTTTAAACAAGATTAAAATCAAATCACTAAAATGAACAAACTGAACCCTTGCAGAGAGTGCCTTCCAGACTGCACTGACAACAGCACGGCTATGACTTTGTATGACTTTGACAATCCGATCAATCAAGCTGATGAAGGGGTTGAAGAAGATTACGAGCTTCCTGAAGAGCTAGCCAGATTGTTGAGACAAGAGGAAAAGGTTATCACTCCTCATCAGGAGGAAGTAGAGACAATTAATCTTGGTACAGATGAAGACGTGAAAGAAGTTAAAATCGGGGCCTGCTTACAAGACTCAGTGAAGAGACAACTGATTGACCTGCTTCAAGAATATGTGGACGTGTTTGCTTGGTCTTATCAAGATATGCCAGGGTTGGACACCGACATTGTTGTGCACAAGCTGCCTTTAAGAGAAGAATGCCCGCCGGTTAAACAGAAATTGCGCCGTACTCGCCCAGATATGGCAATGAAAATCAAGGAAGAGGTACAAAAGCAATGGGACGCCGGGTTCCTTGCTGTAACTAGCTATCCGCCGTGGGTTGCTAACATAGTACCTGTGCCTAAAAAGGACGGCAAAGTAAGAATGTGTGTTGACTACCGGGACCTGAACAGAGCTAGCCCAAAAGATGATTTCCCATTACCTCACATTGACGTATTGGTGGATAATACGGCTCAGTTCTCGGTATTCTCCTTCATGGACGGATTTTCAGGATACAATCAGATTAAAATGTCACCTGAAGACATGGAGAAGACAACCTTCATCACACCCTGGGGCACGTTCTGTTACAAGGTGATGCCATTCGGACTGAAGAATGCCGGTGCGACATATCAGCGGGCTATGGTGACATTATTCCATGATATGATCCATAAAGAAATCGAATGTTATGTGGATGACATGATTGCCAAGTCCCTCACTGAATAAGATCACTTGGTAAATCTGCTAAAGCTGTTCAAGCGTCTGAGGAAGTACCAACTGAAATTGAACCCCAACAAATGCACATTCGGGGTGCGATCTGGTAAGCTGCTGGGTTTTATTGTAAGTGAGAAAGGGATTGAAGTTGACCCTGATAAAGTCAAAGCTATTCAAGAGATGCCTGCACCAAAATCTGAGAAAGAAGTCCGAGGGTTTCTAGGTAGATTGAACTACATCTCAAGGTTCATATCTCACCTTACGGCAACCTGTGAACCTTTGTTCAAATTGTTGAGGAAAGAACAAACGGTCAGGTGGAACGAAGACTGCCAGAAGGCTTTTGACAAGATCAAGGAATACTTGCAAGAACCTCCAATCCTTATGCCTCCAGTTGAAGGAAGACCTCTGATAATGTACTTGACAGTATTAGAAGAGTCAATGGGGTGTGTGTTGGGCCAGCATGACGAGTCTGGTCGAAAAGAGTATGCAATATACTACCTAAGCAAAAAGTTTACCGACTGTGAACAACGTTATTCACTGCTCGAGAAAACTTTCTGTGCTTTAGCGTGGGCTGCTCGCCGACTGAGACAGTATATGTTGACCCACACTACTTTGTTGATCTCAAAGATGGACCCAGTTAAGTACATATTTGAGAAGCCAGCTCTTACCGGACGGGTTGCAAGATGGCAAATGATCCTCACAGAATATGACATCCAATACACCTCTCAGAAAGCCATCAAGGGCAGTGTATTGTCTGATTATCTTGTTGAGCAACCTATTGATGATTACCAGCCTATGAGATTTGACTTCCCTGATGAAGACATCATGTTCATAAAAGCGAAAGATCATGAAGAGCCTATTCACACTGAAGGGCCCGACCCGGAAGAAGAATGGACTATGATGTTTGATGGGGCTGTTAATATGAATGGTCGTGGTGTTGGTGCAGTACTCATTACGCCTAAAGGAGTTCACATGCCTTTCTCGGCAAAACTCACCTTTAACTGCACTAACAACGAAGCTGAATACGAAGCTTGCATTATGGGTCTTGAGGAAGCCATTGACCTCAGGATCAAAACTTTGATTGTGTTCGGAGATTCAGCTTTGGTAATCAATCAAACCAACGGCAAATGGTACACCCACCAGGATCATTTGATACCTTACAGGGATTATACAAGGAGGTTATTGACTTTCTTCACAACAGTCAAGCTTGATTATATCCCTCGGGACGAAAATCAGTTTGCAGATGCTCTGGTTACCATTTCGTCCATGATCAAAGTTCGAACTGCCAACTTTGTACCTCAAATTTCGGTGTCCAGACTTGACAGACCAGCGTATGTGTTCGCAGCAGATGTTGTCAAAGATGATAAGCCTTGGTTCCATGACATTAAGTGCTTCTTGGAGGATCAAACATACCCACCTGGGGCATCTTCCAATGATAAGAAGACTTTGAGAAGGCTCGCTGGTAGTTTCTTTCTAAACACCGATGGTTCCCTATATAAGAGAAACTTTGATATGGTACTCCTCAGATGCGTCGACAGGACGGAAGCAGACTTGCTAATGCATGAAGTGCACGAAGGATCCTTTGGTACCCATGCAGGAGGGCATGCCATGGCTAAGAAATTGTTAAGATCAGGTTATTATTGGATCACGATGGATGCCGACTGTTGTGCCTATGCCAGAAAATGCCATAAATGCCAGATTTATGCGGATAAGGTGCATGTGCCTCCCAATCCTTTGAATGTGATGTCTTCACCCTGGCCCTTTGCTATGTGGGGTATTGACATGATTGGCAAGATTGAGCCAACTGCTTCGAATGGCCATAGATTCATCCTGGTCGCCATTGACTATTTCACCAAGTGGGTCGAAGCAGCTTCATATGCAAACGTTACAAGGCAAGTGGTAGCCAGATTTCTGAAGAGAGATATCATCTGTCGATACGGAGTTCCCGAGCGAATCATTACTGACAATGGTTCCAACTTGAACAACAAAATGATGGCAGAGCTGTGCCGGGACTTCAAGATCCAACACCACAATTCTTCTCCTTACAGGCCAAAGATGAATGGCGCTGTTGAGGCAGCTAATAAGAATATCAAGAAGATTGTGCAGAAGATGGTAGTTACATACAAAGACTGGCATGAAATGCTACCGTTTGCCTTGCATGGGTACCGCACGTCAATCAGAACATCCACTGGGGCAACACCGTATCAACTTGTGTATGGTATGGAAGCAGTCCTACCGGTTGAAGTTGAATTACCCTCTCTACGGGTACTGATGGATGTTAAACTGAGTGAAGCAGAATGGGTTTGGGCCCGATACGAACAACTGAGTCTGATTGAAGAGAAAAGATTGGCTGCAATCTGTCATGGGCAGTTATATCAGAAGAGAATGAAGAAAGCCTTCGATCAGAAAGTCAGGCACCGAGAGTACCAAGTAGGAGATCTTGTGCTGAAAAGAATCTTCCCTCCTCATACAGACCACAGGGGCAAGTGGACCCCAAACTATGAAGGACCATTTGTAGTAAAGAAAGTTTTCTCTGGTGGAGCACTGATGCTCAGCACTATGGATGGCGAAGGCTTCCCGCCCCCTATGAATTCAGATGCAGTTAAAAAATACTTCGCATAAAAATGACCCGCTGGACGTAAAAACAGAATGTAAGTCCAGGCAAAAATAGGGCATCCCGGCGAGTCAAAAACAGAATAAAAGACTCGGGAAAAAATAAGGGAAAATAAACAAAAATGTACACCCGCTGAGTTGAAAAGCCGCATTGGACAGCTCAGGCAAAAATGGGTATCCCGATGGATTGAAAACCCGAGAGGGCGATCCAGGCAAAATAAGGGAATAAGCGAACAACTGCATTCTGAATTCGTCTGTATCACCTACAGCTTGGTAAGCTTCGGATGGATCAAGCTTCTTTCAGAATCAGCCTTCTCCAGAAAGCGAGACGAGAAGAACGTCAAATGTCATACGAGTCATTGCAAAGGAAAGCTCCTGAAAGCGTCGTCAACATTGCCAACACATTTTGTTTCTCAATTTGTAACAATCTCCTCATTTTAGGAGATATGTTTCTTTGACTGTACCTTGCCAATTCAGGGCACATGAATTAATAAAATCAGATTTTCAGTCACGTTCCGTCTCGTCCTTTTTATTTTCATTTGCAAAATGTCTGATGTCTCCAAAGGTTTGATTGCATGAATACAGATGCTTATTTTCAAAAAATAAATAATAAAAACACGTGCTTGCAGGAAATATACTTACTCTCAGAAGTGTCTAGCTCCTATGACGGAATCCAGTAAAGGATACCTCGGGATTACTTGTGCGTTTCTCTATCTTTTCAGGATTGCAGGTATCCAAAGCACAACAGGGGGCATGTAAGCTTTATCCCAGCAAGCTGGCAAATCAACACTCAATCTCAGCACCCGAAATGTTTTCTCCCCAGCTGAGTTGTCACTTGTTACTTCTCCCCATCAGAGTTGTCGGGCATTATTTCACCAACAGGGCGGTACCAGAAGGCGCCCATATCCCCGGCAGAGTCAAGAACCCTCTTCAACAGAATCTCTGGGGAGATCTTTCAATGATCCCTCTTTCTCCCCAGCCGGGTTACTATTCCTCCTCAGCTAAGTACAAAAAGTCAGGAGATCATCTCCCCACAGAGCTTCAGCCTCTATCCAGAAGAGCAACGCATGAAGGGATCACAACAGAGTGAAGAAGGCTTCTACAAACCCCAGCTGGGTCCCTCATCATCGGAATGGGTCTATCAGTGACTTATCCCCAAGCAGATATCGTCTCATCAGATCTACCAGTGATCTCATCCCCAGCTGGGATGTCCGTTTCAAACAGATCGACCAGAGATCTTCGCAGCAACGGGATCCAAATCCCGGTTTAGTATCTTTGCATAATCATGGCATTCGCATCATATTCACCCACAAAGCGTAGCATTCCGTCTAATACGGAGCATTACGGCAAAAATCCAACATATTGCATAATCATAAGCCATGTTTTGAATCAAACACTTGTGAATATTGACAATCCGTCAAACAATATACAGAATACTCCCCCAAAATCCCCAGCGGAGATTCCCCAGCAAACACAGTTGCCTTGCATTCACAAACACCAGTATATACTCTCTTTGGCACCCGTCCGTGTCAATACTCCCCAGTAAAGTCGCCTGAACACTCTGTGCAAACACCACCACCCGTATTACAGATACTTTTTGACACCCGTCTATGTCATACCCCCAGCAGAAAGCCAAAGACATCCTCTTTGCACTCACACATGTACTTATATAATTTCCTTGACATTCGTCCGTGTCATTTTCCCCAGTACAGTAACATAAACACTTTGTACATCAGATACTTGTTTATACCATACTCTCCACCTTTTGACACTCGTCCGTGTCACTCTCCCCAGCAGATAAACACTCATCTATACACTTATACAGATGCTCGTCCGTATCTTGTACACATCATTTATATCCCCGCAGATTTAGCACTAGCCCATGTTCTTTGTTAACCAGTTGGTACTCGTCCGTACCATCATCTCAGAACGTGTGTCAAGCGTTTGTTTCTACATGATACTCGTCCGTATCATAGTCTTAAGGATGCTCGTCCACATTTTTAATCCATACACTGTGTCAAACTCTTGTTTTCTTAAATTTAGACACTCGTCTGTGTCTATCATTCCCCAGAAGAGTCCTTTCAGATTCAACACTCGTCTATGTTCTCTGTTAACCCGTTGATACACGTCCGTATCATCATCTCTGGACACCTGTCAGTATTTGTTTCTACCCGATACTCGTCCGTATCGTAGTCTTAAGGATGCTCGTCCGCATCTTTAATCTATACACAAACATCTAAACACTTATACTTTTATTTCTTGGATATAAACACTCGTCCGTGTTTACTACTCCCCAGTAGATCGCCAACAAAGCAAACTTTCTTTTTCATCTGACATTCGTCCTATGTCATGATAAACCCTGAGAGCAGCCGTACCCTGCTAGGTGGTCGTCCTCCACCTCTTGATGGTCGTCCTCCATCATGCTCATCCGATGGCCGTCCCCATCGTTGATTTTCTATCCGACATTCGTCCTATGTCGTGATATTTAGCAGCCGTCCCCTGCTAGGTGGTCGTCCTCCACCTCTTGATGATCGTCCTTCATCATTTTATCCAATGGCCGTCCCCATTGTTGATTTTGGTTATCTGACATTCGTCCTATGTCATGATAAACCTCAAGAGCAGCCGTCCCCTGCTAGGTGGTCGTCCTCCACCTCTTGATGGTCTTCCTCCATCATGCTCGTCCGATGGCCGTCCCCATCGTTGACCCTTTTATCCGGCATTCGTCCTATGTCGCGATATTTTCGGCAGCCGTACCCTGCCAGGTGGTCGTCCTCCACCTTAGATGACCGTCCCTCATCTTAACCCAACAGAGCAGCCGTCCCCTGCTAGGTGATCGTCCTTCACCTTTGATGACCGTACCTCATCATCTGCTTATTTCATTTATTCTTTAACCCGATGGCCGTCCCCGTCGTGGTCCCTTTTTCTTTCAGTTTAACCCGATGGCCGTCCCCGTCGTGGTCCCTTTTTCTTTCAGTTTATCCCGATGGCCGTCCCCATCGTGGGTTACTTTACTTTATGAACTTGATGGCCGTCCCCATCATAATACCTTTTATCCCCAGCATGTCGGCCGTCCCCGTCATTGCTTTATTTTCCGCACTTTTCCAGCATGTCGGTCGTCCCCGTCATTGCTCTTTACCCAGCAGTCGTCCTCTGCTCGATGGTCGTCCTCCGTCGCCTATACTTTACATACTTTACTTTCTTTTGCAATCTATATCCCTTTTCTTCTTCATTCTGTGAGTGCAAATTTTGGACTGTCTTTGGTATTCAACCACAAGTTATCTTGTTTGCCTGTTAAGCCGTTGCTTACAACCTGCACAGCTAACTCATGTTTGAATAGGGGCAGCTGTAAACACCCCAAATTTGCCCTCACCTATTTCACACCATGGCTTGTGATCATTTCATATGCATAAACTCAATCATATCATCTCATATCACACTTTTGATTCACTGCATTGGTTCAAAGTCATCTGCATCTAGGGTTTGTGATCTGAGCAATCTAAGAGCTTCTTGAGCCACTCCAAAGGCCATCAATCACTTCAAAGGGGTCTATGTGTGTTCAATTATCATATTATATCCCCTAAAAGTCAAGAATACCAAGAAAAATCACAAGAACTGAAGATGGTATGGAAGCAGAGCCAGGCTTGGCTGCATAGATGACCTAAAATTAGGGTTTTGGTTTCAGAGGCCATAACTCCAAATTTTTTGGTCATTCTTGTTTCTATTGGTCTCTATATGGTATAGGGAGTATGCATATCAATTTTCATGAAGAAATTCCTTGGAGAAGTCATCTGATCAAGGGTTGACTTTCTGAACAAGCCAGTGTAAAATCAGGGCATCTGAGGCCCCCAATGACCCAACCAAAGGGTGTTCTTCATCATTTTGAATGTATATGATCTTTATTTGATCATGGAAGATGTTGCAAGTTTACAAAATTGAAGAATTTCAAGTCTTTTGCAAAGTTGACTTTTTGGGCAAGTTTGACTTTTAATGAAAATGTCATTTTAGGCAACTTTTTCAACCCTTACTTTTTGATTCAAAAAAGCTTCAAATGAAAAAACTTTGGTCATTAAAGTTGTATAATAGATCTTTCCCTTTTCAAAAAGTACAAGAACATGACCTAATTCATTTTTGATCAAAAGTTATGGCTTGTCAAAATTGGCAAAAATCACTAAATTTCAAGTCATGCACCAAAGAGGCAAAGTTGCAAATTCACTTCTCAAGGCCAATTAAGTCATCAAATGGGCTTCTAATCCACACAACATGATCACACAACATCTAAAGTTCAGAATGCACCCAAGGAATCACATGTTTTATGGCCCATGGATCAAGTTTCTTCCATAAGAACCAAAGTGAACCAAGTTGCAAAAGTCATCATATCTCCTCACCCTCTTGCTGCCTAGTTTGCTGAACCATCCTAGCCCTTTTCCCTCATCATGCTGCGCAGCACACCCTTGTTGTACTAGGCTAGCAAGTTGCCCATGCCCTTCTTACACAAAAGTTGACATTTTGCAAAAGCACCCATACCTATCACAAAAGGACATGTCACTTCTTCTGACCAATCACATTTCTTTATACAAATCAAATGCAAGCTAAACACAACAAGAAGCAAGCCTGAAACCAGCCATAGTACAACATTCTCATTTTCATCCTCTTGAGCAAAAGCTTTCGAAACACATCACACAACTCACAAACACACAAACAAACTTCATAAACCAACTCAACACATCTCCCTGATCACAAAGCACCCTTCAAAACAACCTGAAACTCAAAGAATCACAAACACGATTCTCACACCACCCTGAACAGAACTTGTTCAAACTTCCAAACCAGCCATCACAAACTCTTTCTAAGCATCAAGACTTCATCAGGGGCCCAAAAGGAGTGGATTGCACAAAGAGAAGAGGTCAGGAAGTTGCAAACTGAAAAGCTTCAAACTCAGGTAGCTTCATGAACATTTTTTCCAGAAATGGATTTTTAAGTTCCTAAGTTGTTCTTCATGATTCACTGATCACTCTGATGTTCTTGGTTTTGAAAATGGTTGAGAAATAAGCATTTAATCTTACTCTAAAACTTTTCTGACCTAAAAATGTTTGCTTTCGATTCATGCGATTGATGAAAGATAAATGAGTTTTAGGTTAGGGTTTTGATTCAGGGGGATGTGGGAATGATTTCTGGGTTGTTAGTTTTTGTTTTAGTGAAGATTTGAGGAGTTTAGGAATTTTCAGGTGGGGTTCCCACCGGAGAAAACGACCGGAGGTCTTCTCCGGCCACCTGAAAATAATTAGGGCTAATCCCTGTGTTTAATGAAGTTTGAATTTGGTCCCTTGGATGTGTTGACTCGCGCGCGTTTGGACGCTCAGGATCACTCCATTTTGCCCTAATCCCAGTTGACTTTTTTAATCTGGATTAATTAATTCATAAACAAAAATTAACTCAGTTTGAATGTGGACCTTAGGATTGCGCGCGCAGTCAACCTTTTCTTTCCCAGATTCAATCCTGGCTCTCCATTGCGTTTACTTTTCATTTTCTTTAATTTTTATTTCATTTATTTTGTATTTCTTTCTCCATTTTATTAAAAATAGCAAAACAATCTTAAAAATTCTGAAATTTTTTGTATAAACTTTTATTAATTTTCAAAAACCAAAAATATTTTTATTTTTATTTTTTGCATTTTAAAAATATTTTTAAATATTTAAAAGTTTATTTTTAATTAATTAATGAGAATTAATTAATTAAAAATGCTTTTAGGTATTTAAAAATCACCAAAAATTCATGAAACTTTTAAAAACATTTAGAAACATTGTCCAACCCTCAAACCAAATTTCTTTTTTGATCTTGATGCATTTTGAGAATTTTTCATGGAAATAAAATCATTTCAAGGCATTATTTTGATCCAAACTTCCAAAAATCATTTCTGCCTAACCTTTGAGAGTTGGACTTTGATTCTTTTTGCATTGTGTTTAGCATATCATGTAGTTTGTGAGGTTAAATTGGCATGAATTGATCTTGCATTTCTTATTTGTTTGGCATTTTTCTTGTTAAGGAACCCTAAAACCCTAGAAAACTTAGGAAAATCATATCTTGAATTAGGTTAAGAGTTGGAACTTTTCCTTTGGGCAGTGAGTTTGTATAGGGTTAGGGTTGCTTTGAGTGCATTTTCAATTTTTTATATTGATGTTTGCTTCTGATTTTGGTTTGTGTTTGATGCTTTGATCATAAACCCTAATTTGGGCTTCCATATGCATCCATCTTGCATTTGCTTGCATAACATGACTTGCCATAGCATTTTATGCATTCTTTTGATTCATTGAACATCTTAAGACATATTGAGAGCATGTTTGATCATTGCATCATGTGTTTTCCATGTTGTATGTCATTTGCATATCATAACTTTTCATGTATGTTCATGGTTCTTAACTTGTTTCATTTGCATCCATAAGCTTGTATGATCATCCCCATGTGTTGTTTCATGTTTGTAGCATCTCATAGCATCATTATCATCTCATATATGCTTCTGGTTTTGGTTTGCATCATGTCATTGCATTCCATTTTGCATTGTATTTCATTCCTTTTCACTAACTTTTCAGGTGGTAAGCAACTTTGAGAAGTGAATTTTCCTTCACTTCTCACATTTTCTTTTCATCTCTCTCTTGCATCCATGCTGCATTTTGTTATGTGTTTGAGATTGAGCTTGCTCTTTCTTCTTCTTCTTACTTTCTTTCCTCAAGTGACTTGCCTTCTTAAATGAAGCAAGTTGCTTTGCTTCTCTTGATCTTTTCATCTGCTTCCTGGTGGTTCCATTGAAGATTTCTCTTGTTAACCTCACAAACCTTAGGAACAACCAAGCATGACAATGATTAGGGTTTTGATTAGTCTCCCCTCTTAGTTTTACCTTTGTGTCTCTTTGAGTCTTCTCTTCTCATCTCATAATCCGGGACTAAACCCTAAAGGCTTTAAGGCTTTGTGATTAAGCTTATGCCTGCATCCTTCTATTAGGATGGAGTGTATAATTTTAATCCAAAGTGTTAAACCCTTAATGAGTTTAAATCCTTTAATCAATCCACTTAATAATCATCAAGACATCAAGCTTGAAACTTGGGCCTTGCATTAGGGTTCTAATTCTTCCTTAACTGGTTAAGAAGGACTAACCCTAGTGTTAATGGACAAGTCCCCCTCAAGTTGTCTTACAAATCATAAAACTCACTTCATCATCTTATCATTAAATAAAATCCACTTAATCAAAGGCTTGTTGTGTCATGAGTTTAATCCCTAATCATGGATTAAGTTGAGGAGCTTTCCTCAGCTTAAACACTCTCATCTATTATCCTTCTATTAGGATGGTGTAATGAGTCTGTTTAATCCTTGATTATGGCTTAACCTCATTACTCAACACTAAACAAAAACACCAAAAACATCTAAATAATCACAAGTAGGTTAATGATCTTAATCCTACATCAAAGGTGATTAAGTGTGAGAAGCTGACTTCACACTTAAGGTATTCTCATTACCCCTGATCAGAGGGAAGATGTGATGAGTTTACTAACCCATGGGTTTAGGCTTAAGCTCATTAACTTATGACAAACTTTCAAAAGCAATAAAAGACTGAAAATACAAAAACAAACAATAATCGTCTCCTTCGGGATTCTTCTCTCATCACCTTCACTCACAAACGAGAACTTGTTTCTTCCGTCTAATGCAAGACAGTTTGCACCTGAGCCAGACAGGTCATACACTTGAGCATAGACAAGCAAGCAGTTCACAAGTCAATTCATCTTTCAGTCTCTTTGGGTCGAACTACGGTGTTCTGACTTCCTCATTGCACGAGAGGATACGTAGGCATAACTTAACAGTTATCGAACAAAAGTCTCTGTATATTCCCCCTCTTTCCAGCTTTATTCTTTTAGCCTCATGATCATGGGCATTTCATTCTTGTTCTCACACTGACACATCATTTATACACTTCACTTCTCTTACACTGACACCTGTATATTCTGTTCCAGCTCTTTATACACAAAATTGCACTGACACTACCCCTTTAAAACACAAATCTTTTAAGCGTGGATCCCGTCGAGTACGGCGGACAATCTGGGTGCTAATACCTTCCCAGGTTGTAACCAACCCCCTTTCTCAGTCTCTCTGGTTCGCAACCGTCTTATCCATTCTTTTTCTAGGTCTATGCAGCATTACCTTTCCTCCGGGATAAAAATGCCTAGCTGGCGACTCTTTTCATTCCCTGTGAGTTCACTCCTGTGTGTTCTCACATCCTCCTTTCGCCGACCGTTCGCGTCTGTACCATATTTGGGCCATTCCCATTTATCGGGAGCGACATGTATGTGCTGTAAAAAGCTGATTGTGTGTTACATGGCATTTCATTGCTGTTTTTGCATTTGGTAGCTGTTATAGGCTGCTGAATTTTGCATTGCATTGCCTTTAGGCACCCTTAAACTTAAGATTGAGTCTAGTTTAGGTCCAAGTTGCCTTAGGAATTATTTGGTATATGTTTACCTCATTCCTTTTTATTAAATGTACACCACTAACCCTTGTTTTGTAGGGAGGTTAAGGTATGTTTCCTTACACCTTATCCTTTTAATTCTTTTATGAATTTCCTTATGCATTTAATTCACCTTTTACTTCCATATTTGTGAATGGTAGGATTCCCCTTCGTTAGGACCAACTTATCTTCCTTAGGAAGTAAGTTGCATCCTTTTTCTTCTTTCTTTTCCTTTTGTTTCCTTAGGAATAGAAAAACCTCATAAACCACTAGGATCTCCCTTTTGTGCATAATAAATAACTTAGGGTTGGTCTTAGTCCCCCCTTAGTTTTTGTCCTTTTCTGATTTGAGTCTTCTTCTCTCATCTTCAAACAAAAATCCAAAAGACATTTAATAAAGGATTGAAATAGTCTCTTGTGCATAGCCTTATTCCATGGGGCACTCATATTCATTCCATCTTGGAATAGTATGGGCTTGTCTAGCATGACGCACAAGTCTAATCATGAGGCTACTTTCATAAACGATAAACTCAAAACACTTCTCATAAAAGACAACAAACAAAGACATCACGTCTTCTCTTCTCATCTCCTAATCTTTGTGGACAAATGTGACTTGCCTCGACAGTTCAAACAGCGATACGGTAAACACCCTCGTGTCAGAGCCGGTAATACCTGAGCTAGAGCTATAGCAACGTCATCCTAAAAAACACAAAAAAAAACAAGTTCCTGCCTTAGTTAGGCAAACTACGTCGACTCTGATCCTCATTTTCCCGATGAGGTACGTAGGCAGTGGGGTAGGGCCCATTCGAGCATATTCTTTATTTTCCCTACATTTCCCCCTCTTTCTTTCCATTCTCCAGTTCCTTCCAATTCTATTTCTCATTTCCATTCCCATTCCAGTTAGCAGTTCATTTATTCAGCAGCATCTTATTTCTCACCCATTGAAACAAACAAGCAAGCATAGATCCCATCGGGTACGACGGACGGTCTGGGGTGCTAATACCTTCCCAGGTCGTAACCGACTCCTGAACCCAGATCTTTTGTTCGCAGGACCTTGTCCTTTCCTTCTTCCTCAGGTTTGTGCAGCATTACCTTTCCCATTCTTTCGGGATAAAAATGCCTGGCTGGCGACTCTACCTTTTCCGCACCACTTTCGCGTTTGTACTAGGATGAAAATCCCGGGAGCGACAGCTGGCGACTCTGTTAGGGACCGAACCCAGAATCTCTGGTTTCCCCTATGAGAGTCAATCCTAGCACTTGTCTGTTTCTGTTTTCTTTAGGTGTTTATTTGTTTGCTATTATGCTTTAGTTTA
Source organism: Lathyrus aphaca (assembly GCA_963966055.1). NCBI lineage: Eukaryota > Viridiplantae > Streptophyta > Magnoliopsida > Fabales > Fabaceae > Lathyrus > Lathyrus aphaca. The sequence continues at coordinate 262,217,014 of OZ014525.1, read as the reverse complement.
GATTTACTGTTTTATTTACAGTTTATCTCTTTACTTTACAACTTTATTTACAACTTTCTGCACTTTACTTTACTGTTGCATATACTGGCATATACTGTACTGGCTGTTCTGGTTTTCCTTGGCAGGATGAGATTATTGTGAGATAAGCCAAATACCCGACTTGAGTATACACATAGGATTTAGAGTGGGCAGTCGCGTGGCTTGCGTGGTGATCAGTGCATTTTGGTGCACATTCCTGCATGATTGCACTTATGCATTTCTTTAGTTTTATTTGTTTATTTTTATATTTTAATTTGTTTTTCTAATTTACTTTATTTTTGGCTTAATTTAATTTTCGTACTTAATTTTCAGCTTTAACAGCTTTGACGGAAATGATCATAACCGGAGTTCCATGAATCTGATTGAGGCGTTCTACCAGTCGATGGAAAGCTAAGAGAGAGAACTACAAATTTCATGTTAGAGTCAAAGTCAGATTCAGAATCATATTTTCCAGAATTTCGTTTGAAGCGGCTGCATTAGTTTTATTCAGTTTCGGGTCATTTAGAATTGAGTCTGGGTTATGTATTTGACCCAGTTGGGTTGTAAACGGGTTTTTAGGTTTCCTATTTAACATAGCAGCCGCGGCTGCTCTTGGACACTCTCCTATTCACGATTTTTTTTTCTTACGCTTGAAAGAACGATGAAGAACTAATCACCTTTGAGTCAATCTACTGTAATTCAGGTTCCAACACTTGAGATTATTATAATGTTAACTTTAATTTAATTCCTTTCAATGATATTTTGTGTTCTTGTATGCTTAATTCAATTGCATGAAATATATTGATTTTATTTGGTTGATTGTATGATCCTAACATAGACACGGTACGTTTGCTTAATTCGTTTTGTGTTTGATCAATCATGTTTGCTTAATTCATGAAATTTTATCCCGTTTGCTTAATTCGGACAATAGGATCGTTAATATTACAAACCTCATCGCGCTTGTCATTGAGTGTGTATCCAGATAGGAATGAATAATCCGCTTAGGGCATTATAATTATAATAATCGATGATAGTAGGAACTGAATCGGTAGATTAACTTATTCCATAATCACGTATTTTAATCACTTAATTGTTCTGTTTTTTTATCAACCTTAAAATAAACCCCCTAATTCGGAATTTGGTTACCTTCGATTCATAACAATATAAGAATCCTTGTGAAACGATTCGAGTCATTGTCGCTATACTGTAAGATCAAAGTGCGCCTAAGAGGGGGGGATGAATTAGGTGTTATCAGATTTTCTCGATTCTTTTTCTTTGATGGATGGATTTTGCTTTTTATGGTTTATGGAATGAAAACGGTAAAGCAAGAAATAAAAAGTGACACGGAGATTTATCCTGGTTCCCTTCACAATCCGAAGGTACATCCAGTCCCCTTTCAACACGAAAGAGATTTCCACTCGTTTTTAGAAACGTACAACCTATCACACCTTCAATGGCGAGGCCTACTTTCTAACAAACTAAACCACTTAGTGTGCAAGAACAATCCTCTTGCAACACTAACCCTTATGTCCAAACAATCCTTGGAACACAAGTCACAATAGAAAAACTTTCTATAATTTTTGTAGTTTGAGTGAGTAATACAATGATTGGTATCAATATAAATTGATCTTCTCCTATATTCAAAATTCACTACTCAAAATTCAATACAAGTGTTCAAATGGAATATGAAATATGATGAACTATGAACACTTTTAGAAGTATGAAAAATATTTGAATTTAGTGAATTTGATTGTGTGATAATATTTGAAAATTTCTTGGAGGTGTTTATGAATTTGAAAATTTAAGAATTTATAATAGTCATAACACCTATTCAAAAAGGTATGAGAATTTATGAAATAAATTCTTGAAAAGGTATAAAAAATTATGAAATAAATTTATGAAGAGGTATAACACTTAACAAAATATTTGAAATGAAGAGAAACCATTTTTCAGAAAATCCTTCAGTGTTAACCGGTTAACCATATGGGTTAATCGGTTAACGCGCTAAAACGTTACCAAAGAATTTAAAATTTAGGGACCGTTAACCGGTTAACCCATATGGTTAACCGGTTAACACTGTTAAAACTCAGAAAAATAATTCTGTTTTAAGTGTTAAACCAGTTCCGATTATTTTCAAAATATACCTAAGCCTTGTGTCCAAGTCTTGAAAATGTTGCACAATAGCTTGATTCGAACGGTAGCATTCCATTGATGATGCATAGCCATGATCTTGATCTTTGTTGTCATCACGACTTTTTGCAATACGGAATGAGCTTGAATATTGTTGACGTCATCAAAACATTGAGCTTGAAGTATGCTTCTACATTCTCCCCCTTTTTGATGATGACAACCAAAAGAATTTTGCGCACAAGCTTTGATCGATCGATGTTTTGTTCTAGGCTTGCTTCTCCCCCTATGTCCAGCAACTCCCCTATCTAAACAGAGGCAAAATTCTGCACAGAGAGATATTAGAAAACCAAGCTCGTCTCCCCCTTTGGCATTAGCAAAAAGGAAGAGAGAATCAAGCATAATCATGAAAATATGCAAGAAATTTCAGCATGATGCAACTTAACGTTTAAACGAAAAACATACACGATAGCACAAATATAACACAAACATAATTGGATTAAAACGGGAAAAGAGTACGAAAACATACAACCGAAATGAAATCAAAATTGCCTAACAAACTTAGGACTTATAACAGAATTCATAAAACTAATTAAAAAAACAAAAACAACAAAAACAAAAAAAATAATAAAAACATACGTTCTGAAACTTGCGCTAGAAATCCAAAATTTGGATGTGTTAACCGGTTAACCTATTACATTAACCGGTTAACGGCTAAAAAATTTCAATTTTTTTTAAAAATCCAGCAGCATGTTTTAGAGAAATTAGGAAAAGTTTTTCATAAAATTTTTTTATAAAGTGTTAGCACTTATTAAAACGCAACTTTCGATCAAACAATTTTTTGAAACCGATTATTTTCGGGTATACGAAAGTGAGAAAAACGAAAACCGGCGAAATGGAAGTGCTAGCATTTTATGACTAAAAAGTGAACAAACATTCATATAATGCAATAAAAGCATACAACAAGAAATTTTAAAGTTAAGGTTAGATGTCACCTTCATTAAGAATACCAAGTTCTCGTCGAATCTTGAAAAATTGCTCTTTAGCCAACGATTTAGTGAATATATCGGCGAGTTGATTGTGTGTATCCACGAACGTAACATCAACATCTCCGTTTAGTACATGATCTCGAAGGAAGTGATGCCAGATATCTATGTGCTTTGTTCTTGAATGCATGATCGGGTTCTTCGTGATATTGATGGCACTTGTGTTGTCACACCGGAGAGGGATACAACCGAGGTCTATACCGAAATCGAGGAGTTGTTGTTTAAGCCACAATATTTGGGCATAACAACTTCTTGCTGCGATATACTCTACTTCGGCCATGCTAAGTGAAACACATGCTTGCTTCTTACATGCCCACGACACTAGTGCATTCCCGAGAATGTGACAAGTACCACTTGTACTTTTTCTATCGGTCTTACATCCTGCATAATCAGCGTCAGAATAACCAATTAAAGAACAAGTACTACCTTTAGGATACCATAATCCGACGTGCGTCGTTCCTTTGAGATACTTCATGATCCTCTTCACGGCGGTGAGATGTGATTCCTTCGGATTAGCTTGAAAGCGGGCACACAAACAAACACTAAACATAATGTCAGGACGACTTGCCGTCAAATATAAAAGTGAACCGATCATACCTCGATACTTTGTAATATCTATTGAAGTGCCAGATAGATCTTGATCAACATACGTTCCGGATCCCATTGGAGTAGACATTTCTTTGCAATTGTCCATATCGAATCTTTTCAATAATTCCTTGCAATACTTGGATTGGTTGATGAAGATGCCATCCTTTGTTTGCTTGATTTGTAAACCAAGGAAAAAGTTCATCTTTCCCATCATGGACATCTCGAATTCTCCTTGCATCATAAGAGAGAATTCTTCGCAAAGATCTTTGTTTGTTGAACCGAAGATGATGTCGTCGACATAGACTTGAACTAGTAAGGTGTTGCCCTTGAAATTCTTGATGAACAAAGTCTTGTCAACCTTTCCTTTCGTAAAACCTTTCTCACATAGGAAGTTTCTAAGGCGATCATACCATGCCCTTGGTGCTTGCTTTAAGCCATAAAGAGCCTTCTTTATCTTGTAGACATGAGAGGGATTCTTGAAGTCTACAAAACCCGGAGGTTGTTTGACGTAGACTTCTTCATTGATGTAACCATTTAGGAAAGCGCTTTTGACATCCATCTGGTACAACTGAAAATTCATTGAACAAGCGTAAGCAAGTAATAATCTAATTTCTTCTAACCTTGCTACCGGAGCGAATGTTTCATCAAAGTCGATTCCTTCTTCTTGGTTGTAGACTTGAGCGACCAATCTTGCTTTGTTACGAACTATGATTCCATTCTCGTCAAGTTTGTTCTTGAACACCCATCTTGTGCCTATGATATGTTTGTTGTCCGGTCTTGGTACAAGAGTCCAAACTTGGTTCCTTTCGAATTGGTTGAGTTCTTCTTGCATAACTATTATCCATTGATCGTCGCCTAAGGCTTCATCGATTTTTGTTGGTTCAATTTGAGATACGAACGCCATGTTGAGACAAGCATCCTTGAGATTAAGTTGAGTTGCAACGCCTTGGCTAATATCACCAATAACTTTATCTATCAGGTGATCTCTATGAGTTCTCCATTCTTTAGGAAGATCTTGATGTTCTTCAATAGTTGGTGAGTCATCTTCTTGTGATATTTCTTGTTCTTTTGATGTCTCCTTTTGTTGTTGTGATAGATCTACTACATCATCATCATCATCCACAATAATATTATCCTCTTTTGAGGGGTTAGTCTCATCAAACGAAACATGAATAAATTCTTCAATGGTAAGTGTTTGTTTATTGAAAATTCTAAAATCTTTATTTGATAGAGAATAGCCAAGAAATATACCTTCATCGGATTTCTCATCAAACTTACCAAGGTTGTCCTTGCCGTTGTTGAGAACAAAGCATTTGCATCCGAATATGTGGAAGAAAGATATGTTGGGTTTCCTGCCCTTGAACAACTCATATGGAGTCTTCTTGAGAATAGGTCGAATATTGACACGGTTACTTACAAAACAAGTCGTGCTAACCGCATCCGCCTAAAAATATTTAGGAAGATTTGAGTCACTAAGCATTGTACTTGCAAGTTCCACTAATGCCCTATTCTTCCTCTCTACGACACCATTTTTTTGAGGAGTCCTTGGTGCGGAAAAATTGTGAGAGATTCCATGCTCTTCACAAAAATCTTCAAATGATGAATTTTGAAATTTTCCACCATGGTCGCTTCTTATGGAAACTATTGAGAGTGACTTCTTGTTTTGAATTTGCTTGGCATACTTCTTGAATGCTTTAAAGGCATCACTTTTCTGCACTAAAAACAAAGTCCAAGTGTATCTAGAGAAATCATCAACAATAACTAAGGCATAAACGTTACCTCCGAAGCTTTTTGTTCTTGATGGACCAAAAATATCCATATGTAACAATTGTAGTGGTCTTGAAGTAGATATCACTTTCTTGGTCTTGAAGGATGTTTTGGTTTGCTTCCCCTTTTGACATGCGTCACAAAGCTTAACCTTGATAAACTTTATCTTCGGAAGACCAACAACTAGATCATGCTTTATTAATTTGTTTAAATGCTCCATGTGAATGTGAGCAATCCTCTTATGCCAAAGCCATGCCTCGTTGTTGTTTTCCATTAAGCACTTCACCTTCAAGGAAGAGTCATCAAAAGAAATCATGAAAATGTTATTAAATCGCTTACCTTTTAGCAAGAGTTCATGAGTGACTTCATGTTCTATCAAGCATTCCTCCTTTGTGAAGTTGATTCGGAACCCTTTGTCACACAATTGACTTATGCTAAGAAGGTTGTGTTTAAGGCCTTCCACATAAATGACGTCTTCGATGATTGTATGAGGAGATGCACCAATGGTTCCAACTCCAAGAATCCTTCCTTAATTATCATCACCGTAAGTAACATATCCTTTGGCCTTAAGTGTTAGACTTGAAAATTTGTTGATATCGCCTGTCATATGCTTTGAACAACCGCTATCGAGATACCATTGAGTAGAAGTTGTTTTTAAGCATACCTACAAAACAAAGTCAAGTATTTTTAGGTACCCAAATTGCTTTGGGTCCTTGATAGTTAGTACCCTTTTCAACCCACACATAATGCCCTTTAGCAACACCAATGTTGCACACATAGCAAGCATTAAATGTATGACCTTTGATTCCACAATAAAAACAAATAGGTTGTGTCGCTCCCACCAAATGACACTCAGGCCAGAAGGGGTACAGACGCGAACGGTCGGCGAAAGAGAGAACACACAAGGGTGAACTGAAAAGAAAAGAGTCGCCAGCTAGGCATTTTTATCCCGAAGGAAAGGTAATGCTGCATAAACCTGAGAAAAGATATGGATAAGACGGTCGCGAACCAGAGAAACTGAGAAAGGGGGTTGGTTACAACCTGGGAAGGTATTAGCACCCAGATTGTCCGCCGTACTCGACGGGATCCACGCTTAAAAGATTTGTGTTTTAAAGGGGTAGTGTCAGTGCAATTTGTGTATCAAAGCTGGAAAGAATGCAAGTGTCAGTGCTGGAAGAAAGTGAAGTGAAATGTATGGAGTGTCATTGTAAGAACAGGAGTGCAAAGCTCAAGAAGATGAGGCTAAAAGAATAATGCTGGAAGGAGGGGGAATATACAGAGACTTGTGTTCGATAACTGTTAAGTTATGCCTACGTATCCTCTCGTGCAATGAGGAAGTCAGAACACCGTAGTTCGACTCAAAGAGACTGAAAGATAAATTGACTTGTGAACTGCTTACTTGCCTATGCTCAAGTGTAGGACCTGTCTGGCTCAGGTGCAAACTGTCTTGCATTAGACGGAAGAAGCGAATTCTCGTTTGTGAGTGAATGAGATGAGAAAAGAATCCCGGAGGAGGCGATTATTGTTTGTTTTTGTGTTTTCAATCTTTTATTGATTTTGAAAGTTTGTCATAAGAAAATGAGCTTAAGCCTAAACCAAGGGATAATAAACTCATCACATCTTCCCTCTGATTAGGGGTAATGAGAATACCCTAAGTATGAAGTAAACACCTCACACTTAATCACCATGATGTAGGATTAAGATCATTAACCTACTTGTATTTATTTAGATGTTTTTGGAGTTTTTGCTTGGTGTTAAGTAATGAGTTAAAGCCATAATCAGGGATTTAATGGACTCATTACACCATCCTAATAGAAGGATAATAGATGAGAACATTTAAGCTGAGGAAGGCTCCTCAACTTAATCCATGATTAGGGATTAACCTCATGACAAAACAAAACCTTTATTAGAGTGGATTTTAGTTAATGGTAAGGTTAAGAAATGAATTTTATGGTTTGTAAGACAACTTGAGGAGGACTTGTCCATTAACACTAGGGTTAGTCCTTCTTAACCAATTAAGGAAGAATTAGAACCCTAATGCAAGGCCCAAGTTACAAGCTTGATGTCTTAGTGATTATTAGATGGATTGATTAAAGGATTTAAACACATTAAGGGTTTAACACTTAGGATTAAAGTTATACACTCCATCCTAATAGAAGGATACAGGCATAACCTTAATCACAAAGCCTTAAAACCTTTAAGGTTTAGTCCTTGATTAAGAGATGAGAAGAGAAGACTCAAAGATGACACAAAGGTAAACTAAATGGGGGACTAATCAAACCCTAATTGTTATCATGCTTGGGTATTCCTAGGGTTCATGAGGCTTGCAAAAGATCTTCAAGAGGAAAGCCACCAAGAAAGAAGCAGATGAAAGGAGGAAGAAGCAGAAGAAGCAAGTCAACTTACTTCACTTAAGAAGATAAGTTTCTTGAAGAAAGAAAGTGAGAAGGAGGCATGAATGAGCAAGCTCACTCTAGTACACAAATAAAATGCAGAAATGATGCATAAGAGAGATGAGAAAAGATTATGAGAAGTGAAGGCAAATTCACTTCTCAATGACTTACCACCTGAAAAGTTAGCAACAAGGAATGAAATGAAATGAGAATGAGATGAAATACAATGATGCAAACCAAAACCAGAGGCATAAACATGATGTTAATGATGCTAAGAGATGATGCAAACACATGTCAAGAGTTGTTGATGATCATACAAGAGATGGATTGCAAAGGAAGCATGTTTTGAACCATGAAAGTTCATGAAAGTTTATGAAATGGAATGAATGCACAACATGGCAAATGAAAGATGCAATGATCAAACATGATTCTAATATGTCCTAGGATGTCTTATATGTCATGTTGATGCACAAAATGTCATGGCAAGTTCATGTATGCAAGCAAATGAAAGATGGATGCAAATGAAGGCAAGAATTAGGGTTTATGCACAAGACACAAAGCAAAATCCAAAATCAGAAGCAAATGACAAGATAAAAAATTGAAGATGGGAACAAAGGAACCCTAACCCTACATAATTTCACTGCCCAAAGGAGGGGACCTAACTCTTAACCTAATGGGAGTTATGATTTTCTCAAGTTTACTAGGGTTTTGGGATTCCTCACAAGAAAAAATGCACATCAAATTGAAAATGAAAGATAAATTCAAACCAATTTTACCCTAGAAACTACATGGTATGAAGAATGCAATGCAAAAAGAACCAACATCAAACTCTTCATGGTTAGGCAGAATGAATTTTTCTAAGTTAGAACAAAAATATTGCCTTTTAAGAACTTTAATTCCAAAGAAAAATGTCAAAATATGTCAAGAACCAAAAAGAAATTTGCTTGAAGATTTTGATAATGTTTCTAAATGTATTAAAATGCAATGTGATTTTTTTTGTGATTTTTAGAAACTTAAATGCTATTTTAATTAATTAATTCTCATTAACTAATTAAAATATACATTTAAATAGTTTTAAAATACGAAAATTATACAAAAAATAAAAATAAAATTATTTTCAGAAATAGAAAAATGTTTTAAGGTGTGATTCAAAAAATGAGATTTTTTAGAAATGATTTGCTATTTTAAATAAAATGCACAAAACAAATGAAATAAAAAGAAAATAAAATTGAATTAAAGGAGAAGTAATCAGATCTAATGGCCTGGATTTGAACTGGGGTGGACAAGGTTGACTGCGCGCGCTGACCAACGGCTGGGATTCACTCTAGTTTAATTAACCTAATTATAATTAATTAAATTAATAAAATCAGATTAGGGCTTAATGAGTTGATCTGGGCCGCTCAAAAACTAAACTAATCCACATCCAATTGTCACGAAGCAAGATGGCTAATTAATTAGGGTTAGGGCCTAATTACTTTCAGGTGACCGAAGAGGAGCTCCGGTCATCTTCTCCGGCGTGTCCAAAACCCTAAAACGTTCTACAGGCCACCCCCCATCAAATTGAACACACAGAAAGGATCCTCTACCCAAACCCCATTCAAATCACCCCTCAAACATCATTTATGAACCAAGAATGAAGAGAATCGAAGCAAAGTTATTTCACGTGTGAAATTTCAGAGGACCACAAAATACTCAAATCTTCACCATTTTCAATTCTAAAACCATCAACATGACCAGCATAACATACATTTTCAATTTATAACAAAAGAAACAAACTCTGAGAAATTTGATTCTTGTGTTTACCTGAGACGATGAGATGTCAAAGTGAGCTTTTCTGACCTTTCCTTAATGCAATAAGCCTCCTCTGCACCTCCTGAGATTAATGGAATGTTCAAAATCCTTTGGTGGTGGATGATTTGGGAGTTTGAGTTCTGGTATAGCAGGTTTTGCAGTTGAGGTATGTGATGTTTCAGGCTGTTTCAATGGTGGATTTTGGTTCTATGGAGGATGTGTGACTCATTGGTGAAGGAAAAATGGAAGTTTGATGGCTGTGGGAGAAGTTTCAAAGAGGTGAAGTTTTTTTTCAAGTTTGTGAAATCTGATTGTGTGTGTGTTTTGAGCCTTTCGCCTCCTTGTTTTATGATCTTGAGGCAATCCATAAGCAATCCCAACAATTCAGGAGGGCAGATATGCACTGTGGGAATGGTATGGGGTGATTGGCCAAAAAGTCAAAAATTGTGTACTATAGGTATGGGCCATGGCAGAGGATATTTCTGTGCTTGGATTGCTTCAGCTAGCTTCAATGAAGGCCATTGGATGTTCTGATGTGATCTGAAATGGATGAAGGGTGAGATGTCACATGTTTTGCCTTTCTTGCAACTTGTTGCATTTTGGAATTTTGGTTATGAATATGTGACATCCCTTGGGCAATATGCAGCAAAATGCATTATATGATGTTGTTATGACACTTTGAGATTGATTAGAGATCAAACAAAACCATAAGAACCATTCTTGCAAGATTTCCCTCTTTGTGACTTTTGTGATAAATGGCTTATGATACTTGGAATTCAAGGCATGAAAGTGAGAAATTCTTTGGGCAAATCTGAATTATGGACCATGAATTATGTTTGTGTGATGATTAGAAGCTGGTTTGAAGTCACATTTGGTTTTGGCAAGTGCTTTTGCAAGTTTCCTCTTTGGCACAAAAGTGAAAATTAAGTGATTTTGTCCAACTTTGCAAGGCCATAACTTTTGTTCAAAAATGAATTAGAATGAGTTCTTGTACTTTTTGAAAATGGGAGGATCCAATCTACAACTTTCATGACCAAATATTTTTCATTTGAAGCATTTTTGAATCAAAAAGAGGAGTTTGAAAAACTTTCCCAAAATGGCAAGTTTGCATTATAAGTCACTTTCCAAAAATGGCAACTTTGCAAATGATTTGAAATCCTTCAATTTTGTGAACTTATAACATCTTCTAAGATCAAATAAAGATTATACACATTCAAAATGATGGAGAAACCCCTTTGGTTGGATGATTGGGGGCCTCAAATGCCCTGATTTTGCACTGACTTGCTCAAGAAGTCATCTTGTGATCAGATGTCTTCCCCATTGAATTTCTTCATGAAAATTGGTATGCATGATCCTAATATCATATAGAGACCAATAGAAACAAGAATGACCAAAAAATTTGGAGTTATGGCCTCTGAAACCAAAACCCTAATTTCAGGTCATCTGTGCAGTTAAACCTGGCTCTACTTCCATGCCTTTCTCAGTTCTTGTGATTCTTTGACTTCCTTGATCTTGGGAGGATAAAATATGATGCTTGAACATATGTGGACCCCTTTGAAGTGATTGATGGCCTTTGGAGTGGCTCAGAAGGATCTTGGATTGCTCAGATCACAAACCCTAGATGCAGATGACTTTGAACCAATGCAATGAAGCAAAAATGTAATATGAGATGATATGATTGGATTTATGCAAATGAAAAGAATCACAAGACATGGTGTGAATGAGTGAGGGCAAATTTGGGGTGTTTACAGCTGCCCCTATTCAAACATGAGTTAGCTGTGTAGGATGTAAGCAGCGGCTTAACAGGCGAACAAGATAACTTGGTTGAATACCAAAGACAGTCCAAAATTTGCACTCGCTGAATGAAGAAGAAAAGGGATATAAATTGTAAAAGGAAATAAGGTATGATTATAAAGTGCGGGCGACGGAGGACGACAGTCGAGCAGAGGATGACTGCTGGGGAAAAAGCGACGACGGGGACGGCCGACATGCTGGGGAAACAAAGGTATCATGATGGAGACGACCATCAAGTAAAGAAACAAAAATCTCTGGGGATTAAAGGTAAATGATGGGGACGACCATCGGGTTGAAGAAATAAATGATGAGGAATGGTCATCAAAGGTGAAGGACGATCACCTAGCAGGGGACGGCTGCTCTATTGGGGGATAAGGATGAGGGACGGTCATCCATGGTGAAGGACGATCACCTGACAGGGTACGGCTGCCGAAAGTATCTCGACATAGGACGAATGCCGGATAGAAAAGGTCGACGATGGGGTCGGCCATCCGATAAGCATGATGAAGGACGATCATCAAGAGGTGAAAGACGATCACCTAGCAGGGTACGGCTGCTCTCGGGGTTCATCGTGACATAGGACGAATGTCAGATAGCTGGATCAACGATGGGGACGACCATCGGATAAAATGATGAAGGACGATCATCAAAAGGTGAAGGACGATCACCTAGCAGGGGACGGCTGCTCAAGTATCACGACATGGGACGAATGTCGGATAGAAAGGGGTTCTAATGAATAGAGACTCCGCTGGGGATGATGAAGGACGATCATCAAAAAGGTGAAGGACGATCACCTAGCAGGGTACGGCTGCCGGAAATATCATGACATAGGACGAATGTCAGATAGAAATAGTTTATCAAGATTTTCCGGGAATTCTTCTGGGGAATGGTAGACACAGACGAGTGTCTAATTTCAAGGAGGCAAAGACATAAGTGTCTGACACGGTGTATAGATTAAGGATGCGGACGAGCATCCTTAAGACTATGATACAGACGAGTATCAGTAGAAGCAAACGCTTGACGCATGTTCAGAGATGATGATACGGACGAGTACCAACTAGTTAACAAAGAACACGGACGAGTGTCGACTCTGAGGGGACTTAAGTGGTGTACACAAGGTACGGACGAGTATTTGTATGAGTAAAAAAAGTGAGGAGTGAGACATAGATGAGTGTCCAACTTGCTGCAGAGAGCACGACACGGACGGGTGTCGGAAGAAGTGTATTATAAACAAGTATTTGGTTTCCAAAGTGTTTTAGGCAACTATGATGGGGAAGGTGACACGGACGGGTGTCGGGGAAGTGTATATATATGTATCTGTCTGTAGAGAACGCTAGGGCGACTTTACTGGGGAATGATGACACGGACGAGCGTCAAAAGGAACATGCATCTGTATTTGTGAGTACCAAGAGGACGTTTTGGCTTTTTGCTGGGGAATTTGAGGGGTATTTTGTATATTGTTGATGGAATGTCAGCCTTTACAAACGTTCGGTTCGACACATGGCTCACGATTATGCAATATGTTTGATTTTTGCCGTAATGCTCCGTATTAGACGGAATGCTACGCTCTGGGGAAAATATGATGCGAATGCTATGATTATGCAAAGATACCGATCCGGGATTCGGATCCCGTTACTGTGGAGATCTCCGGCTGATCTGCTTGGAGTGGATATCCCAGCTGGGGATGAGATCATTGGTAGATCTGATATATGACTCTGCTTGAGGAAATAGATCACTGATAGATCTATCTTGGTAATGAGGGACCCAGCTGGGGTCTGTGGGAGCTTTCGTCACTCTGTTGTGAGATCTTCAGACATTGCTCCTCGGGATAGAGACCGGAGCTTTGCGGGGAGATGGTTCCCTTGTCTAGCACTTGGCTGGGGAGGAATGATCGTTGGACGATCTTCCTAGAGATTTCTGTGGGGATCCTGCTAAGGATGATGAATTTAGTTGGGGAAATGAGCCCCTCTGATGCTGTTTGGAAAACATGTTGAGGAAGTAATGTTTTGGCAACTCGTTGGGAGAAGCTTTCATGTCCCCTGTTGCACTTTGAATACCTGCAATCCTGTTAAGACAAAGAAACGCACAAGTACCCTGAGGTATCCCTTATTGGATTCCGTCATAGGAGTTTAGACACTCCCGAGAGCAAATATATTTCCTGTAGGCATTTAATTTTAGGAAAGACGCATCTGTATTTATGCAATCATTATATTAAGGACATCAGACATTTTTGCAGATAAAAATCAAATGTACGAGACAGAATATGACTGAAAATCTGATTTTATTAATTTGTGCCCTGAATTGGCAAGATACAGTCAAAGAAACAGATCCCCTGAAATGAGGAGATTGTTTACAAAATTGAGAAACAAAAAGATGTCGGCAATGTTGATGACGCCTCAATGATCTTTCTTTTGCTATGATTCGTATGACATTGAAGTTCTTCTCATCTTACTTTTTGAAGAAAGCTGATTCTGACCGATGCTTTATACTTTCGAAGTTTGCCGTGTTGTAAGTGATACAGACGAATTCAGAATGCAGTTGTTCGCTTATTCCCTTATTTTGCGTGGATCGCCCTCTCGGGTTTTCAATCCATCGGGATACCCTTTTTTTCCTGAGTTGTCCAATGTGGCTTTTCAACTCAGCGGGTGTACATTTTTTTTTGTTTATTTTCCCTTATTTTTGCCCGAGTCTTTTATTCTGTTTTTGACTCGCCGGGATGCCCTATTTTTGCCTGGACTTACATTCTGTTTTTATGTCCAGCGGGTCATCTTTATGCGAAGTATTTTTTAACTGCATCTGAATTCACCGGGGACAGGAAGTCTTCACCATCCACAGTACTGAGCATCAGTGCTCCACCAGAGAAAACTTTCTTTACTATGAATGGACCATCATAATTCGGAGTCCAATTGCCCCTGTGGTCTGTATGAGGAGGGAGGAGTCTTTTCAGCATAAGATCTCCTACTTGGTATTCCCGAAGCCTGACTTTCTGATCGAAGGCTTTCTTCATTCTTTTCTGATACAGCTGCCCATGACAAATTGCAGCCAATCTCTTCTCTTCGATCAGACTAAGTTGTTCGTATCGGGATCGGACCCATTCTGCCTCATTCAGCTTAACATCCATTAGTACTCGCAAGGAGGGTAATTCAACTTCAACAGGTAGGACTGCCTCCATACCATAAACAAGCTGATATGGCGTTGCCCCAGTGGATGTTCTGATTGACGTTCGGTACCCATGTAAAGCAAATGGTAGCATTTCATGCCAGTCTTTGTAGGTAACCACCATCTTCTGCACAATCTTCTTAATATTCTTGTTAGCTGCCTCTACAGCGCCATTCATCTTTGGCCTATAAGGAGAAGAATTGTGGTGTTGGATCTTGAAGTCTCGGCACAGTTCTGCCATCATTTTATTGTTCAAATTGGAACCATTATCAGTAATGATTCGCTCGGGCACTCCATACCGACAGATGATATCTCTCTTCAGGAATCGGGCTACCACTTGTCTGGTGACGTTTGCATATGAAGCTGCCTCAACCCACTTGGTGAAATAATCAATGGCTACCAGGATGAATCTGTGGCCATTTGAAGCAGTCGGTTCGATCTTGCCAATCATATCAATTCCCCACATGGCAAAGGGCCAGGGCGAAGACATCACTTTCAAAGGATTTGGAGGCACATGCACTTTATCCGCATAAATCTGGAATTTATGGCATTTTCTGGCATAAGCACAACAGTCTGCATCCATTGTGATCCAGTAATAGCCTGATCTCAACAACTTTTTAGCCATGGCATGCCCTCCAGCATGGGTACCAAAAGATCCTTCGTGCACCTCGTGCGTCAACAAGTCTGTGATAACGAGAAAAAGTATCGATTATATTGCTATGTTTCAATACCGTTTTATCGCATAATCGTCGTTTTAACACCCGATTCCTCGAGTTTTCTTTGCCATTTTGCAGGTACATCATATACAGAGCTAAATCATGAGCCACAAGTGAAATGAGCAAAAACAACCATTAAAAGATGAAGAAAAAAGAGAATTCTACATAACCTGCATATTTTGTAACACTCACGGTCGTCATCTAGGAGTCACGACCGTGACACGCTAAAAGGAGCAGTCACGACCGTGACAAGTCCCTCACGACCGTGACGCATATCAAACAAGGAACATGAACGTGACACCCTTGTCACGACCGTGACAAGGGAAAACTAGGGTATTTGACTGAAGACTTGGTCATGAACGTTACGCTACATGAAATCCAACGTGCCTATTTTCCAGCAGACCAAGTATTCCCACGTTCCCTGGATTCTCTCATTTTCCTACGAGGCCCAAGCACAAACTCCAACTGCCAAGCCCATTTAGTTTTCTATAAATAGCTTAACTTCAAGAAACAATTTACAGAGTTTTAGTTTTTAATTTCTTGCGGAAGCTCTGCCGATTTTATTTTGCACCCTTTATTTTTCCAGCATTAATTTCATTGCTTTAATTTTCTTGTATCCCAACCAACCTTATAACAATTTCCAACATCAGGAAATTGTTATAAATTAATTTGTTTCAAAGCCTTCAGATTCTTTTAGAATTTATTTCCGATTCCGGTCAGTACTCCGAGCTTTCCAGCCTGTGGAAGAAGGAGTCTACTACTTTTATTGTTATCCAGGTTTATATTAAATTGCATTTATATTTATGTTGAGTATTTATTTTTCTGCCATGCATACTTTATTTTATGTTTCTCTGCCTCTGTTTGGTTCAACAATAATGAGTAGCTAAACACCTTAGGGCGGTATGTAATTAAAACAAACTAAATCGGTAAAATCAACTCTAGGCTTAAAATAATTAAGAGCTTAATATTCTGGCTGAGACTTTTTATTATAAAATCAACCTTTTTGTTACGAGAGTAAGGAAAGTGTATTAGGTTAGGTCAAGACCACGAGAGTGTGAGATTTTAACCAGATAGCTAAAGTTAGGCATTTAATTTAAACACAGCGAGAGCGCTTTAAAATGAATTAGAATTACTAAGTTTCCAAAAATTATCTCTAAACACTTATGGGCTAGCGAGAGCAGGCATAGGGCTTTAGGGGTAAGATCTGAGATAAGACCACGAGAGTGTGAGTTAAAGATATTTAAACTGGTAACCTCTACAGGATAGATTAAGTGAACCATCTTTATAAGCCTGGGTTAGATTGACCCTCCTAAGTTAGCATAATTACATATCGACCGCCTTAGTATTATTTATTAAACTTAAATTTAATTCCCGCCTTTAATCTTTAAAAACAACCAAAAATCGTGACAACCCTTCACCTTAGCTAAACTAGAAATTCCTCTAGCACTAAGTAACCATAGAGTCCCTATGGATCGATAATCTTAAATATTACTTCGATAGGCTGTGCACTTGCAGTTAAGATACCACTAGACACATTAATTAGATACGTCTTTAGCCCATCAAGTTTTTTGGCGCCGTTGCCGGGGAACTTAATTTAGTTACTAGTGCACTTTAGGGTAGCATTGTCTAGACTAAGGTAACAACTATTTTCTTTTCTTAATCTAAATTCCCGAGTGTATGCCAAGTACTCGCTCTCAAGGCGAAGACTTGCAACCTCTAATCCCAGAATCGGAACGCTTCTTACACGTAAGAAGACGGATATTCGATTACGAACAAAACTACAATATTCCAGATCTTCAATTAGATCCACCTAAACCAGTCGTAACATCAAAGGACGCAGAGATGGTTGAAGAACAGAATCACCCACTCAAATATTACGCTAGTCCTTCGCAAGCTGAACCGCATTCCAGCATTGCCGCACCGACTATCAACCGAAACGATTTCGAACTAAAACCTTCGCTGATATCAGCCGTGCAACAAAATCAATTCGCCGGAAATCCTACCGAGGATCCGAACCTTCATCTTTCAATCTTTGTGCAATACGCAGATACCGTAAAAGCCAATGGAGTTACCCAAGAAGCTATTAGATTACGTCTGTTTCCTTTTTCACTTCGAGACAGAGGGAGAGCCTGACTTCAATCTCTGCCTTCGAATTCCGTAACTACGTGGGAGGAACTAAAGAGAGTTTTCTTGACCAGATATTTCCCACCTAGCAAGACAGCTATGCTGAGAGCTCAGATCAACGGATTTAAGCAAAGGGAAAACGAATCACTATTCGAAGCTTGGGAACGCTATAAAGATATGCTGAGACTTTGTCCATATCACGGATTAGTAGAATGGATGGTCATCCATACCTTCTATAATGGACTCTTGTAAATACAAGAATGACAATTGACGCTGCCGCAGGCGGTGCACTAATGGACAAAGAATATAACGATGCTTATGCACTTATCGAAAGTATGGCTCAAAACCATTACCAATGGGGAAGCGAGAGAGTCGCAACTGAGAAACCAACAAAAGGAGGTATGTACGAAGTGAGTAGTATGGACCAAGTCAATGCAAAGTTTGACCAACTAAACCAAAAGATCGACAACTTGGCCATAACACCAACAGCCACCGTGGCTGCAGTAACACCTAACTGTGAGTTATGTGGAGTTCCAGGACATGAAGTTCCTGATTTTCAACTATTAACAGGAATTCCCACAGATCAAGTGAATTATGCTCAAGGAAACCCATACTCAAATACATACAACCCAGGTTGGAAGAATCATCCGAACTTCTCCTATAAGAATAACAATGCTTTATACGCACCAGGTCAAGCACTAGCTACACCACCAGGATATCAAAAGACTGCTCCTAATGTCCCTAGAAAATCGAACCTTGAATTGATGATGGAGAACTTCATAGCTAACCAATATCAAACAAACAAGGACTTCTTAAACCAAAACATACACACTAGTGAGAAGATTAAGCAATTAGTGAGCAAAGTAGATGCATTAGCTACACATAACAAAATGCTTGAAACTCAGATTTCACAAGTAGCTCAACAACAAGCACCTACCGCTGCACCAGCTGGAGTATTTCCTGGACAACCTCAACCTAATCCGAAAGGACAGGCCAATGTTGTGATATTAAGAAGTGGCAAGGAACTTGACGGACCTACCGATCCAAGACTTGACAATCCAGCCATGTACCAAAAACCGGATAAACCGACTGAAATGGTGAATGATCCAGAAGAAAAGGAAGATGACAATCAAGAGGCAGTGGAGAAAGAAAAGCCTTATGTGCCTCCACCACCCTATAAACCACCAATTCCGTACCCTCAGAGATTAACCAATTCCAAGACGATGGGCCAGTTTAAGAAATTTGTCGAACTTCTGAAACAGTTGAATATTACTATTCCGTTTACAGAAGCTATCATCCAAATGCCCTCGTATGCTAAGTTTTTAAAAGAAATCTTATCCAATAAGAAAAAGATAGAGGATAATGGAACAGTTACACTTACCGCTGAGTGTAGCGCCATAATTTAGAATAATATGCCTCCTAAGCTAAAAGATCCAGGAAGTTTCTCTATACCCTGTGTAATAGGAAAATTCGTCATTGACAAAGCTCTATGCGATTTAGGAGCCAGTATCAGTGTTATGCCCTTAACGATTTGCAAAAGGCTAGACATGGGAGACCTAAGACCAACTAAAATGTCTGTTCAACTAGCCGATCGCTCTGTTAAATATCCTGTAGGCATACTAGAAAACGTCCCAGTACGTATAGGACAATTCTACATCCCTACTGATTTCATAATCATGGACATCTCTGAAGACTCCACTACACCTATCATACTAGGAAGACCATTCTTAGCTACCGCAGGAGCTATAATAGACGTAAAGAGAGGAAAGCTAACCTTTGAAGTAGGTGAAGAGAAATTTGAATTTATTTTAACATAGTTCTTACAATCACCAGCTATAGAGGATACATGCTATCTACTGGACGTAATTGACGAATGTGTAAGAGAAATGGAAATGAAAGAATCTACCTATTCTGAAATTATGAAAATTCAAATCCCTCCGATTTTCGAAGATGATAATTGGCGTGAACCGTATCAGGATGATAGTCTAAGCGAAAGTTTAGCACTGACACCGGATCCCATGCCAAGTAAGGATAAACCTACATTAGGATTAAAAACTTTACCTAAGAACCTAAGATACGAATTCTTGGACATTGAATGTAAAAGACCAGTTATAATAAATTCCAGTTTAGGAACAATCGAAACAAAGAAACTTTTAGATGTCTTAAAGAAATATCCAACTGCGTTAGGATATAACATATCTGATCTCAAAGGAATATGCCCTTCAATCTGTATGCATCGTATTCTGCTAGAAGAAGATTGCAAAACCTCCAGAGAATCTCAAAGAAGAATTAACCCAATCCTTAGCACTGTAGTAAAGGAAGAAGTTAAGAAACTACTAGATGCCGGAATAATATATCCAATCTCTGATAGTAAATGGGTTAGTCCAGTACATGTAGTACCAAAGAAAGGAGGTATCACTGTTGTGAAAAACGCTAAAGGCGAATCGATATCGCAAAGAGTAGTGACAGGACATAGAGTGTGCATCGATTATCGTAAACTAAACAAAGCCACTCGAAAAGATCATTTCCCACTACCTTTTATAGATCAAATGTTAGAACGATTAGCCAAGCATTCGTATTTTTGTTATCTTGATGGTTACTCAGGATTTTTCCAAATCCCTATCCACCCAGATGATCAAGAGAAGACTACATTCACATGCCCTTATGGAACGTTCGCTTATAGACGAATGCCCTTTGGATTATGCAACGCTCCTGCAACCTTTCAAAGATGTATGATGTCAATCTTCGCAGATTTTATAGAAAACATCATGGAAGTGTTCATGGACGATTTCTCTGTATGCAGGCAAAGTTTTGAAGGATGCCTATCAAATTTAGAAATGGTATTAGAAAGATGTGTAAAAGTAAACCTCGTGCTTAACTGGGAGAAATGCCATTTTATGGTCAGAGAAGGAATCGTATTAGGACACGTTATATCCGACAAGGGAATTGAAGTTGATAAAGCTAAGATAGAAGTCATAAAAGATCTTCAACCCCCTAAAACCGTTCGAGAAATACGAAGCTTTTTAGGACACGCCGGTTTCTACCGACGATTCATCAAAGATTTCTCGAAAATCACTAAACCTCTTACTGGTTTATTAATGAAAGACGCTGAGTTCATATTCAATGAAGATTGTCTAAAAGCATTCGAAACTCTAAAAACAGCCCTCATCACCGCACCAATCATGCAACCCCCTGACTGGAGATTACCTTTCGAAATCATGTGCGATGCGAGTGACTATGCTGTAGGCGCAGTTCTAGGCCAGAGGAAGGACAAGAAAATTCATGCGATTTACTATGCCAGTAGAACCTTAGATTCTGCTCAGATGAACTACGCCACTACTGAAAAAGAATTGTTAGCAGTTGT
Organism: Lathyrus aphaca; assembly: GCA_963966055.1. NCBI lineage: Eukaryota > Viridiplantae > Streptophyta > Magnoliopsida > Fabales > Fabaceae > Lathyrus > Lathyrus aphaca. The sequence goes on along the minus strand of OZ014525.1, from coordinate 262,196,127 downwards.
CTTTGCGCTTGACAAATTCCGTTCTTACCTAGTAGGAGCGAAAATAATCGTTTACACAAACCACGCTGCTATCAGATATATATTGACTAAGAAAGATGCTAAACCAAGACTCTTGAGATGGATTTTACTCTTACAAGAGTTTGATCTCGAAATAAAAGATAAGAAAGGTACTGAAAACGTCGTAGCGGACCATTTATCTAGAATAGAAGGTATTAAACCCGAACAAGTGCCGATTAACGATGATTTTCCGTATGAACAGCTGATACACAAATAGGAAGCGACCCAGTTCAGTTAGACGTAGATGAACCAGAACCCATGGAAACAATCCAAACGACTGTAGGACTTCCATGGTACGCTGACATTGTTAACTACCTAGCTGCAGGAGCTCTTCCACCTGATTTAACCTATCAGCAGAAAAAGAAATTCTTTCACAATCTCAAACATTAATATTGGGATGAACCATTATTGTTCAAAAGAGGACCCGATGGAATCTTTCGTCAATGTATTCCCGAAGAAGAAATAGAAGATGTCATTGCTCATTGCCATTCATCTCCTTATGGTGGACATGCAAGCACTTCCAAGACTTGTGCAAAAATCTTGCAAGCCAGCCTATTCTGGCCTAATCTATGGAAAGATGTCCACATCGCTGTTATAAATTGCGATCGGTGTCAACGCACCGGTAATATTTCAAGAAGAGATGAAATGCCTCAAAAAGGAATATTGGAAGTAGAAATCTTTGACGTCTGGGGAATAGATTTCATGGGACCATTCCCATCATCTTTCGGTAATAATTACATACTCGTAGCTGTTGATTATGTTTCAAAGTGGATCGAAGCTATAGCTTCTCCTACAAATGACACACGAGTAGTAATAAAGCTTTTAAAAAATATAATCTTTCCCAGATTTGGTGTGCCTAGACTCGTCATAAGTGACAGTGGCTCGCACTTCATTTCAAAAATCTTTGACAAATTACTATCTAAGTATGGAGTAAGACACCGTGTGGCAACGCCATATCATCCACAAACAAGTGGACAAGTCGAAGTCTCGAACAGAGAAATCAAACAAATCTTAGAAAAGACTGTCGCCATATCTCGGAAAGATTGGTCATCTAAACTTAATGAAGCTTTATGGGCTTATAGGACAGCTTACAAGACACCCATAGGAACTACACCTTTCAAATTAGTTTATGGAAAATATTGTCACCTCCCAGTAGAACTAGAACACAAAGCTTATTGGGCGATCAAAACTCTCAATATAAACTATAATGCTGCAGGAGAAAAGCGAATCCTAGATATTAACGAATTAGAAGAGTTAAGGCTAGATGCTTATGAGAATGCTAAGATATATAAAGAAAGAACTAAGCGATGGCATGATAAACGCCTATCTAGGAAAGAATTTAGTGTGGGAGACGTTGTACTCCTCTTTAATTCAAGACTTAGGCTCTTTCCTGGAAAACTAAAATCTAGATGGTCAGGACCCTTTGAAATAACTAGAGTGTTCCCGAGCGGAGCGATAGAAATTAAGGGTAGGAATAGTGAACCATTCACGGTAAACGGACAATGTTTAAAACATTATCATAAAGTTGAAAATAGAGATTATGCGAATAGTCTAAGACTTTTAGAGTTGTCCACTAATTTCCCTGATTAATCTACACCTAAGCATTACGTCAGGCTTTAGACGATAAAAACCGCGCTTAGTGGGAGGCAACCCATTTAATCAATTAAATCATTTTGATCATTTTATTATTTTGTCATTTATCATTTTATTATTAGTTTATTTGTTTTGTCATTTTATAGTTTTATTTCATTATTACTATTATTGCTTTTAATTTATGCATTTTATTTTCTTATTTTTCCTTATTTTAATTTTAAATCACTTTTACAGATTTTCTAAAGTCTTTTCCACTTTCCTTCTCCCCCTGATTTGTTTCCTCCGTATTTACACTAACTATGGCTAACCAACCGATAAACCTTATGGAAACCAAATTTAGAGGTAGGAACCAAAGAATGAAATTTGATGAGTTATCATAGAGACCAATGGATTTGACTATGTACCCGGATGATCTGACTATGGAAACCTTAGGTATACATGATAGCATCCTATACTTGTTTAACCGACTTGGATGGGAGAATGCACTGATTCAACAAAAATTTGTGACTTACCGCGAGCTCACCCTTGAGTTTCTCAGCTCATTAGTTTACCTACCCGAGCGCGGTTTTGGATTCAGGAAAGGATTTATCAGTTTCCGCCTATTTGGAATAGAATATGACTTTAACCATAGAGAACTAGCTGACCTATTAGGATTCCCTAGTGGACCCTTTGCTTTTACTACCACACAGGTAGAATTGATGGACATTGAGCTGGATTTCTTTTGGAGAACCTTAACCGGAAACTACCACCCTGAACCAAATAGCATGAACAATGATGAGATACATAACCCTGCTATCCGTTACTTCCATAAGATCCTTGCCCACACCTTCTTTGGAAAAGAAGAAAACCTTACTGGAGTATCTAAAGATGAGATATTCATTATGTCATGTTTCACTAATGGACAGCCAGTCAATGGTGTGCCTTTCATGATGCAAACCTTCACCCGAATCCAAGAAGAACCTGATTTACCTATATTAGTAGGAGGTCTTGTAACTATGATTGCTTATGCCTTAGGACTTAGATACCAATTACACAGGTGTAACCGTTTAGGTACCATCCGTCCTATGAATCTTAACTTTTGCTTTAATCGACATATCATAAGGAATTTAGGACATCCACCTTTCGAGTACCTAATCAGGAATGAAGCAGTAACCCTGTTCACACTACCAAACCATGCTAGAGTGAGTGTTCACAATAAGGATAATTGGCTTTATGAGTTAACCCCTCCTGACTATCCATCTACTCCTGAAACACCTCAATCTTACAAGATAAGGGATGATATAATGACCGATGTAGAAAGTGACCCTGAGACACCTCCTGATTATCATAACATTGACCACACTGACGAAGTGATTGAAACCCCTGAAGTGAATCAAGTAGAATATGCTGACAACTTAAAGAAAATCATGAACACTCTTGAAGCTTACCAAGCCGACATAAATACCGTTAAGGATGAGATTAAGAGCATGCGATTGGATATTATAGGTTTAACTGACATAACATGTGAGCAATTCTACCACCTGAACTCTGCAACCGAAGATTTGAAGAAGCACTTTTGAAAATGCTGTAGTGATCTAGCTTATTTTACTTATTGTTTTCGTTTCTAGTTAGTTTAACATTTCGCAAACATTTTCGTACCGTATTTTCATTAATGTAATTTCACTTCAAGTATCAAAAGCAAAGCATTTCTAGTTTACAAATTTTTCCAATTTAATCAATTTATATGCTTTCAATCTATTTACTGTTATGTTTAAATTGATTAATGTTTTATATAATCTCTCGTGTGATGAAATTTACAAGTATTATATTGGTATTATATATTATATGATGTTTGTGTTTAAAATAAAGTGAGAAGTGATCATAAAATATTATATAAATTATATGAAGCCTGAGAGAGATAATGCATTCTGGAAATTATTCAAGGTTTTAAGCCCTCACGGTCGTCATCACCCTCTAACGATCGTGACAAGCTAATTAGCGCGTCACGACCGTCATCCCCCCATCACGACCGTGACGACCCCAGTTATAGGATTCGTGAGAAACAGAACTGTTCTTCTTCGCAACCTCTTCCTCTTTCAACTTCCATAACTTTCAAAATCCCCCATTATCTCTTCCAACTCCCGTAACCTCCCATTACCCAAATTAAACCCCATTAACCTCTCCATTTACTCCACACCTATCACATTCTCACCTTGCATTATAATCCGAACCAATTTCCTCTCATTTTCCACTTTTCTCACAAAAACCAAAAACCTCTTATCTCCCACTCTTGTTCTTGCATGCAATGGAAGCAATTCAATTTAGATATGGTGAGCATGGAGAAAATCAGAGACAGAGGTTCATCAGATTCCAGAACCGTGGTGTTCAACCCACGCGATATGTCGACACTGTCTGTTTGAGAGAGTTGGGAATGCTCAACAGTGTCAAGAGCCTGCTTCAGAAGGTTGGTCTGTGGGATCTTTGCAGTCAGCCCCAGCCCACATTCGAGATTCTGACATTGGAATTCCTAAGCTCATTTCATTACATCACTCCTACCGGTTCTCAGAGTCAACTCACCGGCGTTGCTAAGTTCAGATTGCTTGGTCGGGAGTTCGAAGTTTCGCAAACAAGGATCGCCGAGCTGCTAGGCTTCGATCACGGGAATGAAGCTCACCTCCGCGTGCCAGACAATTTCAGTGAAACCGCTTTCACCTTATGGCACGACATCACCAACACCCGTGCCTCAGCCTTTCAATGCCTGAATGCTACACATATCCACAACCCGGCGATCAGATACTTTCATCGCATCATCTGCAACACCATCTTTGCACGAGAGAGTAACCACAAGCTCAACTCCAAGGAGCTTTTGTTCTTGCACTGCGCCCTAAATGACGAGCCAATTAATGGTGCCCCATTCATGCTGTCCCATATCCAGTCCATAGCGCAAAGAGGCACAACCTCCTTTTACATAGGCGGCATAGTCACTACCCTAGCCATTCAGCTGGATCTTGGTGACTTGGTCGTCAATTTGCCTAGTAGAGCCGCGAAGTTCCTAACGAAGAATTATTGTAGGTCTGCCCACTTGATTTCTCAGAGAGAGGATGGCAGGTTTATCCCTGTTATCCAAGGCACTGTTTATCACCACATCATCTTGCCATGCCGTGACCGCATCGATCCGTCTAGCCGAGCCAACTGGCTATTTGCTTTACCGGATGCTGCCGGCCACGCCCCCATTCCTGATGAGCAGGCCGATCCACCAGAGGACGAGATGCAAGACACCATGGATGCAGCTGAGCCTGTCTAGGACATTCCTGATTCATCCACCCGACAGCCTCCTGCACAAGAATTCACACTTGAGGACGTCCTCCATGCGATTCATCAGCAAAACCAGATGAACGCCGCACTGGAGCGAAGGCAGAAGGAGCAGCATGATGCATTACTCCTAGCTGTTAGCACCAACCAGAGGAATACTGATGAGAAGCTCGGAGAGATCCTTAGCGAGCTAGAGGCTTTGCGCATTGATATCACTGCTATCACCGGTACCAGTTCTGATCCTGAAGCGACTCCGACCCGACGCTCCCGCACCAGAAGCCGAGGCTATGGTCATCAGCAGCCTTAGTTTTTGTTTATGTTTTTCCGTTTTCGTTGTTTGTATTGTACTTTGACCGCTATTATATCACAACATTGAGTACAATGTCTGATATAGTGTGGGAGAGGTACCTTTCATTTTCCGCACTTTTCCATTCCGTTGTATTTCCTTTTCGTAAGTTAATGAAACAGAGCAATTTTTGTGCTATTTTCTTTAATTTCGAACTTGCCCCGTTTATTTAGCCATACCGAAAAAAAAATCTTTAATTAATTCTTTGCATTACCCGAGTTACCTACGAAATCATAATTAGGAAGCTGAGAACGATTCAACAAGATCAATACAGTCTTGACACCTTAGACTTCCCACTTAAGAAATTCTGTTCCGATGATTGTTACGACTACACCTTAAGTTTCAGTTCAAAAGTAACCCCTAGTAGTTTATACTAGCAGTCAGCACCGTCTGAACACAAACCACGTGGGGAGCCAATGAATATAAGTGTTTGATGCCTAATTTATAATGATCCTTCATATCTCGATGCAAATGAAAAGAAATTGCACCAAAGTACACGGTCGCATATAAGAAACGAGAAATATGAGAAGGAGTCCATTGCGGGTTGGTTCAGAGGTACTGGTTCTGAACTTGGTAGGGCGTGCTACAGCTCGATCCCCCACAACCTCCAAATTGGATAATGTATGTAGGGTTACCACATTCGTGTACCAGACCCCGTGCTTATAAAGGATCAAAGTCGCTAACCGGCTACTCCACTACGTGCGTGCTAAGGCAAAGGGCTTAATGTGATTGCAGTAGAATGAAACCGGGCGAAATAAGATCGAAAGACTCTAGGTGAAATCGTAAAGCAATTATCGAATGTTTCGCTTAACGGGAAGTCGACGACTTATTTTTTATCTTGTGTCATTAGTGTATCGTTAGTGTTTTATCAAAGTACCGGTTTATCTGACAAAATGGTTCCTTCGTACGGTTTGTTATATGTGTGCGTCGATAAAAACTTGTCCGACAATTTTCAACCGACTATTTGCTTGAGGACAAGCAAAGGTTTAAGTTTGGGGAAGTTTGATAACGAGAAAAAGTATCGATTATATTGCTATGTTTCAATACCGTTTTATCGCATAATCGTCGTTTTAACACCCGATTCCTCGAGTTTTCTTTGCCATTTTGCAGGTACATCATATACAGAGCTAAATCATGAGCCACAAGTGAAATGAGCAAAAACAACCATTAAAAGATGAAGAAAAAGAGAATTCTGCATAACCTGCATATTTTGTAACACTCACGGTCATCATCTAGGAGTCACGACCGTGACACGCCAAAAGGAGCAGTCACGACCGTGACAAGTCCCTCACGACCGTGACGCATATCAAACAAGGAACACGAACGTGACACCCTTGTCACGACCGTGACAAGGGAAAACTAGGGTATTTGACTGAAGACTTGGTCATGAACGTTACGCTACATGAAATCCAACGTGCCTATTTTCCAGCAGACCAAGTATTCCCACATTCCCTGGATTCTCTCATTTTCCTACGAGGCCCAAGCACAAACTCCAACTGCCAAGCCCATTTAGTTTTATATAAATAACTTAACTTCAAGAAACAATTTACAGAGTTTTAGTTTTTAATTTCTTGCGGAAGCTCTGCCGATTTTATTTTGCACCCTTTATTTTTCCAGCATTAATTTCATTGCTTTAATTTTCTTGTATCTCAACCAACCTTATAACAATTTCCAACATCAGGAAATTGTTATAAATTAATTTGTTTCAAAGCCTTCAGATTCTTTTAGAATTTATTTCCGATTCCGGTCAGTACTCCGAGCTTTCCAGCCTGTGGAAGAAGGAGTCTACTACTTTTATTGTTATCCAGGTTTATATTAAATTGCATTTATATTTATGTTGAGTATTTATTTTTCTGCCATGCATACTTTATTTTATGTTTCTCTGCCTCTGTCTGGTTCAACAATAATGAGTAGCTAAACACCTTAGGGCGGTATGTAATTAAAACAAACTAAATCGGTAAAATCAACTCTAGGCTTAAAATAATTAAGAGCTTAATATTCTGGCTGAGACTTTTTATTATAAAACCAACCTTTTTGTTACGAGAGTAAGGAAAGTGTATTAGGTTAGGTCAAGACCACGAGAGTTTGAGATTTTAACCAGATAGCTAAAGTTAGGCATTTAATTTAAACACAGCGAGAGCGCTTTAAAATGAATTAGAATTACTAAGTTTCCAAAATTATCTCTAAACACTTATGGGCTAGCGAGAGCAGGCATAGGGCTTTAGGGGTAAGATCTGAGATAAGACCACGAGAGTGTGAGTTAAAGATATTTAAACTGGTAACCTCTACAGGATAGATTAAGTGAACCATCTTTATAAGCCTAGGTTAGATTGACCCGCCTAAGTTAGCATAATTACATACCGACCGCCTTAGTATTATTTATTAAACTTAAATTTAATTCCCGCCTTTAATCTTTAAAAACAACCAAAAATCGTGACAACCCTTCACCTTAGCTAAACTAGAAATTCCTCTAGCACTAAGTAACCATAGAGTCCCTGTGGATCGATAATCTTAAATATTACTTCGATAGGTTGTGCACTTGTAGTTAAGATACCGCTAGACACATTAATTAGATACGTCTTTAGCCTATCAGTCTACTTCTGCCCTATCAACACATCTGAGAAGTACCATATCAAAGTTTCTCTTATACAGGGAACCATCAGTATTCAGGAAGAAACTACCAGCCAACCTTCTTAATGTCTTCTTATCATTGGATGATGCCCCAGGTGGGTATGTTTGATCCTCCAAGAAGCATTTAATATCATGGAACCAAGGCTTATCATCTTTGACAACATCTGCTGAAAATACATACGCTGGTCTGTCAAGTTTGGACACTGAAATCTGAGGCACAAAGTTGGCAGCTTGAACTTTGATCATGGATGAAATGGTATCCAGAGCATCTACAAACTGATTTTCATCTCGAGGGATATACTCAAGTTTGACTGTAGTGAAGAAAGTCAATAACCTCCTTGTATAATCCCGATAAGGTATCAGATGATCCTGGTGCGTGTACCATTTGCCGTTGGTTTGATTAATTACCAGAGCTGAATCTCCGAATACAGTTAAAGTCTTGATCCTGAGGTCAATGGCTTCCTCAAGACCCATAATACAAGCTTCGTATTCAACTTCGTTGTTAGTGCAGTTAAAAGTGAGTTTTGCCGAGAAAGGCATGTGAACTCCTTTAGGTGTAATGAGTATTGCACCAACACCACGACCATTCATATTGACAACCCCATCAAACATCATAGTCCATTCTTCTTCCGGGTCAGGCCCTTCAGTGTGAATAGGCTCTTCATGATCCTTTGCTTTTATGAACATGATGTCTTCATCAGGGAAGTCAAATCTCATAGGCTGGTAATCATCAATGGGTTGCTCAGCAAGATAATCAGACAATACACTGCCTTTGATGGCCTTTTGAGATGTGTACTGAATGTCATATTCTGTGAGGATCATTTGCCATCTTGCAACCCGTCCGGTAAGCGCGGGCTTCTCAAAAATGTACTTAACTGGATCCATCTTGGAGATCAATAAGGTAGTGTGGGTCAACATATACTGTCTTAGTCGGCGAGCAGCCCACGCTAAAGCACAGAAAGTTTTCTCGAGCAGTGAATAACGTTGTTCACAGTCGGTAAACGTTTTGCTTAGGTAGTATATTGCATACTCTTTTCGACCAGACTCGTCATGCTGGCCCAGCACACACCCCATTGACTCTTCTAATAGTGTCAAGTACATGATTAGAGGTCTTCCTTCAACTGGAGGCATAAGGATTAGAGGCTCTTGTAAATATTCCTTGATTTTGTCAAAAGCCCTTTGGCAGTCTTCGTTCCACCTGACCGTTTGTTCTTTTCTTAACAACTTGAATTAAGGTTCACAGGTTGCAGTTAGGTGAGATATGAACCGTGAAATGTAGTTCAATCTACCTAGAAAACCCCGAACTTCTTTTTCAGTCTTCGGTGCAGGCATTTCTTGAATGGCTTTGACTTTGTCAGGGTCAACTTCAATCCCTTTCTCACTTACGATAAATCCCAGCAGCTTACCGGATTGCACCCCGAATGTGCATTTGTTGGGGTTTAACTTCAATTGGTACTTCCTTAGACGCTTGAACAACTTCAACAGATTCACCAGGTGGTCTTCCTCTGTGAGGGACTTGGCAATCATGTCATCCACATAACATTCAATTTCCTTGTGGATCATGTCATGGAACAATGTTACCATAGCCCGTTGATAAGTGGCACCCGCATTCTTCAGTCCGAATGGCATCACCTTATAACAGAATGAGCCCCAGGGTGTGATGAAAGTTGTCTTCTCCATGTCTTCAGGTGACATTTTGATCTGATTGTATCTTGAAAATCCATCCATGAAGGAGAACACCGAGAACTGAGCCGTGTTGTCAACCAATACATCAATGTGAGGTAAAGGGAAGTCATCTTTCGGGCTGACTCTGTTCAGGTCCCGGTAATCCACACACATCCTCACCTTGCCATCCTTCTTAGGCACAGGTACAATGTTAGCAACCCACAGCGGGTAACTGGTCACAGCAAGGAAACCGGCGTCCCACTGTTTTTGTACTTCTTCTTTTATCCTCATTGCCATATCTGGGCGAGTACGGCGCAACTTCTGTTTACCGGCGGACAATCTTCTTTTAGTGGCAGCTTGTGCGTAACAATGTCGGTGTCCAACCCTGGCATGTCCTGATAAGACCAAGCAAAAACATCTACATATTCCCGAAGCATGTCAATCAGTTGCTCTTTTACTGAATCTTGCAGGCAGGCCCCGATCTTGACCTCTTTCAAGTCTTCTTCTGTACCAAGATTAACCGTCTCGACCTCCTCCTGATGAGGAGTGATAACCTTCTCCTCTTGTCTCAACAACCTAGCTAACTCTTCAGGTAGCTCATAATCTTCCTCAACCCCTTCATCAGCTTGATTAATCAGATTGTCAAAGTCATACGAAGTCATAGCAGTGTTGTTGTCGGTGCAGTCTGGAGGGTACTTTTTGCAAGGGTTTAGATTTGTTCATTTTAGTGATCAGTTTTATCTTGCTTAGAAAAAGTGAAAATGAAGTTATTTATTTTGAAAAGCATTGCCATTTTATTTTTGTACAAAATATGAAAAATGAAAAAACAGTGAGCGAAAAAAGAAAAGACTCATTTGAAAAAGATGTCCTGATATTCATTAATTGATCTTTGCACAAAATACAAGATGGCCCGATTACAAAATGAGCCCTGACATCTTGGGCAAGATGCAGGACTTGATGCATGCTTTAAAAACTGGAAATAATAATTACTCTGCAGGAGTAACTCTTATAATTTCCTGGGAAGACCAGTTTGAGACATGGCTCCCGGGGATCCTTGGACGTATCCAGCTTTCCAGGTTGCGCTCGTCTTCTGACTCATCTTCCAAGCTATTCACAGCATCCGGGGTGAGCATTCCCCCGCTGACAAACTTGGGCTCCTTTGCAGCCTCTGGTTGATCTTGTCGAGTTGGTCTGTAACCCAACCCGAATCGGTCTTCTTTCTTCTCCATGGGCAGCAACTTGCCCCAGCCTTGGGCGGTACCTTCCTCAACAACCTTCCGGGCTTGCCGGTATGATGTGATGGAGGTCCCAAGCACAACAGATGTTTCATTAATATTAAGGGCCTTAAACCCTTGGCTCATGGTTTCATGGATCTCCCCATCCATCTCAATGTACTTGAAAGTAGCCAGCTGGCTAACAAAAATATCCTCCTCCCCACAAATAGTAATGACCTGGCCTTCCCACTCGAATTTTAACTTCTGGTGAAGGGTTGATGTCACGGCGCCAGCAGCGTGTATCCATGGTCTACCCAATAGACAGTTGTAGGCAGGCTGTATATCCATCACAAAGAAGGTCGTTTTGAAAACCTGTGGGCCAATCATTATTGGTAATTCTATTTCCCCCAGAACTGATCTTTTAGAACCATCAAAGGCTCTCACTACCAAGTTACTTGGGCGTAGTGCCAATCCATCATACTCCAGCTTCACAAGGGCTTTCTTGGGTAGGACATTGAGGGATGACCCTGTGTCCACCAATACATGAGAAAGAACTGCACCCTTACACTCCAAGGTAATGTGCAAAGCCTTGTTGTGATTGTGACCTTCCGTTGTCAGATCAGCGTTGGTAAATCCTAGTCCATGACTAGCGTTGACATTTCCAACCACAGCCTCTAACTGATTGACAGTAATCTCCTCCGGCATATAAGCTGCGTGCAGGACTTTTAATAGCGCGTTCCGATGAGCTTCGGAGCACATTAGCAATGATAGTATGGAGATTTTGGAAGGTGTTTGGTGAAGCTGGTCCACAACCTTGTAATCACTTTTCTTTATGATTCTCATGAATTCATCAACCTCTTGATCAAAAGGAGTCTTCAAAGCTTCTCTAACAACTGGTTCTTCTTGCACCATGCTCCTCCCTTTTGCCTTAGCAGCAGCTTCTGCTTCGGCAATAGGTCTTGGAATTTGCGAGGCAAAGAGACGTCCGCTTCTAGTGAAGCCTCCGCCTCCCCCCACATTGTCAATCTGAGGTGAAGAAGTTGATGATTCCAAAGTAATTTTCTGCCCTTCGCAGTATAGATCTAAGCCATAATGCCAAGGGATGGCATTATTGCTTTCGTAAGGAACTGGCCCAGGCACTGTGATAGTGACCAGATTGATAACAGCTGCAGAAGGGACCACAATGGTGTGTGGATCATAGTAGATGGTGACTGGTGCTCTGACAGGAGTAACATTTTGTGAGTTGTTGGCAGGGATATTTGCAGGATCATAGTATATTATAACCGTTGAAACGCTTTCATCAATTGTTGCTGATGTTGTAGAAGGTACTGCTGACTGGATGGGTGTTGAAGTTGTATCAGGAATGGGGATTGAACTCGCATCCGTTGAAGTGATTGATTGAGCAGTTGTTGGAGTTGTAGTAGAATCCGTTGGAACAATGGTTGCTGACGTTGTAGGAGTATCTGTGATTGTCGGTGAAGGAATGGTTGGATTTGTAGGCGCCGTTGTCGTAATCTGAAGGATACCATCCTTAATAAGACCATCTATGCCGTCTCTCAGCCTTTCACACCCATTGACTGCAATATTGCAATATCCACAGCCGAGCTCACACCCAGGGAACACTTGGCATTCTAAAAGTTGGGCTTTGATTTCGACCAAAGGTGTTCGAATTTGTGCAACACTGGTGATCAGAATGGATGGTCTGCCTTCCTCAATAGCATTAATCCTAGGCCCATTGTGACTAGGCATTGGATTCCTTGTGACATTCGGAGGAGGTGCAAAGTTGAGAGCTTTTGAGTCCACCAGGTCTTGGACTTTCATCTGTAAGGCCCTGCATTTTTCAGTATTATGCCCCGGTGCGTTTGAGTGGAACGCACACCTGGCATTGGCATCATAGTTCTTTGGCATATTGGTGGGATCTGGAGGTGCCAATGTCCTTAACTCAACTAGGTTGAGCTTCAGGAGTTGTGGCAAGAGTGCAGCATATGGCATGGGAATCGGGCCAATTACCTTGTTTACTTGTGATGGCCTTTGTTGGAAAGGACGCTGTTGTTGGTTGTTGTTGTTGTAGGTTCTCTGTTGCGGATACTGAACTTGTTGTTGATACTGTGGTTGTTGTTGTTGAGGATATGCTGATTGTTGAGGAATCGGAGCGGGAATGGTAACAGCTGCTACTGACCGGTGAACATACTGAGGCCTGCCCCTGCTTGCATGAATGGAATTTGTTTCACCGGCCCTCCGGGGTCCCACAAAAGACTTTTTGGGATTACTGGATGAACTTGCACCACTGTCAGAGATCTTTCCCATCTTTAAGAGGCTCTCAATCCTCTCACCAGCTATGACCACATCAGCAAAACTGGTAGAGGAGAAGGCAGCCAATCTATCAATATAGGTTCCTTGCAAGGTATTCATGAACATGTCAGCCATTTCTCTTTCTGACATGGGTGGTTGTACAGTAGCAGCAAGCTGTCTCCACCAATGGGCATATTCTCTGAAGCTTTCTCGGGAAGATTGAGACATTCCCATCAAAAGGGTCCTGTTAGGAGCCATGTCCAAATTGTATTGATATTGTCGGATGAAAGCTTCGGCCAGATCCTTCCAACATCTTATGGTTGCCTTAGACAAATGTGAATACCACTCCCTTGAAGCCCCAGTCAGACTGTCTTCGAAGTAGAACATCCACAACATTTCATCCATAATATAAGCTTTAAGTCTTCCCAGGAAAGACTGCAGATGAGTGCGAGGACAAAAGGTACCATTGTACTTTTCAAAGCATGGTGGTTTGAATTTGTGGGGAATTCTCACCCCATCCACCAACCCCATGTCCATCACATCGAAGCCCAAAGAATTCTGAGACTCCAAAGACCTTAACTTCTCAGCAATTTCGTCCAATCTCCTGTCATATACTTCATCTCCAGCTCCCATAACAGTAAACTGTTCTTCTTGGGGATCTTCCTGCAATATTCTCCCTCCAGTAGTATTACCTTGCACATTTCTCGGGATGTTAGCTTCTGGTTCCAGATGAGGTCCAAATACTGGTGGATCAATACGAGGCTGGCCCCGTTCATTGTTACTAGTTCCTCTTGTTCCAAGATGAGGCTCCTCAGGAGTTTGTCTTTCCACCAGCTCTCTTAACCTTTCTTGACTCTGGGCTAAGCCAGTCATCACAGCCATGAATTGAGACATCTGATTCCTCATCTCCAATCTCTCATTAGCCATCTAATTTCTGACCTCAGTCAGATCCTGCTGTACTTGTTCCATTTGAATACCGGGAAGGTTGTTGCGTGTCGGGTACCGGTGCGCGCGGTTGACAGGGAACACTCGGCGACGAGCAATGTTTCCTGAGATCACAACAAAGTTAGAAACAAGATAATAAAAACCTATAAAACAAAACAAGGTTAGTATGCAATGCAATATGCTTATTTTTTTTCCAAGGTATCCAGTTTGGTTCTTGGTTTTGACCTTTCCAGACCTCGAGGAAGACGCTTGATGTTGTTGAGAGAAAACCCAAATGAAAACAAACTGAAATATATTACAAAGGGTGAACAATACACAGTCTGTTTTACAACACATGCCCATGGAGGGTCAAAATACATCAAAAAAGAAAAAGTACATCAAATGGAAATAATAACAAACAAAGGGTCAAACATCCAGTCCAAACTCATCCTCTCTGACCTCCTTCAGGAGTGCCTCAGTCACTGGACCAGCCAGGTGCTCTGTAATGGTCCTAATGAGGAGGTTCCTGGTAGCAATGGCAGTGGTCAGCTTTTTATGCCTGTCTTGGTCCTTTGATATTTTCAATCCTGCTCTAAGCTTCAACTCTGAAATCTCCTTCTGAGCTGCCAACAAGGCTTCATGTTGCTTCCTCTCATTGGCCTCTAGCTGTTCAATCTTGGCTTGAGTTTTCTGGTCTTCTTGTGTACGGGCCTCAGTGATTCTGACCCACCTAGCCTGACTCTCTTGCAGATAGAGCTCAGTCCTAGCCTTCTGAATCTTGGCTTCTTTACAGGCATTCTTCAAAATTTGTTCTCCAGCTCTTGCTTTCCTGATGTAGTCCTCCGTCTTCTCAATTTTGGCAAGCTGCTCCACTCTGAGCTTCTCCAATCTCTCAATGTCCAGACGACCATCACTTCTTTCCCAAAGAGTCTTCTTCAAGGCTTGAGATAGGTTCTCATTCCTTTCCTTCAGCTTCTCAAATTCCTCTAGGCTGACAGTTGCTGCTGGTTGTACTGTAGATGGTCCAGGTATGTCTTCCAGGGTGAAAGGCATTCCAGTAATCTGAGCTCTAGTACGGGACCAGTCATAGTATTGAGCTGAAGCAACGTTATTACACCTTCCCAGAATAGCCATCCCTTTTGTCTGAATGTTGTCCCAAGCCCAGGATGCTTGTCTGACAGCAGCTGAATCAGGTTTTACTTCACAATACAGGGTCTCAGCTAAATCTTGAACTCTGGGAGGGTGAACCAAAGCATAGCCCAATTGTCTCTTGAACATCAAAGGATTGTAGTTGATGCAACCCTTTACTACTACCAGAGGTACATTTGGGTATTGTCCACAGCTGGTGATAATGTCCTTGCCTTTGGTGCTCTGGGTGCACCATCTGATATCATCTGAAGTCAAAGCAATGAGCCTCTTGGCCCAATTCTTCTGCTGGTGAGGATTCAGGAAGGCATCTGACTTAGGTAGGTGTCTGAGCAGCCAGGTGTAAAACAAAGGAGCACAACATCTCACCAACTTCCCCCTTTGTTTCTCATTCCTCTGATGAATGGAGTAATAAAAGTCCCCCAGCAGTGTAGGCACTGGGTTCTTCAGAAGAAACAGATGGATGGCATTCTTGCTGACAAATTTGGGCTCATCTGCAAACAATATAACCCCATATATGCTGAGGGCTAACAGTGCACAGACTGCCCTCCACTCTCCTAAAGAAGCCTTCAAGATGGCTTGAGAAATCAAAAAGTCCAAGTGTAAACCAGGGATCCCAGCTTTTGTTGTCATACTTTGCTCAATCAAGGAAGGCTCTAGGTACAGTGCCTTTGCTATCTCTTCATTTCTGGGAAAAGTCATCTCTGGGTTGAAAGGGATTCCACCCCTGATGGGTACTCCAATCAATGAGGAAAATTCTTCCAACAAAGGCCCTAGATGAAAGTCTGGGAATGTGAAACATCTCAAATGAGGGTCATAAAACTGTAAGCATGTGTGGATCATGCTCCTCTGAGAAGGGTCAAGGTCTATAACCATATCCAGGATACCTCCATGATGCTCTCTAAACAGTGGGATGTGGTCAGGTGTGATAAGTGACTGGACCTGCCTGATACCAGTCAACACAGGCTCAAAGAAGTGGTAGGATATGTTGCTCTTCCTGGGAGTAGTCATGAATGCTGCTGAAGAAGATGAAGATAGGTGCTGATGAAGCTCACAGAATGATACTGGAAATGAGCCACTGACAGGCTGATGCTGGTGATGATGAAGATAGCTGAAGCAGATAACTGATGAAGCAAAGGTCTATACAGAAGAAGGGGTCAAAACCAAACCAGATATGATATGGATACCCTGAAAAACAAATAAACAAATGTTAAATGATGCAATGAAGATGTATCCAAATGATATGCAAGGGTTTGTGGTCAAGCTGGATCTGATTATCTGCCTTGATATGAGTCCATGTATGTTCAAAAAGGTCCAGATGGAGGTTCAGAAATCCAGTAACCAAGGTGGGGTGCTCAAATAAAGAGTCACATGTCCGGGGTTAATCACAAGAACTGTCCAAAGTGGAGTACTCTTAAACAAAACAAGAACATGGTATGATGTGGCCAAGGGTACCTGCAAACCTGTAAACAGCCCAACCCCCTCACATGTAGTGTTCTAGAACAAGGATCTTCAAACTTGGATCAGTTATGAGAAGTGTAAACACTTCTAACTCGGAGGTACAGTGTTTACAATAACCATAAAAGATCCTCCTCTAATTCACCTCAGTTTCTGGAGGTCATAATAAAGGTCATCCAGACTTAGCAGGCTTCCCAGATAGCCCTAGCACTACAGGAAATCGGTAGCACAGAGTTCTCAAGAAGAAACCCACATCTGAACCGTGTTTCATATTCCCGCACCAGACCGAAATGGAATGGGAAAGAACATGAACCACTCTAGCCTAGGTGTCACTCAGGTCCCAGGTATAGGACCTCAAACTCTCGATGGAACCCCACCCACCAAAACAGAAGCCAGATCCAGCAATGATAATGACAGTATGAAATATAAAAACTGTAACAGAAAGCAATAAGTAAAGTTGTACATGAAGCAATAAATAAAGAAAATAAATAAACACAATTAGCACATAACACCCCAGTAAACACAAATCAAACAAGCGCTAGGAGGAACCCACAAAAAGAACCAGAAGCCCTGGTTACAGTATAAGGGTTCCCAGCAGAGTCGCCAAGCTGTTGCTCCCACCAAATGACACCCGGGCCAGAAGGGGTACAGACGCGAACGGTCGGCGAAAGAGAGAACACACAAGGGTGAACTGAAAAGAAAAGAGTCGCCAGCTAGGCATTTTTATCCCGAAGGAAAGGTAATGCTGCATAAACCTGAGAAAAGATATGGATAAGACGGTCGCGAACCAGAGAAACTGAGAAAGGGGGTTGGTTACAACCTGGGAAGGTATTAGCACCCATATTGTCCGCCGTACTCGACGAGATCCACGCTTAAAAGATTTGTGTTTTAAAGGGGTAGTGTCAGTGCAATTTGTGTATCAAAGCTGGAAAGAATGCAAGTGTCAGTGCTGGAAGAAAGTGAAGTGAAATGTATGGAGTGTCAGTGTAAGAACAGGAGTGCAAAGCTC
This sequence comes from Lathyrus aphaca, assembly GCA_963966055.1. Lineage (NCBI taxonomy): Eukaryota > Viridiplantae > Streptophyta > Magnoliopsida > Fabales > Fabaceae > Lathyrus > Lathyrus aphaca. Next base: position 262,178,501 of record OZ014525.1, on the reverse strand, counting down.
AAGACGATGAGGCTAAAAGAATAATGCTGGAAGGAGGGGGAATATACAGAGACTTTTGTTCGATAACTGTTAAGTTATGCCTACGTATCCTCTCGTGCAATGAGGAAGTCAGAACACCGTAGTTCGACTCAAAGAGACTGAAAGATAAATTGACTTGTGAACTGCTTACTTACCTATGCTCAAGTGTAGGACCAGTCTGGCTCAGGTGCAAACTGTCTTGCATTAGACGGAAGAAGCGAATTCTAGTTTGTGAGTGAATGAGATGAGAAAAGAATCCCGGAGGAGGCGATTATTGTTTGTTTTTGTGTTTTCAATCTTTAATTGCTTTTGAAAGTTTGTCATAAGAAAATGAGCTTAAGCCTAAACCAAGGGTTAATAAACTCATCACATCTTCCCTCTGATTAGGGGTAATGAGAATACCCTAAGTATGAAGTAAACACCTCACACTTAATCACCATGATGTAGGATTAAGATCATTAACCTACTTGTATTTATTTAGATGTTTTTAGAGTTTTTGCTTGGTGTTAAGTAATGAGTTTAAGCCATAATCAGGGATTTAATGGACTCATTACACCATCCTAATAGAAGGATAATAGATGAGAACATTTAAGCTGAGGAAGGCTCCTCAACTTAATCCATGATTAGGGATTAACCTCATGACAAAACAAAACCTTTATTAGAGTGGATTTTAGTTAATGGCAAGGTTAAGAAATGAATTTTATGGTTTGTAAGACAACTTGAGAAGGACTTGTCCATTAACACTAGGGTTAGTCCTTCTTAACCAATTAAGGAAGAATTAGAACCCTAATGCAAGGCCCAAGTTACAAGCTTGATGTCTTAGTGATTATTAGATGGATTGATTAAAGGATTTAAACACATTAAGGGTTTAACACTTAGGATTAAAGTTATACACTCCATCCTAATAGAAGGATACAAGCATAACCTTAATCACAAAGCCTTAAAACCTTTAAGGTTTAGTCCTTGATTAAGAGATGAGAAGAGAAGACTCAAAGATGACACAAAGGTAAAATAAATGGGGGACTAATCAAACCCTAATTGTTATCATTCTTGGGTATTCCTAGGGTTCATGAGGCTTGCAAAAGATCTTCAAGAGGAAAGCCACCAAGAAAGAAGCAGATGAAAGGAGGAAGAAGCAGAAGAAGCAAGTCAACTTACTTCACTTAAGAAGATAAGTTGCTTGAAGAAAGAAAGTGAGAAGGAGGCATGAATGAGCAAGCTCACTCTAATACACAAATAAAATTCAGAAATGATGCATAAGAGAGATGAGAAAAGATTATGAGAAGTGAAGGCAAATTCACTTCTCAATGACTTACCACCTGAAAAGTTAGCAACAAGGAATGAAATGAAATGAGAATGAGATGAAATGCAATGATGCAAACCAAAAGCAGAGGCATAAACATGATGTTAATGATGCTAAGAGATGATGCAAACACATGTCAAGAGTTGTGGATGATCATACAAGAGATGGAATGCAAAGGAAGCATGTTTTGAACCATGAAAGTTCATGAAAGTTTATGAAATGGAATGAATGCACAACATGGAAAATGAAAGATGCAATGATCAAACATGATTCTAATATGTCCTAGGATGTATTATATGTCATGTTGATGCACAAAATGTCATGGCAAGTTCATGTATGCAAGCAAATGAAAGATGGATGCAAATGAAGGAAAGAATTAGGGTTTATGCACAAGACACAAAGCAAAATCCAAAATCAGAAGCAAATGACAAGATAAAAAATTGAAGATGGGAACAAAGGAACCTTAACCCTACATAAGTTCACTGCCCAAAGGAGGGGACCTAACTCTTAACCTAATAGGAGTTATGATTTTTTCAAGTTTACTAGGGTTTTGGGATACCTCACAAGAAAAAATACACATCAAATTGAAAATGAAAGATAAATTCAAACCAATTTTACCCTAGAAACTACATGGTATGAATAATGAAATGCAAAAAGAACCAACATCAAACTCTTCATGGTTAGGCAGAATGAATTTTTCTAAGTTAGAACAAAAATATTCCCTTTTAAGAACTTTAATTCCAAAGAAAAATGTCAAAATATGTCAAGAACCAAAAAGAAATTTGTTTGAAGAGTTTGATAATGTTTCTAAATGTATTAAAATGCAATGTGAATTTTTTTGTGATTTTTAGAAACTTAACTGCTATTTTAATTAATTAATTCTCATTAACTAATTAAAATATACATTTAAATATTTTTAAAATACGAAAATTATACAAAAAATAAAAATAAAATTATTTTCAGAAAGAGAAAAATGTTTTAAGGTGTGATGCAAAAAATGAGATTTTTTAGAAATGATTTGCTATTTTAAATAAAATGCACAAAACAAATGAAATAAAAAGAAAATAAAATTGAATTAAAGGAGAAGTAATCAGATCTAATGGCCTGGATTTGAACAGGGGTGGACAAGGTTGACTGCGCGCGCTGACCAACGGCTGGGATTCACTCTAGTTTAATTAACCTAATTATAATTAATTAAATTAATAAAATCAGATTAGGACTTAATGAGTTGATCTGGGCCGCTCAAAAACTAAACTAATCCACATTCAATGGTCACGAAGAAAGCTGGCTAATTAATTAGGGTTAAGGCCTAATTACTTTCAGGTGACCGGAGAGGAGCTCCGGTCATATTCTCCGGCGTGTCCAAAACCCTAAAACGTTCTACAGGCCACCCCCCATCAAATTGAACACACAGAAATGATCCTCTACCCAAACCCCATTCAAATCACCCCTCAAACATCATTTATGAACCAAGAATGAAGAGAATCGAAGCAAAGTTATTTCACGGGTGAAATTTCAGAGGACCACAAAATACTCAAATCTTCACCATTTTCAATTCTAAAACCATCAACATGACCAGCATAGCATACATTTTCAATTTATAACAAAAGAAACAAACTCTGAGAAATTTGATTCTTGTGTTTACCTGAGACGATGAGATGTCAAAGTGAGCTTTTCTGACCTTTCCTTAATGCAATAAGCCTCCTCTGCACCTCCTGAGATCAATGGAATGTTCAAAATCCTTTGATGGTGGCTGATTTGGGAGTTTGAGTTCTGTTATAGCAGGTTTTGCAGTTGAGATATGTGATGTTTCAGGCTGTTTCAATGGTGGATTTTGGTTATATGGAGGATGTGTGACTCATTGGTGAAGGAAAAATGGAAGTTTGATGGCTGTGGGAGAAGTTTCGAAGAGGTGAAGTTTTTTTTCAAGTTTGTGAAATCTGATTGTGTGTGTGTTCTGAGCCTTTCTCCTCCTTGTTTTATGATCTTGAGGCAATCCATAAGCAATCCCAACAATTCAGGAGGGCAGATATGCACTGTGGGAATGGTATGGGGTGATTGGCCAAAAAGTCAAAAATTGTGTACTATAGGTATGGGCCATGGCAGAGGATATTTCTGTGCTTGGATTGCTTCAGCTAGCTTCAAGGAAGGCCATTGGATGTTCTGATGTGATCTGAAATGGATGAAGGGTGAGATGTCACATGTTTTGCCTTTCTTGCAACTTGTTGCATTTTGGAATTTTGGTTATGAATATGTGACATCCCTTGGGCAATATGCAGCAAAATGTATTATATGATGTTGTTATGACACTTTGAGATTGATTAGAGATCAAACAAAACCATAAGAACCATTCTTGCAAGATTTCCCTCTTTGTGACTTTTGTGATAAATGGCTTATGATACTTGGAATTCAAGGCATGAAAGTGAGAAATTCTTTGGGCAAATCTGAATTATGGACCATGAATTATGTTTGTGTGATGATTAGAAGCTGGTTTGAAGTCACATTTGGTTTTGGCAAGTGCTTTTGCAAGTTTCCTCTTTGGCACAAAAGTGAAAATTAAGTGATTTTGTCCAACTTTGCAAGGCCATAACTTTTGTTCAAAAATGAATTAGAATGAGTTCTTGTACTTTTTGAAAATGGGAGGATCCAATCTACAACTTTCATGACCAAAGATTTTTCATTTGAAGCATTTTTGAATCAAAAAGAGGAGTTTGAAAAACTTTCCCAAAATGGCAAGTTTGCATTATAAGTCACTTTCCAAAAATGGCAACTTTGCAAATGACTTGAAATCCTTCAATTTTGTGAACTTCTAACATCTTCTAAGATCAAATAAAGATCATACACATTAAAAATGATGGAGAAACCCCTTTGGTTTAATGATTGGGGGCCTCAGATGCCCTGATTTTGCACTGACTTGCTCAAGAAGTCATTTTGTGATCAGATGTCTTCCCCATTGAATTTCTTCATGAAAATTGGTATGCATGATCCTCATATCATATAGAGACCAATAGAAACAAGAATGACCAAAAAATTTGGAGTTATGGCCTCTGAAACCAAAACCCTAATTTCAGGTCATCTGTGCAGTTAAACCTGGCTCTGCTTCCATGCCTTTCTCAGTTCTTGTGATTCTTTGACTTCCTTGATCTTGGGAGGATAAAATATGATGCTTGAACATACGTGGACCCCTTTGAAGTGATTGATGGCCTTTGGAGTGGCTCAGAAGGATCTTGGATTGCTCAGATCACAAACCCTAGATGCAGATGACTTTGAACCAATGCAATGAAGCAAAAATGTAATATGAGATGATATGATTGGATTTATGCAAATGAAAAGAATCACAAGCCATGGTGTGAATGAGTGAGGGCAAATTTGGGGTGTTTACAGGTTGAAATTGACTTTTATATCTAGGAACATATTTTTGTTTCTTAATGATTCTTTTCTTTTTATGACTTTGATGCATAGTTTTAGAATTGTTAGTCTTTTCTTTAACAATTTGTTCACTAGCTTTTACGAAAACGGTTTCACTTGTGCTTGGTTTAGAAAACTTAGAATATCCTAAGCCACTTTTATCATTTGGATATCTTTGGTGCCTAAGAATTTCCTCCAAGCCAATTTGACCTTTTTCATATATTTCTAAAACTCTTTTAAGTTGAACAATTTGAAAAGATAATGACTCATAATTTTTGCATGCAAGGCTTTATTTTTCATTCATTACTTTTTATTTTTCATTTTCAATGTGCTTTTCAAAAGATGTATTTTGTTCTTCTAAAAATAATATTCGTTTCTTTTTGGATGAAATATTTTTGTACAAAGTCTTGCATTCTTTTAGAAGTTCATCTATGACTTCTTGTGCATCATTTTCATAAATTGAAAAGTTGCTACTAACCTCGTCATTTTCTTCATCGGAGTGGTGTGAATCCATTAAAGCCATATTTGCACATTCATCGCTTTCCGATTCTGATGAGGAACTAACTTCATTGTCGTCCCAAGCGACATAAGCCTTTTTATTTTTGAAGTCCTTCTTGCCTTTGAATCCTCCTTTCTTTGCAAGTCTTGGACAATCCGGTTTTATGTGACCTTGCTTCCCACATTCATAACATGTGACTTCTTGAATCGATGTGGATGCATCCTTCTTCCTGAAATGTTTATTCTTTTTAGGAAAAGAGGAATTATTATTTTTGTTAAAAAACTTACCAAGCTTCTTAACAAGAAGCATGAAGTTCTCATCTTCGGAAACCTCGTCATCTTTGTCATCCTTCGTGTCAATCTTCAAAGCAATTCCTTTGAACTTTTTCTCTTGACTTTCGTGCTTCTCGAGCCTTCCAAGTTCCAATTCGTGCTCTTGAAGTTTGCCGAATAGAGATGCGGATGTCATCGTTGAGAGACTCTTCTTCTCCGAAATAGCGGTCACCTTCGGTTGCCATTCCCTTGTCAAGGACCTTAGGACTTTCAAATTGAGATCATCGTTGGTGAAGGTCTTCCCTAGTGCAATCAAGTGGTTTGTTAGATGAACAAATATTTTTTGTAAGGCAACAATAGATTCTCTGGGCTGCATACGGAACATTTCATATTCTTGACTCAACGTGTTAAGCCTTGATCTTTTTACTTCTGTTGTTCCTTCATGTGTTTCTACCAAAGTATCCCAAATCTCCTTTGCCGATTTGCATTGTGATACGCAGAAGAATTCGTCCATACTAAGAGCGCTTTGGAGTATATTGATTGCCTTCTTCTCATTTAGGATCTTCTTCTTATCATCTTCAGCATACATATTCTTCAACTTTGCAGTTCCAAAGCCATTGATCACATTAACAGGATTATGAGGACCTTCTTCGATTGTTTCCCATATGCCTTCTCCTTGGGCTTCAAGATGTGCCCTCATTCTGATTTTCCAAAAATCAAAGTATTCGCCGGAGAAGAGCGGAGGCTTGTTGCTACTTCCACCATCTTTGAAAACAGGAATCGAGTTTGCGGAAGGCATAAGATCTTGTAGGAACAGGTTACCTAAACTTGCTCTGATGCCAATTGTAAGATCAAAGTGCGCCTAAGAGGGGGGGGGGGGTGAATTAGGTGTTATCAGATTTTTCTCGATTCTTTTTCTTTGATGGATGGATTATGCTTTTTATGGTTTATGGAATGAAAACGGTAAAGCAAGAAATAAAAAGTGACACGGAGATTTATCCTGGTTCCCTTCACAATCCGAAGGTACATCCAGTCCCCTTTCAACACGAAAGAGATTTCCACTAGTTTTTAGAAACGTACAACCTATCACACCTTCAATGGTGAGGCCTACTTTCTAACAAACTAAACCACTTAGTGTGCAAGAACAATCCTCTTGCAACACTAACCCTTATGTCCAAACAATCCTTGGAACACAAGTCACAATAGAAAAACTTTCTATAATTTTTGTAGTTTGAGTGAGTAATACAATGATTGATATCAATATAAATTGATCTTCTCCTATATTCAAAATTCACTACTCAAAATTCAATACAAGTGTTCAAATGGAATATGAAACATGATGAACTATGAACACTTTTAGAAGTAGGAAAAATATTTGAATTTAGTGAATTTGATTGTGTGATAATATTTGAAAATTTCTTGGAGGTGTTTATGAATTTGAAAATTTAAGAATTTATAATAGTCATAACACCTATTCAAAAAGGTATGAGAATTTATGAAATAAATTCTTGAAAAGGTATAAAACATTATGAAATAAATTTATGAAGAGGTATAACACTTAACAAAATATTTGAAATGAAGAGAAACCATTTTTCAGAAAATCCTTCAGTGTTAACCGGTTAACCATATGGGTTAATCGGTTAACGCGCTGAAACGTTACCAAAGAATTTAAAATTTAGGGACCGTTAACCGGTTAACCCATATGGTTAACCGGTTAACACTGTTAAAACTCAGAAAAATAATTCTGTTTTAAGTGTTAAACCAGTTCCGATTATTTTCAAAATATGCATATGCAAAGATTTAACATGATAAATTATTTTGAACACTTGTATATCATTTTAAGGAGTGTGTTTTGATATACCTAAGCCTTGTGTCCAAGTCTTGAAAATGTTGCACAATAGCTTGATTCGAACGGTAGCATTCCATTGATGATGCATAGCCATGATCTTGATCTTTGTTGTCATCACGACTTTTTGCAATACGGAATGAGCTTGAATATTGTTGACGTCATCAAAACATTGAGCTTGAAGTATGCTTCTACATATACTACGTTTTCAAAAATTACTCGTTTTGATCCGTGCGCGACACACGGATCAAATTGGCGCCGTTGCCGGGGATTCTTGTCGTTATAAATCGATATTAGAGTCATAGATTTAGTGTTATTGCGTTTAGGCCCTAGGTTCTTCACGTTTTTGGCCTTCTCGCGTGTCGGAAAAAAAATTGGTTTTTGGGAAAATTGGGTCCGATCGAAAATCTGTTTTGCCTACTAGGAGTAGAAAAATCGTCTTATCATTAATCCTAGTATTCAAGGGAATACTTGGAGTCCGCCCTCAGAATCGCCAAATTCCGCATTTTTCTATTTTTAATTAATTTTTTACTGTTTTTGCAGTTTCAAAAAAATCCAAAAAAATGTCTATAATTCTTATTTTGTTTAATTAGATTAATTCTGGTGTCAATTTATTTTTTTTAATTTATTTTGATCGATTTCCTTCTTTGTGTTTGTTTTTTACTTTTAGGGACATTGTTGGCATTTTTGCTATTGTTGCTGCATTGCTTTGCATTAGTCCTGGCAACTAGGTCATCCTGTTCTGAACTTTTTACATTTGATCCTGAGGTAGAAAGAACTTTGCACACACGACGTAGAGCAGTCCAGGATAGCTCACCACTCACTTCTGATTTTGATTTTGATTCTGATTTTTTACATAATTTGTTTGATTCTGATTCTGAATTAGCTTTTGAAAATGGGTGACCAAAGAACTTTAAGACAATTGGCTGCCCCTGATGTGAACTATAATAACTTGTGTATTGATTATGCTGACCTTGCTGTTCCTTTTGAATTAAAATCTGGATTAATACACTTGTTGCCGAGATTTAGTGGTCTTGCAGGTGATGTTCCCCACAAGCATCTTAAAGAGTTTCAGATTGTTTGTTCCACACCACTCAGGCCAGAAGGAATTACTGAAGATCACATCAAGCTGAGAGCCTTTCCATTTTCTCTACAAGATGCAGCCAAGGATTGGTTATACTATCTTGAGCCAAATATTGTTGCTACTTGGAATGATTTGAAAAAGGTATTCCTAGAGAGATACTTTCCCGCATCTAGAGCTGCCTCAATAAGAAAAGATATTTGTGGTATTAGACAATTGGATAATGAATCATTGACTGAATATTGGGGAAGGTTTAAACAATTGATTTCGAGTTGCCCACAACATCAGATCACCGAACAATTACTGATTCATTATTTCTATGAAGGGTTAAAACCAATGGATAGGAATATTTTGGATGCTGCTAGTGGTGGAGCACTTGTTGATAAGACTCCAGCCGCTGCCAAGGCTCTGATTGAGAACATGTCACTTAATTACCAACAGTTCACAACAAGAAACAATTCTATGCAAATAAAGGGTGTTAATGAAGTGCATGTTTCTTCTCATGTTTCTCACTCCGACAAAAATTTCGAAAGCAGAATGGGTGAGCTGACCGATTTGGTGAAACAGTTGGTAGTGGTAGGTAAAGCTCAAGCAGCCCAACAAGCTCAAACAGTAAGATTATGTGGTATTTGTACTTCTTTTGATCATCCTACTGATACATGTCCTATTCTGCAAGATGAAAAACCTCCTGAGTGTCCTCAAGCTTATGCTGCAGCCCTTTACAATCAAGGTAACAACCAGAACCGGTACAACGTTCATGACCTGTCCATTAATAGGTACCATCCAAATTGGAGGAATCATGCAAACCTCCGATATGGAAATCATCCTTCCAACCAACAACAAGTGATGTTACCACCGCCACAAAATCCTCCACAAGCGGTGATCATTGCTGCCTCATCTTCTTCTGGTCCTTCATTAGAGGATATTGTTAAGCAATTAGCCTCCAGTAATCTCGAATTCCAACAACGGACAGATTCTAGTATGCAAGCCATGCAGACACAGATTGGACAGTTAGCAACTTCTATAAATGCCTTGCAGCAAGCCCAAGGTTCGAACCAACTTCCTGCCCAAACAGTTGCGAATCCAAAAGGTCTTAATCCTAATGTGAGTGCAATTTCATTGAGATCTGGAAAGGTTGCAGATTATACCCCAGAAAAAAAATAAGGAGGTGACTGAACCTGAACCTGAACCTAAACCTGAACCTGAACCTGCTACTGTTGTTGTTGAGCCTGAAAAAGAATATGTACCACCAATCCCTTTCCCTCATAGAGTGCGGAAAAATAAGAGTGTTCCTGAAGAAGACAAAGAAAGAGAGATTCTGCATGTGTTCAAAAAGGTGGCAGTGAACATTCCGCTTCTTGATGTAATCAAGCAGATTCCAAAGTACGCAAAGTTTCTGAAGGATTTGTGTACACACAAGAGGAGAAATAAGGATAAAGAGAGAATTAAGTTGGGAAGAAATACTTCTGCTTTTATTCAGCCCAAGCAAAATGTTTCAACTCTCACCCAGGTCTTGCCACAGAAGCAGAGAGACCCAGAAAGTTTTTTCTATTCCTTGTACCATCGAGGATAGTAGATTTGAGAATTGCATGCTTGATTTAGGAGCGGGCATTAATGTTATGCCTACTTCTGTTTATAATAACCTTTGTCTTGGTCCTTTGTAGCATACAGGTTTAATCATTCAGCTGGCGAACAGAAGCAACACCCGCCCCAGGGGAATATTGGAAGATGTCCTTGTTCAAGTTAACGATTTAGTTTTTCCTGCAGATTTTTACATTCTGGACATGGAAGGAGAAACTAAGTCAAGCAGAGCTCCCATCATGTTAGGCCGACCGTTCATGAAAACGGCAAAAACAAAATTGATGTTGACGATGGAACCATGACCATGGAATTTGGTGACATTATCGCGAAATTTAACGTTTTCGATTCCATGAAACATCCCATGGAGGGACATTTTGTTTTCCATGTTGAATTGATATCTGAATTGATTGATGACACTTGTGCTGAATTGCTTTCACTTGATTTTCCTTCTTTATCTGGATATGATGATGTTTACTCATGCACTGATTGTACTGACACTAACCTTTGTGTTGTATGTGCTGAGATTGATGCTACCTTGCAGGAGGACATGATTCCTACAAGTGAAGTTCATGACGAGGATGTTGTTTATGCAGCTGATGCTCTCGACTTCTCGGCTGCCCCGAATACTCCATCCATCGAGCAGCCCCCATCCTTAGAATTGAAACAACTTCTGGATAATCTGAAATATGCTTATTTGGAGAGTAATGAAAAACTCCCTTTTATTATTTCTTCTAACCTTGATTTAGATCAAGAAAATAAGCTCTTGCAGGTTTTGAAGAAGCACAAGAAGGCGATTGAATGGACATTAGCAGACATCCCAGGAATTAGTCCTTCCATGTGTATGCACATGATTTTACTTGAGAAGTGTGCAAAAACAGTAAGGCAGCCCCAAAGGAGGCTTAATCCTTTGATCCTGGATGTAGTGAAAAAAGAGGTAACCAAACTCTTACAAGCAGGTATCATTTATCCTATCTCTGACAGCAAATGGGTAAGTCCAGTGCAGGTTGTACCTAAGAAATCTGGACTCACAGTGGTGAAAAATGAAAAGAATGAACTTGTTCCCACTAGAGTTCAGAATAGCTGGAGAGTTTGTATTGACTACAGGAGATTGAATCAAGCGACTAGAAAGGATCACTTTCCTTTGCCATTCATTGATCAAATGCTCGAACGGCTCGCAGGTAAATCACATTATTGTTTTCTTGATGGTTTTTCAGGTTACTTTCAGATTCATATTGCACCTGAGGATCAAGAGAATACCACTTTCACGTGCCCTTTCGGCACATTTGCTTACAGGAGGATGCCTTTTGGTCTTTGCAGTGCTCCTGGCACTTTCCAGCGATGTATGCTTAGTATTTTTTCTGATTTTATTGAAAATTGCATGGAAGTGTTTATGGATGATTTCACTGTTTATGGTTCTTCTTTTGATGCATGCCTGAATAGTTTGAATATGGTTTTAGAAAGATGCATTGAAACTGATTTTGTTTTAAATTATGAAAAATGCCATTTTATGGTTAATCAGGGAATTGTTTTGGGCCACATTATTTCTGAAAAAGGAATTTCTGTAGACCCTACTAAGATTGATGTGATTTCTACATTACCATACCCATCTTGCATTCGCGAGATTCGTTCTTTTCTTGGTCATGCAGGTTTTTACAGGCGTTTCATTAAGGATTTCAGCAAGATAGCTCTTCCGTTGTCAAATTTGTTGAAGAATGATGTCACTTTAAACTTTGATGACAATTGCAAAAAGGAATTTGACTTCTTGAAGAAAGCATTGACCTCTGCTCCCATCATCCAGCCCCCTGACTGGACCTTTCCTTTTGAGATTATGTGTGATGCTTCTAACTATGCAGTTGGAGCGGTCCTTGCACAAAGAGTTGATAAGGCTGCCCATGTTATTTATTATGCTTCTAGGACTTTGGATTCTGCACACTCTAATTACACCACCACTGAAAAGGAACTTTTAGCAATTGTTTTTGCTCTTGATAAATTTAGACAATATTTTCTAGGTTCCAAAGTTGTTGTTTTTACTGACCATGCATCTTTAAGGTACTTATTGAAGAAACCAGAGGCAAAACCGAGACTGATTCGGTGGATGTTGTTGCTCCAAGAGTTTAATGTTGAAATTAAAGATAAGAGTGGAGCTGAGAACTTGGTGGCTGATCACTTGAGCAGGATAGAGAGAGATGAAGATCCTTTTCCGCTTCAGGATGGCTTCCCTGATGAACAACTTTTACTTGTGCATGGCATTACTCCTTGGTTTGCTGATATTGTTAATTATCTTGTTGCTGGTGTTTTTCTTACAGGTGCTTCTAGATTACAGATTTATAAACTCAAGAGTGATGCCAAATATTATGTTTGGGATGACCCATATCTTTGGAAGTTTGGGAGTGATCAGGTGATTAGAAGATGTGTTCCCGACTATGAGATTGAATTTATTGTGAATTTTTCTCATGCCTCTCAAGTAGGGGGGCACTTTGGTCCGCAAAAAACTGCAAGAAAAGTCCTTGACTCGGGTTTCTATTGGCCCACTGTTTTTAAAGATGCTTATGAGACTTACCGCACTTGTAAAGAGTTCCAGTTAGCAGGTACATCCATCACTCGTAAGAGTGAAATGCCTCAGAAACCTATGCTTTTTTGTGAGGTATTTGATGTATGGGGAATCGACTTCATGGGTCCCTTTCCTGTATCATTTGGATTTCTATATATTTTGCTTGCAGTTGATTATGTTTCAAAGTGGGTGGAAGCTATCCCCACTAGGACTAATGATTCTAGAGTTGTTGCAGATTTTGTCAAGTCTAATATCTTTTGCAGGTTTGGAATACCGCGAGCTATCATCAGTGACCAAGGCACTCATTTCTGTAACCGCACCATGGAATCTTTGCTCCGGAAGTATGGAGTTGTGCACAAAGTCTCTACTGCATACCACCCATAAACTAATAGGCAAGCTGAGATATCAAACAGGGAGATCAAACAGGTTCTAGAGAAAATGGTGCAACCAAACAAGAAAGACTGGAGCCGTTGTCTAGAAGACGCACTTTGGGCTCAAAGAACAGCTTTCAAGACACCCATTGGATGTCTCCTTATCGACTTGTTTTTGGTAAGGCCTGTCACCTTCCGGTAGAGATAGAACACCGTGCTTATTGGGAAGTGAAAAGTTGTAATTTGGAGATGCAATAGGCAGGTATTGAAAGAAAACTCCAATTACAACAGCTTGAAGAACTTAGGCTAGAGGCTTATGAAAGCTCTAGGATTTATAAAGAGAAAACTAGGCACTTCCATGATAAAATGATTTCTAGGAAGGAATTCTTTGTGGGCCAACAGGTTTTACTGTTTAACTCCCGTCTTAAGCTTATGGCTGGGAAAATGAGATCCAAATGGATTGGCCCCTTTGTTGTTACTAATGTTTTCCCTCATGTTGCAGTAGAAATTAAAAGTGCAGGTACTAACAAAGTTTTCAAGGTAAATGGGCAACGCCTAAAGTTATTCCATGAAAGTGTTGTATCTGAAGAGGCAACCATAGAAGAACATTCTTTGGAAGTGCCCAACTACACTGCAACTTGATCAGGGAGCACCTTTTCCTTTCTTTCACTCTTACTTTATAATTATGTTCTTTTCATTGAGGACAATGTCCATTTTAAGTGTGGGGGAGGGAACCCTTTTTCTTGTTTTCATTTTGTTTTTTTTCTTGTTTTCATTTTGTTTTTGTTTCATTTTTGTTTGTTTCTTTTTCAATAAATAAATAAAAAACTTAGAAACACATGCAATTGTTGAATTTTTTTTCTTTGGCTATAGACTCGTTTGAGGTTAGATTGTGGAGACTTGGGAAAAGTTCACAAGACCGGTATCGTTTTAACACCTTAAGTCTCCTGAATATGGAAATCATTTTGAATACTTGTTATGCCATAGCCTTGAGTTCTCATCCTTTAATATCTCTTAAGTAGTTTATCTAGCAGTCAGCACTATCTAGAAATCACACACTAAGTAATTAAGCTGATGCAAATAAGTGAATGATCTTGCGCTTAAAAAGAAATCTAAATAGGAATCCACCTTTTAAGTTAGGTGATCCTCACCCAGTCATTTAGCCTAACGGATGTGAAACCTTAAGAAAAAAATTTGTTGTTACTAAAATAACTTTAAAATATTGTCAGGTATGGATCATAATCACTAACAGGTTTATTTACCATGTGTATGAATAGATAACGGGCTTAATGTGATTGCACTAGAATGAAAGAGAGCAAAAGGGAGGATGAGTAAGTTAGACTTAGGCATAATAACATGATTTGAAATGGTTTGTATATGAGGGAGGCTTATGACTGCACAATTGCGGATTTGTATTCTTACGATATCCTTAGTGTGTAAGATTAGTACCTATCGATGCTATCTTAATCGAAGAAGAGTTTGTAGCCTAGAATGGGTATGAATGATGTTGTGTTTCTTGAGTCTTGAGTTTATTTTTTTTGCTTGGAGTGCAAAAGTTCAAGTGTGGGGGAATTTGATCAGTGAATTTTGGTGCACATTCCTACATGATTGAACTTATGCATTTCATTAGTTTTATTTGTTTATTTTTATATTTTAATTTGTTTTTCTAATTTACTTTATTTTTGGCTTAATTTAATTTTTGTACTTAATTTTCAGCTTTAACAGCTTTTACGGAAATGATCATAACCGGAGTTCTAGGAATCTGATTGAGGCGTTCTACCAGTCGATGGAAAGCTAAGAGAGAGAACTACAACTTTCATGTTGGAGTAAAAGTCAGATTCGGAATCATATTTTCCAGAATTTTGTTTGAAGAGGCTGCATTAGTTTTATTCAGTTTCAGGTCATTTAGGATTGGGTCTGGGTTATGTATTTGACCCAGTTGGGTTGTAAACGGGTTTTTAGGTTTCCTATTTAACATAGCAGCCGCGGCTGCTCTTGGACACTCTCCTATTCACGATTTTATTTTTCTTACGCTTGAAAGAACGATGGAGAACTAATCACCTTTGAGTCAATCTACTGTAATTCAGGTTCTAACACTTGAGATTATTATAATGTTAACTTTAATTTAATTCCTTTCAATGATATTTTGTGTTCTTGTATGCTTAATTCAATTGCATGAAATATATTGATTTGATTTGGTTGATTGTATGATCCTAACATAGACACGGTACGTTTGCTTAATTCGTTTTGTGTTTGATCAATCATGTTTGTTTAATTCATGAAATTTTATCCTGTTTGCTTAATTTGGACAATAGGATCGTTAATCTTACAAACCTCATCGCGCTTGTCATTGAGTTTGTATCCAGATAGGAATGAATAATCCGCTTAGGGCATTATAATTATAATAATCGATGATAGTATGAACTGAATCGGTAGATTGACTTATTCCATAATAACGTATTTTAATCACTTAATTGTTCTGTTATTTTTATCAACCTTAAAACAAACCCCCCCTAATTCGGAATTCAGTTACCTTCGATTAATAACAATATAAGAATCCTTGTGAAACGATTCAAGCATGTGTAGTTTTCACGAGTCCCACACCCATATCAGGCTCTCTTGGGATATGTTCTATACTGCCTAGGCATGCCATATAATATTCCCACCTGAGCTGCTAACACTGGGAACCGATCATCGAGGACCTTAGTGGAAACAACCCTCTCCAGTGGTGACAGTGGCAGACCATATTTTGTGGCAAACCCATTCGCATTCGAGGGCCCACTAGGAAATCGCATAGGATGACCTTGTTCTCTCATAGGAACCCAGTTAAAGTAACTGGTCGTATGACAGTAGTATTGTACCCTTCGGGATGAATGTACTATTGTTTCTTGACTTCAGTGCTTGAAGCTGGGAACTTATGAGGGATGCTTGTTTTTTCCGGACTCAGCTGAGACCTCCCTGATAGTACATAATGCCAAATCGATTCCCTGATTTGGTCATGAGCCATTTCTCGGAAAGGGTGAACATATTATTTCTATCCGGCTTTGAGAGTCCGTGATGTTGACTCGGAGTAGCATACCCGTGAGATGGGAGGGGTTTACAGGTTTGCAGGAACCCTGAAACTTCCAACATACCCGCTTTGTCATCATTGTTCAGTATTATGATCAAGTTTTACATGGTCCTTTGGTCCTGAGATCCGGGATTTCGATGGTACTGTTATTATGACTCTTCAATAGTGTCGCTCCCCAGATTTCCATCCTGGTACAAACGCGAAAGTGGCGCGGAAAAGAATAGAGTCGCCAGCCAGGCATTTTTATCCCAAGAGAAAGGGAATGGTAATGCTGTACAAACCAGAAGAAAAGAAAAGGAAGGACACGGGTCCTACGAACCAAAGAGACTGAGCTCGGGAGTCGGTTACGACCTGGGAAGGTATTAGCACCCCAGATCGTCCGCCGTACCCGACGGGATCCACGCTTGCAAAGAAACTGTTTCAAAGGGTGAGGGGATGAAAGCTACTGCTAAAGAAAAGGAACTGAACCGAAAAAGAAAACGGAGAAAGGAACTGAATGAGAAAACAAAGAGAAAAAAATGTAGGGAAAATAAAGATTGTGCTCGAACGGGCCCTACCCCGCTGCCTACGTACCTCATCGGGAAAATGAGGATCAGAGACGCCGTAGTTCTCCTAACTAGGGGGGGAAAAGAAATTGCTTATGAATTAAGGCTTGAACTGCCTATGCCAATGCTCAGGTGTTGCATACTCGGACGACGAGTGCGTAACCGTCTTGCAAAATGACAAGTAGGAGCAAGTTCGCGTACGGAGCGAAGGAGATGAGAAATGATTTCCCGAAGGAAAGACGCTTATTGTTTGTTTGTGTTTTTTATGAAGCTTTTTATGAGTGTGTCACAAGGAAGTGAACTCAAGCTCTTTTCCATGGAATGTGAACTTGTCACTACATTCCAAGAAGGAATAATAGAACAAGCACACTCAAGTAAGGAGAAGATCCACAAAACTTGATTCCAGAGATTAGGGCATAAGCTCACTAACTCATTAACTTATTAAGTGTTTTTGGTATTTACAATGAAGAAGTGTTTTTTATGATTTTCTTGGTGAAGAAGATACCTTGATTAGACTTGTGCATCACAAGATAAGCTTGTACTATCCCAAGATGGGAAGACTACAAGTACCTCATGGGATAAGGCTATTGCTCAAGGTATCACTTCAAACTTTATTATGTGTTTTTTTAGGGTTTTGAGATGAGAAGAGAAGAGAAACCAAAAGGATCACAAAGGTAAAAGTCTAATGGGGGACTAAAGAATCCTAAGTGTTGTCATGCATGGATATCCTAGGTTAGTGAGGTTTACTATCCTAAAGGAGAAAGAAAGAAGAAGAGGAGAAGAAGAAAGAAGAAGATATGAGTAAGTCCTAAGCCCAACAATCAAAGGGTTAGCACAAGTAAGAATAAGAAGAGAAGAGATGAGATTTGGAGATGTGGGAAACACATCCACACCTCTCACTTACCATAGCCCCTGAAATGGTTAGTGACATAAGCATACAAGCAAAGCAAAATGAACTTAATGACATGCCAACATCATACAAACAGAAGTGAAGTCATACATACAAATTCTCAATGAAAATGCAAGTCACAAGAATGAGGAAAGAAGCATGCAAGTCAATTATGAAGCAACATGAAACACATGGCAAGGCAAAGCAAACTTAAGAAGATGCAAAGCAAAAATGCACAAACATGAACTCAAGGCACAAGACCAGAACCAAATCAAGCTAAAGAAGTGCTTAAGAAGCAAGAAAGATGAAGAGAAGAGAAGCACAAGGCCAAACAAACAACTTATAGGAAGAAATAGACAAAGGAGTGAGGTGAATGCACATAAGAAAGGATGAACTTAAAAGGTAAGCAAACCACAAAATTTCCAAGACACAAACCCCAAACCAAGATCAGAATGGTATCAATACCCTAAGGAGACCCCAAATGAGAAGAAGAAGTTGGCACAAGTGCCCTTCTAATCCAATGAGAGAACTTATGATCAAAAGGAAGCAAAATGGGACAAGCTAAGAAACAAAATTCAAATCAAATCAACAATGCACCCAAAAATTCCACAACTTTGAACAAGAAGCATTTAAACATGATATAACAATCTGCCAAAAGGATTGGCAGAAATTCAGAAGCTAGATAGGTCAAATGAGGACATAAACATGAACTAGGGTTAGGAAACTTCCTTCACAAGTCAAGGGTCAAAACCAAATGAACAAATTTCTAAAAATCAGGACAAAAATCACACATGAACTACATCTCCTTATGAATCCAGAGCAAAAAGAACCAACAAGAAATTCAAAATGATGATCCCTATGGAAATTGGACAAGGCAGCATGCACAAAAAAGAATTAAAAAGAATTAATTAAGATGAACAATTAATTGACACGTGGATATTAAAAATAAATGGAAAAGAAAAATATGGAAAATTAAAGAAAACTCCAATGAACATCCATGAATTAATTCAGAATTTTTGGACACTTGAAAGTAATTTTAAAAAATGAAAAGCAAAATGAAATAAAAGAAATAAAAAGAAAAGAAATAAAATGAGAGAAAGCTGGGAGGGGTGCGAAGAGAAAGGGAAACTAGTGTAAATGAATTGGGCCAAAGAAGGAGGGGGTGAGAATAGTGAGACAAGCCCACTGGGTTGGCGCAGGAGTATATAAGCAAGGGTGGATATTCAGGAAAATAAATGAAAAAACAAAGACCACTAGATTAAATGAATGCATCCTGTGGCTGGCTTCATTAAATGACGTGTCACTTTGGTTGGATTAGGAGTGAGGGAGCATGAGAGTTATTGTGAGGTGAGACGCATAAAGAATATTCAGAAACAAATTAGAAAGTGAAGAGCACGTGGTTGGGAGGTGGCCTCACTTAATGAGGCGGCGTGATCCTGAGAGATGAGAGGAAAGATCTGAGGGTGGAGGGTTCGTCTTCAACCTTATGAAACCCTAAAACAACATTTCCAGATTCCGGTGACCGGAGCTAGGGCTCCGGCACCAGAAATTGCACAGCATGAATAAAACCTAACAAAAATGAACACAACACTCCAGATTGGATAATTGGACCACGCTGAACTCAAATATGGTGATGAAATTCTCACTGGATCAAAGAATCTACGGGATCGAAGGAAAACAGTTGGTACCATGAAACTTTGAAATCACATAACAAGCTCAACAATGCACTAAATTTGAAACTAAACATAGCAGAATGATCAGCATACATCAAGGATCAGAATGCACATCTCAAAAAAACATTTCTTGATCTGAAGATTTAGAGGCTTACCTGAACTTGCAGTTCTTGAAAAAGCTTGTGATAAGCCAAGACAATGAAGCCAATCCACTCCAAATGCACTCTAGTTGCAAAATAAATGCAACTAGAGTCTTGAATCTTGCTGGATCTTGGATTTTGCAGCCAACTGCCCTGAAATGGCAAGGTTATGATTCTTGAGAAATAGCTTGCACAAGGGAGAGATTTGTGATCCTGAGCTCTCAAGGATGAAGGATCTGTGATTTGTTTTTGGAGAGAGCAAGTTTGTGAAGAGATTCGAGAGAAAATGCAAATGGTGCAAAAACTTGGAAGCTGAGAATTGAGAGAGAACTGAACCCTTCTAAAACCCTAATTCTCTTTTATATCATGTCATGAGGAAATGCTGAAGAGATGAGATGATTTGCACGTGTGAGGAGAGAGTGTGAGTGATTTTAAAAATTTGGCAAGATTTGTGTGATATCATGAAATCCTCAGGCATTTCTTTGCCTCTTGCCCATGTGTACTTCATATCTGACCCTTAATCTCAATCCAAACAAATCTTGGCCCTTAGATGAAGATGTCACGCTCTTTTCATGTTCATGCACTTTTTGCACTTATGAAGTGAAATTCTCATTGTGCACGAAATTGAGGTATTTCTTGGAGTAAATTGAGCCAAATTCATTGCATTGTAACATTGCAAACTTATTTGATCCATACCAACACTCAAAATTAAGTTTCATGACATTTGGCCTTGGTGCATAAGTGAAAAAATCAAGTTTGCCCTAATTTTACATGAATTTTCGAGGGGCACAAATTTTCAACCATGAGGGCTATGAAAAAGTACTTGTACTTTTTGAAAATGGGAGGTCTTAATCTCCAACTTTCATGTTTGACTTTGGTCCATTTGAAGAATTTTTCACCAAGTTATGATCACTTGAATTTTAGGGCAAAAACTTGCCAAAAATGGCATTTTCCATGACCAACTTCACACCAATTTTGCAAAACACCTCAAAACCTCATGATTCTTGATATTTGAACTTGCCAAACCTCTTTTAACATTATAAGAACATCCCTTGGCTAGGAAAATTGGATTGAACCCCTTGAAATCTCATTGTTGACTTTTTTAAGGCACAGTTGACCAGTTTCTTCATCTGCAAGCAACTGAGGAAATTCTTGACTTCCACAAGGAATTTTCTCACCAAATTTGGTACCTAGGATCCTCTTGACATATGAAAGACTTTGCCCAAATGAAATGGCCAAAGTTTTGAGGTTTTCATGCTTGAAACTCAAAACCTAGTTAAGGACCATTGTGTAGGAGCTTTGCCTTAGCCTGAATTCCCTGATGATCTTCCAACCTTCTGAGCTTTTGTAAATGAACTTGAACTTGTAAATGCAATGTATACCCCTCATAGGACTTGTACAAAACCATTGGGACCCTTGTCATGGCTTGTGATGCTTCAAGAACCTCCACAGATGATCATATGCCTAATGCTAGGTCATGAGAAATGTTATGCCTCATCTTTCCATGCTAGGATGCTAAGAATATGATATGTTCATGATGGATATGATGTGATATGATTCTTAAAATGAAGAGGGAAAATTTGGGGTGTTACAGCTGCCCCTATTCAAACAACTGTTAATCTGAAAAGGACGGTAGCACGGGCTATCGACCGTTCAAGATAAAATGTGGTTGAATACCAAGAAGACCTGAAATTTGCACTCTGACGAAGAATGCAGAAACTGGGAAATAAACCCAACCAAATGACGCTTTGGTGACTGAAGCGGAGAGAAAGAAGACGAGCTTCTTCCAAGTTGAAACTGGTATCTGGAATAGGAATACTTTGACAGACGAGTCTTCTTCGAACAATCCTGTTACGCCAGGAACTGGACATACGAGTCCTCACACACTTTGCAAGAACATATGACTTGAGACAGACGAATCTCCTTTGGATAAACCTGTTACCCTAGGACCGGGATGCACTAAAGTCTGTGGGATAGACATGCATAATCAAGGTAGACGAACCGTCTTCATATATTATCCGTGGATATATGGTATAAGACAGACGAGTCTTCTTCGAGCAAACCTGTTACGCCAGGTGCAACATTAATAATTGGTGCTTGGGACAGACGAGCCTCCTTCGGATAAACCTGTTACGCCAGGACCGGTAACCATTTTGACATTTATTCCCACAGTCAGGATTTTAAACCTCTTCAATACAGACGAGTATTGGATGATCATCAAAATAACACAGACGAGTGCCATAAGTCAATGATACAGACGAGTATCAGACAATGATCCCAGAAACACAGACGAGCGCTTCAGGAAATGATACAGACGAATATCAGCCACTGGTATAGACGAATACCAGAAATTCAAACACATACGAGCATTTGGAGTAGTCATACAGACAGGTGTCAGGGTAGTCAACATACAGATATAAGCTAACACAGACAAGTGTTAGAGATGATACAGACGAGTATCCAAACACAGTAGATGAGCTTCACACAGATAATAAACACAGACGAGTGTCGGAGAATGCAGACGAGCAAAAACAGGTATTACATCTCAAAACACAGACGAGTGCTGGAAAATGCAGACGAACAATAGATATTACATGCCAAACACAGACGAGTGTTGGAAAGTGCAGACGAGCAACAACAGGTCAACCAGGGGCAACTGCTGGGGAGTGCAGACGAGCAAACTATCAAACATCAAACACAGACGAGTGTTGGAAATTGCAGACGAGCAACAACAGGTATCAAATATCAAACACAGACGAGTGTTGGAAACTGCAGACGAACAACAACAAAGTAGTCATAGACCATTGCTGGGGAAAGCAAACGAGCAATACCAAAGTGATAAAACAGACGAGTGTCGAGAGACGCAGACGAGCAGCAATAAAGTAAGAACACAGACGAGTGCTGGAGAGGTGCAGACGAGCAACAATAAAGTAAGAACACAGACAAGTGCTGGAGAGGTGCAGACGAGCAAAAACAAATGCCTGATTGGCCACAAGAGTTACAACTCTGCAGGGGAAAAACAAGTCGAGAGGCCTTGACACCTAACTCTGACTGGGGTGATGAATACCTGTCTATATCATCATATTGACCAAAAGAAAGGCGACTTCGCTGGGGAATATTTCACTGATGGGAGTGAAAATCAAATATGAACCCTGTGGGGACATCAGGCATTCAGCTTCTTGCTGGGCATACTCCACTGAGGAATAATAAATTGCTTGGGGATCCTACCTGCCATGACTTAGCTGGGGAAAAACTCTGTTTGGGAGAATGTGACGCCATCCTACAAAACCTGCAACAACAGAAAACACAAGTGTGCCCCGGGGACTTGCATGGTATGAACTGTTCATCCATCGTCACCCGACACTCAAAGAGGGTTTCAAATGTTCCCCTGCAATGTCATTTTTTTTCAAATTATCACCATGTTTTAAATGCAATGCTATTTTTGCCAAAAATTCAAGACATTTTGCAAACAAAAATAAACACAACACAGCTTTTTGACTGAATATTCTTTTTATTGAAAGGCCTCTGAATAGGCAAAGATTTACATTAGGAAGCAACCACCTGGAAAGAGGTAGCCACCATAAAATTGAGAAAAGAAACTATCCTAATGGCAATGGACACGGCATCCCAATGAGTTCCATTTCTGCTATGACCAGCATGTCTTCAAAACTCTCCATTCTTGCCTTTGCTTTCTTAGAAGATGAGGGGACTGATTCCTATCCTTCTGATATTGTCAGGTTGTACGAAACGATGATTTGGTTCAGATTACTCGGATCGCAGTTGTTCGCTTATTCCCTTGTTTTGCGTGGATCGCCCTTTCGGGTTTTCAATCCACTGGGATACCCTTTTTTGCCTGAGCTGTCCAATGTGGCTTTTCAACTCAGCGGGTGTACATTTTTTTATTTATTTTCCCTAACTTTTGCCCGAGCTTTTTATTCTGTTTTTAGCTCGCTGGATCTTGAAGTCCCGACACAACTCTGCCATCATCTTATTATTGAGATTAGAACCATTGTCAGTAATGATTCTTTTGGACACTCCGTATCTGCAAATGATGTCTCTTTTCAGAAATCTGGCAACCACTTGACGAGTGACATTGGCATAAGACGCTGCTTCGACCCACTTAGTGAAGTAATCAATCGCAACCAAGATGAAGCGATGAACATTTGAAGCAGTAGGCTCTATTTTTCCGATCATGTCAATGCCCCACATAGAAAAGGGCCAAGGAGATGACATGACGTTGAGCGGGCTTGGAGGAATATGCACTTTGTCTGCATAAATCTGGCACTTGTGGCATTTACGAGTGAATGAACAACAGTCTGCATCCATTGTCATCCAATAATACCCCGATCTCAGCAATTTCTTAGCCATAGCATGCCCTCCTGCATGGGTACCGAAAGATCCCTCGTGGACTTCCTGCATTAACATGCTTGCTTCGTGTCTATCCACGCATCTGAGCAAGACCATGTCAAAGTTTCTCTTGTACAAAACCCCGTCTTTTATTCAAGAAGAAGCCAGCAGCAAGTCGCCTTAAGGTCTTCTTGTCATTGGTAGATGCCCCAGCTGGGTATTCTTGCTTTTCCAAGAATAACTTGAGATCAAAGTACCAAGGTTTCTCGTCAGACACGGCGTCTACAGAGAAGGCATGAGCTGGAGCGTCAAGCCTGGATATGTCAATTCTAGGCACATAGTTCCAACACAAGACTTTGATAGACGAAGAAAGAGTGGCCAATGCGTCAGCAAACTGATTTTCATCACGTGGTATGTACTGAAGCTTAACTGTTGTGAAGAACGTCAACAGTTTTCTGGCATAATCCCTGTAAGGAATCAGATGCTCTTGATGAGTATACCACTTGCCGGTAACTTGGTTAATGACGAGGGCTGAATCTCCGAATATATCGAGGGTCTTAATCCGAAGATTAATTGCCTCCTCTATTCCCATTATGCATGCCTCGTATTCCGCTTCATTGTTGGTGCAGTCAAATGTAATTCTGGAAGCGAAGGGAAAGTGAACACCTTCGGGAGTAATAAGAACAACACCAACTCCACGTCCATTGATATTGACTGCCCCATCAAACATCAACTTCCATTTAGATTCAGGGTCTGGCCCCTCCTCCGGAAGTGGTTCCTCGCAATCGTTTGCTTTGAGGTACATGATGTCCTCATTAGGGAAATCAAACTTCATTGGCTGATAATCATCTTCAAGAGGTTGCTGTGCAAGGTAATCTGACAATACACTTCCCTTGATGGCTTTCTGAGAAGTATACTGGATGTCATATTCAGTTAAAATCATTTGCCACCTAGCAACCCTTCTGGTTAATGCTGGTTTCTCAAAGATGTACTTGACAGGATCCATT
This sequence comes from Lathyrus aphaca, assembly GCA_963966055.1. Lineage (NCBI taxonomy): Eukaryota > Viridiplantae > Streptophyta > Magnoliopsida > Fabales > Fabaceae > Lathyrus > Lathyrus aphaca. The sequence continues at coordinate 262,153,900 of OZ014525.1, read as the reverse complement.
TTGGAAATTAGCAGTGTGGTATGGGTCAACATGTACTGTCTCAGTCGGCGAGCAGCCCATACCAAAGCGCAGCAAGTTTTCTCGAGCAGTGAGTAACGGGATTCACAGTCGGTAAACTTTTTGCTAAGGTAATAAATAGCGTACTCTTTTCGACCAGGCTCGTCATGTTGGCCTAGAACACACCCCATTGACCCTTCTAGCACGGTCAAGTGCATGATTAATGGTCTTCCTTCAACTGGAGGCATTAGAATTGGAGGCTCCTGCAAATATTCTTTTATTTTGTCGAAAGCTCTTTCGCAGTCATCATTCCACCAGACCGTTTGCTCTTTTCTTAGCAATTTGAATATTGGTTCGCACGTGGCAGTTAGATGAGATATGAACCGAGAAATGTAGTTCAACCTCCCTAAAAACCCGCGCACTTCGTTTTCTATCTTCGGTGCAGGCATATCTTGAATTGCTTTTACCTTTGCAGGATCTACCTCAATTCCTTTTTGACTAACAATGAAACCCAGCAGTTTCCCGAAACGCACTCCGAAAGTGCACTTGTTTGGATTCAACCTCAGCTTGTATTTTATCAGTCTATCAAACAACTTCTTAAGGTTAACCAAATGCTCTTCTTCGTCTCGGGACTTAGCAATCATGTCATCCACATAACACTCTATCTCTTTGTGTATCATGTCATGGAACAATGTGACCATCGCCCGCTGATAAGTTGTCCCGACGTTCTTCAAACCAAAGGGCATGACCTTGTAGCAGAATGTACCCCACGGGGTAATGAACGTTGTTTTCTCCATGTCTTCCGGCGCCATCTTAATCTGATTATATTCGGAGAAGCCATCCATGAAGGAAAATACCGAGAATTGAGCAGTGTTATCTACCAACACATCAATGTGAGGTAACGAAAAGTCGTCTTTTGGGCTCGCTCTATTCAAATCCCGGTAGTCAACGCACATCCGGACCTTGTCGTCCTTCTTTGGTACAGGTACAATATTAGCTACCCAAGGTGGGTAACTAGTTACAGCAAGGAAACCGGCATCCCATTGCTTCTGAACCTCCTCTTTGATCTTCATCGCCATGTCAGGACGAGTTCTTCTCAACTTTTGTTTCACAGGAGGACAATCTTCTCTCAAAGGTAGCTTATGCACAATGATGTCGGTATCTAACCCTGGCATATCTTGATATGACTAAGCAAAGATATCCACATACTCTCGCAACATACCAATCAGCTCTTTCTTTACTTCGGCCTGCAGACTGGCCCCAATCTTGATCTCTTTCTTCACATCTTCAGTGCCGATGTTGATGATCTCAATTTCTTCCTGATGAGGCTGAATAACTCGTTCCTCTTGTTTCAACAATCTGACCAATTCTTCAGGGAGTTAACAGTCTTCCTCAACCCCTTCATCAGCTTGGTAGATAGGATTGTCAAAGTTATGTGTGGTCATAGCAGGAACGTTATCAATGGAATCCAGATGATCAACACTGCACAGATGATGTGCTTATTTCAGAATCTATTTATTTTGCAAAAGAGACGCAAACACAAAAACAAAAAGGAAAAACACATTGCCATTTTTATATTTTTGTGAAAAATTTATAAGAAAAGAAAGAGAACACAATTTATCTTAAAATGTCCTTTATTTCATGGTAAAATAAATGCATACAAACATGGTGGCCCATACAATGGATCCTAGCATCTTGGGCAGAATGCTGGACTTGACAATGCAGCATGATAAGAAAAGGAAACAAATAAATTACTTTGAGTGCCAGGTAACTTGGACAATGTCTTCAGCAGACCAGTTCTTTAGCTCCTCTTCTGGCGCACACGAATGAATCCAGTTGTCCCAGTCACCATCACTGTCTCCCTCTTGGCTTGTCACACAGATTTGGTTGCGGTCGAGCATCCCAACACTTGTAAAAGTAATGGCTTTACCACTTGGAGTAGATCCACCAGGCTGATAACCCAAACCAAACTTGTCGTCTTTCTTTTCTAATTCCAGCAATTTGCCCCAGCCTTGGGCACTTCCTGACTGATCCACCTCCTTCGCCTGCTTGTAGGAGTGAATGGAGGTACCTTCTTTCTCACTGCTCTTCTCTACAGGAGTCAAAATGATGACATTAACTGCTTCGAAGGCCTGACATAGAGTCTCATGGATCTCTCCGTCCATCTCTACATACTTGAAAGTTGATAAGTGGCTCACAAAGATATCTTCCTCTCCGCACACTGTGATTACTTGGCCATCAACCACGTATTTGAGCTTCTGATGCAGAGTGGAGGTTACAGCTCCGGCAGCATGAATCTATGGGCGTCCCAACAAGCAGTTGTACGCGGGCTGAATGTCCATGACGTAGAAGATACTTTTGAATACTTGAGAACCTATTTTCACGGGTAACTCAACTTCTCCAAACACTGACCTTCTGGACCCATCAAAAGCTTTGACTACCAAATCACTGGGTCTTAGGACTATACCATCAACATTGATCTTCATTAATGCTTTCTTCGGAAGTACATTAAGAGAAGAGCCTGTATCAACAAGGACATGTGACAACACAGCACCCTTTCACTCCATAGTAATATGTAGTGCTTTGTTATGGTTACGGCCCTCTGACGTGAGGTCTCTATCTGTAAAGCCCAGCCCGTGGCTTGCATTTACACTGCCCACTACGGCTTCCAGTTGATTAATAGTTATCTCTTGAGGAACATAGGCCATCTGCAGCACCTTCAACAAGGCCTCTCTATGTGCAGGAGAACACATCAACAAAGACAGAATGGATATCTTGGATGGCGTCTGGTTCAACTGTTCGACCACCTTATAATCACTCTTTTTAATTATGCGCATAAATTCCTCGACCTCCTTCTCAAAGGTACCCTGTCCAGCAGCAGGAGTTGTTGTCTCTTCAGACACTATTTGCTTTCCTTTAGCCTTTGTCGAAGCCTCAGCCTCAGGATCCCCTCTCAGAACTGGGGGAGCAAATAGATGACCACTTCTCGTAAAGCCTCCAACCCCTCCGAAGTTCACTACAGTCGGGTCAATAGCCACAGACTTACTCTCAATCTTTTGTCCTTCCACGTACACATCTGAGTCGTAATGCCATGGGATGGCTCTATCATCTGTATAAGGAACAGGCCCAGGAACAGTGATAGTCACAGGACTGACTTCAGGAACATAAATGGTCACAGGCTCTCTTCTAGCAGGCATCTCAGCTGGATCATAAAAAATGGTTATAGTGGACACATCATCAACTCCATTATCAACTTTATCAAACTGCACAGATCCTTCATCAATCAGATTCTGCAACCCCATCTTCAGGTCTTCGCAACCGTTCACTGAATTCAAACATTTCTCACAATCAGAACTGCATCCTGGAAACACTTGACCTTTCAGCAGCCTCTCTTTCATTACCAACAGCGGAGTCTTCACTTCTTCTATGCTCAGAATCAGACTTAACTTCTCACCACTATCAACAACATTTATTCTAGCCCCTCCATGATTCGGAATAGGGTTTGAAGTAACATTTGGCGGTGGTGCGAAGTTAATCGCCTTAGAGTCTATCAGATCTTGAACTTTATACTATAGCGCCCTGCACTTCTCAGTTGAGTGCCCGGGTGCCCCTGAATGGAAAGCCCATATAGCATTGACATCGTACCCCACTGGAAGCTCTCTAGGTGGTGGTGGTGGTTCCAAAGTCCTCAATTGTATCAAATTCAGGTCCATCAATCTCGGTAGCAATGCAGCGTACGTCATGGGAATTGCCTCAAGCACCCTATTAGCCGGGCGAGTCTGCCTTGGCTGATAAGGTCTTTGTTGATAGTTGTTACATTGTGGCTACTGTTGTTGCTGTTGTTGTTGAGGCTGTACCTGCTGCACAGGATTGGAAGGAATTGTGACAGCTGCCACTTGCTCATATGATCTTCTACATCCTCGGCCCCGTCCTCGGCCAAACACAGCATTGGTTTCACCTTCCCTTCTTCTCTGGGGTCCACTGAAAGCTTTTCTTGCTCCATTAGAACTGCTCGCACCCGTATCCTGAATCTTTCCCATCTTTAACAAAGTCTCAACCCTCTCTCCAGCAATTACTATATCATTGAACTTGGTAGCCGAACAAGCCGCCAATCTTTCAATAAACACACCTTGAAATGTCCCCATGAACATATCAGCCATCTCATTCTCCAACAGTGGTGGTTGCACTCTGGCAGCAAGCTGACACCACCTTTGAGCATATTCTTTGAACCCCTCCTTAGCAGTTTGAGACATGTGTTGCAATTGAGTGCGATTTGGAGCCATGTCCAAATTATACTGGTATTGCTTCACGAAAGCCTATGCCAGGTCCTTCCAGCTCTTAATGTTGACTCTGCTTAGCTTCATATACCATTCTAAGGAGGCCCCAACCAGGCTGTCCTGGAAATAATACATCCATAGCTTTTCATCATCAGTGTGGGCAGCAATCCTTCCTACAAAGGACTGAAGATGAGTCTTTGGACACGCTGTGCCGTTGTACTTCTCGAAAGTCGGGACCTTGAACTTGTAAGGGATTCTAACCCCTGGAACCAAGCCCAAGTCAGTAATGTCGAACTCCAAAGAGTTCTGAGATTGAATAGCCCTGATCTGTTCTGCCATCTCCTCAAACTTCCTGTTCATTTCAGCCCCCTGGCCTTCAGTTTCGTCCAGCAACGTAAACTGCTCGTCTTGACCGTCCATCTGTATATTGTTCAGTCCATCATTGATTATGGTAACCCCTGGCTGTGCTACAGGGATTTCAACTTGACGGGCACCCGCACCGTTACGATTACCTCCATCAGCAGTACCGTTGTTCCTGGCTTGACTATTTTCAACCAACTCACATAGACGTTCCTGATTCTGACCCATGCCTGCCATCAAAGTCATAAAATTGTCCATCCTCAGTCTCAAGTCAGCTAAATCAGCTTGCATTTGATCCATGACTCTTTCTCTGTTGACCTTTGTTGGATATCTGTGTGCGACTGGTTGTTCTCGTACTTTCCTGGGAGCTATAGTGCCTGAAACAACAAGAACGTTAGAAACTTAAGAACTACCTGCAAAACAAACAAACATGTCATATGCAATGCAATGTAACTGCTCATGTTTCCAGGTTTTAAGCATTTGCATGCCCCAGTTCTGGTACTTGCTCCAGACAGCCACTTTCAGTATTAACTTTCAGACTTTCTCTTTGATGAGTGTTCAGATATTAGCAGTATCAGACAAACGAGCCTTGCATATTCAGAAATGATAATTTGCAAATTAACACTGTATATCATGGACAAACCACTGCCGGCCAAAAGTCAGAGCAACAACAGAAATATTCCCCGAAGGGTTACAAGCCATTACATGAATAAAAGACAAAAGATAAAAAGCAAGACTCCTACAACAAGTTTGTAGGTAGTCTGAAAAATAAACTAAACTAGAGACCAAAACTCCTCTGCAGCCACCTCTGCTCTGCTCTTCTTTACACCTGCTCTCAGCTTGAGTTCTTCAATCCTTCTGTGCCTCCTCCAAGGCTAACTGGCTTTGTGCTAACTGCTGAGTCTTTTCCCTCCGAATGTTGTGGACTTGCTCCACCTCTTCCTTCTTGAAGGCCATTTGCACCTTGAAAAACTCTTCTTTTTCTTTGAACTTCTTTTGCTCTTCCTCCCTTTGGCCTTGCAACCAAACAATGGATTGGCGAGCTTCCTTGAGAGTCTTCAAAGTCTTTTTGCGTTCAGCTTCTCTTTTTGCCTCCATCAGACCCATCCTTTGAAAGTGGGCTTCCCTTCCAGCAAAGTCATTCTCTTTAGCTTTCAAAGAGGCTTGGATCTTCTGCAGCTTTCCTTCTGCTTCATTCTTGGCCCTGTTGGCAAGATGGTACAGGTTGACTATTTCAGCATTCTCCACTCGAACTTCATACAGCTGAGCTTCCAGTTTCTTGTACTCTTCCAGGGAGACAGTACTCTGGCTTGGCAATTCTCTGGGATAAAGTGGAGCTTCTACTGAGAAAGGCATGAGAACTTCTTCCACATGTTTTTGCAACCATACAGCAAAAGGAGGATACGTCTTGGGATCTACTCTGTCAAAGTCTTTCTTACCCTTCCTCACTCTATGAGCCCAAGAATGGGATGCCTGTAGAACTAACTCATTGTTTCCTTCCACAGGAAAATACAAAGACTCAGCAAACTCTTCCATCTGTGGAGGATCTCTCAAAGAATAACCAAACTGCTTCCTGGCTAATGTTGGATGATAACTAATCACACCCTTCCTTCCTAGCAAAGGCACTCCAGCAAATCTTCCACAACTGACCAACAATTCTTTTCCCAGCAGATCTCTGTCATATCCCTATGCTATATCCTCAGCAGTTAACCCCATCAATCTCCACTCATCCCTCATTTCCTTGAAAGCACCTGGTTTTGGCAGTTGTCTGGCAAACCACTCAACAAACAGTGAAGCACAGCAGGCCACTGGTCCTCCTCTACCTTTCTCATTCCTGTAATGAACACTGTAATAGAAGTCACCCAACAGAGTTGGCACAGGATTGCCTTTGGCAAAGATAACAATCACTTCCAAGCTTACAAATTCCTTCTCTCCTGGGAACAAGCTAGACCCATACACCATCAAAGCCAGCAAAGCACCAAAGTTACCCCAAGCACCTTCTACAGCATATCTCTCTGCCTCTGGGATGAGTACACTCCAAGGGAGTCCTTTGCCTTCGCTATCCTTCAGAGCCTTCTTGACTGTAGCAGCTGGCAAACGACAAACTTTGGCTATGTCTTCTTCTTCAAGCACCACCTCAGACCCATAGAAAGGCAAGGTCTCTCTAACTGGAACATTCAGAATACTGGAAATCTCCTCCAAGGTAGGAGCCAAGATGTAATCTGGAAACACAAAGCAACGCAGCAGGGGATCATAAAACTGAAGCAAGGTATGCAAACTGTCCTTCTGGTCTGCAGTGGGCTTGTCCACATACTTCAATATCTGGCCATATCTTTTTCTGAAATTACCCAAGACTTGGTTATTCATCAGACCTGCTAATTTCTGAACATTTCTGACCTCAGGTTGAAGAAAAGTATAGTGAACATTCTTTTTCCTTGTAATTCTTCTGCTTTTTGCCATCTGGAGATAAGATTTACCAGAACTAGGAGCTGACTATGAACAATAACCTGAAAAATGGAAACATAAACAGTTAATGCAAGAATGATGCAAATGCAATGCAGGCATATGATCAATCTGGGACCATCTGGATACTGGACACTGAACACAAGGACCCTCTGATCAACTACAAACCAAAATCCTCTGATCACAACTCTCTGATGGAAGATCTCAGAACCACAGTACCAAGAAAACCAGAACACCAGAACCATAGGACCATAGGACCAGAAATCATAACAAGGACCACTGATAATGAGGGTATGTAGAGGCCAAGGGTTCTCACAAACCTGTAAACCCCTCCCAATCTCACTGGTATGCTCCGGGTCAGACATCACGGACTCTCAAAGCCGAATAGAAATAATACTTCCACCATCTCCGAGAAATGGCTCATGACCAAATCAAGGAATCAGTTTGGCATTATATACTACGCAGGGAGGCCTCAGCTGAGTCCGGGAAACAAGGTCATCCTATGTAAGTCCCAGGTGGGCCCTCGGATACGAATGGGTTTGCCACAAAATGTGGTCTGCCACTGTCATCACTAAAGAGGGATGTTTCCATAAGGTTCTCAATGATCGGTCCCCAGTTGCACATAACTGTCAAGGTTATGAAATGAGAGAGGAAGATCCCCAAATCAAAACATTTCCAAGACGGTCGTAAATCTAGGCGTGGAACTCACTACTACCCCCATGACAAGATCTCATGAGGCCAAAGTGGAACCACTTTAAGTCCTAAGGTGCACTCGAGCCGTGGTAATGAGCTCATCTCTCAGAAACAGTATCACCCATACCCACCAAACAGAAAATCCAGCCCAGACAGTCCAGTATATAATATGATGCAGAAAATAAATACTGAAAACTGTAAATAAAGCTGTAAATGAAACTGTAAATAACAACAGTAAAGTACACCAACAGCAAGCAATCAACACCCAAAGAAATAGAGACACGCAAGCGCTAGGAGAGACTCACAGGGAAACCAGAGATACTCTGGTTATGAGGTCCCCAGCAGAGTCGCCAGCTGTCGCTCCCCGGATTTCCATCCTGGTACAAACGCGAAAGTGGAACGGAAAAGAATAGAGTCGCCAGCCAGGCATTTTTATCCCAAGAGAAAGGGAATGGTAATGCTGCACAAACCAGAAGAAAAGAAAAGGAAGGACATGGGTCCTACGAACCAAAGAGACTGAGCTCGGGAGTCGGTTACGACCTGGGAAGGTATTAGCACCCCAGATCATCCGCCGTACCCGACGGGATCCACGCTTGCAAAGAAACTGTTTCAAAGGGCGAAGGGATGAAAGCTACTGCTAAAGAAAAGGAACTGAACCGGAAAAGAAAACGGAGAAAGGAACTGAATGAGAAAACAAAGAGAAAAAAATGTAGGGAAAATAAAGATTGTGCTCGAACGGGCCCTACCCCGCTGCCTACGTACCTCATCGGGAAAATGAGGATCAGAGACGCCGTAGTTCTCCTAACTAGGGGGGGAAAAGAAATTTCTTATGAATTAAGGCTTGAACTTCCTATGCCAATGCTCAGGTGTTGCAGACTCGGACGACGAGTGCGTAACCGTCTTGCAAAATGACAAGTAGGAGCAAGTTCGCGTACGGAGCGAAGGAGATGAGAAAAGAATTCCCGAAGGAAAGACGCTTATTGTTTGTTTGTGTTTTTTATGAAGCTTTTTATGAGTGTGTCACAAGGAAGTGAACTCAAGCTCTTTTCCATGGAATGTGAACTTGTCACTACATTCCAAGAAGGAATAATAGAACAAGCACACTCAAGTAAGGAGAAGATCCACAAAACTTGATTCCAGAGATTAGGGCATAAGCTCACTAACTCATTAACTTATTAAGTGTTTTTGGTATTTACAATGAAGAAGTGTTTTTTATGATTTTCTTGGTGAAGAAGATACCTTGATTAGACTTGTGCATCACAAGATAAGCTTGTACTATCCCAAGATGGGAAGACTACAAGTACCTCATGGGATAAGGCTATTGCTCAAGGTATCACTTCAAACTTTATTATGTGTTTTTTTAGGGTTTTGAGATGAGAAGAGAAGAGAAACCAAAAGGATCACAAAGGTAAAAGTCTAATGGGGGACTAAAGAATCCTAAGTGTTGTCATGCATGGATATCCTAGGTTAGTGAGGTTTACTATCCTAAAGGAGAAAGAAAGAAGAAGAGGAGAAGAAGAAAGAAGAAGATATGAGTAAGTCCTAAGCCCAACAATCAAAGGGTTAGCACAAGTAAGAATAAGAAGAGAAGAGATGAGATTTGGAGATGTGGGAAACACATCCACACCTCTCACTTACCATAGCCCCTGAAATGGTTAGTGACATAAGCATACAAGCAAAGCAAAATGAACTTAATGACATGCCAACATCATACAAACAGAAGTGAAGTCATACATACAAATTCTCAATGAAAATGCAAGTCACAAGAATGAGGAAAGAAGCATGCAAGTCAATTATGAAGCAACATGAAACACATGGCAAGGCAAAGCAAACTTAAGAAGATGCAAAGCAAAAATGCACAAACATGAACTCAAGGCACAAGACCAGAACCAAATCAAGCTAAAGAAGTGCTTAAGAAGCAAGAAAGATGAAGAGAAGAGAAGCACAAGGCCAAACAAACAACTTATAGGAAGAAATAGACAAAGGAGTGAGGTGAATGCACATAAGAAAGGATGAACTTAAAAGGTAAGCAAACCACAAAATTTCCAAGACACAAACCCCAAACCAAGATCAGAATGGTATCAATACCCTAAGGAGACCCCAAATGAGAAGAAGAAGTTGGCACAAGTGCCCTTCTAATCCAATGAGAGAACTTATGATCAAAAGGAAGCAAAATGGGACAAGCTAAGAAACAAAAAATTCAAATCAAATCAACAATGCACCCAAAAATTCCACAACTTTGAACAAGAAGCATTTAAACATGATATAACAATGTGCCAAAAGGATTGGCAGAAATTCAGAAGCTAGATAGGTCAAATGAGGACATAAACATGAACTAGGGTTAGGAAACTTCCTTCACAAGTCAAGGGTCAAAACCAAATGAACAAATTTCTAAAAATCAGGACAAAAATCACACATGAACTACATCTCCTTATGAATCCAGAGCAAAAAGAACCAACAAGAAATTCAAAATGATGATCCCTATGGAAATTGGACAAGGCAGCATGCACAAAAAAGAATTAAAAAGAATTAATTAAGATGAACAATTAATTGACACGTGGATATTAAAAATAAATGGAAAAGAAAAATATGGAAAATTAAAGAAAACTCCAATGAACATCCATGAATTAATTCAGAATTTTTGGACACTTGAAAGTAATTTTAAAAAATGAAAAGCAAAATGAAATAAAAGAAATAAAAAGAAAAGAAATAAAATGAGAGAAATCTGGGAGGGGTGCGAAGAGAAAGGGAAACTAGTGTAAATGAATTGGGCCAAAGAAGGAGGGGTGCGAATAGTGAGACAAGCCCACTGGGTTGGCGCAGGAGTATATAAGCAAGGGTGGATATTCAGGAAAATAAATGAAAAAACAAAGACCACTAGATTAAATGAACACATCCTGTGGCTGGCTTCATTAAATGACGTGTCACTTTGGTTGGATTAGGAGTGAGGGAGCATGAGAGTTATTGTGAGGTGAGACGCATAAAGAATATTCAGAAACAAATTAGAAAGTGAAGAGCACGTGGTTGGGAGGTGGCCTCACTTAATGAGGTGGCGTGATCCTGAAAGATGAGAGGAAAGATCTGAGGGTGGAGGGTTTGTCTTCAACCTTATGAAACCCTAAAACAACATTTCCAGATTCCAGTGACCGGAGCTAGGGCTCCGGCACCGGAAATTGCACAACATGAACAAAACCTAACAAAAATAAACACAACACTCCAGATTGGATAATTGGACCATGCTGAACTCAAATATGGTGATGAAATTCTCACTGGATCAAAGAATCTACGGGATCGAAGGAAAATAGTTGGTACCATGAAACTTTGAAATCACATAACAAGCTCAACAATGCACTAAATTTGAAACTAAAAATAGCAGAATGATCAGCATACATCAAGGATCAGAATGCACATCTCAAAAAAACATTTCTAGATCTGAAGATTTAGAGGCTTACCTGAACTTGCAGTTCTTGAAAAAGCTTGTGATAAGCCAAGAGAATGAAGCCAATCCACTCCAAATGCACTCTAGTTGCAAAATAAATGCAACTAGAGTCTTGAATCTTGCTGGATCTTGGATTTTGCAGCCAACTGCCCTGAAATGGCAAGGTTATGATTCTTGAGAAATAGCTTGCATAAGGGAGAGATTTGTGATCCTGAGCTCTCAAGGATGAAGGATCTGTGATTTGTTTTTGGAGAGAGCAAGTGTGTGAAGAGATTCGAGAGAAAATGCAAATGGTGCAAAAACTTGGAAGCTGAGAATTGAGAGAGAACTGAACCCTTCTAAAACCCTAATTCTCTTTTATATCATGTCATGAGGAAATGCTGAAGAGATGAGATGATTTGCACGTGTGAGGAGAGAGTGTGAGTGATTTTGCAAATTTGGCAAGTTTTGTGTGATATCATGAAATCCTCATGCATTGCTTTGCCTCTTGCCCATGTGCACTTCATATCTGACCCTTAATCTCAATCCAAACAAATCTTGGCCCTTAGATGAAGATGTCACACTCTTTTCATGTTCATGCACCTTTTGCACTTATGAAGTGAAATTCTCATTGTGCACGAAATTGAGGTATTTCTTGGAGAAAAGTGAGCCAAATGCATTGCATTGTAACATTGCAAACTTATTTGATCCATACCAATACTCAAAATTAAGTTTCATGACATTTGGCCTTGGTGCATAAGTGAAAAAATCAAGTTTGCCCTAATTTTACATGAATTTTCGAGGGGCACAACTTTTCAACCATGAGGGCTATGAAAAAGTACTTGTAATTTTTGAAAATGGGAGGTCTTAATCTCCAACTTTCATGTTTGACTTTGGTCCATTTGAAGAATTTTTCACCAAGTTATGATCACTTGAATTTTAGGGCAAAAACTTGCCAAAAATGGCATTTTCCATGACCAACTTCACACCAATTTTGCAAAACACCTCAAAACCTCATGATTCTTGATCTTTGAACTTGCCAAACCTCTTTTAACATTATAAGAACATCCCTTGGCTAGGAAAATTGGATTGTACCCCTTGAAATCTCACAGTTGACTTTTTTAAGGCACATTTGACCAATTTCTTCATTTGCAAGCAACTGAGGAAATTCTTGACTTCCACAAGGAATTTTCTCACCAAATTTGGTACCTAGGATCCTCTTGATATATGAAAGACTTTTCCCAAATGAAATGACCAAAGTTTTGAGGTTTTCATGCTTGAAACTCAAACCCTAATTAAGGACCATTGTGTAGGAGCTTTGCCTTAGCCTGAATTCCCTGATGATCTTCCAACCTTCTAAGCTTTTGTAAAGGAACTTGAACTTGTAAATGCAAAGTAGACCCCTCATAGGACTTGTACAAAACCATTGGGACCCTTGTCATGGCTTGTGATGCTTCAAGAACCTCCACAGATGATCATATGCCTAATGCTAGGTCATGAGAAATGTTATGCCTCATCTTTCCTTGCTAGGATGCTAAGAATATGATATTTTCATGATGGATATGATGTGATATGATTCTTAAAATGAAGAGGGGAAATTTGGGGTGTTACAAATAGCACATTACTGTCTTCTCAACACCAACATTAGACCAGTGATCGCCTGACCTTTGATCACATGCCAGTGCATTGCATAACATCCTCTGCATGCTTGCATTACTAACACATGTTTACTCATTTGCAGGGTCGCATGTCGCATCCTCACGAACATATCATACGCATTTACTGCACGATTTGCATATTTTTCATTTTTTACAAGTTATTCGGACTTCCTAACTTATTCAACTTCAGGCAATATAGTTGGTCAACGCGTTCATCGGTATCCAACAAAAAGAAACCGAATGGATGAACGAATGCAGACTAATCTCAATGAACTCCGACAGAGGATGGATCTGTTCATGGAAATGATGACTGGTATGGCCCAGAACCAGGAGCGTCTCAGGCTGATGGTTGAGCAACCTCAGGGGAATGCTAATACTGGAACACTGACTGAGAATGTGGATCCCAACGCTGCCCGTAACAGAGGGCCAAATCTAAATAGGACTGCAGCCCGTAATGAAGACACACAAGAGGACCAGTTCACTCTACTGGATGCTGACATGGGTAATATGAATGAGATCAATAACCGCAGGTGTAAACACCCCAAATTTGCCCTCACCCATTCACACCATGGCTTATGATCATTTCATATGCATAAACTCAATCAAAGCATCTCATACCTCATTTTTGATTCACTACATTGGTTCAAAGTCATTTGCATCTAGGGTTTGTGATCTGAGCAATCCAAGAGCTTCTTGAGCCACTCCAAAGGTCATCAATCACTTCAAAGGGGTCTATGTGTGTTCAAGCATCATATTATATCCTCTCAAAGTCAAGAATGTCAAAAAATCACAAGAACTGAAAATGGCATGGAAGCAGAGCCAGGTTTGACTGCACAGATGACCTAGAATTAGGGTTTTGGTTTCAAAGGCCATAACTCCAAATTTTTTGGTCATTCTTGTTTCTATTGGTCTCTATATGGTATAGGGAGTATGCATATCAATTTTCATGAATAAATTCAATGGGGAAGTCATCTGATCATGAGTTGACTTTTCAAGCAAGTCAGTGCAAAATCAGGACATCTGAGGCCCCCAATGACCCAACCAAGGGGTGTTCTTCATCATTTTGATTGTATATGATCTTTATTTGATCATGGAAGATGTTGGAAGTTTACAAAATTGAAGAATTTCAAGTCTTTTGCAAAGTTGACTTTTTGGGCAAGTTTGACTTTTAATGAAATTGTCATTTTAGGCAACTTTTTCAACCTTTACTTCTTGATTCAAAAAAGCTTCAAATGGAAAAACTTTGGTCATGAAAGTTGTAGAATGGATCATTCCCTTTTCAAAAAGTACAAGAACATGACCTAATTCATTTTGGATCAAAAGTTATGGCTTGTCAAAGTTGGCAAAAATCACAAAATTTCAAGTTATCTACCAAAGAGGCAAAATGCAAATTCACTTGTCAAGACAAATTGGGCTGTCAAATGCACTTCTAATCTTCACAACATGATCACACAACACTTAAAAATCAGAATGGGCCAAGAAATTTCTCACTTTTGTGGCTTATGGATCAAGATATTTCACAAAGATCAAAGGCAAGGCAAGTTGCAAAACTCATCATAAGACACAACCCACTTGCTTGCTAGCCTGCTGAGCCACCCTAGGCATCTCCCCTCATCATGCTGCGCATGACACACCCTTTGTCCTTGGCTAGAAAGTAGCCCATACCTCTCTGTCGCTCCCGATAAATGGGAATGGCCCAAATAAAGGTACAGACGCGAACGGTCGGCGAAAGAGAACAATGAGAACACACAGCAGTGAACTCACTGGAAAGGAAAAGAGTCGCCAGCTAGGCATTTTTATCCCGGAGGAAAGGTAATGCTGCATAGACCTGGAAAAATATGGATAAAACGGCTGCGAACCAGAGAGACTGAGAAAGGGGGTTGGTTACAACCTGGGAAGGTATTAGCACCCAGATTGTCCGCCGTACTCGACGGGATCCACGCTTAAAAGATTTGTGTTTTAAAGGGGTAGTGTCAGTGCAATTTGTGTATCAAAGCTGGAAAGAATGCAAGTGTCAGTGTAAAAGAAATGTGAAGTGTATAAATGAAGTGTTAGTGTGAGAACAAGAGTGAAATGCTCAACATAAATGAGGCTTAAAGAATGGCTGGAAAGAGGGGGAATATACAGAGACTTTTGTTCGATAACTGTTAAGTTATGCCTACGTATCCTCTCGTGCAATGAGGAAGTCAGAACACCGTAGTTCGACCCAAAGAGACTGAAAGGTGAATTGACCTGTGAACTGCTTGCTTGTCTATGCTCAAGTGTATGATCTGTCTGGCACAGATGCAAACTGTCTTGCATTAGACGGAAGAAGCAAGTTCTCGTTTGTGAGTGAAGATGATGAGAAAAGAATCCCGGAGGAGACGATTATTGTTTGTTTTTGAGTTTTCAGTCTTTTATTGCGTTTGAAAGTTTGTCATAAGTTAATGAGCTTAAGCCTAAACCAATGGATTTAGTAAACTCATCACATCTTCCCTCTGATTAGGGGTAATGAGAGTATCTTAAGTGTGAAGTCAGCTTCTCACACTTAATTACCTTTGGTGTAGGATTAAGATCATTAACCTACTTGTGATTATTTAGATGTTTTTGTTGTTTTTGTTTAGTGTTGAGTAATGAGGTTAAGCCATAATCAGGGATTAAACAGACTCATTACACCATCCTAATAGAAGGATAATAGATGAGAATGTTTAAGCTGAGGAAAGCTCCTCAACTTAATCCATGATTAGGGATTAAACTCATGACAAAACAAGCCTTTATTAGATGGATTTTATTTAATGATATGATGATGAAGTGATTTTTATGATTTGTAAGACAACTTGAGGGGGACTTGTCCATTAACACTTGGGTTAGTCCTTCTTAACCAATTAAGGAAGAATTAGAACCCTAATGCAAGGCCCAAGTTACAAGTGTGATGTCTTGATGATTATTAAGATGGATTGATTAAAGGATTTAAACACATTAAGGGTTTAACACTTAGGATTAAAGTTATACACTCCATCCTAATAGAAGGATGCAGGCATAAGCTTAATCACAAAGCCTTAAAGCCTTTAGGGTTTAGTCCCTGATTATGAGGTGAGAAGAGAAGACTCAATGAGACACAAAGGTAAAACTAAGTGGGGGACTAATCAAATCCTAATCATTGTCATGCTTGGTTGTTCCTAAGGTTTGTGAGGTTTACAAGAGAAGTCTTCAATGGAACCACCAGGAAGCAGATGAAAGGATCAGGAGAAGCAAAGTAACTTGCTTCATTCAAGAAGGCAAGTCACTTGAGGAAAGAAAGTGAGAAGAAGAAAAATGAGCAAGCTCAAACTCAAACACATAACAAAAATGCAGCATGGATGCATAAGAGGGATGAAAAGAAAATGTGGGAAGTGAAGGCAAATCCACTTCCCAAGGTTACTTACCACCTGAAAAGTCAGTGAGAAAGATGCAATGCAATGCAAAATGAAATGAAATGGCATGGTGTAAATCAAAACCAGAAGAAAATATGAGATGATGATGATGCTATGAGATGATACAAGCATGAATCAAGACATGAGGATGATCATATGGACCAATGGATGCAAATGAAGCAAGTTAAGAACCATAAACATACATGGAAAGTTATGAAGTGCAAATGGCATATAACATGGCAAATGCAAGATGCAATGATCAAACATGCTTTCAATATGTCTTAAGATGTTACATGAATCAAATGGATGCACAAAATGCTATGGCAAGTCAAGGTATGAATGCAAATGCAAGATGGATGCATATGGAAGTCCAAATTAGGGTTTATGACCAATGCATCAAGCAAGAATCAAAATCAGAAGCAAACCTCCAGATAAAAAATTGAAAATGCACTCAAAGGATCCCTAAACCTATACTAACTCACTGTCCAAAGGAAAAGTTCCAACTCTTAACCTAATTCAAGTTATGATTTTCCTAAGTTTTCTAGGGTTTTAAGGTACCTTAACAAGAAAAATGCCAAACAAATGGAAAATGAAAGATCAAATCATGCCAATTTAATCTCACAAACTACATGATATGCTAAACACAATGCAAAAAGAATCAAAGTCCAACTCTCAATGGTTAGGCAGAAATGATTTTTGGAAGTTTGGATCAAAATAATGCCTTAAAATGGTTTTAATTCCATGAAAAATTCTCAAAAGACATCAAGATCAAAAAAGAAATTTGGTTTGAGGGTTGGACAATGTTTCTAAATGTTTTTAAAGGTTTCATGAATTTTTTGGTGATTTTTAAATACCTAAAAGTATTTTTAATTAATTAGTTCTCATTAATTAATTAAAAATAAACTTTTAAATATTTAAAAATATTTTTTGAATGCAAAAAATAAAAATAAAAATATTTTTGGTTTCTGAAAATTTAATAAAAGTTTGTACAAAAAATTTCAGAATTTTTGAATAAGTTTTACTATTTTTAATAAAATGGAGAAAACAATGTAATTAAAATGAAAAATAAAGTGAAATTAAACTGAAAATTGGAAAGTATGCGCATCCAAGGGCTGAGGTTCAAACTGGAAGGGGCGGGAATTGACTACGCGCGTGTTTGGACGGCCCGCATTCAAACTTGGCTAAACCCTAATTAATTAGCCCTAATTACTCTCAGGCGACCGGAACACTGTTCCGGTCGTCTTCTCCGGCTAGGTCATCTCTCAATCTCTCTCAATACGCCATGAAAACATGTCAAACTCTCCAGAATCAATCCTTAACTCATTCTAAACAAGATTCAAACAACAAAAATCATTTATTTCAACACAAAATCAAGATACGAATCAAACATCAAAAACTGCCAAAATTTCAGAAACATCATACAACCTCATTTCTCAATCTTTTTCAAAAGTAACAAGTTCAGTGAACTCAGGGAAGCATGCTTTATCATTTAGAAACTTAAAAAGCAAGTTCTGGAAAAAAAGTTCATGAAGCTACCTGAGATTGAGCTTTCGATTCAGGAGCTTTCTGGCTTGTTCTTTGGCTCAAACAAGTCCCAATGATCTTCCTTTGAAGCTTTTGACACTTAGTTGGAGTTTATGTAGCCTCTAGAGCAAGTTGGCAGAAGCTCAGGCCAATGGAGTATGAAAATCGTGTTTGTGATGTGGGAGGTTTCAGGACAAAACAATGGTTGGTTTATGATCAGTGAGGTGAGTTGAGATTGTTTGTGGAGTTAGTTTTTATGTTTGAGGCTTGTAGAGAGTGTTTCGAAGGAAAATGCAAGTTGGAGTGACTTTGTGAATGCTGAGTTGTGGTATGTTTCAGGCTTGCCTTCTTTTATGTTTGGCTTGCAATTGATTCACATAAACAATTCTCATTGGTCAGATGACATGACATGTCCTTTTGTGATAGGTATGGGTGCTTTTACAAAATGTCAACTTTTGTGTAAGAAGGGCATGGGCTACTTGCTAGCTTGGTACAAAGGGCATGTCCTGCGCAGCATGAGGTGAGGAAAAGCCTAGGGTGGATCAGCAAAATACCCAGCAAGTGGATGAGGAGATATGATGACTTTTGCAACTTGGTTCACTTTGGTTCTTATGAAAAGATCTTGTTCCAAAAACCATACAAATGTGTAATTCTTTGGTCCATTCTGAACTTTGGATGTCACATGATCATGTTATGTGAATTAGAAGTGCATTTGATGACTTAATTGGCCTTGAGAAGTGAATTTGCAACTTTGCCTCTTTGGTGCATGACTTGAAATTTAGTGATTTTTGCCAACTTTGACAAGCCATAACTTTTGATCAAAAATGAATTAGGTCATGTTCTTGTACTTTTTGAAAAGGGAAAGATCTATTCTACAACTTTTATGACTAAAGTGTTTCCATTTGAAGCCTTCTTGGATCAAAAAGTAAGGGTTGAAAAGTTGCCTAAAATGACAAATTCCTTAAAAGTCAAACTTGCCCAAAAAGTCAACTTTGCAAAAGACTTGAAATTCTCCAATTTTGTGAACTTACAACTTCTTCTATGATCAAATAAAGATCATATACATTCAAAATGATGAAGAACACCCTTTGGTTGGGTCATTGGGGGCCTCAGATGCCCTGATTTTGCACTGACTTGCTTGAAAAGTCAACTCTTGATCAGATGACTTCCCCATGGAATTTCTTCATGAAAATTGATATGCATACTCCTTATACCATATAGAGACCAATAGAAAGAAAAATGACCAAAAAATTTGGAATTATGGCCTCTAAAACCAAAACCCTAATTTTAGGTCATCTGTGCAGTCAAGCCTGGCTCTGCTTCCATACCAATCCCATTTCTTGTGATTTTTTGCATTATTGACTTTGATAGGATATAATATGATACTTGAACACACATAGACCTCTCTGAAGTGATTGATGACCTTTGGAGTGGCTCAAGAAGCTCTTGGATTGCTCAGATCACAAACCCTAGATGCAGATGACTTTGAATCTATGCAGTGGATCAACAATGTGATATGAGATGGTATGATTGAGTTTATGCATATGAAATGATCACAAGCCATGGTGTGAATGGGTGAGGGAAAATTTGGGGTGTTTACACTCTCTTACACAACTTTGACATTTTGGCAAAAGCACCCATACCAATCAATAAAGCACACATCACATCTTCTGACCAATCCCAATTGTTTATACTAATCAAATGCAAGCCAAACATAACAAGAGGCAAGCCTGAAACACTCCACAACTCAGCATTCTCATTTTCCACCTCTTGTGCAAGAGCTTTCGAAACTCATCACACAAGTCACAAACACACAAACTAACTTCACAGATCAACTCAACACATCTTCCTGGTCACAAAGCACCCATCACCATTGCCTTAAACTCCCAGAATCACAAACACGATCACCACCTGCCATTGAACAGAACTCCTGCCATCTCTCAAACCAGCCATTGCAAACTTCAAACAAACATTGCAAGCTTCTCAGGGAGATCATTGGAGTGCATTTGAGCCAAAGAAACAGCCAGAAAGCTCCTGAATCGAAAGCTTCAGTTCAGGTAGCCAACTCAAAACTTTTTTCCAGAAACATGTTTTTAAGTTCTTAATAGCTTCTATTCACTCCCCTGATCATGAATATATGCTCACTTTTGAAAATGGTTGAGAAACCAGGATGTATGCATTGTCTGAAATTTTTGCCCTAAAAAATGTTTGATTCGATTCTCTCTGTTTCAGAATGATAAATGTTGTTTGATTGAGGGGTTTGATTCGTTTTTGAGTGGGGATGATTTCTGGGTAGTTAGATTTTGTTTTGGATGCGTGTAGAGAGAGTTGGAGATTTGAGATGGCCGGAGAAGACGACCGGAACAGTGTTCCGGTCGCCTGAAAGTCATTAGGGCAAGATTAGGGCTTAATCATTTAATTAGCAAATTTGAATCTCAGCCCTTGGATGTGGCGCCAAGTCTCCTCCCGCGCGTGTGAGTTCAAACCATGGCCCTTGGATGTGTTGACTTTTCCATTTTCAGATTAAATTCATTTTTATTTTTCATATTAATTGCATTTCTTTTCTCCATTTATTTTAAAATAGTAAAACCTTTTCAAAAATTCTGAAAATTTTTATACATACTTTTATTAATTTTCAGAAACCAAAAACATTTTTATTTTTATTTTTTGCATTAAAAAATATTTTTAAATCATTTAAAAGTTTATTTTTAATTAATTAATGAGAATTAATTAATTAAAAATACTTTTAGGTATTTAAAAATCACCAAAAAATTCATGAAACCTTCATAATCATTTAGAAACATTGTCCAACCCTCAAACCAAATTTCGTTTTTGATCTTGATGTCTTTTGAGAATTTTTCATGGAATTAAAATCTTTTCAAGGCATTATTTTGATCCAAACTTCAAAAAATCATTTCTGCCTAACCATTGAGGGTTGGACTTTGATTCTTTTTGCATTGCATTTTGTTTAGCATTTAGTTTGTGAGATTAAATTGGCATGATTTGATTTTTCATTTTCAATTTGTTTGGAATTTTTCTTGTTAAGGTACCCTAAAACCCTAGAAAACTTAGGAAATTCATAACTTACATTAGGTTAGGAGTTAGAACCCCTCCTTTGGGAAGTGAGTTTGTATAGGATTAGGGTTGCTTTGGATGCATTTTCAATTTTTTATCTTGATGTTTGCTTCTGATTTTGGTTTTTGTTTGATGCATTAGTCATAAACCCTAATTTGGGCTTCCTTTTGCATGCATCTTGCATTTGCTTGCATAACATGACTTGCCATAGCATTTTGTGCATCCATGTGATTCATTAGACATCTTAAGACATATTAGAAGCATGTTTGATCATTTCATCTTTCATTTGCCATGTTGTATGTCATTTGCATTTCATAACTTTTCATGTGAGTTCATGGTTCTAAACTAGCTCCATTTGCATCCATTTGTTCATGTGATCATCCCCATGTCTTGATTCATGTTTGCATCATCTCATAGCATCATTATCATCTCATATATGCTTCTGGTTTTGATTTGCATCATGCCATTTCATTCCATTTTGCATTGCATTGCATTCCTTTCACTAACATTTCAGGTGGTAAGTAACTTTGAGAAGTGAATTTGCCTTCACTTCTCACATTCTCTTTTCATCTCTTTTATGCATCTTTGCTGCATTTTATCTTGTGTTTGAGATTGAGCTTGCTCATTCTTCTTCTTCTCACTTTCTTTCCTCAAGTGACTTGTCTTCTTTAATGAAGCAAATTACTTTGCTTCTCCTGATCCTTTCATCTGCTTCCTGGTGGTTCCATTGAAGATTTCTCTTGTTAACCTCACAAACCTTAGGAACAACCAAGCATGACAATGATTAGGGTTTTGATTAGTCTCCCCACTTAGTTTTACCTTTGTGTCTCTTTGAGTCTCCTCTTCTCATCTCATAATTAGGGACTAAACCCTAAAGGCTTTAAGGCTTTGTGATTAAGCTTATGCATGCATCCTTCTATTAGGATGGAGTGTATAATTTTAATCCTAAGTGTTAAACCCTTAATGTGTTTAAATCCTTTAATCAATTCATCTCATAATCATCAAGACATCAAACTTGTAACTTGGGCCTTGCATTAGGGTTCTAATTCTTCCTTAATTGGTTAATAAGGACTAACCCTAGTGTTAATGGACAAGTCCCCCTCAAGTTGTCTTACAAACCCTAAAAAACACTTCATCATCTTATCATTAACTAAAATCCACCTAATAAAGGCTTTGTTTTGTCATGGGTTTAATCCCTAATCATGGATTAAGTTGAGGAGCTTTCCTCAGCTTAAACATTCTCATCTATTATCCTTCTATTAGGATGGTGTAATGAGTCTGTTTAATCCCTGATTATGGCTTAATCACATTACTCAACACTAAACAAAAACAACAAAAACATCTAAATAACCACAAGTAGGTTAATGATCTTAATCCTACATCAAAGGTGTTTAAGTGTGAGAAGCTGACTTCACACTTAAGGTATTCTCATTACCCCTAATCAGAGGGAGGATGTGATGAGTTTACTAACCCATTGGTTCAGGCTTAAGCTCATTTTCTTATGACAAACTTCAAAAAAGCAATAAAAGACTGAAAACACAAAAACAAACAATAATCGTCTCCTTCGGGATTCTTTTCTCATCCCATTCACTCATAAGCGAGAACTTGCTTCTTCCGTCTAATGCAAGACAGTTAGCACCTGAGCCAGACGGGTCATACACTTGAGCATAGACAAGTAAGCAGTTCACAAGTCAATTCATCTTTCAGTCTCTTTGGGTCGAACTACGGTGTTCTGACTTCCTCATTGCACGAGAGGATACGTAGGCATAACTTAACGGTTATCGAACAAAAGTCTCTGTATATTCCCTCTCTTTCCATCATCATTCTCTTAGCCTCATGATCATGAGCATACTCTCTTCCTTACACTGACACTGTATATATCACACTTTGCACTTCCTTTACACTGACACCTGTACACCTTTTCCAGCTCTCTTTATACACAAATTGCACTGACACTACCCCTTTAAACACAAATCTTTTAAGCGTGGATCCCGTCGAGTACGGCAGACAATCTGGGTGCTAATACCTTCCCAGGTTGTAACCAACCCCCTTTCTCAGTCTCTCTGGTTCGCAACCGTCTTATCCATCTTTTTTTAGGTCTATGCAGCATTACCTTTCCTCCGGGATAAAAATGCCTAGCTGGCGACTCTTTTCATTCCCTGTGAGTTCACTCCTGTGTGTTCTCACATCCCCCTTTCGCCGACCGTTCGCGTCTGTACCATATTTGAGCCCAGTCTCATCTTTTGGGAGCGACAGCTTGGCGACTCTGCTGGGGACCCTTATACTGTAACCAGGGCTTCTGGTTCTTTTTGTGGGTTCCTCCTAGCGCTTGTTTGATTTGTGTTTACTGGGGTGTTATGTGCTAATTGTGCTTGTATATTTGTTTTTATTTTTGCTTTATGTACAGTTGTTTTATTGCTTTCTTTATAGCTTTACATATATCATATTGTCATACTGTCTGGCTGGATCTGGTTTGTTGCTTTGATGGGTGGGGTTCTATTGAGAGTTGAGGTCCTATACCTGGGACCTGAGTGACACCTAGGCTAGAGTGGTTCATGTTCTTTCCCATTCCATTTCGGTCTGGTGCGGGAATATGAAACACGGTTCAGATATGGGTTTCTTCTTGAGAACTCTGTGCTACAGATTTCCTGTAGTGCTAGGGCTATCTGGGAAGCCTGCTAAGTCTGGATGACCTTCAGTATTGACCTTCAGAAACTGAGGTGAATTAGAGGAGGTTCTTTTATGGTTATTGTGAACACTGTACCTCCGGGTTAGAAGTGTTTACACTTCTCATAACTGATCCAAGTCTGAGGATCCTTGTTTTAGAACATCACCTGTGAGGGGGTTGGGCTGTTTACAGGTTTGCAGGTACCCTTGACCTCAGCATACCCTGTTACTTTGTTTTGATTAAGATTACTCTATGTTGGAACAGTTCTTGTGATTCTTAACCCTGTACATGTGACTCTTTATTTGAGTCCCCCACCTTGGTCACTGGACTTTTGAACCTCCATCTGGATTTCTTGAACATACATAGACCTATATCAGAGCACTTGATCAGATCCAGCTCAGTCACAAACCCTTGCATATCATTTGCATACATCATCATTGCATCATTTTAACATTTGCTTATTTGTTTTTCAGGGTATCCATACTTTATTTTGGCTTGGTTTTGACCCCATCATCAGCATAGACCTATCCTCATTAGCATCTACTTCAGCTATCAGCTACCTGCTTCAGTCACCTGCACCAGCCTGTCAGTGGCCCATTTTCAGTGTTATTCTCAGCATCTGTCTCAGCTCTTCTTCAGCAACATGGCACCCAAGAAGAGCAACATCTCATATCATTTCTTTCAGCCTGAGCTAGCTGACATCAGGAAGATTCAGACCCTGATTACTCCAGACCATATACCACTATTCAGAGAACACTATGGAGGCATACTTGATGTGGTTATGGATTTGGACCCTTCACAGAGGAGCTTGATTCATATTTTCCTGCAGTTCTATGACCCCCCTCTGAGGTGCTTCACCTTTCAGGATTTTCAGTTGGGACCTTTATTAGAGGAGTATTCATCATTGGTTGGTATACCTATCAGGGGTGGAGTCCCCTTCAACCCTGAGATGGATTTTCCAAGTAATGAAGAAGTGGCAAAGGCATTATATCTGGAACCAGCTCTGATTGGGCAGAATATGACTACCAAGGCTGGAATCTCTGGTCTACATTTGGATTTCCTGACTTCTCAGGCCATCCTGAAGGCCTCCTGGGGAGAGTGGAAGGCAGTCTGTGCTTTATTGGCCCTTAGCATATATGGGGTCATTTTATTTGCAGATGAGCCTAAGTTTGTTAGCAAGAATGCAATCCATCTTTTCATCCTGAGGAACCCAGTACCCACCTTACTGGGAGATTTCTACTACTCTGTCCACCAAAGGAATGAAAAGCAGAGAGGAAGATTGGTGAGATGTTGTGCTCCCCTTTTCCATACCTGGTTGCTCAGGCACTTGCCCAAGACTGATGCATTTTTGAATCCTCATCCGCAGAGGAATTGGGATAGAAGACTCACTGCTTTAACTGCAGCTGATATCAGGTGGTGCACTCAATGCACAAAAGGCAGGGACATCATTACCAGTTGTGGGCAGTTTCCCAATGTACCCCTGATAGGAGTAAAGGGTTGCATCAACTACAACCCTCAGCTATTCAAAAGACAACTGGGCTATGCATTGGTCCACATTCCTAAGGCTCAAGACTTGGCTGAGACTCTTTACTGTGAGAATAAGCCTAATCTGGCCATTGTCAGGCAAGCATCCTGGGCTTGGGACAATGTCCAGACTAAAGGGGTAACCATTCTGGGAAGATGCAACAATGTGGCCTCAGCACAGTACTATGAGTGGTCCCATGCCAGGGCTCAATTTTCTGGGATGCCCTTCACCATGGAAGATATACCTGGACCATCCTCAGCACCACCTCCTGTCACTGTCAGTTTAGAGGAGTTTGAGAAACTAAAAGAGAGAAATGAGAAGCTGACTCAGGCTCTACAGAAGACCCTCTGGGAGAGGAGTGATGGTCGGCTGGACATTGAGAGGTTAGAAAAGCTGAAGGTGGAGCATCTGGCCAGAATTGAGAAGTAAGAGGATTACATTAAGAAGTCAAGAGCAGGAGAGCAGATTTTGAAGAATGCCTGCAAGGAGGCTCAGTTCCAGAAGGCCAGGACTGATTTGTATCTGAAAGAGAGTCAAGCTAGGTGGGTCAGGATCACCGAAGCTCGTACTCTGGAAGATAAGAGGACTCAGGACAAGATTGAGCTGTTGGAGGCTAGTGCAAAGGAGCAGCAGGAAGCCCTGCTAGCAGCCCAGAGAGAGATCTCAGAGTTGAAGATTAGAGCTGGTGTGAAGAGGTCAAAGGACCAGAGTCAACACAAGAAGCTAACTGCAGCTGTTACTACCAATAATCTCCTTAACAGGAATCTCACAGAGCGTCCAGCTGATCCTGTGACTGAAGCACTTCTCAAGGAAGTTCAGGAGGATGAGTTTGGACTTGGTGTCTGACTTTTGCTTGTTGTTGCTTTCATTTCATGTACTTTTACTTTTTATGTTGTATTTTTGACCCCTTAGAGGGCATGATTTGTAAGAAACAAACTATGTATCATGTACTTTTTGTAATATATGTATCAGTTTATTCGATCAGAGTTTCTTTCAAGCAACATCACCAGCATCTTCCTCAAGGGTCTGGAAAGGTCAAAACCAAGTGCCAAGCCGGATACCTTGGAAACAAATAAGCATACTGCATTGCATGCTAACCTTTGTTTGTTTTGTAGGTTTGTTTTGTTTTTGTTACTAACTCTGTTGTGGTTCAGGAACTATTGCTCGACGTCGGGTGTTCCCACTCAACCGTCCACATAGATATCCCACCCGCAACAACCTTCCGGGTATACAGATGGACCAGGTACAACAGGACCTTACAGAGGTCAGGAACCAAATGGCCAACGAGAGGTTGGAAATGAGGAATCAGATGACACAATTTATGGAGGTGATGAATGGATTGGCACAGAGCTAAAAGAGATTGAGGGCTTTAGTAGAAAGGCAGACTCAGGAAGATCCCCATCTAGGGACTGGTGGGACAAGCAACAATGAGAGGGTTCAGCCTCATATCAACCCACCTGTATTTGGACCCCACCTTCATCCAGAGATTAATATCCCTGCTAATGTACAAGGGAATGCTACTACAGGGAGAGTATTGCAAGAAGACCCCCAGGAAGATCAGTTCACAGTGATGGGAGCTGGGGATGAGGCCTATGACAGAAGGCTGGATGAAATTGCTGAAAAATTAAGATCCTTGGAGTCCCAAAACTCTTTGGGTTTTGATGTTATGGACGTGGGCTTAGTGGACGGGGTCAGGATTCCCCACAAATTTAAACCACCGTGCTTTGAGAAGTACAACGGAACTTCCTGCCCACGGACCCACTTGCAATCCTTTCTGGGGAGGCTGAAGGCGTATACCATGGATGAAAAGCTATGGATGTTTTATTTTGAGGATAGCTTAACAGGAGCTTCAAGGGAATGGTACTCTCATCTGACTAGAGCAACCATCAGATGTTGGAAGGACTTGGCTGAGGCCTTTATTAGACAATACCAGTATAATTTGGATATGGCACCCAACAGGACCCTCCTGATGGGAATGTCACAGTCATCCAGGGAAAGCTTCCGGGAGTACGCCCAGAGGTGGAGACAGCTAGCTGCTGCTGTCCAGCCACCCATGTCAGAGAGGGAGATGGATGATATGTTTATGAACACCCTCCAAGGGACATACATTGATAGGCTAGCTGCCTTTTCTTCTACCAGCTTTGCAGATGTCGTTATAGCCGGAGAAAGAATCGAGAGCCTGTTAAAGATGGGCAAAATTTCTGACAACGGTGCCAGCTCATCCAGCAACACAAGGAAGCCTTTTGTGGGCCCAAGAAGAACTGGTGAGACCAATGCTATCCATGCCAGCAGGGGCAGACCCCAATATGTTCATAGGTCTGTGGCAGCAGTCACCATTCCTGCTCCAATTCATCCACAACCAGCTTATCAACCACAGCCACAAAATTATCAACAACAAACTCAGTATCCTCCTCAGAGAAACTACAACAACACCAACAACAACAATCAGCAAAGACCATTTCAACAGAGACCGTCTCAGGCCAATAGGGTGATCGATCCGATCCCTATGCCTTATGCCACATTATTGCCACAACTCCTAAAACTCAACCTGGTTGAGCTAAGGACGTTGGCACCTCCAGATCCTGCCAGTTTACCCAGAAATTATGACGCCAGCGCCAGATGTGTTTTTCACTCAAATGCACCTGGCCACAGTACAGAGAAGTGCAGAGCTTTGCACATGAAGGTACAGGACTTGGTAGATTCTAAGGCTCTAAACTTTGCACCACCACCAAATGTTAACAAGAACCCTATGCCAAACCATGGTGGCCCCGGAATCAATGCTATTGAAGAAGACAAGCCGTCTTACTTAATAACCAGTGTGGGTCAGATTCGGACACCCTTGGTAGAGATTAAAGCTCAACTCCTTGAATGTCAAATATTCCCGGGATGTGAGCTAGGGTGTGCTTATTGCAACATTTCAGTGAATGGTTGTGATAACTTGAGAGATGGCATAGATGGTCTTATCCATAGTGGCCTGCTTCAAATCACAACATCAATACCTACCAATCCAGCAATCTCCTTAACAACAGTTCCCGAGTCTTCTACAACTGCAACAACCATTGTTCCAAACAACTTTTCAGTTTCATAAACAAATGCTTCATCTGTTACTTCAACGGACCAAATATCAGCAAACATCCCTTCTACAACTTCAGCACCCCTTCATTCAGAATCTCCTACAACAACAACACCCATCCAGTCAACAATGTCTCCTACAACATCAACAGCAAACAATGAAGATGTCTCAACTGTTACAATTTATTATGATCCTGAAAATGATTCTGCCTACAACTCACAAAATGCCACTCCTATCAGAGCACCGGTTACAATATACTATGATCCACAGACTATCATGGTCCCTTCTGCAACTGCAATCAGTCCAGTCACTATCACAGTGCCTGGACCAGTACCTTATGAAAGCAGTAATGCCATCCCTTGGCATTACGGCTCTGATCTATACTGCGAAGGACAGAAAATCACTCTCGAATCATCAACTTCTTCACCACAAGTAGACAATGTGGGAGGAGGCGGAGGCTTCACTCGAAGCGGACGTCTCTTTGCCCCGCAAATTCAAAGACCCAGTGCCGAAGCAGAAGCTGCTGCTAAGGCGAAAGGGAAGAGCATGGTGCAAGAAGAGCAAATTGTTAAGGAAGCTTTGAAAACACCTTTCGATCAAGAAGTTGATGAATTCATGAGAATCATCAAGAAAAGTGATTACAAGATAGTGGACCAGCTTCACCAGACACCTTCCAAGATCTCCATTTTATCACTGCTAATGTGCTCCGAGGCTCATCGGAACGCACTACTAAAAGTCTTGCACGCAGCTTATGTGCCGGAATAGATCACAGTCAATCAGTTGGAAGCTGTGGTTGGAAATGTCAATGCTAGTAATGGACTAGGATTTACCAACACTGATTTGACTACGGAAGGCCGCAATCATAACAAGGCTTTGCACATTACCATGGAGTGTAAGGGTGCAGTTCTTTCCCATGTGCTGGTAGACACAGGGTCATCCCTCAATGTCTTACCTAAAAAAGCCCTTGTGAAGCTGGAGTATGAAGGATTGGCATTACGTCCCAGCAACCTGGTAGTGAGAGCCTTTGACGGTTCTAAGAGATCAGTTCTGGGAGAAATTGAGTTGCCTATAACGATTGGCCCACAAACTTTCAAAACGACCTTCTACGTGATGGACATTCAGCCTGCCTACAGCTGTTTGTTGGGTAGACCATGGATTCATGCCACTGGCGCAGTTACGTCCACCCTTCACCAGAAGTTAAAATTCGAGTGGGAGGGCCAAGTCGTTACTATTTGTGGAGAGGAAGATATTTTTGTTAGCCATCTGGCTACCTACATATACATTGAGATGGATGGGGAGATCCACGAAACGATGAGTCAAGGGTTTGAGGCCTTGAACGTAAATGAAACATCCGTTGTACCTGGAACCTCAATGACATCTTATCAACAAGCCCGGAAGGTTGTTGAGGAAGGGACCGCCCAAGGCTGGGGCAAGCTGTTACCTGTGGAGAAGAAAGAGGATAGATTTGGGTTGGGTTACAAACCAACTCAACAAGATCAAGCAGAGGCTGCTAAGGAGCCCAACTTTGTTAGTGGGGGGATGCTCACCCCTGATGCTGTCAACAATTTGGAAGACGAGGATGAAAGCGACCGCAACCTGGAAAGTTGGATCCGTCCAAAGATCCCGGGGAGCAGTATCTCAAACCGGTCTTCCCAGGAAATTATAAGGGTTACTCCTGCAGAGTAATTATTATTTCCTGTATTTTTATAGCATGCATCAAGTCTTGCATCTTGCCCAAGATGACAAGACTCATTTTGTAATCGGGCCATCTGTAATTTTTGTGCAACAAGATTAATCAATGAAATATCAGACATCTTTTGCAAATGAGTCTTTTCCTTTTCCGCTCACTGTTTTTTTCATTTTTCTTTTTGTACAAAAAAATAAATGGCAGTGTTTTCAAAATGACAACTTTATTTCACTTTTCTAAACAAGATTAAAATCAATCACTAAAATGAACAAACTGAACCCTTGCAGAGAATGCCTTCCAGACTGCACCGACAACAACACGGCTATGACTTCGTATGACTTTGACAATCCAATCAATCAAGCTGATGAAGGGATTGAAGAAGATTATGAGCTTCCTGAAGAGCTAGCCAGATTGTTGAGACAAGAGGAAAGGGTTATCACTCCTCATCAGGAAGAGGTAGAGACGATTAATCTTGGTACAGATGAAGACGTGAAAGAAGTTAAAATCGGGGCCTGCTTACAAGACTCAGTGAAGAGACAACTGATTGACCTGCTTCAAGAGTATGTGGACGTGTTTGCTTGGTCTTATCAGGATATGCCAGGGTTGGACAACGACATTGTTATGCACAAGCTGCCTTTAAAAGAAGATTGCCCGCCGGTTAAACAGAAATTGCGCCGCACTCGCCCAGACATGGCAATGAAAATCAAAGAAGAGGTACAAAAGCAATGGGACGCCGGGTTCCTTGTTGTAACTAGCTATCCACCGTGGGTTGCTAATATAGTGCCTGTGCCTAAGAAAGACGGCAAGGTGAGAATGTGTGTTGACTACCGGGATCTGAACAGACCAGCCCGAAAGATGACTTCCCTTTACCTCACATTGATGTATTGGTTGATAATACGACTCAGTTCTCGGTATTCTCCTTCATGAACGGATTTTCAGGATACAACCAGATTAAAATGTCACCTGAAGACATGGAGAAGACAACCTTCATCACACCCTGGGGCACGTTCTGTTACAAGGTGATGCCATTCGGACTGAAGAATGCTGGTGCAACGTATCAACGGGCTATGGTAACATTATTCCACGATATGATCCATAAAGAAATCGAATGCTATGTGGATGACATGATTGCCAAGTCCCTCACTGAAGAAGACCACCTGGTAAATCTGCTAAAGCTATTCAAGCGTCTGAGGAGGTACCAACTGAAGTTGAACCCCAACAAGTGCACATTCGGGGTGCGATCTGGTAAGCTGCTGGGATTTATTGTGAGCGAGAAAGGGATTGAAGTTGACCCTGATAAAGTCAAAGCTATTCAAGAGATGCCTGCACCAAAGTATGAAAAAGAAGTTCGAGGGTTCTTAGGACGATTGAACTACATTTCACGGTTCATATCTCACCTTACAGCAACCTGTGAACCTTTATTCAAATTGTTGAGAAAAGAACAGACGGTCAGGTGGAACGAAGACTGCCAGAAGGCTTTTGACAAAATCAAGGAATACTTGAAAGAACCTCCAATCCTTATGCCTCCAGTTGAAGGAAGACCTCTGATCATGTATTTGACAGTTTTAGAAGAGTCGATGGGGTGTGTGTTGGGCCAGCATGACGAGTCTGGTCGAAAAGAGTATGCAATATACTACCTAAGCAAAAAGTTTACCGACTGTGAACAACGTTATTCACTGCTCGAGAAAACTTGCTGTGCTTTAGCGTGGGCTGCTCGCCGACTGAGGCAGTATATGTTGACCCACACTACTTTATTGATCTCCAAAATGGACCCAGTTAAGTACATATTCGAGAAGCCAGCGCTTACCGGGCGGGTTGCAAGATGGCAAATGATCCTCACGGAATATGACATCCAATACACATCTCAGAAAGCCATCAAGGGCAGTGTATTGTCTGAATATCTTGTTGAGCAACCTATTGATGATTACCAGCCTATGAGATATGACTTCCCTGATGAAGACATCATGTTCATAAAAGCAAAAGATCATGAAGAGCCTGTTCATACTAAAGGGCCTGACCCGGAAGAAGAATGGACTATGATGTTTGATGGGGCTGTTAACATGAATGGTCGTGGTGTTGGTGCAGTACTCATTACACCTAAAGGAGTTCACATGCCTTTCTCGGCAAAACTCACTTTCAACTGCACTAACAACGAAGCTGAATACGAAGCTTGCATTATGGGTCTTGAGGAAGCCATTGACCTCAGGATCAAGACATTGACTGTATTCGGAGATTCAGCTCTGGTAATCAATCAAACCAACGGCAAATGGTATACACACCAAGATCATCTGATACCTTACAGGGATTATACAAGGAGGTTATTGACTTTCTTTACAACAGTCAAGCTCGAGTATATCCCTCGGGACGAGAATCAGTTTGCAGATGCTCTGGCTACCATTTCATCCATGATCAAAGTTCAAGCTGCCAACTTTGTACCTCAGATTTCAGTGTCCAGACTTAACAGACCAGCATATGTGTTCGCAGCAGATGTTGTCAGAGATGATGAGCCTTGGTTCCATGACATTAAGTGCTTCTTGGAGGATCAAACATACCCACCTGGGGCATCTTCCAATGATAAGAAGACTTTGAGAAGGCTTGCTGGTCGTTTCTTCCTGAACACTGATGGTTCCCTATACAAGAGAAACTTTGATATGGTACTCCTCAGATGCGTCGACAGGACGGAAGCAGATTTGCTAATGCATGAAGTGCACGAAGGATCCTTTGGTACCCATGCAGGAGGGCATTCCATGGCTAAAAAGTTGTTAAGATCAGGTTATTATTGGATCGCAATGGATGCCGACTGTTGTACCTATGCCAGAAAATGCCATAAATGCCAGATTTATGCGGATAAGGTGCATGTGCCTCCCAATCCTTTGAATGTGATGTCTTCGCCTTGGCCCTTTGCTATGTGGGGCATTGACATGATTGGCAAGATTGAGCCAACTGCTTCCAATGGCCACAGATTCATCCTGGTTGCCATTGACTATTTCACCAAGTGGGTCGAAGCAGCTTCCTATGCAAATGTTACCAGGCAAGTGGTAGCCCGATTTCTGAAGAGAGATATCATCTGTCGGTACGGAGTTCCCGAGCGAATCATTACTGATAATGGTTCCAACTTGAACAATAAAATGATGGCAGAGCTATGCCGGGACTTCAAGATTCAACACCATAATTCTTCTCCTTACAGGCCAAAGATGAATGGCGCCGTTGAGGAAGCTAATAAGAATATCAAGAAGATTGTGCAGAAGAAGGTAGTCACATACAAAGACTGGCATGAAATGCTACCGTTTGCCTTGCATGTGTACCGCACGTCAATCAGAACATCCACTGGGGCAACACCGTATCAGCTTGTGTATGGTATGGAAGCAGTCCTACCTGTTGAAGTTGAATTACCCTCTTTACGGGTACTTATGGATGTTAAGCTGAACGAAGCAGAATGGGTCCGGTCCCGATACGAACAACTGAGTCTGATTGAAGAGAAAAGATTGGCTGCAATCTGTCATGGGCAGTTGTATCAGAAAAGAATGAAGAGAGCCTTCGATCAGAAAGTCAGGCACCGAGAGTACTAAGTAGGAGATCTTGTGCTGAAAAGAATCCTCCCTCCTCATACACACCACAGGGGCAAGTGGACTCCGAATTATGAAGGACCATTTGTAGTAAAGAAAGTTTTCTCGGGTGGAGCACTGATGCTCAGCACTATGGATGGTGAAGACTTCCCGTCCCCTGTGAATTCAGATGCAGTTAAAAAATACTTCGCATAAAAATGACCCGCTGGACACAAAAACAGAATGTAAGTCCAGGCAAAAATAGGGCGTCCCGGCGAGTCAAAAACAGAATAAAAGACTCGGGCAAAAATAAGGGAAAATAAACAAAAAATGTACACCCGCTGAGTTGAAAATCCGCATTGGACAACTCAGGCAAAAATGGGTATCCCGATGGATTGAAAACCCGAAAGGGCGATCCATGCAAAATAAGGGATTAAGCGAACAACTGCATTCTGAATTCGTCTGTATCACCTACAACTTGGTAAGCTTCGAAAGGATCAAGCGTCTTTCAGAATCAGCCTTCTTCAGAAAGCAAGACGAGAAGAACGTCAAATGTCATACGAGTCATAGCAGAAGGGAAGCCCCTTGAAGCGTCAACAACATTGCCAATATTTTATTTCCCAATTTGTAGCAATCTCCTCATTTCAGGGGATATGCTTCTCTGACTATATCTCGCCAATTCAGGGCACATGAATTAATAAAATCAGATTTTCAGTCATGTTTCGTCTTGTACATTTTCATTTGCAAAGAATGTGTGATGTCTTAAGAAAAACTAATTGCACGAATACAGATGCTTTTCTTCTAAAAAACCACGTGCTTGCAGGAAATATACTTACTCTCAGAAGTGTCTAAACTCCTATGACGGAATCCAGTAAAGGATACCTCGAGATCACTTGTGCGTTTCCCTATCTTTGCAGGATTGCAGGTATCCAAAGCGCAACTTGGGGCATGAAAGCTTCACCCCAGCAAGCTGACAAATCAACACTCACTCAAAGTGTTTTCTCCCCAGCTGAGTTGCCTCTTGCTACTTCTCCCAGCTGAGGTGCCAATCATTCTTCCTCCTCAGCCAAGTACAAAAGTCAGGGAACCATCTCCCCACAGAGTTTCAGCCTCTATCCAGAGGAGCAGCGCATGAAGGGATCACAACAGAGTGAAGAAAGCTTCTACAAACCCCAGCTGGGTCCCTCATTATCAGGACGGGTCTATCAGTGACCTATTCCCCCAAGCAGATATCATCTCATCAGATCTACCAATGATCTCATCCCCAGCTGGGATGTTCATTTCAAATAGATCGACCAGAGATCTCCGCAGCAACGGGATCCGAACCTCGGATTGGTATCTTTGCATAATCATAGCATTCGCATCATATTCACCCCACAAGGTGTAGCATTCCGTCAAATACGGAGCATTACGGCAAAAATCCAACATATTGCATAATCATAAGCCATGTTCTGAATCAAACACTTGTGAATAATGACAATCCATCGACAATATACGGAATACCTCCCAGATTCTCCAGCAAACACAGTTGCCTTGCATTCCCAAACACCAGTATATATTCCTTGTGGCACCCGTCCGTGTCATATCCCCAGCAGAAAGCCAAAGACATCCTCTTTGCATTCACATATACTTATATAATTTCCTTGACATCCGTTTGTGTCATTTTCCCCAGTGCAGTAACATAAACACTTTGTATATCAGATATTTGTTCATATTATACTTTTCTCCTTTCGACACTCGTCCGTGTCACTCGCCCCAACAGTTAAATACTCATCTATACACCACTCATACTTATACAGATACCCATCCGTATCCTGTATACACCATTATATCCCCGCAGATTCAACACTAGTCCATGTTCTTTGTTAACCAGTTGGTACTCGTCCGTACCATCATCTCAGAGCATGCGTCAAGCGTTTGTTTCTACCTGATACTCGTCCGTGTCATAGTCTTAAGGATGCTCGTCCGCATCTTTAATCCATACACCATGTCAAACACTCTTGTCTTCTTGAAAGTAGACACACGTCCGTGTCTACTATTCCCCAGAAGAGTCCTCTCAGATTCAACACTCGTCCGTGTTCTTTGTTAACCAGTTGATGCTCGTCCGTATCATCATCTCTGAGCACGTGTCAGTATTTGTTTCTACCCGATACTCGTCCGTATCATAGTCTTAAGGATGCTCGTCCGCATCTTTAATCTATACACGACATCTAAACACTTAT
Source organism: Lathyrus aphaca (assembly GCA_963966055.1). NCBI lineage: Eukaryota > Viridiplantae > Streptophyta > Magnoliopsida > Fabales > Fabaceae > Lathyrus > Lathyrus aphaca. Next base: position 262,118,323 of record OZ014525.1, on the reverse strand, counting down.
ACCTTTTGTTTCTTGGATATAAACACTTGTCCGTGTTTACCATTCCCCAGTAAATCGCCTACAAAGTAAATTTTCTTTTCTATCTGACACTCGTCCTGTGTCATGATAAACTTTGAGAGCAGCCGTCCCCTGCTAGGTGGTCGTCCTCCACCTCTTGATGGTCGTCCTCCATCATGCTCATCTGATGGCCGTCCCCATCGTTGATTTTCTATCCGACATTCGTCCTATGTCATGATATTTAGCAGCCGTCCCCTGCTAGGTGGTCGTCCTCCACCTTTTGATGATCGTCCTTCATCATTTTATCCAATGGCCGTCCCCATTGTTGATTTTGGTTATCTGGCATTCGTCCTATGTCATGACAAACCTTGAGAGCAGCCGTCCCCTGCTAGGTGGTCGTCCTCCACCTCTTGATGATCGTCCTTCATCATGCTCATCCGATGGCCGTCCCCATCGTTGACCTTTTATCCGGCATTCGTCCTATGTCGCGATATTTTCGGCAGCCGTACCCTGCCAGGTGGTCGTCCTCCACCTTAGATGACCGTCCCTCATCTTATCCCCAACAGAGCAGCCGTCCCCTGCTAGGTGATCGTCCTTCACCTTTGATGACCGTACCTCATCATCTGTTTATTTCATTTATTCTTTAACCCGATGGCCGTCCCCGTCGTGGTCCCTTTACCTTTTTTTAGCCCGATGGCCGTCCCCATCGTTGGTTACTTTGCTTTATGAACTTGATGGCCGTCCCCATCATTTTTCATTAATCTCCAGAGAATCTTACAGCTTTACTTGATGGCTGTCCCCATCATGATTCTTTTGTCCCCAGCATGTCGGCCGTCCCCGTCATTGCTTTATTTTCCGCTTTTCCAGCATGTCGGCCGTCCCCGTCATTGCTCTTTACCTAGCAGTCGTCCTCTGCTCGACGGTCGTCCTCTGTCGCTCACACTTTACAGTATACTTTATTTTCCTTTTACAATCTATATCCCTTTTCTTCTTCATTCTGTGAGTGCAAATTTTGGATTGTCTTTGGTATTCAACCACAAGTTATCTTGTTGGCCTGTTAAGCCATTGCTTACATCCTGCACAGCTAACTCATGTTTGAATAGGGGCAGCTGTAAACACCCCAAATTTTCCCTCACCCATTCACACCATGGCTTGTGATCATTTCATATGCATAAACTCAATCAAAGCATCTCATACCTCATTTTTGATTCACTGCATTGGTTCAAAGTCATCTGCATCTAGGGTTTGTGATATGAGCAATCCAAGAGCTTCTTGAGCCACTCCAAAGGTCATCAATCACTTTAAAGGGTTCTATGTGTGTTCAAGCATCATATTATATCCTCTCAAAGTCAAGAATGTCAAAAAATCACAAGAACTGAAAATGGCATGGAAGCAGAGCCAGGTTTGACTGCACAGATGACCTAGAATTAGGGTTTTGGTTTCAAAGGCCATAACTCCAAATTTTTTGGTCATTCTTGTTTCTATTGGTCTCTATATGGTATAGGGAGTATGCATATCAATTTTCATGAAGAAATTCAATGGGGAAGTCATCTGATCAAGAGTTGACTTTTCAAGCAAGTCAGTGCAAAATCAGGACATCTGAGGCCCCCAATGACCCAACCAAGGGGTGTTCTTCATCATTTTGATTGTATATGATCTTTATTTGATCATGGAAGATGTTGGAAGTTTACAAAATTGAAGAATTTCAAGTCTTTTGCAAAGTTGACTTTTTGGGCAAGTTTGACTTTTAATGAAATTGTCATTTTAGGCAACTTTTTCAACCTTTACTTCTTGATTCAAAAAAGCTTCAAATGGAAAAACTTTGGTCATGAAAGTTGTAGAATGGATCATTCCCTTTTCAAAAAGTACAAGAACATGACCTAATTCATTTTGGATCAAAAGTTATGGCTTGTCAAAGTTGGCAAAAATCACAAAATTTCAAGTTATCTACCAAAGAGGCAAAATGCAAATTCACTTGTCAAGACAAATTGGGCTGTCAAATGCACTTCTAATCTTCACAACATGATCACACTACACTTAAAAATCAGAATGGGCCAAGAAATTTCTCACTTTTGTGGCTTATGGATCAAGATATTTCACAAAGATCAAAGGCAAGGCAAGTTGCAAAACTCATCATAAGACACAACCCACTTGCTTGCTAGCCTACTGAGCCACCCTAGGCATCTCCCCTCATCATGCTGCGCAGGACACACCCTTTGTCCTTGGCTAGAAAGTAGCCCATACCTCTCTTACACAACTTTGACATTTTGGCAAAAGCACCCATACCAATCAATAAAGCACACATCACATCTTCTGACCAATCCCAATTGTTTATACTAATCAAATGCAAGCCAAACATAACAAGAGGCAAGCCTGAAACACTCCACAACTCAGCATTCTCATTTTCCACCTCTTATGCAAGAGCTTTCGAAACTCATCACACAAGTCACAAACACACAAACTAACTTCACAGATCAACTCAACACATCTTCCTGGTCACAAAGCACCCATCACCATTGCCTTAAACTCCCAGAATCACAAACACGATCACCACCTGCCATTGAACAGAACTCCTGCCATCTCTCAAACCAGCCATTGCAAACTTCAAACAAACATTGCAAGCTTCTCAGGGAGATCATTGGAGTGCATTTGAGCCAAAGAAACAGCCAGAAAGCTCCTGAATCGAAAGCTTCAGTTCAGGTAGCCAACTCAAAATTTTTTTCCAGAAACATGTTTTTAAGTTCTTAATAGCTTCTATTCACTCCCCTGATCATGAATATGTGCTCACTTTTGAAAATGGTTGAGAAACCAGGATGTATTCATTGTCTGAAATTTTTGCCCTAAAAAATGTTTGATTCGATTCTCTCTGTTTCTGAATGATAAATGTTGTTTGATTGAGGGGTTTGATTCGTTTTTGAGTGGGGATGATTTCTGGGTAGTTAGATTTTGTTTTGGATGCGTGTAGAGAGAGTTGGAGATTTGAGATGGCCGGAGAAGACGACCGGAACAGTGTTCCGGTCGCCTGAAAGTCATTAGGGCAAGATTAGGGCTTAATCATTTAATTAGCAAATTTGAATCTCAGCCCTTGGATGTGGCGCCAAGTCTCCTCCCGCGCGTGTGAGTTCAAACCATGGCCCTTGGATGTGTTGACTTTTCCATTTTCAGATTAAATTCATTTTTATTTTTCATATTAATTGCATTTCTTTTCTCCATTTATTTTAAAATAGTAAAACCTTTTCAAAAATTCTGAAAATTTTTATACATACTTTTATTAATTTTCAGAAACCAAAAACATTTTTATTTTTATTTTTTGCATTAAAAAATATTTTTAAATCATTTAAAAGTTTATTTTTAATTAATTAATGAGAATTAATTAATTAAAAATACTTTTAGGTATTTAAAAATCACCAAAAAATTCATGAAACCTTCATAATCATTTAGAAACATTGTTCAACCCTCAAACCAAATTTCTTTTTTGATCTTGATGTCTTTTGAGAATTTTTCATGGAATTAAAATCTTTTCAAGGCATTATTTTGATCCAAACTTCAAAAAATCATTTCTGCCTAACCATTGAGGGTTGGACTTTGATTCTTTTTGCATTGCATTTTGTTTAGCATGTAGTTTGTGAGATTAAATTGGCATGATTTGATTTTTCATTTTCAATTTGTTTGGCATTTTTCTTGTTAAGGTACCCTAAAACCCTAGAAAACTTAGGAAATTCAAAACTTACATTAGGTTAGGAGTTAGAACCCCTCCTTTGGGAAGTGAGTTTGTATAGGATTAGGGTTGCTTTGGATGCATTTTCAATTTTTTATCTTGATGTTTGCTTCTGATTTTGGTTTTTGTTTGATGCATTAGTCATAAACCCTAATTTGGGCTTCCTTTTGCATGCATCTTGCATTTGCTTGCATAACATGACTTGCCATAGCATTTTGTGCATCCATGTGATTCATTAGACATCTTAAGACATATTAGAAGAATGTTTGATCATTGCATCTTTCATTTGCCATGTTGTATGTCATTTGCATTTCATAACTTTTCATGTGAGTTCATGGTTCTAAACTAGCTCCATTTGCATCCATTTGTTCATGTGATCATCCCCATGTCTTGATTCATGTTTGCATCATCTCATAGAATCATTATCATCTCATATATGCTTCTGGTTTTGATTTGCATCATGCCATTTCATTCCATTTTGCATTGCATTGCATTCCTTTCACTAACATTTCAGGTGGTAAGCAACTTTGAGAAGTGAATTTGCCTTCACTTCTCACATTTTCTTTTCATCTCTTTTATGCATCTTTGCTGCATTTTATCTTGTGTTTGAGATTGAGCTTGCTCATTATTATTCTTCTCACTTTCTTTCCTCAAGTGACTTGTCTTCTTTAATGAAGCAAATTACTTTGCTTCTCCTGATCCTTTCATCTGCTTCCTGGTGGTTCCAATGAAGATTTCTCTTGTTAACCTCACAAACCTTAGGAACAACCAAGCATGACAATGATTAGGGTTTTGATTAGTCTCCCCACTTAGTTTTACCTTTGTGTCTCTTTGAGTCTCCTCTTCTCATCTCATAATTAGGGACTAAACCCTAAAGGCTTTAAGGCTTTGTGATTAAGCTTATGCCTGCATCCTTCTATTAGGATGGAGTGTATAATTTTAATCCTAAGTGTTAAACCCTTAATGTGTTTAAATCCTTTAATCAATTCATCTCATAATCATCAAGACATCAAACTTGTAACTTGGGCCTTGCATTAGGGTTCTAATTCTTCCTTAATTGGTTAAGAAGGACTAACCCTAGTGTTAATGGACAAGTCCCCCTCAAGTTGTCTTACAAACCCTAAAAAACACTTCATCATCTTATCATTAACTAAAATCCACCTAATAAAGGCTTTGTTTTGTCATGGGTTTAATCCCTAATCATGGATTAAGTTGAGGAGCTTTCCTCAGCTTAAACATTCTCATCTATTATCCTTCTATTAGGATGGTGTAATGAGTCTATTTAATCCCTGATTATGGCTTAATCACATTACTCAACACTAAACAAAAACAACAAAAACATCTAAATAACCACAAGTAGGTTAATGATCTTAATCCTACATCAAAGGTGTTTAAGTGTGAGAAGCTGACTTCACACTTAAGGTATTCTCATTACCCCTAATCAGAGGGAGGATGTGATGAGTTTACTAACCCATTGGTTCAGGCTTAAGCTCATTTTCTTATGACAAACTTCAAAAAAGCAATAAAAGACTGAAAACACAAAAACAAACAATAATCGTCTCCTTCGGGATTCTTTTCTCATCCCATTCACTCATAAGCGAGAACTTGCTTCTTCCGTCTAATGCAAGACAGTTAGCACCTGAGCCAGACGGGTCATACACTTGAGCATAGACAAGTAAGCAGTTCACAAGTCAATTCATCTTTCAGTCTCTTTGGGTCGAACTACGGTGTTCTGACTTCCTCATTGCACGAGAGGATACGTAGGCATAACTTAACGGTTATCGAACAAAAGTCTTTGTATATTCCCCCTCTTTCCAGCATCATTCTCTTAGCCTCATGATCATGAGCATACTCTCTTCCTTACACTGACACTGTATATATCACACTTTGCACTTCCTTTACACTGACACCTGTACACCTTTTCCAGCTCTCTTTATACACAAATTGCACTGACACTACCCCTTTAAACACAAATCTTTTAAGCGTGGATCCCGTCGAGTACGGCGGACAATCTGGGTGCTAATACCTTCCCAGGTTGTAACCAACCCCCTTTCTCAGTCTCTCTGGTTCGCAACCGTCTTATCCATCTTTTTCTAGGTCTATGCAGCATTACCTTTCCTCCGGGATAAAAATGCCTAGCTGGCGACTCTTTTCATTCCCTGTGAGTTCACTCCTGTGTGTTCTCACATCCCCCTTTCGCCGACCGTTCGCGTCTGTACCATATTTGAGCCCAATCTCATCTTTTGGGAGCGACAGCAAGTATGTAGAGCTGATAGAGAAGATTAAGGCCATGGAATGTCAGAATTCCCTAGGCATCGATGTAACCAGTCTTGGGTTAGTTCTAGGAGTCAGAATCCCTCCAAAGTTCAAAGCACCATCATTTGACAAGTACAATGGCAGCACATGCCCTAGAACTCACATTCATGCATACTTTGGAAGAATCTCAGCTCACACTGATGATGAGAAACTTTGGATGCATTTCTTCCAAGATAGTCTATCTGAAGCTTCATTGAGTTGGTACATGAACCTGAGCAGGGTCTCTATTCGAAGCTGGAAAGATTTAGCTGAAGCTTTTCTCAAGTAGTATCAATATAATATTGATATGGCTCCGAAACGTACTCAGTTGCAGAACTTGTCTCAAGGACCTAAGGAAAGCTTTAAGGAATACACCCAGAGGTGGCGTGAATTGGCTGCACGGGTTCAACCTCCATTGCTTGATCGGGAAATGGAATACATGTTTATGGGCACCTTGCAAGGTGCATATTTGGATCATCTGGCCGCTTGCCCGTCCATCGGTTTTGCTGATATTGTCATCGCTGGAGAAAGGATAGAAAATTTCCTGAAATTGGGGAGGATCCAGGATGCAAATAGTGCTGGTTCTTCTGGTGTGAAAAATCCTTTTGGAAATGGACAAAGACGAAGAGAAGGCGAGACCAATGTTGTGTATAGAGGCCGAGACAGAGGTCGTTCTCAAGGTTACTACCAAACAGCTGCAGTGACTATTACGCCACAGGTTCAACCACAACCTCAAGGTCAGCAACATCAGGCACAGAGACCAAATCAGGAAAGAACAAGAGTGAGGAACTGAAGACTTGATCCCATCCCATGCCCATATGTTGTATTGCTTCCAGAGCTGCTAAAGTTGAACATGGTTGAGCTTCGTACCATGAGAGCTCCTTCTCCTGATAATCTACCTCCAAACTTTGATGAAAATACCAGATGTGAATTCCATTCGGGTGCCCAGGGGCACAATATTGAGAAATGTTGGGCTTTTTAGAACAAGGTACATGACCTAATTTACTCCAAGGTGTCGCTCCCACCAAATGACACCTCGGGTCAGAAGGGGTACAGACGCGAACGGTCGGCGAAAGAGAGAAGGGAAATGAATAGAGTCGCCAGCTAGGCATTTTTATCCCGAAGGGAAGGTAATGCTGCATAAACCTAAGGAAAGATGGATAAGACGGTTGCGAACCAGAGAGACTGAGAAAGGGGGTTGGTTACAACCTGGGAAGGTATTAGCACCCAGATTGTCCGCCGTACTCGACGGGATCCACGCTTAAAAGATTTGTGCTTTAAAGGGGTAGTGTCAGTGCTATATGTGTATCAAAGCTGGCAAGAATGCAAGTGTCAGTGCAAAAGAAAAGTGTAGTGTATAAGTGAAGTGTCAGTGCAAGAACAAGGATGAAATGCTCAAGACCATGAGGCTTAAAGGATAAGGCTGGAAAGAGGGGGAATATACAGAGACTTTTGTTCGATAACTGTTAAGTTATGCCTACGTATCCTCTCGTGCAATGCGGAAGTCAGAACACCGTAGTTCGACCCAAAGAGACTGAAAGATAAATTGACTGATGAACTGCTTACTTGTCTAAGCTCAAGTGTATGACCCGTCTGGCTCAGGTGCAAACTGTCTTGCATTAGACAAAAGAAGCAAGTTCTCGGTTAAGAGTGAATGAGATGAGAAAAGAATCCCGGAGGAGACGATTATTGTTTGTTTTTGTGTTTTCAATCTTTTATTGCTTTTTGAGTTTGTCATAAGAAAATGAGCTTAAGCCTAAACCAAGGGTTAGTAAACTCATCACATCCTCCCTCTGATTAGGGGTAATGAGAAAACCTTAAGTATGAAGTAAGCACTTCACACGTAATCACCATGGTGTAGGATTAAGATCATTAAGATCACAAAGCCTTAAAGCCTTTAGGGTTTAGTCCCTGATTATGAGATGAGAAGAGAAGACTCAAAGATGACACAAAGGCAAAACTAAATGGGGGACTAATCAAACCCTAATTATTATCATGCTTGGTTGTTCCTAGGGTTTATGAGGCTTAAGAGAGAAAGATCTTCAGAGAAACCACCAGGGAGGGAGCAGATGAAAAGAGCAAGAAGCAAAACAACTTGCTTCACTTAAGAAGACAAGTTGCTTGAAGAAAGAAAGTAAGAGATGAACATGAATGAGAAAGCCCACTCTAATACACATACAAAATGCAGCAAAGGAAGTATGAAAGAGATGAAAAGAGAATGTGAGAAGTGAAGGAAAATTCACTTCTCAAACAAACTTACCACCTGAAATGTTAGCATAAGAAAATGAAATGCAATGCAATGCAAATGAGATGAAATGTCATGATGCAAACCAAAGTCAGAAGAATTCACATGATGTTAATGATGCTAAGAGATGATACAAACATGAGGCAAGGCATGAGAATGATCATACAAGGACATGGATGCAGATGAAGCATGCTTTGAACCATGAATGTACATGAAAAGTTATGAAATGTAATGGGCATACAACATGGCAAATGAAAGATGCAATGATCAAACATGGTTCTAATATGTCCTAAGATGTATTATGAATCATGTGGATGCACAAAATGTCATGGCAAGTCAATGGATGCAAGCAAATGAAAGAAGGATGCAAAGGAAGGCACAAATTAGGGTTACATGCATCATGCAAAGCAAAAATCCAAAACCAGAAGCAAATGACATGATAAAAATTTGAAAATGCAATCAAAGATACCTTAAACCTATAAAAACTCACTGCCCAAAGGAGGGGATCCAACTCTTATCCTAATGAAAGTTATGAATTTCCTAAGATTGCTAGGGTTTTGGGGTGCTTCATCAAGAAAAATGCTAAACAAATTGAAAATGCAAGATCAATTCAAACCAAATTTACCCTAAAAACTACATGCTATGAAGAGTGCAATGCAAGAAGAATCATCATTCAACTCTCAATGGTTAGGCAGAAAGAAAATTTTGAAGATTGAACCAAAATATTGCCTTGAAATGAAATTAATTCCAATGAAAATGATCAAAAGGCATCAAGAACAAAAAATAAATTTGGTTTGAGAGTTGAACAATGTTTCTAAATGTTTTCAAATGCTATATGAATTTTTTTGTGATTTTTAAATACCTAAATGTATTTTTAATTAATTAATTTCCATTAATTAATTAAAAATAAACAATTAAATGATTTAAAAATAATTTTCAGTGCAAAAAAATAAAAATAAAAATATTTTTGGGTTTTAAAAATTAATGAAAACTTTGACAAAAATTTTCATAATTTTTAAATGATTTTTTCTATTTTAAATAAAATATGAAAGATAAAACAATTTAAATGAAATAATAAATAAAAGAAATGAAAGTATGCAAAGGGGAGGGCCAGGATTTGATCTGGGCTTGGACTGGTTGACTGCGCGCCAGATCCAAGGGCCCAGATTCAAACCTGGCTAATTTCGTTTTATGATTTAATTAAACTGATTTTAATTAATTAATCAAAGGTTAGGGTTTTAATGACAAATCCAGGCCATTCGTTCACGCGGGAGTCAACCTAAGTCAAACGCATCTACGGTCCACATTTAAACTCTCATTAATGACACAATTAGGGTTAAACACATTCAGGCGACCGGAACAGTGTTCCGGTCGTCTTCTCCGGCGAAACCAAATACCTAGCTTCCACTACAGGCCACCCCAACCCAAATTAATTGCCCAGAAACATTCTCCTATCAAAACTAAACTCAAATCCATCATCAAACATCATTTATCAAGCATGAGCAAGGAGAATCGAAGCAAAACATTTTCACGGGTCAAGTTTCAGAACATCACAACATGCTTGTTTCTGGCTCATTTTCAAAAATAAATAGATCCCCATGATCAGGGCAACATATAGAACAACATTCTAACAAGAAATCAAGGTTCTGGAAAATTTGTTCATCATGTTACCTGAGATTGAGCTTTCAGTCCAGGAGCTTTCTGCTTGCCTCTTTGCTCCAAAAAGGTCCCACTGATCCTCTTGATGAAGTTATGAAGCTTGGTTGGAGTTTAGAATGGCTGATTTGTGAGTTTGAAGAGGTTCTGTTCAGAGAGGGGAAGGAATTGTGTTTTGATTTCAGGGGGTTTCAGGGCAAGGTGAAGGGTCAGGGATGATCAGTGAGACATGCTGAGATGTTCTATGGAGTTTGTTTTGGTGTTTGTGTCTTGTGGGATCAGTTTCGAATGAAGATGCATAAGAGGTGTAAACTTGGAGCTATGGCTTGAGGAGAGTTTCAGGCTTGTGTGTCTGGTGTGTTTAGTCTCATTTGGTCCACTTATCACAACTAGAGAGGTCAGAGAAGTTGGTGTGGCACAGGCTGATTGGTATGGGGTTTTTGCAAAAAAGTCAAGTCTAGGTGTAAGAGAGGTATGGGTCAATGGTAGGCCAAGGACAAAGGGGTGTCCTGCACAGCAAGGAATGAGGAGAGCCATGGGATCAGTCTTGAAGTCAATTAACAAGTGGATTAGGGTTTGTATGATGTTTTGCAACTTTGTTCAATTTTGGCCCTTTTGAAGTTTCTTGATCCATAAGTCATGAAAATGGGCAAACCTTTGGTGAATTCTGAATTTTAGGAATTGGTTTAGGTTTTTACAAAGATTAGAAGTCCATTTGAAAGCACAATTTGCCTTGGCAAGTGGTTTTGCAACTTTGCCTCTTTGGTACATAACTTGAAATTATGTGATTTTTCCCAACTTTGACAAGCCATAACTTTTGATCCAAAATGAATTAGAATGAGTTCTTGTACTTTTTGAAAAGGGAATGATCCATTCTACAACTTTCATGACCAAAGTTTCCTCATTTGAAGCATTTTTGAATCAAAAAGAAAGGGTTGAAAAAGTTTCCCAAAATGGCAAGTTTCCATTACAAGTCATTTTCCCAAAAAGGCAACTTTGTAAATGGCTTGAAATTCTTCAATTTTGTGAACTTATAACATCTTTTATGATCAAATATAGATCAAAAATAATCAAAATGATGAAGAACACCCCTTGGTCGGGTCATTGGGGGCCTCAGATGCCCTGATTTCACACTGACTTGCTCAAGAAGTTAACTCTTGATCAGATGCCTTCCTCATGGAATTTCTTCATGAAAATTGATATGCATGACCCCTATACCATATAGATACCAATAGAAACAATAATGACCAAAAAATTTTGAGTTATGGCCTCTAAAACCAAAACCCTAATTCTAGGTCATCTGTGCAGTTAAACCTAGCTCTGCTTCCATGCCATTCTCAGTTCTTGTGATTCTTTGACTTTGTGGGGATATAATATGATGCTTGAACATAAATGGACCCCTTTGAAGTGATTGATGTCCTTTGGAGTGACTCAAATAGCTCTTGGATAGCTCAGATCACAAACCCTAGATGCAGATGACTTTGAACCAATGCAGTGAAACAAAAAGTACAATATGAAATGATATGATTGAACTTATGCATATGAAGAGATCACAAGCCATGGTGTGAATGGGTGAGGGAAAATTTTGGGTGTTTACAGCTGCCCCTATTCAAGCATGAGTTAGCTGTGCAGGATGTAAGCAACGGCTTAACAGGCAAACAAGATAACTTGTGGTTGAATACCAAAGACAGTCCAAAATTTGCACTCACAGAATGAAGAAGAAAAGGGATATAGATTGTAAAAGGAAATAAAGTATAATTATAAAGTGCGGGCGACGGAGGACGACCATCGAGCAGAGGACGACTGCTGGGGAAAGAGCAATGACGGGGACGACCGACATGCTAGGGATATAAGAGATTATGATGGGGATGGCCAACAAGCTAGGGATATAAGAAATATGATGGGGACAGCCATCAAGTAAAGCTATACGACTCTCTGGGGATTAGAGGTAAAAATAAATGATGAGGTACGGTCATCAAAGGTGAAGGACGATCACCTAGCAGGGGACGGCTGCCAAAAGCATCGCGACATAGGACGAATGTCGGATAAAAAGGTCGACGATGGGTACGGCCATCGGATAAGCATGATGAAGGACGATCATCAAGAGGTGAAGGACGATCACCTAGCAGGGTACGGCTGCTCTCAGGGTTTATCATGACACAGGACGAATGCCAGATAACAAGATCAACGACAGGGACGACCATCGGATAAAATGATGAAGGACGATCATCAAAGGGTGAAGGACGATCACCTAGCAGGGGACGGCTGCTAAATATCACGACATAGGACGAATGCCGGATAGGAAGGGGTTCTAATGAATAGAGACTCCGCTGGGGAAAGGATGAGGGACGGTCATCCAAAGGTGAAGGACGATCACCTGGCAGGGTACGGCTGCCAAACGGGTATCATGACATAGGACGAATGTCAGATAGAAAGGAAATAGTTCGCTGGAATTTGCTGGGACAAGTAAACATGGACGAGTGTTTATATCCAAGGAATGAGAGGTATAAGTGTTTGGGTATTGTGTATAGATTAAAGACGTGGACGAGCATCCCTAAGACTATGAAACGGACGAGTATCGGTAGAAACAAATGCTGAAGCGTGTTCAGAGATGGTGATACGGACGAGTACCAACTGGTTAACAAGGAACACGGACGAGTGTTGATTCTGTGGGGACTCTTATGGGGAGTAGTAGACACAGGCGAGTGTCTAAGAAGACATAAGTGTTTGAAATTATGTATGGATTAAAGATGCAAACGAGCATCCTTAAGACCGTGATACGAATGAGTATCAGTAGAAACAAACGCTTGACGCATGTTCTGAGATGATGATACGGACGAGTACCAGCTGGTTAACAAAGAACACGGACGAGTGTCGAATCTGAGGAGGTATAAGTGGTGTATACAAGATACGGACGAGTATCTGTATGAGTGAGACAGGAGTAATATGTATGAGTGGTGTACAGATGAGTGTTTAACTTGCTGGGGAGAGTGACACGGACGAGTGTCAAAAGAGAAAAGTGTAATATGAACAAGTATATGGTCTACAAAGTGTTTAGGTAACTATGCGACACGGACGGGTGTCAGGGACTTTGTATAGATATATGCATCTGTGAGTGCAAAGGGGACACTTTGGCTTTCTACTGGGGATATGACACGGACGGGTGTCAAGAGGTATTTGTATCTTTAGGGAAAGTGCCTTGGCTTTCTGCCAGGGAATCCGGGGAGTAGTCTGTACATTGTTGATGGATCGCTATTATTCACAAGTGCTTGATTCAGAACATGGCTTATGATTATGCAATATGTTTGATTTTTGCCGTAATGCTCCGTATTAGACGGAATGCTACGCTCTGCAGGGAGAATATGATGCGAATGCTATGATTTATGCAAATATACCAATCCGGGATTCGGATCCTAATGCTGCGAAGATCTCCTGGCTGATCTGCTTGGAGTGGACATCCCAGCTGGGGATGAGGCCATTGATGGATCTGACATATGAGACTCTGCTTGGGGATATAGGTCACTGATAGACCTATTTGGTAATGAGGGACCCAGCTGGGGTTGAGAAGCTTTCTTCACCCTGTTGTGAGATCTTCAGGTACTGCTTTTCCGGATAGAGGTTGAAACTCTGTAGGGAGATGGTTCCCTGGCTTTTGTACTTAGCTGAGGAAGAAATAACAAATGGCAACTTAGCTGGGGGGAAAGCACCTCCGGTGCTAAGAGTGAGTAGATAATGATTTGCCAGCTCGATGGGACGAAGCTTTCATGCCCCATGTTGTGCTTTGAATACCTACAATCCTGAAAAGTCAGAGAAACGCACAAGCAATCCCGAGGTATCCTTTACCAGATTCCATCATAAGAGTTTAGGCACTCCTGGGAGTGAGTATATTTCCTGCAAGCACGTATTTTTAGAAGAGAAGCATCTGTATTTATGCAATCAGTATCTTAAAGACATCGAACATTCTTGCAAATGAAAATAAAATGTACGAAATGAAACATGACTGAAAATCTGATTTTATTAACTCATGTGCCCTGAATCGGCAAGATACAGTCAAAGAAACAAATCCCCTAAAATGAGGAGATTGTTACAAATTGAGCAATAAAAGGTATTGGCAATGTTGATGACGCTTCAAGGAGCTTCCCTATGACTCGTATGACATTTGACGTTCTTCTCGTCTTGCTTTCTGAAGAAGGCTGATTCTGATCGGCGCTTGACCCTTTCGAAGCTTACCAAGTTGTAAGTGATACAGATGAACTCAGAATGCAATTGTTCGCTTATTCCCTTATTTTGCGTGGGTCGCCCTTTCAGGTTTTCAATCCACCGGGATACCCATTTTTGCCTAAGTTGTCCAATGCGGCTTTTCAACTCAGCGGGTGTACATTTTTTGTTTATTTTCCCTTATTTTTGCCCGAGTCTTTTATTCTGTTTTTGACTCGCCGGGATGCCCTATTCTTGCCTGGACTTACATTCTGTTTTTATGTCCAACGGGTCATTTTTATGCGAAGTATTTTTTAACTGCATCTGAATTCACAGGGGACGGGAAGTCTTCGCCATCCATAGTACTGAGCATGAGTGCTCCACCGGAGAAAACTTTCTTAACTACGAATGGCCCTTCATAGTTCAGAGTCCACTTGCCCCTGTGGTCTGTATGAGGAGGGAGGATTCTTTTCAGCACAAGATCTCCTACTTGGTATTCTCGGAGCCTGACTTTCTGATCGAAGGCTTTCTTCATTCTTTTCTGATACAGCTGTCCATGACAGATTGCAGCCAATCTCTTCTCTTCAATCAGACTTAGTTGTTTGTATCGGGACCGGACCCATTCTGCTTCGTTTAGTTTAACATCCATTAACACCCGCAAGGAGGGTAATTCAACTTCAACAGGTAGGACTTCCTCCATACCATAAACAAGCTAATACGGTGTTGCCCCAGTGGATGTTCTGATTGACGTTCGGTACCCATGTAAGGCCAATGGTAGCATTTCGTGCCAGTCCTTATAAGTGACTACCATCTTCTGCACGATCTTCTTGATATTCTTATTAGCTGCCTCAACAGCGCCCTTCATCTTTGGCCTGTAAGGAGAATAATTGTGGTGTTGGATCTTGAAGTCCCGGCACAGCTCTGCAATCATTTTGTTGTTTAAATTGGAACCATTATCAGTAATGATTCGCTCGGGCACTCCATACCGACAGATGATGTCTCTCTTCAGAAATCGGGCTACCACTTGCCTTGTAACATTTGCATAGGAAGCTGCTTCGACCCACTTGGTAAAATAATCAATGGCTACCAGGATGAATCTGTGGTCATTTGAAGCAGTCGGTTCAATCTTGCCAATCATATCAATGCCCCACATGGCAAAGGGCCAGGGTGAAGACATCACATTCAAAGGATTGGGAGGTACATGCACTTTATCCGCATAAATCTGGCATTTATGACATTTCCTGGCATAAGCACAATAGTCTGCATCCATTGTGATCCAGTAGTAGCCTGACCTTAACAACTTTTTAGCCATTGCATGCCCTCCAGCATGGGTACCAAAGGATCCTTCGTGCACTTCGTGCATCAACAAACCTGCTTCTGTTTTATCAACGCATCTGAGAAGTACCATATCGAAGTTTCTCTTGTACAGGGAACCGTCAGTATTCAGGAAGAAACTGCCAGCTAGCCTTCTCAATGCCTTCTTATCGTTGGAAGATGCCCCAGGTGGGTATGTTTGATCCTCCAAGAAGCATTTGATATCATGGAACCAAGGCTTATCATCTTTAACCACATCTGCTGAGAATACGTATGCTGGTCTGTCAAGTCTGGACACTGAAGTCCGAGGTACAAAGTGGGCGGCCTGAACTTTGATCATGGATGAAATGGTGGCAAGAGCATCTGCAAATTGATTCTCGTCCCGAGGGATATACTCAAGCTTGACCGTTGTAAAGAACGTCAATAACCTCCTTGTATAATCCCTGTAAGGTATCAGATGATCCTGGTGTGTGTACCATTTGCCGTTGGTTTGGTTGATTACCAAAGCTGAATCTCCGAACACAGTCAAAGTTTTGATCCTGAGGTCAATGGCTTCCTCAAGACCCATAATACAAGCTTCGTATTCAGCTTCATTATTAGTGCAATTAAAGGTGAGTTTTGCCGAGAAAGGCATGTGAACTCCTTTAGGTGTAATGAGTACTGCACCAACACCACGACCATTCATATTAACAGCCCCATCAAACATCATAGTCCATTCTTCTTCTGGGTCAGGCCCTTCAGTGTGAACAGGCTCTTCATGATCTTTTGCTTTTATGAACATGATGTCCTCATCAGGGAAGTCAAATCTCATAGGCTGGTAATCATCAATAGGTTGCTCAGCAAGATAATCAGACAATACACTGCCCTTGATGGCTTTCTGAGATGTGTACTGAATGTCATATTCTGTTAGGATCATTTGCCATCTTGCAACCCGTCTGGTAAGTGTTGGCTTCTCAAATATGTACTTAACTGGGTCCATTTTTGAGATCAATAAAGTAGTGTGGGTCAACATATACTGCCTTAGTCGGCGAGCAGCCCACGCTAAAGCACAACAAGTTTTCTCGAGCAGTGAATAACGTTGTTCACAGTCGGTAAACTTTTTGCTTAGGTAGTATATTGCATACTCTTTTCGACCAGACTCGTCATGCTGGCCCAGCACACACCCCATTGACTCTTCTAATACTGTCAAGTACATGATTAGAGGTCTTCCTTCAACTGGAGGCATAAGGATTGGAGGATCTTGTAAGTATTCCTTGATTTTGTCAAAAGCCCTCTGGCAGTCTTCGTTCCACCTGACCGTTTGTTCTTTTCTCAACAACTTGAACAAGGGCTCACAGGTTGCTGTAAGGTGAGATATGAACCTTGAAATGTAGTTCAATCTACCTAGAAAACCCCGAACTTCTTTTTCTGATGTTGGTGCAGGCATTTCTTGAATGGCTTTGACTTTATCAGGGTCAACTTCAATCCCTCTTTCACTTACAATAAATCCCAGCAGCTTACCAGATCGTACCCCGAATGTGCACTTGTTGGGGTTTAACTTCAGTTGGTATTTCCTCAGACGCTTGAATAATTTTAACAGATTTACCAGGTGGTCTTCTTCTGTGAGGGACTTGGCAATCATGTCATCCACATAACATTCAATTTCTTTATGGATCATGTCGTGGAATAATGTTACCATAGCTCGTTGATAAGTTGCACCAGCATTCTTCAGTCCGAATGGCATCACCTTATAACAGAACGTGCCCCAGGGTGTGATGAAAGTTGTCTTCTCCATGTCTTCAGGTGACATATTGATCTGATTGTATCCTGAAAAACCATCCATGAAGGAGAATACCGAGAACTGATCCGTATTGTCAACCAATACATCAATGTGAGGTAAAGGGAAGTCATCCTTCGGGCTGGCTCTGTTCAGATCCCGGTAATCCACACACATCCTCACCTTGCCATCTTTCTTAGGCACAGGTACAATATTAGCAACCCACGGTGGATAGCTAGTTACAGCAAGGAAACCGGCGTCCCACTGCTTTTGTACCTCTTCTTTAATCTTCATTGCCATATTTGGGCGAGTACGGCGCAGTTTTTGTTTTACCGGTGGGCAATCTTCTCTTAAAGGCAGCTTGTGCATGACAATGTCGGTATCCAACCCTGGCATATCCTGATAAGACCAAGCAAACACATCCACATATTCACGAAGCATGTCAATCAGTTGTTTTTTACTGAATCTTGTAGGCAGGCCCCGATCTTAACTTCTTTTACGTCTTCTTCCGTACCAAGATTAACCGTTTCGACCTCCTCCTGATGAGGAGTGATAACCTTCTCCTCTTGCCTTAACAACCTGGCTAGCTCTTCAGGTAGCTCGTAATCTTCTTCAACCCCTTCATCAGCTTGATTGATTGGATTGTCAAAGTCATACGAAGTCACAACAGTGTTGTTGTCGGTGCAGTCTGAAAGACACTCTCTGCAAGGGTTTAGATTGTTCATTTTTAGTGATCGATTTTAATCTTGTTTAGAAAAAGTGAAATGAAGTTATCATTTTGGAAAACATTGCCATTTTATTTTTGTACAAAAGAAAAATGAAAAACAGTGAGCGAAAAAGGAAAAAGACTCATTTGCAAAAGATGTCCGATATTCATTGATTGATCTGTTTGCACAAAATTACAAGATGGCCCGATTACAAAATGAATCTTGGCATCTTGGGCAAGATGCAAGACTTGATGCATGCTTAAAATATACAGGAAATAATAATTACTCGGCAGGAGTAACCCTTATAATTTCCTGGGAAGACCAGTTTGAGATATGGCTCCCCGGGGTCCTTGGACGTATCCAGCTCTCCAGGTTGCGCTCATCTTCCGACTCATCTTCCAAGTTGTTTACTGCATCCGGGGCGAGCATTCCCCCGCTGACAAAATTGGGCTTCTTAGCAGTCTCTGATTGATCCTGTTGAGTTGGTTTGTAACCCAAACCAAATTTGTCCTCCTTCTTCTCCACGGGTAGCAGCTTGCCCCAGCCTTGGGCAGTACCCTCTTCAACAACCTTCCTGGCTTGCTGATAAGACGTCATGGAAGTTCCCAGTACAGCAGATGCTTCATTAATGTTCAGGGCCTCAAACCCCTGGCTCATGGTTTCATGGATTTCTCCATCCATTTCAATGTACTTATACGTAGCCAGATGGCTAACAAAGATGTCCTCCTCCCCACAGATGTTGATGATTTGGCCTTCCCACTTGAATTTCAGCTTCTGGTGAAGGGTATACGTAACAGCGCCAGCGGCGTGGATCCAGGGTCTACCCAACAAACAGCTGTAGGCCGGCTGAATGTCCATCACATAGAAGGTAATCTTAAAAGTCTGCGGGCCAATCATCACAGGCAGATCAATCTCTCCAAGCACTGATCTCTTAGAGCCATCAAATGCTCTCACCACTAAATTACTTGGACGTAGTGCCAAGCCATCATACTCCAGCTTCACCAAGGCTTTCTTTGGTAGAACATTGAGTGAAGACCCAGTGTCCACCAGTACATGGGATAGAACAGCACCCTTACATTCTAGAGTGATGTGTAAAGCCTTATTGTGGTTACGTCCCTCAGTTGTTAAGTCAGCATTGGTGAAGCCCAGTCCATGACTGGTGTTGACATTTGCCACCACAGTTTCTAGCTGATTAACAGTGATCTCCTCTGGCACGTATGCTGCGTGCAAGACTTTCAATAATGCATTCATGTGAGCTTCAGAACACATTAACAGGGATAATATGGAGATCTTTGAGGGAGTTTGGTGAAGCTGATCCACCACCTTGTAATCACTTCTTTTTATAATCCTCATAAACTCGTCTACATCTTGCTCAAAAGATGTCTTCTGAGTTTCTTTGACGATTGGTTCTTCAGGTACCACACTCTTCCCCTTTGCTTTTGCAGCAGCTTTTGCTTTGGCATTAGGTCTTTGCAATTGTGAGGCAAAAAGGCGTCCGCTTCTGGTGAAGCCTCCGCCTCCCCCAACATTATCAATTTGTGGAGAAGAGGTTGAAGAATCCAAAGTGATTTTCTCCCCGTTGCAGTAGAGGTCAGAGCCATAATGCCAAGGTATGGCATTACTGCTTTCATATGGAACGGGTCCAGGCACCGTAATGGTAACTGGACTGACTGCTGCAGAGGAGGGTACTGAAATGGTGTGCGGATCGTAGTAAATGGTGACTGGTGACCTGGCAGAAGGTGCCACTGTTTGTTGTTGAAAGTTGTTGTTTGGGGGAACATCTGATGGATCATAGTAGATGGTGACTGCTGAGATATCTTCATTAATTTCTGTTGGCGTTGTAGAAGATTCTGCTGAATAAATGGGTGTTGATGTTGTAGAAGAAATAGTTGTTGATATCTGGTTTGCTGAAGTGATGGACGGAGCCATTGTTGATGATATTGATGAATTGGTCGGAATGATTGTTGTTGCAGTTTTAGAAGAGTCAGGAATTGTTGTCAAAGGGATTGCTGGATTTGTAGGCGCCGTTGTTGTGATCTGGAATATACCACTTTTGATAAGACCATCTATGCCGCTTCTCAAGTTATCACACCCGTTGACCGAAATGTTGCAATAACCACAACCGAGCTCACACCCGGGGAACATCTGGCATTCCAGGAGCTGAGCTTTAATTTCGACCAGAGGTGTCCGAATCTGTCCAACACTGGTGATTAAGAAAGATGGCTTGTCTTCCTCAATGGCATTAATTCTTGGCCCTCCATGATTGGGCATGGGATTCTTGGTGACACTTGGAGGGGGTGCAAATTTGAGGGCTTTGGAATCCACCAAATCTTGTACCTTCATTTGTAAAGCCCTGCATTTCTCAGTATTGTGGCCAGGTGCATTGGAATGAAAAGCACATCTGGCGTTGACATCATAATTTCTTGGAAGATTGGAGGGATCTGGTGGTGCCAATGTCCTTAACTCAACCAGGTTGAGCTTCAGGAGTTGTGGCAATAAAGCGGCATAAGGCATAGGGATTGGGTCAATCACCCTATTTTCCTGTGATGGTCTTTGCTGAAAGGGTCTTTGTTGTTGATTGCCGTTGTTATTGTTGTAAGTCCTCTGTGGCGGATACTGAACTTGCTGTTGATAATGTGGTTGTTATTGTGGTTGATATGTTGGTTGCTGAGGAATCGGAGCCGGAATAGTGACAGCTGCTACTGATCTGTGGACATACTGAGGTCTGCCCCTGCTGGCATGAATGGCATTTGTCTCACCGGTCCTTCTAGGTCCCACAAAAGGCTTCCTGGGATTACTTGACGAACTTGCACCATTATCATAAATCTTACCCATCTTTAGAAGGCTTTCAATTCTTTCCCCGGCTATAACTACGTCTGCGAAGCTGGTGGAAGAGAAGGCAGCTAGCCTATCAATATATGTTCCTTGCAGGGTATTCATGAACATGTCGGCCATTTCTCTTTCCGACATGGGTGGCTGGACAGCAGCAGCAAGTTGTCTCCACCTCTGGGCATATTCCCTGAAGCTTTCTCTGGAGGATTGAGACATTCCCATCAGAAGGGTTCTGTTAGGAGCCATGTCCAGGTTGTATTGGTACTGCCTGATGAAAGCTTCAGCTAGGTCCTTCCAGCATCTGATAGTAGCCCTGGTCAAGTGTGAATACCACTCCCTTGAAGCTCCAGTCAAGCTATCTTCAAAGTAAAACATCCACAGTTTCTCATCCATGGTGTATGCTTTAAGTCTTCCCAGGAAGGACTGCAAGTGAGTTCATGGACAGGAAGTTCCATTGTACTTCTCGAAGCACGGGGGTTTAAACTTGTGGGGAATCCTTACCCTGTCCACTAACCCCATATCCATAACATCAAAACCTAGGGAATTTTGAGACTCCAGAGATCTCAACTTCTCAGCAATTTCACCAAACCTCCTATCATAAACTTCATCCCCAGCTCCCATTACAGTAAACTGCTCTTCTTGGGGGTCTTCTTGTAAGATCCTTCCCCCAGTAGTATTTCCTTGCACATTACCCGGGATGTTGACTTCCGGATGTAGATGAGGCCCATATACTGGCGGATTAACATGAGGCTGACCCCTTTCATTGTTACTTGTTCCTTCAGTTCCCAGATGGGGTTCTTCCGGGGTTTGTCTTTCTACCAATGCCCTCAACCTTTCTTGACTTTGGGCCAAGCCATTCATTACTTCCATGAATTGGGTCATTTGGTTTCTCATTTCCAACCTTTCGTTAGCCATCTGATTTCTGACCTCTGTTAGATCTTGTTGTACTTGATCCATTTGGATACCAGGAAGGTTGTTGCAGGTAGGATACCGGTGCGGACGGTTGAGAGGAAACACCCGGCGGCGAGCAATAATTCCTGAACCACAACAGAGTTAGCAACAAATAACATAATGACAAAACCTACAAAACAAAACACAAGTTAGCATGCAATGCAGTATGCTTATTTGCTTTCCAAGGTATCCGACTTGGCTCTTGGTTTTGACCTTTCCAGACCCTGAGGAAGATGTTTTGATGTTGCTTGAGAGAAAGAAAACTCAGTGAAACAAACTGACAAATACATTACGAATGGTGGATCATACATAGTTTGTTTTTTTACAACATATGCCCCTGAAGGGTCAAAATACAACATAAAAAAGAAAAGTACATGAAATGGAAATGAACAACAAGCAAAGAAGTCAAACATCTAGTCCAAACTCATTCTCCTTAACCTCCTTCAAAAGTGCTTCAGTTACAGGACCAGCCGGATGCTCTGTGATGTTTCTGATGAGGAGGTTTCTGGTGGCAATAGCAGTGGTCAGCTTTTTGTGTCTGTCTTGGTCCTTTGACCTCTTCAACCCAACCCTAAGCTTTAATTCTGAAATCTCCTTCTGGGCTGCCAGCAAAACTTCCTGTTGCTTCTTTTCATTGGCCTCCAATTGCTCAATCCTGGCCTGAGTTCTCTTATCTTCTTGAGTGCGAGCTTCAGTGATCTTGACCCACCTAGCTTGACTTTCTTCTAGATAGAGATCAGTCCTAGCCTTCTGAAACTGGGCCTCCTTACAGGCATTCTTCAATATTTGTTCTCCAGCTCTTGATTTCTTGATGTAGTCCTCTGCTTTCTCAATCTTGGCCAGATGCTCCACCTTAAGCTTTTCCAACCTCTCAATGTCTAGACGACCATCACTCCTCTCCCAGAGGGTCTTCTTCAGAGCTTGAGACAGATTCTCATTCCTTTCCTTCAGCTTCTCAAATTCTTCCAGGATGACAGTAGCTGGAGGTGGTACTGTGGATGGTCCAGGTGCATCCTCAATGGTGAAAGGCATCCCAGAGATCTGAGCTCTAGCATGGGACCATTCATAATACTGAGCTGAGGCCATATTATTGCATATCCCAAGAATGGCCATCCCCTTTGTCTAGATGTTGTCCCAAGCCCAGGATGCTTGTCTGACAACAGCTAGATTAGGCTTTATCTCACAATACAGGGTTTCAGCCAAGTCTTGCACTCTAGGAGGGTGAACCAAAGCATAGCCCAATTGTCTCTTAAACAACAAAGGATTGTAATTGATGCAACCCTTTACTCCCACTAGAGGTACATTGGGGTACTGCCCACAGCTAGTAATTATGTCCCTGCCTTTGGTGCTCTGGGTGCACCATCTGATGTCATCTGAAGTCAAAGCAATAAGTCTCTTAGCCCAATTCTTCTGTTGGTGAGGGTTCAGGAAGGCATCAGTCTTGGGTAAGTGTTTAAGCAGCCAAGTGTGAAATAGAGGAGCACAGCACCTCACCAACTTCCCTCTCTGTTTCTCATTTCTTTGGTGAACAGAATAATAGAAATCTCCCAGCAAGGTGGGTACTGGGTTCCTCAAAAGGAAGAGATGAATGGCATTCTTGCTGATAAACTTAGGCTCATCTGCAAATAGTATAACCCCATATATACTGAGGGCTAACAATGCACAAACTGCCTTCCATTCTCCCAAGGAGGCCCTCAGGATGGCCTGAGAAGTCAGAAAGTCTAAGTGCAAACCAGGGATCCCAGCCTTTGTTGTCATGTTCTGCTCAATCAATACAGGCTCTAAATACAGTGCTTTTGCCACTTCTCCATTGCTGGGAGAAGTCATCTCTGGGTTGAAGGGGAGACCACCCCTGACAGGTACTCCAATCAAAGATGAGAACTCCTCTAGCAGAGGTCCCAACTGAAAGTTCTGGAAAGTGAAGCATTTCAAAGGAGGGTCATAAAATTGTAGGCAGGTGTGGATCAAAATTCTCTGAGAAGGATCCAGGTCCATAACCATATCAAGGATGTCTCCATAATGCTCTCTGAATAATGGGATGTGGTCTGGAGTGATAAGTGCCTGGACCTGCCTGATGCCAGCCAGCACAGGCTCAAAGAAATGGTATGAAATGTTGCTCTTCTTGGGTGCCATGACTGCTGATGAGGAGCTAAATGCTGATGATGAAGACTGATACTGGAGATGAGCCACTGATAGGCTGAGGCTGGTGATAAAAGTAGCTGAAGCAGGCAACTGATGAAGATAGCTGAAGCAGATAACTGATGAACAGGGGTCTATGCAGATGAAGGGGTCAAAACCAAGCCAAATACAATATGGATACCCTGAAAAACAAATAAACAAATGTTAAATGATGCAATGATGAGTATGCAAATGATATGCAAGGGTTTGTGATCAAGCTGGATCTGATTATCTGTCCTGATATAAAGGTCCATGTATGCTCAAGAAATCCAGATGGAGGTTCAAAAATCCAGTAAACAGGGTGGGGGACTCAAATAAAGAGCCACA
This sequence comes from Lathyrus aphaca, assembly GCA_963966055.1. Classification (NCBI taxonomy): domain Eukaryota; kingdom Viridiplantae; phylum Streptophyta; class Magnoliopsida; order Fabales; family Fabaceae; genus Lathyrus; species Lathyrus aphaca. The sequence continues at coordinate 262,094,150 of OZ014525.1, read as the reverse complement.
TGTCCAGGGTTAAATCACAAGAACTGTCCAAAATGAGGTACTCTTAATCAAACAAGTAACAGGGTATGATGTGGCCAAGGGTACCTGCAAACCTGTAAACAGCCCATCCCCCTCACAGGTGGTGTTCTAAGACAAGGATCCTCAGACTTGGATCAGTTATGAGAAGTGTAAACACTTCTAACCCGGAGGTACAGTGTTTACAATAACCATAAAAGATCCTCCTCTAATTCACCTCAGTTTCTGAAGGTCATGATAAAATGTCATCCAGACTTAGCAGGCTTCCCAGATAGCCCTAGCACTACAGGAAATCTGTAGCACAGAGTTCTCAAGAAGAAACCCACATCTGAACCGTGTTTCATATTCCCGCACCAGACCGAAATGGAATGGGAAAGAACATGAACCACTCTAGCCTAGGTGTCACTCAGGTCCCAGGTATAGGACCTTAAACTCTCAGTAGAACCCCACCCACCAAAACAAAAACCAGATCCAGCCAGATGATAGTATGACAGTATGATATATAAAGCTGTAAAGAAAGCAATAAATAACTGTACATAAAGCAATAAATAAAGCAACTATGTGAACACAATTAGCACATAACACCCCAGTAAACACAAATCAAACAAGCGCCAGGAGGAACCCACAAAAAGAACCAGAAGCCCTGGTTACAGTATAAGGTTCCCCAGCAGAGTCGCCAAGCTGTCGCTCCCACCAAATGACACCTCGGGTCAGAAGGGGTACAGACGCGAACGGTCGGTGAAAGAGAGAAGGGAAATGAATAGAGTCGCCAGCTAGGCATTTTTATCCCGAAGGGAAGGTAATGCTGCATAAACCTAAGGAAAGATGGATAAGACGGTTGCGAACCAGAGAGACTGAGAAAGGGGGTTGGTTACAACCTGGGAAGGTATTAGCACCCAGATTGTCCGCCGTACTCGACGGGATCCACGCTTAAAAGATTTGTGCTTTAAAGGGGTAGTGTCAGTGCTATATGTGTATCAAAGCTGGAAAGAATGCAAGTGTCAGTGCAAAAGAAAAGTGTAGTGTATAAGTGAAGTGTCAGTGCAAGAACAAGGATGAAATGCTCAAGACCATGAGGCTTAAAGGATAAGGCTGGAAAGAGGGGGAATATACAGAGACTTTTGTTCGATAACTGTTAAGTTATGCCTACGTATTCTCTCGTGCAATGAGGAAGTCAGAACACCGTAGTTCGACCCAAAGAGACTGAAAGATAAATTGACTGATGAACTACTTACTTGTCTAAGCTCAAGTGTATGACCCGTCTGGCTCAGGTGCAAACTGTCTTGCATTAGACGAAAGAAGCAAGTTCTCGGTTAAGAGTGAATGAGATGAGAAAAGAATCCCGGAGGAGACGATTATTGTTTGTTTTTGTGTTTTCAATCTTTTATTGCTTTTTGAGTTTGTCATAAGAAAATGAGCTTAAGCCTAAACCAAGGGTTAGTAAACTCATCACATCCTCCCTCTGATTAGGGGTAATGAGAAAACCTTAAGTATGAAGTAAGCACTTAACACTTAATCACCATGGTGTAGGATTAAGATCATTAACCTACTTGTGATTATTTAGATGTTTTTGGTGTTTCTGTTTAGTGTTAAGTAATGAGTTTAAGCCATAATCAAGGATTTAATGGACTCATTACACCATCCTAATAGAAGGATAATAGATGAGAACATTTAAGCTGAGAAAGACTCCTCAACTTAATCCATGATTAGGGATTAAACTCATGACAAAACAAAACCTTTATTAAGTGGATTTTAGTTAATGATGAGATGAAGAAATGAATTTTATGGTTTGTAAGACAACTTGAGGAGGACTTGTCCATTAACACTAGGGTTAGTCCTTCTTAACCAATTAAGGAAGAATTAGAACCCTAATGCAAGGCCCAAGTTACAAGCTTGATGTCTTGATGATTATTAAGTGAATTTATTAAAGGATTTAAACACATTAAGGGTTTAACACTTAGGATTAAAGTTATACACTCCATCCTAATAGAAGGATGCAGGCATAAACTTGATCACAAAGCCTTAAAGCCTTTAGGGTTTAGTCCCTGATTATGAGATGAGAAGAGAAGACTCAAAGATGACACAAAGGCAAAACTAAATGGGGGACTAATCAAACCCTAATTATTATCATGCTTGGTTGTTCCTAGGGTTTATGAGGCTTAAGAGAGAAAGATCTTCAGAGAAACCACCAGGGAGGGAGCAGATGAAAAGAGCAAGAAGCAAAGAGAAGCAAAACAACTTGCTTCACTTAAGAAGACAAGTTGCTTGAAGAAAGAAAGTAAGAGATGAACATGAATGAGCAAGCCCACTCTAATACACATACAAAATGCAGCAAAGGAAGTATGAAAGATATGAAAAGAGAATGTGAGAAGTGAAGGAAAATTCACTTCTCAAACAAACTTACCACCTGAAATGTTAGCATAAGAAAATGAAATGCAATGCAAATGAGATGAAATGTCATGATGCAAACCAAAGTCAGAAGCATTCACATGATGTTAATGATGCTAAGAGATGATACAAACATGAGGCAAGGCATGAGAATGATCATACAAGGACATGGATGCAGATGAAGCATGCTTTGAACCATGAATGTACATGAAAAGTTATGAAATGTAATGGGCATACAACATGGCAAATGAAAGATGAAATGATCAAACATGGTTCTAATATGTCCTAAGATGTATTATGAATCATGTGGATGCACAAAATGTCATGGCAAGTCAATGGATGCAAGCAAATGAAAGAAGGATGCCAAGGAAGGCACAAATTAGGGTTACATGCATCATGCAAAGCAAAAATCCAAAACCAGAAGCAAATGACATGATAAAAATTTGAAAATGCAATCAAAGATACCTTAAACCTATACAAACTCACTGCCCAAAGGAGGGGATCCAACTCTTATCCTAATGAAAGTTATGAATTTCCTAAGATTGCTAGGGTTTTGGGGTGCTTCATCAAGAAAAATGCTAAACAAATTGAAAATGCAAGATCAATTCAAACCAAATTTACCCTAAAAACTACATGCTATGAAGAGTGCAATGCAAGAAGAATCATCATTCAACTCTCAATGGTTAGGCAAAAAGAAAATTTTGAAGATTGAACCAAAATATTGCCTTGAAATGAAATTAATTCCAATGAAAATGATCAAAAGGCATCAAGAACAAAAAAGAAATTTGGTTTGAGAGTTGAACAATGTTTCTAAATGTTTTCAAATGCTATATGAATTTTTTTGTGATTTTTAAATACCTAAATGTATTTTTAATTAATTAATTTCCATTAATTAATTAAAAATAAACAATTAAATGATTTAAAAATAATTTTCAGTGCAAAAAAATAAAAATAAAAATATTTTTGGGTTTTAAAAATTAATGAAAACTTTGACAAAAATTTTCATAATTTTTAAATGATTTTTGCTATTTTAAATAAAATATGAAAGATAAAACAATTTAAATGAAATAATAAATAAAAGAAATGAAAGTATGCAAAGGGGAGGGCCAGGATTTGATCCGGGCTTGGACTGGTTGACTGCGCGCCAGATCCAAGGGCCCAGATTCAAACCTGGCTAATTTCGTTTTATGATTTAATTAAACTGATTTTAATTAATTAATCAAAGGTTAGGGTTTTAATGACAAATCCAGGCCATTCGTTCACGCGGGAGTCAACCTAAGTCAAACGCATCTACGGTCCACATTTAAACTCTCATTAATGACACAATTAGGGTTAAACACATTCAGGCGACCGGAACAGTGTTCCGGTCGTCTTCTCCGGCGAAACCAAATACCTAGCTTCCACTACAGGCCACCCCAACCCAAATTAATTGCCCAGAAACATTCTCCTATCAAAACTAAACTCAAATCCATCATCAAACATCATTTATCAAGCATGAGCAAGGAGAATCGAAGCAAAACATTTTCACGGGTCAAGTTTCAGAACATCACAACATGCTTGTTTCTGGCTCATTTTCAAAAATAAATAGATCCCCATGATCAGGGCAACATATAGAACAACATTCTAACAAGAAATCAAGGTTCAGGAAAATTTGTTCATCATGTTACTTGAGATTGAGCTTTCAGTCCAGGAGCTTTCTGCTTGCCTCTTTGCTCCAAAATGGTCCCACTGATCCTCTTGATGAAGTTATGAAGCTTGGTTGGAGTTTAGAATGGCTGATTTGTGAGTTTGAAGAGGTTCTGTTCAGAGAGGGGAAGGAATCGTGTTTTGATTTCAGGGGGTTTCAGGGCAAGGTGAAGGGTCAGGGATGATCAGTGAGACATGCTGAGATGTTCTATGGAGTTTGTTTTGGTGTTTGTGTCTTGTGGGATCAGTTTCGAATGAAGATGCATAAGAGGTGTAAACTTGGAGCTATGGCTTGGAGAGAGTTTCAGGCTTGTGTGTCTGGTGTGTTTAGTCTCATTTGGTCCACTTATCACAACTAGAGAGGTCAGAGAAGTTGGTGTGGCACAGGCTGATTGGTATGGGGTTTTTGCAAAAAAGTCAAGTCTAGGTGTAAGAGAGGTATGGGTCAATGGTAGGCCAAGGACAAAGGGGTTTCCTGCACAGCAAGGAATGAGGAGAGCCATGGGATCAGTCTTGAAGCCAATTAACAAGTGGATTAGGGTTTGTATGATGTTTTGCAACTTTGTTCAATTTTGGCCCTTTTGAAGTTTCTTGATCCATAAGTCATGAAAATGGGCAAACCTTTGGTGCATTCTGAATTTTAGGCATTGGTTTAGGTTTGTACAAAGATTAGAAGTCCATTTGAAAGCACAATTTTCCTTGGCAAGTGGTTTTGCAACTTTGTCTCTTTGGTACATAACTTGAAATTATGTGATTTTTCCCAACTTTGACAAGCCATAACTTTTGATCCAAAATGAATTAGAATGAGTTCTTGTACTTTTTGAAAAGAGAATGATCCATTCTACAACTTTCATGACCAAAGTTTCCTCATTTGAAGCATTTTTGAATCAAAAAGAAAGGGTTGAAAAAGTTTCCCAAAATGGCAAGTTTCCATTACAAGTCATTTTCCCAAAAAGGCAACTTTGCAAATGGCTTGAAATTCTTCAATTTTGTGAACTTCTAACATCTTCTATGATCAAATAAAGATCAAAAATAATCAAAATGATGAAGAACACCCCTTGGTTGGGTCATTGGGGGCCTCAGATGCCCTGATTTCACACTGACTTTCTCAAGAAGTTAACTCTTGATCAGATGCCTTCCTCATGGAATTTCTTCATGAAAATTGATATGCATGACCCCTATACCATATAGAGACCAATAGAAACAAGAATGACCAAAAAATATGGAGTTATGGCCTCTGAAACCAAAACCTTAATTCTAGGTCATCTGTGCAGTTAAACCTAGCTCTGCTTCCATGCCATTCTCAGTTCTTGTGATTCTTTGACTTTCTTGACTTTGTGGGGATATAATATGATGCTTGAACATACATGGACCCCTTTGAAGTGATTGATGTCCTTTGGAGTGACTCAAATAGCTCTTGGATAGCTCAGATCACAAACCCTAGATGCAGATGACTTTGAACCAATGCAGTGAAACAAAAAGTACAATATGAAATGATATGATTGAACTTATGCATATGAAGAGATCACAAGCCATGGTGTGAATGGGTGAGGGAAAATTTGGGGTGTTTACACAAGGCAATCAATTTTGCGCCTCACCCAAATGTACTCCAGAATCCAATGCCTAATCACAACGGAGTCGGTGTCACGGTTGTTTTACCAGATGGTCCACATTAAGCTGGAGTCTTTAGGAAGCAAATAAAGCCATCAGTATTCAGATACTCTCAGCAATGGCAACTGTTTGTTTGTTTTTCTTCAATGCATTGTCTTCCCTATTGAGGGGAACTACGTCGCTCTAATTCTTCATTGGTAATTGGTCAATGGAGATACATAGGCAGAAGATCGTCAAGTCTTTCTGAGCAACCTTATAAGACAACTTTACTCTCCAGTTTCACTCTTTCCTTCAGAAGTCTCGTGTCAGAGTCAGGATAACTAGAAGAAGAGGTATGATTGCCATGGTTGGGTATACGGCTGCAACTTGAAGATTACAAGTCTGTGAAAGAGCTATTGATCACTTAAAGTATTCAAGACTGACAAGTCCAGACGAAGTCAAGCCTCCTCAACTACGGCAATATTCAATTTCTTTACTGCATTTCCATTTCTAGTTTCTTTTATGTGCTAAACATTTGTCTACATGTACGAAATTTGTTTGTTTTTGAATGTTAGCAATAATAAAACTCACATGTTTTTCTTGAAGTAATTCATTCGCATTCACTTATAATTTTGTATGTGTATATTGCAATACCAATTGTCATGCTCAAACTCTATGAAGGAGAATGACGAAAATAAAACGCAAGAATCTATAATTGTGTGCTCTTGAATAAGACCCTGTTGACGATGTACATGCTTTGTTTCAAATCCCTAAACATCGGAGATATAAGGGAGATAAACCCTCGCTAACCCCTTTGAGCATTGAAGTAGGAGTTTCTTTTCGCATGAAAAAACCCTTACGATTAACCCAGGGGCAGGGTAGATGTCAACTAGTCAGACCAAGCGTTTAGGATTTCATAAAGGAGTGTATTTGAGGACCCATTACATTCTACTATGCTAATCAACCTAGCGGGTCTCTTTTTATGCGTAGTATTGTTTAAGTATGTTTGCGTTCACAGGCTGTGGGAAATCTTCACCATCCATAGTGGTAAGTGTAACACGGTGGGAGAACTGACTTTTAGTTATGTTGCGGATAGCAAGAGTCGCCACCGACTTTTATTTTATCCAAAGGAAAGGGCATAAAAGAACAGGAAATACCTTAAAAGATTTTTGGGTTCGGGGGGTAGGTTATGTAAAGGGAAGGTGTTAGCACCCTTTACATCCATGGTTATCCATGGGCTCTTAGTTACTTAGCTCACTTTTAAAATGTTTTTGAGAAGTGTAGTGTGTGTTGAGAAATTTTCTTAAGTACTTTATAATGATCCATGTACGGATATATATAAAGACTTTGTTTTGAAAATTGTTTGAAAATGTGAAGTGTTTTTGAAATGTTTTGAAAAGGTGAGCAAGTACATAAGAGGAACCTACCCTAAGTTAAATCTTTTCTGTTCTTAAATGTTCTTTCAATGGTAAGACTATCCCTATTATTAAGGAATATGTAGTCATTACCTTGGATGTTATGAGGGACAAGTGAAGGGACATCTGTTATTAGGCAACTGTAAGGTGTATTTAGCAATTCAAAGGGACTTATCATCTTTTATTCGAAAGGGACAAGATCATTTACGAAGGCAACCATGAAGGGACTTGATCTTATAATTCTTTAAAGGGACAAGATGATATTAAATAAGATAAGGGACTTTGCTTTATACACCTTACTTGACCTTTTATTTAGGCAACATGAGAGGTATCCTTAAGAATGTCAGATGGCGATCAAAGATCGACTTATGTGTGTGCGTGTACAAATTCAAATATTCATCTTATAATTAATGATCTAGGTTAATTTTAAAGTACAAACATGTTTACACTCCCTATTTTACTAACCATAGCAATTTAAATAAATAATAAAAATTCTACCACTATTACATAATTTGCACAATTACATTATAATAATAATAAAATAATTTAAGTAAATAAGCATATAATAAATAAATAAGTTAGTAATAATAAGCAAAATAAATATAAAAGAGGTTAGTATAATATAGAAAACAAATTTAAATTTCAAATTTAAATAAATAATCATTTTTTTAAGAATTTTAATAAAACAAAATAAATAATAATAATTATATACTTATAAATATGATTAATAGTTTAATAAATTAATTATATATACATATTAGAAATATTTAATAATTATAATTATATAAGCATGATAAAAATAAGAAATTAAAATCATAAAATAAAATTAGGGTTTTGAATTGTTTAGAAAAATAAATTAGGGTTTATAAATATAATTAGGTTTTACATATAACAATATTAGGGTTTATAAATTAATCTAAATACAATTAATAAATTTATATACAAAAAATATATATACATATTAGAAATATTTAATAATTATAAACAAACATAATAAGAAATTAAGATTATAAAAGAAAATTAGGACCTTGGATTATTTAGAGAAATAAATTAGAGTTTATAATAAAAAAATTAGGTTTCATATTAGAATTATACAATATCAATTTAAATATAATATATACATATTTTTTTAAATAAATAACAAGTTATATTTTTTTTTTAAAATTTTTAGAATATATAAACATTTACATATTAATTTTAATTTATGAAAATAAAGTTTAATTAGAAAAAAAAATTTTAGAGATTAATTTGATTAAAAAAAATAAATATGAAATTAAATAAGCAAATAAACCTAAAAAAAACAAGAAAAAGCCAAGAAAACAGGACCTGGGATTTGAACCCAGGTCCTTTACCTGAAAACACAAGAGAATCACCACTGGGCCAGCCTGCGCAGCTGATCAATATCCTCATCCTATTTTGTTTTGTTGTTATTCTGGAAAAACAAAATAAATTGAGCAAAAAAATGCCCTGAGGCTGGTTTCGAACCAAGCTCCTTTACAAGCAATAAGTCTTACCACCAGGTCAGCCTGCGCGCTGTGACATATAAACAAAACATATATATTATAAAAACAAACTGAATTTTGAATTCCAAGAATTCGCGCCAATGGACTCGTCTTCTTCCTCCAGACCTATGAATTTTGCTGCGATTTTTGTTACAAACTTTCCTGCGAATTCTTATTTGCAGCGAAACCTACGAATCTCAATCATCAATAAAACAGCAAAATTTCATCAAATTAAGTACAAAATTATGATCCTCATGTCATAACCAATTCATTAGGGGTATTAGAACTCATTTATATTTGTCCAATCAAGAAACCCTAAACGGCCATACAAACCCTAACAATGGCACTTTCATGATTCGACTATGATCCTTCTCAAAAACTGTCCATAAATCATCTATGAGCATAAACAAACATTAATACATAATCAAAATGCATTATAAACACATGAATTCAATGAATCGAAAAAAAATAAATCAAGGGCAATGATGCTTCGGATTATGCATATGAGTGTGGATCAGAGGCGTTTAAGAGGTGGTTTAGACTCAATGAAGTTCAAGGAAGCTTTTTATGTCCTTAGAATACCTTAAAACCTCTTGTAAGGATGAAACCGGAAATTTGTTTTGGATGGTTTTTGTGAAGTTTGAAAGTAGTATTGGAGGCTGCAAATTCGTCCCCTCTCATTGGCAATGTGTTTATGTATATATATGGATTGAATTAGGTCAGAAAAATGCTATCACTCTTTGGATTTTTTTAATGTTTGAAGATTGAAAAAGATATGTCATAAAACTTGATTTTTCTTTGATCTAACATTGCTATTTTGGGACAATCCTCATAACTTGTGTATCAATCTGATCCAAATATTATTTATGACATTCTAGAAGCAAAATCCTTTTTCAAATATATGATTTTATATTTTATTTCAATTTAAATTGTATTTTAATGAATAAAATTCAAATAAATATGAAATAAAAAATAAAAAATCAGAAAATAGGTGGGTTGGGTCGTGCTTGATGATATTGTAAAGATGGGATGGGTATTTGGTGGGCTCATTTAGCAAAAAATTGATTTAAAGCCTTATTTGCTTCATAAGTTTCCCTAAAATTTTCCAACTTTGCAAGGGCACAAATCCTTTAATTTTAATGCTATGAGGGTGTTCTTGGACATTTTAGAAAGATTAAAGAGTCCTATAACCAACCTCTTTGGTCTCATGTTCATATCTTTTACCATTCTCAAGTTATGCTCTTTTGAAGTTGTTGACTTTTTGTTGACTTTTAAAAGGACCTATAATGTCTTAGCTCATACCTTCCAAATGAAGCATTTTTGGGCTTGGCTTGTGAGACACAAAGTTGTAAAGAATTCAATTTGCTTAAAAATGAGCTTTGGATGGAAAAATTTTGATGAAGCATGTGAAAGTTATGGCTGGTCAAAGTTCAGTTGACTTTTCCTGTGAAAACCCTAATTTAGAAACTCCTGATTCTTGATGATCTGAAATCTTCTTGATGAATCATGATCAACCCTTGATCAAATGATGAATTTTACTTCATATACTTGATGCTGGCAAAAAAAAATCATGAAGTTTGACTTTGGTTTGACCACAGTTGACCTCAGTTTGACTTTTTAACTACTTTGACTGATTTTAACCTATCTGATCATCTGACTGAGCAAACCTTTGAGAAAAGTCTTGAAATTTGTCATGGGGATTCTTGAACACATATAAGATGTTATGAAGCTCACTTGAAGTCTTGGAAGTCCATTTATCCTGATTAAAGTCAAAACCCTAGTTTAGGATGCATTGCTTAGGAGGATGCATTGTTTGAGGGAATTGTCACATCTTCTGACTAATTGTGAACTTTGTGAACCTTGTGAGCCTCATGAGATGTATTGTGAACCTTGTGAGCCTCTTAGTACACAATATCTTGTCTTGTGGAGGGCAAATTTTGGGGTGCAACAGTAATCATCATTGAACCTCCAGAAAATACTCTCTTAACAACAAATGGCCCTTCATAGGTGGGGGTCCATTTGCCTCTGGGGTCACCCTGTGGTAATATAATACGTTTGATCACCTAATCACCAGCCTAATATACTTGTTGCTTAACTTTCTTATTGAAGGTTTTGATCATATGTTTCTGATACATCTGACAATGACAAACAATTGCTAACCTTTTCTCATCAATCAAGTTTATCTGGTCAAGTCGAGTTTGAATCCATTCATCTTCATCTAAGTTTGCATCTTTCATAATTCTTAAGGAAGAAATCTGAACTTCAATGGATAAAACTGCTTTCATACCATAGACAAGGGAGAATGGGGTTGCCCCTGTTGAAGTACGTATTATAGTACGATAACCATGAAGAGCAAATGGTAACATCTCGTGCCAATCTTTGTATGTAATTGTCATCTTCTGCAAGATCTTCTTAATATTCTTGTTGGCGGCTTCCACTGCGCCATTCATCTTTGGACGATATGGAGAAGAATTGTGATGGTTAATCTTGAATTACATGCAGAGATCAGTAATTATAGTATTGTTCAAATTAGTACCATTATCTGTGATAATCCTTTCAGGGATTCCATACCTACATATAAAATTATGCTTGATGAACCGAGCCACAACATTCTTGGTAACAGAAGCAAATGAAGCTGCCTCTACCCACTTCGTAAAGTAATCAATAGCAACAAGGATGAAATGATGTCCATTGGAAGCAGTAGGTTTGATCTCACCAATCATATCAATGCCCCACATGGAAAAAGGCCAAGGAGCAGTCAGAACATTCAACGGAACTGGAGGCACATGAACTTTATCAGCATAAATTTGGCATTTGTGACAAGTGTTGGAGTGCTGATAGCAATCAGCTTCCATGGTAGACCAATAGTATCCTGCTCTCAATATCTTTTTGGCTATGGTATGCCCACTAGAATGAGTACCAAAGATCCCATCATGCATGTCCTCCATAATCTATGTTGCTTCTTTCTTATCCACACAACGAAGCAAAGTTGAATCATGATTGCGCTTGTACAAAATTCCATTACTCAGGAAAAACTTAGCAGAAAATCTCCTCAGAAACTTCTTATCATTGATAGATGCCCCTTCTGGGAACTCTTGAGGTTCAAAATACCTTTTTACTTCATAGAACCAAGAATTTTCTTCTACTCCTTCAGTACCCACCTCATTGTAGTATGCAAGTTCATCAAATCGATCAGTAGTAATCCTAGGAGCTTCATCATCCCAACTGATTTCAAACATAGATGCCATGGTGGCTAATGCATCTGCCAACTGATTCTCTCCTCGTGGAATATGCCCAAAAGTGATCTCTTCAAAGTACGTGTAAACACCCCAAATTTTCCCTCACTCATTTCACACCATGGCTTGTGATCTTTCATCTTTGCATAGGTTTAAGCATATCATCTCATATTGCATCTTGGTTTCACTACATAGTTCAAGTTCATCTGCATCTAGGGTTTGTGATCTGGGCAATCCAAGGATCCATCTGAGCCACTCCAAAGGTCTCCAATCATTCCAAGAGGGTCCATGTGTGTTATATCATCATATTATATCCCTCAAAGATCAAGGAAGTCAAGAAATCACAAGGACTTGGAAAACATGGAAGCAGAGCTAGGGTTTCACTGCACAGATGACCTGAAATTAGGGTTTTGGTTTCAGAGGCCCTAAATCCAAATTTTTTGGTCATTCTTGTTTCTAATAGTCTCAATATGTTATAAGGATCATGTGTACCAAGTTTTATGAAGAAATTCATTGTGGAAGTCATCTGTTCACTGGGTAACTTCTTGAGCAAGTCAGAGCAAAATCAGGGCATATGAGGCCCCCAACAATGGAACCAAAGTGGAATTTTCATCAAATTGAAGTTATATGATCTTTATTTGATCATTGAAGTTCTTGTAAGTTCACAAAATTGAAGAAATTTGAGCTAAACCAAAAGTTGCCAAAAATGGAAATGACTTGTAATGGAAACTTTCCATTTTGGGAAAGTTTTTCAACCTCCTCTTTCTCAACCAAAAATGCTTCAAATGAAAAATTGTTGGTCATGAAAGTTGTAGATTGGATCATTCCCTTTTCAAAAAGTACAAGAACATGTTCTAATTCATCATGGAACTCAAGTTATGGCCTTGCAAAGTTGGCAAAAATCCTATAATTTTCACTTTCACACCAAAGAGGATGTTTTGCAATTTCACATACCAAGTCATTTTGTGACCTCTAATCAGTCTCTAAGCATCATACAAACATAATACATTGCATTGTGACCAAAATTGCCCAAAGAATCACAAGTTTCTATGGCTTGCATCACAAGAAATCACAAAAGGGGCAAAATGCACAACACTTGCAAAATCTCTTGTAACCATGCTTCCACTTCTGCCAGCTGCATAATTTCAATCCCATGGCTCTCCTTGATCAATACTGAGGCCATACATCCTCTTGAACAACCCTTTCCATAGCCTATACCTCAGGTACACATAATGTTGACATTTTGGCAACTTGCCCATACCAATCACCATAGGCCACCACCCACTTTCTGACCTATCAAACAATGTTATGTGGACTCAAAGCAAGCTACTTCACATAACATTGGAGCTCAGATCATCTCATAGGCTAAGTTTCACAAAATTACCTTCAAGCTTCAAACTTTCAAAACACTCTGTCCAGCCACTCAAACTTCACCATTCAACTCACCATCATCAATAGGACATTTCCCAACCATCAAACAAGCCTGAAACCCTACAAACACAAAACACGATTTCAGACCAGTTGAGTTGCAACCTCTCAATCCAGCCATTCTAAACTCTTTCAAAGCATTTCAACATCATCAGGGGTCAAGTGAAGTGGATTTGCACAAGAGAAGAGTTCCAAAAGCTCCAGAGGTGAAAGATTCAGCTCAGGTAGCCACCTTCAAACTTTTTTCCAGAACTTGTCTTTTATGTTATACAAATGATCTATATGCTTCACTGACCACACTGCACTTGTTGGTTTTGAAAATGATTGAGTATTGAGTCTGTATCGTGTTTCTGAAAGTTTTTCTATTTTTGAGTTTTGATTCGTATTTTGTTCATGAGCCATTAGAAATGTGTTTTGAGGTTGGATTCAGGCTTAGGGAGGTGTGGGGGAGTGATCTGGAGCTTTAGAGCTCTGGAAATGGCCTAGGGAAGAAGTTGATGTTGAGGTCTCGCTGGAGAAGATGACCGGAGCTAGCTCCGGTCACCTGAAAATAATTAGGGTTAGTGATTAGGGTTAATTAGTCAGGTTTAAATTTGGACCTTTCGATCTTAGTCCCGCGCGCATGTAAGGCCCAGATCAATCCACTTAACTCTAATTATAATTAATTAATTTAATCAGGATTATTTAATCTGAAGCAATCTCACCCACTCATCTGCGTGCGCAGTCAACTGGCATTTGAATCCTGGCCTTTAGATCAGCTTACTTTCATTTTATTTGAGTTTTAATTCATTTTTATTCCATTTTCTTACATAATTATTTTAAAATATCAAAACTTATCAAAAAAATTTCAAACTTTGCATTTATGATTCAAATATTTTTCTTCACCCAAAAACATTTTTATTTTTATTTTTTGCATTAAAAAATAATTTTAAAAATATTTAAATGTTTATTTTAATTAATTAATGGAAATTAATTAATTAAAATACCATTTAGGTTTCTAAAAATTCCAAAAAAATTCACATTGCATCTTAGGACATTTAGAAACATTGTCAAACTATTCATACAAATTTCTTTTTGGTTTTGATCCAATTTTGACATTTTTCTTGAATTTAGGGTTCATAAAATTCCCTTTTTGGAACCCTAACTTTGAAAATTCTTTTCTGCCTAACCATGAAGGGTTTGACAATGATTCTTTTTGCATTGTTTTCTATATAGCATATAGTTTTTAGGGTATTTTTGTCATGAATTTATCCTTCATTTTCAAATTGATTTGCATTTTTTCCCTTAAGGTACCCAAAAACCCTAGTTAACTTAGAAAAATCACAACTTCTTTTAGGTTAAGAGTTAGACCTTCTCCTTTGGGGTGTGTTATCATATGGGGTTAGGGTTTGTTTGAGCTCATTTGTAAATTTTTATCATGTGAATTGCTTCTGTCTTGATCATTTGCATCTCATACTTTCATGAAACCCTAATTTTGCATCCATACTTGCATCTTACATTGCATTGCATGAACATATGAACTTGCCATGACATTCTAAGAACTTGTATGCCATCATAGACATATTAAGACATTGCTTGAACATTTCTTGGTCATTTCTTCATACATTTTCTATGCTTTGCATCCATTTCATTTCATAAACATCCATGTGTTTTCATGTTCCCCATTTGCTTCATTTGCATTCATTCTCTTTGTATGAACATTCATAGCACTTGGAATGCCTTTGCATCATGTCATAGCATCATTTGCATCATGTGATTGCTTCTGGTTTTGGCATTGGCCCATTCATATGCATCATTTCATGCTATTTCTTTCCTTATGCATCTTGTGCTAACATTTTCAGGTGGTAAGTAACTTGAGAAGTGAATTTGCCTTCACTTCTCATTTCTCTTCATCTTCTTCATATGAATCATTGCTGCATTTTTCTTTGCCTTAGAGTGAGCTTTCTCATTCATGTTCATCTCTCACTTTCTTTCTCCAAGTTACTTATCTTCTTCAGTGAAGTAAGTAACTTGTTTCTTTTGCTTCTCCTTCCTTCCCTCTGCTTCTTCCATTGGTGGCTTCTATGAAGATCTCTTTTAAGCTTCACAAACCATAGGAACATCCAAGCATGACAATAATTAGGGTTGTGATTAGTCCCCCTTTAGTTTTCACCTTTGTGTCTTCTTTGTGTCTCTCTTCTCATCTCATCATTAGAGACTAAACCTTTAAGGCTTTAGGACTTTGGAATTAGGGTTATGCCTGCATCCTTCTCTTAGGATGGAGTGTATAACTTTAATCCTAAGTGTTAAACCCTTAATTTGTTTAAACCTCTTAATCAATCCATCTAATAATCATTAAGACATTAACTTGTAACTTGGGCCTTACATTAGGGTTCTAATTCTTCCTTTATTGGTTAAGAAGGACTAACCCTAGTGTTTAATGGACAAGTCCCCCTCAAGTTGTCTTACAAACTTAAAATCCACTTCTTAATCTCATCCCTTAATTAAAATCCATTTAATAAAGGTTTTTTTTGTCATGAGGTTAATCCCCAATCATGGATTAAGTTGAGGTATCTTCCTCAGCTTAAGTGTACTCATCTATTATCCTTCTATTAGGATGGTGTAATGAGTTCACTAATACTTGATTATGGCTTAAACTCATTACTTAACACTAAACAAAAACTCAAAAACATCTAAATAATCACAAGTAGGTTAATAATCTTAATCCTACATCATCATGGTAATTAAGTTGAGATGTTTATCTCATACTTAAGGTATTCTCATTATCCCTAATCAAAGGGAGGATATGATGAGTTTACTAACCCTTTGGTTTAGGCTTAAGCTCATTAACTTATGACAAAAAAACAAAAAGTAATAAAAGATTGAAAACACAAAAAACAAACAATAATCGTCTCCTTCGGGATTCTTTTCTCATCATCTTCACTCACAAACGGGAACTTGCTTCTTCCGTCTAATGCAAGACAGTTAGCACTCGAGCCAGACGAGTCATACACTTGAGCATAGGCAAGTAAGCAGTTCACAGTCAATTTGTCTTTCAGTCTCTTTGAGTCGAACTACGGTGTTCTGACTTCCTCATTGCACGAGAGGATACGTAGGCATAACTTAACTGTTATCGAACAAAAGTCTCTGCTTCTCCCCCCTCCTTCAGCATTCTCTTTGCAAAGCCTCAGCTCCTGAGCATTCACCTTTTGCACTGACACTTGTATTTTCTTTTCCAGCTTTTGCACACAGGTAGCACACACCTACCACTTTTAGACACAATCTTTTAAGCGTGGATCCCGTCGAGTACAACGGACAATCTGGGTGCTAATACCTTCCCAGGTTGTAACCAACCCCCTTTCTTAGTATCTCTGGTTCACAACCGTCTTATCCATATTTTCTAGGTTTATGCAGCATTACCTTTCCTTCGGGATAAAAATGCCTAGCTGGCGACTCTATTCACCTTCATTTTCTCCTTTCGCCGACCGTTCGCGTCTGTACCCTATCTGACCAGGTGTCTTTTCGGGGGAGCGACAGCTTGGCGACTCTGCTGGGGAACCTTGTATTGCAACCAGGGCTTCTGGTTCTTTTTGTGGGTTTCTCCTAGCGCTTGTTTGATTTATGTTTACAGGGGTGTTAGGTGCTAATTGTGCTCATTTATTTGCTTTATTTATTGCTTTCTGTACAGCTTTATTTATTGCTTTCATTTACAGTTTTTATGCATTTCATACTGTCATTATCATGTGTTGGGTCTGTGTTTTCCTTGGTGGGTGGAGTTCATTGAGTGATTAAGATCCTTTACCTGGGACCTGAGTGACACATAGGCTAGAGTGGCTTCATATTCTTTCCCATTCCATTTCGGTCTGGTGCAGGAATATGAAACACGGTTCAGACATGGGTTTCTTCTTGAGAACTCTATGCTACGGATTTCCTGTAGTACTAGGGCTATCTGGGAAGCCTGCTAAGTTTGGATGACCTTTTATGACCTTCAGCATCTGAGGTGAATTAGAGGAGTATCTTTTATGGTTATTGTAAACATTGTACCTCCGGGTTGGAAGTGTTTACACTTCTCATAACTGATCCAAATCTGAGGATCCTTGTTCTAAAACATTACATGTGAGGGGGTTGGGATGTTTGCAGGTTTGCAGGAACCCTTGGCCTCATCATACCTTGTTACTAGATTTGTTAAGGTTGTATTATTTGGACAGTTCTTGTGATTACCCTAGACTTATGACTCTTTATTTGAGTCCCCCACCTGGTTACAGGGATTTCTAAGCCTCCATCCGGACTTATGAATATACATGGACTTTTACCAAGGCAGATAAACAGATCCAGCACTTGATCACAAACCCTTTACATATCATTTTGCATACATCATTTTTGCATCATTTAACATTTTCCTATTTGTTTTACAGGATATCCATCATATTATCTTTGGTTTGGTTTTGACCCCTTCTGCTGCTCAGACTTCCTCAATTATCCTCTCCAGCACCTTCATCAGTTTGTCAGTGACACATCTCCAGCATCTCATTCAGTGACCTTCATCAGGGTTTATCTCAGCTTCTTCACCAGCATCCATTATCAGCATGGATACTTCCAGGAAGAGCAACATCACATACCACTTCTTTGAGCCCACCCTGACTGGCATCAGGAAGATCCAGTCTCTTATTACTCCTGATCATGTCCCACTATTCAGAGAACATTATGGAGGCATATTGGACATGATCATGGACCTGGATGCATCCCAGAGGAGAATGATTCATACTTGCTTGCAGTTTTATGATCCTCCTCTCAGATGCTTCACATTCCCTGATTTCTAGTTGGGACCTTTGCTAGAAGAGTTTTCCATGTTGTTAGGAGTTCCTATCAGGAGAGGGATTCCTTTCAACCCTGAGATGGTTTCTCCCAGAAATGAAGACATAACCAGGGCATTGCATTTGGATCCTGCCCTCATTGATCAGAGCATGAAAACCAAGGTTGGGGTTCCAGGCCTTCACCTAGATTTCTTGATCTCCCAAGCCACCCTGCATGCTGCAGCAGGGAAATGGAATGTTGTCTGTGCACTTCTAGCCCTCAGTATATATGGGGTTATCTTGTTTGCAGATGAGCCAAAGTTTATAAGCAAGAATGTCATTCACCTATTCTTACTAAGGAACCCAGTTCCTACCTTTCTTGGAGACTTCTATTATTCAGTACACGAGAGGAATGAGAAGCAAAGAGGAAGACTGGTCAGACGTTGTGCTCCTCTCTATTACTCTTGGCTGCTAAGACATTTGCCAAAGTCAGATGCCTTCCTGAACCCCCATCAGCAAAAGAACTGGGCTAAGAGATTTATTTCCTTGACATCAGAGGACATCAAATGGTGCACTCAGAGCACCAAGGGCAAAAAAATCATTGCTAGCTGTGGGCAATATCCTAATGTGCCTTTGATAGGAGTGAAAGGTTGCATCAACTACAACCCTTTACTGTTTAAGAGACAATTAGGGTATGCTTTGGTTCATCCTCCCAGAGGGCAAGACTTGGCTGAGACCCTCTACTGTGAAATCCAGCCCAACTCTATTGTTGTCAGGCAAGCTGCCTGGGCTTGGGATAACCTTCAGACCAAGGGAACAACCATACTTGGAAAGTGCAACAACATTGCTTCAGCATAGTATTCTGATTGGTCTCGTACCCGAGCTCAGATCACCCGGATGCCATTTACTTTAGAAGATGTACCTGGACCTTCTACAGTACAACCTGCAGCCACTGTCAGTTTGGAAGAGTTTGAGAAACTGAAAGAGAGGAATGCTCAACTCTCTGAAGCCTTGAAGAAAACTCTCTGGGAGAGAAATGACAACCGTCTGGATAATGAGAGATTAGAAAGGCTCAGGATTGAGCACTTGGCCAAGATTGAGAAGACGGATGACTACATCAGGAAGGCTAGGGCAGGGGAGTTAGTACTGAAGAATGCTTGCAAGAAAGCAAAGACTTAGAAGGCTAGGGCAGAGCATTATCTAGAGGAGAGCCAGGCTAGGTGGATCAGGATCACTGAAGCCCGGGCACAGGAAGATCAAAGGACCCAAGCTAAGATAGAGCAACTGGAGGCTAGTGAGAAGAAGCATCAGGAAGCATTATTGGCAGCTCAGAGGGAGATATCTGAATTGAAACTCCGTGCGGGGTTGAAGAGGTCAAAGGATCAGTATAAGCATAAGAAGATAACTAGTGCCACTGCTACCAGGAACCTCCTCATCAGGACTATCACAGAGCACCCAGTGGGTCCAGTGACTGAGGCCCTCCTGAAGGAAGTCAGAGAGGATGACATTGGATTAGATGTTTGACTCTTTTGCTTGTACTTTTCTTTTGTTGTACATTTTGATTTTGTTGTTGTATTTTGACCCACCATGGGGATGTTATTGTAATCAAACTATGTATTTTCACTCTTTGTAATATATCAGTTTGTATTATTTTTGGTGGGCTTTATCTATCCCTACAACATCATCAGTATTTCCTCGAGGTCTGGAAAGGTCAAAACCAAAGAACCAAACCGGATACCCTTGGAAGACAAATAGGCATCCTGCATTTTCTTTGTTTTATTTTTGTTTCTCACTTTGTTGTGGTTTCAGGAAACATTGCTTGTAGAAGAGTGTTCCCTGTCAACAGAACACACCGGTACCCTACAAGAAACAACCTTCCGGGACTCCAGATGGATCAAGTTCAGCAAGACTTGAATGAGTAAGGGCCCAGATGGCCAATGAAAGGATTGAGATGAGGAATCAGATGACCCAATTCATGACTGTAATGACTGGTTTAGCTCAAAGCCAGGAAAGACTAAGGGAGTTGGTTGAGAGACAAACTCCTGAAGAACACCATCCAGGTACAGGAGGTACCAGTAACAATGATCACGTGCAGCCTCGCACTGATCCACCAGAGTTTGGGCCTCATCTGAACCTAGAAATCAATTCCATAAGGAATACTCAAGGTAAGACTGCTGGAGGAAGGGTCTTGCAAGAAGATCCTCAAGAAGAGCAGTTTACAGTTGTTGGGGCTGGGGACAAAGTTTACGACCGACGGTTGGATGAAATTGCAGAGAAGCTGAGGTCTCTTGAATCCCAAAATTCCCTAGGTTTAGATGTAATGGACATGGGATTGGTGGAAGGGGTGAGAATTCCTCACAAGTTCAAACCCCCGTGTTTTGAAAGATATAATGGCACATCCTGCCCACGCACCCACCTTCAGTCATTCTTGGGGAGATTGAAAGCCTACACCATGGATGAGAAATTGTGGATGTTTTACTTCGAGGATAGCTTGACAGGGGCATCCCGAGAGTGGTACTCTCACTTGACCAGGGCCACAGTAAGGAATTGGAAAGACTTGGCAGAAGCTTTCATTCGTCAATATCAATATAATTTGGATATGGCTCCAAACAGAACCCTTCTGATGGGAATGTCACAATCTTCCCAAGAAAGCTTTAGAGAGTACGCCTAGAGATGGAGGCAACTAGCTGCTACTGTTCAACCCCTGATGTCAGAAAGGGAGATGGTAGATATGTTCATGAACACTCTCCAGGGTACTTATATTGACAGATTGGCTGCATTTTCTTCCACCAGCTTTGCAGACGTGGTTATAGCTGGGGAAAGAATTGAGAGCTTACTGAAGATGGGAAAGATTTCTGACAACGGCGCCAGTTCAAGCAGTGCGAGGAAGCCATTTGCAGGGCCCCACAGATCTGGTGAAACAAATTTTGTACATGTGGGAAGAGGGAGACCCCAATATCTACCAAGATCAGTTGCTGCCGTCACTATTCCTGCTCCACCTCCTCAGTATACTCAACAACCACAACACTTCCCTTAACAACCACAGTTTCCTCAACAGATATCCTACAACAATAATAACAACAATCAACAACAACGCCCTTTCCAACAGCGGCCATCTCAGATCAACAGGGTGATTGACCCCATTCCAATGCCATATGCTACACTTCTGCCACAACTCCTAAAGCTCAATCTTGTTGAGTTGAGGACATTGGCTCCACCTGATCCTCAAAACCTTCCGAGAAACTATGATGTCAATCCTAGGTGTGCTTTTCATTCCAACGCACCTTGTCACTCTACGGAAAAATGCAGAGCTCTGCATATGAAGGTTCAGGATCTGGTAGATTCAAAAGCCCTGAACTTTGCACCTCCTCCCAATGTAATGAAAAATCCTATGCCAAGCCACAGTGGGCCAAGGATTAATGCAGTAGAGGATGGATCACCCATGAGTTTAATAGAAGACATTGCATGTATTCAGACACCTCTGGCAGAGGTTAAAGCCCAGCTTTTAAAGTGCCAAGTGTTCCCAGGTTGTGAGGCCTGTTGTGAATTATGCAAACTTTCTTAGAATGGGTGTGCTAGCTTGAGGAGTGGAATTAATGGCTTGATCAAAGAAGGCATTCTACAAATTACAACCACAGCTCCTACAACACCAACAACTCTTTTATCAACAACAAGTGAATCTTCTACAAATGCAACAACCACCTTTCCTACTGGTTCTTCTACAACTGCAGCAACCATTGTTCCAACTGATTCAGCTACAACTTCAACAATCATTTCATATGTCACTTCAACACATAACAATTCCTTTGTACCTGCTACTACAACTTCAGCAACCACCAACAATGATGTTTCCACTGTCACAATTTATTATGACCCGACAACAGTCCCGAATTCCAACAACTTTCAACAACCTCAACAACAGTCTCAACAAAGCTTCAATTCACCTTCACCAACATCCACCAGAGGTCCTATTACTATTTTCTATGATCCACAGACAATTACGGTTCCAACATCTGCTACAGTAAGCCCAGTCACCATCACGGTGCCCGGGCCAATTCCATATGATAAAGACAGTGTTATACCATGGCATTATGGTGCTGATCTATACTGCAACCGAGAGAAAGTCCTTCTTGATTCTCCGGTTCTCACTCCCCAAGTGGACAATGTCGGGGGAGGCAGAGGCTTCACCCGAAGCGGGCGTCTCTTTGCGTCACAAGCTCCCAGAACCAACACTGAGGCAGAGGCTGTTGCCAATTCCAAAGGGAAAAGTGTGATACTTGAAGAATCTGCACCAAAAGAGACTCATAAATCATCTTTCGACCAAGACGTGGATGAATTTATGAGGATTATTAAAAGAAGTGACTACAAAGTTGTGGATCAGCTCCACCAGACTCCTTCAAAGATCTCAATCTTATCTCTGTTGTTGTATTCCGAAGCCCATCGGGATGCACTACTCAAAGTCTGCACGCTGCCTACGTGCCAGAAGAGATCACAGTAAATCAGCTGGAAACAGTGGTGTCAAACGTTAACACTAGCCACGGGCTAGGTTTCACTGATGCTGATTTAACAACCGAAGGACGTCACCACAACAAAGCTTTGCACATAACCCTGGAGTGCAAATGAGTTATACTATCTCATGTTCTTGTAGACACTGGGTCCTCACTCAATGTCTTACACAAGAAGGCTCTTGTCAAGCTCGAATATGATGGGATAGCTCTCCGGCCAAGTAACCTTATGGTCAGGGCTTTTGATGGCTCCAAAAGATCTTTTCTTGGAGAGGTGGAGCTTCTAGTGATAATCGGTCTGCAAGTCTAAAAGACCAGTTTCTATATGATGGACATACAGCCTGCTTATAGCTATTTGTTAGGTCGACCATGGATTCACGCCGCAGGTGCAGTAACGTCGACCCTTCACCAGAAACTGAAGTATGAGTGGGAAGGACAGATTATCACCATTTGTGGTGAGGAGGACATATTTGTTAGCCATCTGGCTACATACAAGTATATAGAGATGGATGGTGAAATCCATGAGACAATGAGCCAAGGGTTCGAGGCCCTGAATGTCAATGAGGCGACTGAAGTATTTGCTGCATCCCAGGAAGACATGATGGGTACTTCAATTGTCTCCTATCAGCAAGCCTGGAAGGTTGTTGAAGACGGTAATGCTCAAGGCTGGGGCAAGCTGCTGCCAGTGGAAAAGAAGGAAGATAGATTCGGTTTGGGTTACAGACCATTCCAACAAGATCAATCAGAGGCTGCAAAGGAGCCCAAGTTCGTCAGTGGGGGGATGCTCACCCCAGATGCTGTTAACAATCTGGAAGACGAGGCGGAAAGCGACTGCAACCTGGAGATCTGGATACGTCCAAGGATCCCGGGGAACCAAGTCCTTAACTGGTCTTCCCAGGAAATTATAAGGGTTACTCCTGCAGAGTAATTATTATTTCCTGTCCTTTTTAGCAAGCATCAAGTCCTGCATCTTGCCCAAGGTGTCAGGACTCATTTTGTAATAGCGCCATATTGTAATTTTGTGCAAATGATTAATCAATGAATATCAAACATCTTTTGCAAACGAGTCTCTTTTTCGCTCACTGTCTTTTCATTTTTCACTTTTGTACAAAACAATAAAATGACAATGTTTTCAAAATAAATAAATTCATTTTCACTTTTTCTAAACAAGATTAAAAATGATCACTAAAACGAACCAATCTCAACCCTTGCAGAGATTATCCTCCAGATTGCACCGACAACAACACTGCTATGACCTTGTATGACTTCGACAATCCGATTAATCAAGCTGATGAAGGGGTTGAAGAAGACTATGAGTTACTTGAAGAGTTAGCCAGGTTGTTGAGGCAAGAGAAAGTGATCACCCCTCATCAGGAGGAGGTTGAAACAGTTAATCTTGGAACCGAAGAAGACTTGAAAGAAGTAAAGATCGGGGCCGGTCTGCAAGATTCAGTGAAGGAACAGCTTATTGACATGCTTCAAGAATACGTCGACGTCTTTGCTTGGTCCTATCAAGACATGCCAGGTCTGGATACTGATATTTTTATGCATAAGCTACCATTGAAGGAAGACTGTCCTCCAGTAAAACAGAAGCTACGCCGTACTCGTCCAGATGTGGCCATGAAGATTAAGGAGGGGGTACAAAAACAGTGGGATGCCGGTTTCCTTGTTGTAACTAGTTACCCACCCTGGGTCGCTAATATTGTACCAGTGCCTAAGAAGGATGGCAAAGTAAGGATGTGTGTGGATTACCGGGATTTGAACAGAGCTAGCCCGAAGGATGATTTCCCTTTACCTCACATTGATGTATTGGTCGACAACACAGCTCAGTTCTCGGTGTTTTCCTTCATGGATGGATTTTCTGGGTATAATCAGATCAGAATGTCACCCGAAGACATGGAGAAAACTACCTTCTTCACACCTTGGGGCACATTTTGTTACAAGGTAATGTCATTTGGGCTGAAGAATGTCGGTGCTACTTATCAACGGGCTATGGTAACATTGTTCCATGACATGATCCACAAAGAAATTGAATGCTACGTAGATGACATGATTGCCAAGTCCCTCACTGAAGAGGATCATTTGATAAATCTGCTCAAGTTGTTCAAACGTCTGAGAAAGTACCAGTTGAAGCTAAACCCCAACAAATGCACATTCGGGGTGCGTTCCGGTAAGTTGCTGGGATTTATTGTAAGTGAAAAGGGAATTGAAGTTGATCCTGACAAAGTCAAAGCCATTCAAGAGATGCCTGCACCTAGGACTGAAAAGGAAGTTTGGGGGTTCTTAGGTAGATTGAACTACATATCAAGGTTCATATCTCATCTTACTGCAACCTGTGAGCCCCTGTTCAAATTGTTAAGAAAGGAACAAATGGTCAGGTGGAACGAAGATTGTCAGAAAGCTTTTGACAAAATCAAGGAGTACTTACAAGAACCTCCAATTCTTATGCCTCCAGTTGAAAGAAGACCTCTAATAATGTACCTGACAGTATTAGAAGGATCAATGGGGTGTGTATTGGGCCAGCATGACGAGTCTGGTCGAAAAGAGTATGCAATTTACTACCTAAGCAAAAAGTTTACCGACTCTGAACAACGTTATTCACTGCTCGAGAAAACTTGTTGTTCTTTAGCGTGGGCTGCTCGCCGACTAAGACAGTATATGTTGACTCCCACTACCTTGTAGATTTCAAAAATGGATCCAGTCAAGTACATATTTGAGAAGCCAGCACTTACCGGAAGGGTTGCAAGATGGAAAATGATTCTGACAGAGTATGACATTCAGTACACATCTCAAAAGGCCATTAAGGGTCGTGTACTGTCTGATTATCTGGCTAAGCAACCCATTGATGATTACTAACCAATGAGATTTGACTTCCCTGATGAAGATATCATGTTCCTGAAAGCAAAAGACCATGAAGAGCCTGTTCACACTGAAGGGCATGACCCAGAAGAAGAATGGACAATGATGTTTGATGGGGCTGTCAACATGAATGGTCGAGGAGTTGGTGCAATGCTCATTACACCTAAGGGAGTTCATATGCCTTTCTCGGTAAAACTCACCTTTGCATGCACTAACAATGAAGCTGAATACAAAGCCTGTATCATGGGTCTTGAGGATGCCATTGACCTCAGGATCAAGACTTTAACTGTATTCGGTGATTCAACTTTGGTAATCAATCAGACCAACGACAAATGGTACACTCACCAAGAGCATCTGATTTCGTACCGTGACTATATGAGGAGATTATTAACTTTCTTCACAACAGTCAAACTTGAGTATATCCCTCGAGACGAAAATCAGTTCGCAAATGCTTTAGCTACCATTTCCTCCATGATCAAGGTTCAAACCGCAAATTATGTGCCTCGGATTTCGGTATCCAGGCTAGCCCGACCAGCATACGTATTCTATGTGGACATTGCAATAAATGACGCCGTGGTTCCATGAAATTAAAAGCTTCTTGGAGGATCAAACATACCCACCTAGGGCATCATCCAATGATAAGAAGACATTAAGAAGGCTGGCCGGTAGTTTCTTCCTTAATGCTGATGGTTCATTATACAAGCGAAACTTCGACATGGTTCTGCTCCGATGTGTTGATAAGAAAGAAGCAGACTTGCTATTGCACGAGGTGCATGAAGGATCTTTCGGTACCCATGTCGGAGGACATGCAATGGCTAAGAAATTATTAAGGTCAGGTTACTACTGGATCACGATGGATGCAGACTGTTATCCCTATGCCAGAAAGTGCCATAAATGCCAGATCTATGCAGACAAAGTGCATGTACCTCCAAATCCTTTGAACGTGATGTCTTCACCTTGGCCCTTTGCCATGTGGGGCATTGACATGATTGGAAAGATTGAACCGACTGCTTCAAATGGCCATAGATTCATCCTGGTAGCCATTGATTACTTCACCAAATGGGTTGAAGCAACTTCGTATGCAAACGTCACCAGACAAGTGGTAGCCAAATTTCTAAAAAGAGACATCATCTGTCGATATGGAGTTCCCGAGCGAATCATTACTGGCAATGGTTCCAATTTGAACAACAAAATGATGGCAGAACTGTGCCGGGACTTCAAAATCCAACATCACAACTTTTCTCCTTACAGGCCAAAGATGAATGGCGTTGTTGAGGCAGCTAATAAGAACATCAAGAAGATTGTGCAAAAGATGGTGGTAACTTACAAAGACTGGCATGAGATACTACCATTTTCCTTGCATGGGTATCGGACCTCAATCAGAACGTCTACTGGGGAAACACCTTATCAGCTTGTGTATGGTATGCAAGCTTTCCTACCGGTTGAAGTATAGCTACCCTCCTTATGGGTACTGATGGATGTCAAGCTGAATGAAGCAGAATGGGTCCGTTCTCGGTACAATCAACTGAATCTGATCGAAGAAAAGAGATTAGCTGCAATCTGTCATGGGCAGCTATATCAGAAAAGAATGAAGAAAGCCTTCGATCAGAAAGTCAGACTTCGGGATTACCAAGTGGGAGATCTTGTACTAAAAAGACTTCTTCCTCCTCATACAGACCACATGGGCAAGTGGACTCCAAACTACGACGGTCCATTCATAGTAAAGAAGGTCTTCTCGGGTGGAGCACTGATGCTCACTACTATGGATGGTGAAGATTTCTTATCCCCTGTGAATTCAGATGCAGTTAAAAAAAACTTCGCGTAAAATGACCCGTTGGACATAAAAACAGAATGTAAGTCCAGGAAAAAATAGGGCATCCCGGCGAGTCAAAAACAGAATAAAAGACTCTGGCAAAAATAAGGGAAAATTAAAAAAAATGTACATCCGCTGAGTTGAAAAGCCGCATTGGACAGCTCAGGCAAAAATGGGTATCCCGGTGGGTTGAAAACCCGAAAGGGCGATCCACGCAAAATAAGGGAATAAGCGAACAACTCCACTCTTAATTCATCTGTATCACTCACAACACGGCAAGCTTCGAAAGGATAAAACGTTAGTCAGAATCAACATTCTTCAGAAAGCAAGATAAGAAGAACGTCAAGGTCATACAAGTCATAGCAAAGGAAGCTCACCAGAGCGTCGTCAACATTACCAGTACTTTTACTTTTTCAATTTGTAACAATCTCCTCATTCCAGGGGATTTGTTTTTTTGACTGTATTTGCCAATTCAGGGCACCCAGATTAATAAAATCAGATTTTCAGTCACACCTCGTTTCACACATTTTTGTTTCGTTTGCAAAATGTCCAATATCCATGATATAATATTTGCATAAAACAAATGAGCCATTCTTAATAAATGCTTGCAGGAAATAATTTTACTTCCAGGAATATCTAACTCCTATGACGGAATCCGGTAAGGGATACCTCGAGATACTTGTGCGTTTCTTTGTCTTAACAGGATTGCAGGTATTTAATACACAACATGGGGCATGCCAAGCATCACTTCCCCAGCATACCTCCTCCAAGCAGCATCTGGAACGCTTTTCCCAACAGAGTTGTCAAAATCTCCTCACCACCAGCAGAAGTCTATTCACCGAGAGCCTTCCCCAGCCGGGATCCCCCACAGATTTCTCTAGGAAGATTGTTCAGTGATCTTTTCTTCCCCAAACAGAGTAGCAGGTCTCTCAAAGACAAAAGAATCATATCCCCGCAGAGTTCCAGCCTCTCCCAATAAGAGCAATGCCTGAAGCTCTTACACAACAAAGTGACGGAAGCCTCTTTCCCCCCAGCTGGGTTTCCCCTTATAGGATATGTCTATTAATGATCTCTTCCCCCAAGCAAAGTTGTATATTTTAATAGATCTACCAATGATCTCATCCCCAGTTGGGATACTCCTCCAAGCAGATCAGCCAGAGATCTTCACACGGCGGGATTCGAATCCCGGATCGGTTTCTCTTTTGCATAATCATAGAATTTGCATCATATTTACAAAATAAGCGTAGCATTCCATCTAATACGGAGCATTACGGAAAAAATCAAACATTTGCATGATCACAAGTCAGGTTCAAACCAGTCACCTGTAAATACCACCAACATTTCATCAACAATGTATATAAAAGCCAAAGCGTCCCCTTTGCACTCTCCAACACAAATGCCTGTTCATATATACCTTTCCGACACTCGTCCGTGTCATTTTATTCCCCTGCAGATGTAAGCCAAATACCCTTTTGCACTCTCCCACAAATGCCTGTTTATATATACCTTTCTGACACTCGTCCGTGTCATTTTATTCCCCTGCAGATATAAGCCACAAACATCCTCTTTGATTACAGATACCTATATACTCTTCTGACACTCGTCCGTGTCACCTTTCCCCAGCACGGTCGCCCAAATACTTATTGCAAACCAAGTAATTGTTTATAATAGACTCCATTCGACACTCGTCCGTGTCATCCTATCCCCGCAGGTCGCCAAAACACCTTTTATGCTCCCATATGCACATAAGTTCATAACTTATACACCTTCTCTTCTGACACTCGTCCGTGTCACCCTTCCCCAACAAGTTGAACACTCGTTCGTGTCTTGCTCATACTTCACAATACTTGTTCATACTTATAAAGATACTCGTCTGTATCTTGTACATACACTTATTCCCTACAGATTCGACACTCGTCCGTGTTCTTTGTTAACCAGTTAGTACTCGTCCGCACCATCATCTCTGAACATGCGTCAGCGTTTGTTTCTACCGATACTCGCCCGTATCATGGTCTTAAGGATGCTCGTCTGCATCTTTAGTCTATACACAATGTCAAAACACTTATACCTTTTATTTCTTAAGCGTAAGCACTCGTCCGTATTTACCAATCCTCAGCAAGTCACTGTAAACACCCCAAATTTGCCCTCACCCATTCACACCATGGCTTGTGATCATTTCATGTGCATAAATCCAATCATAGCATCTCATATTACATTTTTGATTCACTGCATTGGTTCAAAGTCATCTGCATCTAGGGTTTGTGATCTGAGCAATCCAAGAGCTTCTTGAGCCACTCCAAAGGTCATCAATAACTTCAAAGGGGTCCATGTATGTTCAAGCATCATATTATATTCCCTCAAAGTCAATAATGTCAAAGAATCACAAGAACTGAGAATGGCATGGAAGCAGAGCCAAGTTTGACTGCACAGATGACCTAGAATTAGGGTTTTGGTTTCAAAGGCCATAACTCCAATTTTTTGGGTCATTCTTGTTTCTATTGGTCTCTATATGGTATAGGGATCATGCATATCAATTTTCATGAAGAAATTCAATGGGGAAGTCATCTGATCAAGGGTTGACATTCTAAGCAAGTCAGTGTAAAATCAGGGCATCTGAGGCCCCCAATGACCCAACCAAAGGGTGTTCATCATCATTTTGATTATGTGTGATCTTTATTTGATCATGAAAGATGTTGGAAGTTCACAAAATTGAAGAATCTCAAGTCATTTGCAAAGTTGACTTTTTGGGAAAGTTGACTTTTAATGAAATTGCCATTTTGGGAAACTTTTTCAACCCTTGCTTTTTGATTCAAAAATGCTTCAAATGGAAAAACTTTGGTCATGAAAGTTGTAGAATGGATCATTCGCTTTTCAAAAAGTACAAGAACATGACCTAATTCATTTTGGATCAAAAGTTATGGCTTGTCAAAGTTGGCTAAAATCACAAAATTTGAAGTTTTCCACCAAAGAGACATTTTGCAAAATGGTTTGATAAAGTGTTCTAAAGGCCTCAAATGTGTATCATTTCTTCACAATATGATCATGTGACATATAAAATTCAAAATGGGCCAAGGGATCACTCATTTTCATGACTTATGGAGCAAGAATTCTCAAAGGAAACAAAAGTGAAGCAAGTTGCAAAAACTCACTCAAGTGTGAATCCACTTGCTTGCTGACCTCACAATCAATCCTATGGCTCTCCACACATCTTGCTACGCAGGACACCCCATCTGTCCTTGGCTAGCTAGTAGCCCATGCCTCTCTTACACAAGTTTGACATTTTGGCAACTTGAGCCATACCAATCACAACAGCACACATCAACTCATCTGACCAATCCCATTTGTTTATACAAACCAAAAGCAAGCAAAAGCACATAACACACAAGGCTGAAAGCACCAAGAACACAACTCTCTCATTTTCACCCCATTTTGCAAAACTCTTCGAAACACTCTCCACAAGCTGCAAACACACAAACCAACTTCACAAACAAACTTAGCATGCTTCACTGATCAAAAACCACCCATCACCATAGCCTGAAACTCCCTGAATCAAAAACACGATCACCACCTTCCCTTGAACAGAACTTCTGCCATCTCTCGAACCAGCCATCAACAAGAGTTTTGAAGCATCCCATTGAGTTTAGGAGGGTCAAAGGAGTGAGTTTGCATAAGAGAAAAGGTCAGAAAGCTCCTGTTCGAAGGACTTCAGCTCAGGTATCCATCAAGAACAAATTTTCCAGAACTCATTTTGCTTGTTATAAACTGATTCTATATGATATCCTGATCATCATGATGTGTTTAAAAATGAAAATGGTGGAATATTGAACATGTATGAGCTGTCTGAAACTTTTTGCCCTAAAAATGTTTTGTTTCGATTTGCTTGATTCATGATGAAAAAATGATGTTTGTTTGGGGGTTTTGATTCAGTGTTGAGTGGGGATGGATTCTGGGCAATTAGATTTCATTTTTATTGCGTGTAGAGAGAGTTAGAGATTTGGCTCGTCGGAGAAGATGACCGGAACCACTGTTCCGGTCATCTGAAAGTCATTAGGGCATTTAATTAGGGCACTAATCATAATTAGCAAATTTGAATGATGGCCGTCCAGATGCGCGCCAGGTCAATTCGCGACCGTGTGAGTTCAAACCTCAGCCCTTGATCTTGCTGACTTTCCCATTTTTCAGTTTAATTTCATTTTATTTTTCATTTTATTTGATTTGTTTTGTTCATTTAATTTAAAATAGTAAAACATTTTCAAAAATTCTGAAAATTTTTATGCAAGCTTTTATTAATTTTCAGAAACCAAAAACATTTTTATTTTTATTTTTTTTGCATAAAAAATATTTTTAAATCATTTAAAAGATTATTTTTAATTAATTAATGAGAATTAATTAATTAAAAATACTTTTAAGTATTTAAAAATCACCAAAAAATTCATGAAACATTTACAATCATTTAGAAACATTGTCCAACCCTCAAACCAAATTTCTTTTTTGATCTTGATGTCTGTTGACAACTTTCCATGGAATTAATTTCATTTTAAGGCATTATTTTGATCCAATCTTCAAAAATTCATTTCTGCCTAGCCCTTAAGAGTTGGACAATGATTCTTTTTGCATTGCATCTTGCATATCATGTAGTTTGTAGGATTAAATTGGCATGAATTGATGTTGCATTTTCATTTTGTTTGACATTTTTCTTGACAGGGTACCTTAAAACCCTAGAAATCTTAAGAAATTCATAACCCTCACTAGGTTAAGAATTGGATCCCCTCCTTTGGGCAGTGAGTTTGTATAGGTTTAGGGTTCCCTTGAATGCATTTTCAAATTTTTATCTTGATGTTTGCTTCTGGTTTTGATTTTTGTTTTGTGCATTGATCATAAACCCTAATTTGGGCTTCCATTTGCATTCATCTTGCATTTGCTTGCATACCATGACTTGCCATGACATTTTATGCATCCATTTGATTCATAACACATCTTAGGACATATTAGAATCATGTTTGATCATTTCATCTTTCATTTGCCATGTTGTATGTCATTTGCATTCCATAACTTTTCATGTATGTTCATGGTTCTAAGCATGCTTCTCTTGCATCCATATGTTTGTATGATCATCCTCATGCTTTGTTTCATGTTTGCATCATCACATAGCATCATTAACATCATACTTATGCTTCTGGTTTTGGTTTGCCTCATGCTTTTCCATCTCATTTTGCATTGCATTGCATTCCTTTCACTAACTTTTCAGGTGGTAAGTTACTTTGAGAAGTGAATTTTCCTTCACTTCTCACAATTTCTTTTCATCTCCTCTTATGCATCATTGCTGCATTTTGTCTTGTGTTTGAGATTGAGCTTGCTCTTTCTTCTTCATCTTACTTTCTTTCTTCAAGTGACTTGTCCTCTTAAATGAAGCAAGTTACTTTGTTTCTCTTTGCTCCTTTCATCTGCTTCCTGGTGGTTCCTCTGAAGATCTTTCTTGTAAACCTCACAAACCTTAGGAACAACCAAGCATGACAATAATTAGGGTTTTGATTAGTCCCCCCACTTAGTTTTTACCTTTGTGTCTCATTGATTCTTCTCTTCTAACCTCATAATCAGGGACTAAACCATAAAGGCTTTAAGGCTTTGTGATTAAGCTTATGCCTGCATCCTTCTATTAGGATGGAGTGTATAACTTTAATTCTAAGTGTTAAACCCTTAATGTGTTTAAATCCTTTCATCAATTCATCTAATAACCATCAAGACATCAAGCTTGTAACTTGGGCCTTGCATTAGGGTTCTAATTCTTTCTTAATTGGTTAAGAAGGACTAACCCTAGTGTTAATGGACAAGTCCCCCTCAAGCTGTCTTACAAATCATAAAAACCACTTCTTCATCTCATCATTAACTAAAATCCACTTAATAAAGGCTTTGTTTTGTCATGAAGTTAATCCCTAATCATGGATTAAGTTGAGGAGTCTTCATCAGCTTAAACATTCTCATCTATTATCCTTCTATTAGGATGGTGTAATGAGTCTGTTTAATCCCTGATTATGGCTTAACCTCATTACTTAACACTAAACAAAAACACCAAAAACATCTAAATAATCAAAAGTAGGTTAATGATCTTAATCCTACATCATGGTGATTAAGTGTGAGAAGCTGACTTCACACTTAAGGTATTCTCATTACCCCTAATCAGAGGGAAGATGTGATGAGTTTAATAACCCATTGGTTTAGGCTTAAGCTCATTAACTTATGACAAACTCTCAAAAAGCAATAAAAGACTGAAAACACAAAAACAAACAATAATCGTCTCCTCCGGGATTCTTTTTTCATCTCATTCACTCATAAGCGAGAACTTGCTTCTTCCGTCTAATGCAAGACAGTTAGCACCTGAGCCAGACAGGTCATACACTTGAGCATAGACAAGTAAGCAGTTCACAAGTCAATTTACCTTTCAGTCTCTTTGGGTCGAACTACGGTGTTCTGACTTCCTCATTGCACGAGAGGATACGTAGGCATAACTTAACAGTTATCGAACAAAAGTCTCTGTATATTCCCCTCCTTCTAGCATCATTCTTTTAGCCTTATGATCTTGAACCTTTCACTCCAGTTCCCACACTGACACTTCATTTATACACTTCACTTTTCTTTTACGCAGACACCTGTACATCCTTTTCCAGCTCTTTTGCACACAAAATTGCACTAACACTACCCCTTTAAAACACAAATCTTTTGAGCGTGGATCCCGTCGAGTACGGCGGACAATCTGGGTGCTAATACCTTCTCAGGTTGTAACCAACCCCCTTTCTCAGTCTCTCTGGTTCGCAACCGTCTTATCCATATCTTTTCTAGGTCTATGCAGCATTACCTTTCCTCCGGGATAAAAATGCCTAGCTGGCGACTCTTTTCTTTTCCTGTGAGTTCACTCCTGTGTGTTCTCACATCCTCCTTTCGCCGACCGTTCGCGTCTGTACCTCATTTGATCCCAGTCTCATCTGTTGGGAGCGACAGCTTGGCGACTCTGCTGGGGACCCTTATACTGTAACCAGGGCTTCTGGTTCTTTTTGTGGGTTCCTCCTAGCGCTTGTTTGATTTGTGTTTACTGGGGTGTTATGTGTGTTTGTGTATTTATGTTATTGCTTTATGTACAGTTTTGTTTATTGCTTTCTTTACAGCTTCACATATATCATACTGTCATACTGTTCTGGTTGGATCTGGTTTTGTTGCTTTGGTGGGTGGGTTTCTATTGAGAGTTAAGGTCCTATACCTGGGACCTGAGTGACACCTAGGCTAGAGTGGTTCATGTTCTTTCCCATTCCATTTCGGTCTGGTGCGGGAATATGAAACACGGTTCAGATATGGGTTTCTGCTTGAGAACTCTGTGCTACAGATCTCCTGTAGTGCTAGGGCTATCTGGGAAGCCTGCTAAGTCTGGATGACCTTTAGTATTGACCTTCAGAAACTGAGGTGAATTAGAGGAGGATCTTTTATGGTTATTGTAAACACTGTACCTCCGGGTTAGAAGTGTTTACACTTCTCATAAGTGATCCAAGTCTGAGGATCCTTGTTTTAGAACACCACCTGTGAGGGGGTTGGGTTGTTTACAGGTTTGCAGGTACCCTTGACCTCAGCATACCCTGCTACTTTGTTTGATTAAGAGTACTCCATTTTGGGACAGTTCTTGTGATTTTAACCCAGGACATGTGACTCTTTATTTGAGTCCCCCACCTTGGTTACTGGACTTATGGACCTCCATCTGGACTTCTTAGACATACATGGACTTATATCAAAGCAGCAATCAGATCCAGCTTGATCACAAACCCTTGCATATCATTTGCATACATCATCATTGCATCATTTAACATTTGCTTATTTGTTTTTTCAGGGTATCCACATCATATATCTTGGCTTGGTTTTGACCCCTTTTATCTGATTAGACCCCTGTTCACCAGCTATCTGCTTCAGCCACGTTCATCAGCTACCTGCTTCAGTTACCTGCATCACCAGCATCAGCTTATCAGTGGCCCATCTTCTAGTATCAGTCATCATCATCAGCATCTGTGTCAGCTCTTCTTCAGCAACATAGCACCCAAGAAGAGCAACATCTCATATCATTTCTTTGAGCCTGAGCTGACTGGCATCAGGAAGATCCAGGCCCTTATCACTCCAGACCATATACCACTATTCAGAGAACATTATGAAGGCATCCTTGATGTGGTTATGGATTTGGACCCTTCTCAAAGGAGCTTGATTCACACTTGTCTACAGTTCTATGATCCTCCTTTGAGATGCTTCACCTTCCAGGATTTTCAGTTGGGACCCTTGTTGGAAGAGTATTCATCACTGATTGGTGTACCTGTCAGGGGTGGTGTCCCCTTCAACCCTGAGATGGCTTTTCCTAGTAATAAAGAAGTGGCAAAGGCATTGTATCTGGAACCTTGTCTGATTGAGCAGAACATGACAACCAAGGCAGGAATCTCTGGTCTACACTTGGATTTCTTGACTTCTCAGGCTATCCTGAAGATCTCCTTGGGAGAATGGAAGGCAGTCTGTGCTTTGTTAGCCCTTAGCATATATGGGGTTGTACTTTTTGCAGATGAGCCTATGTTTATTAGCAAGAATGCCATTCACCTTTTCATCCTGAGGAACCCAGTGCCCACCTTACTGGGAGATTTCTACTACTCTATTCATCAAAGGAATGAAAAGCAAAGAGGAAGATTGGTGAGATGCTGTGCTCCCCTGTTCCATACCTGGCTGCTCAAACACTTGCCCAAGACTGATGCATTCTTGAATCCTCACCAACAGAAGAATTGGGCTAGAAGACTCATTGCTTTGACCTCAGAGGACATCAGGTGGTGCACCCAGAGCACCAAGGGCAGGGACATCATCACTAGTTGTGGGCAGTTCCCCAATGTACCTCTGATAGGAGTAAAGGGTTGCATCAACTACAACCCTCTGTTATTCAAAAGAAAATTGGGCTATGCATTGGTCCACCCTCCTAGAACACAAGACTGGGCTGAAACCCTTTATTGTGAGATTAAGCCTAATCTAGCTGTTGTCAGGCAGGCATCCTGGGCTTGGGACAATGTCCAGACCAAAGGGATGGCCACCCTCGGGAGATGCAACAATGTGGCCTCAGCTCAGTACTATGAGTGGTCTCATGCCAGGGCACAAATTTCTGGGATGCCCTTTACCATTGAGGATGCACCAGGACCATCCACAGCACCACCTCCAGCCACTGTCAGCCTGGAAGAGTTTGAGAAACTGAAAGAGAGGAATGAGAATCTGACTCAGGCTCTATAGAAGACCCTCTGGGAGAGGAGTGATGGTCATCTGGACATCGAAAGGTTGGAAAAGCTTAAAGTGGAGCATCTAGCCAGGATTGAGAAGTCAGAGGACTACATCAAGAAGTCAAGGGCTGGAGAGCAGATTTTGAAGAATGCCTGTAAGGAGGCTCAGTTTCAGAAGGCCATGACTGATTTATATCTGAAGGAGAGTCAAGCTAGGTGGGTCCGGATCACTGAAGCTCGTACTCAGGAAGATAAGAGAACTCAGGACAAGATTGAGCAGTTAGAGGCTAATGCAAAGGAGCAACAGGAATCCCTGCTAGCAGCCCAGAAGGAGATCTCAGAATTAAGGCTTAGGGCTAGTGTGAAGAGGTCAAAGGACCAAAGCAGGCACAAGAGGTTGACCACTGCTATCACCACCAGGAATCTCCTTATCAAGAACCTCACAGAGCATCCAGCCGACCCTGTAACTGAAGCACTTCTGAAGGGAGTTCAGGAGGATGAGTTTGGTCTTGGTGTCTGACTTTTGCTTGTTGTTGTTTTCATTCCATGTACTTTTCTTTTTTATGTTGTATTTTGACCCCTCAAGGGCATGTATTGTAAGGAACAAACTATGTATTATCTCCTATTTGTAATATTTATCAGTTGGTTTCATTTAGATGTCTCTCTCAAAGCAACATCAAAAGCATCTTCCTCAGGGGTCTGGAAAGGTCAAAACCAAAGAGCCAAGCCGGATACCTTGGAAACAAATAAGCATACTGCATTGCATACTAACCTTTTGTTTTGTTTTGCAGGCTTTTGTTTTGTTTGTTACTAACTCTGTTGTGGTTCAGGAACTATTGCTCGCCGTCAGGTGTTCCCACTCGACCGTCCGCACAGATATCCTACCCGCAACAACCTTCCGGGTATACAAATGGACCAGGTACAATAGGATCTTACAGAAGTCAGGACTCAAATGGCCAATGAGAGGTTGGAAATGAGAAACCAGATGACTCAGTTCATGGAGGTGATGAATGGATTGGCACAGAGCCAAGAAAGATTAAGGGCGTTAGTAGAAAGGCAGACTCAGGAAGACCCCCATCTAGGGACTGGTGGAACGAGCAACAATGAGAGGGTTCATCCTCATGTTAACCCCCCAGTATTTGGGCCCCACCTTCATCCGGAGATCAACATCCCTGCTAATGTACAAGGGAATGCTACTTCAGGCAGAGTACTACAAGAAGACCCCCAAGAAGATCAATTCACTGTGATAGGAGCTGGGGATGAAGCCTATGACAGAAGGCTAGATGAAATTGCTAAGAAATTAAGGTCCATAGAGTCTCAAAACTCCTTGGGTTTTGATGTCATGGACATGGGATTAGTGGACGGGGTAAGGATTCCCCACAAGTTTAAACCTCCGTGCTTTGAGAAGTACAACGGAACCTCCTGTCCATGAACCCATTTGCAATCCTTTCTGGGGAGGCTGAAGGCATACACCATGGATGAAAAACTGTGGATGTTTTATTTCGAAGACAGTTTAACAGGAGCTTCAAGGGAATGGTACTCTCATTTGACCAGAGCAACCATCAGATGCTGGAAAGACCTGGCTGAGGCCTTCATTAGACAATACCAGTACAACCTGGATATGGCTCCCAACAGGACCCTCTTGATGGGAATGTCCCAGTCATCCAGAGAAAGCTTCTGGGAATACGCCCAGAGGTGGAGACAGCTTGCTGCTGCTGTCCAGCCACCCATGTCGGAAAGGGAGATGGCCGACATGTTTATGAACACCCTTAAAGGGACATACATTGACAGGCTAGCTGCCTTTTCTTCCACCAGCTTCGCTGATGTAGTTATAGCTGGAGAAAGAATTGAGAGCCTACTAAAGATGGGGAAGATTTCCGACAATGGAGCAAGCTCGTCCAACAACCCCAGAAAGCCTTTTGTGGGCCCAAGAAGAACTGGTGAGACTAATGCTATCCATACCAGCAGGGGCAGACCCCAGTATGTTCATAGGTCAGTGGCAGCTGTCACTATTCCTGCTCCAATTCATCCACAACCAGCATACCAACCACAGCAACAACCCCACTACCAGCAACAAGCTCAGTATCCACCTCAGAGAAATTATAACAACAACAACACCAGCAACAACAATCAGCAAAGACCGTTTCAACAGAGACCATCTCAGGCCAATAGGGTGATTGATCCGATCCCTATGCCTTATGCCGTATTATTGCCACAACTCCTGAAACTCAACCTGGTTGAGCTAAGGACATTGGCACCTCCAGATCCTGCCAGTCTGCCCAGAAATTATGACGCCAGCGCCAGATGTGCTTTTCACTCCAACGCACCTGGCCACAGTACAGAGAAATGCAGAGCTTTGCACATGAAAGTGCAAGATCTAGTGGATTCCAAAGCTCTAAACTACACACCCCCGCCGAATGTCAGTAAGAACCCTATGCCCAACCACGGAGGACCCAGAATTAATGTTATTGAGGAAGATAAGCCGTCTTTCTTAATAACCAATGTGGGGCAGATTCGGACACCCCTGGTAGAGATTAAAGCTCAACTCCTTGAATGTCAGATATTCCCCGGGTGTGAGCTCGGGTGCGGTTATTGCAACATTTCGGTAAATGGGTGTGATAACTTGAGAAATGGCATAGATGGTCTCATCCAGAGCGGCCTACTTCAAATCACAACATCAATACCTACAAATCCAGCAATCTCCTTAACAACAATTCCCGAGTCTTCTACAACTGCAACAACAATTGTTCCAAACAACTCTTCAATCTCATCAACAAATGCTTCATCTGTTACTTCAACGGACCAAATATCAACAACCATCTCTTCTACAACTTCAACATCCATCCAGTCAACAGTGCCTCCTACAACATCAACAACAATTAATGAAAGTGTCTCAACGGTTACAATATATTATGATCCTGCAAATGATTCTGCCTACAACTCACAAAATGCTACTCCAGTCAGAGCACCAGTAACAATATACTATGATCCACACACTATCATGGTCCCTTCTGCAGCTGCTATCAGTCCAGTCACTATCACAGTGCCTGGGCCAGTTCCTTACGAAAGCAATAATGCCATCCCTTGGCATTACGGCTCAGATCTATACTGCGAAGGGCAGAAAATCACTTTGGAATCATCAACTTCTCCACCACAGATAGACAATGTGGGGGGAGGCGGAGGCTTCACTCGAAGCGGACGTCTCTTTGCCCCGCAGATTCCAAGACCCATTGCTGAAGCAGAAGCTGCTGCCAAAGCAAAAGGGAAGAGCACGGTGCAAGAAGAACAAGTTGCTAAAGAAGCTTTGAAGACCCCTTTTGATCAAGAGGTTGATGAATTCATGAGAATCATCAAGAAAAGTGATTACAAGATAGTGGACCAGCTTCACCAGACACCTTCCAAAATCTCCATTTTATCATTGCTAATGTGCTCCGAGGCTCATCGGAACGCACTATTAAAAGTCTTGCACGCAGCTTATGTGCCAGAGGAGATTACCGTCAATCAGTTAGAGGCTGTGGTTGGAAATGTCAACACTAGTCATGGACTAGGATTTACCAACACTGATTTGACAACGGAAGGTCGCAATCACAACAAGGCGTTGCGCATTACCTTGGAGTGTAAAGGTGCAGTTCTTTCTCATGTATTGGTGGACACAGGGTCATCCCTCAATGTCCTACCTAAGAAAGCCCTTGTGAAGCTGGAGTATGAAGGATTGGCATTACGCCCAAGCAATCTGGTAGTGAGAGCCTTTGACGGTTCTAAGAGATCAGTTCTGGGAGAAATTGAGTTGCCTATAATGATTGGCCCACAGACTTTCAAAACGACCTTCTTTGTGATGGATATACAGCCTGCCTACAGCTGTCTATTGGGTAGACCATGGATACACGCCGCTGGCGCCGTGACGTCGACCCTTCACCAGAAGTTAAAATTCGAGTGGGAGGGCCAAGTCGTTACTATTTGTGGAGAGGAAGATATCTTTGTCAGCCATCTGGCTACATACAAATACATTGAGATGGATGGGGAGATCCACGAAACTATGAGTCAAGGGTTTGAGGCTTTGAACATAAATGAAGCATCCGCTGTACCTGGAACCTCAATGACATCTTATCAACAAGCCCGGAAGGTTGTTGAAGAGGGGACTGCCCAAGGCTGGGGCAAGTTGCTGCCCGTAGAGAAGAAGGAGGATAGATTTGGGTTGGGTTACAAACCAACTCAACAAGATCAAGCAGAGGCTGTTAAGAAGCCCAATTTTGTCAGTGGGGGGATGCTCACCCCAGATGCAGTGAACAACTTGGAAGACGAGGATGAAAGCGACCGCAACCTGGAGAGCTGGATACGTCCAAGGATCCCGGGGAGCAGTATCTCAAACTGGTCTTCCTAGGAAATTATAAGAGTTACTCCTGCAGAGTAATTATTATTTCCTGTATTTTTAAGCATGCATCAAGTCTTGCATCTTGCCCAAGATGACAAGACTCATTTTGTAATCGGGCCATCTGTAATTTTGTGCAAATAGATCAATCAATGATATCAGACATCTTTTGCAAATGAGTCTTTTTTCTTTTCCGCTCACTGTTTTTTCCATTTTTCTTTTTGTACAAAAATAAATGGCAATGTTTTCAAAATGATAACTTCATTTCACTCTTTCTAAACAAGACTTAAAATCAATCACTAAAATGAACAAACTGAACCCTTGCAGAGAGTGCCTTACAGACCGCACTGACAACAGCACGGCTATGACTTCGTATGACTTTGACAATCCAATCAATCAAGCTGATGAAGGGGTTGAAGAAGAGTATGAGCTTCCTGAAGAGCTAGCCAGGTTGTTGAGACAAGAGGAAAAGGTTATCACTCCTCATCAGGAGGAGGTCGAAACGATTAATCTTGGTACAGAAGAAGATGTGAAAGAGGTTAAGATCGGGGCCTGCTTACAAAACTCAGTGAAGGAACGACTGATTGACCTGCTTCGTGAATATGTGGATGTGTTTGCTTAGTCGTATCAGGATATGCCAGGGTTGGACACCGATATTGTTGTGCACAAGCTGCCTTTAAGAGAAGATTGCCCGCCGGTTAAACTGAAACTGCGCCGTACTCTCCCGAACATGGCAATGAAAATCAAAGAAGAGGTACAAAAGCAGTGGGACGCCGGGTTCCTTGCTGTAACTAGCTATCCACCGTGGGTTGCTAATATAGTACCTGTGCCTAAGAAAGATGGCAAGGTACGGATGTGTGTGGATTACCGGGATCTGAATAGAGCCATCCCGAAAGATGACTTCCCATTACCTCACATCGATGTATTGGTGGATAACACGGCTCAGTTCTCGGTATTCTCCTTCATGGACGGATTTTCAGGGTACAATCAGATCAAGATGTCACCTGAAGACATGGAGAAGACAACCTTCATCACACCCTGGGGCACGTTCTGTTACAAGGTGATGCCATTCGGACTAAAGAATGCTGGCGCAACATATCAACGGGCTATGGTGACATTATTCCACGATATGATCCATAAAGAAATAGAATGTTATGTGGATGATATGATTGCCAAGTCCCTCACAGAAGAAGACCACCTGGTAAATCTGTTGAAGTTGTTCAAGCGTCTGAGAAAGTACCAACTGAAGTTGAATCCCAACAAATGCACATTCGGGGTACGATCCGGTAAGCTGCTGGGATTTATCGTAAGTGAAAAAGGGATTGAAGTTGACCCTGATAAAGTCAAAGCCATTCAAGAAATTCCTGCACCAAAGTCAGAAAAAGAAGTTTGAGGGTTCTTAGGCCGATTGAACTACATTTCACGGTTCATATCTCACCTTACAGTAACCTGTGAACCTTTGTTCAAGCTGCTAAGAAAAGAACAAACGGTCAGGTGGAACGAAGACTGCCAAAGGGCTTTTGACAAAATCAAGGAATACTTACAAGAGCCTCCAATCCTTATGCCACCAGTTGAAGGAAGACCTCTAATCATGTACTTGACAGTATTAGAAGAGTCAATGGGGTGTGTGCTGGGCCAGCATGACGAGTCTGGTCGAAA
Source organism: Lathyrus aphaca (assembly GCA_963966055.1). NCBI lineage: Eukaryota > Viridiplantae > Streptophyta > Magnoliopsida > Fabales > Fabaceae > Lathyrus > Lathyrus aphaca. The sequence goes on along the minus strand of OZ014525.1, from coordinate 262,051,638 downwards.
AGAGTATGCAATATACTACCTAAGCAAAAAGTTTACCGACTGTGAACAGCGTTATTCACTGCTCGAGAAAACTTGTTGTGCTTTAGCGTGGGCTGCTCGCCGACTAAGGCAGTATATGTTGACCCACACTACCTTGTTGATCTCGAAGATGGACCCAGTCAAGTACATATTTGAGAAGCCAGCACTTACCGGACGGGTTGCAAGATGGCAAATGATCCTCACAGAATATGACATCCAGTACACATCTCAGAAATCCATCAAGGGCAGTGTATTGTCTGAATATCTTGCTGAGCAACCTATTGATGATTACCAACCTATGAGGTTTGACTTCCCTGATGAAGACATCATGTTCATAAAAGCAAAAGATCATGAAGAGCCTATTCACACTGAAGGGCCTGACCCGGAAGAAGAATGGACTATGATGTTTGATGGGGCTGTTAACATTAATGGTCGTGGTGTTGGTGCAGTACTCATTACACCTAAAGGAGTTCGCATGCCTTTCTCGGCGAAACTCACCTTTAACTGCACTAACAACGAAGCTGAATACGAAGCTTGCATTATGGGTCTTGAGGAAGCCATTGACCTCAGGATCAAGACATTGACTGTGTTCAGAGATTCAGCTCTGGTAATCAATCAAACCAACGGTAAATGGTACACACACCAGGATCATCTGATACCTTACAGGGATTATACAAGGAGGTTATTGACTTTCTTTACAACAGTCAAGCTTGAGTATATCCCTCGGGACGAGAATCAGTTTGCAGATGCTCTGGCTACCATTTCATCCATGATCAAAGTTCAAGCTGCCAACTTTGTACCTCAAATTTCAGTGTCCAGACTTGACAGACCAGCATATGTGTTCGCAGCAGAGGTTGTCAAGGATGATAAGCCTTGGTTCCATGACATTAAGTGCTTCTTGGAGGATCAATCATACCCACCTGGGGCATCTTCCAATGATAAGAAGACATTAAGAAGGCTTGCTGTTAGTTTCTTCCTGAATACTGATGGTTCCCTGTACAAGAGAAACTTTGATATGGTACTCCTCAGATACGTTGATAGGACAGAGGCAGATTTGTTGATGCACGAGGTGCACGAAGGATCCTTTGGTACCCATGCAGGAGGGCATGCCATGGCTAAGAAATTGCTAAGATCAGGTTATTACTGGATCACCATGGATGCCGACTGTTGTGCCTACGCCAGAAAATGCCACAAATGCCAGATTTATGCGGATAAGGTGCATGTGCCTCCCAATCCTTTGAATGTGATGTCTTCACCCTGGCCCTTTGCTATGTGGGGCATTGATATGATTGGCAAGATTGAACCGACTGCTTCGAATGGCCACAGATTCATCTTGGTTGCCATTGACTATTTCACCAAGTGGGTCGAAGCAGCTTCCTATGCAAACGTTACAAGACAAGTGGTAGCCCGATTTCTGAAAAGAGATATCATCTGTCGATACGGAGTTCCCGAGCGAATCATTACTGATAATGGTTCCAACTTGAACAACAAAATGATGGCAGAACTGTGCCGGGACTTCAAGATCCAACACCACAATTCTTCTCCTTACAGGCCAAAGATGAACGGCGCTGTTGAGGCAGCTAATAAGAATATCAAGAAGATTGTGCAGAAGATGGTAGTCACCTACAAAGACTGGCATGAGGTGCTACCGTTTGCCTTGCATGGATACCGCACGTCAATCAGGACATCCACTGGGGCAACACCGTATCAGCTTGTGTATGGTATGGAGGCAGTCCTACCTGTTGAAGTTGAATTACCCTCCCTGCGGGTACTGATGGATGTTAAGCTGAACGAAGTCGAATGGGTCCGATCCCGATACGAACAACTGAGTCTGATTGAAGAGAAAAGATTGGCTGCAATCTATCATGGGCAGTTGTATCAGAGAAGAATGAAGAAAGCCTTCGATCAGAAAGTCAGGCACCGAGAGTATCAAGTAGGAGATCTTGTGCTGAAAAGAATCCTCCCTCCTCATACAGACCACAGGGGCAAGTTGACTCCGAATTATGAAGGACCATTTGTAGTAAAGAAAGTTTTCTCGGGTGGAGCACTCATGCTCAGCACCATGGATGGCGAAGACTTCCCGTCCCCTGTGAATTCAGATGCAGTTAAAAAATACTTCGCATAAAATGACCCCCTGGACACAAAAACAGAATGTAAGTTCAGGCAAAATAGGTCATCCCGGCGAGTCAAAAACAGAATAAAAGACTCGGGCAAAAATAAGGGAAAAATAAACAAAAAAATGTACACCCGCTGAGTTGAAAAGCCGCATTGGACAACTCAGGAAAAAATGGGTATCCCGATGGATTGAAAACCCGAAAGGGCGGTCCATGCAAAATAAGGGAATAAGCGAACAACTACATTCTGAATTCGTCTGTATCACCTACAACTTGATAAACCTCGAAAGGATCAAGCTTCTATCAGAATCAGCCTTCTTCAGAAAGCAAGACGAGAAGAACGTCAAATGTCATACGAGTCATAGCGAAGGGAAGCTCCTTGAAGCGTCGTCAACTTTGCCAGCATTTTGTTTCTCAATTTGTAACAATCTCCTCATTTTAGGAGATATGTTTCTTCGACTGTATCTTGCCAATTCAGGGCACGTGAATTAATAAAATCAGATTTTCAGTCATGTCTCGTCTCGTACATTTTATTTTCATTTGCAAAATGTCCGATGTCTTTAAAGATACTGATTGCATAAACACAGATGTTTCTTTCCTAAAGAAAGCGTGCTTGCAGGAAATATACTTATTCCCGGGAGTGTCTGAACTCTCATGATAGGATCCAGTAAGGGATACCTCGGGACTACTTGTGCGTCCCTTGTCTTTGCAGGATTGCAGGTATTCAAAGCGCAACATGGGGCATGTAAGCTTCATCCCAGCAAGCTGGCAAATCAACACTCACTCAGTCTTGGCACCCAAAGTGTTTTCTCCCCAGCTGAGTTGCCACTTGTTATTTCTCCCCAGCCAAGGTGGCAATCATTCCTCCTTCTTAGCTAAGTACAAAAGCCAGGGAACCATCTCCCCACAGAGTTTCAACCTCTATCCAGAAGAGCAACGCTTGAAGGAATCACAACAGAGTGACGAAAGCTTCTACAAACCCCAGCTGGGTCCCTCATTACCGAGGATAGGTCTATCAGTGACCTATTTCCCCAAACAGATACATCTCATCAGATCTACCAATGATCTCATCCCCAGCTGGGATATCCATTTCAAACAGATCGACCAGAGATCTTCGCAGCAATGGGATCCGAATCCCAGATTGGTATCCTTGCATAAACATAGCATTCTCATCATATTCACCCTACAAAGCGTAGCATTCCGTCTAATACGGAGCATTACGGCAAAACTCAAACATATCGCATAATCATAAGCCATGTTCTGAATCAAACACTTGTGAATAATGACAATCCATTAAACAATATACAGAAAACTACCCCAGATTCCCCAGCAGAGTGCTAAAGCTAAAGCATTTGCCCTACACTCATAAATACAAATACACACTCCTTTTGACACACGTCCGTGTCATCATTCCCCAGTAAAGTCGCCCGAGCAATCTTTACAAACAGACCACCCGTATTACAGATACTTCTTGACACCCGTCCGTGTCATACCCCCAGCAGAAAGCCAAAGCGTCCCCTTCGCACTCACAGATACTCATATATATAACTTTCTTGACATCCGTCCGCGTCACTTTCCCCAGCATAATTACCTAAACCCTTTGTATATCAGATATTTGTTTATACTATACTTTTTTCCTTTCGACACTCGTCCGTGTCACTCTCCCCAGCAGGTTAAACACTCATCTATACACCATTCATACTTATTACTCTTATACAGGTACTCGTCCGTATCTTGTATGCACCACTTATATCATCTCAGATTCGACACTAGTCCTTGTTCTTTGTTAACCAGTTGGTACTCGTCCGTACCATCATCTCAGAACATGCGTCAAGCGTTTGTTTCTACCTGATACTCGTCTGTATCATAGTCTTAAGGATGCTCGTCCGCATCTTTAAATCCATACACTGTGTCAAACACTTTTGTCTTCTTGAATATAGACACTCGTCTGTGTCTACTATTCCCCAGAGGAGTCCCCTCAGATTCAACACTCGTCCGTGTTCCTTGTTAACCAGTTGATACTCGTCCGTATCATCATCTCTGAACATGTGTCAGTATTTGTTTCTACCCGATACTCGTCCGTATCGTAGTCTTAGGGATGCTCATCCGCATCTTTAGTCTATACACAGCGTCCAAACACTTATACCTTTATTTCTTGGATATAAACACTCGTCCGTGTTTACTATTCCCCAGTAGATCGCCAGCAAAGCAAAATTTCTTTTCTATCTGACATTCGTCCTGTGTCATGATAAATACTGAGAGCAGCCGTACCCTGCTAGGTGATCGTCCTTCACCTCTTGATGATCGTCCTTCATCATGCTCATCCGATGGCCGTCCCCATCGTTGACCTTTTCTATCCGACATTCGTCCTATGTCGTGATATTTAGCAGTTGTCCCCTGCTAGGTGATCGTCCTTCACCTTTTGATGATCGTCCTTCATCATTTTATCCGATGGCCGTCCCCATCGTTGATCTTGTTATCTGACATTCGTCCTATGTCGTGATAAGACCTCGAGAGCAGCCGTCCCCTGCTAGGTGATCGTCCTTCACCTCCTGATGATCGTCCTTCATCATGCTCATCCGATGGCCGTCCCCATCGTTGACCTTTTATCCGGCATTCGTCCTATGTCACGATATTTTCGGCAGCCGTACCCTGCCAGGTGATCGTCCTTCACCTTAGATGACCGTCCCTCATCTTACCCCTTCCAGAGAAGCCGTCCCCTGCTAGGTGATCGTCCTTCACCTTTGATGACCGTCCCTCATCATTTATTTCATTTATTCTTTAACCCGATGGCCGTCCCCGTCGTGGTCCCTTTTCCTTTTCCTGATGATCGTCCTTCATCAGTTTAGCCCGATGGCCGTCCCCATCGTTGTTTACATTACTTTATGAACCTGATGGCCGTCCCCATCATTTTTCATTAATCCCCAGAGAATCTTATAGCTTTACTTGATGGCCGTCCCCATCATAACCCCTTTTCCCAGCGTGTCGGCCGTCCCCGTCATTGCTCTTTCCCCAGCAGTCGTCCTCTGCTCGGCGGTCGTCCTCCGTCGCCCATACTTTACAATATACTTTATTTTCTTTTACAATCTATATCCCTTTTCTTCTTCATTCTGTGAGTGCAAATTTTGGACTGTCTTTGATATTCAACCACAAGTTATTTCGTTTGCTTGTTAAGCCGTTGCTTACATCCTGCACAGCTAACTCATGTTTGAATAGGGGCAGCTGTAAACACCCCAAATTTTCCCTCACCCATTCACACCATGGCTTGTGATCATTTCATGTGCATAAATCCAATCATAGCATCTCATATTACATTTTTGATTCACTGCATTGGTTCAAAGTCATCTGCATCTAGGGTTTGTGATCTGAGCAATCCAAGAGCTTCTTGAGCCACTCCAAAGGTCATCAATCACTTCAAATGGGTCCATGTATGTTCAAGCATCATATTATATTCCCTCAAAGTCAAGAATGTCAAAGAATCACAAGAACTGAGAATGGCATGGAAGCAGAGCCAGGTTTGACTGCACAGATGACCTAGAATTAGGGTTTTGGTTTCAAAGGCCATAACTCCAATTTTTTGGGTCATTCTTGTTTCTATTGGTCTCTATATGGTATAGGGAGTATGCATATCAATTTTCATGAAGAAATTCAATGGGGAAGTCATCTGATCAAGGGTTGACTTTCTAAGCAAGTCAGTGTAAAATCAGGGCATCTGAGGCCCCCAATGACCCAACCAAAGGGTGTTCATCATCATTTTGATTATGTGTGATCTTTATTTGATCATGAAAGATGTTGGAAGTTCACAAAATTGAAGAATCTCAAGTCATTTGCAAAGTTGACTTTTTGGGAAAGTTGACTTTTAATGAAATTGTCATTTTGGGAAACTTTTTCAACCCTTGCTTTTTGATTCAAAAATGCTTCAAATGGAAAAACTTTGGTCATGAAAGTTGTAGAATGGATCATTCCCTTTTCAAAAAGTACAAGAACATGACCTAATTCATTTTGGATCAAAAGTTATGGCTTGTCAAAGTTGGCTAAAATCACAAAATTTGAAGTTTTCCACCAAAGAGACATTTTGCAAAATGGTTTGATCAAGTGTTCTAAAGGCCTCAAATGTGTATCATTTCTTCACAATATGATCATGTGACATCTAAAATTCAGATTGGGCCAAGGGATCACTCATTTTCATGACTTATGGAGCAAGAATTCTCAAAGGAAACAAAAGTGAAGCAAGTTGCAAAAACTCACTCAAGTGTGAATCCACTTGCTTGCTGACTTCACAATAAATCCTATGGCTCTCCACACATCTTGCTGCGCAGGACACCCCATCTGTCCTTGGCTAGCTAGTAGCCCATGCCTCTCTTACACAAGTTTGACATTTTGGCAACTTGAGCCATACCAATCACAACAGCACACATCAACTCATCTGACCAATCCCATTTGTTTATACAAACCAAAAGCAAGCAAAAGCACATAACACACAAGGCTGAAAGCACCAAGAACACAACTCTCTCATTTTCACCCCATTTTGCAAAACTCTTCGAAACACTCTCCACAAGCTGCAAACACACAAACCAACTTCACAAACAAACTCAGCATGCTTCACTGATCAAAAACCACCCATCACCATAGCCTGAAACTCCCTGAATCAAAAACACGATCACCACTTTCCCTTGAACAGAACTTCTGCCATCTCTCAAACCAGCCATCAACAAGAGTTGTGAAGCATCCCATTGAGTTCAGGAGGGTCAAAGGAGTGAGTTTGCATAAGAGAAAGGGTCAGAAAGCTCCTGTTCGAAGGACTTCAGCTCAGGTATCCATCAAGAACAAATTTTCTAGAACTCATTTTGCTTGTTATAAACTGATTCTATATGATATCCTGATCATCATGATGTGTTTAAAAATGAAAATGGTGGAATATTGAACATGTATGAGCTGTCTGAAACTTTTTGCCCTAAAAATGTTTTGTTTCGATTTGCTTGATTCATGATGAAAAAATGATGTTTGTTTGGGGATTTTGATTCAGTGTTGAGTGGGGATGGATTCTGGGCAATTAGATTTCATTTTTATTGCGTGTAGAGAGAGTTAGAGATTTGGCTCGTTGGAGAAGATGACCGGAACCACTGTTCCGGTCATCTGAAAGTCATTAGGGCATTTAATTAGGGCACTAATCATAATTAGCAAATTTGAATGTTGGCCATCCAGATGCGCGCCAGGTCAATTCACGCGCGTGTGAGTTCAAACCTCAGCCCTTGATCTTGATGTCTTTTGACAACTTTCCATGGAATTAATTTCATTTTAAGGCATTATTTTGATCCAATCTTCAAAAATTCATTTTTGCCTAGCCCTTAAGAGTTGGACAATGATTCTTTTTGCATTGCATCTTGCATATATGTAGTTTGTAGGATTAAATTGGCATGAATTGATCTTGCATTTTCATTTTGTTTGACATTTTTCTTGACAGGGTACCTTAAAACCCTCGAAATCTTAAGAAATTCATAACCCTCACTAGGTTAAGAATTGGATCCCCTCCTTTGGGCAGTGAGTTTGTATAGGTTTAGGGTTCCCTTGAATGCATTTTCAAATTTTTATCTTGATGTTTGCTTCTGGTTTTGATTTTTGTTTTGTGCATTGATCATAAACCCTAATTTGGGCTTCCATTTGCATTCATCTTGCATTTACTTGCATACCATGACTTGACATGACATTTTATGCATCCATTTGATTCATAACACATCTTAGGACATATTAGAATCATGTTTGATCATTTCATATTTCATTTGCCATGTTGTATGTCATTTGCATTCCATAACTTTTCATGTATGTTCATGGTTCTAAGCATGCTTCTCTTGCATCCATATGTTTGTATGATCATCCTCATGCTTTGTTTCATGTTTGCATCATCACATAGCATCATTAACATCATACTTATGCTTCTGGTTTTGGTTTTGGTTTGCCTCATGCTTTTCCATCTCATTTTGCATTGCATTGCATTCCTTTCACTAACTTTTCAGGTGGTAAGTTACTTTGAGAAGTGAATTTGCCTTCACTTCTCACAATTTCTTTTCATCTCCTCTTATGCATCATTGCTGCATTTTGTCTTGTGTTTGAGATTGAGCTTGCTCTTTCTTCTTCATCTTACTTTCTTTCTTCAAGTGACTTGTCCTCTTAAATGAAGCAAGTTACTTTGTTTCTCTTTGCTCCTTTCATCTGCTTCCTGGTGGTTCCTCTGAAGATCTTTCTTGTAAACCTCACAAACCTTAGGAACAACCAAGCATGACAATAATTAGGGTTTTGATTAGTCCCCCCACTTAGTTTTTACCTTTGTGTCTCATTGAGTCTTCTCTTCTCACCTCATAATCAGGGACTAAACCATAAAGGCTTTAAGGCTTTGTGATTAAGCTTATGCCTGCATCCTTCTATTAGGATGGAGTGTATAACTTTAATCCTAAGTGTTAAACCCTTAATGTGTTTAAATCCTTTCATCAATTCATCTAATAACCATCAAGACATCAAGCTTGTAACTTGGGCCTTACATTAGGGTTCTAATTCTTCCTTAATTGGTTAAGAAGGACTAACCCTAGTGTTAATGGACAAGTCCCCCTCAAGTTGTCTTACAAATCATAAAAACCACTTCTTCATCTCATCATTAACTAAAATCCACTTAATAAAGGCTTTGTTTTGTCATGAAGTTAATCCCTAATCATGGATTAAGTTGAGGAGTCTTCCTCAGCTTAAACATTCTCATCTATTATCCTTCTATTAGGATGGTGTAATGAGTCTGTTTAATCCCTGATTATGGATTAACCTCATTACTTAACACTAAACAAAAACACCAAAAACATCTAAATAATCACAAGTAGGTTAATGATCTTAATCCTACATCATGGTGATTAAGTGTGAGAAGCTGACTTCACACTTAAGGTATTCTCATTACCCCTAATTAGAGGGAAGATGTGATGAGTTTAATAACCCATTGGTTTAGGCTTAAGCTCATTAACTTATGACAAACTCTCAAAAAGCAATAAAAGACTGAAAACACAAAAACAAACAATAATCGTCTCCTCCGGGATTCTTTTCTCATCTCATTCACTCATAAGCGAGAACTTGCTTCTTCCGTCTAATGCAAGACAGTTAGCACCTGAGCCAGACAGGTCATACACTTGAGCATAGACAAGTAAGCAGTTCACAAGTCAATTTACCTTTCAGTCTCTTTGGGTCGAACTACGGTGTTCTGACTTCCTCATTGCACGAGAGGATACGTAGGCATAACTTAACAGTTATCGAACAAAAGTCTCTGTATATTCCCCCTCCTTCTAGCATCATTCTTTTAGCCTTATGATCTTGAACCTTTCACTCCAGTTCCCACACTGACACTTCATTTATACACTTCACTTTTCTTTTACGCAGACACCTGTACATCCTTTTCCAGCTCTTTTGCACACAAAATTGCACTAACACTACCCCTTTAAAACACAAAACTTTTGAGCGTGGATCTCGTCGAGTACGGCGGACAATCTGGGTGCTAATACCTTCTCAGGTTGTAACCAACCCCCTTTCTCAGTCTCTCTGGTTTGCAACCGTCTTATCCATATCTTTTCTAGGTCTATGCAGCAATACCTTTCCTCCGGGATAAAAATGCCTAGCTGGCGACTCTTTTCTTTTCCTGTGAGTTCACTCCTGTGTTTTCTCACATCCTCCTTTCGCCGACCGTTCGCGTCTGTACCTCATTTGAGCCCAGTCTCATCTGTTGGGAGCGACAGCTTGGCGACTCTGCTGGGGACCCTTATACTGTAACCAGGGCTTCTGGTTCTTTTTGTGGGTTCCTCCTAGCGCTTGTTTGATTTGTGTTTACTGGGGTGTTATGTGTGTTTGTGTATTTATGTTATTGCTTTATGTACAATTTTGTTTATTGCTTTCTTTACAGCTTCACATATATCATACTGTCATACTGTTCTGGTTGGATCTGGTTTTGTTGCTTTGGTGGGTGGGTTTCTATTGAGAGTTAAGGTCCTATACCTGGGACCTGAGTGACACCTAGGCTAGAGTGGTTCATGTTCTTTCCCATTCCATTTCGTTCTGGTGCGGGAATATGAAACACGGTTCAGATATGGGTTTCTTCTTGAGAACTCTGTGCTACAGATCTCCTGTAGTGCTAGGGCTATCTGGGAAGCCTGCTAAGTCTGGATGACCTTTAGTATTGACCTTCAGAAACTGAGGTGAATTAGAGGAGGATCTTTTATGGTTATTGTAAACACTGTACCTCCGGGTTAGAAGTGTTTACACTTCTCATAAGTGATCCAAGTCTGAGGATCCTTGTTTTAGAACACCACCTGTGAGGGGGTTGGGTTGTTTACAGGTTTGCAGGTACCCTTGACCTCAGCATACCCTGCTACTTTGTTTGATTAAGAGTACTCCATTTTGGGACAGTTCTTGTGATTTTAACCCAGGACATGTGACTCTTTATTTGAGTCCCCCACCTTGGTTACTGGACTTATGGACCTCCATCTGGACTTCTTAGACATACATGGACTTATATCAAAGCAGCAATCAGATCCAGCTTGATCACAAACCCTTGCATATCATTTGCATACATCATCATTGCATCATTTAACATTTGCTTATTTGTTTTTTCAGGGTATCCACATCATATATCGTGGCTTGGTTTTGACCCCTTTTATCTGATTAGACCCCTGTTCACCAGCTATCTGCTTCAGCCACGTTCATCAGCTACCTGCTTCAGTTACCTGCATCACCAGCATCAGCTTATCAGTGGCCCATCTTCTAGTATCAGTCATCATCATCAGCATCTGTTTCAGCTCTTCTTCAGCAACATTGCTCTATTCCCAGCAGTCGTCCTCTGCTTGATTGTCGTCCTCCATCGTCTGCATTTAATAATCATACTATACTTTCTTTTACAATTTATATCCCTTTTCTTCTTCTCCCCAGTGAGTGCAAATTTTGGATTGTCTTTGGTATTCAACCACAAGTTATCTTGTTTGTCTGCTAAGCCAGGCGCTTACATCCTGCACAGCTAACTCATGTTTGAATAGGGGCAGCTGTAAACAACCCAAATTTTCCCTCACTCATTTCACGCCATGGCTTGTGATCTTTCATCTTTGCATAGATTTAAGCATATCATCTCATATTGCATCTTGGTTTCACTGCATAGTTCAAGTTCATCTACATATAGGGTTTGTGATCTGGGCAATCCAAGGATCCATCTGAGGCACTCCAAAGGTCTCCAATCATTCCAAGAGGGTCCATGTGTGTTCTATCATCATATTATATCCCTCAAAGATCAAGGAAGTCAAGAAATCACAAGGACTTGGAAAGCATGGAAGCAGAGCTAGGGTTTCACTGCACAGATGACCTGAAATTAGGATTTTGGTTTCAGAGCCCATAACTCCAAATTTTTTGGTCATTCGTGTTTCTAATAGTCTCAATATGTTATAAGGATCATGTGTACCAAGTTTGATGAAGAAATTCATTGTGGAAGTCATTTGTTCACTGGGTAACTTCTTGAGCAAGTCAGAGCAAAATCAGGGCATCTGAGGCCCCCAACAATGGAACCAAAGTGGAATTTTCATCAAATTGAAGTTATATGATCTTTATTTGATCATTGAAGTGCTTGTAAGTTCACAAAATTGAAGAAATTTGAGCTAAACCAAAAGTTGCCAAAAATGGAAATGACTTGTAATGGAAACTTTCCATTTTGGGAAAGTTTTTCTACCTCCTCTTTCTCAACCAAAAATGCTTCAAATGAAAAATTGTTGGTCATGAAAGTTGTAGATTGGATCATTCCCTTTTCAAAAAGTACAAGAACATGTTCTAATTCATCATGGAACTCAAGTTATGGCCTTGCAAAGTTGGCAAAAATCCTATAATTTTCACTTTCACACCAAAGAGGATTTTTTGCAATTTCACATACCAAGTCATTTTGTGACCTCTAATCAGTCTCTAAGCATCATACAAACATAATACATTGCATTGTGACCAAAATTTCCCAAAAGAATCACAAGTTTCTATGGCTTGCATCACAAGAAATCACAAAAGGGGCAAAATGCATAACACTTGCAAAATCTCTTGTAACCATGCTTCCACTTGTGCCAGCTACATAATTTCAATCCCATGGCTCTCCTTGATCAATGATGAGGCCAGACATGCTCTTGAACAACCCCTGCCATAGCCCATACCTCAGGTACACATAATGTTGACATTTTGGCAACTTGCCCATACCAATCACCACAGGCCACCACCCACTTTCTGACCTATCAAACAATGTTATGTGGACTCAAAGCAAGCTACTTCACATAACATTGGAGCTCAGATCATCTCATAGGCTAAGTTTCACAAAATCACCTTCAAGCTTCAAACTTTCAAAACACTCTGTCCAGCCACTCAAACTTCAAATAAACTTCACCATTCAACTCACCGTCATCAATAGGACATTTCCCAACCATCAAACAAGCCTGAAACCCCACAAACACAAAATACGATTTCAGACCAGTTGAGTTGCAACCTCTCAATCCAGCCATTCTAAACTCTTTCAAAGCATTGCAACATCATCAGGGGGTCAAATGAAGTGGATTTGCACAAGAGAAGAGGTCCAAAAGCTCCAGAGGTGAAAGCTTCAGCTCAGGTAGCCACCTTCAAACTTTTTTCCAGAACTTGTCTTTTATGTTATAGAAATGATCTATATGCTTCACTGATCATACTGCACTTGTTGGTTTTGAAAATGATTGAGTATTGAGTCTGTATCGTGTTTCTGAAAGTTTTGCCATTTTTGAGTTTTGATTCGTATTTTGTTCATGAGCCATTAGAAATGTGTTTTGAGGTTGGATTCAGGCTTAGGGAGGTGTGGGGGAGTGATCTGGAGCTTTAGAGCTCTGGAAATGGCCTAGGGAAGAAGTTGATGTTGAGGTCTCGCCGGAGAAGATGACCGGAGCTAGCTCCGGTCACCTGAAAATAATTAGGGTTAGTGATTAGGGTTAATTAGTCAGGTTTAAATTTGGACCTTTGGATTTTAGCTCCCGCGCGCATGTAAGGCCCAGATCAATCCACTTAACTCTAATTATAATTAATTAATTTAATCAAGATTATTTAATCTGAAGCAATCTCACCCACTCATCTGCGCGCGCAGTCAACTGACATTTGAATCCTGGCCTTTAGACCAGCTTACTTTCATTTTATATGAGTTTTAATTCATTTTTATTCCATTTTCTTGCATAATTATTTTAAAATATCAAAACTTATCAAAAAAATTTCAAACTTTGCATTTCTGATTCAAATATTTTTCTTCACCCAAAAACATTTTTATTTTTATTTTTTGCATTAAAAAATCATTTTAAAAATATTTTAATGTTTATTTTAATTAATTAATGGAAATTAATTAATTAAAATACCATTTAGGTTTCTAAAAATTCCAAAAAAGTTCACATTGCATCTTAGGACATTTAGAAACATTGTCAAACCATTCATACAAATTTCTTTTTGGTTTTGATCCAATTTTGACATTTTTCTTGCATTTAGGGCTCATAAAATTCCCTTTTTGGAACCCTAACTTTGAAAATACTTTTCTGCCTAACCATGAAGGGTTTGACAATGATTCTTTTTGCATTGTTTTCTATATAGCATATAGAGTCTAGGGTATTTTTGTCATGAATTTATCCTTCATTTTCAAATTGATTTGCATTTTTTTCCTTAAGGTACCCAAAAACCCTAGTTAACTTAGAAAAATCACAACTTCTTTTAGGTTAAGAGTTAGACCTTCTCCTTTGGGGTGTGTTATCATATGGGGTTAGGGTTTATTGGAGCTCATTTGTAAATTTTTATCATGTGAATTGTTTTTGTCTTGATCATTTGCATCTCATCCTTTCATGAAACCCTAATTTTGCATCCATACTTGCATCTTACATTGCATTGCATGAACATATGAACTTGCCATGACATTCTAAGCACTTGTATGCCATCTTAGACATCTTAAGACATTTCTTGAACATTTCTTGGTCATTTCTTCATACATTTGCTATGCTTTGCATCCATTTCATTTCATAAACATCCATGTGTTTTCATGTTCCCCATTTGCTTCATTTGCATTCATTCTCTTTGTATGCACATTCATAGCACTTGGAATGCCTTTGCATCATGTCATAACATCATTTGCTTCATGTGATTGCTTCTGGTTTTGGAATTGGCCCATTCATATGCATCATTTCATGCTATTTCTTTCCTTATGCATCTTGTGCTAACATTTTCAAGTTGTAAGTAACTTGAGAAGTGAATTTGCCTTCACTTCTCATTTATCTTCATCTTCTTCATATGCATCATTACTGCATTTTTCTTTTCCTTAGAGTGAGCTTGCTCATTCATGTTCATCTCTCACTTTCTTTCTCCAAGTTACTTATCTTCTTCAGTGAAGTAAGTAACTTGTTTCTTCTGCTTCTCCTTCCTTCCCTCTGCTTCTTCCATTGGTGGCTTCTCTGAAGATCTCTTTTAAGCCTCACAAACCAAAGGAACATCCAAGCATGACAATAATTAGGGTTTTGATTAGTCCCACTTTAGTTTTCACCTTTGTGTCTTCTTTGTGTCTTTCTTCTCATCTCATTATTAGAGACTAAACCTTTAAGGCTTTAGGACTTTGGAATTAGGGTTATGCCTGCATCCTTCTCTTAGGATGGAGTGTATAACTTTAATCCTAAGTGTTAAACCCTTAATTTGTTTAAACCTCTTAATCAATCCATCTAATAATCATTAAGACATTAACTTGTAACTCGGGCCTTACATTAGGGTTCTAATTCTTCCTTTATTGGTTAAGAAGGACTAACCCTAGTGTTTAATGGACAAGTCCCCCTCAAGTTGTCTTACAAACTTAAAATCCACTTCTTAATCTCATCCCTTAATTAAAATCTATTTAATAAAGGCTTGTTTTGTCATGAGGTTAATCCCCAATCATGGATTAAGTTGAGGTATCTTCCTCAGCTTAAGTGTACTCATCTATTATCCTTCTATTAGGATGGTGTAATGAGTTCACTAATCCTTGATTATGGCTTAAACTCATTACTTAACACTAAACAAAAACTCAAAAACATCTAAATAATCACAAGTAGGTTAATGATCTTAATCCTACATCATCATGGTAATTAAGTTGAGATGTTTATCTCATACTTAAGGTATTCTCATTATCCCTAATCAAATGGAGGATATGATGAGTTTACTAACCCTTTGGTTTAGGCTTAAGCTCATTAACTTATGACAAAAAACAAAAAGTAATAAAAGATTGAAAACACAAAAAACAAACAATAATCGTCTCCTTCGGGATTCTTTTCTCATCATCTTCACTCACAAACGGGAACTTGCTTCTTCCGTCTAATGCAAGACAGTTAGCACTCGAGCCAGACGAGTCATACACTTAAGCATAGGCAAGTAAGCAGTTCACAGTCAATTTGTCTTTCAGTCTCTTTGAGTCGAACTATAGTGTTCTGACTTCCTCATTGCACGAGAGGATACGTAGGCATAACTTAACTGTTATCGAACAAAAGCCTCTACTTCTCCCTCCCTCCTTCAGCATTCACTTTGCAAAGCCTCAGCTCCTGAGCATTCACCTTTTGCACTGACACTTGTATTTTCTTTTCCAGCTTTTGCACACAGGTAGCACACACCTACCCCTTTTAGACACAATCTTTTAAGCGTGGATCTCGTCGAGTACGACGGACAATCTGGGTGCTAATACCTTCCCAGGTTGTAACCAACCCCCTTTCTCAGTATCTCTGGTTCGCAACCGTCTTATCCATATTTTCTAGGTTTATGCAGCATTACCTTTCCTTCGGGATAAAAATGCCAAGCTGGCGACTCTATTCACCTTCATTTTCTCTTTTCACCGACCGTTCGCGTCTGTACCCTATCTGACCAGGTGTCTTTTCGGGGGAGCGACAGTACGGGATCAAATACAACACATGATCTCTGTAAGGAATACGATTTGGATGCTTGGTGTCCCAATATCCTTTAACTTGACTGACTACTAGGGCTGAATCTCCATACACATTCAAAAATTGAATCTTCATCTCAATGGCAGCCTTGATACCCATTATGCATCCTTCATACTCAGCCATATTATTAGTACAATCAAAACAAAGTCTTGCAGTAATTGGTGTATAACAGCCTTTAGGAGAGATAATCACAACACCAACACCATTACCAAGCGCATTAGAAGCTCCATCAAAAACCATAGTCCACAGGATCCTTGTTCAGGTCCTTCATATTGTCTAGGCTCTTTAGTAATAATCATAATATCCTCATACGGAAACTCAAAATTCATAGACCGATAATCATCCACTGCTTGATGATCCAAATGATCAGCTACTACACTTCCTTTAATTGCTTTTTGAGTAGTGTATTGTATGTCATATTCTGTCAAGATCATTTGCCATCTTGTTATTCGTCCGGAGAGAGCAGGTTTCTCAAATATGTACTTGATTGGATCCATCTTTGAAATCAATAAAGTGGTATGAGTCAACATATATTGTCTTAGTCTGAGAGAAACCCATGCCAAAGTGCAACAAGTTTTCTCGAGCAGTGAGTATCTTGTTTCACAGTCGGTAAACTTTTTGCTGAGGTAGTATATTGCTTGCTCTTTTCGACCAGACTCATCATGTTGCCCCAACACACAGCCCATTGAGTTATCCAATATTTCCAGGTACATAATCAAGGGTCTTCCTTCAACAGGTGGCATCAATATAGGAGGTTCCTGTAGGTACTTCTTGATCTCATCAAAAGCTACCTGGCATTCGTCATTCCATTCCATTACTTGATCTTTCTTCAACAACTTGAAGATTTGTTCACAAGTAGCAGTTAACTGAAAAATAAATCTTGCAATGTAATTCAGTCGTCCCAAGAAACCTCTAACTTCTTTCTCAGTACGGGGAGCAAGCATCTCTTGTATAGCTTTTACCTTTACAGGATCAACTTCAATACCCTTATCACTGACAATAAAACCCAAAATTTTACCAGATCTAATCCCAAAGGTACACTTGTTTGGATTTAATCTTAACTTGTACTTCTTTGACCTCTCAAACAACTTGTGCAGATGATCAAGATGTTCTTCTTTAGTTTGAGATCTGGATATCATATCATCTACATATACCTCTATCTCATGGTGAATCATATCATGGAACAAAGCTACCATAGCGCGCTGATATGTTTCCCCAGCATTCTTCAAACCAAATGGCATCACTTTATAACATAAAGTGCCCCATTGTGTAACAAATGTAGTCTTCTCCATATCTTCAGGTGCTATCTTAATCTGATTGTAACTAGAGAAACCATCCATAAAAGAGAATACCTTATGTTGAGCAGTGTTGTCTACCAGAACATCAATATGTGGAAGTGGAAAGTCATCTTTGGGACTGAATTTGTTCAAATCCATGTAATCTACACACATGCGTATTTTACCATCTTTCTTAGGCACCGGTACTACATTTGAAACCCACTAAGGATAAGAAGTAACAGCTAGAAACCCTGCATTGAACTGTTTCATTACTTCTGCCTTAATCTTTTCTGACATTCCAGGACACATACGACGAACTTTCTGTTTTATTGGGCAACAATCCTCTTTCACTAGCAGACGGTGAACCACAATATCAATATCCAGCCCTGGCATATCTTCATCAGACCAAGCAAAAATTTCCACATAGTCACGTAACCTTTGGATCAACCTGTTCATAACATTATCTTCCAATTCAGCACCTATCTTGACCTTTTTCCTGTTTTCCTTAGTTCCCAGATTCAAAACTTCAATTGGTTCCTCATGTGGTTGTATAGTTTTCTCTTGTTGTAGCAGTCTAGCCGTCTCTACAGGTACTTCACAATCTTCCTCCTTTCCATCCTCGGTTTGATAGATCGGATTCTCGAAGTTATAATTGGCAATAGCAGAACTGTTATCAACAGGATCTAGAGTGAACGATGATCTGTATTTTAGTGACGTGGGTGTGTGTAAGAACACATAGTTATTGATAAAGGAAAAAATAAAAGAAAGACAAAGAGCGCAATTTTTACGAAAGCAAGAAGCGTCCATTGATTTTATTGAATAAAAATATGAAAATGAAATGACAACCCTAACAAGCACACCATTGTGCCCCGGGAAAGGCACAAGACTCAAAAGTATTTAATTGTTCAGAATTACAAAAATTAAAATTAGAAAACAAAATAGCATTTACTCCTGACTAAAGGAGATAAGAATAACGTCTTCAGCCTTCCAATTGTTGAGCTCATCACCAATGGTAGGAAAGATCCAATAATCCAGGTTGTAATCTTCATCATAATCTCCCACGACATTGACTTGGTCCTTTATGATTCCTTGATTAGTGATACGAACAACACGAGCACGACGAACAACCTTCTGAGATTCTGCAGTAAAACCCAAACCAAACTTATCAGACTTGTAAGGAATGTCAAGAAGCTGACCCTAAATAGTACAACCACCTTCTTCAACCACAACTTTTGCATCTTTGAGAGAGGCCATTGTAGGAGGTACTCTAGTAACAGCAGGCACTGGGTCAACAACAGGGATGAATTCAGTAGCAGGAACAACTTGAGGAACTACTTCAAATGTCTGTCAAGGAGTCTCAACAAATTCACCCTCCATCTCAACATATTTAAAAGCATTCACATGACTGACCATGTATTCTTCTTCACCATAAACAATGGCAATATTTCCTTTCACTGGATACTTCAATTTCTGATGTAAAGTGGAAGTTACAGCACCTGCCCCATGGATCCAGGGGCACCCAAGAAAATAGGAGTACGCAGGACGAATATCCATCACATAGAAAGTGGAATCAAAGACTTAAGAGCCTACTTTAATGGGGAGATCCACTTTTCCATTCACCATTCTTCTTGAACCATCAAAGGCCCTCACCACCACATTACTTGGCCTTAACACAACATCCTCAAGGTTGAGTTTGTCCATAACCTCCCTGGGTAACACATTCAATGAAGAACCATTATCCACCAACACATGAGACAAAGTAGGGCCCCTACACTCAATGGAGACGTGCAAAGCTCTATTATGGTTTCTTTTAGCAGGAGTCAGATCAGCATCATAAAAACTCAAACCATTATCACTAGTCAGATGAGCAACACAATTCTCAAACTGGTCCACAGAAATTTCATGTGGCACATGAGCAGTCTTCAGGAACTTGATTAAAGCCTTGGCATGGGCTTCAGAACATAATAACAGAGATAACATAGAGATTTTAAAGGGAGTATGCCCCAACTGGTTAACAATATCATAATTAATCTTGCGGATGATCTTCAGTACTTCTTCCATCTGCTTAGAGAGATCTTCACTAGCTGGTGCCTCATCTTGAACAGGTTCAATCACTAGTCCTTTTCCCTGAGCCTCGGTACTTGGCCCAGAGTTAGAGATATGGACTGGAGTAGCAGCCGTCTTTGAGGTGTCTTCTGGAGAGAAAATTCTTCCACTCCTGGTAATCTTACTGGACCTAGCAATATTGTCAACATCAAGATTAGCATTAGTAACAGGTGTATCAGTTAAAGGCTCTTGCTTGACACCATGGATATAAACATCAGAACCATAATTCCAGGGTATAGCCTTATCAGAAGTATATGGGATAGGACCAGGAGTAGTAATAATCATTAAAGCCACCTTTGGCTCAGAAGTAATCTTCACAAGACCCTTATAAGTGATCCTCACTGGACCTTTGGAAGTAATCTTCACATGAGTCTTATCAATCATATCCACATCTTCAAGCTTCAAATCTTGGGTCAGACCTTCACATAAACTATCTACATAAGGGATCTTCTCAAATAATATATTACAATTGTCCATCAGACGCTGAATACCTTCCTTCAGCTTCCAACAACTACTAGGTTGATAGGCACAGAAAAACAATCTTCATTGCATCCTGGAAATAAACCACCTTGCATCAGCTTCTTCTTGACAATGGATAGAGGAGTAGTTAATTCAGCCACAGTATAAACATAAGAAACTTCATCAACAACATTAACAGTCTTCTCATGCTTAGGCATAGGAGCAGTAATCACATTAGGAGTTTCAGGAGGGTCAAACTCAATTTCTCCATTTTCAATCATATCCTGAATTTTGTTCTTCAACGCCCAGCAACTGTTAGTATCATGGTCAGGACTATTAGAATGATATGAACACCTTGCATTGGGATTGTAACAAGGAGAGGAAGTGTTAGGATTCTGAGGAGGGTCATTTAAAGTAATCAACTCTCCTTTCAACATGTGTTGCAAAGCCTGAGCCAACGACATATTGATCTTCGTAAATTGCCTCTTAGGCTTGGGCTGACTATTCTGCTGCTGCTCTTGTGGTGCAGGTGCAGGATTAGAAATCAAAACAGCTCCCACAGATTGGTTACGATTATTACGACCATGTTGGCCATACACAACATTGGATTCCTTCTTCCCATTAGAAGGCTTCTTGGTGGCACTTGAAGAGGCAATCATCTGAATCTTTCCACTTTGTATCCCATTCTCCACATGTTCTCCAGTCATTATCAACTTAGTGAAACCAGAGGATGAGCTTCCAATGAGATGACTATAGAAAGGACCAGTCAACGTACTCATAAACATATCAACCAATTCCCTATCAGTCAAAGGGGTTTGAACTCTACTTGTAAGATCTCTCCACTTCTGAGCATACTCCTTAAAGCTTTCTTTAGAACCCATGGACATGCTTTGGAGCTGCATGTGAGTTGGTGCTAAATCAGAGTTATATTGATACTACTTATAGAAAGCCTCAGCAAGATAATTCCAATTACGAATGTTGGTACTCTCTAGTTGATAATACCATTCCAATTGAGCTCCTGCCAAACTCTCTTGAAAGAAATGATTCCACAACTTCCTATCAGGAGTATGTGGTTGAATCTCCTAACATAAGATCTCAGATGCAACTTTGGACATGACACACCATCGTACACCACAAAAGTAGGAACTTTGAAACCAATATGGATGGAGACCCCATAAATCAAGCTCAAATCTTCAAAGTCAAACCCATAAGTCTTCTGTAGTTCTATGGCATTCACCCGGTCCTCTAGTATCTTATATTTCTCCTCACCAGTCGAATCATGGTAGTAATTCTCCTTATAATCAGAATCTTCAGTAGTAACATGGAGACTGCCTTTTTCTCTTTCAGAATTCTCATCCCCAGGATTCTCAACTTCTTCATCTGTCTTGACTGGACCTCGGAACCTTCTTCCCATGTTGATTAAGCTAACTGGTTTTCTGGTCCTCTTATTTTTCTTGGTCAGAAGTGCCTTCAGCTCATCTTATCCCCTGGACAAATTCAGAATCATCTCTTGAAATTGGGCATTTTGAGTCTGGAGTTCCTTAATAGTTTGTTTGAAAGCCATTTATGCTGAAATAAACAGCGAGAAGATAAGATACTTGTTGTAAGAAACCTGTGATGTAATGATATGGTATATAGATGCATATGCAATGTTTTCAAGGACCGCATGATTTAAATTTGTTTTAAGGAAAAACAAAAACAAAACTTTTATTAGTAAATGTTTAATATAAATTTCCCCTTGGGCTTACAATGAAAGGAAATGAGAGCAAAATAAAAAGAAATAAATATATGGGACTTAGGTCTCCCATGGACGCTTCCTCTTTGTGTTGAGGTATGTGTTGAGATTCCACTCCTCATGAAGTTGCCTTGTAAGCTCTAGCACTCTTAATTGACTAGCTCTGAACTAAGTCTCAAAGGTATCTCTTTGCTCCTTTAATTGAATCCAGGACTTCTGCAACTCTTCTATATCAGTGGGCATGTCTAGATGAAGGATGATATAAGGAACATCTCCTTCAGCAACATGCTCCATAGTAACCGGTAGAGCAGCAGGATATGGCATCATAAGAGTCTGAGCACGAGATCACACCCATCTAAGATAAGGTTCCATAGGAATGGAATACGTTGGTTCCAGAGTCTTGCTCTCAACTTTATTTACCTTGCTCCAAGCTTGTATAAACCTTTGATGGTAACATTGAAGATCGTTGTCGTAGTCGAACACAATACCCTGAATAAACATGTCATAAGGACCATTACTCCGAGCATAACCAAACAGACGTAGAGCTAAATAAGGGTTGTAAGTAATGCCCCTCTTATGCCAAGGAGTGGCACATTAGGGAACTCCCTACAACGGTCAATGATAGTAACATTCTCCATAGATCGAGAACACCAGTGAATATCTGAATGAGAGTGACATAATCCTTTTAGACCACCTTAACCCTTGTTCATTCTTCATCACTGGTCGAGGAAAGTGAGAAATAAACCACCTAGCCAGTAAAGGTATGCAACACATCAGAGTTCCCCTCGCCTTTGTAGTACGAGTATGAAGAGAGTGCAAAATGTCTCCAAGTAAGGTAGGCACAGGATTGCGAGTCAGAAATATGTTGATGGTGTGTACGTCTATAAACTTGTCTGGATTAGGGAACAACAGTAAGCCATAGATTAATAAGGCTAATATCTCCTCAAAAGCATCATATCTCATAGCATCCAAGAACACTTGAGCTTTCTCCATCAATACCTTAACAAGAATACCCTTAACTCCGCTTCTCGTTTCTAGGACAATGTCTGATTTCTTCAAATGTAGGGCTGCAACAATGAATTCAGGTTTAGGCTCTTTCTTTAAGCCTGTGAAGGGTCTTTGATCAAGGATAGGTACACCCAGTAGCTTGGAGAACTCCTCCATTGTAGGAACTAACTAATAGTCGGGGAATGTGAAGCAATGATATTTAGGGTCAAAGAACTAGAATAGGATCCTCATCATGTCTACATTGAACCCTGAAGTGACTAGATCCAGTGGGTGACCATGCTTCTTGATGAATTGGGAATTTTCAGAAATTTTAGAGACCAATTCCTTAAGCTTAGAAGGTATCCCTACAAAGTTGATCCGGATAGTATTCCTACGAGCAGAAGCCATGACCTACAACAAAGAACAAAGATAAATCCTTTGGTCCTTGAAATGGTTAGTGAAAATGCTATGTTTATGATGTCATGATGTCATGATGTTATGCTTAATCACAAACATGTGGAACACACAAACAAGTCATACAATAGCCCTGGGTTTAGAGGCTTGCATGAGGTTTAAAGGTAAGTACCCTCCCCTGAAGTTTAGATGGTTCACCCTGTCCTACAAAAGTAACCGGGTTCTAAGGGATCTCAATATCACTGATCCTTCCCAAGGGTTGTTGTTCAGTAGGCAATTTATTTTCCAACCAAAACCCCCCAAGTTTAGGATCTCAATGAGTGTAGCATCGAGTATCAACAAACTTTAGTCTTCACCAAAGACGGCTATCTCACTACTTTCTAAAGGCCAAGATGGGTTTACTAGAGCTCTAAAGGGTAGCTAGTGTTAATGACAACGTATGGCAGCCCCATATTATCATTAACTTACTTAAGGAACATAAGCACCAACCAAGAGGTCATACTAACTATGGCCACCAGATCAACCATATCGGTATATGTCGTACAGTTACGTTGGTCTATTCCCATTTACCTAGGGTACACTAGATTCGGGTTAGGATCTTACACATAAAAGCCCAACAGATAATATAAAGCAAACAAAGCAAACAATTAAGTGATCTAATTCCTAAAGGTACCCCTCTTTTACTTAATAACTCCCCAGCAGAGTCGCCAGATCTATAACACGGTGGGAGAACTGACTTTCTATAAATGTTGCGGATAGCAAGAGTCGCCACCGACTTTTATTTTATCCATAAGGAAAAGACATAAAAGAACAGTAAATACCGTTTTTAAAAGACTTGGGTTCGGGGGGTAGGTTATATAAAGGGAAGGTGTTAGCACCCTTTATATCCATGGTTATCCATGGGCTCTTAGTTACTTAGCTCACTTAATTATTTTGAAAGGTGAAGTGTGTGATTAGAAAATTTTCTAAGTACTTTGTAATGATCCTCGTATGGATGTATACAAAGCCTTGTTTTGAAAATATTTGAAAATAGTAAGGTGTGGAAAGTATTTTCTTTTGAAGTGTGAGCAAGTAACTATGAGGTACCTACCCTAGACTAAGTCATTCATGTTCTTATATGTTCTTTCAAGGGTAAGATTGTCCATATTATTAAGGAATAGGTAGTCATTACCTTGGATTTTATTAAGGGACATGTGTAGGGTCATCGTACGGTCAACGAAGGCAATTGGAGGGTGTCTTTAGCAATTGGGAGGGCATATCATCTTTTAAATCGAAGGAACAAGATCATTCTAGGCAACATCGTAGGGACTTGATCTTTTAACCGAAGGGAAGGAAAAGATGCTTTTTTTAATTGTAGGGTTTTGCTTAAGACACCCCACTTTCGAGGGACTTGACCGTTTAAAAGGCAACTTAAGAGGAATACCCTAGGAGGTGCAGACAGCGATCATAAATCAACTTACGTGTGTGAGTGTTTATGTTCATATATTTATTCTTTTTATTAAATTTTCTAAGTCCAATTTAATTCATTTAATCTTTTCACTCCCTATTTACTAACCAAGCAATTAAATAAATAAATAAATTAAATGCGAAAATATAAGACCTACGCTATTACATGGCTTTGGGCAGTTACATAATAATATGAGCGAAAAATAAATTAAATAAACTGCGACCTGTAAAATTTTACTAATAATTAATACAAACCTCTTTGGTCTCATGTCCATATCTTTTACCATTTTCAAATTATTCTCTTTGGAAAAAGTTGACTTTTTGTTAACTTTTGAAGGGACCTATAATGTATTAGTTCATACCTTCCAAATGAAGCATTTTTAGGCTTGGCTTGTGAGACATAAAGTTGTAGAGAATTCAATTTCCATCAAAATGAGCTTTGGATGGGAAATTTTTGATGAAGTATGTGAACGTTATACCTGTCAAAGTTTAGTTGACTTTTCCTATGAAAACCCTAATTTAGAAACTCCTGATTCTTGATGATCTGAAATTTCCTTGATGAATCATGATCAACCCTTGATCAAATGATGAAGTTTAACTCATAATCTTGATGTTGGCTAAAAATCTTGAATTGACTTTAATTTGACCACAGTTGACCTCAGTTTGACTTTTTAACCAACTTGACTGATTTTTGAATATCTGATCTATAGGAAAAGTTGACCTAAATTTTAAGGCTATCTGATCTTGGAGTTTAACTAAGTTAATTTCCCACAATCATAGTCTTGGACTCTAACTAAGCTAAAACATCCAGCCTTTCTTGAGTTATGAAAATCAAGATAACACATTCAGGTTTCCTGAACTATGCAATCCAGGTCAATCATTCAGCCTTTCTTGAGCTATACAAATCAATATATCAGTCATGTTATGCCTTGATTTATGCAATTCAAGCAACCTACCAGTTATCATAAACCATTTCCGCTTCAATCCCGGGCTTTAATTAGGACAGAAACAAACTTTTCAGCTTCAATCTTGGGCTTTAATCAAGACACAAATACAACACTTTGAGCATCAACATCTCGTGCTTTAACCAGGATACAAATCAACATTTTCCTCCTAACTTTAGCATTTAATGAGGAATTATGATGCTCTGATCCCTCAATTCTCTTTTTGGGGGTACGTAGGTAAAAGGTTGTATGATCTTTGTGAGCACACCAAACAAAAAACAACAATTAGGTTCTCAGACCTATGAAAAACATCAGAAAATCATGAAAACATAAAAAAATTACATCCTATATTACCAACACTCACGTCATTCCCAGACCCAAATCAAAGAAACCTCATCAATATCAAAAAGAACAAATTTTGCACTAAACCAAATGTGAAATAATCTAAAGAAGAACCCAAAACCATGTGGGATCTGTCAATCAACAATATGCAAAGCGAGGCGAGTTTAAGATATCTTTTCCCTTCCATAACCAGCTTCACCAGGAAAAAAAAAGAAATCAGAATGTAGCAAAAATGTGATAGTGATTACAGACAACAAAAATCGAGCTACAATCTTATTCCAACAGTTTGTTACTATGAGGATGGCGATCCTTATGTGCCTCGCGGATATCATGAAGGTTTCATGTGTGAGTAATTGTTATTTCTTGTCAGAAAGGATAATGGTGCTAAAATGAATGTGCTTCAGCAGGTGGCTGGACAGAGATTGAGCATTTGAAGACATTGAATATGTGTCTCATGTTTTCCATTCATTTCTTTGATGCTCAGGGGGAGCACGAATTATCTTAAATATGGGGAGTTGAATCTTGATCTAAGAATATACTGCAGAGGTGTAGTCGACACCAAGCTTGTGGTGAGTGTCAAGCAATTTTTCCATCCAGAAGGGATGAAGATGTTAAGTGTGTTGTCTTGACATTGTATTGCTACAAGTTAGGGGAGACTTGACAATATAGAATATATGATTCTTGTTGGATGCTTAGAGAATTTCTTTTTCTCTGCAGATTTTTGTGATGTTACTCTGGATATGTCTAATCAGAAAAATATTTGGAAGACTAGATAATGTCGGGCATGATGTTAGGACATTTTTGTAAAACATAATTATGAGCAATTAGACGGTTGGCCTTGGCCAGTGGAGAACATGTGCTTGGGAAACATGTTTTTAGTTACTTACTTTATGTTGGAAGGTTTTACTTAGAAGAAACAGTCAAAGTATTCTTGGTCGATGTGCATTACTTTGCGTGAAGTTACATTCTTGGAATTACATCTTCATAAAATTCTTCTGTTATTTCTCAAGGATTTTGTTATAATCAAAGAGGAGTCTTGGCTATTTAAGGGGGTTCTTGGTTCAGTGCATATCAGTATCAGGTTCTTTGTGGTATTCATCTCCAAATGTTCATTCATGTTTGGGTTTGTATCGATTAGGTATGGGAACACCTTGGTTACTTTTGTCAATTTTTGGATAAAAAGGGGGAGTATGGGATATTAGGTCAGGAGGTGCATGTGATGTTCTTACAGGTTCTCTACAAGGACGTTAAATATGATGATATAACTTTATGTGTGTTTGTTTCCCATTTGTGTCTGGTGGCCTGAGTTAAAGAACATGTTGTGCCTAGTGATCTGAGTTACATGTGTTATGTCCTCAGATCTACTATGTATATAACTGTTCTCCCGAGGAGGAGTGTGTTTGAAGAAGTTATCTTTTGTTTGTCAAAACCTTCTTCTACGTTGATCATTATGACTTATTACTTTCCTCAAGGGTATTAGTACTGGTTCATAGGCTTAGGGGAGTTGGAATTATCTTCTTCCTCATGTAAACCAACATGAACACAGTTTACACTGTATTCCAATCATATCCGCCACTCATGATGAAGAGACGTTCAAGAAGTGTTTTAACCAAAAAAAATCAAAATAGGGAGATTGAAAGCTCCTGAAGTTTGACTAAAATTTTGGTAAAACACATTGATGATAAAGCTAAAGAAATTTGGTAATGGACAAAGATGTCGAATGAGATGTCCTAATAGCTGACAGGGTTTCTTATTGATATAACAAGTTAATTGTAAAACAAATATGTTTAAGATTTGTCACGCTTTTAAAGGATGGATCAAAATAGAATTAGAAGGCCCAAGAAAACAGAAGACTAATAAAGAAGACTTAGACCTTGGATGATATTATGCCTTATGTAACAATTGTACCTTAGTTCTCTTTTGTAAAATAAGGGTTTAGGTTTGGATAGTCGTCGACTCTTAGGGTTGTAGTTCCCCTTTGTAGTATGGGATGCAGAGAGGACGACATAGGAGCATGTACACTACCAGAAGCCTTTAGATAATAATTTATGTAATATTATTAGGCGAAGCTTTAAAGTAAGTTCAAGATAACTTGTGGGTGAAGAATCCACGACAGGTTCTGTGATGGCAGAAGACAGATGCAATGCAGGTTGTGAAGGATGTGAGTAGGTTCTCTTATGAGAGTTATAAACGGTGGAGTTTAGCTTTGGTAAAGATGTCCATTAGGGTAGTGATTAGGAGACAAAGTTGTAAATGAGGGAGTTTAGCTTTGTGATAATACTACGACATAATGGAGTCTTCATCCTTGATTGGTATCCCTTATATTAGGTTTGTTAACACTGAATTGGATCAACATATTTTGTGTTCTTGTTATTCTGCAATTTACAGTTTTATGTTATATGTTCTTGATTGAGATGTCCCAACATGATGTCTCAACATCTGTTGGTGATTGTGCTGCATCACTTTAAAACAACAGCTGCATATTTCTCTTGTTTCCTAAAATGCAGTAATCATTGGCTTAACATTAAGATAGGACATTGGAGTATCTGCATAACCAGAATTTTACACGGGCTTCACAATCTTCACCCAAATATTTTTGATCCACACTCTAAGAGATGCATCAGATATGTAGAAAAATCTCCTTAAATCTTGAAACAAATACAAGGTTTCCTAAATTGTCTTTTCATCCAATTTTGGCAACTTGCGTATAGTTGGAAATACAAAACATGTTCCAAATTAAATATTTTTGACCTGTGAAAACAAGTGAGATAATCCCAAAAGGAATCTCACAAAATTAAAACAAATCTCTCAAGATTTAAAATAGTCAGAACTGATGTTCTGGTATAACATATTACAATTATGAAACAGAGGACATCTTCACGCAAGGTGAACTGAACAACATGTTACAACATCACACACAACATTCCGCTGTGAACCATGTTTTAGCAAAATTGTTATCAATCCTAAAACAATGGATCTAACAATTGGTAAAAGGGATTAAGCATAATTTATTTAACATGAGTCAATTATGTGACAAAGGTAACACTGTAACCTTTGAATCTTCGAATTGCAAGTGCATAAAACCTAAATCAAACGAAACTCTATTTAAAATCTCAAGTAGAAATACCTACATAATGAGTTTAAATAAGATTCCTTCGAATGATGTGTGTCTCCTCTGTAACGAGGATGAGTCTTGGCTATGACATAGGAGAATATCTCACATCCACATGGATAACTTGAGCAATTTGATCCATAATTATCTCATAGATTACATGCTAGAATTACATTTTGAAAAAAATACAAATTATGTGATGTGTTGCACAAAGGTAAGCAAGTAAAGGCCTCATTTAAATGTAAAAATATAGTTTATATTGATTGAACCTTACAATTGCTTCATATGGACCTTTTTGGTCCATCCAGAATCATAAGTCTATGTGTAAATGTTTATGCTCTTATATGTGTGGACATTATTCCTAAAAGAAAAAAGAGACGTGTTTGTGCTATTGTCAATATACATGGACATTAGTTTTATCTTAGAAAAGAGACATGTTTGTTGCCTTTTAGAAATTTGCCAAGGTTTTCCAAAACAAAAAAGATATAAGCATTACATCCATCAAAAGTGATCATGATGGAGAATTCCAAAATGAGGAATTTCAAAAATTCTATAATAAGAATGGTATTCGACATACCTTTTCCAATATTCCACGAACTCCCTAATAAAATGGAAAAGTAAAGAGGAAAAATAGGTCTCAATAAGAGCTTGCGAGAGTGATTCTCAATGAGAATAATCTTTCTAAATATTTTTTGGTTCGTGAGATACACTTATAAAATCTTTGTTTTGGTTTCCACAATTCTGCTGAAAAAAGTTACGTTATAGTGAGTTAGACAAATATCCGAGTAAGTTAAATATTATAGTTACCCTTATTTTTAGGTTGTTTTAATGCAATGTTTCTTATGTTTTCCTTACATATTTTTGCATAGAAAATATTTAATATCCTTTTGGCTAAAGAAAGGATCGTAAGACCAATAAAAAGGTTGGGTGCCAAGAAACATACATCCCAAAGAGTCGCTTGATGGGATGACCACGAAGGGGAGAAATAGGAACGATGAAGGTGAAACCCTCGATGCGCTTTGCGCCACTAAAATCCAGAAGAAATGCATGAGTTCCTCCCTTATCCTAGATGACCATGTAATCATGACCTCTGTGGAGGATAGGGCGAGAAAGCATACTTCTTTAATTGGGAATGACTACTTCAGTTGGGAATGATTCATTGACGTATGCGTTCCTTTTAACGAATATTTCTCATAAGTTATCTGACTTGTAGTAGTATATCCCCTGCCGGGGGTCATGTTGGTGGAGCAAGTCGAACATGAATAAAACATCCAAATTGTGAATCAGATGAAGTCCAAACTCTCTACTTTCCAAGGAAATCTCGTAAAAGGTCCGGAGAAGTGAAACCTATGATCAAAGAGAATGATGGAGAATTTGAAAATCAAACTTGAAGTGGAGAACTCAAAGGCCCAGGAACTCGTCGTCACAGAGATGAGCTTGAAGGAGTCCCTTGAGGATGTCCTTTGTTTAAGAAGAAAATGGAAGAGGAATTATCTACAATTAATGATGAATAATTAGTAATTTATAATTTGTATTTGAGTGGGAAAAGGAGCACGCAACCTTCCTCTTGCCTAAGCTGGACCTGAATCAAACGGATCTCTTTAGAGTAATCACTGATGGCTAGGTCGTGGAGGAAGAAGAGGTTCAACTTCTTTGAGAAGCCCAATGTGTCTCCTAATGAGGGTTAATGAAATAGTGGTCTAAGATGTTGTTTCCTTATTTTTCTTGTGCATATGCCCTTTTTATAGTGTTTTGAACATATTTTCTCCCCACCTTAATCAATCCAAACAAATAAATTAATCGAATATTCGTTTGACCAAGATGTGTTAGACTCTTCAATTCCAACATCAAATCCTTGTATGTCTCTTTGATAGAATATTCTTTTATGGTATATCGGTCACCAATATCTAATTGACAAGTGGTGCAAACTGTATATATCATCTTCATTCAAAAATCCCTTATTGCCACTATATTTACATTATTCATTTATTCCTCTTAAAAATTAGGAGTGATTAAAATATATGACTTGAAAAAGTTCATTTATTCCTGACAAGTCTTACCAAGTTCAAAATTGATGTTTGGAAAAGCATCAAATACTTTATTTTAACTAGTAAAGACAATCTAATAGAAAGGAAAATTAAAATCCATAGCCAATATTACATATGCAACACCTAAAAGCAAAGAAATTAATAAGTATTGATCTAAGCAGTGTAACCTCCATCAATAGAAATAACTTGTCCAGTAATGTAAGATGCAGCTGGAAGACAAAGAAAAGCAACTAATGATGATATCTCTCTAGTCTCTCCCATACGATTGATAGGTGCTTGAGACACTATACTTGCTATAGCTTCATCTCCTTCAGATTGGTTCTGCAATTAAGAACCCGTTACAACGAATATGTTTATATCTTACACTAGTTTCTCATTAATTATTAAATGGTGTTGCGAGCGAAAACTGTGTATTACCGTGAAAGATGCCAAAAGTTCTGTCTTGACAGGTCCAGGTGCCACAGCGTTTGCTCGAATATTATCTTTTGCCCATTCTAATGCCAAGTTCTTGGTGAATTGATTCACCGCACCTGAATTAATTTACATGTTATTTTATATGATTATCTATGGTTAATTTAATCAACAAACAAAATTAAACATACCTTTAGTGGCTGCATAAACAGATAAAACCGGAATAGCTTTTAAACCAGCAATAGACGAAGTAAAAACTATGCTTCCATATCCAGACTCCTTTAGAAGTGGATGTGCAAGTTGACACAAATGGTAACCAGCTACAAAATTGGTACCAACAATACTTGTTATATCTTCTTCAGTATTATCTACTATTTTCTTGGTTGAAACTTTCGCAGCATTGTTTACCTGATAAAAACACTTCTTAACAATATATACATGGTTTGAGCACATGGTTAAAACAAAATAAAGATAAATATAAATTTATCATACTAGAATATTGAGCTTTCCTTGAAAGATAGAAGAAACAGTTTCCATTAATGTCTTGCGTTGTTCATGAATGAGTATATCACATACTGATCCTGTTATGTTAAAACCTTTGTTTTTCCACTCTTCCAAACATTTGTTAATATCATCTTCGTTACGGGAACATATATGCACCGCAGCTCCAAATTCTGCTAACTCTTCCACAATTGCGAAACTAAATCAAGAATTATAATAGAAAAATATAAGTAAATTTCTACTATTTTATAAATATTTGAACTATGAGAAAAGATAACGAAATTACCCGATGCCTTTGGTTCCTCCTGTCACTAACCCAGTCATACCTTCCAGGGACCATCTTTTATCCTTCACGCTGCTCAACTTTGTTTCCGCCATTTTTTCTTGATTATTATCAACTACCGTGAACTACAAAATCAAAATGCGAAGTTGTTATTCTGATTATGTTTGTGAAGTAGAAAGAATAAGGTGATTATATTATATAGACTATAGTGATATATACTCTGTTGTATCCAAGAGATGTAGCTCTCTGGTAATTTTAAGGGAAAAAGTGAAAATAATCTATATTGATGTTACTTTTTGCTGCCAAAATAGTCCAATAGAACAGTAAATCCATAAAAATATACTTTGTTGTGGTTAGAAGGGCAATTTAATGCCTGATAGTACAATAGAACTGTGCACACCGTCAGACTTAACATATTTTAATTCCATAAGAAAATGTAACATATTCCTGAAGGCTATGGGCCAATGTCAATGGTTGTCGTTATATGTATATATAATTAGAATCATCAATTTTCGTTATATGTATATATAATTAGAATCATCAATTTACTATGAGTAAGATTTTTTAATTTATTTTATAATTGTAGTTATTAAATTAGATTCAATCAATGGTTAAATTAATATTTATATTTATAATAATTAAATTGAATCTAATTTAAAAGTTACAATTGTAAACTAAGTTAAAAAGATTTACTCTTTGAATAAATTGATTCTAACTTTTATATATATATATATATATATATATATATATATATATATATATATATATATATATATATATATATATATATATATATATATATATATATATATATATATATATATATATTAACGTAGATCCACTTGTTTTTATATGAAGGTCTATTTTAGTAATATACACATTAGGGTGTATTTAACCATTTTTTAGTTAAAGTTTGCTAAAACATTCCTTCATAAAAAAAAATTGGTGTATTATAGTAAACCCTTATAATATACCCAATTATTTTTATGAAGGAGTGTTTTAGTAACATGCACTTTAAGGTGCATTTAATGAGTTTTTAGTTAAGACTTGTTAAAATAGACCTTCATAAAAATAAGTGGGTCTACGTTAGCAAACCCATATATATATATATATATATATATATATATATATATATATATATATATATATATATATATATATATATATATATATATATATATATATATATTCTGTTCTACCCTTGGAAAGATATCAAACATTGACAACATGTATGATAATATGGATACAGTAACAAATAAATTCAAGATAAAATAAAACGAACACAAGGAAATATTGACCCAGTTCAGTTGAATAACACATACGCCTAGAGGATGTTAACCCGAAAAAAGGAAATTCACCTTTAATAGTAACAGTACAAGTTTTAACAATGTGCCAATTACTTGAAACAACAATCTCCCCTTTTGGCCAATTTTAAGGCATATACAACATGCAAGGTGTGCAACCAAAAGTCTAGAATAATCTTCATGGCCAATCATAAGAATGTAGTGAAATAAACATACTAAGATTTGTAAACTACAAGTCATCTTTTAAATCAACTCATACACTTTGTTCTTGCAAGTAGTGGAAGTCATAATAACCGTTTTTTGGGACTTTGACACATGCATTAACTCCAACAACACATTGCGTCTAGCAGTGTCAGACATTGAGGGGACTTCAGGGAAGTCACCCTCATTTGTTAGATCAGAGTGAATGTTGCGGAAAAAACATGTCAAGAACATGTGTCCCCACAAATAGAAAGTAATAAAAGGTTAAATGACTAACACTAGCACCTTCAACATATTCAATACTGATAATTTAAGGTCTTTGACTAATCAGAATCCCAAAAATAAGAGCAGGGAAACCAATAGGTAACTTAATAGCATATGAATCAGCTTGCTGAGTAATGGTTTGTTAGAGCCCAATTTGCAAAACTAATCATGTTAAGGATGACATACTTTCCACTTAGATTAGCAGTAGGAAATATTCATTTGCAAGGTCAGTCTTCATAAGTTCTTACTGTAATTTCCTGAGCAATATTATTGACGAACGTGTCAAGAACATGTTTCCAAACAAATAGGTAGTAATAAAAGGTTAAATGACTAACACTAGCACATTCAACATATTAAATACTGATAATTTAAGGTCATTAACTAATCAGAATCCCATAAATAAGAGCAGGGAAACCAATAGGTAACTTAATAGTATACGAATCAGCTTGTTGACTAGTGGTTTGTTAGAGCCCAATTTTCAAAACCAATCATGTTGAGGATGACATACTTCACGCTTAGATTAGCAGTAGGAAATAGTCCTTTGCAAGGTCAGTCTTCATAAGTTTCTCCTGTAATTTCCTGAGCAATATTATTCATAGTAGGTACCTTATCAACAGTTATTAGTTTGCCTCAACTCAAATATTTCGTAATGACATCATGAGAAAAAGCAATGCACAAACCACACACACACAGACTTTCCTTTAGTCTTTGCTTCCAGATTTGTTGAAATATTTGGGGATATTCACAATGAGTTCCTTAACTAGTTAAGGATAGAAATGAATTAGACCACAGACAATTTTCATCACCTGAGCATCTTGCAGGAGTTCAATTGTTTCTTCACACTTTAGAGCCTCTTTAGATTTCTCCCTTTCAGGGTAAATTCTCTTATGGTAAACATACTTCAATCTTAAAATTATTTCCTCACAGTCGAAAGAAACCTTTTCCTTTGGAGTAAGGGGGACAGTACTACAAAATAAGCTTTTTACCACAAACATGAAATGCATGATACATCAACTATATAAGTGAGGTAACGAAGGGTAACACAAATTCTCGCCATTTATCACTTCGAAGAAATTAAAACCAAGTTCTAAGTTAAATGCACATGGGTTCGAATCCTACCAACAACATTTTTATTATTTCCAAAACTAGCATATCTTTCATCTCGGTTTTCTTGAAAAATGGGGGGTAAGATAATTTTATTTTTCTTAAATTTTTTACATTGTTTACCCAGAATATTACATTGTTTACCATGATTATTACATTGTTAACACAAAATATTACATTGTTTAAAATAAAAGGGAAATTTTCTAGAGAATAAGTTAAAAATAAAATTCCCCTAAGATCTAGATATTAGATCTTTGAATTATTGAGTCTTGGGGATGATCAAATGTTGGATGCAAGATTATTTTCTACAGATCTAGCATTCATTTGTTTTTGAAGTTAAACAAAATAAGGGTTAGATAAATAAAATGAATATTCAAATATATGATTTTTGCTCAAATAAATATTCAAGAAAACAAACCTTAAACCCAAGTAATTTTTTGCTCAAGCAACCCATCTTAGAGAACTTTTCAAAACGTCTTTATGTTTCAAGCGCTTCATGTTTCATTTAGGTTAGATTTTAAATATTCAACATACTTTTATAACGGATGTCCATTAGATTTCATGCAGATAACTAATGGCAGATTATTGTGCATTGATAAACATAAAATGGATGACAAATATTTGTGTAAGAACGATGCATTTTGTAATTAAAAACCCTTAACTATCTGTTGCACCCCAAAATTTACCCTCTGATTTCTCTAAATTTAACTGACTTGTTGCTTCGCATTCATTTTCTTTTTCACTAGGTCATTAACACCTGCATTTATGCATTTGCATTGAGCTCCTAAGACATGGGATCGAGAGTTTATTTGAATTAAGGTTTTCTATTGGTTTGAGGTTCTGACTTTCAAGTTAAAGCAGGGCTTTAAATTCCCAACATCATGTGTATGTGTAACACGGTGGGAGAACTGACTTTAGTTATGTTGCGGATAGCAAGAGTCGCCACCGACTTTTATTTTATCCAAAGGAAAGGCATAAAAGAACAGGAAAGACCTTTTTAAAAGATTTTTGGGTCCGGGGGGTAGGTTATGTAAAGGGAAGGTGTTAGCACCCTTTACATCCATGGTTATCCATGGGCTCTTAGTTACTTAGCTCACTTTAAATTGTTTTTTTGAAAGTGTGAAGTGTGTGAATAGAAATTTTCATAAGAGTTTGATAATGATCCATGTACGGATGCGTAAAAAACTTGTGTTTGAAAATTGTTTGAAATTGTTTTGAAGTAGTGAGCAAGTAACTATGAGGAACCTACCCTAAAGTTTAAGTTTTTCTGTTCTTTATCCTTTAAATGGTAAGACTATCCCTATTATTAAGGAATAGGTAGTCATTACCTTGGATGTAAGGGACAAGTGAGGGACATCTATTTAATGAAGGCAACTGTAGGGTGTATTAAGCATTTTTGGAGGGACTGTCATCATTATTCGAAAGGGACAAGATCATTATGAAAGGCAACCATTAAGGGACTTGATCTTTGATTGTTAAGGGACTAGATGATGTGAATTTGAGGGACTTTTGCTTTATACACCCTACTTGACCTTTTGATTAGGCAACATGAGAGGTATCCCTAAGGAAGTGAGATGGCGATCAAAGATCGACTTACGTGTGTGAGTGTACAATTTTAATATTTATCTTTTAAATTAGTGATCTAAATTAATTTTAAACATACAAACATGTTACACTCCCTATTTTACTAACCATAGCATAAAAATAAATATTTAAATACTATTATTAAAATATTACATCTAGGAACAATTACATAATAATAATTAAAGCAAATTAAATATAATAAGCAAAATAATAAATAATAATAATATAATTGGGTTAGTAATAATAATAATAATAATAATAATAATAATATCAAATTTAATGGGGTTAGTAAAAATAATAATAAATCACAATATCTATAAATGGGGTTAGTAATAATAAAATAAATATGAAAATAAATAGCATTAATGATAAAATAAATAAGAATATTAGCATAATAATTACAAGATCAAATTTTTATGAACAATTATTATTTAAGATTAAGAAGAAAATATAAACAATTAATTATCATAAAGTCTTAAATGGTATAAAAATTAAGTTAATTATAAACATATTATGAAAATAAATTATATTAAATTAACAAGTTTTAATTATTTTTAAACATGTATTGAAAATTATTTATATACAAGAATTAAATAATAATTATAAACAAATTATAAGATACATACATAGTACAAAGATAAGGTTAATTATAATTAAATAATCATATTATTATATTTTTAGAATCTTATTGTTTTAAACATGATTTAAAATTATTTACATTATTTAGATAAGATTACATATAATGATAATATAAATAAATGATAATAATAAAAATAGAGAAACATAATTAACATTTATATGAAAATAATTAGGGTTTAAGAAGTATTATTAGGGTTTATATAAAAAATAGGTTTTTTACATATAAAATTTTTAGGGTTAATTAATTAATTTATTTATACAAAACATATAATATTAATAATTTACAATAGAATAAATATTAAATATAATAAATATTAAATAATTTTAGTGATAAAGTTTAATTTTGAAAAAAAAATGAATTTTGAATTATAGAAAAGAAAAGAATATGAACAATTTATTATTTTTTTATCATTTTTATAATTTATTAAACTAATTATAATATAAACAAAATTAAATAGAATAAGAAAAAGTGACAAAAATACTTACCTGGGGCTGGGATCGAACCCATGTCCTGAGCTTTGCCACCCTTAGACGTACAGAGTTACCACTGGGCTGCCTGCGCGTTGTGAACATGATCCCAACAACAATCCTTTTATTATATGCCCTGCAAAAATCAT
Source organism: Lathyrus aphaca (assembly GCA_963966055.1). NCBI lineage: Eukaryota > Viridiplantae > Streptophyta > Magnoliopsida > Fabales > Fabaceae > Lathyrus > Lathyrus aphaca. The sequence continues at coordinate 262,013,740 of OZ014525.1, read as the reverse complement.
AAAAACAAAATAACACAAAAAATGGCCTAATGGGAATCGAACCCAGGCCAGAGAGCTTTTACACGCACACATTCACCATCTGAGCTACGCATGCGTTGTGAAACAAACTTCAAACAATTACATAAAATATTAAAACAAATTTTCAAATTAGAAATTGGCGCCTCTGGACTTCATCTTCTCCAAATTACCTGCGAATTTACTTATAATTTTTCCTGCGAAATTACATACGATTTTTGTTTTACAGGTTTTCCTAGGTTCTTCCCAACGATCACCAAACCTGCAATGATTCATCAAATTGGAAACACCATTGTATTCCCCATAACAAAACAAACTTATTTGCGTGTTCAGAAATTATTTATATGGCTTATTGCACGAAACCCCAATTTTAGAGGATGAACCCTAACAATGGCATCTCACGGATTCCTCCATGAAAACTTCCTGTTTTTGTCCAGAAACACTCTATGGTCCATCACAAACATCATCAAACAGTCAAAAACGAATTAGAACAAGCAATTCAATGAAATATAAAAAAACAAAATAAACTTGAAGAACATGATTCAGTTTATGCCATTCATGGAGTTTTGGATGATGATAAGTGTTGCTATGCATTCAGTGAACATCAAGGAACATGTTGAAACCTTTGGTTTGTCTTGAAAAGGGCTCTAAGTGCCAAACCGAATTGGAGTTTTTTGTGTGAATTTTGGAACTTTGCTCTTACCTTTGGAGGCTCAAATTTTTTTCTGCTTTTGATTGCTAAATGTTCTATATATATGAATGAATGAATTAGGTCAAAAACATTGCTTAAGACTTTGGATTTTTTGGTAGTTTGAGATTGAAAAAGATTGGCCTTTAAAATTTGAATATTCTTGATACAAGCTTGCTATTTTGGGATGATTTTCATAACTCTTGTATCAATTAGATCAAAATATCATTTATGACATTCTAGAAGCAAAATAATTTTAAATCTTCACTATTTTATATTTTATTTGAATTAAAAATGATTTTTAATATAAAAAATCATAATAAATAAAAATAAAATAATGAAAATAATGAAAATATTAAGTTAATTTCGTGCAAGATGTCTTGGTGTGGATTGGGTCATCATATGGCAAGCCCATTTAGAAAAAATTAGTTTTAAACCTCCATTTTCTTCATAAACCAACCAAAAATTTCCCAACTTTGCAAGGGCACACATCCTTCAATTTTAATGCTATGAGGGTGTTCTTGGACATTTTGGAAAGCTTGAAGAGTCCTCTAAGCAACACCACTGGTTTCATGTCCATATCATTTACCAATCTCAAGTTATGCCCTTTTGAAGTTGTTGACTTTTTGTTGACTTTCAAAAGGACCTATAATGTCTTAGCTCATACCTTCCAAATGAAGCATTTTTGGGCTTGGCTTGTGAGACACAAAGTTGTAGAGAATTCAATTTCCTTCAAAATGAGCTTTGGATGGAGACTTGTTGATGAAGCATGTGAAAGTTATGGCTGGTCAAAGTTCAGTTGACTTTTACTAAGAAAACCCTAATTTAGAAACTCCTGATTCTTGATGATCTGAAATCTCCTTGATGAATCATGATAAACCCTTGATCATATGATGAATTTTACTTCATATACTTGATGTTGGCAAAAAATCATGAAGTTTGACTTTGGTTTGACCACAGTTGACCTCAGTTTGACTTTTTAACTGCTTTGACTGATTTTGACTTACCTGATCATCTGACTGAGCAAAACTTTGGGAAAAGTCTTGAAATTTGTCATAGGGATTCTTAAACACATATAAGATGTTATGAAGCCCACTTGAAGCCTTGGAAATTCATTTAGCCTGATTAAAGTCAAAACCCTAGTTTTGGATGCACTGCTTAGGAGGTGCATTGTCTGAGGGAGTTGTCAAATCTTCTGACTATTTGTGGACTTTGTGAACCTTGTGAACCATCATAAGATGTCTTGTGAACCTTATGAACCTCATGGGAGGTCTTGTGAACCTTGTGAACCTCATAAAGTGACTTTTAGACTTCATGAACCTCATGAAAGGTTTTGTAAGCATTGTGAATCTTGTGAACCTTATGAACCTCATAAAGTGACTTGTAAACTTCATGAACCTCATGAAAGGTCTTGTAAGTGTTGTGAATCTTGTGAACCTTGTGAACCTCATAAAGTGACTTGTAAACTTCATGAACCTCATGAAAGGTCTTGTAAGTGTTGTGAATCTTGTGAACCTTCTTAGTACACAAAGTCTTGTATTATGAGGGCAAATTTTGGGGTGCAACAGCTGCCCCTGTTCAATTTTCTGAAACCTGAGGTGTTAGATTGGTATATGTGCCAGTCGTGACCGGGAAGGTTGAAGGGGATTGAACACAAAAGCCCAAAAATTTGCACTCACCTGTGCGTAAACTGATACTGAGGGTTGGTTGTATATGCTTGAGTGGGCTTAAAGATGTCACTTGGAAGAACTGGAGATGGGCTTAGAGATGCCATCTAAAGAACTGGATGTGATGATAGCTTTGTGTTGATACTGGATCTCAGTACTAGGTCTTCGTATAGGCCGTCTCTGAATCGTTTATAATTTGAATTTGTTGAATAGACCAGTAGAAATAAATCTTCGTGACGATTATCTCTTCTGGAAATATCTTGGATTAGGGAATAGATCTTTTTACAGACCGTTTGCCTACTCTCCAAGGTCAAATGAATGTCAGGATTTGTTCTTCTGAAAAATATCTTGAACCAGGGAATGGATCTTTGTATAGACCGTTTTCCTGCTATTCAAGGTCAAAAGAACGTCAGGATTAGTTCTTCTGAAAAATATCTTGAACCAGGGAATGGATCTTTGTACAGATCGTTTGCCTGCTATTCAAGGGCAGATAGATGAAATCTTCTGGAAATATCCTGGATTAGGGAATGGATCTTTTTACAGACCGTTTGCCTACTCTCCGAGGACAAAAAAGTGTCAGGATTAACTCCTGAAAATATCCTGGATTAGGGAATGGATCTTCTTACAGACCGTTTGCCTACTCTCCGAGGAAATAGATTAAATCTTCTGAAAATATCTTGAACCAGGGAATGGATCTTTGTATAGACCGTTTTCCTGCTATTCAAGGTCAAAAGAACGTCAGGATTAGTTCTTCTAAAAAATATCTTGAACCAGGGAATGGATCTTTTTACAGATCGTTTGCCTGCTATTCAAGGGCAGATAGATGAAATCTTCTGGAAATATCCTGGATTAGGGAATGGATCTTTTTACAGACCGTTTGCCTACTCTCCGAGGACAAAAAAGTGTCAGGATTAACTCCTGAAAATATCCTGGATTAGGGAATGGATCTTCTTACAGACCGTTTGCCTACTCTCCGAGGAAATAGATTAAATCTTCTGAAAATATCTTGAACCAGGGAATGGATCTTTGTACAGACCGTTTGCCTGCTATTCAAGACCAGATAGATGAAATCTTCTGGAAATATCCTGGATTAGGGAATGGATCTTATTACAGACCGTTTGCCTACTCTCCGAGGACAAAAAAGTGTCAGGATTAACTCCTGAAAATATCCTGGATTAGGGAATGGATCTTCTTACAGACCGTTTGCCTACTCTCCGAGGAAATAGATTAAATCTTCTGAAAATATCTTGAACCAGGGAATGGATCTTTGTACAGACCGTTTGCCTGCTATTCAAGACCAGATAGATGAAATCTTCTGGAAATATCCTGGATTAGGGAATGGATCTTTTTACAGACCGTTTGCCTACTCTCCGAGGAAATAGATTAAATCTTCTGAAAACATCTTGAACCAGGGAATGGATCTTTGTACAGACCGTTTGCCTGCTATTCAAGACCAGATAGATGAAATCTTCTGGAAATATCCTGGATTAGGGAATGGATCTTCTTACAGACCGTTTGCCTACTCTCCGAGGACAAAAAAGTGTCAGGATTAACTCCTGAAAATATCCTGGATTAGGGAATGGATCTTCTTACAGACCGTTTTCCTATTCTCCGAGGAAATGGATTAAATCTTCTGAAAATATCTTGAACCAGGGAATAGATCTTTGTACAGACCGTTTGCCTGCTATTCCAGACCAGATAGATGAAATCTTCTGGAAATATCCTGGATTAGGGAATGGATCTTCTTACAGACCGTTTGCCTACTCTCCGAGGACATCTTGAGTAATGTACGGATCATTTCTGACTTGTTGTGAATTGTTGATGCTGTTTTATCTGCATATAACTATCCTGCAAGGAGAATGTTAGTTTATGCAATATGTATGCATGCATAGTATGATGCACCTAAGTAAATGTATTATGCATTTATGGATATGTATGTTATGGTATGATATAAATGATGTATGTATGATATGATGCTGCCGGAAGAGTCTGGATGTCTTCGTATAACAACTGTTGGCCAGGGAAAATAAATCCCGATTCGTTGTTGAAGAATATGAGGAACTCGTTCCCGTCTTGTTTGATAATAAGGCATATATAACCTCCCGTATGTTGGGGTGGTGCAAGGTATATATAACCTCCCGTCTGCTGGGGATAGTAAGGTATATATAACCTCCCGTCTGCTGGGGATAGTAAGGTATACATAACCTCCCGTCTGCTGGGGATAGTAAGGTATACATAACCTTCGTCTTCGTTTGATAGTAGGATAGATATAACATCCCGTCTTCGTTCGTCGTACCCTTATTGGAAAATAAATTTCCGAATATCCGTATGAGGATAAAAGAGATGGATATAAATTCCAGGGGAGATGTAACTTGAAATACTCATGAGGATGGATTTGTCCTACTGAGAGTTTGTAGTTGTCTTGTAGAGATGAACCGGCGAAGCTTCGTTGAAATCCTTCCCTCGTTCGTCCTTAGTAAATACTATTACTACATTTTCATGCATTTCTGGTAAACATCAATCATATTAAGCATACATGCATTTCTGGTAAACATCAATCATATTCAAAAGCATACATACATTCAAACACAACCAATGGACGTTCTGTTTAGGGTAAAAGTAAATCTGGATTCAGAGGGAAAAGTAAAGCTGAACTTGAAAATAGAATCATTTCAACTTCGAGAGTGTATAACCAATTGGATTTGGAGCTCCTGAGATTCTTAACTTTCCTGAATACCTTCCCAGAAATCCTCATAGCTGGATCAGAAGACATGATACTGACACCATCTGATACTACTGGCGTAGACAATTAATTTCCACCATGGCTTCTGCAGAGAATCCCCATATCAAGGTAATACAATGAGAGGAATGGCGTCTTCAAATTGTGATGGACCATATACGCTCCGGCTACTAAATTTGAAAAGAAAGCATTGCCCCTTGGTTGAGAATGAATTGTCCCAAAAGGGAAGTATTTGAATGTAGTTACCTCAGGAGAACTAAGCAGAATGCCCCATAATAATATGCCATTGACATCATGAACTTTGCAGTGTTACCCTTGGTAATTCAAATATATGAGAAGAGCTGCCCCTGGCTATTAAGCACTGTTGGATCTGGAACTGATTGCCCCGAATGATTTGAACAGTAACTTGGTATGCCCCCTTGATTAGGAAACAATGACCATGCCCCTGGAATTATGACTTCTGTAATGTTACCCTTGGCACTTCAGATAGATGAGGAGATCTGCCTCTGGCTGCTTAAACATAGTTGAATCTTGTCCTGATTGCCCCAAATGAGTTAGGCAGTATCATGGTCTGCCCCCTTGATTGGGAGATAATGATTATGCCCCTTTGTATACATGGACTTTGATCCAGGAAGCAACTTTGTTCATCGGAAGGACTTTGGTTCATTGAAAATTCATCCTGTAAGTTTCTTCATTTATCCAACACTCAGGTATATGCAAACAAATATATTCAAAAATGCAATGCTTATGTCTGTCTTGAAGTTTTCGAAAAAAGTTATTTTAGAAAAACAGTTTTTTGTGAAAACTGTGATATTAACTCAAGTTTTATAATAAGCCCTAAAGGAGTCAGGATACCTTTTTGTAACAGTACGCTTTCAAACTAACCATGCTTCAGTTAGGACTTTTAAAGGGTTATAACGTGGTCTGGTTCATGGTTTAAGAAACAAAGGATAAAGGCTCAAATTTTATTTGTACCCAACCCAATCTTCATGATGTTCTTCAGTCCTATACTCAGTTAACTTATGCATTGAGGCTCAAAGGAGTTTGGAATTGTAACACTGACATTTGTGATGGTTCAGAAACCCAAAATTTATTTGAACATTCAGTCATCTTTCTTTGTTGAGGATTCATAGTGACCTATTTTTTTCTTTTGACTTTGTTATCCCTTCTTTTTGCCTGAACTGTTTATTTCAAAGTTATAGTCAGCGGGATGTCTTAATTTTTTTACTAAGTCTCCTTCATAGGTTTTGACTTAGTGGGTTTTTCTTCTGTTGGATATTGACTGTCAGGTTTAATGATTACAGAGAACCATCATTAGTTGTGTACAACACAGATAATTGGCATATTTGAGTTAACCGAGTAACTACCCTGCCCCGGGTTATGAATAAGGGTTTTAATTTGTGCGAGAATAAAAACTCCTACTTCATAGGCTCAAAAGGGTTGACTAGGGATTAACTTCCTTATATCTCCACTGTTTAGGAATTGAAACAATGCCTGTACATCGTCAGCATAGTCTGTTCAAAAGCATACTGCATAAGATTATGGTATTGTTTTCGTCATCCTCCCTCTACAGGCTTATAGCTTTATCAGGAGTTAAATATCACAAGATAGAAATATGAAACATACTTCAATTTATAGAGGAACGAATGAATTAATTCAAGACAAACATATGCAATGCATTAATGAAAACAAAAGTTTAACATAATAGTAAGTGTTCAAACAAATAAAAGAAATTACAAATGAAAATTCAAATGTTGTCCCATCCAGTTGGCTGAATGTCCTCAATTGCAATCTGTGAACTTTGAGGAGCAGTATACTTCACCATGAAATAAAATTTGCCACTTGGATGTCCCAAGGTGCCCCATATCTCAACAGGAACAGGTAGGCTTCCTTTCTTGCTACCTTGGGCAACTTGTTTTGCAGCTTCGGTGTTTGATGGGTGATAGTAGAATTCAACTTGACCTTCTGGAGTAACCTCTAGGATTCCTTCGTCAATCAGGTCTTGGATCTTTTTCTTCAATGTCCAACAACTATTAGTATCATGTCCAGGACAGTTGGAGTGATACCCACACCTTGCCTTGGGATTATAGCGAGGAGAGGAAGTTTTAGGATTTTGAGGAGAATTTTTCAAAGAAATTAGTTTCATCTCCAACAAGCATTGTAGAACTTGTGACATTGGAGTGCTGAACTTGATAAACTGCCTTCTATATTTCTTGGGTTGATGTGGATTAACCTTATCAGGTCTTTCTTCTTCAACTGAAGAACAATCAATGGCAACCTGTTTCTTACCTTCTTTTATCCTCATCTTCCTTTCAACCAAATCAGCTTGTTTTGACGGAGGTTGACTGACAATTAGATCCCTGACTCTATCACTTTGAAGTTTGTGGACAAAGGTTCTCAGCTCTTCTTGCCCCTGAGCTAAACTTTGGATAAGGGCCACCTGGCCATTCATCTGGATCCTCATTTCTGTTATCTCAGCTTGCAATTGTTCCAACTGACCATCCTTGTTGTCCTCATGACTCTTCTTCTTAGCCAGCAGTGTCTTCAATTCATCCTGCCCCTTGGTCAGGTTCAGGATCAGCTCTTGGAACTGTGCATTTTGTGCCTGGAGATCCTTAACTATTTGTTCAAGAGCCATTGCTGAAATAAACAGCGAGAAGATGAGAAACCTGTGCACAATTATAAACTTGTGATGTAATGAAATGATATGTGAATGCATATGCAATGTTTTCAAGGACCGCAGGATTTAAATTTGCTTAGACAAACAAGAAGATAAACTTTTTATTAGTAATAAATTTGTTTTGCCTCTTGGGCATACAGAAATGAAATGAAATAAATACAAAAGATGGGGTTTTAAGTCTCCCATGGACGTTTCCTCTTTGTGTTGAGGTATGAGTTGAGATTCCGCTCCTCGTGAAGTTGCTTTGTTAGTTCCAGGATTCTTTCTTGGCTTGTTTTGTAATGAGCCTCGAAAGTGTCCCTTTGCTCCTTCAATTGGATCCAGGATCTCTGCAAGTCTTCCATGTCAGTAGGAATGTCTGGGTGAAGGATGGTATAAGCAGTATCTCCTTCAGCAACAGGTTCCATGGTAACTGGCAGGATAGCAGGATATGGCATCATGAGAGTCTGAGCACGAGATCGCACCCATCTGAGATAAGCTTCCATAGGAATAGTGTACTTAGGCTCCAGTGTCTTGCTGTCAACCCTGTTTACTTTTCCCCAGGCTCGTATGAATCTCTGACGGTAACCTTGAAGATCATTGTCGTAATCAAACACGATGCCCTGAATCAACATGTCATGAGTACCATCACTCCGAGCGTAACCAAACTGTCGTAAAGCTAGAGAGGGGTTGTAGGTAATGCCTCCTTTTATGCCTAGAAGTGGCACATTAGGAAACTCCCCACAACGGTCAATGATAGTGACATTCTCCATAGATCTGGAGCACCAATGAATATCTGAATGCGAGAGTGACATAATTCTTTTGGACCACCTGAACCCTTGCTCATTCTTCATTACTGAGCAAGGAAGGTGAGAAATAAACCAACTAGAAAAGCAAAGGTATGCAACACATCAAAGTTCCTCTTGCCCTTGTAGTACGGGTGTGAAGAGAATGTAGGATGTCTCCAAGCAATGTAGGCACTGGATTGTGACTCAAGAATATGTTGATGGCATGAACGTCTATGAACTGATCTGGATTGGGGAACAATACTAAGCCATAAATCAGCAAGGCTAAGATCTCCTCAAAAGCATCATAGCTCATGGTCTTCAAGAACCCTTGAGCTTTATCCATTAATACCTTAGCAAGAATACCCTTGACTCCGCTTCTCGTTTCTAGAACAATGTCAGACTTCTTCAGATGTAGGGCTGCAGCAATAACCTCTGGTTTAAGTTCCTTCTCCAAGCCTGTGAACGGTTTCTGATCAAGAACAGGTATGCCCAGAAGTTTAGAGAACTCCTCCATTGTAGGAACCAGCTGGTAGTCGGGGAATGTAAAGCAGTGGTGCTTAGGGTCAAAAAACTGAAACAGCACACTCATCATGTCTCCATTGAACCCTGAGGTGACTAGATCCAATAGGTGACCATGTCTCTTGTTGAACTGGGAATGATCAGACACTTGAGAAACCAACTCTTTAAGCTTAGCAGGTATGCCCACAAAGTTGATCCTGATGGTGTTTCTACGAGCAGAAGCCATGACCTGCAACAAAGAACAAAGATAAATCCTTTGGTCCTTGAAATGGTTAGTGAAAATTTTATGCTTATGATGCATGATGATGTCATGATGTTATGCTCAATCACAAACATGTGGCACACACAAACAAGTCACACAATAGCCCTAGGTTTGAAGGCTTGCATGAGGTTTAAAGGTAAGTACCCTCCCCTGAAGTTGGTTCATCCTGTCCTACAAAAGTAACCAGGTTCTAAGGGATCTCAATATCATTGATCCTTCACAAGGGTGGTTGTTCAGTAGGCAACTTACTTGCCAACCAAAACCCTCCAAGTTTAAGATCTCAATGAGTGTAGTATCGAGTATCAACCAACTTCAGTCTTCACCAAAGCCGGTTACCTCACTACTTTCTAAAGGCCAAGATGGGATAACTAGGGTTCTAAAAGTTAGTTAGTGCATTGACAACATATGGAAGCCTCATATTATCCTCAACCGTATCGATATACGTCGTACAGTTTCCTTGGTCTATTGCCATTTACCTAAGGTACACTAGATCCGGGTTAGGATCTCTCACACATAAAGCCCAACAAATAATATAAAGCAAACAAGGCAAACAATTTAAGTGATATAATTCCTAAGGGTACCCCTCTTTAATATTAAATCCCCAGCAGAGTCGCCAGTTCTGTAACACGGTGGGAGAACTGACTTTAGTTATGTTGCGGATAGCAAGAGTCGCCACCGACTTTTATTTTATCCAAAGGAAAGGCATAAAAGAACAGGAAAGACCTTTTTAAAAGATTTTTGGGTCCGGGGGGTAGGTTATGTAAAGGGAAGGTGTTAGCACCCTTTACATCCATGGTTATCCATGGGCTCTTAGTTACTTAGCTCACTTTAAATTGTTTTTTTGAAAGTGTGAAGTGTGTGAATAGAAATTTTCATAAGAGTTTGATAATGATCCATGTACGGATGCGTAAAAAACTTGTGTTTGAAAATTGTTTGAAATTGTTTTGAAGTAGTGAGCAAGTAACTATGAGGAACCTACCCTAAAGTTTAAGTTTTTCTGTTCTTTATCCTTTAAATGGTAAGACTATCCCTATTATTAAGGAATAGGTAGTCATTACCTTGGATGTAAGGGACAAGTGAGGGACATCTATTTAATGAAGGCAACTGTAGGGTGTATTAAGCATTTTTGGAGGGACTGTCATCATTATTCGAAAGGGACAAGATCATTATGAAAGGCAACCATTAAGGGACTTGATCTTTGATTGTTAAGGGACTAGATGATGTGAATTTGAGGGACTTTTGCTTTATACACCCTACTTGACCTTTTGATTAGGCAACATGAGAGGTATCCCTAAGGAAGTGAGATGGCGATCAAAGATCGACTTACGTGTGTGAGTGTACAATTTTAATATTTATCTTTTAAATTAGTGATCTAAATTAATTTTAAACATACAAACATGTTACACTCCCTATTTTACTAACCATAGCATAAAAATAAATATTTAAATACTATTATTAAAATATTACATCTAGGAACAATTACATAATAATAATTAAAGCAAATTAAATATAATAAGCAAAATAATAAATAATAATAATATAATTGGGTTAGTAATAATAATAATAATAATAATATCAAATTTAATGGGGTTAGTAATAATAATAATAAATCACAATATCTATAAATGGGGTTAGTAATAATAAAATAAATATGAAAATAAATAGCATTAATGATAAAATAAATAAGAATATTAGCATAATAATTACAAGATCAAATTTTTATGAACAATTATTATTTAAGATTAAGAAGAAAATATAAACAATTAATTATCATAAAGTCTTAAATGCTATAAAAATTAAGTTAATTATAAATATATTATGAAAATAAATTATATTAAATTAACAAGTTTTAATTATTTTTAAACATGTATTGAAAATTATTTATATACAAGAATTAAATAATAATTATAAACAAATTATAAGATACATACATAGTACAAAGATAAGGTTAATTATAATTAAATAATCATATTATTATATTTTTAGAATCTTATTGTTTTAAACATGATTTAAAATTATTTACATTATTTAGATAAGATTACATATAATGATAATATAAATAAATGATAATAATAAAAATAGAGAAACATAATTAACATTTATATGAAAATAATTAGGGTTTAAGAAGTATTATTAGGGTTTATATAAAAAATAGGTTTTTTACATATAAAATTTTTAGGGTTAATTAATTAATTTATTTATACAAAACATATAATATTAATAATTTACAATAGAATAAATATTAAATATAATAAATATTAAATAATTTTAGTGATAAAGTTTAATTTTGAAAAAAAAAATGAATTTTGAATTATAGAAAAGAAAAGAATATGAACAATTTATTATTTTTCTATCATTTTTATAATTTATTAAACTAATTATAATATAAACAAAATTAAATAGAATAAGAAAAAGTGACAAAAATACTTACCTGGGGCTGGGATCGAACCCATGTCCTGAGCTTTGCCACCCTTAGACGTACAGAGTTACCACTGGGCTGCCTGCGCGTTGTGAACATGATCCCAACAACAATCCTTTTATTATATGCCCTGCAAAAATCATAAAAACAAAATAACACAAAAAATGGCCTAATGGGAATCGAACCCAGGCCAGAGAGCTTTTACACGCACACATTCACCATCTGAGCTACGCATGCGTTGTGAAACAAACTTCAAACAATTACATAAAATATTAAAACAAATTTTCAAATTAGAAATTGGCGCCTCTGGACTTCATCTTCTCCAAATTACCTGCGAATTTACTTATAATTTTTCCTGCGAAATTACATACGATTTTTGTTTTACAGGTTTTCCTAGGTTCTTCCCAACGATCACCAAACCTGCAATGATTCATCAAATTGGAAACACCATTGTATTCCCCATAACAAAACAAACTTATTTGCGTGTTCAGAAATTATTTATATGGCTTATTGCACGAAACCCCAATTTTAGAGGATGAACCCTAACAATGGCATCTCACGGATTCCTCCATGAAAACTTCCTGTTTTTGTCCAGAAACACTCTATGGTCCATCACAAACATCATCAAACAGTCAAAAACGAATTAGAACAAGCAATTCAATGAAATATAAAAAAACAAAATAAACTTGAAGAACATGATTCAGTTTATGCCATTCATGGAGTTTTGGATGATGATAAGTGTTGCTATGCATTCAGTGAACATCAAGGAACATGTTGAAACCTTTGGTTTGTCTTGAAAAGGGCTCTAAGTGCCAAACCGAATTGGAGTTTTTTGTGTGAATTTTGGAACTTTGCTCTTACCTTTGGAGGCTCAAATTTTTTTCTGCTTTTGATTGCTAAATGTTCTATATATATGAATGAATGAATTAGGTCAAAAACATTGCTTAAGACTTTGGATTTTTTGGTAGTTTGAGATTGAAAAAGATTGGCCTTTAAAATTTGAATATTCTTGATACAAGCTTGCTATTTTGGGATGATTTTCATAACTCTTGTATCAATTAGATCAAAATATCATTTATGACATTCTAGAAGCAAAATAATTTTAAATCTTCACTATTTTATATTTTATTTGAATTAAAAATGATTTTTAATATAAAAAATCATAATAAATAAAAATAAAATAATGAAAATAATGAAAATATTAAGTTAATTTCGTGCAAGATGTCTTGGTGTGGATTGGGTCATCATATGGCAAGCCCATTTAGAAAAAATTAGTTTTAAACCTCCATTTTCTTCATAAACCAACCAAAAATTTCCCAACTTTGCAAGGGCACACATCCTTCAATTTTAATGCTATGAGGGTGTTCTTGGACATTTTGGAAAGCTTGAAGAGTCCTCTAAGCAACACCACTGGTTTCATGTCCATATCATTTACCAATCTCAAGTTATGCCCTTTTGAAGTTGTTGACTTTTTGTTGACTTTCAAAAGGACCTATAATGTCTTAGCTCATACCTTCCAAATGAAGCATTTTTGGGCTTGGCTTGTGAGACACAAAGTTGTAGAGAATTCAATTTCCTTCAAAATGAGCTTTGGATGGAGACTTGGTGATGAAGCATGTGAAAGTTATGGCTGGTCAAAGTTCAGTTGACTTTTACTAAGAAAACCCTAATTTAGAAACTCCTGATTCTTGATGATCTGAAATCTCCTTGATGAATCATGATAAACCCTTGATCATATGATGAATTTTACTTCATATACTTGATGTTGGCAAAAAATCATGAAGTTTGACTTTGGTTTGACCACAGTTGACCTCAGTTTGACTTTTTAACTGCTTTGACTGATTTTGACTTACCTGATCATCTGACTGAGCAAAACTTTGGGAAAAGTCTTGAAATTTGTCATAGGGATTCTTAAACACATATAAGATGTTATGAAGCCCACTTGAAGCCTTGGAAATTCATTTAGCCTGATTAAAGTCAAAACCCTAGTTTTGGATGCACTGCTTAGGAGGTGCATTGTCTGAGGGAGTTGTCAAATCTTCTGACTATTTGTGGACTTTGTGAACCTTGTGAACCATCATAAGATGTCTTGTGAACCTTATGAACCTCATGGGAGGTCTTGTGAACCTTGTGAACCTCATAAAGTGACTTTTAGACTTCATGAACCTCATGAAAGGTTTTGTAAGCATTGTGAATCTTGTGAACCTTGTGAACCTCATAAAGTGACTTGTAAACTTCATGAACCTCATGAAAGGTCTTGTAAGTGTTGTGAATCTTGTGAACCTTGTGAACCTCATAAAGTGACTTGTAAACTTCATGAACCTCATGAAAGGTCTTGTAAGTGTTGTGAATCTTGTGAACCTTCTTAGTACACAAAGTCTTGTATTGTGAGGGCAAATTTTGGGGTGCAACAGCTGCCCCTGTTCAATTTTCTGAAACCTGAGGTGTTAGATTGGTATATGTGCCAGTCGTGACCGGGAAGGTTGAAGGGGATTGAACACAAAAGCCCAAAAATTTGCACTCACCTGTGCGTAAACTGATACTGAGGGTTGGTTGTATATGCTTGAGTGGGCTTAAAGATGCCACTTGGAAGAACTGGAGATGGGCTTAGAGATGCCATCTAAAGAACTGGATGTGATGATAGCTTTGTATTGATACTGGATCTCAGTACTAGGTCTTCGTATAGGCCGTCTCTGAATCGTTTATAATTTGAATTTGTTGAATAGACCAGTAGAAATAAATCTTCGTGACGATTATCTCTTCTGGAAATATCTTGGATTAGGGAATAGATCTTTTTACAGACCGTTTGCCTACTCTCCAAGGTCAAATGAATGTCAGGATTTGTTCTTCTGAAAAATATCTTGAACCAGGGAATGGATCTTTGTATAGACCGTTTTCCTGCTATTCAAGGTCAAAAGAACGTCAGGATTAGTTCTTCTGAAAAATATCTTGAACCAGGGAATGGATCTTTGTACAGATCGTTTGCCTGCTATTCAAGGGCAGATAGATGAAATCTTCTGGAAATATCCTGGATTAGGGAATGGATCTTTTTACAGACCGTTTGCCTACTCTCCGAGGACAAAAAAGTGTCAGGATTAACTCCTGAAAATATCCTGGATTAGGGAATGGATCTTCTTACAGACCGTTTGCCTACTCTCCGAGGAAATAGATTAAATCTTCTGAAAATATCTTGAACCAGGGAATGGATCTTTGTATAGACCGTTTTCCTGCTATTCAAGGTCAAAAGAACGTCAGGATTAGTTCTTCTAAAAAATATCTTGAACCAGGGAATGGATCTTTTTACAGATCGTTTGCCTGCTATTCAAGGGCAGATAGATGAAATCTTCTGGAAATATCCTGGATTAGGGAATGGATCTTTTTACAGACCGTTTGCCTACTCTCCGAGGACAAAAAAGTGTCAGGATTAACTCCTGAAAATATCCTGGATTAGGGAATGGATCTTCTTACAGACCGTTTGCCTACTCTCCGAGGAAATAGATTAAATCTTCTGAAAATATCTTGAACCAGGGAATGGATCTTTGTACAGACCGTTTGCCTGCTATTCAAGACCAGATAGATGAAATCTTCTGGAAATATCCTGGATTAGGGAATGGATCTTATTACAGACCGTTTGCCTACTCTCCGAGGACAAAAAAGTGTCAGGATTAACTCCTGAAAATATCCTGGATTAGGGAATGGATCTTCTTACAGACCGTTTGCCTACTCTCCGAGGAAATAGATTAAATCTTCTGAAAATATCTTGAACCAGGGAATGGATCTTTGTACAGACCGTTTGCCTGCTATTCAAGACCAGATAGATGAAATCTTCTGGAAATATCCTGGATTAGGGAATGGATCTTTTTACAGACCGTTTTCCTACTCTCCGAGGAAATAGATTAAATCTTCTGAAAACATCTTGAACCAGGGAATGGATCTTTGTACAGACCGTTTGCCTGCTATTCAAGACCAGATAGATGAAATCTTCTGGAAATATCCTGGATTAGGGAATGGATCTTCTTACAGACCGTTTGCCTACTCTCCGAGGACAAAAAAGTGTCAGGATTAACTCCTGAAAATATCCTGGATTAGGGAATGGATCTTCTTACAGACCGTTTTCCTATTCTCCGAGGAAATGGATTAAATCTTCTGAAAATATCTTGAACCAGGGAATAGATCTTTGTACAGACCGTTTGCCTGCTATTCCAGACCAGATAGATGAAATCTTCTGGAAATATCCTGGATTAGGGAATGGATCTTCTTACAGACCGTTTGCCTACTCTCCGAGGACATCTTGAGTAATGTACGGATCATTTCTGACTTGTTGTGAATTGTTGATGCTGTTTTATCTGCATATAACTATCCTGCAAGGAGAATGTTAGTTTATGCAATATGTATGCATGCATAGTATGATGCACCTAAGTAAATGTATTATGCATTTATGGATATGTATGTTATGGTATGATATAAATGATGTATGTATGATATGATGCTGCCGGAAGAGTCTGGATGTCTTCGTATAACAACTGTTGGCCAGGGAAAATAAATCCCGATTCGTTGTTGAAGAATATGAGGAACTCGTTCCCGTCTTGTTTGATAATAAGGCATATATAACCTCCCGTATGTTGGGGTGGTGCAAGGTATATATAACCTCCCGTCTGCTGGGGATAGTAAGGTATATATAACCTCCCGTCTGCTGGGGATAGTAAGGTATACATAACCTCCCGTCTGCTGGGGATAGTAAGGTATACATAACCTTCGTCTTCGTTTGATAGTAGGATAGATATAACATCCCGTCTTCGTTCGTCGTACCCTTATTGGAAAATAAATTTCCGAATATCCGTATGAGGATAAAAGAGATGGATATAAATTCCAGGGGAGATGTAACTTGAAATACTCATGAGGATGGATTTGTCCTACTGAGAGTTTGTAGTTGTCTTGTAGAGATGAACCGGCGAAGCTTCGTTGAAATCCTTCCCTCGTTCGTCCTTAGTAAATACTATTACTACATTTTCATGCATTTCTGGTAAACATCAATCATATTAAGCATACATGCATTTCTGGTAAACATCAATCATATTCAAAAGCATACATACATTCAAACACAACCAATGGACGTTCTGTTTAGGGTAAAAGTAAATCTGGATTCAGAGGGAAAAGTAAAGCTGAACTTGAAAATAGAATCATTTCAACTTCGAGAGTGTATAACCAATTGGATTTGGAGCTCCTGAGATTCTTAACTTTCCTGAATACCTTCCCAGAAATCCTCATAGCTGGATCTGAAGACATGATACTGACACCATCTGATACTACTGGCGTAGACAATTAATTTCCACCATGGCTTCTGCAGAGAATCCCCATATCAAGGTAATACAATGAGAGGAATGGCGTCTTCAAATTGTGATGGACCATATACGCTCCGGCTACTAAATTTGAAAAGAAAGCATTGCCCCTTGGTTGAGGATGAATTGTCCCAAAAGGGAAGTATCTGAATGTAGTTACCTCAGGAGAACTAAGCAGAATGCCCCATAATAATATGCCATTGACATCATGAACTTTGCAGTGTTACCCTTGGTAATTCAAATATATGAGAAGAGCTGCCCCTGGCTATTAAGCACTGTTGGATCTGGAACTGATTGCCCCGAATGATTTGAACAGTAACTTGGTATGCCCCCTTGATTAGGAAACAATGACCATGCCCCTGGAATTATGACTTCTGTAATGTTACCCTTGGCACTTCAGATAGATGAGGAGATCTGCCTCTGGCTGCTTAAACATAGTTGAATCTTGTCCTGATTGCCCCAAATGAGTTAGGCAGTATCATGGTCTGCCCCCTTGATTGGGAGATAATGATTATGCCCCTTTGTATACATGGACTTTGATCCAGGAAGCAACTTTGTTCATCGGAAGGACTTTGGTTCATTGAACATTCATCCTGTAAGTTTCTTCATTTATCCAACACTCAGGTATATGCAAACAAATATATTCAAAAATGCAATGCTTATGTCTGTCTTGAAGTTTTCGAAAAAAGTTATTTTAGAAAAACAGTTTTTTGTGAAAACTGTGATATTAACTCAAGTTTTATAATAAGCCCTAAAGGAGTCAGGATACCTTTTTGTAACAGTACGCTTTCAAACTAACCATGCTTCAGTTAGGACTTTTAAAGGGTTATAACGTGGTCTGGTTCATGGTTTAAGAAACAAAGGATAAAGGCTCAAATTTTATTTGTACCCAACCCAATCTTCATGATGTTCTTCAGTCCTATACTCAGTTAACTTATGCATTGAGGCTCAAAGGAGTTTGGAATTGTAACACTGACATTTGTGATGGTTCAGAAACCCAAAATTTATTTGAACATTCAGTCATCTTTCTTTGTTGAGGATTCATAGTGACCTATTTTTTCTTTTGACTTTGTTATCCCTTCTTTTTGCCTGAACTGTTTATTTCAAAGTTATAGTCAGCGGGATGTCTTAATTTTTTTACTAAGTCTCCTTCATAGGTTTTGACTTAGTGGGTTTTTCTTCTGTTGGATATTGACTGTCAGGTTTAATGATTACAGAGAACCATCATTAGTTGTGTACAACACAGATAATTGGCATATTTGAGTTAACCGAGTAACTACCCTGCCCCGGGTTATGAATAAGGGTTTTAATTTGTGCGAGAATAAAAA
This sequence comes from Lathyrus aphaca, assembly GCA_963966055.1. Classification (NCBI taxonomy): domain Eukaryota; kingdom Viridiplantae; phylum Streptophyta; class Magnoliopsida; order Fabales; family Fabaceae; genus Lathyrus; species Lathyrus aphaca. The sequence continues at coordinate 261,995,316 of OZ014525.1, read as the reverse complement.
CTCCTACTTCATAGGCTCAAAAGGGTTGACTAGGGATTAACTTCCTTATATCTCCACTGTTTAGGAATTGAAACAATGCCTGTACATCGTCAGCATAGTCTGTTCAAAAGCATACTGCATAAGATTATGGTATTGTTTTCGTCATCCTCCCTCTACAGGCTTATAGCTTTATCAGGAGTTAAATATCACAAGATAGAAATATGAAACATACTTCAATTTATAGAGGAACGAATGGATTAATTCAAGACAAACATATGCAATGCATTAATGAAAACAAAAGTTTAACATAATAGTAAGTGTTCAAACAAATAAAAGAAATTACAAATGAAAATTCAAATGTTGTCCCATCCAGTTGGCTGAATGTCCTCAATTGCAATCTGTGAACTTTGAGGAGCAGTATACTTCACCATGAAATAAAATTTGCCACTTGGATGTCCCAAGGTGCCCCATATCTCAACAGGAACAGGTAGGCTTCCTTTCTTGCTACCTTGGGCAACTTGTTTTGCAGCTTCGGTGTTTGATGGGTGATAGTAGAATTCAACTTGACCTTCTGGAGTAACCTCTAGGATTCCTTCGTCAATCAGGTCTTGGATCTTTTTCTTCAATGTCCAACAACTATTAGTATCATGTCCAGGACAGTTGGAGTGATACCCACACCTTGCCTTGGGATTATAGCGAGGAGAGGAAGTTTTAGGATTTTGAGGAGAATTTTTCAAAGAAATTAGTTTCATCTACAACAAGCATTGTAGAACTTGTGACATTGGAGTGCTGAACTTGATAAACTGCCTTCTATATTTCTTGGGTTGATGTGGATTAACCTTATCAGGTCTTTCTTCTTCAACTGAAGAACAATCAATGGCAACCTGTTTCTTACCTTCTTTTATCCTCATCTTCCTTTCAACCAAATCAGCTTGTTTTGACGGAGGTTGACTGACAATTAGATCCCTGACTTTATCACTTTGAAGTTTGTGGACAAAGGTTCTCAGCTCTTCTTGCCCCTGAGCTAAACTTTGGATAAGGGCCACCTGGCCATTCATCTGGATCCTCATTTCTGTTATCTCAGCTTGCAATTGTTCCAACTGACCATCCTTGTTGTCCTCATGACTCTTCTTCTTAGCCAGCAGTGTCTTCAATTCATCCTGCCCCTTGGTCAGGTTCAGGATCAGCTCTTGGAACTGTGCATTTTGTGCCTGGAGATCCTTAACTGTTTGTTCAAGAGCCATTGCTGAAATAAACAGCGAGAAGATGAGAAACCTGTGCACAATTATAAACCTGTGATGTAATGAAATGATATGTGAATGCATATGCAATGTTTTCAAGGACCGCAGGATTTAAATTTGCTTAGACAAACAAGAAGATAAACTTTTTATTAGTAATAAATTTGTTTTGCCTCTTGGGCATACAGAAATGAAATGAAATAAATACAAAAGATGGGGTTTTAAGTCTCCCATGGACGTTTCCTCTTTGTGTTGAGGTATGAGTTGAGATTCCGCTCCTCGTGAAGTTGCTTTGTTAGTTCCAGGATTCTTTCTTGGCTTGTTTTGTAATTAGCCTCGAAAGTGTCCCTTTGCTCCTTCAATTGGATCCAGGATCTCTGCAAGTCTTCCATGTCAGTAGGCATGTCTGGGTGAAGGATGGTATAAGCAGTATCTCCTTCAGCAACAGGTTCCATGGTAACTGGCAGGATAGCAGGATATGGCATCATGAGAGTCTGAGCACGAGATCGCACCCATCTGAGATAAGCTTCCATAGGAATAGTGTACTTAGGCTCCAGTGTCTTGCTGTCAACCCTGTTTACTTTTCCCCAGGCTCGTATGAATCTCTGACGGTAACCTTGAAGATCATTGTCGTAATCAAACACGATGCCCTGAATCAACATGTCATGAGTACCATCACTCCGAGCGTAACCAAACTGTCGTAAAGCTAGAGAGGGGTTGTAGGTAATGCCTCCTTTTATGCCTAGAAGTGGCACATTAGGAAACTCCCCACAACGGTCAATGATAGTGACATTCTCCATAGATCTGGAGCACCAATGAATATCTGAATGCGAGAGTGACATAATTCTTTTGGACCACCTGAACCCTTGCTCATTCTTCATTACTGAGCAAGGAAGGTGAGAAATAAACCAACTAGAAAGCAAAGGTATGCAACACATCAAAGTTCCTCTTGCCCTTGTAGTACGGGTGTGAAGAGAATGTAGGATGTCTCCAAGCAATGTAGGCACTGGATTGTGACTCAAGAATATGTTGATGGCATGAACGTCTATGAACTGATCTGGATTGGGGAACAATACTAAGCCATAAATCAGCAAGGCTAAGATCTCCTCAAAAGCATCATAGCTCATGGTCTTCAAGAACCCTTGAGCTTTATCCATTAATACCTTAGCAAGAATACCCTTGACTCCGCTTCTCGTTTCTAGAACAATGTCAGACTTCTTCAGATGTAGGGCTGCAGCAATAACCTCTGGTTTAAGTTCCTTCTCCAAGCCTGTGAACGGTTTCTGATCAAGAACAGGTATGCCCAGAAGTTTAGAGAACTCCTCCATTGTAGGAACCAGCTGGTAGTCGGGGAATGTAAAGCAGTGGTGCTTAGGGTCAAAAAACTGAAACAGCACACTCATCATGTCTCCATTGAACCCTGAGGTGACTAGATCCAATAGGTGACCATGTCTCTTGTTGAACTGGGAATGATCAGACACTTGAGAAACCAACTCTTTAAGCTTAGCAGGTATGCCCACAAAGTTGATCCTGATGGTGTTTCTACGAGCAGAAGCCATGACCTGCAACAAAGAACAAAGATAAATCCTTTGGTCCTTGAAATGGTTAGTGAAAATTTTATGCTTATGATGCATGATGATGTCATGATGTTATGCTCAATCACAAACATGTGGCACACACAAACAAGTCACACAATAGCCCTAGGTTTGAAGGCTTGCATGAGGTTTAAAGGTAAGTACCCTCCCCTGAAGTTGGTTCATCCTGTCCTACAAAAGTAACCAGGTTCTAAGGGATCTCAATATCATTGATCCTTCACAAGGGTGGTTGTTCAGTAGGCAACTTACTTGCCAACCAAAACCCTCCAAGTTTAAGATCTCAATGAGTGTAGTATCGAGTATCAACCAACTTCAGTCTTCACCAAAGCCGGTTACCTCACTACTTTCTAAAGGCCAAGATGGGATAACTAGGGTTCTAAAAGTTAGTTAGTGCATTGACAACATATGGAAGCCTCATATTATCCTCAACCGTATCGATATACGTCGTACAGTTTCCTTGGTCTATTGCCATTTACCTAAGGTACACTAGATCCGGGTTAGGATCTCTCACACATAAAGCCCAACAAATAATATAAAGCAAACAAGGCAAACAATTTAAGTGATATAATTCCTAAGGGTACCCCTCTTTAATATTAAATCCCCAGCAGAGTCGCCAGTTCTGTAACACGGTGGGAGAACTGACTTTAGTTATGTTGCGGATAGCAAGAGTCGCCACCGACTTTTATTTTATCCAAAGGAAAGGCATAAAAGAACAGGAAAGACCTTTTTAAAAGATTTTTGGGTCCGGGGGGTAGGTTATGTAAAGGGAAGGTGTTAGCACCCTTTACATCCATGGTTATCCATGGGCTCTTAGTTACTTAGCTCACTTTAAATTGTTTTTTTGAAAGTGTGAAGTGTGTGAATAGAAATTTTCATAAGAGTTTGATAATGATCCATGTACGGATGCGTAAAAAACTTGTGTTTGAAAATTGTTTGAAATTGTTTTGAAGTAGTGAGCAAGTAACTATGAGGAACCTACCCTAAAGTTTAAGTTTTTCTGTTCTTTATCCTTTAAATGGTAAGACTATCCCTATTATTAAGGAATAGGTAGTCATTACCTTGGATGTAAGGGACAAGTGAGGGACATCTATTTAATGAAGGCAACTGTAGGGTGTATTAAGCATTTTTGGAGGGACTGTCATCATTATTCGAAAGGGACAAGATCATTATGAAAGGCAACCATTAAGGGACTTGATCTTTGATTGTTAAGGGACTAGATGATGTGAATTTGAGGGACTTTTGCTTTATACACCCTACTTGACCTTTTGATTAGGCAACATGAGAGGTATCCCTAAGGAAGTGAGATGGCGATCAAAGATCGACTTACGTGTGTGAGTGTACAATTTTAATATTTATCTTTTAAATTAGTGATCTAAATTAATTTTAAACATACAAACATGTTACACTCCCTATTTTACTAACCATAGCATAAAAATAAATATTTAAATACTATTATTAAAATATTACATCTAGGAACAATTACATAATAATAATTAAAGCAAATTAAATATAATAAGCAAAATAATAAATAATAATAATATAATTGGGTTAGTAATAATAATAATAATAATAATATCAAATTTAATGGGGTTAGTAATAATAATAATAAATCACAATATCTATAAATGGGGTTAGTAATAATAAAATAAATATGAAAATAAATAGCATTAATGATAAAATAAATAAGAATATTAGCATAATAATTACAAGATCAAATTTTTATGAACAATTATTATTTAAGATTAAGAAGAAAATATAAACAATTAATTATCATAAAGTCTTAAATGCTATAAAAATTAAGTTAATTATAAACATATTATGAAAATAAATTATATTAAATTAACAAGTTTTAATTATTTTTAAACATGTATTGAAAATTATTTATATACAAGAATTAAATAATAATTATAAACAAATTATAAGATACATACATAGTACAAAGATAAGGTTAATTATAATTAAATAATCATATTATTATATTTTTAGAATCTTATTGTTTTAAACATGATTTAAAATTATTTACATTATTTAGATAAGATTACATATAATGATAATATAAATAAATGATAATAATAAAAATAGAGAAACATAATTAACATTTATATGAAAATAATTAGGGTTTAAGAAGTATTATTAGGGTTTATATAAAAAATAGGTTTTTTACATATAAAATTTTTAGGGTTAATTAATTAATTTATTTATACAAAACATATAATATTAATAATTTACAATAGAATAAATATTAAATATAATAAATATTAAATAATTTTAGTGATAAAGTTTAATTTTGAAAAAAAAAATGAATTTTGAATTATAGAAAAGAAAAGAATATGAACAATTTATTATTTTTCTATCATTTTTATAATTTATTAAACTAATTATAATATAAACAAAATTAAATAGAATAAGAAAAAGTGACAAAAATACTTACCTGGGGCTGGGATCGAACCCATGTCCTGAGCTTTGCCACCCTTAGACGTACAGAGTTACCACTGGGCTGCCTGCGCGTTGTGAACATGATCCCAACAACAATCCTTTTATTATATGCCCTGCAAAAATCATAAAAACAAAATAACACAAAAAATGGCCTAATGGGAATCGAACCCAGGCCAGAGAGCTTTTACACGCACACATTCACCATCTGAGCTACGCATGCGTTGTGAAACAAACTTCAAACAATTACATAAAATATTAAAACAAATTTTCAAATTAGAAATTGGTGCCTCTGGACTTCATCTTCTCCAAATTACCTGCGAATTTACTTATAATTTTTCCTGCGAAATTACATACGATTTTTGTTTTACAGGTTTTCCTAGGTTCTTCCCAACGATCACCAAACCTGCAATGATTCATCAAATTGGAAACACCATTGTATTCCCCATAACAAAACAAACTTATTTGCGTGTTCAGAAATTATTTATATGGCTTATTGCACGAAACCCCAATTTTAGAGGATGAACCCTAACAATGGCATCTCACGGATTCCTCCATGAAAACTTCCTGTTTTTGTCCAGAAACACTCTATGGTCCATCACAAACATCATCAAACAGTCAAAAACGAATTAGAACAAGCAATTCAATGAAATATAAAAAAACAAAATAAACTTGAAGAACATGATTCAGTTTATGCCATTCATGGAGTTTTGGATGATGATAAGTGTTGCTATGCATTCAGTGAACATCAAGGAACATGTTGAAACCTTTGGTTTGTCTTGAAAAGGGCTCTAAGTGCCAAACCGAATTGGAGTTTTTTGTGTGAATTTTGGAACTTTGCTCTTACCTTTGGAGGCTCAAATTTTTTTCTGCTTTTGATTGCTAAATGTTCTATATATATGAATGAATGAATTAGGTCAAAAACATTGCTTAAGACTTTGGATTTTTTGGTAGTTTGAGATTGAAAAAGATTGGCCTTTAAAATTTGAATATTCTTGATACAAGCTTGCTATTTTGGGATGATTTTCATAACTCTTGTATCAATTAGATCAAAATATCATTTATGACATTCTAGAAGCAAAATAATTTTAAATCTTCACTATTTTATATTTTATTTGAATTAAAAATGATTTTTAATATAAAAAATCATAATAAATAAAAATAAAATAATGAAAATATTAAGTTAATTTCGTGCAAGATGTCTTGGTGTGGATTGGGTCATCATATGGCAAGCCCATTTAGAAAAAATTAGTTTTAAACCTCCATTTTCTTCATAAACCAACCAAAAATTTCCCAACTTTGCAAGGGCACACATCCTTCAATTTTAATGCTATGAGGGTGTTCTTGGACATTTTGGAAAGCTTGAAGAGTCCTCTAAGCAACACCACTGGTTTCATGTCCATATCATTTACCAATCTCAAGTTATGCCCTTTTGAAGTTGTTGACTTTTTGTTGACTTTCAAAAGGACCTATAATGTCTTAGCTCATACCTTCCAAATGAAGCATTTTTGGGCTTGGCTTGTGAGACACAAAGTTGTAGAGAATTCAATTTCCTTCAAAATGAGCTTTGGATGGAGACTTGGTGATGAAGCATGTGAAAGTTATGGCTGGTCAAAGTTCAGTTGACTTTTACTAAGAAAACCCTAATTTAGAAACTCCTGATTCTTGATGATCTGAAATCTCCTTGATGAATCATGATAAACCCTTGATCATATGATGAATTTTACTTCATATACTTGATGTTGGCAAAAAATCATGAAGTTTGACTTTGGTTTGACCACAGTTGACCTCAGTTTGACTTTTTAACTGCTTTGACTGATTTTGACTTACCTGATCATCTGACTGAGCAAAACTTTGGGAAAAGTCTTGAAATTTGTCATAGGGATTCTTAAACACATATAAGATGTTATGAAGCCCACTTGAAGCCTTGGAAATTCATTTAGCCTGATTAAAGTCAAAACCCTAGTTTTGGATGCACTGCTTAGGAGGTGCATTGTCTGAGGGAGTTGTCAAATCTTCTGACTATTTGTGGACTTTGTGAACCTTGTGAACCATCATAAGATGTCTTGTGAACCTTATGAACCTCATGGGAGGTCTTGTGAACCTTGTGAACCTCATAAAGTGACTTTTAGACTTCATGAACCTCATGAAAGGTTTTGTAAGCATTGTGAATCTTGTGAACCTTGTGAACCTCATAAAGTGACTTGTAAACTTCATGAACCTCATGAAAGGTCTTGTAAGTGTTGTGAATCTTGTGAACCTTGTGAACCTCATAAAGTGACTTGTAAACTTCATGAACCTCATGAAAGGTCTTGTAAGTGTTGTGAATCTTGTGAACCTTCTTAGTACACAAAGTCTTGTATTGTGAGGGCAAATTTTGGGGTGCAACAGCTGCCCCTGTTCAATTTTCTGAAACCTGAGGTGTTAGATTGGTATATGTGCCAGTCGTGACCGGGAAGGTTGAAGGGGATTGAACACAAAAGCCCAAAAATTTGCACTCACCTGTGCGTAAACTGATACTGAGGGTTGGTTGTATATGCTTGAGTGGGCTTAAAGATGCCACTTGGAAGAACTGGAGATGGGCTTAGAGATGCCATCTAAAGAACTGGATGTGATGATAGCTTTGTGTTGATACTGGATCTCAGTACTAGGTCTTCGTATAGGCCGTCTCTGAATCGTTTATAATTTGAATTTGTTGAATAGACCAGTAGAAATAAATCTTCGTGACGATTATCTCTTCTGGAAATATCTTGGATTAGGGAATAGATCTTTTTACAGACCGTTTGCCTACTCTCCAAGGTCAAATGAATGTCAGGATTTGTTCTTCTGAAAAATATCTTGAACCAGGGAATGGATCTTTGTATAGACCGTTTTCCTGCTATTCAAGGTCAAAAGAACGTCAGGATTAGTTCTTCTGAAAAATATCTTGAACCAGGGAATGGATCTTTGTACAGATCGTTTGCCTGCTATTCAAGGGCAGATAGATGAAATCTTCTGGAAATATCCTGGATTAGGGAATGGATCTTTTTACAGACCGTTTGCCTACTCTCCGAGGACAAAAAAGTGTCAGGATTAACTCCTGAAAATATCCTGGATTAGGGAATGGATCTTCTTACAGACCGTTTGCCTACTCTCCGAGGAAATAGATTAAATCTTCTGAAAATATCTTGAACCAGGGAATGGATCTTTGTATAGACCGTTTTCCTGCTATTCAAGGTCAAAAGAACGTCAGGATTAGTTCTTCTAAAAAATATCTTGAACCAGGGAATGGATCTTTTTACAGATCGTTTGCCTGCTATTCAAGGGCAGATAGATGAAATCTTCTGGAAATATCCTGGATTAGGGAATGGATCTTTTTACAGACCGTTTGCCTACTCTCCGAGGACAAAAAAGTGTCAGGATTAACTCCTGAAAATATCCTGGATTAGGGAATGGATCTTCTTACAGACCGTTTGCCTACTCTCCGAGGAAATAGATTAAATCTTCTGAAAATATCTTGAACCAGGGAATGGATCTTTGTACAGACCGTTTGCCTGCTATTCAAGACCAGATAGATGAAATCTTCTGGAAATATCCTGGATTAGGGAATGGATCTTTTTACAGACCGTTTGCCTACTCTCCGAGGACAAAAAAGTGTCAGGATTAACTCCTGAAAATATCCTGGATTAGGGAATGGATCTTCTTACAGACCGTTTGCCTACTCTCCGAGGAAATAGATTAAATCTTCTGAAAATATCTTGAACCAGGGAATGGATCTTTGTACAGACCGTTTGCCTGCTATTCAAGACCAGATAGATGAAATCTTCTGGAAATATCCTGGATTAGGGAATGGATCTTTTTACAGACCGTTTGCCTACTCTCCGAGGAAATAGATTAAATCTTCTGAAAACATCTTGAACCAGGGAATGGATCTTTGTACAGACCGTTTGCCTGCTATTCAAGACCAGATAGATGAAATCTTCTGGAAATATCCTGGATTAGGGAATGGATCTTCTTACAGACCGTTTGCCTACTCTCCGAGGACAAAAAAGTGTCAGGATTAACTCCTGAAAATATCCTGGATTAGGGAATGGATCTTCTTACAGACCGTTTGCCTATTCTCCGAGGAAATGGATTAAATCTTCTGAAAATATCTTGAACCAGGGAATAGATCTTTGTACAGACCGTTTGCCTGCTATTCCAGACCAGATAGATGAAATCTTCTGGAAATATCCTGGATTAGGGAATGGATCTTCTTACAGACCGTTTGCCTACTCTCCGAGGACATCTTGAGTAATGTACGGATCATTTCTGACTTGTTGTGAATTGTTGATGCTGTTTTATCTGCATATAACTATCCTGCAAGGAGAATGTTAGTTTATGCAATATGTATGCATGCATAGTATGATGCACCTAAGTAAATGTATTATGCATTTATGGATATGTATGTTATGGTATGATATAAATGATGTATGTATGATATGATGCTGCCGGAAGAGTCTGGATGTCTTCGTATAACAACTGTTGGCCAGGGAAAATAAATCCCGATTCGTTGTTGAAGAATATGAGGAACTCGTTCCCGTCTTGTTTGATAATAAGGCATATATAACCTCCCGTATGTTGGGGTGGTGCAAGGTATATATAACCTCCCGTCTGCTGGGGATAGTAAGGTATATATAACCTCCCGTCTGCTGGGGATAGTAAGGTATACATAACCTCCCGTCTGCTGGGGATAGTAAGGTATACATAACCTTCGTCTTCGTTTGATAGTAGGATAGATATAACATCCCGTCTTCGTTCGTCGTACCCTTATTGGAAAATAAATTTCCGAATATCCGTATGAGGATAAAAGAGATGGATATAAATTCCAGGGGAGATGTAACTTGAAATACTCATGAGGATGGATTTGTCCTACTGAGAGTTTGTAGTTGTCTTGTAGAGATGAACCGGCGAAGCTTCGTTGAAATCCTTCCCTCGTTCGTCCTTAGTAAATACTATTACTACATTTTCATGCATTTCTGGTAAACATCAATCATATTAAGCATACATGCATTTCTGGTAAACATCAATCATATTCAAAAGCATACATACATTCAAACACAACCAATGGACGTTCTGTTTAGGGTAAAAGTAAATCTGGATTCAGAGGGAAAAGTAAAGCTGAACTTGAAAATAGAATCATTTCAACTTCGAGAGTGTATAACCAATTGGATTTGGAGCTCCTGAGATTCTTAACTTTCCTGAATACCTTCCCAGAAATCCTCATAGCTGGATCTGAAGACATGATACTGACACCATCTGATACTACTGGCGTAGACAATTAATTTCCACCATGGCTTCTGCAGAGAATCCCCATATCAAGGTAATACAATGAGAGGAATGGCGTCTTCAAATTGTGATGGACCATATACGCTCCGGCTACTAAATTTGAAAAGAAAGCATTGCCCCTTGGTTGAGGATGAATTGTCCCAAAAGGGAAGTATCTGAATGTAGTTACCTCAGGAGAACTAAGCAGAATGCCCCATAATAATATGCCATTGACATCATGAACTTTGCAGTGTTACCCTTGGTAATTCAAATATATGAGAAGAGCTGCCCCTGGCTATTAAGCACTGTTGGATCTGGAACTGATTGCCCCGAATGATTTGAACAGTAACTTGGTATGCCCCCTTGATTAGGAAACAATGACCATGCCCCTGGAATTATGACTTCTGTAATGTTACCCTTGGCACTTCAGATAGATGAGGAGATCTGCCTCTGGCTGCTTAAACATAGTTGAATCTTGTCCTGATTGCCCCAAATGAGTTAGGCAGTATCATGGTCTGCCCCCTTGATTGGGAGATAATGATTATGCCCCTTTGTATACATGGACTTTGATCCAGGAAGCAACTTTGTTCATCGGAAGGACTTTGGTTCATTGAACATTCATCCTGTAAGTTTCTTCATTTATCCAACACTCAGGTATATGCAAACAAATATATTCAAAAATGCAATGCTTATGTCTGTCTTGAAGTTTTCGAAAAAAGTTATTTTAGAAAAACAGTTTTTTGTGAAAACTGTGATATTAACTCAAGTTTTATAATAAGCCCTAAAGGAGTCAGGATACCTTTTTGTAACAGTACGCTTTCAAACTAACCATGCTTCAGTTAGGACTTTTAAAGGGTTATAACGTGGTCTGGTTCATGGTTTAAGAAACAAAGGATAAAGGCTCAAATTTTATTTGTACCCAACCCAATCTTCATGATGTTCTTCAGTCCTATACTCAGTTAACTTATGCATTGAGGCTCAAAGGAGTTTGGAATTGTAACACTGACATTTGTGATGGTTCAGAAACCCAAAATTTATTTGAACATTCAGTCATCTTTCTTTGTTGAGGATTCATAGTGACCTATTTTTTCTTTTGACTTTGTTATCCCTTCTTTTTGCCTGAACTGTTTATTTCAAAGTTATAGTCAGCGGGATGTCTTAATTTTTTTACTAAGTCTCCTTCATAGGTTTTGACTTAGTGGGTTTTTCTTCTGTTGGATATTGACTGTCAGGTTTAATGATTACAGAGAACCATCATTAGTTGTGTACAACACAGATAATTGGCATATTTGAGTTAACCGAGTAACTACCCTGCCCCGGGTTATGAATAAGGGTTTTAATTTGTGCGAGAATAAAAACTCCTACTTCATAGGCTCAAAAGGGTTGACTAGGGATTAACTTCCTTATATCTCCACTGTTTAGGAATTGAAACAATTCCTGTACATCGTCAGCATAGTCTGTTCAAAAGCATACTGCATAAGATTATGGTATTGTTTTCGTCATCCTCCCTCTACAGGCTTATAGCTTTATCAGGAGTTAAATATCACAAGATAGAAATATGAAACATACTTCAATTTATAGAGGAACGAATGGATTAATTCAAGACAAACATATGCAATGCATTAATGAAAACAAAAGTTTAACATAATAGTAAGTGTTCAAACAAATAAAAGAAATTACAAATGAAAATTCAAATGTTGTCCCATCCAGTTGGCTGAATGTCCTCAATTGCAATCTGTGAACTTTGAGGAGCAGTATACTTCACCATGAAATAAAATTTGCCACTTGGATGTCCCAAGGTGCCCCATATCTCAACAGGAACAGGTAGGCTTCCTTTCTTGCTACCTTGGGCAACTTGTTTTGCAGCTTCGGTGTTTGATGGGTGATAGTAGAATTCAACTTGACCTTCTGGAGTAACCTCTAGGATTCCTTCGTCAATCAGGTCTTGGATCTTTTTCTTCAATGTCCAACAACTATTAGTATCATGTCCAGGACAGTTGGAGTGATACCCACACCTTGCCTTGGGATTATAGCGAGGAGAGGAAGTTTTAGGATTTTGAGGAGAATTTTTCAAAGAAATTAGTTTCATCTACAACAAGCATTGTAGAACTTGTGACATTGGAGTGCTGAACTTGATAAACTGCCTTCTATATTTCTTGGGTTGATGTGGATTAACCTTATCAGGTCTTTCTTCTTCAACTGAAGAACAATCAATGGCAACCTGTTTCTTACCTTCTTTTATCCTCATCTTCCTTTCAACCAAATCAGCTTGTTTTGACGGAGGTTGACTGACAATTAGATCCCTGACTCTATCACTTTGAAGTTTGTGGACAAAGGTTCTCAGCTCTTCTTGCCCCTGAGCTAAACTTTGGATAAGGGCCACCTGGCCATTCATCTGGATCCTCATTTCTGTTATCTCAGCTTGCAATTGTTCCAACTGACCATCCTTGTTGTCCTCATGACTCTTCTTCTTAGCCAGCAGTGTCTTCAATTCATCCTGCCCCTTGGTCAGGTTCAGGATCAGCTCTTGGAACTGTGCATTTTGTGCCTGGAGATCCTTAACTGTTTGTTCAAGAGCCATTGCTGAAATAAACAGCGAGAAGATGAGAAACCTGTGCACAATTATAAACCTGTGATGTAATGAAATGATATGTGAATGCATATGCAATGTTTTCAAGGACCGCAGGATTTAAATTTGCTTAGACAAACAAGAAGATAAACTTTTTATTAGTAATAAATTTGTTTTGCCTCTTGGGCATACAGAAATGAAATGAAATAAATACAAAAGATGGGGTTTTAAGTCTCCCATGGACGTTTCCTCTTTGTGTTGAGGTATGAGTTGAGATTCCGCTCCTCGTGAAGTTGCTTTGTTAGTTCCAGGATTCTTTCTTGGCTTGTTTTGTAATTAGCCTCGAAAGTGTCCCTTTGCTCCTTCAATTGGATCCAGGATCTCTGCAAGTCTTCCATGTCAGTAGGCATGTCTGGGTGAAGGATGGTATAAGCAGTATCTCCTTCAGCAACAGGTTCCATGGTAACTGGCAGGATAGCAGGATATGGCATCATGAGAGTCTGAGCACGAGATCGCACCCATCTGAGATAAGCTTCCATAGGAATAGTGTACTTAGGCTCCAGTGTCTTGCTGTCAACCCTGTTTACTTTTCCCCAGGCTCGTATGAATCTCTGACGGTAACCTTGAAGATCATTGTCGTAATCAAACACGATGCCCTGAATCAACATGTCATGAGTACCATCACTCCGAGCGTAACCAAACTGTCGTAAAGCTAGAGAGGGGTTGTAGGTAATGCCTCCTTTTATGCCTAGAAGTGGCACATTAGGAAACTCCCCACAACGGTCAATGATAGTGACATTCTCCATAGATCTGGAGCACCAATGAATATCTGAATGCGAGAGTGACATAATTCTTTTGGACCACCTGAACCCTTGCTCATTCTTCATTACTGATCAAGGAAGGTGAGAAATAAACCAACTAGAAAGCAAAGGTATGCAACACATCAAAGTTCCTCTTGCCCTTGTAGTACGGGTGTGAAGAGAATGTAGGATGTCTCCAAGCAATGTAGGCACTGGATTGTGACTCAAGAATATGTTGATGGCATGAACGTCTATGAACTGATCTGGATTGGGGAACAATACTAAGCCATAAATCAGCAAGGCTAAGATCTCCTCAAAAGCATCATAGCTCATGGTCTTCAAGAACCCTTGAGCTTTATCCATTAATACCTTAGCAAGAATACCCTTGACTCCGCTTCTCGTTTCTAGAACAATGTCAGACTTCTTCAGATGTAGGGCTGCAGCAATAACCTCTGGTTTAAGTTCCTTCTCCAAGCCTGTGAACGGTTTCTGATCAAGAACAGGTATGCCCAGAAGTTTAGAGAACTCCTCCATTGTAGGAACCAGCTGGTAGTCGGGGAATGTAAAGCAGTGGTGCTTAGGGTCAAAAAACTGAAACAGCATACTCATCATGTCTCCATTGAACCCTGAGGTGACTAGATCCAATAGGTGACCATGTCTCTTGTTGAACTGGGAATGATCAGACACTTGAGAAACCAACTCTTTAAGCTTAGCAGGTATGCCCACAAAGTTGATCCTGATGGTGTTTCTACGAGCAGAAGCCATGACCTGCAACAAAGAACAAAGATAAATCCTTTGGTCCTTGAAATGGTTAGTGAAAATTTTATGCTTATGATGCATGATGATGTCATGATGTTATGCTCAATCACAAACATGTGGCACACACAAACAAGTCACACAATAGCCCTAGGTTTGAAGGCTTGCATGAGGTTTAAAGGTAAGTACCCTCCCCTGAAGTTGGTTCATCCTGTCCTACAAAAGTAACCAGGTTCTAAGGGATCTCAATATCATTGATCCTTCACAAGGGTGGTTGTTCAGTAGGCAACTTACTTGCCAACCAAAACCCTCCAAGTTTAAGATCTCAATGAGTGTAGTATCGAGTATCAACCAACTTCAGTCTTCACCAAAGCCGGTTACCTCACTACTTTCTAAAGGCCAAGATGGGATAACTAGGGTTCTAAAAGTTAGTTAGTGCATTGACAACATATGGAAGCCTCATATTATCCTCAACCGTATCGATATACGTCGTACAGTTTCCTTGGTCTATTGCCATTTACCTAAGGTACACTAGATCCGGGTTAGGATCTCTCACACATAAAGCCCAACAAATAATATAAAGCAAACAAGGCAAACAATTTAAGTGATATAATTCCTAAGGGTACCCCTCTTTAATATTAAATCCCCAGCAGAGTCGCCAGTTCTGTAACACGGTGGGAGAACTGACTTTAGTTATGTTGCGGATAGCAAGAGTCGCCACCGACTTTTATTTTATCCAAAGGAAAGGCATAAAAGAACAGGAAAGACCTTTTTAAAAGATTTTTGGGTCCGGGGGGTAGGTTATGTAAAGGGAAGGTGTTAGCACCCTTTACATCCATGGTTATCCATGGGCTCTTAGTTACTTAGCTCACTTTAAATTGTTTTTTTGAAAGTGTGAAGTGTGTGAATAGAAATTTTCATAAGAGTTTGATAATGATCCATGTACGGATGCGTAAAAAACTTGTGTTTGAAAATTGTTTGAAATTGTTTTGAAGTAGTGAGCAAGTAACTATGAGGAACCTACCCTAAAGTTTAAGTTTTTCTGTTCTTTATCCTTTAAATGGTAAGACTATCCCTATTATTAAGGAATAGGTAGTCATTACCTTGGATGTAAGGGACAAGTGAGGGACATCTATTTAATGAAGGCAACTGTAGGGTGTATTAAGCATTTTTGGAGGGACTGTCATCATTATTCGAAAGGGACAAGATCATTATGAAAGGCAACCATTAAGGGACTTGATCTTTGATTGTTAAGGGACTAGATGATGTGAATTTGAGGGACTTTTGCTTTATACACCCTACTTGACCTTTTGATTAGGCAACATGAGAGGTATCCCTAAGGAAGTGAGATGGCGATCAAAGATCGACTTACGTGTGTGAGTGTACAATTTTAATATTTATCTTTTAAATTAGTGATCTAAATTAATTTTAAACATACAAACATGTTACACTCCCTATTTTACTAACCATAGCATAAAAATAAATATTTAAATACTATTATTAAAATATTACATCTAGGAACAATTACATAATAATAATTAAAGCAAATTAAATATAATAAGCAAAATAATAAATAATAATAATATAATTGGGTTAGTAATAATAATAATAATAATAATAATATCAAATTTAATGGGGTTAGTAATAATAATAATAAATCACAATATCTATAAATGGGGTTAGTAATAATAAAATAAATATGAAAATAAATAGCATTAATGATAAAATAAATAAGAATATTAGCATAATAATTACAAGATCAAATTTTTATGAACAATTATTATTTAAGATTAAGAAGAAAATATAAACAATTAATTATCATAAAGTCTTAAATGCTATAAAAATTAAGTTAATTATAAACATATTATGAAAATAAATTATATTAAATTAACAAGTTTTAATTATTTTTAAACATGTATTGAAAATTATTTATATACAAGAATTAAATAATAATTATAAACAAATTATAAGATACATACATAGTACAAAGATAAGGTTAATTATAATTAAATAATCATATTATTATATTTTTAGAATCTTATTGTTTTAAACATGATTTAAAATTATTTACATTATTTAGATAAGATTACATATAATGATAATATAAATAAATGATAATAATAAAAATAGAGAAACATAATTAACATTTATATGAAAATAATTAGGGTTTAAGAAGTATTATTAGGGTTTATATAAAAAATAGGTTTTTTACATATAAAATTTTTAGGGTTAATTAATTAATTTATTTATACAAAACATATAATATTAATAATTTACAATAGAATAAATATTAAATATAATAAATATTAAATAATTTTAGTGATAAAGTTTAATTTTGAAAAAAAAAATGAATTTTGAATTATAGAAAAGAAAAGAATATGAACAATTTATTATTTTTCTATCATTTTTATAATTTATTAAACTAATTATAATATAAACAAAATTAAATAGAATAAGAAAAAGTGACAAAAATACTTACCTGGGGCTGGGATCGAACCCATGTCCTGAGCTTTGCCACCCTTAGACGTACAGAGTTACCACTGGGCTGCCTGCGCGTTGTGAACATGATCCCAACAACAATCCTTTTATTATATGCCCTGCAAAAATCATAAAAACAAAATAACACAAAAAATGGCCTAATGGGAATCGAACCCAGGCCAGAGAGCTTTTACACGCACACATTCACCATCTGAGCTACGCATGCGTTGTGAAACAAACTTCAAACAATTACATAAAATATTAAAACAAATTTTCAAATTAGAAATTGGCGCCTCTGGACTTCATCTTCTCCAAATTACCTGCGAATTTACTTATAATTTTTCCTGCGAAATTACATACGATTTTTGTTTTACAGGTTTTCCTAGGTTCTTCCCAACGATCACCAAACCTGCAATGATTCATCAAATTGGAAACACCATTGTATTCCCCATAACAAAACAAACTTATTTGCGTGTTCAGAAATTATTTATATGGCTTATTGCACGAAACCCCAATTTTAGAGGATGAACCCTAACAATGGCATCTCACGGATTCCTCCATGAAAACTTCCTGTTTTTGTCCAGAAACACTCTATGGTCCATCACAAACATCATCAAACAGTCAAAAACGAATTAGAACAAGCAATTCAATGAAATATAAAAAAAACAAAATAAACTTGAAGAACATGATTCAGTTTATGCCATTCATGGAGTTTTGGATGATGATAAGTGTTGTTATGCATTCAGTGAACATCAAGGAACATGTTGAAACCTTTGGTTTGTCTTGAAAAGGGCTCTAAGTGCCAAACCGAATTGGAGTTTTTTGTGTGAATTTTGGAACTTTGCTCTTACCTTTGGAGGCTCAAATTTTTTTCTGCTTTTGATTGCTAAATGTTCTATATATATGAATGAATGAATTAGGTCAAAAACATTGCTTAAGACTTTGGATTTTTTGGTAGTTTGAGATTGAAAAAGATTGGCCTTTAAAATTTGAATATTCTTGATACAAGCTTGCTATTTTGGGATGATTTTCATAACTCTTGTATCAATTAGATCAAAATATCATTTATGACATTCTAGAAGCAAAATAATTTTAAATCTTCACTATTTTATATTTTATTTGAATTAAAAATGATTTTTAATATAAAAAATCATAATAAATAAAAATAAAATAATGAAAATAATGAAAATATTAAGTTAATTTCGTGCAAGATGTCTTGGTGTGGATTGGGTCATCATATGGCAAGCCCATTTAGAAAAAATTAGTTTTAAACCTCCATTTTCTTCATAAACCAACCAAAAATTTCCCAACTTTGCAAGGGCACACATCCTTCAATTTTAATGCTATGAGGGTGTTCTTGGACATTTTGGAAAGCTTGAAGAGTCCTCTAAGCAACACCACTGGTTTCATGTCCATATCATTTACCAATCTCAAGTTATGCCCTTTTGAAGTTGTTGACTTTTTGTTGACTTTCAAAAGGACCTATAATGTCTTAGCTCATACCTTCCAAATGAAGCATTTTTGGGCTTGGCTTGTGAGACACAAAGTTGTAGAGAATTCAATTTCCTTCAAAATGAGCTTTGGATGGAGACTTGGTAATGAAGCATGTGAAAGTTATGGCTGGTCAAAGTTCAGTTGACTTTTACTAAGAAAACCCTAATTTAGAAACTCCTGATTCTTGATGATCTGAAATCTCCTTGATGAATCATGATAAACCCTTGATCATATGATGAATTTTACTTCATATACTTGATGTTGGCAAAAAATCATGAAGTTTGACTTTGGTTTGACCACAGTTGACCTCAGTTTGACTTTTTAACCGCTTTGACTGATTTTGACTTACCTGATCATCTGACTGAGCAAAACTTTGGGAAAAGTCTTGAAATTTGTCATAGGGATTCTTAAACACATATAAGATGTTATGAAGCCCACTTGAAGCCTTGGAAATTCATTTAGCCTGATTAAAGTCAAAACCCTAGTTTTGGATGCACTGCTTAGGAGGTGCATTGTCTGAGGGAGTTGTCAAATCTTCTGACTATTTGTGGACTTTGTGAACCTTGTGAACCATCATAAGATGTCTTGTGAACCTTATGAACCTCATGGGAGGTCTTGTGAACCTTGTGAACCTCATAAAGTGACTTGTAGACTTCATGAACCTCATGAAAGGTTTTGTAAGCATTGTGAATCTTGTGAACCTTGTGAACCTCATAAAGTGACTTGTAAACTTCATGAACCTCATGAAAGGTCTTGTAAGCGTTGTGAATCTTGTGAACCTTGTGAACCTCATAAAGTGACTTGTAAACTTCATGAACCTCATGAAAGGTCTTGTAAGTGTTGTGAATCTTGTGAACCTTGTGAACCTTCTTAGTACACAAAGTCTTGTATTGTGAGGGCAAATTTTGGGGTGCAACAGTATGATCATCAAATTTCATCAAGCATAATGTTCATCTGCTTCAAGATTTCTCAAGACGTCATCAAGTGTTTAGGGTTTTGTACATACCTCAAAGAAGAAGGTTGTGAATTAGGGTGTTTCTTTCTCAAAATCTCAGGAACTTTGGTGTCGGTTCAAGTATGTTTGTTCATTCGTTATTTTGATTCAAATGGATGTTTGACTTAATCTTGGTCAAACTATCAAGAGTTTGCTTCAACTGTAAGTTACCTGTTTCAGGGGTTGATTTATCAGGCAAGAATTCTCAAGAAATTTAATTTTCATTTATTTTATCCATAAAGTCCATTTTTTTATCCAAATTAAATTTAATTTCTTAAGCCAAAGCTCATGTTCATTCTCATACTAAGCCCAATACAAAGTTTTAGACAAGTTGACCTAGTTATAAATAGATGAAGCACTGATCCCTAAAGGGAGGGAGAGAAAAATGGCGCATTGTCTGAGGAAAAGTGGCATAGAGTTTTTCACACCATTCTCCAACAATACAACTTCATCTTATTTATTTCAACGAAATACCACCCTCTAAGATTATTCTTTGTGCAATTTGTTTTCCATTTCCTTCATCACTAAGAAACTTCCCTCTTTCATTTAATACTTACACCACCCTCTGCAGAATATTTACATATCACCATGTAACATATTAACTTTCACTCACCACTCTTCATAAAAAGGGATGCAGTGAAACACAAACACTTACTCATTTATTTTCAACTTTCTACATAAATCTCATCACTAAAACACTCACCTTTTTCCTATCTCTCTCTCGTTTTAAACTCGCACATTCAGGAGATTCCTCACTCCCAAACACAACCATTCTTCGACAAGCCTCTCTCAAAAGCCAATACATGAAACCAGAGGAATCACTCAACAACCGAGTCACGCAAAACTCACTTTCTTTACTCCATCTAAACCGAGTCGGAACTTCCAACTCCATCTACCAAACCAAACACACTCGCAACACAACAAAGCACATCTCACAGAGACATTGTCAATGTTATAATGTAGACATCGTAGAATAGATAGAAGAGGAAGAACAAAAGAAAAAAGTGAGACATAAGTGTGATAAGTTGAGGTTGAAAGCATGGAGGGAAATCTTGGAGGAATAGAGAAAGCAAAAAGAGTCGCAAGCTCCAAGAGAGAGAGAGACAGAGAAGCTATGTAGAACTTTGATTGAGCTAACCATGTGGATGTAAGATGTTGACCACTTGAGAATTAACGGTGAAGCTTCTTACATGTATTTTTGAGTTTTTTTTTGCATGTATTGAAAAGACAATAGACCTTTCTCTGTTAGGTACCAAATTATTTTATGCAAATTAGTTTTGAAAAACGTTTGTTTTTATTTTTGGTTGTTTTTAGGGATTACCATTTTCTGAAAAAGCGAAAAGAGAAAACATCAACAAGTGCAGAAGTACAAAATGACATTTTATTTATGATTTGTCAATTCTTGAAACACACAATCCTATAAAACAAAACTCTGTCACTTTGGGCTAAGTGAAAAGGATATTTATAGCAAGTAAGCCCTATAAAAGATTCCTTGTCATCTAGGCGAGATGAAATGTCAAAATAAATCTAATCAATTACTTTAGAATGTGAACGATATTCAAGACATCAACAGAGATCCAGTCGTAACGAACTCCATTGGAGATGCAAAAGTTTGGAACTTGTCTTCCCGAAGTAGCTTTTATGATGACATTAATTTCTGGTGAAGGAGGATCCACAAAGTATTCCTTCCATGCAGCTTGATCATGCAAGACATTGCCAGTTGTTTCTTCATTGATGCTCTCAAAAGAGTCTTCCCATCCAATTGACTGAATCTCTTTGATATTGATGTGAGAACTTATGGGAGCAGTGTAATTTACGAGATAATCATATTTTGCACTTGGTTGTCCCAAGGTGTCCCACGTTTCTGTGGGAGTTTTGGAGACATCTCCTATAATGACATTCACTTATGATAGTTCAAAGTTGAGGAAGTATTGTCTAGAAATCCTTGCGATTTCATCGAGATGACGTTGCTTATCTCTCGGATTCTCCTGATAAGGTTCCCACGTGGTTAGGTCGTCCACTGAATCTTCAGATGTATAATCAAATTTGTCGGTCATTGGAGTGTCTTCCAATGAGTTGTGAGGAGCATGAGTTACTTCAGAGATTTTTCTGTCCTCGGTCTCTAGAATGTACTTTGAAATGGAGATTGGCAAGTCGAATGGCTTGCGCACTTTGTCTTGAGAAATGTATCCTTCCTCATTAAAGTATGTTTTTCACTCATCATCGGGATCTTCGGAGCCTTCCGAACAATTTTCCTCGATGGTATGAACCTCTTGAGAGTTTGGGTGAAGGAAGCCTCCACTATGGAAAACGTTTTTAATAAGACCAATGTTTTTGTCCTTTGTTGTAGATTTCGTTGCTACTGAAGAACAACTAAGACATTTTCTTGATTCGTTGTTGACGGGAATTACGACTTTACCCCGGGAATTTATATTGTTGATTTCCTAGGCTTGAAGAGCATCTTTATAGGAAGTGATTGACGTTCCTATTTCCGATTGATCCTCGTTGCTTACAGAGAGAGCTTGGAACTGGGTTCCAATGACGTCTTCTGATTCCACATACGAGAATGAGGATAAGTTGCTACCAATTAGGGCTCTTTCCTCTAATATTGTTACCAATTTGTTATTTTTCACACACTTCAGTTTTTGATAAAATGTGGAGGTCACTGCCCCTGCTTCATGGATCCATGGTCGGCCGAGTAAACAATTGTACAGCATGCGGATGTCCATGACTTAAAATGTAATATGGAAGGTGTGAGATCCAATGGTTATAGGAAGATACACTTCCCCGTTAACTGCTTTTCGAGATTCGTCAAATGCTTTGACTACTACCTCACTTTTCTCATATGAGGACCTTGAATAGTCAGTCTTATAAGAGAGGACCTTGGCATTACGTTCAGAGATGAACTTGTGTCTATGATTACGCTTGCTAGAACATCGTCACCGCAGTTGATAGTAATGTTCAATGCCATATTATGATTCCTTCCTTCTTTAGGAAGATCGTCATCATTAAATCCCAAATTGTTGAAATTAGTGATGCTGGAGACGATATTGTCGAATTGGTTCACGATTACGTCTGGTTCTACAAAGGTTTGCTCCAAAACCCTTTGTAATGCTTCTCGGTGAGCTTTTGAACTGATCAGAAGAAATAACACTGAAATTCTCGAAGGAGTTTGTAGTAATTGATCCATAATGTTATAATCACTTCTCTGGATGAGCCTGAGGATTTCATCCCTATCCTTTGTTGCAGACTCTGGATTACTTGACTGACTCACTGGTGGGTTGATGACCTCAACTTGAGGTTATTTTCCCTTTGTAGTTTCTTCAACTCCTCAATTGAATAATTTCCACTTCTAGTGACTCGACTGATATCAACGCGTTGACAAGAGATGGTAAGGGTACTTCCTTTCCTCCTTCCATGATTATTGGTCCGTACTTATACAAAATTTCTTTCTCTAAAGAATAAGGCACTGAGCCTAGTAAGTAGATGACCAAAGAGGTTAGACGAGACTTTCGGATATCTAAAGTAACCTCTATCAGTGTTGGCTTGGGAATTTTTCCACTGTCAAAGGGAACTTCCAAGCATTTATTTTCTTCGATCAAAGGGATTATATTGAGAATCTCTTTGTTGGTTTCATTATTCATAAGTTCGACTACCAGAACTTCATGTATCATGTTGATGAGCTATGATTCTTGGAGACGAGTGACACCTTGCTCCATTTGATCTCGGAGATACATGCGTACTATGACACATCCTTGTTTATCTGTTGAACATTCCTCACAATGTTCATAATTGTGAGGTGGCAAAATACCGTATCCACTTTGTATACGACGCATCTTGACTCTGTATAAATCTTGTATTCTGGCGTCGAAAGTTTGTTGTCTAGTTGGAGTTCAGTTGTTAAGAATAATTTGACCAGTTTCATCGTCCATGTAAATTGGAAGCCACCACTGGTCCAAAAAAGCTTGAATATCTCTTTGCACTGTTGTGCACCCTTGATTACCTTCAAAGAAACCTCTGCAGTTCCGATAATCGTGCATTGATAAGAATCCAAGTCTGACGTGCTTGCAGTGCAATTTGACTAATCTGGTATTCATTATGCGAATGTCGAAGATTTGAACCATGTTGATATGAGGATCGTCCATTTCACGATAATCTTGAATCCATCTTAAATCCATTTGTCGTTGAAGGGATTTCTTTACAAAGGAGCACCCTTGATCATTTGTTGAACAGAAAGAGCAACTTTGGTATTCGTGTCGTGGCAAATTATGATGCAGACTTTGTCTGGAATGCAGTGCAACCAGATTGACATTCATTGCTCGGATGTCAAAATTTTGAACAATTCCCAAAGGGGCAGAGGGTAAATTAACTCCTCAAGTTTCCCGATCTTGAATCCAATTAACTGACACTTTCTCATGTTGTGGTAACGTATTTTTTTGAACATTTAGGTTAATATCTTTGAAAGATAAAACTCCGTTCCTGACGAATCTCTGGACATCATACTTGAAAGCTAGACAATTTTCAATTTTATGGCCCTTTCCTCCTTGATGATAAGGACATGATTGATCATCTTTATACCATGGAGGGGGATCAGCACGAATTGCAACAGAAATCCTGGTTTGAATGTGATCCTTGTTTAGCCAGAGTGGAAATAAATCAACATATGTTGTAGGTATAAGGTTAATTGTTGGAGCCCTTGGATACCCATTGTTGTTGTATTGCGAAAAAGCCTGCTGAAAAGGCTATTTCCTTTGCTGATATTGTTGCTGATTAGGAGATCTTCGAGCGATCTGAGGTTGATACATCGGAGCTACAACTGAGGTAATAACAGGATATATCGTTGCTTCTTGACGAGGTGCATATCTTTGTTGCTGTTTACCCAAAGATATGTCACTGATGTCTTGTTCCTTCTTCTTCAGAAAGGAACTTCCATATATTTTGCTTGAACTTGAAGGTTCAAGGTCTTTTGTTAAACGTCCTTCTCTTACAACCTCTTTGAAACGTACTCCTATGTTTACCATCTCGGTAAAATCACTGGGTGCACTGGCGACCATTCGTTCATAGTAAAATGAACTTAATATCTTGAGAAAGATTTTTGTCATTTCTTTCTCTCTAAGAGTAGAAGAAATTTGAGTAGAAATTTCACGCCATCTTTACGCGTATTCTTTGAAGGTTTAATTACTCTTCTGAGACAATGCTCTGAGCTGGCCCCGAATAGGAGCCATATCCAAATTGAATTTTTATTGTTCGATTAAAGAATTTACGAGATCTCAGAAGTTGGTGATATTTGTATGATTCAGCTTCATGTACCAACGAAGTTCCGCCCTAGTTAAGCTATCTTAAAAGTAATGAATAAGTAACTTTGGATTGTCCGTCTGAGTGGACATCTTCTGGGTACATTGTCAAATGACTTTGAGGGCATGAATCACCCTTGTATTTCTCAAATTCTGGAACTTTGAATTTGTGCGGTATTTAAACATTTGGGACTAAGTGTAACACGCCAAATGTGCCCTCTTATTTCTAGCATCATCATCATATCATAAGCATCATAAGCATGGCATATCCTTAGCATTTTTGCATAGAAAAATGAAGCATAACATTCTCATGTTCTAGCATTGGGAATATGATCAATCATTGGTGCATTTGAAGCCTTACAAGTCAAAGAAAGAAGTCAAGTGACCTTGTCCAAGTCCCATGAAGTGTATATAGGTCATATACAAGCTCAAGATCCTTTGCAAGAGCCCAGAGGATTGGGAAATTATCAGATGATCCAAGAGAGGGCAAGCTCCTACACAAATGACTTCAAACTAGGGTTTCACTTTCAAGAGTAGAATGCTATGGATGAAATATGGTGAGAAAATTCATAGAGGAAGGCAGTCAATTCATCAGTTACTTGCATAAGAAGAAATTGGTCAAACTGATTATTTGAAAAGTCAACTATGACAATCCACGGGTTCCAATCCTATTTTTCAAGCCAAGGGATGTTCTTAAGGTTATAGAAGAGGTTTGGCAAAGTCAAAAGTCAAGAATTTAGGGTTTTGGCAAGAGTTTCTATTTTTGGACATGTGGCATGTAACTAGCTTTCCAAATTTGGCAAGTTTTGCCCTAATCTTCATGGTATTCTTCCATGACCAAAATGACTTCAAGTGAAAATTCTTTGAACATGGAAGTTGTATGAAATTGTCTCCCATTTCTAAAAAGTACAAGAACATCATCATATCCCTCATGTCGCTCCCCCGAAAAGACACCTGGTCAAATAGGGTACAAACGCGAACGGTCGGCGAAAAGAGAGAATAAAGTGAAGATGAATAGAGTCGCCAGCTAGGCATTTTTATCCCGAAGGAAAGGTAATGTTGCATAAACCTAGAAAAGATGGATAAGACGGTTGCGAACCAGAGATACTGAGAAAGGGGGTTGGTTACAACCTGGGAAGGTATTAGGACCCAGATTGTCCGTCTTACTCGACGGGATCCACGCTTAAAATATTGTGTTTAAAAGGGGTAGTGTTTGTGCTATCTGCGTGCAAAAGCTGGAAAAGAATGTACAAGTGTCAGTGCAAGAAAGTGAAGTGAGGTGCTCAGGAATGAGGCTTTAAAAGAATGCTGGAAGAGGGGGAAGACATAGAGACTTTTGTTCGATAACAGATAAGTTATGCCTACGTATCCTCGCGTGCAATGAGGAAGTCAGAACACCGTAGTTCGACTCAAAGAGACTGAAAGATAAATTGACTGATGAACTGCTTGCTTGTCTATGCTCAAGTGTTTGACTTGTCTGGCTCAAGTGCTAACTGTCTTGCATTAGACGGAAGAAACAAGTTCTCGTTTGTGAGTGAAGATGATGAGAAAAGAATCCCGAAGGAGACGATTATTGTTTGTTTTTGGTGTTTTGAGTCTTTTATTGCTTTTTGTTTTTTTCCGTCATAAGTTAATGAGCTTAGGCCTAAACCAAGGGTTAGTAGACTCATCATATCCTCCATTTGATTAGGGATAATGAGAATACTTTAAGTATGAGATAAACATCTCAACTTAATTACCATGATGATTTAGGATTAAGATCATTAACCTACTTGTGATTATTTAGATGTTTTTGAGTTTTTGTTTAGTGTTAAGTAATGAGTTTAAGCCATAATCAAGGATTAGTGAACTCATTACACCATCCTAATAGAAGGATAATAGATGAGCACACTTAAGCTGAGGAAGATACCTCAACTTAATCCATGATTAGGGATTAACCTAATGACAAAACAAGCCTTTATTAAATTGGATTTTAATTAAGGATGAGATTAAGAAGTGAATTTTATGGTTTGTAAGACAACTTGAGGGGGACTTGTCCATTAAACACTAGGGTTAGTCCTTCTTAACCAATAAAGGAAGAATTATAACCCTAATGTAAGGCCCAAGTTACAAATTAATGTCTTAGTGATTATTAGATGGATTGATTAAGAGGTTTAAACAAATTAAGGGTTTAACACTTAGGATTAAAGTTATACACTCCATCCTAAGAGAAGGATGCAGGCATAACCCTAATTCCAAAGTCCTAAAGCCTTAAAGGTTTAGTCTCTAATGATGAGATGAGAAAAGAGACACAAAGAAGACTCAAAGGTTAAAGCTAAGGGGGACTAATTACAACCCTAATTATTTTCATGCTTGGATGTTCCTATGGTTTCTGAGGCTTAAAAGAGATCTTCAAAGAAAAATGAGAAGTGAAGGCAAATTCACTTCCCAAATTACTTACCACCTGAAAATGTTAGCATAAAGAAAGAGATGAAGTGAAATGAAGCATATGTAATGACAAAGAAACAAATCCAGAAGCAAAAACATGATGCAAATGGTGCTATGACATGATGAAAAGGCATACCAAGTGTTATGAATGTTCATATAAGAGATTGGATGCAAATGAAGCATGCTTTGAAGTATGAAAACACATGGATGTTTATGAAATGAAATGGATGCAAGGCATAGTAAATGTATGAAGAAATGACTAAGAAATGTTCAATCAATGTCTTAAGATGTCTAAGATGGCATACAAGTGCTTAGAATGTCATGACAAGTTCACATGTTCATGCAATGCAATGTAAGATGCAAGTATGGGTGTAAAATTAGGGTTACATGAAAGGATGAGATGCAAATGATCAAAACAGAAGCAAATAACATGATAAAAATTTACAAATGAGCTCAAACAAACCCTAATCCCATATGATATCACACCCCAAAGGAGAAGGTCCAACTCTTAACCTAAAAGAAGTTTTGATTTTTCTAAGCTAACTAGGGTTTTTGGGTACCTTAAGAGAAAAAATGCAAATCAATTTGAAAATGAAGGATAAATTCATTACAAAAATACCCTAGAAACTATATGCTATATAGAAAACAATTCAAAAAGAATCATTGTCAAACCCTTCATGGTTAGGCAGAAAAGAATTTTCAAAGTTAGGGTTCTAAAAAGGGAATTTTATGAACCCTAAATTAAAGAAAAATGTCACAATTGGATCAAAACCAAAATGAAATTTGTATGAATGGTTTAACAATGTTTCTAAATGTCCTAATATACAATGTGAATTTTTTTGGAATTTTTAGAAACCTAAATGGTATTTTAATTAATTAATTTCTATTAATTAATTAAAATAAACATTTAAATATTTTTAAAATTATTTTTTAATGCAAAAAATAAAAATAAAAATGTTTTTGGGTGAAGAAAAATATTTGAATCAGAAATGCAAAGTTTGAAATTTTTTTGATAAGTTTTGATATTTTAAAATAATTATGCAAGAAAATGGAATAAAATGAAAATAAAATCAATTTAAATGGAAAGTAATCCAATCTGATGGATGAGATTCAAACTAGGGAGAGAACCATTGACTGCGCGCGCAATCTAGTGGTCAAGATTCAAATTGGCTTAATTACCTAATTAAATTAATTAAATGGAAATTAGGGTTAACTGAAATGATCCAGGCCACACAAACACGCGTTAATCACCATCCTACGGCCAAAATTCAAACTGGGCAACTAAACCCTAATTAGGGTTCTAATTATTTTCAGGTGACCGGAGCAAGCTCCGGTCATCTTCTCCGGTGACCCCAAACATCAAACTTCTTCCCTAGGCTATTTCCAGAGCTCTAAAGCTCCAGATCACATCATCTAACAACCCTAAGCACGAATTAAGCATCAAAACACATTTCTCATTCATCATTTTCAAGATTCGAAGAAAAACATAAAAATGGCAAAACTTTCAGACAGCCATGAAATCCTTAATACGCAACCATTTTCAAAAATAAAGACATCAGCATGATCAGCACATCACATAGATTCATTTAGGAACTTAAAATTACATTTCTGGAAAAAAAGTTCTTGAGGTTACCTGAGCTTGAGCTTTCTCAGTTTGGAGCTTTTGGACCTCTTCTCTTGTCCAAATCCACTTCACTTGACATCCTGATGATGTTGCAATGCTTTGAAAGAGTTTAGAATGGCTGGATTGAGTGGTTGCACCTCAACTGGTCTGAAATCGTGTTTGTGTTTGGCTGGCTTTTAGGGCTTGGTAATGGTTTGGAAATGTTCTATTGATGATGGTGAGTTGAATGGTGAAGTTTGTTTGAGGTTTGAGTGGCTGGACAGAGTGTTTCGAAAATTTGAAGCTTGAAGGTGATTTTGTGAAACTTGGTGTATCTGATGATTCAGGCTTGTGTGTGTTGTGTTTTTGCTTGCTTTTGGTCCACATAACATAACCCTATTGGCCAGAGAGTGGTTGTGGTTGCAGCTGATTTGTATGGGTCCATTTGCAAAAAGTCAACAAATTGTGTACTTGAGGTATGGGCTCACATAGCAGTTGTTCTATGGCATGTCCTGGTTCAACATTGATCAAGGAGAGCCATGGGATTGAGATTATGCAGCTGGATGGCTTGGAGGGAAAGATCTCATAGGTTTTGCAAGTGTTATGCATTTCCCCCTTTTGTGATTTCTTGTGATGCAAGCCATAGAAACTTGTGATTCTTTGGGCAATTTTGGTCACAATGCAATGTATTATGTTTGTATGATGCTTAGAGAGTGATTAGAGGTCACAAAATGACTTGGTATGTGAAATTGCAAAAAATCCTCTTTGGTGTGAAAGTGAAAATTATAGGATTTTTGCCAACTTTGCAAGGCTATAACTTGAGTTCCATAATGAATTAGAACATGTTCTTGTACTTTTTTAAAAGGGAATGATCCAATCTACAACTTTCATGACCAACAATTTTTCATTTGAAGCATTTTTGGTTGAGAAAGAGGAGGTTGAAAAACTTTCCCAAAATGGAAAGTTTACATTACAAGTCATTTCCATTTTTGGCAACTTTTGGTTTAGCTCAAATTTATTCAATTTTGTGAACTTCCAAGCACTTCAATGATCAAATAAAGATAATATAACTTCAATTTGATGAAAATCCACTTTGGTTCCATTGTTGGGGGCCTCAGATGCCCTGATTTTGCTCTGACTTGCTCAAGAAGTTACCCAATGAACAGATGACTTCCACAATGAATTTCTTCATCAAACTTGGTACACATGATTCTTATAACATATTGAGACTATTAGAAACAAGAATGACAAAAAAAATTGGATTTATGGCCTCTGAATCCAAAACCCTAATTTCAAGTCACCTGTGTAGTGAAACCCTATCTCTGCTTCCATGCTTTCCATGTTCTTGTGATTTCTTGACTTCCTTGATCTTTGAGGGATATAATATGATTATAGAACACACATGGACCCTTTTGGAATTATTGGATACCTTTGGAGTGGCTCAGATGGATCCTTGGATTGCTCAGATCACAAACCCTAGATGCAGATGAACTTGAACTATGCAGTGAAACAAAAAATGCAATATGAGATGATATGCTTAAACTTATGCAAAGATGAAAGATCACAAGCCAAGGTGTGAAAAAGAGTGAGGGAAAATTTGGGGTGTTTACACCTCATGGTTTGAAAGTTATGCTCATTTGAAGTTTGGTGATTTGTAGGGTTTTACCACATTTCCAAGTTTCTACAACTTTGCAAATTGTCATGTAATGTATTTTCAAGCCATTATTTGTACCAATTATGGTCATAGGCATCAAGGGCAAGGCATGAAGAAGGTTTGGCTCAAGAAAATTTAAAGGATTCGTGCATGGCATGCATGTATTTTCATGAGAGGCAAAAATGCAAAATCATGGGGAAATCATGATACAAGTGCATCCAATGGTAAGGATCATTTCATTTTGAATGAGTGAGTAAAGTGTGATCAGCATGTGCACACAAAAGAGAGAGAGGGCACGAGTAAATCATTCACACACACAACTGTGGCATTTTTGCGAAATCACTCCTCCCATTCACTTCCCACATGCATTCCTTTTGCAAATCAAAACACTGAAAACTTACATCATATATAAGCCAACTAGGGTTTCATTTCACCAGATTGAATCACTATTCTCTCACTTCAAAATTTTTGCTCCATATGCATTTGCTTTTGAATCTCACTATTCTTCCATCAATTTCAAAAACTCTTTGCATATTCATGATCATTGAGGTGTCAGAAGCAATAATCCACCAATGGTTCAGGCTAATTCTCCAGTTTTCACAAGGTGCCATTCAAGTGCAGTTCTGTTCGAATCCCAAGATCTAGGAAGATTCAAGGATTCTTTTGCATTTATTATGCAAATAGTAGCAAGAAGGAGTGGATTTGCAGTTGTAGGAGTCTTTTCTTGGTGTTTTAGAGGACCTTCAATCTCACGTATGCTCTGAAACTTTTGGATATGAAATTGAAATTAAATGCATGCATTATGATCTACTTGCCTTGCTGATGATCCTGATATGTTTGGTTTTGATTTTGAGTAAGAGATGAGCATTTTATGTGGATTTAAAGGTTGATGTATGAAACTAATTGTCTTCAATTTGCTTTGTTCTTTGAGATTTAGTGAATATCATTGTTAGATTCATGATCAGCATGTGAAATAAGGAGGATATGGAGTTTATTGTGAATTTCTGTGTGTATGTGTTCATACGCATGAAGTTTCCGGTGAACGGAGCTAGGGCTCCATCACCGGAATCTGGGAATTTGATTTCTCAGCTGGATGAAGAAGATGATGTTTGGAGCGTTGGATCTTCTGATCTGGAAGGCTGTGGTGTTGCCAGCACATTAAAAGTGCACCCTCTCCCTCACTTGTTTCTGTTTTGCCCAATAATGCTTCATGTTTTGCACCACACCATAATTATTGTGTACACGCACGCTAATTTCCTTATTTTGTGACTTTGTTTGATCATTGACTGAATCCTGCACGCTCATCTGATCCATTGGCTTGTGTTTTTTCCATTTTTTATTTGAAATTCCACCATAATATGTGTGAACCTAAACAAATTCATGGGCTTTAGATACTATACGCACCCCTCTCTCTTTTTGGCCCAATATTTTGAACTGAATCCCTTGCTAACTACACCCCTGGCCTATTTCCTTTTTATTTTTACTTCACTTTATTTTCAATTTGATTTCTAATTTTTAAAAATAGTTAGACACTTCTAAAATTCACCAAAAAATTCATGAATGATAATTTGTGTTTTCTTTAATTTTTGACATTTTTATTTTCCATTTATTTTAATTTTCTACGCTAGAATTAATTTTCATTTTTATTATTTGTTTTTAATTAACTTTAAATGCATGTTGACTTGTGGATTTTCAATCTTGATCATCAATTTGAGTTTTGAATTGGTTCGTTTTGCATTTGATTCATATTAGGATGTAGTTTATGGTGGATTTTTCTTCTGATATTTAGAAGCTTGCATGAATATATTTAGCAATTGACTTGAGCATGAAGTTTCAAAACCCTAGTTTGTGTTCATGAGGTCCTTTGACCTAATTTGCTTTTGATTCTGAATTTTCTCTTTTAGCATGATGTTATCACTTGATTAATGAACACTTGTGCTTAATTGTAGAATGTTTTAGTGCACTCTTGATTTAATATGAGTTTTTCTTGTTTGCTTTCCATATTTTGCATTCTTTTTGGTCACATGATTAGTTCTTAGGTTAGGAGGGCACTTGTGCCAACTCCTATAGGATGTTTTGAGTTCCTTTTGTATTAGGTTTGATCCCTAGTCCTTTATTAGTGTTTGTACTTTGGAAAGTTTTGTGTTGCTTGCCTTTGAAGTTTCTTAGAAATGTATGCATGTTCACCTTACCTTCATTGTTCATTTGCCCTTCATGAGGCTTATGCTTGAGTTTGGTACTTCTTCTCCATGATTGTTCATGCTTCTTAAGCATATTTTAACATGATTAGGTCCCTGGTTTTTAGATGATGCCTATGTCTTGATTTGATGAGCATTTGTTTATTCTTACACTTAGGCACATGTTCACTTCACTTCTCATTCTTGTGATGATTATGTTTGAACTTGTATGACCTTTTCCTTGTTTTTTTGTGTTGTTTGTGCCCATACTTGTGGTGATATGATTCTGGTCTTGCGGTACATGATGTTTGTTAGGCTTGAATGATGTGTTTAATCTCATGTATGCTTTCTTCTTTC
Organism: Lathyrus aphaca; assembly: GCA_963966055.1. Taxonomy (NCBI): domain Eukaryota; kingdom Viridiplantae; phylum Streptophyta; class Magnoliopsida; order Fabales; family Fabaceae; genus Lathyrus; species Lathyrus aphaca. Next base: position 261,962,182 of record OZ014525.1, on the reverse strand, counting down.
ATAAGTAGTTCATGTTGTTTGTAAATGCCATGCTTGTTCTACTTCCTCTTTGGTTTTGTTTGAGGTATTTTGGTATGTAAATGAGATGAATCACTTCTGGTTGTGGTGTGTGGGATTGATCTTTTTATTGTTTATACCTCACTTGAGTTTGCTTGATTTTATCGTATCATATGTGATTAGTTCTAACCATTTCAGGGGATCATGGTAAGTGAAGTGTGGATGTTATCCACATTTCAATTCTTTATCTCCTCTCTTACTTTGCTTCCTATTTTTTGATGTACCTTATGCCATCCTTTGTTTCAACTTGTTATCTTACCCCTTTAGAAGCATTTTGTCTCCTTTAGAGGAGTAAGTTGTTCTCTAGCTTTCTTCTCCTCCTCTTGTCTTCTCTTCTATTCTTCTTCTTTCTTAGGATAGTTCAAACCACACTAACCTCAGGACCACCATTGCATGATAACTTTAGGATTAGATTTCTCTTTTAGTTTTTACCTATGAGATCCTTTTGGTGCTCTCTCTTTCTCATCTTTAAACAAAACCTAAAAAAACATCTAATAACAGTTGAGGTGACCTCTCCCTTTTGTCACTCTCTATAAGAAAAAAGCCTAAAATATTTCTTCATTTTAATCCACAAAACACTTAATAATACAAACAAGGTAGTGAATTTAAATCCTAATCTTAGGAAACAAGTTTGAGGATCTTCCTCATTCTTGATGGACTTGTTACTCATTCTATTTTGGGATGTGGTAATAAGGACATGTCCTTAGAAAATGATTTTCCTTCACTTCTTTGTGCCACACTCTCTAAAAGACTTCTAAAAAACACAAACAAACAATAAGCGTCTCTCCTTCGGGATTTTTTTTCTCATCCCCCTCACTCCTTACGCGCGAACTTGCTCCTACTTGTCACTTTGCAAGACGGTAACGCACTCGTCGTCCGAGCCTGCAACACCTGAGCATTGGCATAGGCAGTTCAAGCCTTAAAACACAAGCAATCTTTCCACCCCTAGTTAGGGGAACTACGACGACTCTGATCCTCATGTCCAGTGAGGTACGTAGGCAGCGGGGTAGGGCCCGTTCGAGCACACTCTTTTATTTTCCCTACATTTTCCCCCTTTCTTTTCTTTTCTTATATAGTTCTAGTCCTTCTTTTGCAGCATTTTTTCATTTCTTCACCCTTTGAAACAATTTCTTTGCAAGCGTGGATCCCGTCGGGTACGGCGGACAATCTGGGGTGCTAATACCTTCCCAGGTCATAACCGACTCCCGAACCCAGATTCTTTGGTTCGCAGGACCTGTGTCCTTTCTTTTCTTTTCTCTGGTTTGTGCAACATTACCATTCCCGTTCCTTCGGGATAAAAATGCCTGGCTGGCAACTCTAACCTTTTCTGCGCCACTTTCACGTTTGTACCAGGATGGAAAACCAGGGAGCGACAACTAGCAACTCTGCTGGGGACCGAACCCAGAATCTCTGGTTTCCCCTTGAGAGTCAATCCTATCGCTTGCGTGTTTCTGTTTCTTTGGATGTTGATTTGTTTGCTGCTGTGTGTATATGTTACTGTTATTTTATTTACAGTTTATTTACAGCTTTATTTACAGTTTTAATATTTATTTTCATGCATCATATATTATACTGGACTGTCTGGACTGGTTTTTCTGTTTGGCGGGACTTGGGTGTTACTTGTGTGTGGTGAGATGAGACTAGCCAAATACCTGGCTTGAGTGCACCATAGGATTTAGCATGTGTCGCTCCCCGGATTTCCATCCTGGTACAAACGCGAAAGTGGCGTGGAAAAAGAATAGAGTCGCTAGCCAGGCATTTTTATCCCGAAGAAAGGGAATGGTAATGCTGCACAAACCAGAAGAAAGAAAGAGGAAGGACACGGGTCCTGCGAACCAAAGAGACTGAGTTCGGGAGTCGGTTACGACCTGGGAAGGTATTAACACCCAGATCGTCCGCCGTACCCGACGGGATCCACGCTTGCAAAAGAAACTATTTCAAAGGGTGAGGGTATGAAAGCTGCTGCAAAGAAATGAAAATAACTGGAAAAGAAACTGAGAAAAGAACTGAAATAAGAAAAATAAAGAGAAAAATGTAGGGAAAATAAAGATTGTGCTCGAACGGGCCCTACCCCGCTGCCTACATACCTCATCAGGATAATGAGGATCAGAGACGCCATAGTTCCCCTAACTAGGGGTACCAAAGGAAATTGCTTGTGAATTAAAGGCTTGAACCGCCTATGCCATTGCTCAGGTGTTGCAGACTCGGACGACGAGTGCGTTACCGTCTTGCAAAGTGACAAATAGGAGCAAGTTCGCGTACGGAGCGAATGAGGTGAGAAAAGAATTCCCGAAGGAAAGACGCTTATTGTTTGTTTGGTGTTTTTTAGAAGCTTTTATGAGTGTGTCACAAGGAAGTGAACTCAAGCTCTTTTCCATGGAATGTGCACTTGTCACTACATTCCAAAATGGAATAATAGAACAAGCACACTCAAGTAAGGAGAAGATCCCCAAAACTTGAACCCAAAGATTAGGGCCTAGGCTCACTAACTTGCTTACTTATTAAGTGCTTTGATTATTTACAACTGAAGAAGTGTTTTTTAGGCTTTTCTTTTATGAAGAAGATACCTTGATCAGACTTGTGCATCACAAGGTAGATGTACTATCCCAAGATGGGAAGACTACAAGCATACCTCATGGGATAAGGCTATGGATCAAGACATCACTTCAAACTTATTAAGATGTTTTTTTTATGGTTATGAGATGAGAAGAGAAGAAGAACCAAAAGGATCTCGAAGGAAAAATTCTAAAGGGAACTAAAAATAATCCTAAGTGCTAACATGCATGGATATCCTAAGGGCTAGTGTGGTTTTCTATCCTAAAGAAGAAAGAAAGAAGGGGAGAGGAAGAAGAAAAGAAGAAGAGGGAAGTAAGGCCTAAACCCAACAATCACAAGGTTAGCATTAATGAAGAAAGAAGAAGAGATAAGAATTGGAAATGTGGGAATCACACCCACACCTCTCACTTACCTAAGCCCCTGCAATGGTTAGCCAAAATTCAGCACATGTTCATCAATAAAATCATGGCAAAGACATGCTTAAAGTTCACCCCAATCTAGATCAAACAATCATGCCAAACAATGCACATACAAGCATTTACGTGTCGAGAGTATGGAAGCATGCATCAATCAGCAAGAAAGTCACCCAAACAATCATATTCAATAATCATATAATGATCTATGGCATTTAGAACAAGTATGGGGATCAAACATGCCAAAAATCATTCAAAAGTAGCTCACTGCTTCAGTGTTAACCGGTTAACCAATCCGTTAACCGGTTAACCATGCCAAAACCTGCATAAAAACAGCAAAATCCAGGTGCGTTAACCGGTTAACCAATCCGTTAACCGGTTAACACTATTAAAACAACAGCAAAAACCTGCAGAAACCAGCTCACAAACAGCTTATTCCAAACAACCTCATACCAGTCCAGCAAGCATTCGAACATGAAAATAGTGCATCAATTCACATTAGATGGCATCAAGAAGCTTATGAACATTAATAAACTAATCCGGTTACCAATCAATCAATTAATTCAATCAACACAAACAAATACACAATCACATGGCGGATCTAAAGCGCAAGCATGCAAATAAGCTAAAACAGAGCTAGATCTGAAATTAACCAACCTACAAAGCTGAGATATGATTTGGTAATTGTTGATCGAACTGAAAATGATAGATCTCGCGCAAAGCCTTGAAGATCAGATGCTAAACTTCACACTCCGTGCAAAATAAATGCAAGAACAAGCTCTTGATGCAGAATTTTGGATCCAAAAGCACTTCTAGATCCCAAACCAGATCTGAATCACCACTAAAACCAGCAAAAAGATGAAATGAAGTTATGAATGGAGGTCTAGTTCCAAGATCTACACACCTCAAGGCAAGGTTGTGTGATCTTCAAAGAGGAACTTTGAGTGATTTAGAAAATTGGGAGAGAAAAGTTAGAGAATTGTGAGTGAGAGGAATGAAAATTCAGAAAATGAGAGTGAAAAATGAGGGAAAACCCTTTTGGTTTGGAGAGAAATGATTAAATATGGTTTAGGTTTGGGGCCCAAAAATTAGGCTTGGGATCCAAAATTATGGTTTGGGTAGTGTGATTAGGATGTAGCAATGGGATTAGGCTTGAACAAGAGCTCTAGATCTTTCCTTTAATTACCAATTAATTCAAAAATGAATAAAAATCAGAAAAATGAAAAATGGAACAAAAATCACACATGCTGAATTGCTGCTGAAAATTCAAAATTCGTGGCCGTTAACCGGTTAACGCCAGTGAATTTTGAATTTCCCTCCTTTTGGTGGGAACCTTCAAAAAATAAGCCGGTGCCAACCAAATTGATCTGATTTTGATCCCTGATCTTGCCAAATCTCTTTTAACATTATAAGAACATCTCTTGGCTAGAAAAATGGGGTTGGACCCCTTGAAATCTCACAATTGACTCTTTCAGGGCTCTGTTGACTTTTTCTTCATCTGCAAGCAACTGAGGCATTATCTGACTTCCACATGGAGTTTTCTCATGAAATTTGGCACATAGGACCCTCTCAACATATAGAAGACTTGGCCCAAAAGAAATGGCCAAAGTTGTGAGACTATGGTACTTGAATCCAAAACCCTAATTTGGGTGCACCGTATAGGAGCCTTGCCTTGTCCTGAGATCTCTGATGATCATGCAATCTTTTGAGCTTTCGTCAATGGTCTTGATCTTGTAAAATGGAGTGTAGACTCACCATAGAACTTGTACAAACTCATTGGGACCCGTGTCATGGCTTGAAATGCTTCTGGGAACTCTATAGATGACCATATGCTGATGCTAGGACATGAGGTATGTTATGCTTCATCTTTCCATGTTAGGATGCTTGAGGAAATGATGTATATATGATGAATATGCTATGATATGATGCTTAAAATGAAGATGGCAAATTTGGGGTGTTACAGCTGCCCCTATTCAATCATCAGTTAATCTGAAAAGGACGATAGTACGGCTATCGACCATTCAAGATAAACTGTGGTTGAATACCAAGAAGACCAGAAATTTGCACTTTGGCGAAGAATGCAACACCGGGAAATAAACCCAAACAGATGATCTGGGGATAAGCAGGGGAGAAAGAAGCAAACGAGCTTCTTCCGAGTTGAAACTGATATCTGGAATAAGAAAGCGTTGACAGACGAGTTTTCAAACAATCCTGTAACGCCAGGAGCTGGACATACGAGCCCTCAAAACACTTCAAGAACATAAACTGAGACAGACGAGTCTCCAGACAATCCTGTGACTCCAGGAATTGGACATACGAGTCCTCAAACACTACAAGAACATAACTGAGACAGACGAGTCTTCAATCAATCCTGTGAAGCCAGGAGCTGGACAGACGAGTCCTCAACCATTGCAAGAACATGAGACAGACGAGTCTCCTTCGGATTTACCTGCTACGCCAGGACCGGTAATGCACTTAAGTCTGTGGGATAAACATGCAATCAAGGTAGACGAACCTTCTTCATATATTATCCGTGGATATATGATACAAGACAGACGAGTCTTCTTAGCAAACCTGTTACGCCAGGTGCAACAACAATAATAATTGGTGCCTGAGATAGACGAGCCTCCTTCGGATTTACCTGTTACGCCAGGACCGGTAACCATTTTGACATTAATTCCCACTGTCAGGATTCGAAACCTCTTCAATACAGACGAGTATTGGATGATCATCAAGATAACACAGACGAGTGCTTCAAGCAATGATACAGACGAGTATCAGATGATGATTTGAGAAATACAGACGAGTGTCTCAGGCAATGATACAGACGAGTATCAGCCACTAGTACATACGAATACCAGAAATTCAAACACAGACGGGCATTTGAAGTAGCAATACAGAGATTCCAGGGTAAACAACAAATCCTGACATACAGATGCAAGCTAGCACAAACGAGTGCTAGGGATGATACAGACGAGTATTCAAGCAAAGCAGACGAGCTTCAGAACATAGACGACTTCTGGGGAATAAAGGCAGACGAGCTTCAAACAAACACAGACGAGTGCTAGACAGTTGCAGACGAGCAACAGCAGAGAATACATATCAAGGCACAGACGAGTGCAACAAAGGATCCAATACCAAACACAGACGAGTGTTGGGAGGTTGCAGACGAGCAACAACAAATATCATATCAGAACACAGACGAGTGCCAGAAATTGCAGACGAGCAAACAGCAACTGATATAACCAAACACAGACGAGTGTTTGAAATTGCAGACGAGCAATATCAAGGTAATCATAAGCCAATGCTGGGGGAAAGCAGGCGAGCAATACCACAGAGCCAATACAGACGGGTGTTGAAAGATGCAGACGAGCAACAATCAAGCAGTAATACCAATGCTGGGGAGAGCTCCGTTTAGGGATAACACAGACGAGTGTTGACAAACGCAGACGAGCGGTAGACAAATGCCTGATTGGCAACAAGAGATACAACTCTACAGGGGAAGACACGTCAAGAGGTCTGGATACTCAACTCTGACCGAGGTAATGAATACCTGGCTGTATCATCAAATACCCAAAAGTATGGCAACTTTACTGGGAAATATTTCACGGACGAAGGTGAAAATCCAATATGAAATCTATGGGGACAAAATCATCTTCAGGCTCGGCTGGGGAAGCTGCTTCAACTATGCTCTAGCTAGGGAGAGAATCTGCTCATTCATGATTCTGAGGGGATATCAGGCTTTCAGTCCCACCTGTTGGGGAAAGACTCTTGCTGAGGATAGAATACTGATAATTCCAACTCTGGTGATGTCAGGCTTTCAGGTACCTGCTAGGCATACTCCGCTGGGGAAGCATGAACTGCAACTTCACTGGGAAAAAGAAACTGCTTGGGCTGCTGCCAAGGCTTAGCTGGATAAACTCTCTGCTGGAGATATCAGGCTTCAGATACCTGATGAGGAAGAAATCTCTGCTTGGGGAGATACTCTATTGGGGAAGAGTAAATTGCTCGGGAGAATGTGACGCCATCCTTCAACCTGCAACAAAAGAAAACACAAGTGTGCCCCGGGGATTTGCATGGAATGATCTGTTCATCCATCGTCACCCGACACTCAAAGAGGGTTACAGTTTCCCTGCATGTCAGTTTTCTTTTCAAAATTATCACCATATTTAGATGCAATGCTATTTTTGCCAAAATTCAGGACATCTCGCAAACAAAAATAAACACACACAGCTTTTTGACTGAATATTATTTTTATTGAATGGCCTCTGAATAGGCAAAGATTTTACAATAGGAAGCAACCACCTGGAAAGAGGTAGCCACTATAAAAATTGAGAAAAAGAAACTATCCTAATGGCAATGTACACGGCATTCCAAGGAGTTCCATTTCTACTATGACCTGCATGTCTTTGAGACTCTCCATTCTGCTTTGGCTTTCTGAGAGGATGAGGGGACTGCTTCCTATCCTTCTGATATTTTCAAGTTGTACGAAACGATGATGTGGTTCAGATAACTCGGATCGTAGTTGTTCGCTTATTCCCTTGTTTTGCGTGGATCGCCCTTTCGGGTTTTCAATCCACTGGGATACCCTTTTTTGCCTGAGCTGTCCAATGTGGGTTTTCAACTCAGCGGGTGTACATTTTTTTTTTATTTCCCTAATTTTTGCCCGAGCTTTTTATTCTGTTTTTAGCTCGCCGGGATGCCCTTTTTTTCCTGGACTATAATTCTGTTTTTTTGTGTCCAGCGGGTCTCTTTATGCGAAGTATTTTTTAACTGCGTCCGAGTTAACAGGGGACTGGAAGTCATCTCCATCCATAGTGGTGAGCATCAGTGCTCCTCCTGAGAAGACTTTCTTCACTATGAATGGTCCTTCGTAGTTTGGGGTCCACTTGCCCCTGTGATCTGAACCTGGAGGAACGATCCTCTTCAACACAAGCTTTCCCACTTGATACTCTCGAGTACGTACTCGTTGGTCGAATGCACGCTTCATTCTCCTCTGATAAAGATCACCATGACAGATAGCCGCTAATCTCTTTTCCTCAATTAGACATAGCTAATTGTAACGAGCACGCACCCATTCAGCCTCATCCAGCTTGACATCCATCATCACGCGCAGCGAAGGAATCTCTACTTCAACAGGCAGGACTGCCTCCATGCCATACACCAAAGAGAAAGGAGTTGCCCCTGTCAACGTCCTGACCGACGTTCGGTACCCATGCAAGGCGAACGGTAACATCTCATGCCAATCTTTGTAGGTGACAACCATTTTCTGCACAATCTTCTTGATATTCTTGTTAGCTGCCTCTACCGCACCATTCATCTTTGGTCGGTAAGGAGAAGAATTGTGATGTTGTATTTTGAAGTCCTAACACAATTCTGCCATCATCTTGTTGTTAAGATTAGAACCATTATCAGTAATGATCCTTTCAGGCACTCCGTATCTGCATATGATATCCCTTTTCAGAAATCTTGCCACCACCTGACGAGTGACGTTGGCATAAGATGCTTCTTCTACCCATTTGGTAAAGTAATCAATTGCGACCAAGATGAAGCGATGACCATTCGAAGCAGTTGGCTCGATCTTCCCGATCATGTCAATGCCCCACATAGAAAAGGGCCAAGGAGATGACATGACGTTGAGCGGGCTTGGAGGAACATGCACTTTGTCTGCATATATTTGGCACTTATGGCACTTACGAGCGAATGAACAACAGTCTGCATCCATTGTCATCCAGTAATACCCCGATCTCAACAATTTCTTTGCCATAGCATGCCCTCCTGCATGGGTACCGAAAGATCCCTCGTGGACTTCCTACATCAACAGGCTTGCTTCGTGTCTATCCACGCATCTGAGCAAGACCATGTCGAAGTTTCTCTTGTACAAAACCCCGTCTGTGTTCAAGAAGCAGCTAGCAGCAAGTCGCCTCAAGGTCTTCTTGTCATTGGAAGATGCCCCAGTTGGGTATTCTTGCTTTTCCAGGAATAACTTGATATCAGAATACCAAGGTTTCTCGTTAGACACGGCGTCTATAGAGAAGACATAAGCTGGAGCGTCAAGCCTGGATATATCAATTATGGGCACATAATTCCAACACAATACTTTGATTGACGAAGAGAGAGTGGCCAATGCGTCGGCAAACTGATTTTCATCACGTGGTATGTATTGAAGTTTAACTGTTGTGAAGAACGTCAACAGTTTTCTAGCATAATCCCTGTATGGAATTAGATGCTCTTGATGCGTATACCACTTGTTGGTAACCTGGTTAATGACGAGGGCTGAATCTCCGAATATACCGAGGTTCTTAATCCGAAGATCAATTGCCTCCTCTATTCCCATTATACATGCCTCGTACTCCGCTTCATTGTTGGTGCAGCCAAATGTAATTCTGGCAGCGAAGGGTAAGTGAACACCTTCAGGAGTAATGAGTACGGCACCAACTCCACGACCATTGATATTGACTGCCCCATCAAACATCAACTTCCATTTGGATTCAGGGTCTGGCCCCTCCTCCGGAAGTGGTTCCTCATAATCATTCGTTTTGAGGTACATGATGTCCTCATCAGGGAAATCAAACTTCATTGGCTGATAATCATCCTCAAGAGGTTGCTGTGCAAGGTAATCCGACAATACACTTCCCTTGATGGCTTTCTGAGAAGTATATTGGATGTCATATTCAGTTAAAATCATCTGCCACCTAGCAACCCTTCCGGTCAACGCTGGTTTCTCAAAGATGTACTTGACAGGATCCATTTTGGAAATGAGAAATGTGGTATGAGTCAACATATACTGCCTCAGTCGGCGAGCAGCCTATACCAAAGTGTAACAAGTTTTCTCGAGCAGTGAGTATCGGGATTCACAGTCGGTGAACTTTTTGCTAAGGTAATAAATGGCGTACTCTTTTTGACCAGACTCGTCATGTTGGCCGAGCACACACCCCATTGACCCTTCTAGCACGGTCAAGTACATGATTAATGGTCTTCCTTCCACTGGAGGCATTAGAATTGGAGGCTCCTGCAAATATTCTTTTATTTTGTCGAAAGCTCTTTGGCAGTCATCGTTCCACCTGACTGTTTGCTCTTTTCTTAGCAGTTTGAATATCGGTGTAAACACCCCAAATTTTCCCTCACCCATTCACACCATGGCTTGTGATCATTTCATGTGCATAAGTTCAATCATGGCACCTCATATCACATTTTTGATTCATTGCATTGGTTCAAAGTCATCTACATCTAGGGTTTGTGATCTGAGCAATCCAAGAGCTTCTTGAGCCACTCCAAAGGTCATCAATCACATCAAAGGGGTCCATGTATGTTCAAGCATCATATTGTATCTCCTTAAAGTCAAGAATGTCAAAGAATCACAAGAACTGAGAATGGCATGGAAGCAGAGCCAGGTTTAACTACACAGATGACCTAGAATTAGGGTTTTGGTTTCAAAGGCCATAACTCCAAATTTTTTGGCCATTCTTGTTTCTATTGGTCTCTATATGGTATAAGGAGCATGCATATCAATTTTCATGAAGAAATTCAATAGCGAAGTCACCTGATCAAGGGTTGACTTTCTGAGCAAGTCAGTGCAAAATCAGGGCATCTGAGGCCCCCAATGACCCAACCAAAGGGTGTTCATCATCATTTTGATTATGTATGATCTTTATTTGATCATGGAAGGTGTTAGAAGTTCAAAAAATTGAAGAATTTCAAGTCATTTGCAAAGTTGACTTTTTGGGAAAGTTTGACTTTTAATGAAATTGCCATTTTGGGAAACTTTTTCAACCCTTGCTTTTTGATTCAAAAATGCTTCAAATGGAAAAACTTTGGTCATGAAAATTGTAGAATGGATCATTCCCTTTTCAAAATGTACAAGAACATGACCTAATTCATTTTGGATCAAAAGTTATGGCTTGTCAAAGTTGGCTAAAATCACAAAATTTGAAGTTTTCTACCAAAGAGACATTTTGCAAAATGTTTTGTTCAAGTGTTCTAAAGGCCTCAAATGTGTATCATTTCTTCACAACATGATCATGTGACATCTAAAATTCAGAATGGGCCAAGGGATCACTCATTTTCATGACTTATGGAGCAAGATTTCTCAAAGGAAACAAAAGTGAAGCAAGTTGCAAAAACTCACTCAAGTGTGAATCCACTTGCTTGCTGACTTCACAACCAATCCTATGGCTCTCCACACATCTTGCTGCGCAGGACACCCCATCTGTCCTTGGCTAGCTAGTAGCCCATGCCTCTCTTACACAACTTTGACATTTTGGCAACTTGAGCCATACCAATCACAAAAGCACACATCAACTCATCTGACCAATCCCATTTGTTTATACAAACCAAGAGCAAGCAAAAGCACATAACACACAAGCCTGAAAGCACCAAGAAGAAAGCTCTCTCATTTTCCACTCCATTTGCAAAAGCTTTCGAAACACTCTCCACAAGCTGCAAACACACAAACAAACTTCACAAATCAACTCAGCACACTTCACTGATCAAAAACCACCCATCACCATAGCCTGAAACTCCCTGAATCAAAAACACGATCACCACCCTCCCTTGAACAGAACTTCTGCCATCTCAAAAACCAGCCATCCTCAAAGCTTTCTAAGTGTCATTTCATCATCAGAGGGTTCAAAGGAGTGGATTTGCAGCAAAGGAAATGCCAGAAAGCTCAGGACCAGGAGTTTCCATCTCAGGTAGCCATCTCAAACTTTTTTCCAGAAACTCCATTTTAAGTTCCTAAATGATTCTATGCACTCCCCTGATCATGGGGATATGATTATTTTTGAAAATGGTTGAGAAACCAGGATGTATGAATGCTCTGAAACTTTTTTGCCCTAGAAATGTTTTGTTTCGATTTGTCTGATTGATGAATGAAAAATGATTTTTGTTTGGGGGTTTTGATTCAGTGTTGAATGAGGATGATTTCTGGGCCATTAGTTTTCATTTTCATGGAGTTTTGAGGATTTTAGCAACTTTCAGGTGAGGGTCTCGCCGGAGAAGACGACCGGAAGTCTTCTCCGGCCACCTGAAAGTGTTTAGGGCTAATCCATGTAATTAAATGCAGTTTGAATGTGGTACGTAGGATAGGCTGACTTTGTTTGACTGGTGCGCGTTTGGAGGGTCCAGATCCACTCATTAAACCCTAATCCACGTCATTAATCCTTTTAATTGAGTTTATAAGTTAATCTGGCCAGTTTAAATCTCCACCCTTAGATATGGCGCCAGTCAAACGCGCGCGTTCCTTGTTTAAACCTCGGCCTTAGGATCAACATACTTTCCATTTAATCCATTTTATTTTCTTTTTATTCTCATTTGTTTTGTTCATTTTATTAAAAATAGTAAAACACATTGAAAAATTCTGAAAATTTTTGTACAACCTTTTATTAATTTTCAGAAACCAAAAACATTTTTATTTTTATTTTTTGCATTAAAAAAGTATTTTTAAATCATTTAAAAGATAATTTTTAATTAATTAATGAGAATTAATTAATTAAAAATACTTTTAAGTATTTAAAAATCACAAAAAAATTCATGAAACATTTAAAATCATTTAGAAACATTGTCCAACCTTCAAACCAAATTTCTTTTTTGATCTTGATGACTTTTGATAATTTTCCATGGAATTAATTTCATTTCAAGGCATTATTTTGATCCAATCTTTGAAAATTCATTTCTGCCTAGTCTTTAAGAGTTGGACAATGATTCTTTTTGCATTGCATCTTGCATATCATGTAGTTTATAGGATTAAATTGGCATGAATTGATCTTGCATTTTCATTTTGTTTGACATTTTTCTTGACAAGGTACCTTAAAACCCTAGCAACCTTAGGAATTTCATAACTTTCACTAGGTTAAGAATTGGATCCCCTCCTTTGGGCAGTGAGTTTGTATAGGTTTAGGGTTCCCTTGAATGCATTTTCAATTTTTTATCTTGATGTTTGCTTCTGGTTTTGATTTTTGTTTTGTGCATTGATCATAAACCCTAATTTGGGCTTCCTTTTGCATTCATCTTGCATTTGCTTGCATACCATGACTTGCCATGATATTTTATGCATCCATTTGATTAATAACACATCTTAGGACATATTAGAATCATGTTTGATCATTGCATCTTTCATTTTCCATGTTGTATGTCATTTGCATTCCATAACTTTTCATGTATATCCATGGTTCTAAGCATGCTTCATTTGCATCCACATGTTTGAATGATCATCCCCATGCCTTGTTTCATGTTTGCATCATCTCATAGCATCATTAAAATCATACACATGCTTCTGGTTTTGGTTTGCATCATGTCATTTCATCTCATTTTGCATTGCATTGCATTTCTTTCACTAACTTTTCAGGTGGTAAGTTACTTTGAGAAGTGAATTTGCCTTCACTTCTCACAATTTCTTTTCATCTCTCTTATGCATCATTGCTGCATTTTGTCTTGTGTTTGAGATTGAGCTTGCTCTTTCTTCTTCTTCTTACTTTCTTTCTTCAAGTGACTTGTCTTCTTAAATGAAGCAAGTTACTTTGCTTCTCTTTGCTCCTTTCATCTGCTTCCTGGTGGTTCCTCTGAAGATCTTTCTTGTAAACCTCAAAAACCTCAGGAACAACCAAGCATGATAACAATTAGGGTTGATTAGTCCCCCACTTAGTTTTACCTTTGTGTCTCTTTGAGTCTCTTCTTCTCATCTCATAATCAGGGACTAAACCCTAAAGGCTTTAAGGCTTTGTGATTAAGCTTATGCCTGCATCCTTCTATTAGGATGGGGTGTATAACTTTAATCCTAAGTGTTAAACCCTTAATGTGTTTAGCTCCTTTAATCAATCCACTTAATAATCATCAAGACATCAAGCTTGTAACTTGGGCCTTGCATTAGGGTTCTAATTCTTCCTTAATTGGTTAAGAAGGACTAACCCTAGTGTTAATGGACAAGTCCCCCTCAAGTTGTCTTACAAACCCTAAAAATCCCTTCATCATCTTATCATTAACTAAAATCCACTTAATAAAGGCTTTGTTTTGTCATGAGTTTAATCCCTAATCATGGATTAAGTTGAGGAGCTTTCCTTAGCTTAAACATTCTCATCTATTATCCTTCTATTAGGATGGTGTAATGAGTCTGTTTAATTCCTGATTATGGCTTAACCTCATTACTTAACACTAAACAAAAACAACAAAAACATCTAAATAATCACAAGTAGGTTAATGATCTTAATCCTACATCAAAGGTGATTAAGTGTGAGATGCTGACTTCACACTTAAGGTATTCTCATTACCCCTAATCAGAGGGAGGATGTGATGAGTTTACTAACCCATTGGTTTAGGCTTAAGCTCATTAACTTATGGAAAACTTCCAAAAGCAATAAAAGACTGAAAATTCAAAAACAAACAATAATCGTCTCCTTCGGGATTCTTTTCTCATCATCTTCACTCACAAACGAGAACTCGCTTCTTCCGTCTAATGCAAGACAGTTAGCACCTGAGCCAGACAGGTCATACACTTGAGCATAGACAAGTAAGCAGTTCACAAGTCAATTTATCTTTCAGTCTCTTTGGGTCGAACTACGGTGTTCTGACTTCCTCATTGCACGAGAGGATACGTAGGCATAACTCAACAGTTATCGAACAAAAGTCTCTGTATATTCCCCTCTTTCCAGCATTATTCTTTTGACCTCATTATCATGAGCATTTCACTCTTGTTCTTACACTGACACTGTACATTTACACACTTCACACTTCTTTTACACTGACACTTGCATTCTTTCCAGCTTTGATACACAGATTGCACTGACACTACCCCTTTGAAACACAAATCTTTTAAGCGTGGATCCCGTCGAGTACGGCGGACAATCTGGGTGCTAATACCTTCCCAGGTTGTAACCAACCCCCTTTCCCAGTCTCTCTGGTTCGCAACCGTCTTATCCGTATCTTTCCAGGTCTATGCAGCATTACCTTTCCTCCGGGATAAAAATGCCTAGCTGGCGACTCTTTTCATTTCATCCTTTCGCCGACCGTTCGCGTCTGTACCACATTTGAGCTCAGTCTCATCTTTTGGGAGCGACAGCTTGGCGACTCTGCTGGGGAAACTTATACTGTAACCAGGGCTTCTGGTTCTTTTTGTGGGTTCCTCCTAGCGCTTGATTGATTTGTGTTTACTGGGGTGTTATGTGCTATTTGTGCTTGTATATTTGTTTTGTTTTTGCTTTATGTACAGTTGTTTACTGCTTTCTTTACAGCTTTACATATATCATACTGTCATATTGTTATGGCTGGATCTGGTTTTGTTGCTTTGGTGGGTGGGTTTCTATTGAGAGTTAAGGTCCTATACCTGGGACCTGAGTGACACCTAGGCTAGAGTGGTTCATGTTCTTTCCCATTCCATTTCGGTCTGGTGCGGGAATATGAAACACGGTTCAGATATAGGTTTCTCCTTGAGAACTCTGTGCTACAGATTTCCTGTAGTGCTAGGGCTATCTGGGAAGCCTGCTAAGTCTGGATGACCTTTATTATGACCTTCAGAAACTGAGGTGAATTAGAGGAGGATCTTTTATGGTTATTGTAAGAACTGTACCTCCGGGTTAGAAGTGTTTACACTTCTCATAACTGATCCAAGTCTGAGGATCCTTGTTTTAGAACATCACCTGTGAGGGGGTTGGGCTGTTTACAGGTTTGCAGGTACCCTTGACCTCAACATAACCTGTTACTTTGTTTTGATTAAGAGTACTCCATTTTGGGACAGTTCTTGTGATTTTAACCCTGGACATGTGACTCTTTATTTGAGTCCCCCACCTTGGTTACTGGACTTATGAACCTCCATCTGGATTTCTTGAACATACATGGACTTATATCAAGGCAGTTAATCAGATCCAGCTTGATCACAAACCCTTGCATATCATTTGCATACATCATCATTGCATCATTTAACATGTGTTTATTTGTTTTTCAGGGTATCCATATCATATTTTGGCTTGGTTTTGACCCCTTCATCAGCATAGACCCCTGTTCATCAGCTACCTGCTTCAGTCACTAGTATCAGTCATCATCATCAGCATCTGTTTCAACTCTTCTTCAGCAACATGGCACCCAAGAAGAGCAATATCTCATACCATTTCTTTGAGCCTGAGCTGATTGGCATCAGGAAGATCCAGGCCTTTATTACTCCAGACCATGTACCACTATTCAGAGAACATTTTGGAGGCATCCTTGATGTGGTTATGGATTTGGACCCTTCTCAGAGGAGCTTGATTCACACTTGTCTACAGTTCTATGATCCTCCTTTGAGATGTTTCACTTTCCAGGATTTTCAGTTGGGGCCTTTATTAGAGGAGTATGCATCACTGGTTGGAGTACCTGTCAGGGGTGGTATCCCCTTCAATCCAGAAATGGTTTTTCCCAGTAATGAAGAAGTAGCTAAAGCACTGTATCTGGAGCCTATACTAATTGAGCAAGACATGACAACCAAGGCTGGAATCTCTGGTCTACACTTGGATTTCTTGACTTCTCAGGCTACCCTGAAAGCTTCCTTGGGAGAATGGAAGGCAGTCTGTGCTTTGTTAGCCCTCAGCATATATGGGGTTGTACTTTTTGCAGATGAGCCTAAGTTTATTAGCAAGAATGCCATTCACCTTTTCATTCTGAGGAACCCAGTACCCACCTTACTGGGAGATTTCTACTACTCTGTTCACCAAAGGAATGAAAAGCAAAGAGGAAGATTGGTGAGATGCTGTCCTCCCCTGTTCCATACCTGGCTGCTCAAACACTTGCCCAAGACTGATGCATTCTTGAATCCTCACCAACAGAAGAATTGGGCTAGAAGACTCATTGCTTTGACCTCAGATGACATCAGGTGGTGTACTCAGAGCACCAAGGGCAGGGACATCATCACTAGTTGTGGGCAGTTCCCCAATGTACCCCTGATAGGAGTGAAGGGTTGCATCAACTACAACCCTCTGTTATTCAAAAGACAATTGGGCTATGCATTGGTCCACCCTCCCAGAACACAAGACTTGGCTGAAACCCTTTATTGTGAGATTAAGCCTAACCTGGCTATTGTCAGGCAAGCATCCTGGGCTTGGGACAATGTCCAGACCAAAGGGATGACCATTCTTGGGAGATGCAACAATGTGGCCTCAACACAGTATCATGAATGGTCCCATGCCAGGGCTCAAATTTCTGGGATTCCCTTCACCATTGAGGATGCACCTGGACCATCCACAACACCACCTCCAGCCACTGTCAGCCTGGAAGAGTTTGAGAAACTGAAAGAGAGGAATGAGAACCTGACTCAAGCTCTGCAAAATACCCTCTGGGAGAGGAGTGATGGTCGCCTGGACATTGAGAGGTTAGAAAAGCTTAAGGTGGAGCATCTAGCCAGGATTGAGAAGTCAGAGGACTACATCAAGAAGTCAAGGGCAGGAGAGCAGATTTTGAAGAATGCCTGTAAGGAGGCTCAGTTTCAGAAGGCCAGGACTGATCTCTATCTGAAAGAGAGTCAAGCTAGGTGGGTCCGGATCACTGAAGCTCGTACTCAGGAAGATAAGAGGACTCAGGACAAGATTGAGCAGTTGGAGGCTAATGCAAAGGAGCAACAGGAAGCCCTGCTAGCAGCCCAGAAAGAGATCTCAGAGTTGAAGATTAGGGCAGGTGTGAAGAGGTCAAAGGACCAGAGCAGACACAAGAAGCTAACTACTGCTGTCACCACCAGGAATCTCCTCATCAGGAACCTCACAGAACATCCAGCTGACCCTGTGACTGAAGCACTTCTAAAGGAAGTCAGGGAGGATGAGTTTGGTCTTGGTGTCTGACTTTTGCTTGTTGTTGCTTTCATTTCATGTGCTTTTCTTATGTTGTATTTTTGACCCCTCAGGGGCATGTATTGTAAAAAACAAACTATGTATCATTCACTTTTTGTAATGTATTCATTAGTTTGTTTCATTTGAATCTCTTTCTCCTAAGCAACATCAAAGTATCCTCCTCAGGGGTCTGGAAAGGTCAAAACCAAGTGCCAAGCCGGATACCTTTGAAACAAATAAGCATACTGCATTGCATACTAACCTTTGGTTTTGTTTTGTAGGTTTTGTTTGTTTGTCACTAACTCTGTTGTGGTTCAGGAATTATTGCTCGCCGTCGGGTGTTCCCTCTCAATCGTCCGCACAGATATCCTACCCGCAACAACCTTCCGGGTATACAGATGGACCAGGTACAACAGGATCTTACAGAAGTCAGGACTCAAATGGCCAATGAGAGGTTGGAAATGAAAAATTAGATGACTCAGTTTATGGAAGTGATGAATGGGTTGGCTCAGAGCCAAGAAAGATTAAGGGCATTAGTAGAAAGGCAGACTCAGGAAGACCCCCATCTAGGGACTGGTGGAACAAGCAATAATGAGAGGGTTCAGCCTCATGTCAACCCACCTGTGTATGGGCCTCATCTTCACCCAGAGATCAACATCCCTGCTAATGTACAAGGGAATGTTACTACAGGCAGAGTACTACAGGAAGACCCCCATGAAGATCAATTCACTGTGATGGAAGCTGGGGATGAAGCCTATGACAGAAGGCTAGATGAAATTGCTGAGAAATTAAGATCCTTGGAGTCTCAAAACCACTTGGGTTTTGATGTTATGGACATGGGCTTAGTGGACGGGGTAAGGATTCCCCACAAGTTTAAACCTCCGTGCTTTGAGAAGTACAACGGAACTTCCTGTCCACGAACTCATTTGCAATCCTTTCTGGGGAGGCTGAAGGCATACACCATGGATGAAAAACCGTGGATGTTTTATTTCGAAGACAGTTTAACCGGAGCTTCAAGGGAATGGTACTCTCACTTGACCAGAGCGACCATCAGATGCTGGAAGGACCTGGCTGAGGCCTTCATTAGACAATACCAGTATAACCTGGACATGGCTCCCAACAGGACCCTCTTGATGGGAATGTCCCAATCATCCAGAGAAAGCTTCCGGGAGTATGCCCAGAGGTGGAGACAGCTTGCTGCTGCTGTCCAGCCACCCATGTCGGAAAGGGAGATGGCCGACATGTTTATGAACACCCTCCAAGGGACATACATTGACAGGCTAGCTGCCTTTTCTTCTACCACCTTCGCTGATGTAGTTATAGCTGGAGAAAGAATTGAGAGCCTACTAAAGATGGGTAAGATTTTCGACAATGGTGCGAGCTCATCCAGCAACCCAAGAAAGCCTTTTGTGGGCCCAAGAAGGACTGGTGAGACTAATGCTATCCATACCGGCAGGGGCAGACCCCAGTATGTTCATAGGTCAGTGGCAGCTGTCACCATTCCCGCTCCAATTCATCCACAACCAACATACCAACCACAGCAACAACCCCACTACCAGCAACAAGCTCAGTACCCACCTCAGAGAAATTATAACAACAACAACACCAACAGCAACAATCAGCAAAGACCGTTTCAACAGAGACCATCTCAGGCCAATAGGGTGATTGATCCGATCCCTATGCCTTATGCCACATTATTGCCACAACTCCTGAAACTCAACCTGGTTGAGCTAAGGACATTGGCACTTCCAGATCCTGCCAGCCTGCCCAGAAATTATGACGCCAGCGCCAGATGTGCTTTTCATTCCAACGCACCTGGCCACAGTACAGAGAAGTGCAGAGCTTTGCACATGAAAGTACAGGATCTAGTGGATTCCAAAGCTCTAAACTTTGCACCTCCGCCCAATGTCAGTAAGAACCCTATGCCCAACCACGGAGGACCCAAAATTAATGCCATTGAGGAAGACAAGCCGTCTTTCTTGATAACCAGTGTGGGGCAAATTCGAACACCCTTGGTAGAGATTAAAGCTCAACTCCTTGAATGCCAGATGTTCCCCGGGTGTGAGCTCGGGTGCGGTTATTGCAACATTTCGGTAAATGGGTGTGATAACTTGAGAAATGGCATAGATGGTCTCATCCAGAGTGGCCTACTTCAAATCACAACATCAATACCCACAAATCCAGCAATCTCCTTAACAACAATTCCCGAGTCTTCTACAACTGCAACAACAATTGTTCCGAACAACTCTTCAATATCATCAACGAATGCTTCATCTGTCACTTCAACGAACCAAGTATCAACATCCGTCTCTTCTACAACTTCAACACCCACCCAGTCAACAGTGCCTCCTACAACATCAACAGCAATTAATGAAAGTGTCTCAACGGTTACAATATATTATGATCCTGCAAATGATTCTGCCTACAACTCACAAAATGCCACTCCTATCAGAGCACCAGTTACAATATACTATGATCCACATACTATCATGGACCCTTCTGCAGCTGCCATCAGTCCAGTCACTATCACAGTGCCTGGGTCAGTTCCTTATGAAAGCAATAATGCCATCCCTTGGCATTACGGCTCAGATCTATACTGCGAAGGGCAGAAAATCACTTTGGAATCATCAACTTCTTCGCCACAAATAGACAATGTGGGGGGAGGCGGAGGCTTCACTCGAAGCGGACGTCTCTTTGCCCCGCAAATTCCAAGACCCAATGCCGAAGCAGAAGCTTCTGCCAAGGCAAAAGGGAAGAGTATGGTGCAAGAAGAACAAGTTGCTAAGGAAGCTTTCTTTTGATCAAGAGGTTGATGAATTCATGAGAATCATCAAGAAAAGTGATTACAAGATAGTGGACCAGCTTCACCAGACACCTTCCAAAATCTCCATTTTATCATTACTAATGTGCTCCGAGGCTCATCGGAACGCACTACTAAAAGTCTTGCACGCAACTTATGTGCCAGAAGAGATTACCGTCAATCAGTTAGAGGCAATGGTTGGAAATGTCAACGCTAGTCATGGACTAGGATTTACCAACACTGATTTGACGACGGAAGGTCGCAATCACAACAAGGCTTTGCACATTACCTTGGAGTGTAAGGGTGCAGTTCTTTCTCATGTATTGGTGGACACAGGGTCATCCCTCAATGTCCTACCTAAGAAGGCCCTTGTGAAGCTGGAGTATGAAGGATTGGCATTACGCCCCAGCAACTTGGTAGTGAGAGCCTTTGACGGTTCTAAGAGATCAGTTCTGGGAGAAATTGAGTTTCCTATAATGATTGGCCCACAGACTTTCAAAACGACCTTCTTCGTGATGGATATACAGCCTGCCTACAGCTGTCTATTGGGTAGACCATGGATACACGCCGCTGGCGCCGTGACGTCAACCCTTCACCAGAAGTTAAAATTCGAGTGGGAGGGCCAAGTCGTTACTATTTGTGGAGAGGAAGATATATTTGTCAGCCATCTGGCTACATACAAATACATTGAGATGGATGGGGAGATCCACGAAACTATGAGTCAAGGGTTTGACGCCTTGAACATAAACGAAGCATCCGCTGTACCTGGAACCTCAATGACATCTTATCAGCAAGCCCGGAAGGTTGTTGAAGAGGGGACTGCCCAAGGCTGGGGCAAGTTGCTGCCCGTAGAGAAAAAGGAGGATAGATTTGGGTTGGGTTACAAACCAACTCAACAAGATCAATCAGAGGCTGCCAAGAAGCCCAACTTTGTCAGTGGGGGGATGCTCACCCCAGATGCCGTGAACAACTTGGAAGACGAGGATGAAAGTGACCGCAACCTGGAGAGCTGGATACGTCCAAGGATCCCGGGGAGCAGTATCTCAAACTGGTCTTCCCAGGAAATTATAAGAGTTACTCCAGCAGAGTAATTATTATTTCCTGTATTTTTAAGCATGCATCAAGTCTTGCATCTTGCCCAAGATGACAAGACTCATTTTGTAATCGGGCCATCTGTAATTTTGTGCAATAAGATCAATCAATGAAATATCAGACATCTTTTGCAAATGAGTCTTTTTTCTGTTCCGCTCACTGTTTTTCCATTTTTCTTTTTGTACAAAAATAAATGGCAATGTTTTCAAAATGATAACTTCATTTCACTCTTTCTAAACAAGATTAAAATCAAATCACTAAAATGAACAAATCTGAACCCTTGCAGAGAGTGCCTTTCAGACCGCACCGACAACAGCACGGCTATGACTTCGTATGACTTTGACAATCCAATCAATCAAGCTGATGAAGGTGTTGAAGAAGAGTATGAGCTTCCTGAAGAGCTAGCCAGGTTGTTGAGACAAGAGGAAAAGGTTATCACTCCTCATCAGGAGGAGGTCGAAACGATTAATCTTGGTACTGAAGAAGATGTGAAAGAGGTTAAGATCGGGGCCTGCTTACAAGACTCAGTGAAGAGACAACTGATTGACCTGCTTCAGGAATATGTGGATGTGTTCGCTTGGTCTTATCAGGATATGCCAGGGTTGGACACCGACATTGTTATGCACAAGCTGCCTTTAAGAGAAGATTGCCCGCCGGTTAAACAGAAACTACGCCGTACTCGCCCAGACATGGCAATGAAAATCAAAGAAGAGGTACAAAAGCAGTGGGACACCGGGTTCCTTGCTGTAACTAGCTATCCACCGTGGGTTGCTAACATAGTACCTGTGCCTAAGAAAGACGGCAAAGTAAGAATGTGTGTTGACTACCGGGATCTGAACAGAGCCAGCCCGAAAGATGACTTCCCATTACCTCACATCGATGTATTGGTGGATAACACGGCTCAGTTCTCGGTGTTCTCCTTCATGGACGGATTTTCAGGGTATAATCAGATCAAAATGTCACCTGAAGACATGGAGAAGACAACTTTCATCACACCCTGGGGCACGTTCTGTTACAAGGTGATGCCATTCGGACTGAAGAATGCTGGTGCAACATATCAACGGGCTATGGTGACATTATTCCACGATATGATCCATAAAGAAATCGAATGTTATGTGGATGACATGATTGCCAAGTCCCTCACCGAAGAAGACCACCTGGTAAATCTGCTGAAGCTATTCAAGCGTCTGAGGAAGTACCAACTGAAGTTAAACCCCAACAAATGCACATTCGGGGTGCGATCTGGTAAGCTGCTGGGATTTATTGTAAGTGAGAAAGGGATTGAAGTTGACCCTGATAAAGTCAAAGCTATTCAAGAAATGCCTGCACCGAAGACCGAAAAAGAAGTTCGAGGGTTCTTAGGTCGATTGAACTACATTTCACGGTTCATATCCCACCTTACAGCAACCTGTGAACCCTTGTTCAAACTGCTAAGAAAAGAACAAACGGTCAGGTGGAACGAAGACTGCCAGAAGGCTTTTGACAAGATCAAGGAATACTTACAAGAGCCTCCAATCCTTATGCCTCCAGTTGAAGGAAGACCTCTAATCATGTACTTGACAGTATTAGAAGAGTCAATGGGGTGTGTGCTGGGCTAACATGACGAGTCTGGTCGAAAAGAGTATGCAATATACTACCTAAGCAAAACGTTTACCGACTGTGAACAACGTTATTCACTGCTCGAGAAAACTTGTTGTGCTTTAGCGTGGGCTGCTCGCCGACTGAGATAGTATATGTTGACCCACACTACCTTATTGATCTAAAAGATGGACCCAGTCAAGTATATTTTTGAGAAGCCAGCGCTTACCGGACGGGTTGCAAGATGGCAAATGATCCTCACAGAATATGACATCCAGTATACGTCTCAGAAAGCCATCAAGGGCAGTGTATTGTCTGAATATCTTGCTGAGCAACCTATTGATGATTACCAGCCTATGAGATTTGACTTCCCTGATGAAGACATCATGTTCATAAAAGCAAAAGATCATGAAGAGCCTGTTCACACTGAAGGGCCTGACCCGGAAGAAGAATGGACTATGATGTTTGATGGGGCTGTTAATATGAATGGTCGTGGTGTTGGTGCAGTACTCATTACACCTAAGGGAGTTCACATGCCTTTCTCGGTGAAACTCACCTTTAACTGCACTAACAACGAAGCTGAATACGAAGCTTGCATTATGGGTCTTGAGGAAGCCATTGACCTCAGGATCAAGACTTTGACTGTGTTCGGAGATTCCGCTCTGGTAATCAATCAAACCAAAGGCAAATGGTACACACACCAGGATCATCTGATACCTTACAGGGATTATACAAGGAGGTTATTGACTTTATTTACAACAATCAAGCTTGAGTATATCCCTCGGGACGAGAATCATTTTGCAGATGCTCTAGCTACCATTTCATCCATGATCAAAGTTCAAGCTGCCAACTTCGTACCTCAAATTTCAGTGTCCAGACTTGACAGACCAGCATATGTGTTCGCAGCAGATGTTGTCAAAGACGATAAGCCTTGGTTCCATGACATTAAGTGCTTCTTGGAGGATCAAACATACCCACCTGGGGCATCTTCCAATGATAAGAAGACATTAAGAAGGCTTGATGGTAGTTTCTTCCTGAATACTGATGGTTCCCTGTACAAGAGAAACTTTGATATGGTGCTCCTCAGATGTGTTGATAGAACAGAAGCAGACTTGTTGATGCATGAAGTGCATGAAGGATCCTTTGGTACCCATGCTGGAGGACATGCTATGGCCAAGAAGTTGCTAAGATCAGGTTATTATTGGATCACCATGGATGCCGACTGTTGTGCCTACGCTAGAAAATGCCACAAATGCTAGATTTATGCGGATAAGGTGCATGTGCTACCAGTTGAAGTTGAACTACCCTCCTTACGGGTACTGATGGATGTTAAGCTGAACGAAGCAGAATGGGTCCGATCCCGATACGAACAACTAAGTCTGATTGAAGAGAAGAGATTGGCTGCAATCTGTCATGGGCAGCTGTATCAGAAAAGAATGAAGAGAGCCTTCGATCAGAAAGTCAGGCACCGAGAGTACCAAGTAGGAGATCTTGTGCTGAAAAGAATCCTCCCTCCTCATACAGACCACAGGGGCAAGTGGACTCCGAATTATGAAGGACCATTTGTAGTAAAGAAAGTTTTCTCGGGTGGAGCTCTGATGCTCAGCACTATGGATGGTGAAGACTTCCCGTCCCCTGTAAATTCAGATGCAGTTAAAAAAAACTTCGCATAAAATGACCCGCTGGACATAAAAACAAAATGTAAGTCCAGGAAAAAATAGGGCATCCCGGCGAGTCAAAAACAGAATAAAAGACTCGGGAAAAAATAAGGGAAAAATAAGGAAAAATGTACACCCGCTGAGTTGAAAAGCCGCATTGGACGACTCAGACAAAAATGGGTATCCCGATGGATTGAAAAACCGAAAGGGCGGTCCATGCAAAATAAGGGAATAAGCGAACAACTGCATTCTGAATTCGTCTGTATCGATTACGACTTGGTAAACCTCGAAAGGATCAAGCTTCACTCAGAATCAGCCTTCTTCAGAGAGCAAGACAAGAAGAATGTCAAAATTCGTACGAGTCATAGCAAAAGGGAAGCTCCTTGAAGCGTCGTCAACATTGCCAGCATTTTGTTCCTCAATTTGTAACAATCTCCTCATTTCAGGGGATATGTTTCTTTGACTGTATCTTGCCAATTCAGGGCACATGAATTAATAAAATCAGATTTTAAGTCACACGTTGTCTCGTACTCTTTTATTTGCAAAAATGTCTGATGTCATTAATATGTCGATTGCATAAATACAGATGCATCTTTCTGAAACTACGTGCTTACAAGAAATGTACTTATTCCCGGGAATGTCTGAACTCTCATGATGGGATCCGGTAAGGGATACCTCGGGATTACTTGTGCGTCCCTTTGTCTTTGCAGGATTGCAGGTATTCAAAGCACAGCATGGGGCATGAAAGCTTCATCTCAGTAAGCTGGCAAACCATTATATACTCATTCCGAGCACCCAAAGTGTTTTCTCCCCAGCTGAGTTGCCACTTGTCACTTCTCCCAGCCAAGGTGCCAATCATTCTTCCTCCTCAGCCAAGTACAAAAGCCAGGGAACCACTTCCCCACAGAGTTTCAGCCTTTATCCAGAAGAGCAACGCTTGAAGGAATCACAACAGAGTGACGAAAGCTTCTACGAACCCCAGCTGGGCCCCTCATTACCAAGGATAGGTCTATCATTGACCCATTTCCCCAAGCAGATACATCTCGTCAGATCTACCAATGATCTCATCCCCAGCTGGGATGTCCGCTTCAAACAGATCGACCAGAAGTCTTCACAGCAACGGGATCCGAATCACGGATTGGTATCCTTGCATAATCATAGCATTCGCATCATATTTTCCCCACAAAGCGTAGCATTCCGTCTAATACGGAGCATTACGGCAAAAAATCAAACATATCGCATAATCATAAGCCATGTTCTGAATCAAGCACTTGTGAATAATGACAACCCGTCAAAGATATACAGAATGCTCCCCAGATTCCCCAGCGGAGAGCTAAAGCTAAAGCAGTCGCCTTACATTCACAAACATCAGTATATAATCCTTTTGACACCCGTCCGTGTCATCATTCCCTAGTAAAGTCGCCCGAGCACTCTTTACAAACAGACCACCCGTATTACAAATGCTTCTTGACACCCGTCCGTGTCATACCCCGGTAGAAAGCCAAAGCGTCCCCTTTGCACTCACAGATACTCATATATACAATTCCTTGACACTCGTCCGTGTCACCTTCCCCAGCGTAGTAGCTGTAAACACCCCAAATTTGCCCTCACTCATTCACACCATGGCTTGTGATCATTTCATATGCATAATCTCAATCATGGCATCTCATATTACATTTTTGATTCACTGCATTGGTTCTAAGTCATCTGCATCTAGGGTTTGTGATCTGAGCAATCCAAGGGCTTCTTGAGCCACTCCAAAGGTCATCAATCACTTCAAAGAGGTCCATGTAGGTTCAAGCATCATATTATATCCCCTCAAAGTCAAGAATGCCAAGAAATCACAAGAACTGAGAATGGCATGGAAGTAGAGCCAGGCTTGACTGCACAGATGACCTAGAATTAGGGTTTTGGTTTCAGAGGCCATAACTCCAAATTTTTTGGTCATTCTTGTTTCTATTGGTCTCTATATGGTATAGGGAGTATGCATATCAATTTTCATGAAGAAATTCCATGGGGAAGTCATCTGATCAAGAGTTGACTTTTCAAGCAAGTCAGTGCAAAATCAGGGCATCTGAGGCCCCCAATGACCCAACCAAAGGGTGTTCTTCATCATTTTGATTGTATATGATCTTTATTTGATCATAAAAGATGTTAGAAGTTCACAAAATTGATGAATTTCAAGTCTTTTGTAAAGTTGACTTTTTGGGAAAGTTTGACTTTTAATGAAATTGCCATTTTGGGAAACTTTTTCAACCCTTGCTTTTTGATTCAAAAAAGCTTCAAATGAAAAAACTTTGGTCATGAAAGTTGTAGAATGGATCATTCCCTTTTCAAAAAGTACAAGAACATGACCTAATTCATTTTGGATCAAAAGTTATGGCTTGTTAAAGTTGGCAAAAATCACAAAATTTCAAAGTTTCTACCAAAGAGGCAAAGTTGCAAATTCACTTCTCAAGGCAAATTAAGTCATCAAATGGACCTCTAAACTTCACAACATGATCATACAACATTTAAAAATCAGAATGGGCCAAGGGATCATTCATTTTTGTGGCCTATGGATCAAGATTTTTCATAAGAAGCAAAAGTGAACCAACTTGCAAAACTCATCATAGTTTATCATCCACTTGCTTGCTAGCTTGCTGAACCATCCTAGGCATCTCCCCACATCATGCTGCGCAGGACACACCCTTTGTCCTTGTCTAGAAAGTAGCCCATACCTCTCTTACACAACTTTGACATTTTGGCAACTTGAGCCATACCTATCAATAAAGCACACATCACTTCTTCTGACCAATCACAGTTGTCTATACAAGCCAAAAGCAAGCCAAAGCAACAAGAACACAAGCCTGAAACACTCCATAGGACATCATTCTCATTTTCACCTCATCTTGCAAGAGCATTCGAAACTGCTTGCACAAGCCAAAAACACACAAACAAACTTCACCAATCAACTCAATACACCTTCCTGGTCACAAAGCACCCTTCACCATAGCCTGAAACTCAAAGAATCAAAAACACGATCACCACCTGCCATTGAACAGAACTCCTGCCATCTCTCAAACCAGCCATTGCAAACTTCAAACAAACCTTGCAAGCTTCTTAGGAGGATCAGTGGAGTAGACTTGAGCCAAAGAAACAGCCTGAAAGCTCTGGAATCGAAAGCTCCATCTCAGGTATCATCCAAGAACATTTTTCCAGAACTCGTGTTTTGAGTTACAAACTGATTCTATGTGATGTGATGATCATTTTAAGCTTTGAATCATTGAAAATGGTTGCGTGTGTAGGATGTATTTGATCTCTGAAATTTTTGTGTTGTTTTCCGTTTTGATTCGTTTCTCATGATTCAGTGGAAATGAATGGATTTTGGGGTGGGGTTTAGGTTTAGTGATGATTAATGATTGATTCTGGAGAGTTTGGCATGATTTCATGGCATATTGAGAGAGATTGAGAGTTGAGCTGGCCGGAGAAGACGACCGGAACAGTGTTCCGGTCGTCTGAGAGTGATTAGGGCAGGATTAGGGCTTAATCATTTAATTAGCGAATTTGAATTCCAGCCCTTGGATGTGGCGCCAAGTCAAACGCGTGCGCTGCCAGTTAAAAACCTAGGCCCTTGGATCTGATTACCACCCATTTAATCCATTTTATTTTTCATTTTATTTCATTTAATTTGTCCATTTAATTAAAAATAGTAAAACAATTTTAAAAATTCTGAAATTTTTTGTACAAACTTTTATTTAATTCCAGAAACCAAAAACATTTTTATTTTTATTTTTTGCA
This sequence comes from Lathyrus aphaca, assembly GCA_963966055.1. NCBI lineage: Eukaryota > Viridiplantae > Streptophyta > Magnoliopsida > Fabales > Fabaceae > Lathyrus > Lathyrus aphaca. The sequence goes on along the minus strand of OZ014525.1, from coordinate 261,933,468 downwards.
TAAAAAATATTTTTAAATCATTTAAAAGTTTATTTTTAATTAATTAATGAGATTTAATTAATTAAAAATACTTTTATTTATTTAAAAATCACCAAAAAATTCATGAAACATTTAAAAACATTTAGAAACATTGTCCAACCCTCAAAACAAATTTCTTTTTTGATCTTGATGCATTTTGACAATTTTCCATGGAATTAATTCAATTTCAAGGCATTATTTTGATCCAAACTTCAAAAAATCATTTCTGCCTAACCATTGAGAGTTGGACTTTGATTCTTTTTGCATTGCATTTTGTTTAGCATGTAGTTTGTAGGATTAAATTGGCATGATTTGATCTTACATTTTCCTTTTGTTTGACATTTTTCTTGTCAAGGTACCCTAAAACCCTAGAGAACTTAGGAAATTCATAACCCTAATTAGGTTATGAGTTAGGACCCCTCCTTTGGGCAGTGAGTTTGTATAGGATTAGGGTTCCCTTGAATGAATTTTCAATTTTTTATCTTGATGCTTGCTTCTGATTTTGGTTTTTGTTTGTTGCATTGATCATAAACCCTAATTTGGGCTTCCTTTTGCATTCATCTTACATTTGCTTGCATACCTTGACTTGCCATGACATTTTATGCATTCATTTGATTCATTAGACATCTTAAGATATGTTGAAAGCATGTTTGATCATTGCTTCATGTATTTGCCATGTTGTATGTCATTTGCATTTCATAATTTTTCATGTGTGTTCATGGTTCTAAACTTGCTCCATTTGCATCCATAAGTTCATATGATCATCCCCATGCCTTGTCTCATGTTTGTATCATCTTATAGCATCATTATCATCCCATATATGCTTCTGGTTTTGGTATGCATCTTGCCATTTCATTTCATTTTGTATTGCATTGCATTTCTTTCACTAACTTTTCAGGTGGTAAGTTACTTTGAGAAGTGAATTTGCCTTCACTTCTCACAATTTCTTTTCATCTCTCTTATGCATCATTGCTGCATTTTATCTTTGTGTTTGAGATTGAGCTTGCTCTTTCTTCTCCATCTTACTTTCTTTCTTCAAGTGACTTGTCTTCTTAAATGAAGCAAGTTACTTTGCTTCTCTTTGCTATTTTCATCTGCTTCCTGGTGGTTCCTCTGAAGATTTCTTTCTTAAACCTCACAAACCTTAGGAACAACCAAGCATGACAATGATTAGGGTCTTAATTAGTCTCCCCACTTAGTTTTACCTTTGTGTCTCTTTGAGTCTTCTCTTCTCACCTCATAATAAGGGACTAAACCCTAAAGGCTTTAAGGCTTTGTGATTAAGCTTATGCCTGCATCCTTCTATTAGGATGGAGTGTATAACTTTAATCCTAAGTGTTAAATCCTTAATGTGTTTAAATCCTTTAATCAATTCACTTAATAATCATCAAGACATCAAGCTTGTAACTTGGGCCTTGCATTAGGGTTCTAATTCTTCCTTAATTGGTTAAGAAGGACTAACCCTAATGTTAATGGACAAGTCCCCCCTCAGGTTGACTTACAAACCCTAAAAATCACTTCATCATCTTACCATTAACTAAAATCCACTTAATAAAGGCTTTGTTTTGTCATGAGTTTAATCCCTAATCATGGATTAAGTTGAGGAGCTTTCCTCAGCTTGAACATTCTCATCTATTATCCTTCTATTAGGATGGTGTAATGAGTCTGTTTAATCCCTGATTATGGCTTACTCTCATTACTTAACACTAAACAAAAACCACAAAAAACATCTAAATAATCACAAGTAGGTTAATGATCTTAATCCTACATCATGGTGATTAAGTGTGAGAAGCTGACTTCACACTTAAGGTATTCTCATTACCCCTAATCAGAGGGAAGATGTGATGATTTTACTAAATCCATTGGTTTAGGCTTAAGCTCATTAACTTATGACAAGCTTCAAAAAGCAATAAAAGACTGAAAACTCAAAAACAAACAATAATCGTCTCCTCCGGGATTCTTTTCTCATCTCATTCACTCACAAACGAGAATTTGCTTCTTCCGTCTAATGCAAGACAGTTTGCACCTGGGCCATACAGGTCATACACTTGAGCATAGACAAGCAAGCAGTTCACAAGTCAATTCATCTTTCAGTCTCTTTGGGTCGAACTACGGTGTTCTGACTTCCTCATTGCACGAGAGGATACGTAGGCATAACTTAACAGTTATCGAACAAAAGTCTCTGTATATTCTCCCTCTTTCCAGCATTATTTCTTTGAGCCTCATGATCTTGAGCATCTCATTCCTTGTTCTTACACTGACACTTCATTTATACACTTCTCTCCTTCACACTGACACCTGTACATCCTTTTCCAGTTTCTTTTGCACACAGAATTGCACTGACACTACCCCTTTTAAACACAAATCTTTTAAGCGGGGATCCCGTCGAGTACGGCGGACAATCTGGGTGCTAATACCTTCCCAGGTTGTAACCAACCCCCTTTCCCAGTCTCTCTGGTCCGCAACCGTCTTATCCATTCTTTTTCTAGGTCTATGCAGCATTGCCTTTCCTCCGGGATAAAAATGCCTAGCTGGCGACTCTTTTCATTCCCTGTGAGTTCACTGCTGTGTGTTCTCACACCCTCCTCTCGCCGACCGTTCGCGTCTGTACCTTATTTGAGCTCAGTCTCATCTTTGGTGATAGCGACAATAACCTAAACACTTTGTATATCAGATATTTGTTTATATTATGCTTTTCACCTTTTTGACACTCGTCCGTGTCACTCTCCCCAGTAGGTTAAACACTCATCTATACACTACTCATACTTATTACTCATATTTCACTTATACAGGTACTCGTCCGTATTTTGTATACACCACTTATATCAGATTCGACACTAGTCCTTGTTCTTTGTTAACCAGTTGGTACTCGTCCGTACCATCATCTCAGAACATGCGTCAAGCGTTTGTTTCTACCTGATACTCGTCCGTATCATAGTCTTAAGGATGCTCGTCCGCATCTTTAATCCATACACCGTGTCAAACACTCATGTCTTCTTGAATTTGGACACCCGTCTGTGTCTACTATTCCCCAGGAGAGTCCCCTCAGAATCAACACTCGTCTGTGTTCTTTGTTAACCAGTTGATACTCGTCCGTATCATCATCTCTGAACACGTGTCAGTATTTGTTTCTACCCGATACTCGTCCGTATCATAGTCTTAGGGATGCTCGTCCGCATCTTTAATCTATACACAACGTCAAAACACTTATTCCCCAGTAGATCGCCAGCAAAGCAAAAATTCTTTTGTTATCTGACATTCGTCCTATGTCATGATAAACCCTGAGAGCAGCCGTACCCTGCTAGGTGATCGTCCTTCACCTCTTGATGATTGTCCTTCATCATGCTCATCCGATGGCCGTCCCCATCGTTGAACTTTTATCCGGCATTCGTCCTATGTCGTGATTTTCAGCAGCCGTACCCTGCTAGGTGATCGTCCTTCACCTCTTGATGATCGTCCTTCATCATGCTCATCCGATGGCCGTCCCCATCGTTGACCTTTTATCCGGCATTATTCCTATGTCGTGATTTTCAGAAGCCGTCCCCTGCTAGGTGATCGTCCTTCACCTTTTGATGATCATCCTTCATCATTTTATCCGATGGCCGTCCCCATCGTTGATATTGTTATCTAACATTCGTCCTATGTCATGATAAACCTTGAGAGCAGCCGTCCCCTGCTAGGTGATCGTCCTTCACCTCTTGATGATCGTCCTTCATCATGCTCGTCCGATGGCCGTCCCCATCGTTGACCTTTTATCCGGCATTCATCCTATGCCGCGATATTTTCGGCAGCCGTACCCTGCCAGGTGATCGTCCTTCACCTTAGATGACCGTCCCTCATCTTACCCCTTTCAGAGCAGCCGTCCCCTGCTAGGTGATCGTCCTTCACCTTTGATGACCGTCCCTCATCATTATTTCATTTATTCTTTAACCCGATGGCCGTCCCCGTCCCCGTCGTGGTCCCTTTTCCTTTTTCTGATGATCGTCCTTCATCAGTTTAGCCCGATGGCCGTCCCCATCGTTACTTACATTACTTTTTTGAACTTGATGGCCGTCCCCATCATTTTTCATTAATCCCCAGAGAATCTCTTAACTTTACTTGATGGCCGTCCCCATCATAATCCCTTTTATCCCCAGCATGTCGGCCGTCCCCGTCATTGCTTTATTTCCCGCACCTTTCCCAGCGTGTCGGCCGTCCCCGTCATTGCTCATTCCCCCAACAGTCGTCCTCTGCTCGACGGTCGTCCTCCGTCTCCCATACTTTATAATATACTTTACTTTCCTTTACAATCTATATCCCTTTTCTTCTTCATTCTATGAGTGCAAATTTTGGACTGTCTTTGGTATTCAACCACAAGTTATCTTATTTGCCTGTTAAGTCGTTGCTTACATCCTGCACAGCTAACTCATGTTTGAATAGGGGCAGCTGTAAACACCCCAAATTTGCCCTCACCCATTCACACCATGGCTTGTGATCATTTCATGTGCATAAGTTCAATCATGGCACCTCATATCACATTTTTGATTCATTGCATTGGTTCAAAGTCATCTGCATCTAGGGTTTGTGATCTGAGCAATCCAAGAGCTTCTTGAGCCACTCCAAAGGTCATCAATCACATCAAAGGGGTCCATGTATGTTCAAGCATCATATTGTATCTCCTTAAAGTCAATAATTTCAAAGAATCACAAGAACTGAGAATGGCATGGAAGCAGAGCCAGGTTTAACTGCACAGATGACCTAGAATTAGGGTTTTGGTTTCAAAGGCCATAACTCCAAATTTTTTGGCCATTCTTGTTTCTATTGGTCTCTATATGGTATAGGGAGCATGCATATCAATTTTCATGAAGAAATTCAATAGGGAAGTCACCTGATCAAGGGTTGACTTTCTGAGCAAGTCAGTGCAAAATCAGGGCATCTGAGGCCCCCAATGACCCAACCAAAGGGTGTTCATCATCATTTTGATTATGCATGATCTTTATTTGATCATGGAAGGTGTTAGAAGTTCACAAAATTGAAGAATTTCAAGTCATTTGCAAAGTTGACTTTTTGGGAAAGTTTGACTTTTAATGAAATTGCCATTTTGGGAAACTTTTTCAACCCTTGCTTTTTGATTCAAAAATGCTTCAAATGGAAAAACTTTGGTCATGAAAGTTGTAGAATGGATCATTCCCTTTTCAAAAAGTACAATAACATGACCTAATTCATTTTGGATCAAAAGTTATGGCTTGTCAAAGTTGGCTAAAATCACAAAATTGAAGTTTTCTACCAAAGAGACATTTTGCAAAATGTTTTGTTCAAGTGTTCTAAAGGCCTCAAATGTGTATCATTTCCTCACAACATGATCATGTGACATCTAAAATTCAGAATGGGCCAAGGGATCACTCATTTTCATGACTTATGGAGCAAGATTTCTCAAAGGAAACAAAAGTGAAGCAAGTTGCAAAAATTCACTCAAGTGTGAATCCACTTGCTTGCTGACTTCACAACCAATCCTATGGCTCTCCACACATCTTGCTGCGCAGGACACCCCATCTGTCCTTGGCTAGCTAGTAGCCCATGCCTCTCTTACACAACTTTGACATTTTGGCAACTTGAGCCATACCAATCACAAAAGCACACATCAACTCATCTGACCAATCCCATTTGTTTATACAAACCAAGAGCAAGCAAAAGCACATAACACACAAGCCTGAAAGCACCAAGAAGACAACTCTCTCATTTTCCACTCCATTTGCAAAAGCTTTCGAAACACTCTCCACAAGCTGCAAACACACAAACAAACTTCACAAATCAACTCAGCACACTTCACTGATCAAAAACCACCCATCACCATAGCCTGAAACTCCCTGAATCAAAAACACGATCACCACCCTCCCTTGAACAGAACTTCTGCCATCTCAAAAACCAGCCATCCTCAAAGCTTTCTAAGCGTCATTTCATCATCAGAGGGTTCAAAGGAGTGGATTTGCAGCAAAGGAAAGGCCAGAAAGCTCAGGACCAGGAGTTTCCATCTCAGGTAGCCATCTCAAACTTTTTTCCAGAAACTCCATTTTAAGTTCCTAAATGATTCTATGCACTCCCCTGATCATGGGGATATGATTATTTTTGAAAATGGTTGAGAAACCTGGATGTATGAATGCTCTGAAACTTTTTTGCCCTAGAAATGTTTTATTTCGATTTGTCTGATTGATGAATGAAAAATGATTTTTGTTTGGGGGTTTTGATTCAGTGTTGAATGGGGATGATTTCTGGGCCATTATTTTTCATTTTCATGGAGTTTTGAGGATTTTAGCAACTTTCAGGTGAGGGTCTCGCCGGAGAAGACGACCGGAAGTCTTCTCCGGCCACCTGAAAGTGTTTAGGGCTAATCCATGTAATTAAATGCAGTTTGAATGTGGTACGTAGGATAGGCTGACTTTGTTTGACTGGCGCGCGTTTGGAGGGTCCAGATCCACTCATTAAACCCTAATCCACGTCATTGATCCTTTTAATTGAGTTTATAAGTTAATCTGGCCAGTTTAAATCTCCACCCTTAGATATGGCGCCAGTCAAACGCGCGCGTTCCTTGTTTAAACCTCAGCCTTAGGATCAACATACTTTCCATTTAATCCATTTTATTTTCTTTTTATTCTCATTTGTTTTGTTCATTTTATTAAAAATAGTAAAACACATTGAAAAATTCTGAAAATTTTTGTACAACCTTTTATTAATTTTCAGAAACCAAAAACATTTTTATTTTTATTTTTTGCATTAAAAAAGTATTTTTAAATCATTTAAAAGATTATTTTTAATTAATTAATGAGAATTAATTAATTAAAAATACTTTTAAGTATTTAAAAATCACAAAAAAATTCATGAAACATTTAAAATCATTTAGAAACATTGTCCAACCTTCAAACCAAATTTCTTTTTTGATCTTGATGACTTTTGATAATTTTCCATGGAATTAATTTCATTTCAAGGCATTATTTTGATCCAATCTTTGAAAATTCATTTCTGCCTAGTCTTTAAGAGTTGGACAATGATTCTTTTTACATTGCATCTTGCATATCATGTAGTTTATAGGATTAAATTGGCATGAATTGATCTTGCATTTTCATTTTGTTTGACATTTTTCTTGACAAGGTACCTTAAAACCCTAGCAACCTTAGGAAATTCATAACTTTCACTAGGTTAAGAATTGGATCCCCTCCTTTAGGCAGTGAGTTTGTATAGGTTTAGGGTTCCCTTGAATGCATTTTCAATTTTTTATCTTGATGTTTGCTTCTGGTTTTTATTTTTGTTTTGTGCATTGATCATAAACCCTAATTTGGGCTTCCTTTTGCATTCATCTTGCATTTTCTTGCATACCATGACTTTCCATGACATTTTATGCATCCATTTGATTCATAACACATCTTAGGACATATTAGAATCATGTTTGATCATTGCATCTTTCATTTGCCATGTTGTATGTCATTTGCATTCCATAACTTTTCATGTATATCCATGGTTCTAAGCATGCTTCATTTGCATCCACATGTTTGAATGATCATCCCCATGCCTTGTTTCATGTTTGCATCATCTCATAGCATCATTAACATCATACACATGCTTCTGGTTTTGGTTTGCATCATGTCATTTCATCTCATTTTGCATTGCATTGCATTTCTTTCACTAACTTTTCAGGTGGTAAGTTACTTTGAGAAGTGAATTTGCCTTCACTTGTCACAATTTCTTTTCATCTCTCTTATGCATCATTGCTGCATTTTGTCTTGTGTTTGAGATTGAGCTTGCTCTTTCTTCTTCTTCTTACTTTCTTTCTTCAAGTGACTTGTCTTCTTAAATGAAGCAAGTTACTTTGCTTCTCTTTGCTCCTTTCATCTGCTTCCTGGTGGTTCCTCTGAAGATCTTTCTTGTAAACCTCATAAACCTCAGGAACAACCAAGCATGATAACAATTAGGGTTGATTAGTCCCCCACTTAGTTTTACCTTTGTGTCTGTTTGAGTCTCTTCTTCTCATCTCATAATCAGGGACTAAACCCTAAAGGCTTTAAGGCTTTGTGATTAAGCTTATGCCTGCATCCTTCTATTAGGATGGGGTGTATAACTTTAATCCTAAGTGTTAAAACCTTAATGTGTTTAGCTCCTTTAATCAATCCACTTAATAATCATCAAGACATCAAGCTGGTAACTTGGGCCTTGCATTAGGGTTCTAATTCTTCCTTAATTGGTTAAGAAGGACTAACCCTAGTGTTAATGGACAAGTCCCCCTCAAGTTGTCTTACAAACCCTAAAAATCCCTTCATCATCTTATCATTAACTAAAATCCACTTAATAAAGGCTTTGTTTTGTCATGAGTTTAATCCCTAATCATGGATTAAGTTGAGGAGCTTTCCTCAGCTTAAACATTCTCATCTATTATCCTTCTATTAGGATGGTGTAATGAGTCTGTTTAATCCCTGATTATGGCTTAACCTCATTACTTAACACTAAACAAAAACAACAAAAACATCTAAATAATCACAAGTAGGTTAATGATCTTAATCCTACATCAAAGGTGATTAAGTGTGAGATGCTGACTTCACACTTAAGGTATTCTCATTACCCCTAATCAGAGGGAGGATGTGATGAGTTTACTAACCCATTGGTTTAGGCTTAAGCTCATTAACTTATGGAAAACTTCCAAAAGCAATAAAAGACTGAAAATTCAAAAACAAACAATAATCGTCTCCTTCGGGATTCTTTTCTCATCATCTTCACTCACAAACGAGAACTCGCTTCTTCCGTCTAATGCAAGACAGTTAGCACCTGAGCCAGACAGGTCATACACTTGAGCATAGACAAGTAAGCAGTTCACAAGTCAATTTATCTTTCAGTCTCTTTGGGTCGAACTACGGTGTTCTGACTTCCTCATTGCACGAGAGGATACGTAGGCATAACTCAACAGTTATCGAACAAAAGTCTCTGTATATTCCCCTCTTTCCAGCATTATTCTTTTGACCTCATTATCATGAGCATTTCACTCTTGTTCTTACACTGACACTGTACATTTACACACTTCACACTTCTTTTACACTGACACTTGCATTCTTTCTAGCTTTGATACACAGATTGCACTGACACTACCCCTTTGAAACACAAATCTTTTAAGCGTGGATCCCATCGAGTACGGCGGACAATCTGGGTGCTAATACCTTCCCAGGTTGTAACCAACCCCCTTTCCCAGTCTCTCTGGTTCGCAAACGTCTTATCCGTATCTTTCCAGGTCTATGCAGCATTACCTTTCCTCCGGGATAAAAATGCCTAGCTGGCGACTCTTTTCATTTCATCCTTTCGCCGACCGTTCGCGTCTGTACCACATTTGAGCTCAGTCTCATCTTTTGGGTGCGACAATCGGTTCGCACGTGGCCGTTAAATGAGATATGAACCGAGAAATGTAGTTCAACCTCCCTAAAAACCCGCGCACTTCTTTTTCCGTCCTCGGTGCAGGCATATCTTGAATAGCTTTTACTTTAGCAGGATCTACCTCAATTCCTCTTTGACTTACAATGAAACCCGGCAATTTCCCGGAGCGCACTCCGAAAGTGCACTTGTTCGGATTCAACCTCAGCTTGTACTTGATCAGCCTATCAAATAGCTTCTTCAGGTTGACCAGATTCTCCTCTTCGTCTTGGGACTTTGCAATCATGTCATCCACATAACATTCAATCTCCTTGTGGATCATGTCATGGAACAATGTGACCATCGCCCGTTGATAAGTTGCCCCGGCGTTCTTCATACCGAAGGGCTTGACCTTATAGCAGAATGTCCCCCACGGGGTAATGAACGTTGTCTTCTCCATGTCTTCCGGTGCCATTTTGATCTGGTTATAATCGGAGAAGCCATCCATGAAGGAGAACACCGAGAATTGAGCAGTATTGTCTACCAACACATCAATGTGTGGCAACGGAAAATCATCTTTTGGGCTTGCTCTGTTCAAATCCCGATAGTCAACGCACATCCGGACCTTGTCGTCCTTCTTGGGTACAGGAACAATGTTAGCTACCCAAGGTGGGTAACCAGTTACAACAAGGAACCCGACATCCCACTGCTTCTGAACCTCCTCTTTAATCTTCATCGCCATGTCAGGGCGAGTTCTTCTCAATTTTTGCTTTACAGGAGGACAATCCTCTCTCAGAGATAGCTTATGCATCACGATGTCGGTATCTAACCCTGGCATATCTTGATATGACCAAGCAAAGATATCCACATACTCTCTCAACATATTGATCAGCTCTTTCTTGACGTCGGCCTGCAGATTGGCCCCAATTTTGATTTCTTTCTTTGCATCTTCACTGCCAATGTTGGTGATCTCAATCTCTTCTTGATGAGGCTGAATAACCCGTTCCTCTTGTTTCAACAATCTGGCTAATTCTTCAGGGAGGTCACAGTATTCCTCAACCCCTTCATCAGCTTGGTAGACTGGATTGTCAAAATCATGCATAGTCATAGCAGGAACGTTATCCGTGGAATCCGGATGATCAACACTGCACAGATGATGTGCTTATTCAGAATCTACTTATTTTGAAAAAGAGACGCTAACACAAAACAAAAAGGAAAAAACACATTGCCATTTTTATATTTTTTTGTGAAAAAGTTTAAAAACAAAGACAGGGAACACAGTTTGTCTGAAAATGTCCTTTTATTTCATAGCAAAATAACGATGTAATACAAAACATGGTGGCCCGATACAATGGATCCAAGCATCTTGGGCAGAATGTTGGATTTGACAATGCAGTATGCTAATAAAAGGAAACAAAATAATTACTCTGAGAGCCAGGTGACTTGAACAATGTCTTCAGCATACCAATTTCCTAGCTCCTCACCGGGCACACACGGGTGGATCCAATTGTCCCAGTCTCCGTCACTATCCCCATCTTGACTTGCTGTACAGATCTGATCGCGGTTGAGCAACCCAGCACTTGTGAACGTGATAGCCTTACCACTTGAGGTAGAACCACCAGGCTGATACCCTAAGCCGAACTTATCATCTTTCTTTTCCAGCTCCAACAGCTTGCCCTAGCCCTGGGCACTTCCTGATTGAACAACTTCTTTTGCCTCCCTGTAGGAATGGATGGACGTACCCTCCTTCTCATTGCTCTTCTCTACAGGAGTCAGGATGCTTACGTCTGCTTCAAAAGCTTGGCATAAAGTCTCATGGATTTCTCCATCCATTTCTACGTACTTGAATGTCGAAAAATGGCTGACGAATATGTCCTCCTCCCCACAGACTGTGATGACCTGGCCATCAACCACGTACTTAAGCTTCTGATGCAGGGTTGAAGTGACGGCTCCAACAACATGTATCCACGGCCTTCCCAACAAACAACTATATGCAGGCTGGATGTCCATAACATAGAAAACACTTTTGAAGACTTGAGAGCCTATCTTGACAGGCAACTCAACCTCTCCGAAAACTGATCTTCTTGAACCATCGAAAGCTTTAACCACCAGATCACTCGGCATCAGGACAATCCCATCAATGTTTAGCTTCATCAGCGCCTTCTTCGGCAGCACATTCAAGGAAGAGCCTGTGTCTACAAGAACATGAGACAGCACAACGCCCTTGCACTCCATCGTGATGTGTAGTGCTTTGTTGTGGTTTCTGCCCTCCGAAGTGAGGTCTCTGTCAGTAAAGCCTAAGCCATGGCTAGCATTGACACTTCCAACAACAGCCTCAAGTTGGTTGACCATAATATCCTGAGGAACGTAGGCCATTTGGAGTACTTTCAGTAGGGCCTCTCGGTGTGTGGGAGAGCACATCAGCAGTGACAAGATGGATATCTTTGAAGGCGTCTGGTTCAGTTGATCAACCACCTTGTAGTCACTCCTTTTAATAATCCTCATGAATTCCTCGACTTCTTTTTCAAATGTACCCTGCCCTGCCACAGGAGTACTTGACTCATCATTCACAACCTGCTTTCCTTTGGCCTTGGACGGAGCTTCGGCCTCAGGATCCCCTCTCAGCGTAGGGGGGGCGAATAACCTACCACTTCGAGTGAAACCCCCTACTCCTCCGACGTTCTCTATAGTCGGGTCAGCAACAACAGATCTGCTCTCAATCCTCTGCCCAGCTACATATACATCTGAGCCATAATGCCAATGAATGGCTCTATCATCTGTGTACGGCACAGGCACAGGTACTGTGATGGTCACGGGACTAATCTGAGGAGCATAGATTGTAACCGGTTCTCTCCTGACAGGCATGTCAGCTTCATCGTAGAAAATAGTAATGGTTGACACATCATTAGCCTCTTCATTACCAACTTTACTGAACTGCAAGGATCCAGCATCAATCAAACCCTTCAAACCCATCTTCAATTTCTCACAGCCATTCTCAGCATTTATACAGTCTTCACAATCAAAATAACAACCAGGAAACACCAGACCCTTCAACAGTCTCTCTTTCACCACCCTCAAAGGTGTCCTGACTTCATCGATACTCATCACCAAACTCAACTTATCATTACCCTCAATAGCATTGACTCTTGCCTCTCCATGATTAGGCATAGGGTTCGAGTTAACATTCGGTGGCGGCGCAAAGTTGATTGCCTTAGAATCTACAAGATCCTGAACCTTGTGATGCAAAGCCCTGCACTTCTCAATCGAGTGCCCGGGTGCTCCAGAGTGGAAAGCGCATCGTGCGTTGACATCATAACCAACTGGAAGCTCTCCAGGAGGTGGTGGTGCCAAAGTTCTCAATTGAATCAGGTTCAAATCTAACAGTCTTGGCAATAAGGCAGCATAAGTCATCGGGATAGCCTCAATCACCCTATTAGCCGGGCGAGGCTGCCTCGGCTGATACGGTCTCTGCTGATAGTTGGTACGAGGTTGTTGTTGTTGATGTTGATGTGGAGGAGGTAGCATCTGTTGTACGGGAGCTGCATGAATGGTGACAGCAGCCACATGTTCATAGGGTCTTCTATAGCCACGGCCCCGGCCTCGGCCAAATACAGCGTTCGTCTCGCCTTCCCTTCTTCTAGGAGGTCCACTAAAAGCTTTCCTCGCTCCATTAGAGCTGCTGGCACTAAGATCCTGTATCTTCCCCATTTTCAACAATGTTTCAACTCTTTCCCCTGCAATAACAATATTGTTGAACTTAGTAGCAGAACTCGACGCCAGTCTTTCAAGAAATACACCCTGGAGAGTGCCCATAAACATGTCGGCCATTTCGTTCTCTAACAGCGGTGGTTGCACCCTGGCAGCTAGCTGGCGCCACCTCTGGGCATATTCTTTGAAGCCTTCTTTTGCTGTCTGAGCCATGTGCTGCAACTGCGTGCGGTTCGGAGCCATGTCCAGGTTATATTGATACTGCCTCACAAAGGCTTCAGCTAGATCCTTCCAACTCTTGATATTGACCCTACTGAGCTTCATGTACCATTCAAGAGAAGCTCCCACCAAGCTGTCTTGAAAATAATACATCCAGAGTTTCTCATCATCTGTGTGAGTGGCAATTCTCCCAACAAATGATTGAAGATGGGTCTTCGGGCAAGTAGTGGCATTATACTTCTCGAAGGTTGGAACTTTGAACTTGTACGGGATTCTGACCCCAGGAACCAAGCCCAAATCTATTATGTCAAATCCCAAAGAACTCTGGGACTGAATAGCTTTGATTTACTCAGCCATCTCTTCGAACCTCTTCTTCATCTCTGCTCCTTGACCTTCAGCTTCATCAAGTAGAGTGAACTGGTCGTCATGATTATCCATCTGAATGTTGTTCAACCCATCATTGGTGATAGTCACTCCTGGTTGAGCAATAGGAATTTCAACCTGACGTGCGCCCGCACCGGTACGATTATCAGCAGTAGCAGCAGCAGTAGTGTTCCTGGTCTGATTCTCAATCATCTCCCGCAGACGCTCTTGGTTCTTCCCCATGCCGGCCATCAACATCATAAAGTTATCCATTCTCAGTCTCAGGTCTGCCAAGTCCACTTGCATCTGGTCCATGGCTCGTTCTCTGTTAATCTTGGTTGGATATCTGGGCACTGCTGGTTGTTCCCGAACTTTACGAGGAGCTATAGTGCCTACAACACAAAACACGTTAGTAACTGAGACAACACCTGCAAAACAAACAAACAGGTTATATGCAATGCAATGTAACTGTTCATGTTCCCAAGTTTTAAGTATTTGGCGTGCCCCAGTTCTGGCATCTAATCTCAGACAATCACTTTCAGTATTTACTTTCAAACTTCCTCTTTGATAAGTGTTCAGACATTAGCAGTATCCAGACAAACGAATCTTGCACATTCAAAATGATAACTTGCACATTAATATTGTATATGAACAGACCACTGCAGGCTAAAAGTCAGAATACAACCAGAAACATTCCCCGAAGGGTTACATGTCAGTACACAAATGGAGACAAAAGAAATAAAAGCAAGACTCCTACAACAAGTTTGTAGGTAGCCTGAACAATAAACAACTAAGCCAAGGACCCAGGATCTGCCACCTCTGCCCTGCTTTTCTTGACACCCGCTCTCAGCTTGAGCTCTTCGATCTCTTTCCTTGCTTCCTCCAGAGCTAATTGGCTTTGGGATAGCTGTGGGGTCTTCTCCCTCCGGATGGCATGGACTTGCTCCACTTCCTACTTCTTGAAAGCCATCTGAACTTCAAAGAACTCCTCCTTCTCTTTGAATTTATTCTGCTCTTCATCCCTTTGGCATTGCATCCAAGCAATGGATTGACGAGCATCTTTGAGAGTCTTTAGAGCCTTCTTGCGCTTAGCTTCTCTTTGAGCTTCCATCATACCCAATCTGTGGAAATGGGCTTCTCTACCAGCAAAATCCTTCTCTTTGGCTTCTAGAGAGGCTTGGAGCTTCTGCAGCTTGTCTTCAGCTTCATTCTTGGCCTTGTTAGCTTGGTGGTACAGGCTCACCATCTCAATATTCTCTACTCTGACCTCATGCAGCTGAGCTTCTAGCTTCTTGTACTTCTCCAAGGAAACAGTACTGCTCTGACTAGGCACCTCTCGGGGATAAAGTGGAGCCTCGACTGAAAAAGGCATGAGAACTGACTCGATATGTCTTTGCAACCATTCAGCATATGGTGGATATGTCTTGGGATCAACTCGACCGAAGTCTTTCTTCCCCTTTTTTATCCTGTGAGCCCAGGCTTGGACTGCTTGTTGAACTAGCTCTCTGTTTCCGTCAACAGGAAAGTACAAAGATTCAGCAAACATTTCCATCTGAGGAGGATCTTTCAAAGGGTAGCCAAACTGCTTTCTGGCTAATGTTGGATAGTAACTGATGACAGCTTTCCTTCCCAACAAAGGTACTCCAGCAAACCTTCCGCAACTAACCATCAACTCCTTTCCTAGAAAATCCCTGTCATATACCCAAGCAATGTCTTCTACAGTCAATCCCATCAGTCTTCTGGACAACCTCTGTTCGTCCCGCATCTCCTTGAAGGCACCTGACTTAGGCAACTGTCTAGCAAACCACTCAGCAAACAAAGGAGCACAGCAGACCACCGGACCACCTCTACCCTTCTCGTTTCTGTAATGGACACTGAAGTAAAAGTCACCCAATAAAGTAGGCAATGGATTGCCTTTTGCAACGATTGAGATCACCTCTAAGCTAACAAACTCTTTCTCTCTAGGAAACAGACTGGACCCATACACCATCAATGCAAGCACAGCTCCAAATTCATTCCACTTAGCCTCTGTAGCATACTTCTCAGCCTCCGGGATAAGCACACTCCAAGGTAGACATTTGCCTTCACTCTCTTGCAGAGCCTTCCTGACTGAAGCAGCTGGCAACCTACAAACCTTGGCTATGTCTTCGTCTTTGAGCACAACCTCTGACCCGTAGAACGACAATGTCTCTCTGATCGGAACATTCAGCATGCTGGAGATCTCTTCTAAGGTCGGAGCTAAGATGTAACCTGGAAAAACAAAGCAACGCAGCAGAGGATCATAAAATTGCAGCAGGGTATGCAAGATGTCTTTCTGGTCTGCAGTGGGCTTGTCCACAAACTTCAGTATCTGGCCATATCTTTTCTTGAAATTGCCCAAGACTTGATCGTTCATTAGACCCGCTAACCTCTGAACACTTTTAACTTCCGGCTGAAGAAAGGTATAATGCACATTCTTTTTTCTCGGAGCTCTTCTGATTTCTGCCATGGAGATAAGAATACCAGAACTGGGAACAGATGTGAGCAATGACCTGAAAAATGGGAAACATAAACAGTTAATGCAAAGAATGATGCAAATGTAATGCAATGCAAGCATATGATCAACTGGGACCATCTGAACTGGATCACTGACAAGGGCCCCACTGAATAATCATCAAACCAAAAGTCCATTGAGTCACACTCTCTGATAGTCACAACCCACTGAAGAAGACCTCAGGACCACAATATCAAGAAATCCAGAACCAAGAAAACCAGTATCAAGAAAACCAGAACTCCAGAACCAGAACTCCGGAACCATAAGACCATAGAACTAAAGATCATAATCATAGGACCACCGATCATAACAAGAACCACTGAACAGATGAGTGTATGTTGAGGTCATGGGTTCCTGCACACCTGTAAACATCCCCCCAATCTCACGGGTAAAAGGCTCCGGGTCAGACATCACGGACTCTCAAAGCCGCATAGCAATAATACTGTCACCATCTCTGAGAAATGGCTCATGACCAAATCAGGGAATCGGTTTAGCATTATATACTACGCAGGGAGGCCTCAGCTGAGTCCAGGACACAAGGTCATCCTATGCGATCCCCAGGTGGGCCCTCGGATGCGAATGGGTTTGCCACAAAATGTGGGCTGCCACTGTCATCACTAAAAAGGGATGTTTCCACAAGGTTCTCAATGATCAGTCCCCAGCTGCACATAACTGTCAAGGTTATGAAATGAGAGAGGAAGATCCCCAAATCAAGACATTTCCAAGACAATCGCAACCTGGGTGTGGAACTCACTACTACCCCCATGACAAGATCTCATGAGGCCAAAGTGGAACCACTCTAAGTCCTATGGTGCACTCGAGCCGGGTACTTGGCTCATATCTCTCAAGAACCAGTAACACCCATCCCACCAAAGAAAACCAGTCCAGACAGTCCAGTATATATACATGATGCGGTAAATAAAGACTGAAAACTGTAAATAAAGCTGTAAATAAACAACAATAACATACAACAAGCCACAACAAACAAACGTCACCCAATGAAACAGCAACACACAAGCGCTAGGAGAGACTCACAGGGGAACCAGAGATTCTGGGTTCGATCCCCAGCAGAGTCGCCAGTTGTCGCTCCCCGGATTTCCATCCTGGTATAAACGCGAAAGTGGCGCGGAAAAAGAATAGAGTCGCCAGCCAGGCATTTTTATCCCGAAGAAAGGGAATGATAATGCTGCACAAACCAGAAGAAAGAAAGAGGAAGGACACGGGTCCTGCGAACCAAAGAGACTGAGTTCGGGAGTCGGTTACGACCTGGGAAGGTATTAGCACCCAGATCGTCTGCCGTACCCGACGGGATCCACGCTTGCAAAAGAAACTATTTCAAAGGGTGAGGGTATGAAAGCTGATGCAAAGAAATGAAAATAACTGGAAAAGAAACTGAGAAAAGAACTGAAATAAGAAAAATAAAGAGAAAAATGTAGGGAAAATAAAGATTGTGCTCGAACGGGCCCTACCCCGCTGCCTACGTACCTCATCAGGATAATGAGGATTAGAGACACCGTAGTTCCCCTAACTAGGGGCACCAAAGGAAATTGCTTGTGAATTAAAGGCTTGAACCGCCTATACCATTGCTCAGGTGTTGCAAACTCGGACGACGAGTGCGTTACCGTCTTGCAAAGTGACAAATAGGAGCAAGTTCGCGTACGGAGCGAATGAGGTGAGAAAAGAATTCCCGAAGGAAAGACGCTTATTGTTTGTTTGGTGTTTTTTAGAAGCTTTTATGAGTGTGTCACAAGGAAGTGAACTCAAGCTCTTTTCCATGGAATGTGCACTTGTCACTACATTCCAAGATGGAATAATAGAACAAGCACACTCAAGTAAGGAGAAGATCCCATAAACTTGAACCCAAAGATTAGGGCCTAGGCTCACTAACTTGCTTACTTATTAAGTGCTTTGATTATTTACAACTGAAGAAGTGTTTTTTAGGCTTTTCTTTTTTGAAGAAGATACCTTGATCAGACTTGTGCATCATAAGGTAGATGTACTATCCCAAGATGGGAAGACTACAAGCATACCTCATGGGATAAGGCTATGGATCAAGACATCACTTCAAACTTATTAAGATGTTTTTTTTTATGGTTATGAGATGAGAAGAGAAGAAGAACCAAAAGGATCTCGAAGGAAAAATTCTGAAGGGAACTAAAAATAATCCGAAGTGCTAACATGCATGGATATCCTAAGGGTTAGTGTGGTTTTCTATCCTAAAGAAGAAAGAAAGAAGGGGAGAGGAAGAAGAAAAGAAGAAGAGGGAAGTAAGGCCTAAACCCAACAATCACAAGGTTAGCATTAATGAAGAAAGAAGAAGAGATAAGAATTGGAAATGTGGGAATCACACCCACACCTCTCACTTACCTAAGCCCCTGCAATGGTTAGCCAAAATTCCGCACATGTTCATCAATAAAATCATGGCAAAGACATGCTTAAAGTTCACCCCAATCTAGATCAAACAATCATGCCAAACAATGCACATACAAGCATTTACGTGTCGAGAGTATGGAAGCATGCATCAATCAGCAAGAAAGTCACCCAAACAATCATATTCAATAATCATATAATGATCTATGGCATTTAGAACAAGTATGGGGATCAAACATGCCAAAAATTATTCAAAAGTAGCTCACTGCTTCAGTGTTAACCGGTTAACCATGCCAAAACCTGCGTAAAAACAGCAAAATCCAGGTGCGTTAATCGGTTAACCAATCCATTAACCGGTTAACACTGTTAAAACAACAGCAAAAACCTGCAGAAACCAGCTCACAAACAGCTTATTCCAAACAACCTCATACCAGTCCAGGAAGCATTCGAACATGAAAATAGTGCATCAATTCACATTAGATGGCATCAAGAAGCTTATGAACATTAATAAACGGATCCGGTTACCAATCAATCAATTAATTCAATCAACACAAACAAATACGCAATCACATGGCGGATCTAAAGCGCAAGCATGCAAATAAGCTAAAACAGAGCTAGATCTGAAATTAACCAACCTATAAAGCTGAGCTATGCTTTGGTCATTGTTGATCGAACTGAAAATGATAGATCTCGCGCAAAGCCTTGAAGATCCGATGCTAAACTTCACACTCCGTGCAAAATAAATGCAAGAACAAGCTCTTGATGCAGAATTTTGGATCCAAAAGCACTTCTAGATCCCAAACCAGATCTGAATCACCACTAAAACTAGCAAAAAGATGTAATGAAGTTATGAATGGAGGTCTAGTTCCAAGATCTACACACCTCAAGGCAAGGTTGTGTGATCTTCAAAGAGGAACTTTGAGTGATTTAGAAAATTGGGAGAGAAAAGTGAGAGAATTGTGAGTGAGAGGAATGAAAATTCAGAAAATGAGAGTGAAAAATGAGGGAAGACCCTTTTGGTTTGGAGAGAAATGATTAAATATGATTTAGGTTTGGGGCCCAAAAATTAGGCTTGGGATCCAAAATTATGGTTTGGGTAGTGTGATTAGGATGTAGCAATGGGATTAGGCTTGGACAAGAGCTCTATATCTTTCCTTTAATTTCCAATTAATTCAAAAATGAATAAAAATCAGAAAAATGAAAAATGGAGCAAAAATCACACATGCTGAATTGCTGCTGAAAATTCAAAATTCGTGGCCGTTAACCGGTTAACCAATCCGTTAACCGGTTAACGCCAGTGAATTTTGAGTTTCCCTCCTTTTGGTGGGAACCTTCAAATAATAAGCCGGTGCCAACCAAATTGATCTGATTTTGATCCCTGATCTTGCCAAATCTCTTTTAACATTATAAGAACATCTCTTGGCTAGAAAAATGGGGTTGGACCCCTTGAAATCTCACAATTGACTCTTTTAGGGATCTGTTGACTTTTTCTTCATCTGCAAGCAACTGAGGCATTGTTCCACATGGAGTTTTCTCATGAAATTTGGCACATAGGACCCTCTCAACATATAGAAGACTTGGCCCACAAGAAATGGCCAAAGTTGTGAGACTATGGTACTTGAATCCCAAACCATAATTTGGGTGCACCGTATAGGAGCCTTGCCTTGTCCTGAGATCTCTGATGATCATGCAATCTTTTGAGCTTTCGTCAATGGTCTTGATCTTGTAAAATGGAGTGTAGACTCACCATAGAACTCGTACAAACTCATTGGGACCCTTGTCATGGCTTGAAATGCTTCTGGGAACTCTACAGATGACCATATGCTGATGCTAGGACATGAGGTATGTTAAGCTTCATCTTTCCATGCTAGGGTGCTTGAGGAAATGATGTATATATGATGAATATGCTATGATATGATACTTAAAATGAAGAGGGCAAATTTGGGGTGTTACAGCATGGACAATCACTTTGGCCCTATGTCATCTTGTCATGGGGGTATTAGTGTGTTCACACCCAGATTCGCGATCGTCTTGGAAATGTCTTGATATAGGGATCTTCCATACTTCAATATATAACCTTGATAGTTATGTGCGGATGGGAACCGATCATTGAGAACCTTTATGGAAACAACCCTCTCCAGTGGTGACAGTGGCAGACCATATTTTGTGGCAAACCCATTTGCACCCGAGGGTCCACTAGGGACTCACATAGGGTGGCCTGGTTCTCTTATAGGAACGCAGTCAAAGCATCTGGTCGTATAATAATAGTATTGTATCCTACGGGCTGAATGTACTATTGTTTCTCGATTTCAGCGCTCGAAGCAGGGGACTTATAAGGGATGCTTGTTTTTCCCGGACTCACGCTGAGACCTCCCTGAGTAGTACATAATGCCAAACTGATTCCCAGATTTGGTCATGAGCCATTTCTCGGAAATGGTGAAATTATTATTGCTATTCGGCTTTGAGTGTCCGTGATGTTTGACCCGGAGCACACCAGTGAGATTGGGAGGGGTTTACAGGTTTGTAGGAACCCTTTAACCTCATCTTACCCACTGCCAGTACAGTCTTATGTGTTGATATGATATTTTAACCTTTGGAGTTCTTGATCTAGATGGTTTGGTAGTTTGATCTGAGGATATCTGTGACTCATCCAAGTGTATATGGGTTGTTATTCAGAGGACTTATAGTTTGTGGTACCTTGACTCTTACAAACAACACCCAGACAGTACCAGATTGATCATATTTGCCTTGCATTTGCATCTGCATCATATTATAGCATCCTTAACATCTTAGTGTTTTCATTTTTCAGGTTATATTTACACATCCTATTCTTGTATCTGTTAACTTCTCATATCCAGATGGCAAGCATCATCACAACTCTCAAAAAGAACAATGCACATTACACATTTCCACAACCAGCGGTGAAGAAACTACACCAACTGATGGGTCTGATGAATGACAAGATTTTAGGAGATTTCAGGGCCAGATTTGGGCAGATTCTCAGGTACATGGACAAGCCAAAAAAAGACCAAAGAGATAGCATTCATACTCTACTTCAGTTCTATGATGCTCCATTGCGCTGTTTTGTATTCCAAGATTATGTCTTAGCACCTACATTGTAAGAAATTGCTAGCTTGTTGCATATCCCCCTTAGTGGAAGACAACCTTATTACAACTCATGGAGAGTACTTCCGGCAGAGGAGATTGCTCAAAGGTGTCATTTGCCTCTAAGCAGGGTAGAGCAGGGTTTGAGTAGTAGCAAAGGGAAAGGGTTGTCTTGTAACATGCTGATTCAGGAGGCCTTGGTATATGCTCAAGATGATCAATGGGCACAGTTCAATGTACTCTTAGCTTTGATGGTTTATGGAATTAGTCTCTTCCCAGGTGATCAAGGGATGGTAAGCCTAGAGGCTATTGCCATTTTCTTCAGAAGAAATCCCACACCTACCTTGTTAGGTGACTTTTATTATGGGGTTCACTATAGGAATTAAAAGAAGGGAGGTCATGTGAGTTGTTGTGTGCCTCTGTTTGCTGACTGGTTTGCTAGACAATTGCCTAAGGTGGGGCCATTCAAGGATTTAAGGGGAGAATGGAAATGGTATCGTAGATTGATGGGGTTGACTGCAGGTGATATAAGTTGGGGGTATGATAGGGATGTGTTGGGAAAAGAGATGATTGTAAAGTGTAACGGGTTTCCCAATGTTCCTTTGATTGGAAGGAAGGGAATGATCAATTATAATTCAGTTCTTGCTAGATGGCAGTTTGGATATCCCTTAAGAGAATCCCCTTCTGATGAGGATGTGAGAGAGTCTTTGTATCTTACTATTGAGGGGAATATTGACATGGCTATCCAGGTATTCCAAGCTTGGGATATCAGGACTCAAAAGGGAAAGAAGGAGTTTGGGAGAGTAGATCCCACCATGTATGAACCCTTTGCAGCATGGTTGAAGAAGCGTGTCAAGATTACTTTATTGCCTTTTTCTTTGGAGCTTCCTCTCTATCCAAAGGAAATAATTTCACAGATCCCTATAGCACCAAGCACTGTTCCTTTAGAATATTACCAAAGACTTGAACCTCAGCTGAAAGAGTTGAAGGTGGAACATACATAAATGGTTAGCTTGCATCATCAATTAGCTCTCTCCAAGTTGACTATAGAGGAGAAGTTGCACAAAGTACATGTGGACCAAGAGGCTAAGAACAACGAGTTGGCAGAAAGGGAGGTTTACTTCCAGAGAAGAGGATTAATGGACATCAAGAGAGAAGAACAGTACAATAAAAACAAGAAAGCTCCCAGGGATGCTAGGCAATCTCTCACTTGGGTATATGGGCAAAGAGAGCAAGATCAAGCAGAATACAAGAGGAAGGAAGAGATGTTCAAGTTGCATATTGCTGCTCAAGGAGAAGAGTTAGAACAAGCTTACAGGAGGCAACATGAGGTGTCTCAACAGCTGCATGAGGCTCTTGAAAAGATAGCAGATCTCAGAAGAAGAGAAGATGTGAAGACAACTCGGGTAGATATGGGGCTTACAGAGGAAGAGCCAGAGTCTTCTTATAGCTTGGAGTTTTAGTTTCTTTCCTTTGTATTTCTGATTACCTATAGAATTGTTGTAGGAATCTATTTTGATTGTTGTATTTTGTGTTGTGTAAGACTTGAAACCCTATGGGTATGTTGTTTGTGCCTCAGGTCCTTTGATTTATGCATCTTTATTTCATCAGACTCTTTGAGCTGTATGTTTCTTTTCCTAGTTTGGTTGTGGAAAGGGTGTGGAAACAGTGAAAGAAATGTTCACATAAGGTTACTCCCAAAGGCCATCTGGATTCCTCATGAGATACCAGAACTGGGGGGGGGGGGAATGAAACCTTGATAATGAAAGCATGAAGATTGCATTGCATATAACATGTTTGTTTGTTTTGCAGGTGATTATTCAGTTTTCTAATGTTTATGTCACTTTCAGGCACTATAGATCCCAAGAAGGTTCAGAGATAGTCAAGTGTATACAGATACCCTACAAAGGTGAACAGAGAGAGAGAGAGAGAGAAATGGATCAGATGCAAGCGGATCTGGCTGATTTAAGGACAAGAATGGACAACTTCATGACCCTCGTGACTAGGATGGGTCAAACGCAAGAGCGCTTGCATGAACTGGTAGAGAACAATCAGGCCAGGAACAATGGGACAGTAGATGGAGGTAATCACAATGGGGCTGGCTCCCGTCACATTGAAATCCCTGTGGTGCAACCAGGGGTCACTATTATCAATAATGGAGTGCATAACATGCAGATGGATGGGAAGGATGAACAATTCACTTTGCTGGATGAGGCAGAAGGCCAGGGGATTGACATGAATATGAGATTAAAGAAATGGCTAAGCATATTCGCGCCATTCAGTCTCAAAGTTCTCTAGGATTTGACATCACGGATCTGGGCTTAGTGCCAGGGGTGAGAATTCCCTACAAGTTCAAGGTCCCTACTTTTGATAAGTACAATGGCACATCCTTCCCAAAAACTCACCTTCAGTCTTTTGTGGGAAGGATTGTTGCCCATACAGATGATGAAAAGTTGTGGATGTATTACTTCCAGGATAGTCTTGTAGGAGCTTCCTTGGAATGGTACATGAAGCTGAGCAGGGTCAATATTCGAAGCTGGAAGGATTTAGCTGAGGCATTCATGAAACAATATCAGTATAATTTGGATATGGCTCCAAATCGTACTCAGTTGCAGACGATGTCTCAGAGTGCTAAAGAAGGGTTCAAAGAGTACGCCCAGAGGTGGCGTCAACTTGCTACTCGAGTGCAACCTCCTTTGTTAGAGAATGAAATGGAAGACATTTTTATGGGAACACTGCAGGGTGTGTTTATTGAGAGACTGGCGTCTTGTTCAGCAACAAAGTTTAACGATATTATGATAGCCGGGGAAAGGGTTGAAACTCCACTGAAAATTGGGAAAATCCAAGACAGTGGTATAGGTAGCTCAATTGGTGTTAAAAAATCTTTTAATGGACCTCCAAGAAGAAGGGAGGGAGAAACTAATGTTGTGTACGGCCGAGGGCCGGGCCGTGGATACAGGGGATCTTACGAGCAGGCGGCAGTTGTCACCATTCCTACAAGTCTTGTTCAATAACCACAACAACAACAGCAACAACAACAGCCGCAGCGCAATAACTATCAACAAAGACCCTATCAACAGAGACAAGCTCGTCCAGCTAACAGGGTGCTTGAGGCAATCCCTATGACATACACATTGCTACTCCAGAGATTGTTAGATTTGAACTTGGTTTAGTTGAGGACATTGGCACCACCACTACCTGGAGAACTTCCAGTGGGGTATGATGCTAATGCAAGATGCTCATTTCACTCAGGAGCTCCCGGGCACTCGACGGAGAAGTGAAGAGCATTACATCATAAGGTCCAAGACTTGATTGATTCGAAGGAAATTAACTTTGCACCGCCTCCAAATGTTACATCAAATCCCATTCCAAATCATGGAGGGGCCCGAATAAACGTTGTTGATGGTGGCGAGAGGTTGAACCTGATTTTGACGTAGAAGAAGTGAAGATTTCATTGTTAGTAGTAAAATATAGGTTGCTGAAAGGACATGTATTCCCAGGTTGCGATTCTGACTGCGAGGGTTGTATGAATCCAGTTAACGGTTGCGGAGATTTAAGAGCTGGGTTGCAGTGTTTGATTGATGAGGGGTCTCTACAGTTTGACAAGGTTGACAATAGAGATGATTGTGTGTCTACAGTAACAATTTATTTTGATCCTGCCGAAGTTCCTGCCCGGAGAGAGCCGGTGACTATCTATGTTCCAGAGGTGAGTCCAGTAACCAATACTGTTCCAGGGCCAGTTCCATATGTTGACGACAAGGCCATTTCTTGGCACTATGGCTCAGACGTGTACGTAGAAGGACAAAAGGTGGAAAGTAAAGTAGTTACAATCGACCCGACTGTTGTGAATGTCGGAGGAGTTGGTGGGTTTACATGGAGTGGGCGTCTCTTTGCTCCTCAAGCTATTAGAGGTGATCCTGAAGCTAAAGTTGCTGCAAAGGCTAAGGGTAAACAAATAGCAACTGAAGAGGTGACAATTCATGCCGCTAGTTAGGGCACTTTTGAAAAGGAAGTTTAAGAATTCATGAGAATAATTAAGAAAAGTGACTATAAGGTGGTTGAACAGCTGAATCAGACCCCGTCCAAGATATCCGTTTTGTCGTTGTTGATGTTTTCCCAAGCTCATCGGGAGGCTTTGTTGAAAGTTTTGAAAATGGCATATGTACCACAAGAGATAAATGTTAACCAGTTGGAAGCTGTGGTAACCAGTGTGAACACCAGCCATGGGTTGGGATTCACAGATAGAGATCTCACTTATGAGGGACGCAATCAGAATAAGGCCTTACACATCACCATGGAGTGTAAGGGAGTTTTTCTATCATATGTCCTGGTAGATACATGCTCTTCTCTCAATGTGCTCCCTAAGAAGGCCCTAATGAAGCTGAATGTTGATGGCATTGTTCTGCGACCCAGTGATTTGATTGTAAAAGCCTTTGACGAGTCACGGAGGTCTGTGTTTGGGGACGTAGAGCTACCTGTAAAGATTGGGTCTCAGGTATTCAAGAGTACATTTTATATTATGGATATCCAACCCGCTTATAGTTGTCTGCGGGGACATCATTGGATTCACGCTGCTGGCGCAGTAACATCCACATTGCATCAAAACTTAAAGTATGTGGTAGACGACCAAGTTGTTACTGTATGCGGAGAAGAAGATATTTTCATAAGCCATCTGTCGACCTTCAAGTACGTGTAAATGGATGGGGAGATCCATGAAACACTTTTCCAGGCTTTTGAGACAGTCAATGTTAGTACTTTATCTCCGGTGGTTGCAGTTCAAAGCAATGAGAAGGAAGGGACTCCTATCTATTCCTACAAGCAAGCTAAGGAAGTAGTCCAATCCGGAAATGCCCAGGGCTGGGGCAAATTGCTAGAAGTGGAAAAGAAGGATGACAAGTTTGGTCTTGGATATCAACCTGGTTGGTCTAACTGGTCTCAGGGCAGTAAGTCCATAACATTCACTAGTGCTGGAATGCTCGACTACAACAACATTTGTGCAACAAATGAATATGTGGATAGTGAATGCAACTTGGATAACTGGATTCACCCATGTGTGTCGCTCCCACCAAATGACACCTGGTCAGAAGGGGTACAGACGCGAACGGTCGGCGAAAGGGGAGAGAGTACACAAGGGTGAACTCAAGAGAAAAGAGTCGCCAGCTGGGCATTTTTATCCTGGAGGAAAGGTAATGCTGCATAGACCTAGAAAGATATGGATAAGACGGTTGCGAACCAGAGAGACTGAGAAAGGGGGTTGGTTACAACCTGGGAAGGTATTAGCACCCAGATTGTCCGTTGTACTCGACGGGATCCACGCTTGAAAGATTTGTGTTTTAAAGGGGTAGTGTCAGTGCAATTTGTGTATCAAGGCTGGAAAGAATGCAAGTGTCAGTGTAAAAGGAATGTGAAGTGTATAAGGGCAGTGTCAGTGTAAGAACAAGAATGAAATGCTCAAAACTATGAGGCTTAAAAATAATGCTGGAAGAGGGGGAATATATAGAGACTTTTGTTCGATAACTGTTAAGTTATGCCTACGTATCCTCTCGTGCAATGAGGAAGTCAGAACGCCGTAGTTCGACTCAAAGAGACTGAAAGATAAATTGACTTGTGAACTTCTTACTTGTCTATGCTCAAGTGTATGACCTGTCTGGCTCAGGTGCAAACTGTCTTGCATTAGACGGAAGAAGCAAGTTCTCGTTTGTGAATGAAGGTGATGAGAAAAGAATCCCGGAGGAGACGATTATTGTTTGTTTTTTGAGTTTTCAATCTTTTATTGCTTTTGGAATTTGTCATAGGAAAATGAGCTTAAGACTAAACCAAGGGTTAGTAAACTCATCACATCCTCCCTTTGATTAGGGGTAATGAGAGTACCTTAAGTGTGAAGTAAGCACCTCACACTTAATCACCATGATGTAGGATTAAGATCATTAACCTACTTGTGATTATTTAGATGTTTTTGTTGTTTTTGTTTAGTGTTAAGTAATGAGTTTAAGCCATAATCAAGGATCTAATGGACTCATTACACCATCCTAATAGAAGGATAATAGATGAGAACATTTAAGTTGAGGAAGACTCCTCAACTTAATCCATGATTAGGGATTAACCTCATGACAAAACAAAACCTTTATTAAATGGATTTTAGTTAATGGTGGGATTAAGAAGTGAATTTTATGGTTTGTAAAACTACTTGAGGGGGACTTGTCCATTAACACTAGGGTTAGTCCTTCTTAACCAATTAAGGAAGAATTAGAACCCTAATGCAAGGCCCAAGTTACAAGCTTGATGTCTTAATGATTATTAGGTGGATTGATTTAAGGATTTAAATACATTAAGGGTTTAACACTTAATATTAAAGTTATACACTCCATCCTAATAGAAGGATGCAGGCATAAGCTTAATCACAAAGCCTTAAAACCTTTAGGGTTTAGACCTTGATTAAGAGATGAGAAGAGAAGACACAAAAGATGACACAAAGGTAAAACTAAAGGGGGACTAATAAAACCCTAATTGTTATCATGCTTGGGGATCCTAGGGTTTATGAGGCTTAGGAGAGAAAGATCTTCAGAGAAACCACCAGGAAGGAAGCAGATGGAAGGAGGAAGAAGCAAAACAACTTGCTTCACTTAAGAAGACAAGTTGCTTGAAGAAAGAAAGTATGATGAACATAAATGAGCAAGATCACTCTAATACACATACAAAATTCAGCAAAGATGCAAGAGAGATGAGAAGAGATTGTGAGAAGTGAAGGCAAATTCACTTCTCAAAACAACTTACCACCTGAAAAGTTAGCAAAAAGAAATGAAATACAATGCAAATGAAATGAAATGTCATGATGCAAACCAAAGTCAGAAGCATTTACATGATGTTAATGATTCTAAGAGATGATACAAACATGAGGCAAGGCATGAGAATGATCAAACAAGCATAAGGATGCAAATGAGGCATGCATTGAACCATGAATGTACATGAAAAGTTGTGAAATGTAATGGACATACAGCATGGAAACTGAAATATGCAATGATCAAACATGATTCTAATATGTCCTAAAATGTATTATATGTCATGTTGATGCACAAAATGCCATGGCAAGCTCTTGAATGCAAGCAAATGAAAGATGGATGCAAAGGAAGGCAAGAATTAGGGTTTATACATAACATGCAACACAAAACTCAAAATCAGAAGCAAATGACATGATAAAAAAATTGAAAATGGGATCAAAGGAACCCTAACCCTACACAAGCTCACTGCCCAAAGGAGAGGATCCAACTCCTAACCTAATGAAAGTTATGAATTTCCTAAGATTGCTAGGGTTTTAAGGTACCTTGTCAAGAAAATTGCAAAACAAAATGAAAATGCAAGATCAAATCAAACCAATTTTATCCTATAAACTACATGCTATGAAGAGTGCAATGCAAGAAGAATCATCATTCAACTCCCAATGGTTAGGCAGAAAGGAAATTTTGAAGTTTGAAGCAAAATATTGCCTAAAAATGAAATTAAATCCAATGAAAATGATCAAAAGGCATCAAGAACAAAAAAGAAATTTGGTTTGAGAGTTGGACAATGTTTCTAAATGTTTCTAAATGCAATGCTAATTTTTTTGTGATTTTTAAATACCTAAATGCATTTTTAATTAATTAATTTCCATTAACTAATTAAAAATAAACATTTAAATTATTTAAAAATAATTTTCAATGCAAAAAATAAAAATAAAAATATTTTTGGGTTCTGAAAATTAATTAAATATTTGACAAAAAATTTCAGAATTTTTAAATGATTTTTACTATTTTTAATAATTCGTATAAATTAAATATGAAACAAATTAATTTAAATGAAATTTAAAAGAAAAATGAGAAAGTCAAACAGATCAAAGGCTGAGGTTCAAACTTGGGGACGCGGGAATTGACCTGGCGCGCAAACGAACGGCTCACATTCAAACTTGCCTAATTATGATTAAGCCCTAATCAGAAGCCCTAATGACTTTCAGATGACCAGAACAGTGTTCCGGTCATCTTCTCCGGCAAGCCTCTCACTCAATCTCTCTCAATACGCCATAAAACTCCACTAAACTCTCCAGAATCAATCATTAGACAACTCTAAACAAGAACCCAGCAATCAAAATCATTTATTTTCACTCAAAATCAAGAATTAAACCAAAAAGCATTTCACGGGCAAAGTTTCAAAACAAGCATACATGGTCATTTTACACTCATTTTCAAAACAAATCACATCATGATAATCAGTGAAGCATAAGGAAGCATTTAGAAACTAAAAATGGAAGTTGTGGAAAAATAAATGCCATGGCTACCTGAGCTTGAGCTTTCGAAACAGGGACTTTATGGCTGCTTCTTTGGTTCAAACAAGCTCCAATGATCCTCCTTAGAAGCTTTTGACACTTAGCTAGAGTTTATATGGCCTCAAGAGAAAGTTGGCAGAAGCTCAGGTCAAGGGAGTGTTGAAATCGTGTTTTTTATTGTGGTGGTTTTAGGGACAAGTGAGGGGTGGGAAATGATCAGTGGATCATGGTGAGTTGATTAGTGAAAGAATTTTTATGTTTGAGTAGCTGAGTTGAAAGATTCGATAGAAAATGCAAAGGGATGGATTTTTGTGTATGTTGGCTTATGTGTGTGTTCAGGCTCCAAGATGATATGAAATGGCTTGCTTGAAGTGTGTTTGTAAAGTCTTGATTGGTCAGAATAGTTGGTGTGGCACTGTGGGATTGGTATGGGGGTTTTTGCAAAAAGTCAAGTCTAGGTGTAAGAGAGGTATGGGCTATGGCAGTGAAGATACAAAGCATGGCTTGGCTGCAGCTTGAATCAGGGAGAGCCATGGAAAAGGATTAGATGCAATGCAGCAAGTGGATTAGGGGTTGTGATAGGTTTTGCAACTTTGTGACTTTTTGCCCCTTTTGGAAATTCATGAAGTTCAAGGCATCAAAATGCATACTTCTTGGGCCAATTCTGATTTTTAGAAGTCACATGAACATGTTGTGGGGAGTTTGTGCACATTTGAAGTCTTTAGAATGCTTGATCATACCATTTTGCAAAATGCCTCTTTGGTACAAAACTTGAAATTATGTGATTTTTCCCAACTTTGACAAGCCATAACTTTTGATCCAAAATGAATTAGAATGAATTCTTGTACTTTTTGAAAAGGGAATGATCCATTCTACAACTTTCATGACCAAAGTTTTCCCATTTGAAGCATTTTTGAAACAAAAAGAAAGGGTTGAAAAAGTTTCCCAAAATGGCAAGTTTCCATTACAAGTCATTTTCCCAAAAAGGCAACTTTGCAAATGGCTTGAAATTCTTCAATTTTGTGAACTTCTAACATCTTCTATGACCAAATAAAGATCATACACATTCAAAATGATGAAGAACACCCCTTGGTTGGGTCATTGGGGGCCTCAGATGCCCTGATTTTGCACTGACTTGCTCAAGAAGTCATCCCTTGATCAGATGCCTTCCCCATGGAATTACTTCATGAAACTTGATATGCATGATCCTTATAACATATAGAGACCAATAGAAACAAGAATGACCAAAAAATTTGGAGTTATGGCCTCTGAAACCAAAACCCTAATTCTAGGTCATCTGTGCAGTTAAACCTGGCTCTGCTTCCATGCCATTCTCAGTTCTTGTGATTCTTTGGCTTTCTTGACTTTGTGGGGATATAATATGATGCTTGAACATACATGGACCCCTTTGAAGTGATTGAAGACCTTTGGAGTGGCTCAAATGGCTCTTGGATAACTCAGATCACAAACCCTAGATGCAGATGACTTTGAATCAATGTAGTGAATCAAAATGCAACATGAGATGCCATGATTGAACTTATGCATATGAAAAGATCACAAGCCATGGTGTGAATGGGTGAGGGAAAATTTGGGGTGTTTACAGCTGCCCCTATTCAAGCATGAGTTAGCTGTGCAGGATGTAAGCAACGGCTTAACAGGCAAACAAGATAACTTGTGGTTGAATACCAAAGACAGTCCAAAATTTGCACTCACAGAATGAAGAAGAAAATGGATATAGATTGTAAAAGGAAAATAAAGTATTTATAAAGTGCGGGCGACGGAGGACGACCGTCGAGCAGAGGACGACTGCTGGGGAAAGAGCAATGACGGGGACGACCGACATGCTGGGGAAGATGCGGGAAATAAAGCTATGACGGGGACGGCCGGCAAGCTGGGGATATGAGAGATTGTGATGGGGACGGCCATCAGATAAAGCTATAAGACTCTCTGGGGATTATAGGTAAATGAAATAAATGATGAGGTACGGTCATCAAAGGTGAAAGATGATCACCTAGCAGGGGACGGCTGCTCTGTTGGGGATAAGATGAGGGACAGTCATCTAAGGTGAAGGACGATCACCGGGCAAGGTACGGCTGCCGAAAGTACCACGACATAGGACGAATGTCGGGTAACAAGGTCGATGATGGGGACGGCCATCGGGTAAGCATGATGAAAGACGATCATCAAGAGGTGAAGGGTGATCACCTAGCAGGGTACGACTGCTCTCGGGATTTATCATGACATAGGACGAATGTCAGATAACAAGATCAACGATAGGGACGGCCATCGGATAAAATGATGAAGGACATTCATCAGGAGGTGAAGGACGATCACCTAGCAAGGTACGGCTGCTGAAAATATCGCGACATAGGACGAATGTCGGATAAGAAGGGGTTCTAATGAATAGATACTCCACTGGGGGTTGATGAAGGACGATCATCAAAGAGGTGAAGGACGATCACCTGGCAGGGTACGGCTTCCTAAAAGGTATCATGACATAGGACGAATGTCTGATAGAAAAGAAAAAGTTTAACAAGTTTTGTTGGGGACTTTGCTGGGGAAAAGTAAACACGGACGAGTGTCTACATCCAAGAAATGAGAGGTATAAGTGCTTGGTACGGTGCATAGATTAAAGATGTGGACGGGCATCCTTAATATTATGACACGGACGGGTATCAGGTAGAAACGAACACTGACACATGTTCAGAGATGATGATACGGACAAGTATCAACTGGTTAACAAAGAACACAGACGAGTGTCGGATCTAAAGGGACTCTTCTGGGGAATAATAGGCACAGACGAGTGTCTAAATTCTAAAAAGAGGTAAAGGTATCTGACATTGTGTATGGATTAAAGATGCGAACGAGCATCCTTAAGACTATGATACGGACAAGTATCAAGTAGAAGCAAGCGCTTGACGCATGTTCTGAGATGATGATACGGACGAGTATCAACTGGTTAACAGAGAACACGGACGAGTGTCGAATCTGAGGGGATTTGTACGATTTACAAAGTGTTTAGGTAATAATGTTGGGGAAGGTGACACGGACGGGTATCAGGGAATTTGTATAGCTATGTATCTGTGAGTGCAAAGGAGACGCTTTGGCTTTCTTCTGGGACATGACACGGACGGGTGTCAAGGAGTACCTGTATCTTTAGGAGAAATGCCTTGGCTCTCTGCCAGGGAATCTGGGGAGTTTTCTGTATATTGTTGACGGATTGTCAGTATTCACAAGTGTTTGATTCAGAACATGGCTTATGATTATGCAATATGTTTGATTTTTTCCGCAATGCTCCGTATTAGACGGAATGCTATGCTCTGCGGGGAGAATATGATGCGAATGCTATGATTATGCAAAGATAACGATCCGGGATTCGGATCCCGTTGCTGTGGAGATTTCTGGCTGATCTGATTGAAGTAGACATCCCCAGCTGGGGGTGATATCCTTGGTAGATCTGTTAAGATGTATGACTCTGCTTGGGGAAACACGTCACTGATAGACCTGTCTTGGTGATGAGGGACCCAGCTGGGGGTTTGTAGAAGCTTCCTTCACTCTGTTGTGATTTCTTCGCGCGTTGCTTTTCTGGATAGAGGTTGACACTCTGTGGGGAGATGGTTCCCTGGCTTTTGTACTTGGCTGAGGAGGAAATAACAAATGGCAACTCAGCTGGGGAGAAAGCACCTCCGGTGCTAAGACTGAGTAGATAATGATTTGCCAGCTTGCTGGGATGAAGCTTTCATGCCCCATGTTGTGCTTTGAATACCTGCAATCCTGAAAAGACAGAGAAACGCACAAGTAATCCCGAGGTATCCCTTACCAGATTCCATCATAAGAGTTTAGACACTCCTGGGAGTGAGTATATTTCCTGCAAGCACGTATTTTTAGAAGAGAAGCATATGTATTTATGCAATCAGTATCTTAAAGACATCGGACATTCTTGCAAATGAAAATAAAATGTACGAGACGAAACATGACTGAAAATCTGATTTTATTAATTCGTGTGCCCTGAATTGGCAAGCTACAGTCAAAGAAACAAATCCCCTAAAATGAGGAGATTGTTACAAATTGAGAAACAAAAGATATTGGCAATGTTGATGACACTTCAAGGAGCTTCCCTTTAGATATGACTCGTATGACATTTGACGTTCTTTTCGCCTTGCTTTCTGAAGAAGGCTGATTCTGAAAGAAGCTTGATCCTTTCGAAGCTTACCAAGTTGTAAGTGGTACAGATGAATTCAGAATACAGTTGTTCGCTTATTCCCTTATTTTGCGTGGATCGCCCTTTCGGGTTTTCAATCCACCGGGATACCCATTTTTGCCTGAATTGTCCAATGCGGCTCTTCAACTCAGCGGGTGTACATTTTTATTTATTTTCCCTTATTTTTGCCCGAGTATTTTATTCTGTTTTTGACTCGCCGGGATGCCCTATTTTTGCCTGGACTTACATTCTGTTTTTATGTCCAGCGGGTCATTTTATGCGAAGTATTTTTTAACTGCATCTGAATTCACAGGGGACATGAAGTATTTTTTAACTGCATCTGTTTTTATGTCAGCCATCTCTCTTTCTAATATCAGGGGTTGAAAATTCTATGCTTATGATGCATGATGATGCTATGATGTTATGCTCAATCGCAAACATGTGGCACACACAAACAAGTCACACAATAGCCCTAGGTTTGAAGGCTTGCATGAGGTTTAAAGGTAAGTACCCTCCCCTGAAGTTTAGATGGTTCATCCTGTCCTATAAAGTAACCAGGTTCTAAGGGATCTCAATATCATTGATCCTTCACAAGGGTGATTGTTCAGTAGGCAACTTACTTGCCAACCAAAACCCTCCAAGTTTAGAATCTCAATGAGCGTAGTATCGAGTATCAACCAACTTCAGTCTTCACCAAAGCCGGTTATCTCACTACTTTCTAAAGGCCAAGATGGGATAACTAGGGTTCTAAAAGTTAGTTAGTGCATTGAAAACATATGGCAGCCTCATATTATCCTCAACTTGACTTAAGGAACATAAGCACCAACCAAGAAGTCACACTAACTATGGCCACCAGATCAACCATATCGGTATACGCCGTACAGTTTCCTTGGTCTATTGCCATTTACCTAAGGTACACTAGATCCGGGTTAGGATCTTTCACACATAAAACCCAACAAGTAATATAAAGCAAACAAAAAAAAACAATTTAAAGTTATCTATTTCCTAAGGGTACCCCTCTTTTATTATATTCCCCAGCAGAGTCGCCAGTTCTGTAACACGGTGGGAGAACTGACTTTAGTTAAATGTTGCGGATAGCAAGAAACGCCACCGACTTTTATTTTATCCAAAGGAAAGGGCATAAAAGAACAGGAAAGAACTTAAAAGATTTTTGGGTTCGGGGGTAGGTTATGTAAAGGGAAGGTGTTAGCACCCTTTACATCCATGGTTATCCATGGGCTCTTAGTTACTTAGCTCACTTTAAAATGTTTTGAGAAGTGTAGTGTGTGTTTAGAAATTTTCTTAAGTACTTTATAATGATCCATGTACGGATATATATAAAGCCTTTGTTTTGAAAATTTGTTTGAAAATGTGAGGTGTTTTGAAATATTTTGAAAAGGTGAGCATGTACATAAGAGGAACCTACCCTAAGTTAAATATTTTCTGTTCTTAAATATCCTTTAAGTGGTAAGACTATCCCTATTATTAAGGAATAGGTAGTCATTACCTTGAATGTATGAGGGACAAATGAAGGGACAACCGTAATTAGGCAATTGTAAGGTGTATTTAGCAATTCGAAGGGACTTATCATCTTTTATTCGAAAAGGGACAAGATCATTTACGAAGGAAACCATGACGGGACTTGATCTTATAATTCTTTAAAGGGACAAGATGTTGTTAATGAGAGAAGGGACTTTGCTTTATACACCTTAATTGACCTTTTTTGTTTAGGCAACATGAGAGGTAACCCTTAAGAAGTGAGATGGCGATCAAAGATCGACTTACGTGTGTGCGTGTACAAATTCAAATATTTATCTTATAATTAGTGATCTAAATTAATTTTAAAGCAAACATGTTATCACTCCCTATTTTACTAACCATAGCAATATATTTATGAATAAACAATAAGAGCTACAACTATTACAT
This sequence comes from Lathyrus aphaca, assembly GCA_963966055.1. NCBI lineage: Eukaryota > Viridiplantae > Streptophyta > Magnoliopsida > Fabales > Fabaceae > Lathyrus > Lathyrus aphaca. Next base: position 261,897,366 of record OZ014525.1, on the reverse strand, counting down.
GGCTTTTACAGTTACATTTAAATAATAATTATATAATAAAATGATAAGTATAAACAATAAAAAAGGTTAGTGATAATTATAAGATGAAAAGGTTAGTAATAATATACAAAATATATATATAATTTAATTAAGTATTTTTAGATTTAAATAAACAACTTTAAATAATTTTTGAGATGAAAATAAGATGATATGAATAATAATAATAAGCCATATAATAATTATTTACAAAGAAAATATTATTAATTATTTAAATTAGATATTAGAAAAGTTTAATTAATTTTAATATTAAAAGATTAGGGTTAGGAATTTTAAAGAAAATAGAATTAGGGTTTATAATTTAAATTACAATATTAATTTAACTATTTACAAAATTAAATATATAATAATAATATATACATATTTTAATATAAAAAAAACTAAGATTAAAATTTTTAGAAAATAAATTAGAGATCCCTTTTAGAAAAATATGAAGTTAATATATATATATATATATATATATATATATATATATATATATATATATATATATATATATATATTACATATGATTATTTAAATATATTTTCTTATAAGAAATATAATTTATATTAAATATAAAACAAAACAATAAAGAAAATAATGAGAAATTGAATGAAAAACAAAACTTACCTGAGGTTGGGATTCGAACCCAAGCTCTAACAATGGCACTTAACTGTTTCTGCATCAAACATTAAATCAAAATATCCAGAAACATTACAAACATCGTCATGAACAATAATATACAATCAAATTTCATTTATATTGCTTGTATCATTGAAATCGAAAAATCAAATTTCAAGCTAAAGATGAAACCGGTTTATGCATTTTAATGAGTTTTGGATGATGTAATGCATTGGGATAGCATCAAGGATGATCAAGGAAGAGATTGCAACCTTCAAGACACTTTGATATAGCCTGCAAAATAGAATCCGAATTATGAATTTTTTTATGAAAATTTAAAGTATTGTTCTTACTCTTGGAAGCAACCAAAATTCCTTCCTTTGTGTTGTGATCTCTTCATGTATATATAGTGAGTGAAATTAGATCAAAAAATCATATCCTACTTTGGACTTTTGGATCACTTGAGATTGAAAAAGATATGCTTTCAAATATTGAAAAAAAAATTGATATCTTCTTACTATTTTTGGTTGATATGATCTTATATGATTTCAATCATCTCTAAATGGCCTTTAAGAATTTCTAGAACAAAGATCAAATCAAATATTGAGAAAAAAATTGATATCTTCTTACCATTTTTGATTGATATGATCTTATATGATTTCAATCATCTATAAATGGCCTTTAAGAATTTCTAGAACAAAGATCAAATCAAATATTGAGAAAAAAAATTGATATCTTCTTACCATTTTTGATCAATATGATCTTATATGATTTCAATCATCTCTAAATGGCCTTTAAGAATTTCTAGAACAAAGATCAAATTAAATATTGAGAAAAAAATTGATATCTTCTTACTATTTTTGATTGATCTGATTTTATATAGTTTCAATCACTTCTAAATAATCATTAAGACCTTCTAGAACCAAAATCAAATCAAATATTCACACTTTTATATTTTATTTTGATTTAAAATGATTTTTAATGTAAAAAATCATAATAAATAAAATAAAATGAATAAAAATATGAATAAATAATTTTTAATTCGTGCATGATATCATGGAAGTGTTTGGATCATAAAAAAGCAAGCCCATTTGGTGAATTATGGTTTTAAGACCCCATTTGCTTCATAAACCTCTCAAATATTTCCCAACTTTGCAAGGGCACAAATCCCTCAATTTTAATGATATGAAGGTGTTATTGGACATTTTGGAAATCTTAAAGAGTCCTCTAACCAACCTATTTGGTCTCATGTCCATATCTTTTACCATTCTCAAGTTATGCTCTTTGGAAGTTGTTGACTTTTTGTTGACTTTTGAAATGACCTATAATGTCTTAGCTCATACCTTCCAAATGAAGCATTTTTGGGCTTGGCTTGTGAGACACAAAGTTGTAGAGAATTCAATTTCCTTCAAAATGAGCTTTGGATGGAAATTTTTTGATGAAGCATATGAAAGTTATGGCTGGTCAAAGTTCAGTTGACTTTTCCTATGAAAACCCTAATTTAGAAACTCCTGATTCTTGATGATCTGAAATCTCCTTGATGAATCATGATCAACCCTTGATCAAATGATGAATTTTACTTCATATACTTGATGTTGGCAAAAAAATTATGAAGTTTGACTTTGGTTTGACCACAGTTGACCTCAGTTTGACTTTTTAACTGCTTTGACTGATTTTAACTTATCTGATCATCTGACTGAGCAAACCTTTGAGAAAAGTCTTGAAACTTGTCATGGGGATTCTTAAACACATATAAGATGTTATGAAGCTCACTTGAAGTCTTGGAAGTCCATTTAGCCTGATTAAAGTCAAAACCCTAGTTTAGGATGCATTGCTTAGGAGGATGCATTGTCTGAGGGAAATGTCAAACCTTCTGACTAATTGTGAGCCTTGTGAACCTCATGAACCTCATGAGAGATCTTGTGAACCTTGTGAACCTCTTAGTACACAAAGTCTTGTCTTGTGAGGGCAAATTTTGGGGTGCAACAGCTGCCCCTATTCAATTTTATGAAACCTGAGGGGTTAGATTGGTATATGTGCCAGTCGTGACCTGGAAGGTTGAAGGGGATTGAACACAAAAGCCCAAAAATTTGCACTCACCAGTGCATAAAGTAATACTGATGATTAACTGTATATGCTCGAGTGGGCTTGAAGATGCCACTTGGAGAAAAGGAGATGGGCTTAAAGATGCCATCAGAATGAACTGGAGATGGGCTTAGAGATGCCATCTGGAGAAAAGTTCTTCAAATGTACTTCTTGGAGAATAAGGTAGTCCAAAGTATGAAGATATAGCTTTTGGGAAGATAAACAACGTCCCGACTTTACCTTTGGGAAGATAAACAACGGCCCAAGGTAAGGGTATGACTTTTGGGAAGATAAACAACGGCCCAAAGTCATGATAGCTTTCAGGAGGATAAACAACGTCCCGAGGTATAATAGGGTGCTTGGGAAGATAAACAACGGCCCAAGGTAAGGATATAACTTTTGGGAAGATAAACAACGGCCCAAAGTGATAATAGAGTACTTGGGAAGATAAACAACGGCCCAAGGTAAGGGTATGACTTTTGGGAAGATAAACAACGGCCCAAAGTCATGATAGCTTTCAGGAGGATAAACAACGTCCCGAGGTAAGGGTATAACTTTTGGGAAGATAAAAAACGGCCCAAAGTCATGATAGGGTACTTGGGAAGATAAACAACGACCCAAGGTAATGATAGCTTTCAGGAGGATAAACAACGTCCCGAGGTAATGGAATAGCTTTTGGGAAGATAAACAACGGACCAAAGTTATGATAGCTTTCAGGAGGATAAAAAACGTCCCGAGGTATAAGTTGTTGATGTAGTTTGTCTGCTGGAGAATTAATCTGAAAAACAAGATTAGATTGATGTATATAACATTTTGCAAGATAATATTAGTTTATGCATTATGTATGCATGTATAATATGATGCGCTGAAGTAATGTATTATGTATTTAGGGATATGTATGTTATGGTATGATGTAAATGATGTATGTATGAATCATGCAGCCTGAAGCGTCCGGGTATCTTCGTATAACAACTGCTGGCCAGGGAAAATAAATCCCGATTTGGTATTGAAGAATATGAGGAACTCGTTCCCGTCTCGTTTGATGATATAGTGAAGAATATGAGGAACTCGTTCCCGTCTTGTTTGATAACGTAGTATTCATAACCTCCCGTCTTCGTTCGATAGTAAGGTATCCATAACCTCCCGTCTTCGTTCGATAGTAAGGTATCCATAACCTCCCGTCTTCGTTCGATAGTAAGGTATCCATAACCTCCCGTCTTCGTTCGTCGTACTCCTATTGAAAGAATAAATTCTAAAATATCCGTCTGAGGATAAAAGAGATGGATATAAATTCCAGGGGAGATGTGACTCGAAGTATTTATGAAGATGGATTTGCCCTACTGGGGGACTTGTAGCTGTCTGGTGGGGATGAACCGGCGAAGCTTCGTTGCATTCCTTCCCTCGTTCGTCCTTAGTAAATACTATTACTGCATTTTCATGCATTTCTGGTAAACATCAATCATATTAAGCATTTATGCATTTCTGGTAAACATCAATCATATTCAAAAGTATACACACATTCAAACACAACCAATGGACGTTCCGTTTTAATAAAAGAGGAAAAGTAATCCTAAATAAAGAGGGAAAAGTAAAGCTTATCTCGAAAACAGAATCATTTCAACTTTGAGAGTGTATAACCAATTGGATTTAGAGCTCCTGAGATTCTTAACTTTACTGACTACCTTCCCAGAAATCCTCATAGCTGGATTTGAAGACATGATACTGACACCATCTGATACTACTGGCGTAGACAATTAATTTCCACAATGGCTTCTGCTGAGAATCCAATATCAAGGTAATACAATGAGAGGAACGTGTCTTCAAATTGTGATGGACCATATACGCTCCGGGTATTAGATTTTGAAAAGAGAGCATTGCCCCTTGGTTGAGGATGAATTGTCCCATAATGGAAGTATCTGAAGGTAGTTACCTCAAGAAAAATAAGCAGAATGCCCCACAATAATATTCCGCTGACATCATGAACTTTATAATGTTACCCATGGTAATTCAAATATATGAGGAGAGCTTCCCCTGGCTATTAAGCATTGTTGAATCTGGACCTGATTGCCCCGAATGAATTGAACAGTAAGTTGGTATGCTCCTTGATTGGGAAACAGTGACTATGACCCTAGCATTATGAACTCTGTAATGTTACCCTTGGTAACTTAGATAGATGAGGAGATCTTCCCCTGGCTACTTAAACATAGTTGAATCATGTCCTGATTGCCCCAAATGAGTTAGGCAGTATCATGGCCTGCCCCCTTGATTGGGAGATAATGACTATGCCCCTTTGTATACATGGACTTTGATTTAGGAAGCAACTTTGTTTATCGGAAGGACTTTGAACATTCATCCTGTAAGTTTCTCTGTTTATCAAACACTCAAGTATATGCTAACAAATATATTCAAAAATGCAATGCTTATGTCTGTCTTGAAATTTTGAGAAAAGTTATTTTTAGAGAAATATTTTTATGAAAACTGTGATATTAACTTAAGTTTTATAATAAGCCCTAAAGGAGTCAGGATACCTTTTTGTAGCAGTACGCTTTCGAACTAACCATGCTTCAGTTAGGACTTTTAAAGGGTTGTAACGTGGCCTGGTTCACGGTTTAAGAAACAAAGGATAAAGGCTCAAATTTTATTTGTACCCAACCCAATCTCCATGATGTTCTTCAGTCCTATGCTCAGTTAACTTATGCATTAAGGCTCAAAGGAGTTTGGAATTGTAACACTGACATTTGTGATGGTTCAGAAACCAAAAATTTATTTGAACATCCAGTCATCTTTCTTTGTTGAGGATTCATAGTGACCTCTTTTTTCTTTTGACTTTGTTATCCCTTCTTTTTGCCTGAACTGTTTATTTCAAAGTTACAGTCAGCGGGATGTCTTAATTTTTTTTACTAAGTCTCCTTCATAGGTTTTGACTTAGTGGGTTTTTCTTTTGCTGGATATTGACTGTCAGGTTTAATGATTACAGAGAACCATCATTAGTTTTTTACAATACAGATAATTGGCATATTTGAGTTAACTGAGTAACTACCCTGCCCCAGGTTATGAATAAGGGTTTTAATTTGTGCGAGAATAAAAACTCCTACTTCATAGGCTCAAAAGGGTTGACTAGGGATTAACTTCCTTATATCTCCACTGTTTAGGAATTGAAACAATGCCTGTACATCGTCAGCATAGTCTATTCAAAAGCATACTGCATAAGATTATGGTATTGATTTCGTCATCCTCCCTCTATAGGCTTATAGCTTTATCAGGAGTTAAATATCACAAAATAGAAATATGAAGCATAGTTCAAAATATAGTGAAACGAATGGATTAATTCAAGACAAACATATGCAATGCATTAATGAAAACAAAAGTTTAACATAATAGTAAGTGTTTAAACAAACAAAAGAAATTACAAATGAAAATTCAAATGTTCTCAAAGCCTCTTCCTCTAAACCCGTCACTCCAGTTATCTGGAAACTTTGATGCTTGATGGACGATAGACGAACTCAACCTGACCTTCTGGAGTAACCTCGAGTATTCCTTCGTCAATTAGGTCTTGAATCTTATTCTTCAATGCCCAACAGTTATTAGTGTCATGTCCAGGACAGTCGGAGTGATACATACACCTTGCCTTGGGATTATAGCGAGGAGAAGAGGTGTTAGGATTTTTAGAAGAATTTTCCAAGGAAATCAACTTCATCTCCAACAGGCATTGCAAAACTTGTGACATTGGTGTACTGAACTGGATGAACTTTCTTCTACATTCCTTGTGTTGAGGTGGATTAACCTTATCAGGTCTTTCTTCTTCAACTGAAGAACAATTAGTGGCAACCTGTCTCTTACCTTCTTTTATCCTCATCTTCCTTTCAACCAAATCAACTTGTTTTAATGGAGGTTGACTGACAATTAGATTCTTGACTCCATTACTTTGAAGTTTGTGGACAAAGGTTCTTAACTCTTCTTGCCCCTGGGCCAAACTCTGGATAAGAGCCATTTGGCCATTCATCTGGATCCTCATCTCTGCCATTTCAGCTTGTAGTTGTTTTAGCTGATCATCCTTGTTGTCCTCGGGATTCTTCTTCTTCATGTCCTTAGAGAGGAGTGCTTTCAACTCTTCTTGCCCCTTGGACAAATTCAGAATCACTTCTTGAAACTGAGCATTTTGAGCTTGAAGATCTTTAACTGTTTGTTCAAGAGCCATTGCTGAAATAAACAGCGAGAAAAGAAAATACCTGTACATGAGAAACCTGTGATGCAATGATATGGTGTAAATGCATATGCAATGTTTTCAAGGACCGCATGATTTAAATTTGCTAAAACAATCAAGAAAGTAAACTTTTATTAGTAATAAATTTGTTTGCCCCTTGGGCTTACAATGAAATAAATACAAAAGATGGGGTTTTAAGTCTCGCATGGACGTTTCCTCTTTGTGTTGAGGTATGAGTTGAGATTCCGCTCCTCGTGAAGTTTCTTTGTTAGCTCCAGGATTCTTTCTTGACTTGCTTTGTAATGAGCCTCGAAAGTATCCCTTTGCTCCTTCAACTGGATCCAGGACCTCTGTAAATCTTCCATGTCAGTGGGCATGTCTGGGTGAAGGATGGTATAAGAGGTATCTCCTTCAGCAACAGGCTCCGTAGTAACTGGCAAGATTGCAGGATATGGCATCATGAGAGTCTGAGCACGAGATCGCACCCATCTGAGGTAAGCTTCCATAGGAATAGTGTACTTGGGCTCCAGAGTCTTGCTATCAACCTTGTTCACTTTTCCCCATGCTCATATGAACCTTTGACGGTAACCTTGAAGATCGTTGTCGTAGTCAAACACAATACCCTGAATCAACATGTCATGAGGACCATCACTCCGAGCGTAACCAAATTGTCGTAAAGCTAAAGAAGGGTTGTAAGTAATGCCTCCTCTTATGCCTAGAAGTGGCACATTAGGAAACTCCCCACAACGGTCAATGATAGTAACATTCTCCATAGATCTGGAGCACCAATGGATATCTGAATGAGAGAGTGACATAATCCTCTTGGACCACCTGAACCCTTTTTCAATCTTCATCACTGAGCGAGGAAGGTGAGAAATAAACCACCTAGATAGCAAAGGTATGCAACACATCAGAGTTCCTCGTGCCTTTGTAGTACGAGTATGAAGAGAGTGCAGAATGTCTCCAAGCAATGTAGGCACTGGATTGTGACTCAGAAATATGTTGATGGCGTGAATGTCTATGAACTGATCTGGATTGGGGAACAACACTAAGCCATAAATCAGCAAGGCTAAGATCTCCTCAAAAGCATCATAGCTCATAGCCTTCAAGAACACTTGAGCCTTCTCCATCAACACCTTAGCAAGAATACCCTTAACTTCGCTTCTCGTTTCTAAAACAATGTCTGACTTCTTTAGATGTAGAGCTGCAGCAATGACTTCAGGTTTAGGCTCTTTCTCTAAGCCTGTGAAGGGTCTCTGATCAAGGATAGGTATACCCAATAGTTTGGAGAACTCTTCCATTGTAGGAACCAGCTGATAGTCGGGGAATGTGAAGCAATGGTGCTTAGGGTCAAAGAACTGAAACAGAACACTCATCATGTCTTCATTGAACCCTGAAGTGACTAGATCCAGTAGCTGACCATGTCTCTTGATGAATTGGGAGTTTTCAGAAACTTGAGAGACCAATTCTTTAAGCTTAGGAGGCATTCCTACAAAGTTGATCCTGATAGTGTTCCTACGAGCAGAAGCCATGACCTGCAACAAATAAACAAAGATAAATCCTTTGGTCCTTGAAATGGTTAGTGAAAATGTTATGCTTATGATGCATGATGATGCTATGATGTTATGCTCAATCGCAAACATGTGGCACACACAAACAAGTCACACAATAGCCCTAGGTTTGAAGGCTTGCATGAGGTTTAAAGGTAAGTACCCTCCCCTGAAGTTTAGATGGTTCATCCTGTCCTATAAAGTAACCAGGTTCTAAGGGATCTCAATATCATTGATCCTTCACAAGGGTGATTGTTCAGTAGGCAACTTACTTGCCAACCAAAACCCTCCAAGTTTAGAATCTCAATGAGCGTAGTATCGAGTATCAACCAACTTCAGTCTTCACCAAAGCCGGTTATCTCACTACTTTCTAAAGGCCAAGATGGGATAACTAGGGTTCTAAAAGTTAGTTAGTGCATTGAAAACATATGGCAGCCTCATATTATCCTCAACTTGACTTAAGGAACATAAGCACCAACCAAGAAGTCACACTAACTATGGCCACCAGATCAACCATATCGGTATACGCCGTACAGTTTCCTTGGTCTATTGCCATTTACCTAAGGTACACTAGATCCGGGTTAGGATCTTTCACACATAAAACCCAACAAGTAATATAAAGCAAACAAAAAAAAACAATTTAAAGTTATCTATTTCCTAAGGGTACCCCTCTTTTATTATATTCCCCAGCAGAGTCGCCAGTTCTGTAACACGGTGGGAGAACTGACTTTAGTTAAATGTTGCGGATAGCAAGAAACGCCACCGACTTTTATTTTATCCAAAGGAAAGGGCATAAAAGAACAGGAAAGACCTTAAAAGATTTTTGGGTTCGGGGGGTAGGTTATGTAAAGGGAAGGTGTTAGCACCCTTTACATCCATGGTTATCCATGGGCTCTTAGTTACTTAGCTCACTTTAAAATGTTTTGAGAAGTGTAATGTGTGTTTAGAAATTTTCTTAAGTACTTTATAATGATCCATGTACGGATATATATAAAGCATTTGTTTTGAAATTTGTTTGAAAATGTGAAGTGTTTTGAAATATTTTGAAAAGGTGAGCAAGTACATAAGAGGAACCTACCCTAAGTTAAATCTTTTCTGTTCTTAAATATCCTTTAAGTGGTAAGACTATCCCTATTATTAAGGAATAGGTAGTCATTACCTTGAATGTATGAGGGACAAATGAAGGGACAACTGTAATTAGGCAATTGTAAGGTGTATTTAGCAATTCAAAGGGACTTATCATCTTTTATTCGAAAAGGGACAAGATCATTTACGAAGGCAACCATGACGGGACTTGATCTTATAATTCTTTAAAGGGACAAGATGATGTTAATGAGAGAAGGGACTTTGCTTTATACACCTTAATTGACCTTTTTTGTTTAGGCAACATGAGAGGTAACCCTTAAGAAGTGAGATGGCGATCAAAGATCGACTTACGTGTGTGCGTGTACAAATTCAAATATTTATCTTATAATTAGTGATCTAAATTAATTTTAAAGCAAACATGTTATCACTCCCTATTTTACTAACCATAGCAATATATTTATGAATAAACAATAAGAGCTACAACTATTACATGGCTTTTACAGTTACATTTAAATAATAATTATATAATAAAATGATAAGTATAAACAATAAAAAAGGTTAGTGATAATTATAAGAAGAAAAGGTTAGTAATAATATACAAAATATATATATAATTTAATTAAGTATTTTTAGATTTAAATAAACAACTTTAAATATTTTTTGAGATGAAAATAAGATGATATGAATAATAATAATAAGCCATATAATAATTATTTACAAAGAAAATATTATTAATTATTTAAATTAGATATTTGATAAGTTTAATTAATTTTAATATTTAAAGATTAGGGTTAGGAATTTTAAAGAAAATAAAATTATGGTTTATAATTTAAATTACAATATTAATTTAACTATTTACAAAATTAAATATATAATAATAATATATACATATTTTAATATAAAAAAAAACTAAGATTAAAATTTTTAGAAAATAAATTAGAGATCCCTTTTAGAAAAATATGAAGTTAATATATATATATATATATATATATATATATATATATATATATCATATATATATATATATATATATATATATATATATATATATATATATTTACATATGATTATTTAAATATATATTCTTATAAGAAATATAATTTATATTAAATATAAAACAAAACAATAAAGAAAATAATGAGAAATTGAATGAAAAATAAAACTTACCTGAGGTTGGGATTCGAACCCAAGCTCTAACAATGGCACCTAACTGTTTCTGCATCAAACATTAAATCAAAATATCCAGAAACATTACAAACATCATCATGAACAATAATATACAATCAAATTTCATTTATATTGCTTGTATCATTGAAATCAAAAAATCAAATTTCAAGCTAAAGATGAAACCGGTTTATGCATTTTAATGAGTTTTGGATGATGTAATGCATTGGGATAGCATCAAGGATGATCAAGGAAGATATTGCAACCTTCAAGACACTTTGATATAGCCTGCAAAATAGAATCCGAATTATGAATTTTTTTATGAAAATTTAAAGTATTGTTCTTACTCTTGGAAGCAGCCAAAATTCCTCCCTTTGTGTTGTGATCTCTTCATGTATATATAGTGAGTGAAATTAGATCAAAAAATCATATCCTACTTTGGACTTTTGGATCACTTGAGATAGAAAAAGATATGCTTTCAAATATTGAAAAAAAATTGATATCTTCTTACTATTTTTGGTTGATATGATCTTATATGATTTCAATCATCTCTAAATGGCCTTTAAGAATTTCTAGAACAAAGATCAAATCAAATATTGAGAAAAAAATTGATATCTTCTTACCATTTTTGATTGATATGATCTTATATGATTTCAATCATCTCTAAATGGCCTTTAAGAATTTCTAGAACAAAGATCAAATCAAATATTGAGAAAAAAAATTGATATCTTCTTACCATTTTTGATCGATATGATCTTATATGATTTCAATCATCTCTAAATGGCCTTTAAGAATTTCTAGAACAAAGATCAAATAAAATATTGAGAAAAAAAATTGATATCTTCTTACTATTTTTGATTGATCTGATTTTATATAGTTTCAATCACTTCTAAATAATCATTAAGACCTTCTAGAACCAAAATCAAATCAAATATTCACACTTTTATATTTTATTTTGATTTAAAATGATTTTTAATGTAAAAAATCATAATAAATAAAATAAAATGAATAAAAATATGAATAAATAATTTTTAATTCGTGCATGATGTCATGGAAGTGTTTGGATCATAAAAAAGCAAGCCCATTTGGTGAATTATGGTTTTAAGACCCCATTTGCTTCATAAACCTCTCAAATATTTCCCAACTTTGCAAGGGCACAAATCCCTCAATTTTAATGATATGAAGGTGTTATTGGACATTTTGGAAATCTTAAAGAGTCCTCTAACCAACCTCTTTGGTCTCATGTCCATATCTTTTACCATTCTCAAGTTATGCTCTTTGGAAGTTGTTGACTTTTTGTTGACTTTTGAAATGACCTATAATGTCTTAGCTCATACCTTCCAAATGAAGCATTTTTGGGCTTGGCTTGTGAGACACAAAGTTGTAGAGAATTCAATTTCCTTCAAAATGAGCTTTGGATGGAAATTTTTTGATGAAGCATATGAAAGTTATGGCTGGTCAAAGTTCAGTTGACTTTTCCTGTGAAAACCCTAATTTAGAAACTCCTGATTCTTGATGATCTGAAATCTCCTTGATGAATCATGATCAACCCTTGATCAAATGATGAATTTTACTTCATATACTTGATGTTGGCAAAAAAATTATGAAGTTTGACTTTGGTTTGACCACAGTTGACCTCAGTTTGACTTTTTAACTACTTTGACTGATTTTAACTTATCTGATCATCTGACTGAGCAAACCTTTGAGAAAAGTCTTTAAACTTGTCATGGGGATTCTTAAACACATATAAGATGTTATGAAGCTCACTTGAAGTCTTGGAAGTCCATTTATCTTGATTAAAGTCAAAACCCTAGTTTAGGATGCATTGCTTAGGAGGATGCATTGTCTGAGGGAAATGTCAAACCTTCTGACTAATTGTGAGCCTTGTGAACCTCATGAACCTCATGAGAGATCTTGTGAACCTTGTGAACCTCTTAGTACACAAATTATTTTCTTGTGAGGGCAAATTTTGGGGTGCAACAGCAAGCTCTTGAATGCAAGCAAATGAAAGATGGATGCAAAGGAAGGCAAGAATTAGGGTTTATACATAACATGCAACACAAAACTCAAAATCAGAAGCAAATGACATGATAAAAAAATTGAAAATCGGATCAAAGGAACCCTAACCCTACACAAGCTCACTTCCCAAAGGAGAGTATCCAACTCCTAACCTAATGAAATTTATGAATTTCCTAAGATTGCTAGGGTTTTAAGGTACCTTGTCAAGAAAAATGCAAAACAAAATGAAAATGCAAGATCAAATCAAGCCAATTTTATCCTATAAACTACATGCTATGAAGAGTGCAATGCAAGAAGAATCATCATTCAACTCCCAATGGTTAGGCAGAAAGGAATTTTTGAAGTTTGAAGCAAAATATTGCCTAAAAATGAAATTAAATCCAATGAAAATGATCAAAAGGCATCAAGAACAAAAAAGAAATTTGGTTTGAGAGTTGGACAATGTTTCTAAATGTTTCTAAATGCAATGTTAATTTTTTTGTGATTTTTAAATACCTAAATGCATTTTTAATTAATTAATTTCCATTAACTAATTAAAAATAAACATTTAAATGATTTAAAAATAATTTTCAATGCAAAAAATAAAAATAAAAATATTTTTGGGTTCTGAAAATTAATTAAATCTTTGACAAAAAATTTCAGAATTTTTAAAAGATTTTTACTATTTTTAATAATTCGTATAAATTAAATATGAAACAAATGAATTTAAATGAAATTTAAAAGAAAAATGAGAAAGTCAAACAGATCAAAGGCTGAGGTTCAAACTTGGGGACGCGGGAATTGACCCGGCGCGCAAACAAACGGCTTACATTCAAAGTTGCCTAATTATGATTAAGCCCTAATCAGAAGCCCTAATGACTTTCAGATGACCGGAACAGTGTTCCGGTCATCTTCTCCGGCAAGCCTCTCACTCAATCTCTCTCAATACGCCATAAAACTCCACTAAACTCTCCAGAATCAATCATTAGACAACTCTAAACAAGAATCCAGCAATCAAAATCATTTATTTTCACTCAAAATCAAGAATCAAACCAAAAAGCATTTCACGGGCAAAGTTTCAGAATAAGCATACATTGTCATTTTTCACTCATTTTCAAAACAAATCACATCATGATAATCAGTGAAGCATAAGGAAGCATTTAGAAACTAAAAATGGAAGTTGTGGAAAAATAAATGCCATGGCTACCTGAGCTTGAGCTTTCGAAACAGGGACTTTCTGGCTGCTTCTTTGGTTCAAACAAGCTCCAATGATCCTCCTTAGAAGCTTTTGACACTTAGCTAGAGTTTATATGGCCTCCAGAGAAAGTTGGCAGAAGCTCAGGTCAAGGGAGTGTTGAAATCATGTTTTTGATTGTGGTGGTTTCAGGGACAAGTGAGGGGTGGGAAATGATCAGTGGATCATGGTGAGTTGATTAGTGAAAGAATTTTTAAGTTTGAGTAGCTGAGTTGAGAGATTCGATAGAAAATGCAAAGGGAGGGATTTTTGTGTATGCTGGCTTGTGTGTGTGTTCAGGCTCCAAGATGATATGAAATGGCTTGCTTGAAGTGTGTTTGTAAAGTCTTGATTGGTCAGAATAGTTGGTGTGGCACTGTGGGATTGGTATGGGGTTTTTTTGCAAAAAGTCAAGTCTAGGTGTAAGAGAGGTATGGGCTATGGCAGTGAAGGTACAAAGCATGGCTTGGCTGCAGCTTGAATCAGGGAGAGCCATGGAAAAGGATTAGAGGCAATGCAGCAAGTGGATTAGGGTTTGTGATAGGTTTTGCAACTTTGTGACTTTTTGCCCCTTTTGGAAATTCATGAAGTTCAAGGCATCAAAATGCATACTTCTTGGGCCAATTCTGATTTTTAGAAGTCACATGAACATGTTGTGGGGAGTTTGTGCACATTTGAAGTCTTTAGAATGCTTGATCATACCATTTTGCAAAATGCATCTTTGGTACAAAACTTGAAATTATGTGATTTTTCCCAACTTTGACAAGCCATAACTTTTGATCCAAAATGAATTAGAATGAGTTCTTGTACTTTTTGAAAAGGGAATGATCCATTCTACAACTTTCATGACCAAAGTTTTCCCATTTGAAGCATTTTTGAAACAAAAAGAAAGGGTTGAAAAAGTTTCCCAAAATGGCAAGTTTCCATTACAAGTCATTTTCCCAAAAAGGCAACTTTGCAAATGGCTTGAAATTCTTCAATTTTGTGAACTTCTAACATCTTCTATGACCAAATAAAGATCATACACATTCAAAATGATGAAGAACACCCCTTGGTTGGGTCATTGGGGGCCTCAGATGCCCTGATTTTGCACTGACTTGCTCAAGAAGTCATCCCTTGATCATATGCCTTCCCCATGGAATTTCTTCACGAAACTTGATATGCATGATCCTTATAACATATAGAGACCAATAGAAACAAGAATGACAAAAAAATTTGGAGTTATGGCCTCTGAAACCAAAACCCTAATTCTAGGTCATCTGTGCAGTTAAACCTGGCTCTGCTTCCATGTCATTCTCAGTTCTTGTGATTCTTTGGCTTTCTTGACTTTGTGGGGATATAATATGATGCTTGAGCATACATGGAACCCTTTGAAGTGATTGAAGACCTTTGGAGTGGCTCAAATGGCTCTTGGATAGCTCAGATCACAAACCCTAGATGCAGATGACTTTGAATCAATGCAGTGAATCAAAATGCAACATGAGATGCCATGATTGAACTTATGCATATGAAAAGATCACAAGCCATGGTGTGAATGGGTGAGGGCAAATTTGGGGTGTTTACAATGTGCACCTGGGGAGGAGCTCCAGAATTGGTCTGCTGAAGATTTTATTCAAGTTACTTGGCAGTCAAAGTAATTTTCTTGTTTCCATTTTATCATACTGCATGTCAAATCCTGCACTCTGCCCAAGGTGCATGGATCCATTTGTAGGGCCACCATGCTTTTAATGCATTTGTTTTTACCATGAAATAAAGGACATTTTTCAAGCAAAATTGTGTTCTCTTTCTTTCGTTTTAAAATTTTTCACAAAAAAAAAATAAAATGGAAATGTTTTCTTTTTCAGTGTTTTTTGTGTGTTTGTGTATCTTTTGAAAAAGAATAGATTCTGAAATAAGCACATCATTTATGCAGTGTTGATCATTCGGATTCATGTGATAACGTTCCTGCTATGACCATGCATGACTTCGACAATCCTATCTACCAATCTGATGAAGGGGTTGAGGAAGACTGCGAACTCCCAGAAGAATTGGCTAGGTTGTTGAAACAAGAGGAAAGGGTCATTCAGCCTCATCAGGAAGAAATAAAGATCATTAACATCGGGTACGAGGATGTAAAGAAAGAGATAAAGGTTGGAGCCAGTCAGCAGGCCGAGGTAAAGAAGGAATTGATTGGTATGCTATGGGAATATGTGGATATATTCGCCTGGTTGTATCAAGATATGCTAGGGTTAGATACCGACTTTGTTGTACACAAGCTGCCACTAAAGGAAGACTGTCCTCTGGTAAAACAAAACCTGAGAAGAACTCGCCCTGACATGGGGATGAAGATCAAGGAGAAAGTTCAAAAGCAGTGGGATGTCGGGTTCCTTGCCGTAACTAGTTACCCACCTTGGGTTGCTAACATTATTCCTGTAAAAAAGAAAAATGGCAAGGTCCGGATGTGTGTCGATTATCGGGATCTAAATAGAGCAAGTCCAAAGGATGACTTTCCATTACCTCACATTGATGTGCTGGTAGATAACACCGCTCAGTTCTCGGTATTTTCTTTCATGGATGGCTTCTCCGGGTACAATCAGATTAAAATGGCACCAGAAGACATGGAGAAAACGACGTTCCTTACCCCGTGGGGTACATTCTGTTATAAGGTTATGCCCTTTGGGTTGAAGAATGTCGGGGCAACGTATCAACAGGCTATGGTAACTTTGTTCCACGACATGATACACAAGGAAATTGAGTGCTATGTGGACGATATGATTGCCAAGTCCCGGGACGAAGAAGAGCACCTGGTCAATCTCAAAAAGCTGTTTGATAGGTTGATAAAGTAAAGATTTAGGTTGAATCCAAACAAGTGAAATTTCGGAGTGCATTCCGGTAAATTGTTGGGTTTTATTGTTAGCCAAAGGGATTGAGGTAGATCCTGCAAAAGTAAAAGCAATACAAGACATGCCTGCACCAAAAACAGAAAAAGAAGTGTGTGGGTTTTTAGGGAGATTGAACTATATTTTTCGGTTTATATCTCATCTAACTGCTATATGCGAGCCAATCTTCAAATTGTTAAGAAAAGAACAAACGATCAGGTGGAATGACGATTGTCAAAGGGCCTTTGAAAAGATAAAAGAATATTTGCAGGAACTTATGATTCTAATGCCTCCAGTTCTAGGACGGCCACTTATCATGTACTTGATTGTGCTAGAAGGGTCGATGGGGTGTGTGTTAGGCCAACATGACGAGTCTGGTCGAAAAGAGCATGCTATTTATTACCTTAGCAAAAATGGGCTACTCAGCGACTAAGAAAGTACATGTTGACCCACACCACATTGTTAACCTAAAAAATGGACCATGTCAAGTATATTTTCGAGAAACCAACATTAACCAGAAGGGTTTCAAGGTGGAAAATGATATTAACAGAGCATGACATACATTATACTTCCTAGAAAGCCATCAAAGGAAGCATATTATCTGATTATCTTGCACAACAACCACTTGAAGACGATTACCAGCCAATGAAGTTTGATTTCCCTGATGAGGACATCATGTACCTCAAGGAAAGAGATTGTGAGGAACCACTTCCGGAGGAGGGGCCTGACGCTGAATTCAAATGGAAGTTGATGTTTGATGGGGAAGTCAATATCAATGGACGCGGAGTTGGTGTTGTTCTTATTACTCCCGAAGGTGTTCACTTTCCCTTCGCTGCCAGAATTACTTTTAGTTGCACCAACAATGAAGCGGAGTACGAGGCGTGCATAATGGGAATAAAGGAGGCTATTAATCTTCGAATTAAGACCCTCGATATATTCGGAGATTCAGCCCTCGTTATCAATCAGATTACCGGCAAGTGGTATACACATCAAGAATACTTAATCCCTTATAGGGATTATGCCAAAAGACTGTTGACGTTCTTCACAATGGTTAAGCTTCAATATATACCACGAGATGAGAATCAATTTGCCGACACATTGGCTACTCTTTCTTCGTCCATTAAAGTCTTGTGTTGGAACTAATATCCCAGGATTGACATTTCCAGGTTTGACGCACCAGCTTATGCTTTCTCTGTAGATGCAGTGTCTAATGAGAAACCTTGGTACTTTGATATCAAGCTTTTCCTGGAAAAACAAGAATACCCAGCTGGAGCATTATCCAACGATAAGAAGACCTTGAGACGACTTGCTGCTAGCTTCTTCTTGAATGCAAACGGAGTTTTGTATAAGAGGAACTTTGACATGGTCTTGCTCAAATGCGTGGATAGACATGAAGCAGACCTGTTAATGGAGGAAGTACACGAGGGATCCTTCGGTACTCATGCAGGAGGACATGCTATGGCTAATAAATTATTGAGATCAGGGTACTATTGGCTAATAATGGATGCAGATTGTTGTTCCTACGCCCATAAGTAAGTGCCACAAATTCCAGATTTATGCAGATAAGGTGCATGTTTCTCCTAGCCCGCTCAACGTCATGTCATCTCCTTGGCCCTTTTCTATGTGGGGCATTGACATGATCGGAAAGATAGAGCCTACTGCTTCAAACGGTCATTGTTTCATCTTGGTTGCGATTGATTATTTCACAAAATGGGTTGAAGTAGAATCTTATGTCAATGTCACTCGCCAGGTGGTAGCCAGATTCCTGAAAAGAGACATAATTTGTAGATACGGAGTGCTCGAGCGAATCATTACTGATAATGGTTCCAATTTGAACAACAAGATGATGACAGAACTGTGTCGGGACTTCCAGATTCAGCATCATAATTCTTCTCCTTACCGGCCAAAGATGAATGGTGCGGTAGAGGCAACTAATAAGAATATTAAGAAGATTGTGCAGAAGATGGTTGTCACTTACAAAGATTGGCATGAGATGTTACCATTTGCGCTGCATGGGTACCGAACGTCAGTTAGGACGTAAACCGGGGCAACTCTTTTCTCCTCTAGTATATGGCATGGAGGCAGTCTTGCCTGTGGAGGTAGAAATTCCTTCTTTGTGTGTAATGATGGATGTAAAGCTTGATGAGGCTGGGTGGGTACGTGCTCGATATAATCAGTTGTTTCTAATTGAGGAAAAGAGATTAGCAGCTATCTGTCATGGTTAGCTTTATCAAAGGAGAATGAAGCGAGCATTCGACCAACGAGTACGTACTCGAGAGTATTAAGTAGGCGAGCTTGTACTCAAGAGGATCATTCCTCGAGGTTCATATCACAGGGGCAAGTGGACCCCAAACTACGAAGGCTCATTCATAGTAAATAAAGTTTTCTCTGGTGGGGCACTGATGCTCACTACTATGGATCGAGAAGATTTCCAATCCCCTGTTAACTCGAGCGCAGTTAAAAAATACTTCGCATAAAAGACCCGCTGGACACAAAAACAGAATTAAAGTCCAGGCAAGAAAAAGGCATCCCGACGAGCTAAAAACAGAATAAAAAGCTCGGGAAAAAGTTAGGGAAAATATATATAAAAAATGTACACCCGCTGAGTTGAAAAGCCACATCGGACAGCTCAGGCAAAAAAAGGGTATCCCGGTGGATTGAAAACCCGAAAGGGCGATCCACGCAAAACAAGGGAATAAGCGAACAACTGCGATCCGGGTAATCTGAACCAAATCATCGTTTCATAGAGTCTGGCAATATCATAAGGGTAGGAATCAGTCACCTCATCTTCTTCAGAAAGTGAAGGCAAGAGTGGAAAGTCTTGAAGGCATGTTGGTCATAGCAGGAAGGAAACTCATTGGAATGTCGTGTACATTGCCATTTGGATAGTCTCTTTTCTCAATTTTATGATAGCTAGCTCTTTCCAGGTAGTTTCTTCCTGATGTAAAACTTTGCCTATTCAGAGGCCCCTCAATAAATGAATATTCAGTCAAAAGCTGTGTTGTGTTTTGTTTACTTTGTTTGCAAAAATGTCCTGAAGTTTTGGCAAAAAGAACATTGCATGTGAAACATGTTGATTTTTCTAAAACATGACATGGTAGGGAAACATTTAAAACTATCTTTGAGTGTCGGGTGACAATGGATGAACAAATCATACCATGTAAGTCCCCGGGGCACATGTGTGTATACTGTTGTTGCAGGTTTTGCAGGATGGTGTTATATGTCACCAAGCCGAGAATGTTCCCCAGCTGAGTTAGAGCAAGTAGAATCCCCAACAAGACTCCAAAGCTAATTGAAAAGGTTTCTTCCCCAAGCGGATTATCTTTCCACAAGTGGAGTGTTCCCCAGCAGGCAGCTGAACGCCTGATTTCCCCACATAGCTCATGATTGGGATTTACTCCCACCATTGAAGTATTCCCCAGAGAAGTCGATTTATTTTTGGCCATTGTGATGACACAGACAATTGTTCATCGCCCAAGCTAGAGTTAAGTGTCAAAGCCTCTAGACCTAACTCTCCCATGAAGAATTGTGATTCTTATTGCCAACCAGGCATCTGTCTGATGCTAGTATGCACTTCCTAACACTCGTCTGTGTTTGATATTTGCTTGTTGCTCGTCTGCATTCCTCAGCACTCGTCTGTGTTTGTTTTCTGTTTGAAGCTCGTTTGTATACTCGTCTGTATCGTCCTTCACACTTGTCTATGTTAGCTTATATCAATATGTGTTGATTTGATAATCACCCTCGTACTCGTCTGTATTGCTACTTCAGATACTCAACCGTGTTGTATTTTTGGTATTCGTCTGTATCAGTGGCTGATATTCGTCTGTATCATCGCTTTAAGCACTCTTCTGTGTTTCTTAGATCGTCGTCTGATATTCGTGTGTATCATTGACTTATGGCACTTGTTTGTGTTCTCTTGATGATCATCCAATACTCGTCTGTATTGAAGAGGTTTGAAGTCCTGATGATTGGATTAAATGTCAAAATGTTACCGGTCCTGGCGTAACGGGTTATCCGAAGGAGGTTCGTCTATCTCAAAGCACCACTTATCTACGCAAGATTTGTGAAGAGGGTTCGTCCAATCCTAATGTCGTACCTGGCGTAACAGGTTATCTGAAGACTCGTTTGTCTTAGACCATATATTTACGAAAGATATATGAAGAGGGTTCATCTATCCTGATTATGCATGTCTATCTCACAGACTTAAGTGCATCACCGGTCCTGGCGTTACGGGTTATCCGAAGGAGGTTCGTTTGTCTTAAGTCATATATTGTTGTAAAATGTATGAAGATGGCTCGTATGTCCAGTTCCTGGCGTAACAGGTTTACTAGAAGAGGGCTCGTATGTCCAGTTCCTGGCATAACAGGTTTTTTTGAAGAAGACTCGTCTGTCTAAGTTTCTTATCTTGGCGTAACAGTTCAGTTTGGAAGGAGTGTTTGCTTTATTTTCACTTTAGTTACCCAAAATGTTGGGTTTATTTCCCATTTTCTCCATTTTCCAGCAGATTGCAAATTTCAGGTCTTCTTGGTATTCAACCACAGTTTATCTTGAATGGTCGATAGCCCATGCTATTGCCCTTTTCAGATTAACAATTGCTTGAATAGGGGCAGCTGTAACACCCCAAATTTGCCCTCTTATTTCTAGCATCATCATCATATCATAAGCATCATAAGCATGGCATATCCTTAGCATTTTTGCATAGAAAAATGAAGCATAACATTCTCATGTTCTAGCATTGGGCATATGATCAATCATTGGTGCATTTGAAGCCTTACAAGTCAAAGCAAGAAGTCAAGTGACCTTTTCCAAGTCCCATGAAGTGTCTATAGGTCATATACAAGCTCAAGATCCTTTGCAAGAGCCCAGAGGATTGGGAAATTATCAGATGATCCAAGAGAGGGCAAGCTCCTACACAGATGACTTCAAACTAGGGTTTCACTTTCAAGCAGGGATTCTTTGTGACTTTGGCCATTTCATGTGGGAAAAGTCCTTCATATGATATGTGAATGATATGGATTAAATTTGGTGAGAATATTCATTGAGGAAGGCAATCAATTCATCAGTTACTTGCATAAGAAGAAATTGGTCAAACTGATTATTTGAAAAGTCAACTGTGACAATTCAAGGGTTCCAATCCTATTTTTCAAGCTAAGGGATGTTCTTAAGGTCATAGAAGAGGTTTAGCAAAGTCAAAAGTAAAGAATTTAGGGTTTTGGCAAGAGTTTCTATTTTTGGACATGTGGCGCGGAAAAGAATAGAGTCACCAGCCAGGCATTTTTATCCCGAAGGAATGGGAATGGTAATGCTGCACAAACCGGTCCCTCTCCAGTGATGACAGTGGCAGACCACATTTTGTGGCAAACCCATTCGCACCCGAGGGCCCACCTTGGAACTCGCATATGATGGTCTGGTTCTTTTATAGGAACTCAGTCAAAGCATCTGGTCGTATGACGATAGTATTGTACCCTTCAAGATGAATGTACTATTGTTTCTCGATTCCAATGCTTGAAGCTGGGAACTTATAAAGGATGCTTGTTTTTCCCGGACTCACACTGAGGCCTCCCTGAGTAGTACATAATGCCAAACTGATTCCCTGATCTGGTCATGAGCCACTTCTCAGAAATGGTGAACGTATTATTTCTATTCGGCTTTGAGAGTCCGTGATGTTTGACCCGGAGCACACCCGTGAGATTGGGAGGGGTTTGCAGGAACCCTCGACCTCATCATACCTCATTGCCAGTACATTTCTATGGTTTGATAAGGCCACATGGATTTGGATCTTTGATTTCTGGGCTTATTTGAGACCGAATTCTCGTTCATGGGGCTTTATTCAGAGGATCTTGGTTCTTGGTCAATGTGGTTCCGTGTTCCGTATCCAGACAGTCCCAGTGGTTGATCATATGCCTACATTGCATTTGCATCACATCATACTAGCATTAACTGTTTGTGTTTCCATTACATGTTATCCTTCATCTCTATACCCAGTTCTGGTATTCATTGTTTCTCCAGATGACAGAAATCCAAGACACACCCAGAAAAAGGAATGTTCATTACACTTTCCCGCAACCAGAAACCGAGAGTATTCAGAAACTGATAGACTTGATGAGTGACAAGGTTTCAGACGATTTCAGAAGCCGGTATGGGAAGATCTTGGGTTACATGAACAAAGTTACTGTCGATCAGAGAGATAGTCTTCATTCTTTGTTGCAGTTTTATGACCCTCAGTTGAGAATTTTTGTGTTTGCTGACTTTGTCTTGGCTCCCACTATGGAAGAGATTTCTGACATCCTGAAGATTCATATCAAGAATGGTGTTCCCTATTATGCTGCGGAGAGATGTCCCCCGTACAAGGATATTGCAGGTGCTTGTCATTTGAGTATGCTTCGAGTGAAGATGGAGTTAGAAGCTGGTAAGGGAAAGGGATTCAATCTGGATTTTCTTATCACAGAAGCCCATGTGTTTGCTTTGGGAGGAAAGTGGTTAGAGTTCAGTGAGTTGGTGGCATTAATGGTCTACGGATATGCCTTTTCCCAAGAGAGAAAGGATAGGTATGCTTGGAGGCTATCACCCTTTTCATTAAAAGAAACCCGGTGCCTACGTTGTTGGGAGACTTTTATTTCGGCGTCCATCACAGGAATGAGAAGAGAAAAGGGTATGTAAATTGTTGTGCTCCATTGCTCGCTGAGTGGTTAGCTAAGAAGCTTCCAAAGTCAGGACCGTTCAAAGATCTTAAGCAAGATTGGAAGTGGGCTAGAAGATTGATGGGGTTAACATCGGATGACATAGCGTGGGGATGTAGCAGAAATTTGGTAGGAAGGGAGTTTATTACAAGGTGTGGTGAGTTTCCCTATGTGCCGCTGTTAGGAAGAAAAGGAGTGATAAGTCATAACCCTGTGCTGTCCAGAAAGAAATTTGGTAATCCACTGAAGGATCCTCCATCAGATGAAGAAATAGCAAAGACTTTGTATTTTCCGGCTGAAGGTAATGAGCAGTTGGTTATTCAAGCATCCCAAGCTTGGGAAACGAAGGTCAGAGAGGGTAAGAAATAATTCGGAAAGGTAGACCCTAAGACTTATCCCTCTTTTGCTGCTTGGATACAAAGGAGGGTTGATACTTTCTTCCTTCCGATCTCGGTTGAGGCTCCGCTATATCCAAAGGAGGTACCGGTACAAACCACTGTTTCTCTTGAAGATTACAAGAAGTTGGAAGCTCAGTTGCACGAGATTCGGGTAGAGAATTTTGAAATGGCTAGCTTGTATCACCGTGCTAACCATACTAAGCAAGAAGCGAAAGAAAAGCTACAGACGATGCAGGGTACCTTAGAAGTTAAATAAAAGGAGTTTGTTGGGAGAGAAGCTCATTTTCAGAGATTGGGTTTAACAGAGTCGAAGAGAGAATCGGAGCACAAGAAGATTGTGAAGACTCTCAGAGAAGCTCGTCAATCCATTGCTTGGTTACAGGGCCAAAGAGAACAGGAGCAGAAGAAGTACAAGGAAAAGGAAGAGTTCTTCGAGGCACAGATGGCATTCAAGAAGGAAGAGGTCAAACAAGCCCACAAGATACGAAGGGAAAAGACTCAGCAATTGGAACAGAGCCAGCTAGCCTTGGAGGAAGCGATGAAGGAGATTGTTGATCTTAAGCTGAGAGCAGGCGTCAAGAAGAGTCGAGCAGAGGTGGTGATTGCAGAAGAGGAGCCTGGGTCTTCCTTTTAGCTTAAGGTTTTAGTTTTTTATTGATTGTATCCAGACTACCTACAGGCTTGTTGTAGGAGTCTTGCTTTATCTTTCTATCTTTCGCACTGAATTATAACCCTTTGGGGAATGTTGTTTTTGTCTATGACTCTGTTTGTTGTTAGTTTGTTCATGTTATGCAATTTTATTTGCCAGTTACCGTTTCTGAATGAGAAAAGTTGTTTGTCCTAAGACATCAGGATCTGAATACTCCCCAAAAGAGTTTGAAAAAGTCAGTTTCCAAAAGGTCATCTGGAGTATTTTCTGTCAAAATACCAGAAATAGGGCACATCAATGCCTGAACATGGAAGCATAAATAGTTACATTGCATGCATATAACGTGTTTGTTGTTTTACAGGTGTTTCTCTAGTGTTCTAACGTTCATGTCACTTTTAGGCACTATAGCTCCCAAGAAGGTTCAGAGACAGTCAACGGTGCACAGATACCCTACAAAGGTAAACAGAGAAAGAGCAATGGATCAGATGCAAGCAAATCTGGCTGATTTGAGGACGATAATGGACAACTTCATGACCTTCATGGCTGGGATGGGTCAAACTCAAGAGTGGTTGCGTGAGATGTTGGAGAACAATCAAGTCAGGAACAACGGAACAATAGAAGGGGTCAATCGTAACGGGGCTGGCGCCCGTCAGGTTGAAATCCCTGTGGTGCAACCAGGGGTCACTATTGTCAATGATGGAGTGAATAATCTGCAAATGGATGGGCAGGATGAGCAGTTCACTTTGTTGAACGAGGCAGAAGGCCAAGGGGTCGACATGAATAGAAGGTTCGAAGAAATGGCTGAGCAGATTCGTGCCATTCAATCTCAGAGTTCTCTGGGGTTTGACATCACTGATTTGGGCTTGGTGCCAGGGGTGAGAATTCCCTACAAGTTCAAAGTTCCCACTTTTGATAAGTACAACGGCACGGCGTGCCCGAAAACTCATCTGCAGTCGTTTGTGGGAAGGATTGTTGCGCATACGGATGACGAGAAGTTGTGGATGTATTACTTCCAAGATAGTCTTGTAGGAGCTTCCATGGAATGGTACAAGAAGCTGAGCAGAGTCAATATACGAAGCTGGAAGGATTTCGCTGAGGCATTCGTGAAGCAGTATCAGTATAATTTGGATATGGCCCTAAATCGTACTCAGTTGCAGACAATGTCTCAGAATGCCAAGGAAGGGTTCAAAGAGTACGCCCAGAGGTGGCGTCAGCTTTCTACTAGAGTGCAACCTCCCTTGCTATAGAATGAAAGGGCAGATATGTTTATGGGAACGTTGCAGGGGGTGTTTATTAAAAGACTGGTGTCTTTTTCGACAACGAAGTTCAACGACATTGTGATAGCGGGAGAGAGGGTCAAAACGCTTTTGAAGATGGGGAAGATTCAAGACACTAGTGCAAGTAGCTCAGGCGGTGTGAGAAAGGATTTCAGTGGACCTTCAAGAAGAAGGGAGGGAGAGACTAATGCTGTGTTTAGTCGAGGTCGAGGCCGCGGATATAGAGGATCTTATGAGTAGGTGGCCGCTGTCACCATCCCTACAGGTCATGTGCAACAACAGCAACAACAACAACCGCAACAACCGCATCGTAACAATTATCAGCAAAGGCCTTATCAGCTAAGGCAAGCTCGTCCAGCTAACAGGGTGCTCGAGGCTATCCCGATGACGTACACGGCATTGCTTCAGAGATTGTTGGAATTGAATTTGGTTCAGTTGAGGACGTTAGCACCACCTCCACCTGGAGAGCTTCCAGTGGAGTATGATGCTAATGCAAGATGCGTATTTCATTCAAGAGCTCCCGGGCACTCAGCAGAGAAGTGCAGGGCATTGCAGCATAAGGTCCAAGACCTGATTGACTCGAAGGCGATCAACTTTGCACCGCCTCCAAATGTTACATCAAACCCCATTCCAAATCATGGAGGGGCTAGGATAAATTTCGTTGACGGTGGCGAGAGTTTGAATTTAATCTTGAACGTGGAAGAGGTGAAGACTTCGTTGTTAGTCGTGAAGGACAGATTACTAAAAGGGGAGGTTTTTCCAGGTTGTGATTACAACTGCGTAGGTTGCTTGAATTTCGTTAATGGTTGTGGAGATTTGAAGGTTGGGCTGCAATGTTTGATTGACGAGGGGTCCCTACAGTTTGACAAATTTGCTAACAGAAATGGCTGTGTCTATAGTGACAATCTACTTTGATCCTACCGAAGTTCTTGTCCGGAGAGAGCCAATGACCATTTATGTCCCTGAAGTGAGTCCAGTGACCATTACTGTTCTGAGACCGGTTCCTTATGTTGATGACAAAGCCATCCCGTGGCACTATGGCTCGGACGTGTACGTAGAAGGCCAGAAAGTGGAGAGTCAAGCGGTTACAAGTGACCCGACTGTGGTGGACGTCGGAGGAGTTGGGGGGATTTACAAGAAGCGGGCACCTCTTTGCTCCTCAAGATCTTAGAGGTGGTCCTGAAGCTGAAGCTCCTGCAAAGACTAAGGGTAAACAGATAGCCACTGAAAAGGCGACAACTCCTGCTGCCAGTCAGGGCACTTTTGAAAAAGAAGTTGAGGAATTCATGAGAATAATAAAGAAAAGCGACTATAAGGTAGTTGAACATCTGAATCAGACCCCGTCCAAGATATCCATTCTGTCATTGATGAAGTGTTCCCAAGCTCATCGAGAGGCTTTGCTAAAAGTTTTGCGAATGGCGTATGTACCGCAAGAGATAACTGTCAACCAGTTGGAAGCTGTGGTAGGCAGCGTAAACGCCAGCCATGGATTGGGTTTCACAGATAGAGATCTCCCTCCTGAAGGATGCAATCACAACAAAGCCTTGCATATCACCATGGAGTGCAAGGGTGTTGTTCTATCACACGTCCTGGTAGATACAGGCTCTTCTCTCAATGTACTCCCTAAGAAGGCCCTTATGAAGCTGAATGTCGATGGCATCGTCTTCCGACCCAGTGATTTGATTGTGAAAGCTTTTGATGGGTCCCGAAGATCTGTGTTTGGTGAGGTAGAGCTTCCAGTGAAGATTGGGTCTCAGGTGTTCAAAAGCACATTCTATGTTATGGATATTCAACCCGCTTATAGTTGTTTGCTGGGACGTTCCTGGATTCATGTTGCTGGCGCAGTGACATCCATGTTGCATAAGAATTTGAAGAATGTGGTAGACGGCCAGGTTATCACCGTGTGCGGAGAAGAAGACATTTTCGTAAGCCATCTGTCAACCTTCAAGTATGTAGAAATGGATGGGGAGATCCACGATACGCTTTGTCAAGCTTTTGAGACGGTCAATGCCAGTAACCTGTCTCCAGCAGTTCAGAACAGTGAGAAGGAAGGGACTCCTATCTACTCCTACAAAAAAGCTATGGAGGTAGTTCAATCCGGAAATGCCCAGGGCTGGGGCAAGTTGCTGGAAATGGAAAAGAAGGACGACAAGTTTGGTCTCGGATATCAACCTGGTCAGTCTAGCTGGTCTAATGGAGGGAAGCCCATAACATTCACTAGCGCTGGAATGTTAGACTACAACAATGTTTGTGAAACAGATGCCGACGGGGATAGTGACTGCAACTTGGATGATTGGATTCACCCATGCGTACCTGGGGAGGAGCTCCGGAACTGGTCTGCTGAAGATTTTATACAAGTTACTTGGTAGTCAAAGTAATTTTCTTTGTTTCCATTTTTATCATACTGTATGTCAAATCATGCACTCTGCCCAAGGTGCATGGATCCATTTGTAGGGCCACCATGTTTTTAATGCATTATGCTTTTTCCATGAAATAAAGGACATTTTTCAAGCAAATTGTGTTCTCTTTCTTTCGTTTCAAAATTTTTCACAAAACAAATAAAATGGCATTGTTTTTCTTTCTTGTGTTTTTGTGTGTTGCGTCTCCTTCAGTTTCTGAAACAAGCACATCTTGTGCAGTGTTAATCATTCGGATTCCTGTGACAATGTTCCTGCTATGACTATGCATGACTTCGACAATCCTATCTACCAAGCTGATGAAAGGGTTGAGGAAGACTGTGAACTCCCGGAAGAATTGGTCAGGCTGTTGAAACAAGAGGAAATGGTCATTCAGCCTCATCAGGAAGAAATAGAGATCATCAACATCAGGACTGAAGATGTAAGGAGAGAGATAAAGATTGGGGCCAGTATGCAGGTCGGGGTAAAGAAGGAGTTGATTGGTATGATGCGTGAATATGTGGATATCTTCGCCTGGTCGTATCAGGATATGCCAGGACTAGATACTGACATCGTGGTGCACAAGCTGCCATTGAGGGAAGACTGCCCTCCCGTGAAGCAAAAACTGAGAAGAACTAGACCGGATATGGCTATGAAGATCAAGGAGGAAGTTCAGAAGTAGTGGGATGTCGAGTTCCTTGCTGTGACTAGTTACCCGCCTTGGGTAGCCAACATTGTGCCTGTACCGAAGAAAGATGGCAAGGTCCGGATGTGCGTCGATTATCAGGATCTAAACAGAGAAACTCCAAAAGATGAATTTCCATTACCTCACATTGATGTGCTGGTAGATAACACCGCTCAGTTCTCGGTATTTTCCTTCATGGATGGCTTCTCCGGGTATAATCAGATCAAGATGGCGCCGGAAGACATGGAGAAAACAACGTTCATTACCCTGCGGGGTACATTCTGCTACAAGGTTATGCCCTTTGGATTGAAGAACACCGGGGCAACGTATCAGCGGGCTATGGTAACTTTGTTCCACGACATGATACATAAAGAAATTGAATGCTATGTGGATGACATGATTTCCAAGTCCCGGGACGAAGAAGAGCATCTGGTCAATCTCAAAAAGCTGTTTGATAGATTGATAAAGTACAGATTGAGGTTGAATCCAAACAAGTGCACTTTCGGAGTGCGTTTCGGTAAGTTGATGGGTTTCATTGTTAGTCAAAGAGGAATCGAGGTAGATCCTGCAAAAGTAAAAGCAATACAAGATATGCCTGCACCGAAAACAGAAAAAGAAGTGTGTGGGTTCTTAGGGAGATTGAACTAGATTTCTCGGTTTATATCTCATCTAACTGCCACATGCGAGCCAATATTCAAACTGTTGAGAAAAGAGCAAACGATCAGGTGGAATGAGGACTGTCAAAGAGCCTTTGAAAAGATAAAAGAATATTTGCAAGAGCCTCTGATTCTGATGCCTCCAGTTCCAGGACAGCCGTTATCATGTACTTGACTGTGTTAGAAGGGTCGATGGGGTGTGTTTTAGGCCAACATGACGAGTCTGGTCGAAAAGAGTATGATATTTACTACCTTAGCAAAAAGTTTACCGACTGTGAATCCTGTTATTCGCTCCTCGAAAAAACTTGTTGCGCTTTGGTATGGGCAACTCGCCGACTGAGGCAGTACATGTTGTCCCATACCACATTGCTAATCTCAAAAATGGACCCTGTCAAGTACATTTTCGAGAAACCAGCATTAACCAAAAGGGTTGCAAGGTGGCAAATGATCTTAACAGAGTATGACATACAGTATACTTCCTAGAAAGCCATCAAAGGAAAGGTATTGTCAGATTATCTTGCACAACATCCACTTGAAGACGACTATAAGCCAATGAAGTTTGATTTCCCTGATGAGGACATCGTGTACCTCAATGCAAGAGATTGCGAGGAACCTCTTCTGGAGGAGGGGCCATACCCTGAATCCAAATGGAAGCTGATGTTTGATGGGGCAGTCAATATCAACGGACGTGGAGTTGGTGTCGTTCTTATCACTCCCGAAGGTGTTCATTTTCCCTTCGTGACCAGAATCACCTTTAGCTGCACCAACAATGAAGCGGAATACGAGGCATGCATAATGGGAATAGAGGAGGCTATTAATCTTCGAATTAAGACCCTCGATATATTCGGAGATTCATCCCTCGTTATCAATTAGATTACCGGCAAGTGGTATACACATCAAGAACACTTAATTCCTTATAGGGATTATGCTAGAAGATTGTTGACGTTCTTCACAACAGTTAAGCTTCAGTACATACCACAAGATGAGAATCAATTTTCTGATGCATTGGCTACTCTTTCTTCGTCCATCAAAGTCTTGTGTTGGAACTACGTGCCCAGGATTGATGTTTCCGGGCTTGACGCACCAGCTTATGCTTTCTCTGTAGACGCGGTGTCTGATGAGAAACCATGGTACTTTGATATCAAGCTTTTCCTAGAAAAACAAGAATACCCAGCTGGGGCATCATCCAATGACAAGAAGACCTTGAGACAAATTGCTGCTAGCTTTTTCTTGAATATAGATGGTGTTTTGTATAAGAGAAACTTTGACATGGTCTTGCTCAGATGCGTGGATAGACACGAAGTAGACCTGTTAATGCAAGAAGTCCAAGAGGGATCTTTTGGTACTCATGCAGGAGGACATGCAATGGCTAAGAAATTGTTGAAATCAGGGTATTATTGGCTAACAATGGATGCAGACTGTTGTTCGTACGCCCGTAAATGCCAAAAGTGCCAGATTTATGCAGACAAAGTCCATGTTCCTCCTATCCCACTCAACGTCATGTCATTTCCTTGGCCCTTTTCTATGTGGGGCATTGATATGATCTGGAAGATAGAGCCTACTGCTTCAAACGGTCATCGTTTCATCTTGGTCGCGATTGATTACTTCACCGAGTAGGTTGAAGCTGCATCTTATGCCAATGTCACTCGTCAAGTGGTAGCCAGGTTTCTGAAAAGAGACATCATATGCAAATACGGAGTGCCCGAGCGAATCATTACTGATAATGGTTCCAACTTAAACAACAAGATGATGGCAGAGCTGTGCCAGGACTTCAAGATCCAACATCATAATTCTTCTCCTTACCGGCCAAAGATGAATGGCGTGGTAGAGGCAGCTAACAAGAATATTAAGAAGATTGTGCAGAAGATGGTTGTCACTTACACAGATTGGCATGAGATGTTACCATTTGCACTGCATGGGTACCAAACGTCAATCAGGACGTCAACTGGGGCAACTCCTTTTTCATTAGTGTATGGAATGGAGGCAGTCTTGCCTGTTGAGGTAGAAATTCCTTCGTTGCATGTGAAGATGGACGTGAAGCTTGATGAGGCTGAGTAGGTACGTGCCCGATACAATCAGTTATGCCTAATTGAGGAAAAGAGATTAGCGGTTATCTGTCATGGTCAGCTTTATCAGAGGAGAATAAAGCAAGCATTCGTCCAACGAGTACGTACTCGGGAGTATCAAGTAGGCGAACTCGTGCTCAAGAGGATCGTTCCTCTAGGTTCAGATCACAGGGGCAAGTGGACCCTAAACTACGAAGGCCCATTCATAGTAAAGAAAGTTTTCTCAGGTGGGGCGCTGATGCTCACTACTATGGATGGAGAAGATTTCCAGTCTCCTGTTAACTCGGACGCAGTTAAAAAATACTTCGCATAAAAAGACCCGCTGGACACAAAAACATAATTAAAGTCTAGGCAAGAAAAGGGCATCCCGGTGGATTGAAAACCCGAAAGGGCGATCCACGCAAAAAAAGGGAAAAATCGAACAACTGTGATCTGGGTAATCTGAACCAAATCACTGTTTCATGCAGTCTAGCAGTATCAGAAGGATAGGAATCAGTCCCCTCATCTTCTTCGGAAAGCAAAGGCAAGAACAGAAAGTCGTGAAGACATGCTAGTCATAGCAGGAAGGAAACTCATTGGAATGCCGTGTACATTGCTATTAGGATAGCTTCTTTTTCTCAATTTTTTAGTAGCTACCTCTTTCCAGATAGTTGCTTCCTGATGTAAAATTTTGCCTATTCAGAGGCCTTTCAATAAATGAATATTCAGTCCAAAGTCGTGTTGTGTTTCTTTGTTTGCAAAATGTCCATAGTTTTTGGCAAAAGAACATTCCATTTGAAACATGTTGATTTTTCTAAAAAAATTGACATGGCAGGGAAACAATTCAATTATCTTTGAGTGTCGGGTGACAATGAATGAACAAATCGTACCACGCAAATCCCCGGGGCACATGTGTGTATACTGTTGTTGCAAGTTTTGTAGGGCGATGTTGCACTTCCCCAAACAGAGAGTGCTCCCCGAGTGAGCCATGGAAAGTGGAATCCCTAGCAGATTTTCAAATCTAATCAAAGATGGTGCACTCCCCAAGTGGTTGTTCGTCACAAGAAAGACGTGGTTTCCCCAGTAGAAATCAGATGGAATCATCCCCAGCTAAGCTAGAGCAGGTGAGATCCTCAGTGGAGTTTTGAGGCCAACTGAAGAGAGTTGAGGCGGGCGGAAATAGTTTGACTGGTTATTCCCCAGTCGGGTTAGGAGATCGTCTCTTCCTTGAAGTTCATATTTGGTATACCATCATTGAGATATCCCCAGCGGGTCCACCAATTTATTTGTGGCCAGTGCGACAGAGTACTGCAGACATTTGCTCATCAGTCAAGTTTTGGCCAAGAGATCTTGATTACTTCCCACACGGAGTTTCAGGGTAATCTAACAGTTCTTCTCCCCAAGCGAGTTATTTTCCACAGTAAATTTCTAGTAGGCAGTTGAGGGCCTTACTTCCCCACAAAGTTAGAATTGTCAGAATTCTCTCCCCAGCAAGGGTTATTTAACCAAGCAGTTTCCCCAGTGAGCAACTGAATGCTTGTTTCCTCAGTGAAGTCCCTAGCTAGAGTCTGACCAAACATCATCCCCAGCCGGGTCTGAAGGTCATCATTTCCCCGCAGAGTCATAATCGAGATTCACTCCCGCCGCTGGAGTATTCCCCAGAGAAGTCGCCAATCTATGTTGGCCATGTGATGATACAGGCTATCATTCATCTCCCTAGTTAGAGTTAGGTTTCGTCAAAGCCTTTGACCAGATTTCCCCTACAGATTCGGGATTATTTGTTGCCAATCAGGGCATTTTGAAGTGCGCTCGTCTGCATCTCCTGGCACTCGTCTGTGTTGAATCTCCGTCTTGAGGCTCGTCTGTGCCTCCTGGCACTCGTCTGTGGTGGGTATCTATTTTGTGCTCGTATGCATCCCTTTCAACACTCATCTATGTTTGATGTTTGGTAGTTGCTCGTCTGTATACTCCAGCATTCGTCCGTGTTTGCTGTTTGGTATCTGTTGGTTGCTCGTCTGCACTCCCAACGCTCGCTCGGTCATGAATTGTATCCCCGGCAAGGTCGTGTTTATCTCTAGGCATTTAATTGCTCGTCTGCATTTCCCCAACACTCGTCTATGTTTGATATCTGTTGGGTAATCTGTTTTGCTCGTCTGCATTCCCCGCACTCACTCATTTGTGAGGTATTCCCCCGGAAGGGTCATGTTTCTTGCTAAGCATTTGATTTCTCGTCTGCGGTCTTCAACACTCGTATGTGTTTGACATCTGTTTATTGCTCGCCCACATTTCCCCAACACTCGTCTATATTCGCACTTTGTTGATTGCTCGTTTGCTTTCCCCAGTAGTCGCCTACGGTTGGTAGATGTTGATGCTCGTCTGCACTCCCCAGCGCTCGTCTATGTTCGATCTCTAATGAAGTTCCCCAACACTCGTATGTGTTTGAACTTATGTGATGCTTGTCTGTGTTCTCCAGCACTCGTCTGTGTTTGTTATCTGTTTGAAGCTTGTTTGCATTGTTGGATACTCGTCTGTATCATCATGCCCACTCGTCTGTGTTAAATTGTACCCATATGTACTGATTTGACAATTACTCCAAGTGCTCATCTGTGTTGGATTTATGGTATTCGTCTATATCAGTGGCTGATATTCGTCCATATCATCGCCTGAAGCGCTCGTCTGTGTTTCTTGGATCATCGTCTGATATTCGTTTGTATCATTGACTTCTGGAACTCGTCTGTGTTCTCTTGATGATCATCAAATACTCGTCTGTATTGAAGATGTTTGAAGTCCTGACGGTGGGATTAAACGTTAAAATGGTTACCGGTCCTGGCGTAATAGGTTTATCCGAAGGAGTTTGTCTGTCTCAAGCACCGCTTATCTGCGTAAGATTTGTGAAGAGGGTTCGTCAAATCCTAATGTCGCACTTGGCGTAGCAGGTTTGCTCAAGGAAGACTCGTCTGTCTTAGCTCATATATCCACGGATAATATATAAAGAGGGTTCGTCTATCCTAATTATGCATGTCTATCCCACAGACTTAAGTGCATCACCGGTCCTGGCGTAACAGGTTTATCCGAAGGAGGTTCATCTGTCTCAAGCACCGCTTATCTGCACAAGATTTGTTAAGAGGGTTCGTCAAATCCTAATGTTTCACCTGCCATAATAGGTTTTGCTCAATGAAGACTCATTTGTCTTAGACCATATATCCACGGATAATACATGAAGAGTGTTCGTCTATCCTAATTATGCATGTCTATCCCACAGACTTAAGTGTATCACCGGTCTTGGCGTAACAGGTTTATCCGAAGGAGGTTCGTCTATCTTGGGTCATATATTGCACGATGCATGAGGGCTCATATGTCCAGTACCTGGCGTAACAGGTTTGGTTGAAGAAGGCTCGTATGTCCAGTACCTGGTGTAACAGGTTTGTTCGAGGACTCGTCTGTCTAAGGTCTTCTATCTGAAGTAACAATTCAACTTGGAAGGAGCTCGTCTGCTTTCTCCCCACTTCAGTCGCCAAAGCGTCATTTTTTTGGGTTTATTTCCCATTGCTTGCATTCTCCAGCAGAGTACAAATTTCAGGTCTTCTTGGTATTCAACCACAATTCATCTTGAACAGTCGATAGCCGTGCTACCGTCCTTTTCAGATTAACAGTTGCTTGAATAGGGGCAGCTGTAACACCCCAAATTTTCCCTCTCCTGTTTAGCATCATCATCATATCATAATCATCATCATCATGTCATATCATTAGCATATTGCATAGAAAAATGAAGCATAGCACTCGCATATTCCGGCATAAGGCATGGGATCAATCATCGGGGAAATTCAAAGCTCGCAAGGCAGGTTACAAGGTTGACATCAGGGTCAAAGCATACAGAAAGGATTGAGGATCAAAATCAGATCAAAACGGTTGGCACCAGCTTATTCTTGAAGGTTCCCACCAAAAGGAGGGAAATTCAAAATTTACTGGCGTTAACCGGTTAGCGGATTGGTTAACCGGTTAACGGCCACGAATTTTGAATTTCCAGTAGCAATTCATCATGTGTGATTTTTTGCTCCAATTTTCATTTTCTGATTTTATTCATTTTTTGAATTAATTGGAAATTAAAAGGAAGGATCTAGAGCACTTGTCCAAGCCTAATCACACTACCCAAACCATAATTTTGGATCCCAAAGCCTAATTTTTGGGCCCCAAACCTAAACCATATTTAATCATTTCTCTCCAAACCAAAAGGACCTCTCCCTAATTTTTCACTCTCATTTCTGAATTTTCATTCTCCTCACTCACAATTCTCTCACTTTTCTCTCCCAATTTTCCAAATCACTCAAAGTTCCTCTTTGAAGATCACACAACCTTGCCTTAAGGTGTGTAGATCTTGGAACCAGACCTCCATCCATAGCTTCATTGCATCTTTTTGCTGGTTTTAGTGGTGATTTAGATTTTGTTTGGGATCTAGAAGTGCTTTTAGATCCAAAAGTCTGCATCAAGAGCTTGTTCTTGCATTTATTTTGCACAGAGTGTGAAGTTTAGCACCGGATCTTCAAGGCTTTGTGCGAGATCTATCATTTTCAGTCCGATCAACAATTACCAAAGCATACCTCAGCTTTGTAGGTTGGTTAATTTTAGATCTAGCTCTGTTTTAGCTTATTGGCATGCTTGCGCTTTAGATCCTCCATGTGTTTGCGTATTTGTTTGTGTTGATTGAATTGATTGATTGATTTGTGACTGGATCCATGTGTTAATGTTCATAAGCTTCATGATGCTATTCAATGTGAATTGATTCATTAATTTCATGTTCAAATGCTTGCTGGTCTGGTATGAGATTATTTGGAAAAGTTGGTTGTGAGCTGATTTTTGCAGGATTTGTTGTTGTCTTAACAGTGTTAATCGGTTAACGGATTGGTTAACCGGTTAAAGCACCTGATTTGTGTTGTTTTATGCAGGTTTTTGTCTCGTTAACCGGTTAACGCTTTGGTTAACCGGTTAACACTGAAGTAGTGAGCCATTTTTGCCTTATTTCAAGCATGTTTGATCCCCTTACTTGTTTTAAATGCCATGGATCATTGTATGATCATTGAATATGATTTTTTGGGTGATTTTCTTGATGATTGATGTATGCTTCCGTGTTCTCGACACGTAAATGCTTTTTTGTGCTATGTTTGGCATGATTGTTTGATCTTGGTTGGTGTGAGCTTTGAGCATGTCATTGCCTTGATTTTATTGATGAACTTGCTGGAATTTTACTAACATTTCAGGGGCTTATGGTAAGTGAAGTGTGGATGTTCATCCACATTTCAACTCTTCATCCTTCTCTCCTTTTAATTTGCTTTCTCTTTGTGTTTTGATGTGTAACGCCCTCTTTCTATACCCCAATAAGCAATTAATTCACTTAGGCACATATTTAAAATTTCATCAGAGTATATTTGAAAAACAGTATAAAAGAGAAATGCCACATTATACTTGAATTTAAAAACATACAACACCTGCTCGAAAAAGATATGCAACAAACGGGGTAACTTACATACACAAGGATTTCATCCTTACACCCGTATTCATCAATTCATTAAACAGCGGAAACAAAACATAACAATTTCAAACTTATATACTTATCATAAATATAACTGCATGTTTGAATCACCAAAATACTCCATGTTTACATAAAACATATCACATCAAAATACATATACAAATATATTCACAAAAAGGCATCAAGCCAAATCCTAGCTACCCGGTGCTACATATCAGAGCCGACCGACCAAAAGATGAAGACGAACTTCACAAAAATATCATCCAGCAACCTACTCTGCAATGCCTCATAGAGCATCATAAAACAGCAGAAGGGTGAGAAACATTATCATAATAATATTACATATAATTATATATCTCAACATATAAAATGCACATAAAGCATATTCTCACCACAATTCATTCCTCATCACCTATACACATCGCAACGTGTACATACACAAATCAAGCATGTTCATCATGCACCAATTCATTAATTCACATAAACTCATATTATTTATGTTTATTCCTCAATTCTATTCATTCCGCATAAACATACGTCTAGCTATGTTTAATCACACATATACATTACAAATGTATAAACCACATACATATACATATCAAACATGCATATATACAATCAAGTATGTTTCATCACACATACTATCATCTCCATAATACTCCAAATATACATTTACACATTCATGTTTATTTCTGCATATCATAATTAAAATGATAAAAATGCAACTCATAGAGACTGACACACGACTCTATGCAGATGCAAATGCGGTACCGACTCAACATTTCAGCAGGTTCACTCAGGAACCAAATGGAATCATCACTTGTTACCTAAAGTAACTCCCCGTCGGGCACATGATGTTCACCCATTGCTCACATCCCACATGGGCACATAATGTTTATGGATTTCCCACACCCCACACAGGCACACAATTCGATTGCTCACACCCCACACGGGCACACAAACAATGTGAATAAATCACCCATCGCTCACACCCCACACGGGCACACGATGTTTCTGGATTGCTCACACTCCACACGGGCACACAATCCGATGGCTCACACCCCACATTGGCACACGATCTTGTTGTAGTCATCGCTCACATTCCACATGAGCACACGATGCTACAACGGATTCACAAAGAATCCCACAGCACAATAATGCATACATTATGCTTACATGCAAAATGACACACAACATTCTTGAAAATGCATACATATTCACAATATAGTTATGCATTCATCTCATGCAATTAACATACATTTGCATTAAATTCAAGCAATGTATCTACTTGCCAAACGACCACAACACAACAATCAAACTCACAATTCCATAATTAACATAATTACGTTTTATCGGAAAAGTTGGGTAAAAGTCGGCTAAACATTACATATTTTAACATCATTAGATTCTACACGTTTTTAGCTTCGAATCGATATAAGGATCACTAAAAACGGATACCCGAAACTACAGTTATGAAACAAAACGTAAAAACCCAAAAATCCTCCCAGGCTCGCTGAGCGAAAATCCCCCTGGAACTTTCGCTGAGCGACCACTACGATTTCAGCAACATACCAACTGCGAACAGTCAACCTTAACCACTCCAAAACTCCTTTAAACCCATACAAACATCATCAATAACATATATCTAACATCATACTTTGATTATAACGATTTCTAACCGATTAATCTACCAATTTCTCACATTTCCACTAAAACCCTAACTATTCATCTTCTCTAACTCTCATCAAACCCAAAACTCAACCAATCAAACACATACATAATCATACACAATATTAAGATAACAATGCTTATCACCCTTACCCGATTATTTCGATTTCTTGGAGCAATCATGAAGCTTTTCCAACTTTCCCTCTTTTCTCTTCTTTTTCTCTTCTCTCTTTTTCTTTCTTCTCTTTTTCTTTATATCTTTTCTTTTCTTTCTCTTTCTCACAACTTATACTATTTTCTCTCTAATTCTATTCTTACTCTATTATTTCTATTTTCTACTCTTTTCAACCAAATATCAATTCTCTCACAAAAATACCAATTCTACTAATTCTAACTTATCACTAATTAACAAAAGTCTAAAATACCCTTTTATCCAATTTTACTCAAATATTCACAAATCGGTAAAATCCCACCAAACCAACATATCACATATTCACATTAACATATTCTATTATCATGTTAATTTCACAATTAAAAAATTTTTCATATAAATAAAATAAAAGACTCCACAAAATTTGGGAAAATCGAATCGGGGCGTTACATGATGTGCCTTATGTCATCATGTGTTACAATTATTTTTCTTCCCCCTTTAGGAGCAACTTATCTCGTTTAGAGGAGTAAGTTGCTTGCTAGTTCTTGCTTCCTATTATTCTTGCTCTTCTTTGTTTCTTCTTTCTTCTTCTTAGGATAGTTGAAACCTCACTAACCTTAGGACCACTTTTGCATGCTAACATTAGGATTAGTCTTTCCCCATTTTAGACTTTTACATTTTTGCTCCTTTGGTTTCTTTCTCTTCCCATCTCAAAACAAAACCTAAAAAAACATTAATAAAAAGAAGTGACTTCTTGTGTAATAGCCTTATTCCATGGGGGCATATGTATTCATTCCATCTTGAAATAGTGCATTTGTCTAGCATGATGCACAAGTCGGATCATGAAGTCATCTTCATCAAGGAAAACCCTAAAAAAAAACTTCTTCATTTTAATCACTAAAACACCTAATAAATTCAACAAGTCAATGAAATTAGGCCCTTGCCTTTGGAAACAAGTCTTGGATACGTTCTCCTTGCTTGGTGTGCTTGTTCTATTATTCCATCTTGGAGTGTAGTAACAAGTACACATCCCATTGAAAAGAGCTTAAGTTCATTCTCTTGTGCCACACCAATAAAAAGCTCTAAAAAACATAAACAAAAAAATCGTCTTTCCTTCGGGAATTATTTTCTCATCTCCTTCGCTCCGTCCGCGAACTTGCTTTTTCTTGTCATCATGCAAGACGGTTACACACTCGTAGTCCGAGTCTGCAACACCTGAGCATTGACATAGGCAGTTCAAGCCTTAATTCACAAGAAATATTTTCTACCCCTAGTTAGGGGAACTACGGCGTCTCTGATCCTCGTGTTTAGTGGGGTACGTAGGCAGCGGGGTAGGGCCCGTTCGAGCACAATCTTTATTTTCCCTTCATTTTTCCTCTTGGTTTCTTTTCAGTTCTCTTTCCCATTTCGTTTCATTTTCAGTTTTGCAGCAAATTTCACTCCCTCACCCTTTGAAACCATTTTCTTTGCAAGCGTGGATCCCGACGGGTACAACAGACGATCTGGGGTGCTAATACCTTCCCAGGTCATAACCAACTCCCGAACCCAGTCTCTTTGGTTCGCACGACCTGTGTCCTTCCTTTTTGTTTTCTTCTGGTTTGTGCAGCATTACCATTCCCGTTCCTTCGGGATAAAAATGTCTGGCTGGCGACTCTATTCTTTTCCGCGCCACTATCGCGTTTGTACCAGGATGGAAATCCGGGGAGCGACACCTTTTTATTTTTATTACACTTTATTTTCAATTTGATTTCTAATTTTTAAAAATAGTTAGACACTTCTAAAATTCACCAAAAATTTCATGAATAATGCTTTGAGTTTTCTTTAATTTTTTACATTTTTATTTTCTATTTATTTTTATTTTCCACGCTGGAATTAATTTGCACTTTTATTATTTGTTTTTAATTCACTTTAAATGCATGCGGACTTGTGGATTTTCTATCTTGATCATCAATTTGAGTTTTGAGTTGGTTCTTTTTGCATTTGATTCATATTGTAGTTTATGGTGGATTTTTCTTCTGAGTTTTAGAAGCTTGCATGAATATTTTTGGCAATTGACTTGAGCATGAAGCTTCAAAAGCCTAGTTTGTGTTCATGGGGTCCTTTGACCTAGTTTTCTTTTGATTATGACTTTGCTCTTTTGGCATGATGTTATCACTTGATTAATGAACACTTGTGCTTAATTGTAGAATTTTTTAGTTAACTCTTGATTTAATATGAGTTTTTCTTGTTTGCTTTCCCTATTTTGCATTCTTTTTGGTCACATGATTAGTTCTTAGGTTAGGAGGGCACTTGTGCCAACTCCTATAGGTTGTTTTGAGTTCCTTTTGTATGAGGTTTGATCCCTGGTCCTTTATTAGTGTTTGTACTTTGGAAAGTTTTGTGTTGCTTGCCTTTGAAGTTTCTCACAAATGTATGCATGTTCACCTCACCTTCATTGTTCATTTTCCCTTCATGATGCTTATGCTTGAGTTTGGTACTTCTTCTCCATGATTGTTCATGCTTCTTAGGAACATTTTAACATGATTAGGTCCCTGGTTTTTAGATGATGCCTATGTCTTGATTTGATGAGCATTTGTTTATTCTTACACTTATGCACATGTTCATTTCACTTCTCATTCTTGTTATGATTATGTTTGAACTTGTATTACCTTTCCTTGTTTTTTTTGTGTTGTTTGTGCCCATTCTTGTGTTGATATGATTCTGGTCTTGAGGTACATGATGTTTGTTAGGCTTGAATGATGTGTTTAATATCATGTATGCTTTCTTCTTTCATAAGTAGTTCATGTTGCTTTGAAATGCCATGCTTGTTCTACTTCCTCTTTGGTTTTGTTTGAGGTATTTTGGTATGTAAATGAGATGAATCACTTCTGGTTGTGGTGTGTGGGATTGATCTTTTGCTTGCTTATACCTCACTTGAGTTTGTTTGATTTTATCTTATCATATGTGATTAGTTCTAACCATTTCAGGGGCTCATGGTAAGTGAAGTGTGGATGTTATCCACATTTCAATTCTTTATCTCCTCTCTTACTTTGCTTCCTATTTGTTTATGTGCCTTATGCCATCTTGTGTTTCAACTTGTTATCTTACCCCTTTAGAAGCAGCTTGTCTCCTTTAGAGGAGTAAGTTGTTCTCTAACTTTCTTCTCCTCCTCTTCTCTTCTCTTCTATTCTTCTTCTTTCTTAGGATAGTTCAAATCACACTAACCTCAGGACCACCTTTGCATGATAACTTTAGGATTAGATTTCCCCTTTAGTTTTTACCTTTGAGATCCTTTTGGTGCTCTCTCTTTCTCATCTTCAAACAAAACCTAAAAACATCTAATAACAGTTGAGGTGACCTCTCCCTTTTGTCACTCACTCAAAGAAAAAAGCTAAAAATACTTCTTCATTTTAATCCATAAAACACTTAATAATACAAACATGGTAGTGAATTTAAATCCTAATCTTAGGAAACAAGTTTGAGGATCTTCCTCATTCTTGATG
The DNA here is from genome assembly GCA_963966055.1 of Lathyrus aphaca. Classification (NCBI taxonomy): domain Eukaryota; kingdom Viridiplantae; phylum Streptophyta; class Magnoliopsida; order Fabales; family Fabaceae; genus Lathyrus; species Lathyrus aphaca. The sequence continues at coordinate 261,854,934 of OZ014525.1, read as the reverse complement.
GACTTGTTACTCATTCTATTTTGGGATGTGGTAATAAGGACATGTCCATAGAAAAGGATTTGCCTTCACTTCTTTGTGCCACACTCTCTAAAAGACTTCTAAAAAATACAAACAAACAATAAGCGTCTCTCCTTCGAGACTTCTTTTCCCATCCCCCTCACTCCTTATGCACGGACTTGCTCCTACTTGTCACTTTGCAAGATGCTAACGCACTCGTCGTCCGAGCCTGCAACACCTGGCATAGGGCCCGTTCGAGCATACTCTTTTATTTCCCTACATTTCCCCCTTTCTTTTCTTTTCGTATCCAGTTCTAGTCCTTCTTTTGTAGCAGTTTTTCATTTGTTCACCCTTTGAAACAGTTTCTTTGTAAGCATGGATCCCGTCGGGTAGGGCGGACGATTTGGGGTGCTAATACCTTCCCAGGTCGTAACCGACTCCCGAACCCAGATTATTTGGTTCGCAAGACCTATGTCCTTTCTTTTCTTTTCTCTGGTTTGTGCAACATTACCATTCCCGTTCCTTCGGGATAAAAATGCATGGCTGGCGACTCTAACCTTTTCCGCACCACTTTCGGGTTTGTACTAGGATGGAAATCCAGGGAGCGATACTAAGCAAAGATATGTTGTGTTGCTTCCCAATAACCCTTGTCCCCTTAGAGACTGTAATTCCTTTTGCATTGCTGCAAACTGTCTTTGTAAGTCGTCCATTCTTTCGTTGATTCCTCTCCTATTCACTTGGAGTAGGAGAGTACCTCTGGTTTTTTGAGGAAATGTGTACCAATGGAGGTGGTACTACTTATACTATAGTTGGAACTTCATATAGCGAGAGTTTGTAACCTTCTGGTATGGAATTCTTTGCTAGTTCATCTTCGAGAGTTCAAATTTTGTAACCTTCAAACTGAGACGGTCCTACGGTGTTCCTTAATTATTCAGCTATTCGGGGATCATATCTTTCCGGGATAAAACTAGGTGGAATACCCCAAGGATGATCCTTTAGCATGGCGTACCTTAGATCATTTACGATACCTATTCAATCAGTGCAGACACGACTTCAGAGATCACTGTTCTTTGGTGAAGATTTTGAGCTACAGTCAGATCTTCGACCATTTCCTTGAGCCTTTCCATAGTTGAATCCATACTAGGTATCTCCTCTTTCAGCTCTCTGTACTTGTCCTCGAGGTCTTCTATTATTTTCTGGCGACCAGCCGGAGTATTGTACGAATGAGACAATTTGACTTCTAAAAGAAGTGCAAGAATAAGGCTCGATAAAAGAAAAATGCAAATGATGAATGAAGATGCAATGATTAAAAATATTTGGTAATTTTCTCCTTTATTTAAAGAAAGAATTGATTGAACAAACTATTTCATAAATTTTTATTGAACTGAAACAAGTTACATCCACATTACATTATTCAAAATGAGGGAAAGAAAGTTTAAAACTCTAAAGCTCTCTTTGTTGGGACTTCAGTTTCTTGACGATCTGTTTTCTGCCTCTTGAGCAGGACTTCTTCCAGGTGTAGAAGGTTCTGGTGTTTCCCTGAATAGGAAATTGTTCCTCCTTTTCCGTGACATGGTACTCAAGTACCTCAATGAGTGCAACCTTTTCTTTCAGGAGACTCTGAATTTTGGCATTCTCTAGGTTAAGAATCTGATATTTGTTTTTTTATAGGAGTCTCTCTCCCTTTGCATTTTGTTGAAAGCTATCTAAAGCTTCTCTGTGTCATTCATGAAGTAGAGAATAGTTTCTTTCAGTGGAAGTATTCCCTGTCGAGGTGAAGGAATCCTCAGTTTGATTGCTCTGGCTTGTACCAATTGGAGGTAAGGATCCAAAGAGATACTATTTTCTTTTCCCATAGATTATATTCCTTTCTTGTGTACATGTTTCCAAGCATGCATTCTTCTCTGATAGTCTTGTTCTATTCTCCTTCTTCAAAGAAAAGTCCTTCATTATGAGCTATGACGGGTATATCTCTCATCGGGTACCACATCTGATGTCTAAATTGGTCAAAGACATGATCTTCTGAGACTAGTGCATTCACTTTTAAATTCTCAAAATGCTGATGACTTGAGTAAGTGGGAAGTGAACTATTTATAGAGAAGTGGTACACAACAAGTGATCATTCCTCCGCCGGATAAATTCCCTAGGTGAATTGAGTGATAAGCATATGCGAGCAGTGTAGGAACTGGATTTTTGATGAGAAAGATATTTATCGTATTGATGTCGACAAAGTTTTCTACATTGGGAAATAAGAATTTCCCATAGATGAGAAATGCAAAGATGACTTCGAACGCAACAATATTTCTGATACTGGCAAAATATAATGCTCTCTATTAGAAATTTGGAGGGCAAACCCTCGACTCCTCCTTTGATAGTCCTATGAGCCTTAACTTCCGACTCTCCTAAAGAAAGAATCATGTCAATTGTTGATTCTCTCGGCATTCCTTTCAATCCGGTGAACGGTATTTTCTCATTAATAGAGATTCCTATCAACTGAGAATACTCTTCCAATGTTGGGCAAAATTGATATTCTAAAATGTAAAGTAGTGGTACACTAGGTCGTAGAACTGGACCAATGTAGCAAGAACACCTTCTACCATGGTGAATTTCAGTAGGGACAAAAGTTCTCCAAACTTTTCTTTGAATGATTCTATATTTGTGACAAGCTTTCCTAGCTTTCTCAGATCATCCAATCTCAGATTCTTGAATGTAAACTTGTGGGTTTTTTGTCGCCCAAAGTCCATTTTTAAAAGTTTGATACTGTGAAACAGACGTTCATTTAGTTCTTTAAATGGAGAAAATTATAATGATTTTTTTTTTTGAAAAAAATGATTTTCTTTTGATGAATGCATGAATGCAACACACAAAAATATGGTGAAAACATGGGTTTAAGGGTTCGTCGTCATGAGGCCAGAGCTTGACCCATTCCTAATGTTTATACTACGGTAAATATTTTTGTACCTGTAGATCATGTAAGTCGAGGTCAGGGGGTAAATGTTTATTAAATCATCAATGTGAACAACCTTGCTCAAGCTCAGCCTGCGCAGAGCCCGATCGTTAATCAGGATATACTTGAGCAGTCTGTTGTCCAAGGTGGACATTCCTCTTTTTATAATGTTACAGACTATCAGAGTTTTGATCTCTCAATGTGCCAAACTTCCAAAGGGCAGTTCCTGTGATGAAAACCAAGGATCTTCGAGTTATTGAGTTTGCTGAAAGGTATCGTATGTTGGACGAAAAGCTCAAAGTTGTAGAAGGTCGTGATGCTTTTGGTTTTAATGCTTTAAGCTTGTATTTGGTACCTGGTCTTGTCATACCTCCAGAATTCAAAGCACCGGAGTTCGAGAAGTACGCTGATGTCAGTTTCCCGAAGCGTCATTTGGTGATGTTCTATTGAAAGATAACTAACTTTGCCCACAACGATTAGTAGATGATTCATTATCTTTAGGAAAATTTGAGTGGTGCATCTTTGACTTGGTATATGGATTTGGAAATTAGTCGTATCCGTTCATGGAATGATTTATCCAATGCTTACCTAAAGCAATACCAATATAATTTGGATATGGCTCCCAATCGCATGTAGTTGCAAATCATATCTCAGAGGAGTAGCGAGTCTTTCAGAGAATATGCACAATGGTGGACAAAATTGGCAGCCTAAGTGCAACCTCCACTTTTAGATAGAGAATTGGTTGACTTGTTCGTAGACACCTTGCAAGGTCCATACGTGGAAATAATGATTGGCATTGGGACATCCAATTTCTCTGGCTTGGTGATAGCTGGCGAGCGCATTGAGAGCCTTCTCAAAAGTGGAATGATCCAAGACGCCTCGAACATGCCAGCTAGTGAAAGCAAAACAGTTGTTAGTTCCTAAGAGAAAAGGAGTATGGAATCTGTAACACCCTTCTACCCTAAAGCAAAATATTTAGAGTAATATTAGAGTAACCACGATAAGGGTATCACGCATCTATCGAAAACATCAAACATACAGTGTCATGTCCTATAACACGGTTTAAACAACATCATAAAACCATAAATATTAGTTTCGCAGCGGAATAAAACTTCATCGTTCAAACATCATTAATTTACTTCATAAACTTAACATTATCCATCCAGAATTTAACATCATAAAATAAAGGAAAATATCCTCAAATAAAATATACTGAAAGTTTAACAACTAAAACCCCATCTCGGTGTTACATGACACAAAGCAGGACACAAAGACTCCAGACCACTACTAAGTAAATAAGGTACGCTCTGAGACTCTGAAAAACTCCTCTTGCAGCGCAAGGCTATTCTTTATCATCCGTAAATTACCCACAAAAGAGGCAACATTTCCAAGCAGGCAGGGTGAGCAATCATAATTCATTATAAATATACGAGAATATGGAATATAAATAAATTAGCATAAGCATGTCATAACATCATCAATGATAAAAATTTAGTGACAACAACACAATCAAGAACACACTCCAATAATGCAATTCCAACTATCATGATATGCAATTATGCATGTTGTCACTCCCCGGATTTCCATCCTGGTACAAACCCGAAAGTGGCACGGAAAGAGGTTAGAGTCGCCAGCCAGACATTTTTATCCCGAAGGAACGGGAATGGTAATGTTGCATAAACCAGAGAAAAGAAAAGGAAGGACACAGGTCCTGCGAACCAAAGAATCTGGGTTCAGGAGTCGGTTACAACCTGGGAAGGTATTAGCACCGCAGATCGTCCGCCGTACCCGACGGGATCCACGCTTGCAAAGAAATTGTTTCAAAGGGTGAAGAAATGAAAGTTGCTGCAAAAAGAAAATGATTTGGATAAGAAAAGAAACGGGGGAAATGTAGGGAAAATAAAAGAGTGTGCTCGAACGGGCCCTACCCCGTTGCCTACGTACCTCATCTGGACATGAGGATCAGAGTCGCCGTAGTTCCCCTAACTAGGAGTGGAAAGGATTGCCTGTGTCTTAAGGCTTGAACTGCCTATGTCAATGCTCATGTGTTGCAGGCTCAGACAACGAGTGCGTTACCGTCTTGCAAATTGACAAGTAGAAGCAAGTTCACGTACAGAGCGAAGGTGATGAGAAAAGAAGTCCCGAAGGAGAGACGATTATTGTTTGTTTGTGTTTTTTAGAAGTCTTTTATTGGTGTGGCACAAGAGAATGAACTCAAGCTCTTTTCCATGGAATGTGTACTTGTTACTACATTCCAAGATGGAATAAAAGAACAAGCACACCAAGTAAGGACAACTTATCCAAGACTTGTTTCCAAGGGCAGGGGCCCAAATTCATTGACTTGTTGAATTTATTAAGTGTTTTAGTGATTAAAAATGAAGAAGTATTTTTCAGGATTTTTCTTGATGAAGATGACCTCATGATCCGACTTGTGCATCATGTAAACACCCCAAATTTTCCCTCACCCATTCACACCATGGCTTGTGATCTTTTCATATGCATAAATTCAATCATAGCATCTCATACCACATTTTTGCTTCACTGCATTGATTCTAAGTCACCTGCATCTAGGGTTTGTGATCTGGGCAATCCATGAGCCATCTGAGTCACTCCAAAGGTCATCAATCACTTCAAAGGGGTCCATGTATGTTTAAGCATCATATTGTATCCCCAAAGTCAATAAAGTCAAAAGATCACAAGAACTGAGAATGGCATGGAAGCAGAGCCAGGTTTAACTACACAGATGACTTAGAATTAGGGTTTTGGTTTCAAAGGCCATAACTCCAAATTTTTTGGTCATTCTTGTTTCTATTGGTCTCTATATGTTATGAGGATCATGCATATCAATTTTCATGAAGAAATTCCATGGGGAAGGCATCTAATCAAGGGTTGACTTCTTAAGCAAGTCAGTGCAAAATCAGGGCATCTGAGGCCCCCAATGACCCAACCAAGGGGTGTTCTTCATCATTTTGATTGTTTATGATCTTTATTTGATCATAGAAGATGTTAGAAGTTCACAAAATTGAAGAATTTCAAGCCATTTGCAAAGTTGCCTTTTTGGGAAAATGACTTGTAATGGAAACTTGCCATTTTGGGAAACTTTTTCAACCCTTTCTTTTTGATTCAAAAATGCTTCAAATGAAAAAACTTTGGTCATGAAAGTTGTAGAATGGATCATTCCCTTTTCAAAAAGTACAAGAACTCATTCTAATTCATTTTGGATCAAAAGTTATGGTTTGTCAAAGTTGGGAAAAATCACATAATTTCAAGCTATGCACCAAAGAGGCAAAGTTGCAAAATCCCTTGCCAAGGCAAAATGAGACCTCAAAGTGACTTCTAATCTTTGTAAAAACATAAACCATAGCCTAAAATTCAAAATGCACCAAGAGTTTGTCCATTTTCATGACTTGTGGATCAAGAAATCACAAAGGGGACCAAAAGTCACAAAGTTGCAAAACCTATGGCAAACCCTAATCCACTTGCTGCCTTGCCTCTAAACCATTTCCATGGCTCTCCCTAAACTCAGCTGAGCCCAACCATGCCCCTATCACAGCCTTACACTTGCCCATACCTCAAGAACACCTAACATTGTCTTTTTGCATAAAGACCCATACCAATCAAGCTAGGCCAGACCAACTCCTCTGACCTATCCAAGGGTGATAAGTGTACCAAAAGGAACTGAACACACAACACACACAAGCCTGAAGCATCCTCCAAGCCATAGTTTACAAAATTCCCCTCTTATGCATTTTCATTCGAAACACATCACACAGGCATCAAACATAAAAACAAACTCCATAGAACATCTCAGCATGTCTCACTGATCACCCCTGACCCTTCACCTTGCCCTGAAACTCCCTGAAATCAAAACACGATTTCCTCCCCTCTCTGAACAGAACTTGATCAATCTCACAAATCATCCATTCTAAATCCAACCAAGCTTCATAACTTCACCAAGAGGATCATTGGGACCATTTTGAAGCAAAGAGGCAAGCAGAAAGCTCCTGGACTGAAAGCTCAATCTCAGGTAACATGATGAACAATTTTTCCAGAACCTTGATTTCTTGTTAGATTGTTGTTCTATATGTTGCCCTGATCATGGGGATCTATTTATTTTCGAAAATGAGTCAAAAACAGGCATGTTGTGATGTTCTGAAATTTTTGCCCTAAGATTTGTTTTCTTCGATTCTCACTGTGTAGTCAATATAAATTGTTTTTGGCCATGGATTCTTGTTACCCATTGTTGAATGATTGATTCTGGAGATTTGTGGGCCTTGGGGATGTGTTTTGAGTGATTTTGGTGAGAGAGGCAGCCGGAGAAGACGACCGGAGCTTATCTCCGGTCGCCTGAGTGTAATTAGGGTTTAAGTGTGATTAATTAGTAACTTTGAATCTGGGCCATAGGATCCCCTTTCCTGCGCGCGAACGAATGGCCTGGATGCTTCATTAAAGCCCTAATCCCTGATTAATTAATTAAAATCCTGTTTAATTAATTTATAAAACATATTAGCCAGGTTTGAATCTGGGCCTTTGGATCTGGCGCGCAGTCAACCAGTCCAAGCCCAGATCAAATCCTGGCCCTCCCCTTTGCATACTTTCATTTCTTTTATTTTTATTTGCATTTAAATTGTTTTATCTTTCATATTTTATTTAAAATAGCAAAAGACCTTTAAAAATTATGAAATTTTTTGTCAAGAGTTCCATTAATTATTAAAACCCAAAAATATTTTTATTTTCATTTTTTGCATTGAAAATTATTTTTAAATTATTTAAATGTTTATTTTTAATTAATTAATGAAGATTAATTAATTAAAAATACATTTAGGTATTTAAAAATCACAAAAAAATTCATGTAGCATTTAGAAACATTTAGAAACATTGTCCAACCCTCAAACCAAATTTCTTTTTTGTTCTTGATACCTTTTGATCATTTTCATTGGATTTAATTTCATTTTTAGGCAATATTTTGTTTCAAACTTCCAAAATTCTTTTCTGCCTAACCATTGAGAGTTGGATGATGATTCTTTTGGCATTGCATCTTGCATAGCATGTAGTTTATAGGATAAATTTGATTTGAATTGATTTTGCATTTTCAATTTGTTTAGCATTTTCCTTGGTGAGGTACCCCAAAACCCTAGCAATCTTAGGAAATTCATAACTTTCAATAGGTTAAGAGTTGGATCCTCTCCTTTGGGCAGTGAGTTGGTATAGGTTTAGGGTATCTTTGATTGCATTTTCAAATTTTTATCATGTTGTTTGCTTCTGGTTTTGGATTTTTGCTTTGCATGATGCATGAAACCCTAATTTGTGCCTTCTTTTGCATCCATTTCTCATTTGCTTGCATCCATTGACTTGCCATGACATTTTGTGCATTCATTTGATTCATGATACATCTTAGGACATATTAGAATCATGTTTGATCATTACATATTTCATTTGCCATGTTGTATGCCCATTACATTTCATAAATTTTCATGTACATTCATGGTTCAATACATGCCTCATTTGCATCCTTATGCTTGTTTGATCATTCTCATGTCTTGCCTCATGTTTGTATCATCTCTTAGCATCATTAACATCATACTCATGCTTCTGGTTTTGGTTTGCATCATGGAATTGCATCTCATTTGCATTGCATTTCATTTCTTTTGGCTAACATTTCAGGTGGTAAGTTGTTTGAGAAGTGAATTTGCCTTCACTTCTCACAATCTCTTCTCATCTCTCTTGCATCTTTGCTGCATTTTATCTTGTGCATTGGATTGAGCTTGCTCAATCTTGCTCTTCTCCTCTTTCTTTCTTCAAGCAACTTGTCTTCTTAAGTGAAGCAAGTTGTTTTGCTTCTCTTTGCTCCTTTCATCTGCTTCCTTCCTGGTGGTTTCTCTGAAGATTTTCTTGCAAGCCTCATGAACCCTAGGAACAACCCAGCATGATAACAATTAGGGTATGATTAGTCCCCCATTTAGTTTTACCTTTGTGTCATCTTTGAGTCTTCTCTTCTCATCTCATAATCAGGGACTAAACCCTAAAGGCTTTAAGGCTTTGTGATTAAGCTTATGCCTGCATCCTTCTATTAGGATGGAGTGTATAACTTTAATCCTAAGTGTTAAACCCTTAATGTGTTTAAATCCTTTAATCAATCCATCTAATAATCATCAAGACATCAAACTTGTAACTTGGGCCTTGCATTAGGGTTCTAATTCTTCCTTAATTGGTTAAGAAGGACTAACCCTAGTGTTAATGGACAAGTCCCCCTCAAGTCGTCTTACAAACCATAAAAATCATTTCTTCATCTTATCATTAACTAAAATCCACTTTAATAAAGGCTTTATTTTGTCATGAGGTTAATCCCTAATCATGGATTAAGTTGAGGAGTCTTTCTCAGCTTAAATGTTCTCATCTATTATCCTTCTATTAGGATGGTGTAATGAGTCCATTCAATCCTTGATTATGGCTTAATCTCATTACTCAACACTAAACAAAAACAACAAAAACATTTAAATAATCACAAGTAGGTTAATGATCTTAACCCTACATCATGGTGATTAAGTGTGAGATACTGACTTCACACTTAGGGTATTCTCATTACCCCTAATCAGAGGGAAGATGTGATAAGTTTACTAACCCATTGGTGTAGGCTTAAGCTCATTAACTTATGACAAACTTCAAAAAAGGGCAATAAAAGACTGAAAACACAAAAACAAACAATAATCATCTCCTCCGGGATTCTTTTCTCATCTCATTCACCCATAATCGAGAACTTGCTTCTTCCGTCTAATGCAAGACAGTTTGCACCTGAGCTAGACAGGTCATACACTTGAGCATAGACAAGTAAGCAGTTCATCAGTCAATTTACTTTTTAGTCTCTTTGAGTCGAACTACGGTGTTCTGACTTCCTCATTGCACGAGAGGATACGTAGGCATAACTTAACAGTTATCGAACAAAAGTCTCTGTATATTCCCCCTCCTCCAGCTTTATTCTTTTAGCCTCATAGTCTTGAGCATTCCATTCCTGTTCTTACACTGACACTTCTCTATTACATTTCACTTTTCTTTTACACTGACACTTACATTCTTTTCCAGCTCTGATACACAAATTGCACTGACACTACCCCTTTTAAAACACAAATCTTTTAAGCATGGATCCCGTCGAGTACGACGGACAATCTAGGTGCTAATACCTTCCCAGGTTGTAACCAACCCCCTTTCTCAGTATCTCATGTTCGCAACCGTCTTATCCATCTTTTTTCTAGGTCTATGCAGCATTACCTTTCCTTCGGGATAAAAATGCCTAGCTGGCAACTCTTGTCTTTTTGAGTTTACCCCTATGTGTTCTCTTCCTCCTTTCGCCGACCATTCGCGTCTGTACCCCTTCTGACCAGGTGTCATTTTGGTGGGAGCGACAGCTTGGCGACTCTGCTGGGGATCCTTATACTGTAACCAGGGCTTCTGGTTCTTTTTGTGGGTTCCTCCTAGCGCTTGTTTGATTTGTGTTTACTGGGGTGTTATGTTCTAATTGTGTCTGTATATTTGCTTTATTTACTGCTTTATGTACAGTTATTTACTGCTTTTTTTACAGCTTTATTTATCATACTGGCATACTGTCATCTTGCTGGATCTGGTTTTTGCTTTGGTGGGTGGGGTTCTACTGAGAGTTTAAGGTCTTATACCTGGGACCTGAGTGACACCTAGGCTAGAGTGGTTCATGTTCTTTCCCATTCCATTTCGGTCTGGTGCGGGAATATGAAACACGGTTCAGATGTGGGTTTCTTCTTGAGAACTCTGTGCTACAGATCTCCTGTAGTGCTAGGGCTATCTGGGAAGCCTGCTAAGTCTGGATGACCTTTATTATGACCTTCAGAAACTGAGGTGAATTAGAGGAGGATCTTTTATGGTTATTGTAAAGATTGTACCTCCGGGTTAGAAGTGTTTACACTTCTCATAACTGATCCAAGTCTGAGGATCCTTGTTCTAGAACGCCACCTGTGAGGGGGTTGGGCTGTTTACAGGTTTGCAGGTACCATTGGCCACATCATACCTTGTTACTATTTGGTTTAAGAGTACTTCACATTGGGACAGTTCTTGTGATTTGAACCCTGGACATGTGACTCTTTATTTGAGTCCCCCACCTTGGTTACTGGACTTCTGAACCTCCATCTGGACTTCTTAAACATAAATGGACTTATATCAAGGCAGTAATCAGATCCAGCTTGATCACAAACCCTTTGCCTATCATTTGCATACATCATCATTTCATCATTTAACATTTGTTTATTTGTTTTTCAGGGTATCCACATTATATCTGGCTTGGTTTTGACCCCTTCATCTGCATAGACCCCTGTTGCCTGCTTCAGCTACTTTTATCACCAGCCTCAGCCTATCAGTGGCTCATCTCCAGTGTCAGTCTTCATCATCAGCATTTGTTTCAACTCTTCATCAGCAGTCATGGCACCCAAGAAGAACAACATTTCATACCACTTCTTTGAGCTTGTGCTGACTGGCATCAGGCAGATCCAGGCACTTATCACTCCAGACCACATCCCATTATTCAGAGAGCATTATAGAGGCATCCTTGATATGGTTATGGATCTAGACCCTTCTCAGAGGAGTTTGATCCACACCTGCCTACAGTTCTATGACCCTCCTTTGAGATGCTTCACTTTCCAGAACTTTCAGTTAGGACCTCTGCTGGAGGAGTTCTCATCATTGATTGGAGTACCTGTCAGGGGTGATATCCCCTTCAACCCAGAGATGGCTTCTCCCAGCAATGGAGAAGTGGAAAAAGCACTATACCTGGAACCTATTTTGATTGAGCAGAACATGACAACAAAGGCTGGGATCCCTGGTTTGCACCTGGACTTTCTGACTTCTCAGGCCATCCTGAAGGCCTCTTTGGGAGAATGGAGGGCAGTTTGTGCATTGTTAGCCCTCAGTATATATGGGGTTATACTATTTGCAGATGAGCCCAAGTTTATCAGCAAGAATGCCATTCATCTTTTCCTTCTGAGGAACCCAGTGCCCACCTTGCTGGGAGATTTCTATTACTCTGTCCACCAAAGAAATGAGAAGCAAAGAGGAAAGTTGGTGAGGTGCTGTGCTCCCCTGTTTCATACCTGGCTACTTAAACACTTACCCAAGACTGATGCCTTCCTAAACCCTCACCAACAGAAGAATTGGGCTAAAAGACTTATTGCTTTGACTTCAGATGACATCAGATGGTGCACCCAGAGCACTAAAGGCAGGGACATAATTACTAGCTGTGGACAGTTCCCTAATGTACCTCTAATAGGAGTAAAGGGTTGCATCAACTACAATCCTTTGCTGTTTAAGAGACAATTGGGCTATGCTTTGGTTCACCCTCCTAGAGTGCAAGACTTGGCTGAAACCCTTTATTGTGAGATAAAACCTAATCTAGCTGTTGTCAGACAAGCATCCTGGGCTTGGGACAACATCCAGACCAAAGGGATGGCCATTCTTGGGAGGTGCAATAATGTGGCTTCAGCTCAGTACTATGAATGGTCCCATGCTAGAGCTCAGATTTCTGGGATGCCTTTCACCATTGAGGATACACCTGGACCATCCACAGCACCACCTCCAGCCACTGTCAGCCTGGAAGAATACGAGAAACTGAAGGAGAGGAATGAGAATCTGTCTCAAGCTCTGAAGAAGACCCTCTGGGAGAGGAGTGATGATCGTCTAGACATTGAGAGGTTGGAGAAGCTTAAGGTGGAACATCTGGCCAAGATTGAGAAAGCAGAGGACTACATCAAGAAATCAAGAGCTGTAGAGCAAATACTGAAGAATGCCTGTAAAGAGGCCCAGTTTCAGAAGGCTAGGACTGATCTCTATCTGAAAGAAAGTCAAGCTAGGTGGGTCAGGATCACTGAAGCTCGTACTCAAGAAGATAAGAGAACCCAAGCCTGGATTGAACAGTTAGAGGCCAATGAAAGGAAGCAACAGGAGGCTCTGCTAGCAGCCCAGAAGGAGATTTCAGAATTGAAGCTTAGGGCTGGTGTGAAGAGGTCAAAGGACCAAGACAGGCACAAGAAGCTGACCACTGCTATTGCCACCAGAAACCTTCTTATCAGAAACATTACAGAGCATCCGGCTGGTCCTGTAACTGAAGCACTTCTGAAGGAGGTTAAGGAGGATGAGTTTGGATTAGATGTTTGACTTCTTTGCTTGTTGTTATTTCCATTTCATGTACTTTTCTTTTTATGTTGTATTTTGACCCCTCAGGGGCATGTGTTGTAAAAACCAAACTATGTATGATCCACCATTTGTAATGTATTTGTCAGTTTGTTTCATTTGAGTTTCTTTTCTCAAGCAACATCAAAGCATCTTCCTCAGGGGTCTGGAAAGGTCAAAACCAAGAGCCAAGCAGGATACCTTGGGAAATAAATAAGCATACTGCATCGCATACTAACTCTTGTTTTGTTTTGTAGGATTTTGTTTTGTTTGTTACTAACTCTGTTGTGGTTCAGGAATTATTGCTCGCCGCCGGGTGTTCCCTCTCAACCGTCCGCACCGGTATCCTACTCGCAACAATCTTCCTGGTATCCAAATGGACCAAGTACAGCAAGATCTGACAGAGGTCAGAACTCAGATGGCTAATGAAAGGCTGGAGATGAGAAACCAAATGACCCAATTCATGGAAGTAATGAATGGCTTGGCCCAAAGTCAAGAAAGGTTGAGGGCATTGGTAGAAAGACAAACCCCGGAAGAACCCCATCTGGGAACTGGAGGAACAAGTAACAATGAAAGGGGTCAGCCTCATGTTAACCCACCAGTATATGGGCCTCATCTACACTCGGAAGTCAACATCCCGGGTAATGTACAAGTAAATACTACTGCAGGCAGGATATTGCAAGAAGACCCCCAAGAAGAGCAGTTTACTGTAATGGGAGCTGGGGATGAAGTCTATGATAGGAGGTTTGATGAAATTGCTGAGAAGTTGAGATCTCTGGAGTCTCAAAATTCCCTAGGTTTTGATGTCATGGATATGGGGTTAGTGGATGGGGTAAGGATTCCCCATAAGTTTAAACCCCCTTGCTTCGAGAAGTACAATGGGACCTCCTGTCCACAAACTCACTTACAATCCTTTCTGGGAAGACTTAAAGCATACACCATGGATGAAAAACTGTGGATGTTTTACTTTGAAGACAGTTTGAGTGGGGCTTCAAGAGAGTGGTATTCAGACTTGACCAGAGCTACTATCAGATGCTGGAAGGACCTAGCTGAGGCCTTCATCAGGCAGTACCAATATAACCTGGACATGGCTCCTAACAGAACCCTCTTAATGGGAATGTCTCAATCCTCCAGAGAAAGCTTCAGGGAATATGCCCAAAGGTGGAGACAGCTTGCTGCTTCTGTCCAGCCACCCATGTCGGAAAGAGAAATGGCCGACATGTTTATGAATACTCTGCAAGGAACATATATTGATAGGCTATCTGCCTTTTCTTCCACCTGCTTCGCAGACGTAGTTATAGCTGGAGAAAGAATTGAAAGCCTTCTGAAAATGGGCAAGATTTCTGATAATGGTGCAAGTTCGTCTAGTAACCCCAGGAAGCCTTTTGTGGGACCTAGAAGAACTGGTGAGACAAATGCCATTCATGCCAGCAGGGGCAGACCTCAGTATGTCCACAGATCAGTAGCTGCCGTCACTATTCCAGCTCCGGTTCCTCAGCAACCAACATATCAACAACCACAACAACCGCACTATCAACAGCAAGTTCGGTATCCGCCACAGAGAGCCTACAACAACAATAACAACAATCAACAACAAAGACCTTTTCAGCAAAGACCATCACAGGCAAATAGGGTGATTGACCCTATCCCTATGCCTTATGCCGCCTTATTGCCACAACTCCTGAAACTCAACTTGGTTGAATTAAGGACATTGGCACCACCAGAACCCTCTAATCTCCCAAGAAATTATGATGTCAACGCCAGATGTGCTTTCCACTCCAATGCACCTGGCCACAATACGGAAAAATGCAGGGCTTTGCAAATGAAGGTACAAGATCTGGTGGATTCTAAAGCCCTCAACTTTGCACCCCCTCCAAGTGTCACCAAGAATCCCATGCCAAATCATGGAGGACCAAGAATTAATGCCATTGAGGAGGACAAGCCATCTTTCTTAATCACCAGTGTTGGACAGATTCGGACACCTCTGGTCGAAATTAAAGCTCAGCTCCTAGAGTGTCAGATGTTCCCCGGGTGTGAGCTCGGTTGTGGGTATTGCAACATTTCGGTCAACGGGTGTGATAATTTGAGAAGCGGCATAGATGGTCTTATCAAAAGTGGTATACTTCAGATCTCAACGACGGCGCCTACAAATCCAGGAATCCCTTTGACAACAATTCCTGACTCTTCTACAACTGCAACAACAATCATTCCGACCAATTCATCAATATCATCAACAATGGCTTCATCTATCACTTCAACCAATCAAATGTCAACAACCATTTCCTCTACAGCATTAGCATCCATTTATTCACCAGGATCTTCTACAACACCAACAGAAATCAATGAAGATATCTCAGCAGTCACTATCTACTATGATCCGTCAAGCGTTCCTCCAAACAACAATTTCCAGCAACAAACAGTGGCACCTCCTGCCAGGTCACCAGTCACCATTTACTACGATCCGCAGACCATTTCAGTACCCTCCTCTGCAGCAGTCAGTCCAGTTACCATCACGGTGCCTGGACCAGTTCCATACGAAAGCAGTAATGCCATACCTTGGCATTATGGCTCTGACCTCTACTGCAACGGGGAGAAAATCACTTTGGACTCTTCAACTTCTTCTCCACAGATTGATAATGTTGGGGGAGGCGGAGGCTTCACAAGAAGCGGACGCCTTTTTGCCTCACAAGTGCAAAGACCTAATGCTGAAGCAGAAGCTGCTGCCAAAGCAAAAGGGAAGAGTGTGATATCTGAAGAACCAATTCTCAAAGAAACTCAGAAGACATCTTTTGAACAAGATGTAGACGAGTTTATGAGGATTATAAAGAGAAGTGATTACAAAGTGGTGGATCAGCTTCACCAAACTCCCTCGAAGATCTCCATATTATCCCTGTTGATGTGTTCCGAAGCTCACAGGAATGCATTATTGAAAGTCCTGCACGCAGCATACATGCTAGAGGAGATCACCGTTAATCAGCTAGAAATTGTGGTGGCAAATGTCAACACCAGTCATGGACTGGGCTTCACCAATGCTGACTTAACAACTGAGGGACGTAACCACAACAAGGCTTTACATATCACCCTAGAATGCAAGGGTGCTGTTCTATCCCATGTACTGGTGGACACTGGGTCTTCACTCAATGTTCTACCAAAGAAAGCCTTAGTGAAGCTGGAATACGATGGCTTGGCACTGCGTCCAAGTAATTTGGTGGTGAGACATTTGATGGCTCTAAAAGATCAGTGCTTGGAGAGATTGATCTGCCTGTGATGATTGGCCCGCAGACTTTTAAAATTACCTTTTATGTGATGGACATTCAGCCGGCCTACAGCTGTTTGTTGGGTAGACCCTGGATCCATGCCGCTGGCGCTGTTACGTTTACCCTTCACCAGAAGCTGAAATTCGAGTGGGAAGGCCAGATCATCACCATCTGTGGTGAAGAAGACATCTTTGTTAGCCATCTGGCTACATTTAAGTATATTGAGATGGATGGAGAGATCCATGAAACCATGAGCCAGGGATTTGAGGCCCTGAACATAAATGAAGCATCTGCTGTACTAGGAACCTCCATGACATCTTATCAACAAGCCAGGAAGGTTGTTGAAGAGGGGATTGCCCAAGGCTGGGGCAAGCTGCTGCTCGTGGAGAAGAAGGAGGACAGATTTGGGTTGGGTTACAGACCAACTCAACAAGATCAATCAGAGGCTGCCAAGAAGCCCAGTTTTGTTAGCAGGGGAATGCTCACCCCTGATGCAGTAAACAACTTGGAAGACGAGGAAGAAAGCGACCGCAACCTGGAGAGCTGGATACGTCCAAGGATCCCGGAGAGCCAAGTCCTTAACTGGTCTTCCCAGGAAATTATAAGGGTTACTCCTGCAGAGTAATTATTATTTCCTGTATTTTTTAAGCATGCATCAAGTCTTGCATCTTGCCCAAGATGACAAGACTCATTTTGTAATCGGGCCATCTTGTAATTTTGTGCAAACAGATCAATCAATGAATATCGGACATCTTTTGCAAATGAGTCTTCTTCTTTTCCACTCACTGTTTTTCATTTTTTCTTTTTGTACAAAAATAAAATGGCAATGTTTTCAAAATGATAAACTTCATTTCACTTTTTTCTAAACAAGATTAAAATCAATCACTAAAATGAACAATCTAAACCCTTGCAGAGAGTGCCTTTCGGGTTGCACCGACAACAACACTGCTATGGCTTCGTATGACTTTGACAATCCAATCAATCAAGCTGATGAAGGGGTTGAGGAAGATTATGAGCTGCCTGAAGAGCTAGCCAGGTTGTTAAGGCAAGAGGAGAAGGTTATCACTCCTCATCAGGAGGAGATTGAAACGGTTAATCTTGGTACGGAAGAAGACGTGAAAGAAGTTAAGATCGGGGCCTGCCTACAAGATTCAGCGAAAGAGCAACTGATTAATATGCTTCGGGAGTATGTGGATGTCTTTGCTTGGTCTTATCAGGATATGCCAGGATTGGATACCGATATTGTCATGCACAAGCTGCCTTTGAAAGAAGACTGCCCACCGGTTAAACAGAAATTGCGCCGTACTCGCCCAGATATGGCAATGAAGATAAAAGAAGAGGTACAAAAACAGTGGGACGCCGGTTTCCTTGCTGTAACTAGTTACCCGCCGTGGGTTGCTAATATTGTACCTATACCTAAGAAAGACGGCAAAGTGAGAATGTGTGTGGACTACCGGGATCTGAACAGGGCCAGCCCGAAAAATGACTTCCCATTACCTCACATTGATGTATTGGTTGATAATACGGCTCAGTTCTCGGTGTTCTCCTTCATGGACGGATTTTCAGGATATAATCAGATCAAGATGTCACTTGAAGACATGGAGAAGACAACTTTCATCACACCCTGGGGCACGTTCTGTTATAAGGTGATGCCATTCGGATTGAAGAATGTTGGTGCCACTTATCAACGGGCTATGGTAACATTATTCCACGACATGATCCACAAAGAAATTGAATGTTATGTGGATGACATGATTGCCAAGTCCCTCACAGAAGAAGACCACCTGGTAAATCTGTTGAAGTTATTCAAGCGTCTGAGGAAGTACCAACTGAAGTTGAACCCCAACAAGTGCACATTCGGGGTGCGATCTGGTAAGTTGCTGGGATTTATTGTAAGTGAGAAAGGGATTGAAGTTGACCCTGATAAAGTCAAAGCCATTCAATAAATGCCTGCACCGAAGACAGAAAAAGAAGTCTGAGGGTTCTTAGGTAGATTGAACTACATTTCATGGTTCATATCTCATCTTACAGCAACCTGTGAGCCTTTGTTCAAGCTGTTAAGAAAAGAACAAACGGTCAGGTGGAACAAAGACTGCCAGAGGGCTTTTGACAAAATAAAGGGATACTTGCAAGAGCCTCCAATCCTTATGCCTCCAGTTGAAGGAAGACCTCTGATAATGTACTTGACAGTATTAGAAGAGTCAATGGGGTGTGTGCTGGGCCAGCATGACGAGTCTGGTCGAAAAGAGTATGCAATTTACTACCTAAGCAAAAAGTTTACCGACTGTGAACAACGTTATTCACTGCTCGAGAAAACTTGCTGTGCTTTAGCGTGGGCTGCTCGCCGACTGAGACAGTATATGTTGACCCACACTACAATATTAATCTCGAAGATGGATCCAGTCAAGTACATTTTTGAGAAGCCAGCACTTACCGGACGGGTTGCAAGATGGCAAATGATCCTCACAGAATATGACATTCAGTACACATCTCAGAAAGCCATCAAGGGCAGTGTATTGTCTGATTATCTTGCTGAGCAACCCATTGATGATTACCAGCCTATGAGATTTGACTTCCCTGATGAAGACATCATGTTCATAAAAGAAAAAGATCATGAAGAGCCTGTTCACACTGAAGGGCCATACTCGGAAGAAGAATGGACTATGATGTTTGATGGGGCTGTTAATATGAATGGTCGTGGTGTTGGTGCAGTACTCATTACACCTAAGGGAGTTCACCTGCCTTTCTCGGCAAAACTCACCTTTAACTGCACTAACAACGAAGCTGAATACGAAGCTTGCATTATGGGGCTTGAGGAAGCTATTGACCTCAGGATCAAGACTTTGACCGTATTCGGAGATTCAGCTCTGGTAGTTAATCAAACCAACGGCAAATGGTACACCCACCAAGATCATCTGATACCTTACAGGGATTATACAAGGAGGTTATTGACTTTATTTACGACGATCAAGCTTGAGTATATCCCTCGGGACGAGAATCAGTTTGCAGATGCTCTGGCTACCATTTCATCAATGATCAAAGTTCAAACTGCCAACTTTGTGCCTCGGATTTCAGTGTCCAGACTTGACAGACCAGCATATGTATTTGCAGCAGATGCTGTCAAAGATGATAAGCCTTGGTTCCATGACATTAAGTGCTTCTTGGAGGATTAAACATACCCACCTAGGGCATCTTCCAATGATAAGAAGACTTTGAGAAGGCTTGCTGGTAGTTTCTTTCTGAATACGGACGGTTCCCTGTACAAGAGAAACTTTGATATGGTACTTCTCAAATGTGTTGATAGAGCAGAAGCGGACTTGTTGATGCACGAGGTGCATGAAGGATCTTTTGGTACCCATGCTGGAGGACATGCCATGGCTAAAAAGTTGTTAAGATCAGGCTACTACTGGATCACAATGGATGCAGACTGTTGTGCTTATGCTAGGAAATGCCATAAATGCCAGATTTATGCGGATAAAGTGCATGTGCCTCCCAATCCTTTGAATGTGATGTCTTCACCCTGGCCCTTTGCCATGTGGGGCATCGATATGATTGGAAAAATTGAACTGACTGCTTCAAATGGCCACAGATTCATCCTGGTAGCCATTGACTATTTTACCAAGTGGGTCGAAGCAGCTTCTTATGCAAATGTTACAAGGCAGGTAGTAGCCCGATTTCTAAAGAGAGACATCATCTGTCGGTATGGAGTGCCCAAGCGAATCATTACTGACAATGGTTCCAACTTAAACAACAAAATGATGGCAGAGTTGTGTCGGGACTTCAAGATCCAACACCACAATTCTTCTCCTTACAGGCCAAAGATGAATGGCGCTGTTGAGGCGGCTAATAAGAATATAAAGAAGATTGTGCAGAAGATGGTGGTTACCTATAAAGACTGGCATGAAATGCTACCATTTGCCTTGCATGGGTACCGAACGTCGATCAGAACATTCATTGGGGCAACACCATATCAGCTTGTGTATGGTATGGAGGCAGTCCTACCTGTTGAAGTTGAATTACCCTCCCTACGGGTACTGATGGATGTTAAACTGAACGAAGCAGAATGGGTCCGATCCCGATACGAACAACTGAATCTGATTGAAGGAAAGAGATTAGCTGCAATTTGCCATGGGCAGCTGTATGAGAAAAGAATGAAGAAAGCCTTCGATCAGAAAGTCAGGCTCCGAGAGTACCAAGTAGGAGATCTTGTGCTGAAAAGACTCCTCCCTCCTCATACAGACCACAGGGGCAAGTGGACTCCGAACTATGAAGGGCCATTCGTAGTAAAGAATGTTTTCTCTGGTGGAGCACTGATGCTCAGCACTATGGATGGTGAAGACTTCCCGTCCCCTGTGAATTCAGATGCAGTTAAAAAATACTTCGCATAAAATGACCCGCTGGACATAAAAACAGAATGTAAGTCCAGGCAAAAATAGGGCATCCCGGCGAGTCAAAAACAGAATAAAAGACTCGGGTAAAAATAAGGGAAAATAAATAAAAAATGTACACCTGCTGAGTTGAAAAGCCGCATTAGACAGCTCAGGCAAAAATGGGTATCCCGGTGGATTGAAAACCCGAAAGGGCGATCCATGCAAAATAAGGGAATAAGCGAACAACTGTATTCTGAATTCATCTGTATCACTTACAACTTGGTAAGCTTCGAAAGGATCAAGCTTCTTTCAGAATCAGCCTCCTTCAGAAAGCAAGACGAGAAGAACGTCAAATGTCATACGAGTCATAGCAAAGGGGAGCTCCCTGAAGCGTCATCAACATTGCCAACATCTTTTTTCTCAATTTGTAACAATCTCCTCATTCTAGGAGACTTGTTTCTTTGACTGTATCTTGCCAATTCAGGGCACACGAATTAATAAAATCAGATTTTCAGTCATGTTTCGTCTCGTACATTTTATTTTTGTTTGCAAAGAATGTCCGATGTCTTTAAGATACTGATTGCATAAATACAGATGCTTTTCTTCTAAAAATACGTGCTTGCAGGAAATATACTTACTCCCGGGAGTGTCTAAACTCTTAGGATGGGATCCGATAAGGGATACCTCGGGACTACTTGTGTGTTTCTATGCCTTTTCAGGATTGCAGGTTTTCAAAGCACAATATGGGGCATGAAAACTTCACCCCAGTAAGCTGGCAAATCATCATCTACTCAGTCTTAGCACCGGAGGTGTTTTCTCCCCAGCTGAGTTGCCATTTGTTGTTTCCTCCTCAGCCAAGTACAAAAGCCAAGGAACCATCTCCCCGCAGAGTTTCAACCTCTATCCGGAAAAGCAACGCGTAAAGAAATCACAACAGAGTGAAGAAGGCTTCTACAAACCCCAGTTGGGTCCTTCATTGCCAAGAAAGATCTATCAGTGATCTATTTCCCCAAGCAGAGTCATGTGCTAAGATCTACCAATGGTCTCATCCCCAGCTGGGATGTCCACTTCAAGCAGAACAGCCAGAGATCTTCGCGGCAACGGGATCCGAATCCCGGATCGTTATCTTTGCATAATCATAGCATTCACATCATATTCTCCCCCACAGAGCGTAGCATTCTGTCTAATACGGAGCATTACGGCAAAAATCAAACATATTGCATAATCATAAGCCATGTTCTGAATCAAACACTTGCAAATACTAGCTTACCATCAACAATATACCAATACTCCCCAAAAATTCCCCAGCAGAGAGCCCAGACATTTCTCTTACAAATACAGGTACTTCCTGACACCCGTCCGTGTCATATCCCCAGTAGAAAGTCAAAGCGTCCCCTTGGCACTCACAAATACACATATATACAACTTTCTTGACACCCGTCCGTGTCACTTTCCCCAGCATAGTTACCTGGACACTTTGTAAATCAGATACTTGTTTATACTATACTTTTCTCCTTTTGACACTCGTCCGTGTCACTCTCCCCAGCAAGTTAAACACTCGTCTATACACTGCTCATACTTATTACTCCTGTTTCACTCATACAGATACTCGTCCATATCTTGTACACACCACTTATGCCCCCTCAGATCCGACACTAGTCCGTGTTCTTTGTTAACCAGTTGGTACTCGTTCGTATCATCATCTCTGAACATGTGTCAGTGTTTGTTTCTACTGATACTCGTCCGTATCGTGGTCTTAAGGATGCTCGTACGCATCTTTAATCTATACATCGTGTCAAACACTTATGTCTTCTTGAATTTAGACACTCGTCTGTGTACTATTCCCCAGAAGAGTCCCCGCAGAATCGATACTCGTCCATGTTCTTTGTTAACCAGTTGATACTCGTCCGTATCATCATCTCTGAACATGTGTCAGCATTTGTTTCTACCTGATACTCGTCCGTATCATAGTCTTAAGGATGCTCGTCCGCATCTTTAGTCTATACACAGTACCCAAAAAATTATACCTCTCATTTCTTGGATGTAGACACTCGTCCGTGTTTACTTTTCCCTAGAGAATCCCCAACAAAACTGGTTAAACTATTTCCTTTCTATCTGACATTCGTCCTATGTCATGATACCTTTTCGGCATCCGTACCCTGCCAGGTGATCGTCCTTCACCTTTTTGATGATTGTCCTTCATCATTCCCAGTGGAGTCTCTATTCATTAGAACCCCTTCTTATCCGACATCCGTCCTATGTCGTGATATCTTTAGCAGCCGTCCCCTGCTAGGTGATCGTCCTTCACCTCCTGATGATCGTCCTTCATCATTATATCCGATGGCCGTCCCCATCGTTGATCTTGTTATGACATTCGTCCTATGTGATGATAAACCCTGAGAGCAGCCGTACCCTGCTAGGTGATCGTCCTTCATCTTTTGATGATCGTCCTTCATCATGCTTATCCGATGGTCGTCCCCATCATTGACCTTTTTATCCGACATTCGTCCTATGTCGTGATACTTTCGGCAGCCGTACCCTGCCCGGTGATCGTCCTTCACCTTTGATGACCGTCCCTCATCTTATCCCAAACAGAGCAGCCGTCTCCTGCTAGGTGATCGTCCTTCACCTTTGATGACCGTACCTCATCATTTTATTTCGTTTACCTATAATCCCCAGAGATTCTTATAACTTTACTTGATGGACGTCCCCATCACAATCTCTTATATCCCGAGCATGTCGGTCGTCCCCGTCATTGCTTTATCCCCAGCAGTCGTCCTCTGCTCGACGGTCGTCCTCCGCCGCCCACACTTTATAATCATACTTTATTCTCTTTTACAATCTATATCCCTTTTCTTCTTCATTCTGTTAGTGCAAATTTTGGACTGTCTTTTGGTATTCAACCACAAGTTATCTTGTTTGCCTGTTAAGCCGTTGCTTACATCCTGCACAGCTAACTCATGCTTGAATAGGGGCAGCTGTAAACACCCCAAATTTGCCCTCACACATTCACACCATGGCTTGTGATCTTTTCATATGCATAAATTCAATCATAGCATCTCATACCACATTTTTGCTTCACTGCATTGATTCTAAGTCACCTGCATCTAGGGTTTGTGATCTGGGCAATCCATGAGCCATCTGAGTCACTCCAAAGGTCATCAATCACTTCAAAGGGGTCCATGTATGTTCAATCATCATATTGTATCCCCAAAGTCAAGAAAGTCAAAAGATCACAAGAACTGAGAATGGCATGGAAGCAGAGCCAGGTTTAACTACACAGATGACTTAGAATTAGGGTTTTGGTTTCAAAGGCCATAACTCCAAATTTTTTGGTCATTCTTGTTTCTATTGGTCTCTATATGTTATGAGGATCATGCATATCAATTTTCATGAAGAAATTCCATGGGGAAGGCATCTAATCAAGGGTTGACTTCTTAAGCAAGTCAGTGCAAAATCAGGGCATCTGAGGCCCCCAATGACCCAACCAAGGGGTGTTCTTCATCATTTTGATTGTTTATGATCTTTATTTGATCATAGAAGATGTTAGAAGTTCACAAAATTGAAGAATTTCAAGCCATTTGCAAAGTTGCCTTTTTGGGAAAATGACTTGTAATGGAAACTTGCTATTTTGGGAAACTTCTTCAACCCTTTCTTTTTGATTCAAAAATGCTTCAAATGAAAAAACTTTGGTCATGAAAGTTGTAGAATGGATCATTCCCTTTTCAAAAAGTAAAAGAACTCATTCTAATTCATTTTGGATCAAAAGTTATGGTTTGTCAAAGTTGGGAAAAATCACATAATTTCAAGCTATGCACCAAAGAGGCAAAGTTGCAAAATCCCTTGCCAAGGCAAAATGAGACCTCAAAGTGACTTCTAATCTTTGTACAAACATAAACCATAGCCTAAAATACAGAATGCACCAAGAGTTTGTCCATTTTCATGACTTGTGGATCAAGAAATCACAAAGGGGGCCAAAAGTCACAAAGTTGCAAAACCTATGGCAAACCCTAATCCACTTGCTGCCTTGCCTCTAAACCATTTCCATGGCTCTCCCTAAACTCAGCTGAGCCCAACCATGCCCCTATCACAGCCTTACACTTTCCCATACCTCAAGTACACCTAACATTGACTTTTTGCATAAAGACCCATACCAATCAAGCTAGGCCAGACCAACTCCTCTGACCTATCCAAGGGTGATAAGTGTACCAAAAGGAACTGAACACACAACACACACAAGCCTGAAGCATCCTCCAAGCCATAGTTCACAAAATTCCCCTCTTATGCATTTTCATTCGAAACACATCACACAGGCATCAAACATAAAAACAAACTCCATAGAACATCTCAGCATGTCTCACTGATCACCCCTGACCCTTCACCTTGCCCTGAAACTCCCTGAAATCAAAACACGATTTCCTCCCCTCTCTGAACAGAACTTGATCAATCTCACAAATCATCCATTCTAAACTCCAACCAAGCTTCATAACTTCACCAAGAGGATCATTGGGACCATTTTGAAGCAAAGAGGCAAGCAGAAAGCTCCTGGACTGAAAGCTCAATCTCAGGTAACATGATGAACAATTTTTCCAGAACCTTGATTTCTTGTTAGATTATTGTTCTATATGTTGCCCTGATCATGGGGATCTATTTATTTTCGAAAATGAGTCAAAAACAAGCATGTTGTGATGTTCTGAAATTTTTGCCCTAAGATTTGTTTTCTTCGATTCTCACTGTGTAGTCAATATAAATTGTTTTTGGCCATGGATTCTTGTTACCCATTATTGAATGATTGATTCTGGAGATTTGTGGGCCTTGGGGATGTGTTTTGAGTGATTCTGGTGAGAGAGGCAGCCGGAGAAGACGACCGGAGCTTATCTCCGGTCACCTGAGTATAATTAGGGTTTAAGTGTGATTAATTAGTAACTTTGAATCTGGACCATAGGATCCCCTTTCCCGCGCGCGAACGAATGGCCTGGATGCTTCATTAAAGCCCTAATCCCTGATTAATTAATTAAAATCCTGTTTAATTAATTTATAAAACAAATTAGCCAGGTTTGAATCTGGGCCTTTGGATCTGGCGCGCAGTCAACCAGTCCAAGCCCAGATCAAATCCTGGCCCTCCCCTTTGCATACTTTCATTTCTTTTATTTTTATTTGCATTTAAATTGTTTTATCTTTCATATTTTATTTAAAATAGCAAAAGACCTTTAAAAATTATGAAATTTTTTGTCAAGAGTTCCATTAATTTTTAAAACCCAAAAATATTTGTATTTTCATTTTTTGCATTGAAAATTATTTTTAAATTATTTAAATGTTTATTTTTAATTAATTAATGAAGATTAATTAATTAAAAATACATTTAGGTATTTAAAAATCACAAATAAATTCATGTAGAATTTAGAAACATTTAGAAACATTGTCCAACCCTCAAACCAAATTTCTTTTTTGTTCTTGATACCTTTTGATCATTTTCATTGGATTTAATTTCATTTTTAGGCAATATTTTGTTTCAAACTTCCAAAATTCTTTTTTGCCTAACCATTGAGAGTTGGATGATGATTCTTTTGGCATTGCATCTTGCATAGCATGTAGTTTATAGGATAAATTTGATTTGAATTGATTTTGCATTTTTAATTTGTTTAGCATTTTTCTTGGTGAGGTACCCCAAAACCCTAGCAATCTTAGGAAATTCATAACTTTCAATAGGTTAAGAGTTGGATCCTCTCCTTTGGGCAGTGAGTTGGTATAGGTTTAGGGTATCTTTGATTGCATTTTCAAATTTTTATCATGTTGTTTGCTTCTGGTTTTGGATTTTTTCTTTGCATGATTCATGAAACCCTAATTTGTGCCTTCTTTTGCATCCATTTCTCATTTGCTTGCATCCATTGACTTGCCATGACATTTTGTGCATTCATTTGATTCATGATACATCTTAGGACATATTAGAATCATGTTTGATCATTACATCTTTCATTTGCCATGTTGTATGCCCATTACATTTCATAACTTTTCATGTACATTCATGGTTCAATACATGCCTCATTTGCATCCTTATGCTTGTTTGATCATTCTCATGTCTTGCCTCATGTTTGTATCATCTCTTAGCATCATTAACATCATACTCATGCTTCTGGTTTTGGTTTGCATCATGGCATTGCATCTCATTTGCATTGCATTTCATTTCTTTTGGCTAACATTTCAGGTGGTAAGTTGTTTGAGAAGTGAATTTGCCTTCACTTCTCACAATCTCTTCTCATCTCTCTTGCATCTTTGCTGCATTTTATCTTGTGCATTGGATTGAGCTTGCTCAATCTTTCTCTTCTCCTCTTTCTCTCTTCAAGCAACTTGTCTTCTTAAGTGAAGCAAGTTGTTTTGCTTCTCTTTGCTCCTTTCATCTGCTTCCTTCCTGGTGGTTTCTCTGAAGATTTTCTTGCAAGCCTCATGAACCCTAGGAACAACCCAGCATGATAAAAATTAGGGTATGATTAGTCCCCCATTTAGTTTTACCTTTGTGTCATCTTTGAGTCTTCTCTTCTCATCTCATAATCAGGGACTAAAACCTAAAGGCTTTAAGGCTTTGTGATTAAGCTTATGCATGCATCCTTCTATTAGGATGGAGTGTATAACTTTAATCCTAAGTGTTTAACCCTTAATGTGTTTAAATCCTTTAATCAATCCATCTAATAATCATCAAGACATCAAACTTGTAACTTGGGCCTTGCATTAGGGTTCTAATTCTTCCTTAATTGGTTAAGAAGGACTAACCCTAGTGTTAATGGACAAGTCCCCCTCAAGTCGTCTTACAAACCATAAAAATCATTTCTTTATCTTATCATTAACTAAAATCCACTTTAATAAAGGCTTTGTTTTGTCATGAGGTTAATCCCTAATCATGGATTAAGTTGAGGAGTCTTTCTTAGCTTAAATGTTCTCATTTATTATCCTTCTATTAGGATGGTGTAATGAGTCCATTCAATCCTTGATTATGGCTTAATCTCATTACTCAACACTAAACAAAAACAACAAAAACATTTAAATAATCACAAGTAGGTTAATGATCTTAACCCTACATCATGGTGATTAAGTGTGAGATACTGACTTCACACTTAGGGTATTCTCATTACCCCTAATCAGAGGGAAGATGTGATGAGTTTACTAACCCATTGGTGTAGGCTTAAGCTCATTAACTTATGACAAACTTCAAAAAAGGGCAATAAAAGACTGAAAACATAAAAACAAACAATAATCGTCTCCTCCGGGATTCTTTTCTCATATCATTCACCCATAATCGAGAACTTGCTTCTTCCGTCTAATGCAAGACAGTTTGCACCTGAGCCAGACAGGTCATACACTTGAGCATAGACAAGTAAGCAGTTCATCAGTCAATTTACTTTTTAGTCTCTTTGAGTCGAACTACGGTGTTTTGACTTCCTCATTGCACGAGAGGATACGTAGGCATAACTTAACAGTTATCGAACAAAAGTCTCTGTATATTCCCCCTCCTCCAGCTTTATTCTTTTAGCCTCATAGTCTTGAGCATTCCATTCCTGTTCTTACACTGACACTTCTTTATTACACTTCACTTTTCTTTAACACTGACACTTGCATTCTTTTCCAGCTCTGATACACAAATTGCACTGACACTACCCCTTTTAAAACACAAATCTTTTAAGCGTGGATCCCGTCGAGTACGACGGACAATCTGGGTGCTAATACCTTCCCAGGTTGTAACCAACCCCCTTTCTCAGTATCTCTGGTTCGCAACCGTCTTATCCATCTTTTTTCTAGGTCTATGCAGCATTACCTTTCCTTCAGGATAAAAATGCCTAGCTGGCGACTCTTGTCTTTTTGAGTTCACCCCTGTGTGTTCTCTTCCTCCTTTCGCCGACCGTTCGCGTCTGTACCCCTTCTGACCAGGTGTCATTTTGGTGGGAGCGACACATCATGCTAGACAAATGCACTATTCCAAGATGGAATGAATACACATGCCCCATGGAATAAGGCTATTACACAAGAAGTCACTTCTTTCTTTATTAATGTTTTTTATGTTTTGTTTTGAGATGAGAAGAGAAAGAACCAAAGGAGCAAAAGGCAAAAGTCTAATGAGGAAAAACTAATCCTAATATTATCATGCAAAAAGTGGTCCTAAGGTTAGTGAGGTTTGAACTCTATCCTAAGAGAAAATAATAACCAAAGAGGAGCAAAGAGAGGAGAAGAAAGCTAGCAAGCAACTTACTCCTCTAAAGGAGATAAGTTGCTTCTAAAGGGGGAAGAAAAGAGTTGCCTCACATGATGGTATAAGAAACATCAAACCACAAAGAGAAAGCAACTTAAAAAGAAAGGGGAAGAGTTGAAATATGGATAAACATCCACACTTCTCTTACCATGAGCCCCTGCAAGTGTTAGCAAAAAATCCAGCATATGTTCATCAATACAATCATGGAGTTAGCATGCTCAAAGTTCAAGCAAACAAAGATCAAACAACATGCCAAGCTTTGCACATACAAGCATTTATGCGTCGAGAACATAGAAGCATACACCAACCAGCAACAAATCACCCTAAACTAGCATATTTAATGATCATACGATGATCCATGGCAATTAAAACATGTAAGGGGATCAAACAAGCACAAAACAGCTCCAAAATGGCATTCTGCATCAGTGTTAACCGGTTAACCAAAGCATTAACCGGTTAACCAATTCAAACCTGCAGAAAACAACACAGAAAACAGAAGCGTTAACCGGTTAACCAAAGCGTTAACCAGTTAACACTGTCAAAAAAACAACAATTCCTGCATGAAAATCAACTCAAACCAGCTTATCTAAATAATTCGACCACGGACCAGCAATCAATTAAGCATGAAATAAATGGATCAATTCACGTTAATTAACATCATTAAGCTCATGAACATTAGCACATTGATCCGGCTACAAATCAACCAATCAATTCAAGCAACACAAGTAA
Source organism: Lathyrus aphaca (assembly GCA_963966055.1). NCBI lineage: Eukaryota > Viridiplantae > Streptophyta > Magnoliopsida > Fabales > Fabaceae > Lathyrus > Lathyrus aphaca. The sequence goes on along the minus strand of OZ014525.1, from coordinate 261,825,210 downwards.
ATACACAAGCACATGGTGGATCTAGAGCACAAGCATGCAAATAAGCTAAAACAGAGCTAGATCTGAATTTAACCAACCTACAAAGCTGAGGTATTCTTTGGTAATTGTTGTTTGAGCTGGAAATGAGAGATTTCGAGGAAAACTTTGAAGATTTGGTGCTAAGCTTCACACTCCAAGCAAAATAAATGCAAGCAAAGGGTCTTGATGCATAATTTTGGCTCCAAAAGCACTTCTAATCTCCAAACTAGATCTGAACCACCTAGTAAACCAGCAAAAATGATGCAAAGAAGCTATGGATGGAGGTCTAGTTCAAAGATCTACACACTTTAATGCAAAGTTATGTGATCTTCAAAGAGGAACTCTTAGTGAATTTGGAAAATTGGAAGAGAAAAGTGAGAAAATATAGAGAGAGATCAAAATTCAGAAAATGAAGAAGAGTGAATTATGAGGGAGTCTTCCTCTTGGTTTGGAGGGAAATGGATTAAATATGGTTTAGGTTTGGGGCCCAAAATTTTGGTTTGGGATCCAAAAAAAGTGGTTTGGGAAAGTGATTAGGATCTAGCATTGGAATTAGGCTTGGATAAATGCTCTAGATCCTTCTCCTTAATTCAAAATGAATAAAAATCAGAAAATTGGAAAATTGTAGCCAAAACACATGCTGAATTTTGCTGCTGGAATTCAAAATTCGCAGCCGTTAACCGATTAACCAAAGCGTTAACCGGTTAACGCCAGTGAATTTTGAATTCTCCCTCCTTTTTGGTGGGAACCATCCATAATAACCCGACGCCAACCATTTGATCTGATTTTGATCCTCAATCCTTTTTAGGGCCTTGAACATGATACAGAGCTTGCATAAGAGATCCTGTGAGCTTCTTGCCAGGTCACCCTGCTCTTGATTTTGATTTGTAGTGCTTCAAATTTCCCGGATGACTAATCATATGCCTTATGCTAGAACATTCAAGTGCTATGCTTCATCTTTCTACGCAAAATGTTAAGGACATGACATGCTGGTGATATGATGATGATGCTAAACAGAAGAGGGAAAATTTGGGGTGTTACACATGTGGTACCAATTTCATCGTGAGATGGATAGATGACCATCAACCCTCCACAAGGGAGCACACCATAATCACCGAATCACTTCAATCCACACAATGGGATTGAAGCTACCAAATAGGCCAAAGCCCCATCTAGAATGTCATGAAATGCAATGATGTGTTACTCCGTAAAAAGTCATCGAAAAATCAAATGTGCATCATTCATTCTACACTTAGTAATTCAAACATCAAATAAACATATATTTCCTTACAATAACACACCAACAACCTTCATTCATCAACAACCCCAACTCATCGATACATAACCCAATCCCGGTAAAAATATAAGGTAATTCTAATCATTTTTCTAAAAACTCAGTTTAGAAAATTATTTCATTTTTCTCATTTTCATTCATCAAAATGAAGTTCATTTGATTCTCTTTCCGACGCTTCAAACAAAATGCAAATCGGACTTACGGTTTAAAAGATATGAATTTTTAAAGAATTGAAAATTGTCTCCAATAAAGTGTTAACCGGTTAACCCATAGAGTTAACCAGTTAACGCCTGTACGTTTTCACAAAAACACCATTTCCTTAATGGTTAACCGGTTAACCTATAACATTAACCGGTTAATGCATATTTTCCAGCAGCTTTTCTGCTGTTACGAAACCAGCAGCAAAAGACCCCAAATTTTCATATGATTTTCATCTCATTATACTCCAAAATCCTCTCAATTCATCAATCAAAACGTACAACAACAAAACAATAAATCATACATCAAATCCTATGATTCTAACTATTTTAAACTACTTAAATTCATCAAATCATACCCCTAAACTCAACCTAAGTCAAAACCCTTAAAATTCACAAAATTCATACAAATCTAATCTACTCATAAACCAATTCCTATACACTTATAATAAATTATGAAAACTCCCCATACCTTAGAGAATTTCGCCGATTGACACTCTTCTCCAAGGTTCTTCAAGCTTCCTGACTCTCGGCCTCCTTCTTTCCTTTTCTTCAGAGCTCTTCACCAAAACACGATAGATATTAGAATTGATCCTGTAATTCCTTTTTGATAAAACTATCCCAGTTTATATTTTTCCCAACTTAACCTTACACTTTTCACATAAAGACCACTTTATCCTTTTCTTTATAATATTTTTAATAATAACACAAAATAGTATAATAATACACCATTTATCCATATTATATAAAAATACAATTTTCTCCAAAATTCTCCATTTTAATCCAAATCCTCCAATCCTTCTAAATTAATTAAATAAACGAATAAATAAGTAAATTGATATTTTCGGGGCGTTACAACTCTCCCCTACTTAAAGAATTTTTGTCCTCGAAAATTACCTGAAGTAAACAGAGTCGGATACGACTCCCTCATTTGATCTTCCCATTCCCAAGTCCAACTTTCCCCAGCTGGTCCACCCTACAATACCTTCACTGAGGCAATTTCTTTACCTCGCAGTTGTTTCAATTCTCTGCCATCAATTCTTACCGGTAAAGCTTCATTTGTCAGATTATCCCTCACCTGAACATTATCTACCTGAATCACATGCGACTAATAAAAAATGTACTTCCTCAACTGCGACACATGGAATGCATCATGAAAATTCGCAAGTGACGGCAGTAAAGCCACTCAATAGGCAACTTCTCTTATCCTCTGCATAATCTGATACTGACCGACGAAACATGGAATGAGCTTTCTAGACTTCAAAGCTCTTTCCACACCAGCCATAGGAGTAACCCTTAAGAACACATGATCTCCCTCTTGGAACTCAAGTGATTTTCTTCTCATATCATGATAACTCTTCTGACGACTCTGAGACATCTTCATCCTTTCCTGAATCATTCTTATCTTCTCAGTTGTTTCTTGGACAATCTCAGGCCCAAGCACCAAACTCTCTCCTGACTCATACCAACACAACAGAGTACGACAACGTCTACCATACAACGTTTCATACGAAGCCATTCCAATACTAGCATGAAAATTGTTGTTGTATGTAAACTCAACCAACGACAAATGACTATCCCAAGATCCTCCTTGGTCCAATACACAAGCTCTCAGCAAATCTTCTAAAGATTGGATCGGTCTTTCCGTCTGACCATCTGTTTGTGGATGATACGCAGAACTCATCCTCAAATTAGTACCCAAGGCATCCTGCAAACTCTTCCAAAACCTCGACGTAAACCACATATCTCTATCTGATACAATACTTGAAGGTACACCATGAAACTTCACGTTTTCCTCAATATAAATCTCAGCTAACCTTTGCATGAAATGATTAATCTTCATTGGTAAGAAATGTGCCGACTTAGTTAACCAGTCCATAGTCACCCAAATCGAATCATTACCTCTTGTAGTCTTAGGTAATCCAGTCACAAAATCCATGGAAATACTATCCCATTTCCACTCAGGAACATTCAAAGGTTGCATCATACCTGAAGGCTTCTGATGTTCAATCTTCGACTTCTGTCATGTCAAACAAGCATATACAAATTCAGCAATATCTCTTTTCATACCCGGCCACCAAAACCTACCTAAATCTTAATACATCTTCGTAGCTCTAGGATGAATACTCAGGTGACTCTTATGTCCTTATACTAAAATACTTTTCTTAATTTTAGGAATATCCTGAACACATACTCTATCCCGAAATCTCAAATCTTCCTCTCCATCAATTCTGAAGTCACCTACATTACCTTGATCGACCAACATCAATTGATCAACTAATTTTAAATCAGATTTCTGACCCTCACAAATCTCTCCCGAAATCTCACTGGTCAGCTTTAACATACCCAATTTCACACTATCAATAGTAGTCTCACACAACAAGTTCATGTCTCTGAATTGCTCAATCAATTCCAGTTCTCTCACCATAAGCATCGAAATATGCAACGACTTCCTACTCAAAGCATCAACCACAACATTTGCCTTACCAGGATGATAATTCAAATCAAAATCAAAATCTTTCAATAATTCAAGCCACCGCCTCTGCCTCATATTTAACTCTTTATGATCAAACAAGTACTTTAAATTTTTGTGATCACTGAATACTTCAAATTTCGAACCAAACAAATAGTGCCTCCAAATCTTAAGCACAAATACCACAACCGCCAACTCTAAGTCGCGAGTAGAATAAATCCTCTCATGAACTCTTAACTATCTAGAAGGATAAGCAACCACCTTATTATTCTGTATCAAAACTCCACCAAGGCCCATCTTGGAAGCATCACAATAAACCACGAAGGACTCATTCGGATTCGGTAAGACCAACACTGGTGCGGTCAATAACCTTTTCTTCAGCTCTACAAAACTCTCTTCGCAAGCGACATCCCACATATACGCCTGACCCTTCCTAGTCAATTGCGTCAACGGTAAAGCTTTCTTAGAAAAACCTTCAATGAACTTACGATAGTAACCAGCCAATCCAAGAAAACTACGAATCTCCATAAGAGTCTTCGGAGTTTCCCACTGTAATACCGCATCAATCTTTGAAGGATCTATAGAAATTTCACCACTTGAAATTACATGGTCGAGGAAACTCACTTCCTTTAACCAGAACTCACACTTGGATAATTTAGCATACAATTATTTTCTCTCAACACCTGCAACACAACCTTCAAATGCTCGGCATTTTCCTCTTCTGATTTAGAATATACCAAGATATCATCTATGAAAACCACCACAAATTTATCAAGATACTCATGAAAGATCCTATTTATATATTCCATAAACACCCCAGGTGCATTAGAAACTCCAAACGGCATCACAATATACTCGCAATGCCCATATCTCGTCCTGAAAGCTGTCTTCGGAATATCATAAGCTTTAACTCGAATCTGATGGTAACCCGACCTCAGATCAATCTTACTGAATACACAAGCACTTACTAGTTGATCCATAAAATCATCAATCCTTGGCAGTGGGTACTTATTCTTGATAGTTACTTTATTCAACTATCGGTAATCGACACACAACCTCATGCTACCATTTTTTTCTCAACAAGCAACACCAGAACACCCCATGGAGAAACACCGGGTCTAATGAATTTATTCTCTAACAGTTCTTCTAATTGCTTCTTTAATTCATTCAACTCTGAAGCAGACATTCTATAAGGAGCCATCAAGACAGGACTCGTCCCTGGTACTAAGTCCACAAGAAAATCAATTTCACGTTCAGGAGGTAAGTCACTTATATCATCAGGAAACACATCTTGAAATTCACAAACCACATGCAAATCTGCGCTGACAGTCTTATCATCGACTTGCAACGATGTAAATACCACAACCATCAAAGCTTCATCTAATAACAGTTCATCCACTTGCTTAGCAGATAAGAACATCAACTCTCCACTCTCGCACAATTCAGGGAACCTCACTGTCTCACTATAACAGTTAATATGAACATAATTGAATTCCAACTAGTTCATACCAAGAATAACATTGATTTGGTGCAAGGGTAGGCACACCAAATCCATCACAAAGGCCTTCTAAAAAATTGTCAGAGGACACTTCAAAAAAACAAGCATGGTAGTCACATAACCATTAGCAGGAGTCTCTACTATCGTATTACCATTCATATTAGACAACTTTAAACCAAATCTATTAGCACACTCAGGAGATATAAATGAATGTGTAGCTCCAGTGTCAATAATAACTATCAACTCAGTATTATTAATAAAACAGGTACCTCTAATTAAGTTGTCCTTCTTCGGAGCTTCTGTACCAGCTAAAGCAAAAACTCTCCCAGCATTCTGAGTAGTAGCAGCAGTCCTCTTTGGTTTCTGACATTAAGCACTGATATGTCCATATTCTCCACAACTGTAACAGGTTGGACCCTCATTCGGACAATCACTCATTTTGTGCCCAAGCTTACCACATCGATAACATTTCAGAACTCGGGCGTTGCACACATCAGCCTTATGACCTGCCTCTCCACATTTGTAACACTTGAAAGGTACATTAGTAGCTCCCCTACTTTGCTTCTTCTCATCTGATGCCTTCTTCTTCCCTTTATCACCGGTAGTCACATAAGGTTTCCCTCTAAACTGACCTTTGTCTTTCTTCTCACTCAGCTGCTTATAGTGAGCTGAGCGAGCTCGACTATCCTCATCATAAATACACTCTTATCCACTAACTATACATATCTGCGAATCTGTTGGCATCCAATTCCCTGCTTGATTTCAGGTCTCAATCCATTCTCGAACTTAAGGCACTTGAAAATGTTCAGCATTTGCCCTGTTGTAGTGATGACAAAACTTCACCAGCCTTTCAAATTTGGCATCATACTCTGCCACCGTCATGTTTCCTTGCTTTAGTTCAAGGAACTCTACCTCCAACTTACCGCGAGCATCTTCAGGAAAATACTTCTTAAGCAACTATGCCTTAAACAAAGTCCAAGTCACCACATCACCCTCATCCTCCAGATGCTGACTAGTATTATCCCACCAGTCATCAGCTTCCTCAGACAACATATGAGTCCTGAATTGCACTTTCTGCGCGTCAGCACATGCCATCACTCTGAAAATATTCTCAATCACCTTGAGACACTTCTGTGTGCTCGCAGGGTCATGAGTTCCTTCAAATACAGGTGTATTATTCCTCTGAAATATCTCCAAGGCACGTAACTCATCATGCACATAGTTCCGAGCAGTAGTCTGAGCAAGAGCTGCAATAGCATCAGCAAGAGCACGCGTGTTATTTCTAGCCATTCTGCACAACACTCGCCACATCAAAAAAAGAATAATCGTTAATAAATAACAACCTGACAATAGACTAACAACAACAAGACTTGGTCGGACAGACCGACCTGCTCTGATACCACTAATGTAACACCCTTCTACCCCAAAGAAAAATATTTAGAGTAATATCAGAGTAACAACAAAAAAGGTATCACACATCTATCGAAAACATCAAACATACAATGTCATGTCCCGTAACATGGGTTAAACAACATCATAAAACCATAAATATTCATTTCGCAACGGAATAAAACTTCATCGTTCAAACATCATTAATATACTTCATAAACATAACATTATCCATCCAGAATTTAACATCATAAAATAAAGGAAACTATCCTCAAATAAAATATACTGAAACAAGTTTAACAACTAAAACTCCAGCCCGGTGTTACATGACACAGAGCAGGACACAAAGACTTCAGACCAATCCTAAGTAAATAAGGTACGCTCTGAGACTCTGAAAAAATTCTCTTGCAGTGCAAGGCTATTCTTTATCATCTGCAAGTTACCCACATAAGAGGCAACTTTTCCAAGTAGGCAGGGTGAGTAATCATAATTCATTATAAATATACGAGAATATGGAATATAAATAAATTAGCATAAGCATGTCATAACATCATCAATGATAAAAATTCAGCGATAACAACACAATCATGAACACACTCCAAAAATGCAATTCCAACTATCATGATATGCAATTATGCATGTGGTACCAATTTCATCGTGAGATGGATACATGACCATCAACCTTCCACAAGGGATCACACTCTAATCACCGAATCACTTCAATCCATACAATGGAATTGAAGCTACCAAATAGGTCAAAGCCCCATCGAGAATGTCATGAAATGCAATGATGCGTTACTCCATAAAAATTCATCGAGAAATCAAATGCGCATCATTCATTCCATGCTCAGTAATTCAAACATCAAATAAACATATATTTCCTTACAATAACACACCAACAACCTTCATTCATCAAGAACCCCAACTCATCGAGACATAACCCAATCTTGGTAAAAATATAAGGTAATTCTAATTGTTTTTCTAAAAACTCAGTTTAGAAAATTATTTCATTTTTCTCATTTTCATTCATCAAAATAAAGTTCATTTTATGCTCTTTCTGACGCTTCAAACGGAATGCAAATCGGACTTACGGTTTAAAATATATGAATTTTTAAAGAATTGAAATTTGCCTCCAATACAGTGTTAACCGGTTAACCCATAGCGTTAACCGATTAACACCTGTACGTTTTCAGAAAAACACCATTTCCTTAATGGTTAACCGGTTAACCTATAGCGTTAACCAGTTAATGCATGTTTTCCAGCAGCTTTTCTGTTGTTACGAAACCAGCAGCCAAAGACCCCAAATTTTCATACCATTTTCATCTCATTATACTCCAAAATCCTCTCAATTCATCAATCAAAACATACAACAACAGAGCAACAAATCATACATCAACTCCTATGATTCTAACTCATTTAAACTACTCCAATTCATCAAATCAAACCCCTAAACTCAACCTAAGTAAAAACCCTTAAAATTCACAAAATTCATACAAATCTAATCTACTCATAAACCAATTCATATACACTTATAATAGATTATGAAAACTCCCCATATCTTAGAGAATTTCGCTAGTTGACACTCTTCTCCAAGGTTCTTTAAGCTTCCTGACTCTAAGCCTCCTTCTTTCCTTTTCTTCAGAGCTCTTCACCAAAACACGATAGATATCAAAATTGATCGTGTAATTCCTTTTTGATAAAACTATCCCAGTTTATTCTTTTCCCAACTTAACCTTACACTTTTTACATAAAGGCCATTTTAGCCTTTTCTTTATAATATTTTTAATAATAACATAAAATAGCATATTAATACACCATTTATCCATATTATATAAAAATACACTTTTCTCCAAAATTCTCCATTTTAATTCAAATCCTCCAATCCTTCTAAATTAATTAAATAAACGAATAAATAAGTAAATTTAGATTTTTGGGGCGTTACAGAATCAGTGCAGTCATGGAAAATGTCAAGTATCCTCATGATACACTAATAAAATCTCGTGGTTCTTCATCTTCTCAATGATCGTCATTTCTATTGCCTTTTTATCATTTTAGACAACCAGTAATTCTTAGAGCACTATGTTAGAAACCCTGGATTCCTCCTCGTCCAAATCTGCAAGCTCATGGTTGAAGACCTCTGAATCAACTTCAGAATTAGCATAGGCCTCGAAATAATCTAGAAATAAGGAATGCTCCTCTTCATCCACCCACATGGCATACAGTGAATTATTACCACATCTGATTCAAATCTCATTGGTAGTTCCCAAGCCTCTCAAATTGTTTCCAGAGTCGTACCTACATGAGTACAATCCTCATGAGAAATATGGATATCATGGTGGATCGATGGGGCATTCAATTGAAGATTGCAAGGCTTTTCAAGCAAAAGTACAACAGTTTAACGACAAGGGGTACATATCCTTTCCAGAAGGAAACTTGGTTGTGCTCGTCAACCTCTCGCCCAAATGAGTTCGAATACCTCAAGGGAGTGTCTCCTGATTTTAGTGGTTCATACAAGAAGATGTCATCTGAGCTAGAGATCATTGTATCCTTTTTATCATTTGCATTGTAGTTTCTTTCCTGTTATTTTCTACTTGCTTGTTAAACGTTGTTGTTTGAAATGGTAATTTTAATGAAATGATCATGCACGTTTTGAATAAATTATGTCGCATTCGCTTATTTCTTAACTTACATCAAGAAAACAAATATGCATCCATATACCTTCCATTTATTTTACTATTGTTTAGCAGAGACTTGAGGGAGGATGATCGTGCACTTTTTGAAGGTGTTCTTTTGGATTAGAACCTACTGACATTGTACAAGCATTACTTTAAATCCCCAAACACCAGAGATATAAGGGAGATGGACCCTCGTCAACCTCTTTGAGCCTTGAAGTAGGATTTTCTTTTTTGAGGAAAAAAACCCTCACATTCAACCCCGGGGCAAGGTAGTCATCTGTTAGTTTGACCGAGCGTTCAAATTTCAAAAGGAGCGTGCATCCGAGGATCCATTACATTTTGCATCAAGAGGTCAAGAGACGTGAAACCACAATGGTTATCCTTCACCAACAAAGGAATGAGGCAGTCATAACTCTTTCATGCAAGTCATACAAACCAGTGTCACACGATTTCTTTGAAAAAAAGTATCAAGAATAACAGTCCGCTAAGTCGAAAACTTGAAAACAAATGACTTGGTAAAAAGTTAGGGCATCCTCAACCATCAGAAGAACATTTTGATAGGTGAGCGCTTATGCGAAATTAGCTGAACGTAGGACTGGAGAATATCCAGGAGAATGGGTGGGTGCAAATAAACTTTGAGCCTTAATATAACCCTTGAAATTCCTAATTAATGTAGGGCCAATTCTGAAAGCGTACTACGAAAAAATTGCGTAAATTGACTCCTAAATATTTGCTAAATCAGCACTACGTTTGGACTAATGATCCATTCATCACACACTATTATACCATTCAAATAATGATTTTCAGAATCTGCATGAGCATTGCATTAAAATTACCATCGTAAATGAACAATTTTAATTGCAAGTCTGTATGTGACATCAGGGGAGTTCCTACAAAGAGAAATCAAAGAGAATTTGATCATTCAACAATGATAGCCAAAATAAAGATCAATTTGTAGTCCTATGAATCAAGGGCATGTCATCCATTGATTATTATTGATAGAAGAATTAGCCAGTCTAAAGTAAATCCCAAGCATCCTTTAATTAAGGGAAGCATCATTCAAGAGTCACTTGATCAGAAGTGAATCTACCAAACTGGGGCAAGCCACCCATAGGTTTTGTTGACTAAGGTGAATTCTTCCAATTCTCAGTCCAAACAAGTTAAGTCGCTTCCATGCTCATGCAAGGGAGAGGTACTTCGAGAGCTCAAGAGAGTAACTCAATCTGCCATTCCAAGAGTTGGATAACTAGGGCTTCGGTTCGTTTCAAAGTTTTGAGTATTAGGGTAAATCTTTTCATGTAAGCTACACAGAACAATCTCAAAGTTCAGAGATGAGTGTCGGGAAATCATGCTATTACCCCACCCTCGCCATGTCACCGTTCTCAACCAGAAGCCTTTACATAAAAGATATTCTTACCCATCTCAGGGGCACTTCTGGAAACATTCATTTCACAAATCATTTGCATGCATTATTCATGTCACTTCGCTCAACCATAGACCCATGCATGTCATCTCATTCATCGAGCATAACCCCACAACATGAATCTGACATCAAAGGGCCTTGTAAACCAACTTCACTAGACGTTCAAAGTCCAGTTCTCGTCTAGAAAAATAGTTCAAAGTCAAGTTCTCATCTGGAAAACCTGTTCAAAGTCTAGTTCTCGTCTAAAAAACCAACTTCAAGTACCAGTTCTTGACTGGTAGGAAAACTTTTAATATTCATACTTATGTCAAGACTTGATAACTCCTTAACCATGATCCATGAGATGTGATCATCAGTCTATCTACATGATATTTTAATGCTTTAAGGCTATCCCATTTCATATTAAATCTCGATTATGGATGCTTTAAGAATAGTGTCCTTATGTTTAATGGAATCTCATGATTAAGTCACACTTAATATTTCATTAAAAGAACTAGCTATTCTAGGCACTTTATCATTTTGGAAAACAAACATAATAAAGAAATGCCTTTTATTATTAATAAATAATTCGATATAAGTACCAAAAGTATTAGCCTCTAGGGCTTACACCAACACTTAGACCTTTAGAATCGATGTTGATTTGGATACCTGTTATACTGAAATCTGAAGCTTTAGTTCTAAATTAGCCCCGAGTAGTTTATACTAGTAGTTAGCACCGCCTGAAGTACAAGCTACGTGGAAAGCCGATGCAAATAAGTGATTGACTAAAAAATTTCCAAGAAAAATAAAAAGAAAAAAATCTTAAGAATATGCAAGCCATTGGTTAAACAATCAAGCTGCACAAAAGGCAAAGCAAAAAGACTGATATTGGCTGGTTCAGAGGAATCTGGTTCTGATATCGGTAGGGAGAATTATTATTCGATCCCCCATGACTTACACTTAGTGTGATAATGGGTTACTGCACTTGTGTACCAGACCCCGTATGAAAAGAAGGATCAAATTCACTAACAGGCTATTCCACTATGCGCGTGCAAACGGTAAAGGGCTTAATGTGATTGCGTCGGAATAAAACCGGGTGAAATAGATACAGGAGCATTAGGTTGAGTTATAATAGCATGATCCAGATTGGTTTGTACGAGGGGTTTAAGAATATTATTCATTTTTAGTGTCATTATTGTATTTTTGTTGTTCAAGTTAATATTGGTTATTTTAACATAAAGCCGCACAACCACATACGGATAGATGATGTGTTTCGTGTCTGCATATGAAGGTATTTTATTCAAAACATATTTGATTGTTGGCTTGAGGACAAGCAAAGATTCAAGTATGGGGGAATTTGATAACTCGAATTCGTATCGATTATTTAATATGGTTTCCGATTGTTTAATATGTTAATTTATGTATTTTGAGAGTCGTTGGCTCTTAGGGTTGTAGTTCTGATCTGTAGTATGGGATGTAGAAAGAACGACATAAGTGCATGTACACTTCTAGAAGCCTTTAGGTAATGGTTATTGTATTGTTCTTGGATGAAGCTTTTAAGCATGTCCAAGATAACTTGTAGGTCAAGAAACCGTGACATGTTCTGTGATGGCAGAAGATAGATGCAACGCAGGTTTTGAAGGATGTGAATGGTATCTCATATTAAAGTTGTAAACTGTAGATTTTAGCTTTGGTAAGTGATCCGCGTGTCGCGCGCGGATCAGAAACGAGTTATTTTGAAAATATAGTTATAGTAACGACAACTCGAGTATCGTTCTCAAGGATTCTTGTAAGAAATTAATCAATAACAAAAATGATAAATGGGGGGTTTGATTTCAGTTTCGAAATAAAATTGATTTTTTGAAATAAGTTGTTGTAAAATAAGTGATTATGAAATAAGTCAATCTACCGATTCAGTTCCTACTATCATCGATTATTATAATTTTAATGCCCTAAACGGATTATTCATTCCTATTTGGATACAACCTCAATGATAAGCGCGGTGATATTTGTAAGATGTACGATCCTATTGTCCGAATTAAGCAAACGTGATAAAATCTCATGAATTAAGCAAATGTGATTGATCAGACACAACGAATTAAGCAAACATGTCGTGTGTATGTTAGGATCATAAAATCAACCAAATTGAATCAATATATTTCATGCAATTGAATTAAGCATACAAGAACACAAAATATAATTGAAAGGAATTAAACTAAAATTAACATTATAATAATCTCAAGTGTTGGAACCTGAATACAGTAGATTGACTCAAGGGCGATTAGTTCTCCATCATTCTTTCAAGCGTAAGGAACAAAATAAAATCGTGAATAATGTGTAAGTGAACAGCTGCGGCTGCTAGGTTATATGGCAAAACCTAAGAAAACCTGTTTACTACCCAACTGGGTCAAATACCTAACCCAGACCCAATTCTAAATGACCCGAAACTAAATAAAACTAATGCAGCAGCTTCAAACGAAATTATGTAAAATATGACTCCGAATCTGACTTCGACTCCAACACAAAAGTTGTAGATCACTCTCTTAGATTTCTATCGACTGGTAGAACGCCTAAATCAAATTACTGGAACTCCGATTATGATCATTTCCGTAAAAGCTGTTAAAGCTGAAAATTAAGTACGAAAATTAAATTAAGCCAAAAATAAAGTAAATTAGAAAAACAAATTAAAATATAAAAATAAACAAAGAAAACTAAAGAAATGCCTAAGTGCAATCATGTAGGAATGTGCACCAAAATGCACTGATCAGTAAGGATATTCATTAGGGTGGTGATTAGGAGCCAAAGTTGTAAACATGGGAGTTAAACTTTGTGATAATACTACGATATAGTGAAGTCTTCGTCCTGGATTGGTATCCCCAGATGTAGGTTTCTTATCACTGAACTGGGAAAACAATTACTGTCTTCTTTATATTATGCAGATTTATAATTTTTTTCTGTATGTATGTTCTTGACTGAGATGTCTCAACATGTTGTCTTGACATCTATTGGTATTTGTGTTGCACTACTTCAAAACAGCAGCTACGTTAAGATAGGACATTGGAGTATCCGTATAACCAAAATTTCAATTGGTATCAGAGCAGGCATCCTGGTCTGTTTTCTGGAAGAGATCCATGGAGTACTTTCTGGTGATTAAACAGGAGGAGTTATTTTCTGAAGGGTTCTGCAACAACAAACTAGAGGAGTGGCTAGTTCTCTTAGATGGTGTCCTGAAAGATGTCTTGACATCTTGTATTTTGATTGAATAATTCCGCTGCATATATTTTGATTGAATAATTCCAGTAGTATGGGATACTAGAGTATTGATTGAATAAAGCTTGTAGTTGTCCTTACCTGGTTCTGTTCTTGTAGATGTCAATTGGTTTAAAGACATATAACATTCCAAAGTCAGGAGCAGATGGGTGTTATTGTGATGATTGAGTCTCATGTGACTTGGTACGTGATTGAGTGGCGTTATCATGTATGCTAAAGTCAGACTGGATAGAAGAGGTAAGATGAATTATCAAACTCATACTCTAAGGGTTTAATGATTTCTTGTTGGTTAAGTTGTTAAAGACACTTGATATGATGATCAATTCCAATCAAGGAAATTCATCCATATTCTAGAGTCTACTAGTTATTCTTCAAACTAGGAGGTGCTTTCTTGGAAGCATGGAAGTGAAGGCAGTGGAGGTGATTTATTTTCATCGTCCATAAATAGTGTGCAAGGAAGAACCCATACCTCTTAAGCCTAAGGATGAGTTCACACAATTAAGGTAATTAGGATTCTTTTAGAGAGGATATTAAAATCTTGAGTCAAGGGGGCAACCCGGATATCTTAACAACTTGCACAACAACAGAAGAAGACAACATGAAGACGAATATCTATGTGATATTTAGAATATACTGGAATCAAACAAGGGTTATCTCAACAAGGATTAAAAATCAATTTCTTTGTGCAAATTTTATTATCCTTATGATTCAAGATTGAAGATGTTGTATCAAAAGTTCTAACATCTCTTCATCAGAGATTTGAAGAATCGTGGGAGGGGTTATACATTCGATCAGAAGTATCCTAGGCTTTTGACCTAGGATTATTGGCTTCCTATCTTTTCCTGGAAAGTATTGAGACTTGTCCCGACAATGATGCTTTATTTTTTAAGATGGAGATGGAAGACTATGAAGACATCATAATCTTGATGACTGCTTGGGTTGGTTTATTTCTGATTCATATACTTTAGGGCATTCCAAAATGCTCATCATGGAGTTCATATAAGTGGCATATCAGCAACTTCGTGAAGACGACTCTACTCAAGGAAAGGTGGCATCTTTGGTACAACTATGGGGGGTTAGTTTCTAACTAGTCCTTCTGAAGATTCAAACAGTGGAAGATTTGAAGTCTTTAGAGAAGCACCGGCAAGTATTCAACAATGTGTGAGATTGTTTGGAATAGCTACAAAAACAACATAATGGAGATTTTCTACTCAAACTTGGTTGGTGAATCAAGTCAGTGAAAAATGGGACTCTTGTTCTGTAAAGGGAGGAAGTTCTTTCAAGTGGCAGAAGAAGGAGTTGATTTCAACAGCTAGATGTCGAATCACAATGTTCTGACATCTAGTTTCAACATCAGAATCTCAGTTGGTGGAGTGGCATATCAACTCAAGATAGGGTGGTCTACAAGAATGAACAGGGATGCTACAAAAATATTGTTCTCATGGCAGTTTGCGGGAGATGTAAAAAGGAGAAGATGTTACATTATCCATGGCTTAGGGAGTTTAAGTGTGTATTTATATTGAGCAAATGGATACATGTAACTTGAAGATCAAGTTCAGTTGGTAGATAAGGATATCTTTGTAAGAGTTCTAACATATGTGAATAAGACAATTTGTGGTGATTGGATTTTTCATATGAGAATTCATGAAGGAGGTGATCGAACTATGGCATTTGGTTGATCTCAGAAGTGGATTCAAAGAATCAAGATAATTAGCAGGTAGCAACTGGTTAATCTTGAGGATTGTCTTGGAACAAGTTACTCTTGTGTAGAAGAGTAATAAGTTGAAGACTCAAGGAGATGGTTTTCTTCTTGAATGTGGATGAGAGTTTAATTCTCTCTTTTTGAAGTTCTTATTCAAGATGGTGGTGCACTGTTGATTGAAATTTCTTCACTTCTTTGGATTACTGTGATTTAGTAATTCCAGTTGGTGGAGCATATCAAGAATTATGTCCTGGTGTGTGGAAAATGTTCTAACTTGTTGTTAGGAAATTATCTAGGATGTTGGTTAAGGATGATTATTGCTCTGGTTCTAGGATTATTTAACTACATGTATGCCTTGGATGGAGAATGTAGAGAAGACTGGAGTATATCATGTATTGATTGCTTGGAAGTCTGCATATGGATAATCAATAACTTGTCAGCATTATTCCAGTTTATCATACGGGAGGAATGATAGGAATGACTACATTTGAAGGTGTTGAGTGATTGTCTATTTTTGAAAATCTTGTGGAAGGACTTTGTCTAGCAAGTCATGCTTTTCTATAGCATGCGTCTAGTATCTGACACTGATGGATTGAAAACAAATTGAATTGATGTTGTTCCAACAGTTTGTTACTATGATGATGGAGATCCTTATGCGCCTCACGGATAGCATGATGGTTTTCATGTGTGAGTGACTGTCATTTCTTGTCAGAAGGGATAGTGGTGCCAAAATGATTTTGTTTCAACGGGTGGCTGACAGAGAGTGCTGCTCTTGAAGACATTGAAGATGCATCTTATGTTTTCCAATCATTCCTACACAAGTTCTCACGGGGAGCCGATATTTTCTTAGATATGGGAGTTGCCTCTTGATCTAAGGATCTTTAATGCCAAGCTTGTAGTGAGTAACAAACATATTTTTCCATCCAGAATGGATGAAGATGTCAAGTGCGATGTCTTAACATTGTATTGGTCCAAGTTAGGGGAGACTTGACAATACAAAATATATGATTCTCGTTGGATGCTTAAAGAATCATTGACCAGTCTGGAAGAATTTATTTTTCTCTGCAGATTCCTGTGAAGATACTCTAAATATGTTAATTCAGCAGAAGACCAGTAAAGCAAATAAATTATCTGACTTGATGTCAGGACATTATCTTGGAACATGTTTGCATGTAACTGGTTTTCCTTGAACGATTTTATCAAAAGAAGAAACGCTCAACGGTCTTGGCCGATGCGCTATTAGTGGAGTTATTGGCTCTTTAAATTGACCAGAGTTTTGATCGAAGGTTCGCGGCTTTCAAAGAAATTGCTCGCTATAAATTGGATAGTTGTGACACTTCTTGGTCTCATATTTCCCTTCTTTCAAGTGAAGTACTTTATGGCATTTTTCAAAGTATGGATGGGTTTTCCTGGATTTGGAGTTGTCTTGGTTACTTTTGCCAAGTTTTAGCTAAAAAGGGGGGAGAAGAATTCTGTTATGGTTATTAGGTTCATTCAAGTTGTGGCAGTGCAAGAATGGTGCAAAGGGAAAATGATAATATATCACCTTCTTATTTTATTTCTATCTGATTGTGTCTTGTGATCTGAGTTGTGATGCATATTGTGTCTTGTGATGCAGGTTCATTAAGGTAGTGATTTAGGAGCCAAAGTTGTAAACGAGGGAGTTTAACTTTGTGATAATACTATGATATATTAAAGTTTTCATCCTGGATTGGTATCCCCCATATATAAGTTTGTTAACACTGAACTGGGTCAACAATTACTGTGTTCTTTATATTTTGCAGATTTATAGTTTTTCTGTATGTATGTTCTTGACTGAGATGTCTCAACATGTTGTCTTGACATCTATTGGTATTTGTGTTGCACTACTTCAAAACAGCAGCTATGTTATTCTCTTGTTCACTAAAGTGCAGTAATCATTGTCTTAACATTAAGATAGGACATTGGAGTATCCGCATAACCAGAATTTTAGTGTGATTATGGAAAATACAGGAATTAGAAGTCGATTCCCACAGACGACACCATTGTTTCATTGCAGAACCAAGATGATTTAGAGAATTGGTGGTTGTGATGCATAACGGTGGATCTGAGTTTCCAATGTGGTGGATGATTGGTTGACCTAAAAGGCTAGCACTCTAACACTCAAATCAGTATGTGAAGGAGAATAATGAATGGAAATTGGATTTTAAAGTTATGTACTTGAGTTCTTCGCATGTATCTTTCATACAATGGAGCAATTATAACAAGTTGTTATTTTCTAGGTGTGTGATGCGGAGAATTGTTGGATGTATCTTGGAATTGGATTTCATGCACTCTTCTATATGATATTTCCCATACTCCTCAACTACTTCAGATGAATTAAAATTCCCTTAGAATGATAAATAGATGACCATTCTGATCAGGTTGAAATATATATATATATATATATATATATATATATATATATATATATATATATATATATATATATATATATATATATAATGCATTCTATGACAAATCTTTCATCTAAGTCAAATAACAACCGATGTGTATGTGCACCATATTTTATTTTATTTTATAAATACTACTACATATTCCCTCGTTTGAGCTTACAATTGAGGGAAAATGTATCCATGGGACACAATTTCGAATTCCAGTAACCGCATTTAACTTTTAATATTTCTTTTTATATATTTGTT